>OZ010798.1:205100073-206469150 GCA_963932465.1 Maratus speciosus
TTGAAAATACATTTATAAAGTTTCTTTTGATACCACTGATTTTCGGAAACATTTCCGAGTAGTTTTTGTAATGTACTTATCTGTTTTCTCAAGCCAGAGGTGTGGCAATAATTTTCAACTAAGTATTTTTAGCTGCATAATTGAATTTATACACGCAAGAGAAAAAAAAATCAGTTTAATGTTAATGCTGAAAATTTATCATTTTTGTCTGTAAAATTTGTTTGTTGAACATAAAAATGCTTACTTGAGAATAGATATCCGGAAAACCTGCATTCTGGAATGAGTAAACTGATTATGGTAGTTCTCAAATTCCTACTCCACAAGCTCGAAATTTTTTGGCACATTTTCTGACTCGTGTTTTAACATAAACGCACAAAATTGGTCTTTCTAGCAAGTTCTCTCACCAGTCAACTGACCACACCCCCAATACTTCAACAATAAATGTCAAATGTGTCCTCAGGAATTATCTATAGATGACAAAGAAAAGAGTTGTATTATTAAAATGCACTGAATCTCTAGAAATCTTGGAGCAAATGTTTCAATGAAACATTTACTTTGGTAATAAAGAGTTATTCATGTTTTATATTAGGATTGATTTTGTAAAAGAAAAAAAAATAGAATTCATTTTCTGAGATATATATCTAACCATTTTAAGCAGAGGGGTGATGTCGAATCATTATTTATGTTTTCTACTGAAGCACTCACGATGACTATTTATCTTGAAACATTAAGAGAGTTTCAATGACAGATACTGAATTCTCACCAGTTGCTTGAGACATTTATTAGACAGAATGACAAAAAATGGGAGGAGACAGAAAATTAAGTATTTTTACGTGAGAAAAATAGATACCATTTATGAAATTTATCCAAGATTTTTGCAACTATTTATTCACTTTTTTTTATATTGATATGTAGTAAACTTCCGATTATCCGTCACTCACGGGACCGACGGTACAGCGGATAATCGAAATAGACAGATAATCGAAAGCCAGTATAAAACCGTTACTAAAATTACACTTCTATATGTTAATTCAGAAATCAGAATAATTAAAATAAATTATTTGCTGTGCACTTTCGTTTATAAAAAGCAAAACTGATAATAAGAAATCTAGTTATCGAACACATTTAGAATTTTACAGAACAAATATGTAATAGTACCTGTTTTCATCCAAAGTAATACATTTTAATTCTTTGTTTGCGGATTTATTTGTGCTTTTGCTGAAGCAAGACTACGAATTCTACGTAATAAAAATACTTGAGTTGCATCTGTTTGTTCTTTCAATTTAAACGGATTAATGCCTTTAGAGAGAATAGTCTGCGTGTGTGATTCCTGGATAATCGTTCCCCGATACATCTTATTCATCCACTTCAGGTTTCTCTGAATTTAATTCATTTTGAATAATTTCATCATCCGTTAATTCTCCATAACCAATATCATTCTTGTCATAGTTAAGCCAGTTTGTGATAACCTCCGCAAAAATATTTTGCGTTATCCCTGATGTCGGATAAGCACTTTACACAAAATAGCTCCGTCTCTCTCGGATTTATGAGTATTTTAATTTTCATTGTTCGTTTCTGATTTTAAAAAATGGAAAGTGAGGACCGGCAGTTAACCGATAGTGCCGGTTGATAGAAAGGCAGACAATCAGAAATTTACTGCACTGGGATATATTCTGCACTTCCATATTTGAACTTGTTAGGGTTTTCGTTCATCTGACGAAACCCTATTCGTCTCGCTCCTCTGTCTGTCTGTCTGTCTGTCCGTCTGTCCGTCACAGAGCCCGTTCTCAGAAACTACACATGTTGGAGATTTGAAATTTTGCAGACTTATAGACGACCACCACGCATCATACGACAAATCATAAAATTTTGAAAAAGTCGTACATTTAACCCTTTGGGCTCCCACATGTGTATTTTAAACAATACTTTCTATGTGAGTCCCTAATTAGGTTGCAGGCACGAAATTTTGCGTACTTATAGATGGACACCTTAGATCAAACGACAAATCATAAAATTTTGAAAAAGTCATTCATTTAACTCTTTGGGCTCCCACATGTGTATTTTAAACAATTCTTTCTATGTGAACCTCTAATTACATTGGAGGCGTGAAATTTTGCATACTTATAGCTGAATACCTCACATCAAAGGACAAATCATAAAATTTTGAAAAAGTCGTACATTTAACCCTTTGGGCTCCCAAATGTGTCTATTAAACAATTCTTTCTATGTGAACCTCTAATTAGACTGGAGGCGTGAAATTTTGCATACTTATAGCTGAATACCTCACATCAAAGGACAAATCATAAAATTTTGAAAAAGTCGTACATTTAACCCTTTGGGCTCCCCCCTGTGTATTTCAAACAATTCCTTTTATGTGAGCCTCTAATTAGGTTGGAGGCGTGAAATTTTACAAACTTATAGCTGAACACCTCACATCAAAGGACAAATCATAAAATTTTGAAAAAGTCGTACATTTAACCCTTTGGGCTCCCACATGTGTATTTTAAACAATACTTTCTATGTGAGTCCCTAATTAGGTTGCAGGCACGAAATTTTGCGTACTTATAGATGGACACCTTAGATCAAACGAGAAATCATAAAATTTTTAAAAAGTCATTCATTTAACCATTTGGGCTCCCACATGGGTATTATAAACAATTCTTTCTGTGTGAACCTCTAATTACATTGGAGGCGTGAAATTTTGCATACTTATAGGTGAATACCTCACATCAAAGGACAAATCATAAAATTTTGAAAAAGTCGTACATTTAACCCTTTGGGCTCCCAAATGTGTATATTAAACAATTCTTTCTATGTGAACCTCTAATTAGACTGGAGGCGTGAAATTTTACAAACTTATAGCTGAACACCTCACATCAAAGGACAAATCATAAAATTTTGAAAAAGTCGTACATTTAACCCTTTGGGCTCCCACATGTGTATTTTAAACAATACTTTCTATGTGAGTCCCTAATTAGGTTGCAGGCACGAAATTTTGCGTACTTATAGATGGACACCTTAGATCAAACGACAAATCATAAAATTTTGAAAAAGTCATTCATTTAACCCTTTGGGCTCCCACATGTGTATTTTAAATAATTCTTTCTATGTGAACCTCTAATTACATTGGAGGCGTGAAATTTTGCATACTTATAGCTGAATACCTCACATCAAAGGATAAATCATAAAATTTTGAAAAAGTCGTACATTTAACCCTTTGGGCTCCCAAATGTGTATACAAAACAATTCTTTCTATGTGAACCTCTAATTAGACTGGAGGCGTGAAATTTTGCATACTTATAGCTGAATACCTCACATCAAAGGACAAATCATAAAATTTTGAAAAAGTCATACATTTAACCCTTTGGGTTCCCCCATGTGTATTTCAAACAATTCCTTTTATGTGAACCTCTAATTAGGTTGGAGGCGTCAAATTTTACAAACTTATAGCTGAACGCCTCACATCAAAGGACAAATCATAAAATTTTGAAAAAGTCGTACATTTAACCCTTTGGGCTCCCACATGTGTATTTTAAACAATACTTTCTATGTGAGTCCCTAATTACATTGGAGGCGTGAAATTTTGCATACTTATAGCTGAATACCTCACATCAAAGGACAAATCATAAAATTTTGAAAAAGTCGTACATTTAACCCTTTGGGCTCCCAAATGTGTATATTAAATAATTCTTTCTATGTGAACCTCTAATTAGACTGGAGGCGTGAAATTTTGCATACTTATAGCTGAATACCTCACATCAAAGGACAAATCATAAAATTTTGAAAAAGTCGTACATTTAACCCTTTGGGCTCCCAAATGTGTATATTAAATAATTCTTTCTATGTGAACCTCTAATTAGACTGGAGGCGTGAAATTTTGCATACTTATAGCTGAATACCTCACATCAAAGGACAAATCATAAAATTTTGAAAAAGTCGTACATTTAACCCTTTGGGCTCCCCCATGTGTATTTCAAACAATTCCTTTTATGTGAGCCTCTAATTAGGTTGGAGGAGTGAAATTTTGCATACTTATAGCTGAATACCTCACATCAAAGGACAAATCATAAAATTTTGAAAAAGTCGTACATTTAACCCTTTGGGCTCCCAAATGTGTATATTAAACAATTCTTTCTATGTGAACCTCTAATTAGACTGGAGGCGTGAAATTTTGCATACTTATAGCTGAATACCTCACATCAAAGGACAAATCATAAAATTTTGAAAAAGTCGTACATTTAACCCTTTGGGCTCCCCCATGTGTATTTCAAACAATTCCTTTTATGTGAGCCTCTAATTAGGTTGGAGGCGTGAAATTTTACAAACTTATAGCTGAACACCTCACAACAAAGAACAAATCATAAAATTTTGAAAAAGTCGTACATTTAACCCTTTGGGCTCCCAGATGTGTATTTTAAACAATTCTTTCTAAGTGCGTCCCTAATTAGGTTGCAGGCGTGAAATTTTGCGTACTTATAGATGGACACCTGAGATCAAACAACAAATCATAAAATTTTGAAAAAGTCATACATTTAACCCTTTGGGCTCCCACATGTGTATTTTAAACAATTCTTTCTATGTGAACCTCTAATTAGATTGGAGGTGTGAAATTTTGCATACTTATAGCTGAATACCTCACATCAAACAACAAATCATAAAATTTTGAAAAAGTCGTACATTTAACCCTTTAGGCTCCCACATGTGTATTTTAAACAATTCTTTCTATGTGAACCTGTAATTAGATTGGAGGCGTGAAATTTTGCATACTTATAGCTGAATCCCTCGCATCAAAGGAAAAATCATAAAATTTTGAAAAAGTCGTACATTTAACCCTTTGGGCTCCCCCATGTGTATTTCAAACAATTCTTTCTATGTGAGCCTCTAATTAGGTTGGATGCGTGAAATTTTACAAACTTATAGCTGAACACCTCACATCAAACGACAAACTATAAAATTTTGAAAAAGTCGTACATTTAACCCTTCGGGCTCCCACATGTGTATTTTAAACAATTCTTTCTAAGTGAACCCTAATTAGGTTGGAGGAGTGAAATATTGCATACTTATAGCTGAATACCTCACATCAAACGACAAATCATAAAATTTTCAAAAGTTGTATATTTAACCCTTTGGGCTCCCACATGAGTTTTCTAAACAATTCTTTTTAAGTGAGCCCCTAATTAGGTTGCAGGCATGAAATTTTGCGTACTTATAGATGGACACCTCAGATCAAACGACAAATCATAAAATTTTGAAAAAGTCATACATTTAACCCTTTGGGCTCCCACATGTGTTTTTTAAACAATTCTTTGTAAGTGAACCCTAATTAGGTTGGATGAGGGAAATTTTGCATACTTATAGCTGAATACCTCACATCAAACGACAAATCATAAAATTTTGAAAAAGTCGTACATTTAACCCTTTGGGCTCCCCCATGTGCATTTCAAACAATTCTTTCTATGTGAGCCTCTAATTAGGTTGGAGGCGTGAAATTTTACAAAATTATAGCTGAACACCTCACATCAAACGATAAAACTATAAAATTTTGAAAAAGTCGTACATTTAACCCTTTGGGCTCCCACATGTGTATTTTAAACAATTCTTTCTAAGTGAACCCTAATTAGGTTGGAGGAGTGAAATTTTGCATACTTATAGCTGAGTACCTCACCTCAAGCGACAAATCATAAAATTTTGAAAAAGTCGTACATTTAACCCTTTGGGCTCCCACATGTATATTTTAAACAATTCTTTCTAAGTGAACCCTAATTAGGTTGGAGGCGTGAAATTTTGCATACTTATAGTTGAATACCTCACATCAACGACAAATCATAAATTTTCAAAAAGTCATACATTTAACCCTTTGGGCTCCCACAAGTGTATTTTAAACAATTCTTTTTAAGTGAGCCCCTATTTAGGTTTGAGGTGTGAAATTTTCCATAATTATAGCTGAACACCTCACATCAAATGACAAACCATAAAATTTTGAAAAAGTCGTACATTTAATCTTTTGGGCTCCCACATGTGTACTTTAAACAATTCTTTATAAGTGACACCCTATTTACGTTAATAGGTGTGAAATTTGGCATACTTATAGCTGAACACCTCACATCAAATGACAAACCATAAAATTTTGAAAAGTCGTACATTTAACCCATTGGGCTGCCACATGTGTATTTTAAACAATTCTTTCTAAGTGAGCTCCTAATTAGGTTGGAGGCGTGAAATTCTGCATACTTATAGCTGAGCATCACACATCAAACGGCAAATCATAAAATTTTGAAAAAGTCGTACATTTAACCCTTTGATCTCCAACATGTGTATTTTAAACAATTCTTTCTAGGTGAGCCCCTAATTAGGTTGGAGGCGTGAAATTCTGCATACTTATAGCTGAGCATCACACATCAAACGGCAAATCATAAAATTTTGAAAAAGTCGTACATTTAAGCTTTTGGGTTCCTATATGTGTATTTTAAACAATTCTTTCTAAGTGACACTCTATTTAGGTTGAAGGCGTGAAATTTTGCATACTAGCAGAACACCATCATGCGACAAATCATAAAAATTTGAAAAAGTCGTACATTTAACCCTTTGGGCTCCCACATGCGTGTTTTAAGCAATTCTTTCTAACTGAGCCCCTTATTAAATTGGAGATTTGTAATTTTGCATGCTTATTATAGCAGAACACCTGAGGCCAGGCGACAATTATAAAATCTTGAAAAAGTCTTACGTTTAACCCTTTGAGCTACCACATATGTATTTTAAGCAATTCTTTCGAAGAGAGCCCCTAATTAAGTTGGAGACATGAATTTTTGCATACGTATAGCTGAATACCTCAGACCACACGACAAATCATAAAATTTTCAAAAAGTCTTATATTATTTACTCCTCCGTGCTCTAACGTATATTTTGAGCAATTTTTCTAACCTCCGCCCTTTTCACCCGGGGAGCACTTTTCCAACATTTGCCGACACCCCTTTGACAATCCTTTCATATTATGCACCATAGCCTTACATATTTGAGTTCCACTTTTTACCGCCAGGGGCTCCTACTTATCTCGGGTGCTATGGGCCCAATCCCTTCGACTAATATATATACGGATAGTATGCAAAACGGAGTTTCGTTCGGATAGAGATTTGTTTAGAATAGAGTGCGCCCCTGGTTGCGAAATGTGGAACTAACAGATTTTTCAAAAGGATAAAGTGTTTTGAAATGAATATTAAACGAAACCCTCTGTGCGATCTGTGATCACACTTACCCACTTGTTTTTATTTTTGGAACACTACGTGGATAACATACATGTCATGAGCAAGTTGTGTGAAATGTACTTTAACAGTTACTAAAAATTAATGTTATTAACCTCTTAATTCTCGCTCCCGTGATATTCACGGGCTGTGTCTTTTATTCAGATTGTTTGATTCCCACCAATTTTATGAAACAATGTAATTTGCTTTATTTTTGTATCATTTTACTTTGTTAAATAAGGTGAATATTTATTTTTCAAATAAGTGGTGGCAATAAGCAAACTAAATTTTTAAACCGTAATTTAATGCGACCTTAAAATAGTTAAGAAAAGTTTCTTGTACTGAAGTATTATCCGTGCCAGATTATATTCACTAATGGCCCCGAAAATACTAATTATAGTAACTCTTGTTTTATTTTTTACTTGATTTCTTTTAACTACATATTTATTATTATACAGTTACCATATTAAAGGGATTAGTAGACGCCTTACATACTTATATAAAGTGTTATAGCATAGATATAGATACAATATATTAAATTCATTGACAGAATATATTTATATTGCATGATATTTTTATTATTTTCACTCTGCTAGGCATTACCAGTGTTGCCAGATTGTGGACTTTTGTTTCCCCAGTTTGTTGATTGTCACCGCTTTTTTGAAATATAAATATTCGACCTATTCAAAAATAGTTAATTAATTCTGAAAAATATGGCGAATTAAACTATTTTAAAAAAGGGGTGAAAGTCAAATAATCTGAATTAAAAAAGTCCCCAATCTGACAATACTGGGCATTACAGACTTCTCAAAATAAAAATATCAGCCTTAATATTGTTTATTGCTAAAAGTCGCCACTTTTATGTTATGTGTTTAGTTAAAGTATACTAAATAATTGTTTTGCATTATTTTACTTCTCTTTTATATTACTTTCCATTTTTAACGAAGTTATGTGTTTATTAATTGTACCTTAAATTACTATTTTGAAATATGATTTCTCCAAGAATAAATAATATTGAATATAGATAATAAGTTTTGACGATCTAATCTAGCTGCCATACGCAAGTACGGGTTTCAATATAAAATTTACCAGTTTCCCCATTAACTTTCAAATGAAACTCCGAAATCTGCATGTAATATAAACTGCTTTAAAAACTATTGCAACAGTCAATATTATCATCTGGGCTCACACTGTCATTCAGTTATAATCACACACTGTGATTCACCATTTTGATTCATTGTGATTTTTCACCATTTTTAAATGGTAATCTTTTGTATTATTTATTTGTAAAGTTATGCCAATGTATATGGCGATGATTACAATAGAAAAGCGTCTCTCAGAAGTGATAACTGGACAGGCCCTGCAACTGAAAACAAGCATAATAATTTTTTCTTTGATTAACTTTCTTGATACTTTTGATGCAGTAGTAGCTGCAACCATAAAATTGTAAAACCAATTTTCAACATTTTGAGCTCCGGTTGAACCATAGCTTTAAATATGGGAACGAGATTGCACCATCTTATGATTGCACTTACTATAACAACGAATGTTGGTTCAAACTAAGACAAAAATTTTAACAGTGTACCCTTGCACTGCTTTCACAGTTGGATGATAGTCGCAATATGTTTTTTAATTGATTAACTTAAAAATATACAACCGTTTAATAAATGTGTTACTTTTTAAGAAAATCATCATTTATTTTAATCTACCGCTTTCCAGATATAAACATATTAAAAATATCAATACAAAACTCAAAAAGCATTTATAATATAAGCATTTTAAAATTATTAAAATGACAAGTTACATAAAATATGATTAATTAAAACTTTTTAATACCGTCAATTACTTTGGTCTTTGCGGAGTTACATTGGTCCATCCCATAACAAAAGGTTTTATTCTTTGTATTGAACAAACAATACAAGATAATTTGAAGTTTTTGCCCTTGAAAAATAATTTATTCCCTACTATAGGGTATTTGAATAGTTTCGCGGTAATTTAATTTTTTTTAGTGGCAACGCTCGATGTGTTTGTAAACAGATGTTTTCGTGTGTAAATTAGCTACAAATAAGGTAAGTGTCAAAATATTACCTTTAGTAACATGTAACCCATGTGTGATCATAGTTTTTCCTTTAACTTTTTATTTTGGCAGGAAATGGTTTCGTTTTTATCAGGCTAAGATGAAAACTAGTATTTAGGGTCTACTTTGTGCCAGGCCTTTTTTGGACCGAGAATAGCCCCAATTACATAGAAATGCCTTTTATACTACCAAATCTCTTAAAACACGTTTTAAGTAACATTTTATTTCAAATGTTAATATAGCAAAATGTTACATTAATTGTTTTTGTTCCAGTTGCTCAGGATAACATGTCAAAAACTGTTTCTCGTTTCTCTAATATTACCAATTAGTTTATTGTGTTTAAATGTTAAGAAAAAAAGACATTTGTTTATCGAGTTTGGAGTGTTAATTTATTAGCAAATGCTATTGCAAGAGGATTTCAATAAAACTGTATTAATTTAATTATGATTAATTAATTAATTAATTATTAATTTAATTATGAAATGTATTCATTTTATATAAAACTAAGTGAATGGGCCAGAGAAGCCCCCAGCAGAGGCTACTTTGCTCCAAAACTTTAAAAATAGTTAAAAAATAAAAAAATAAAAAATTTCCTCTTTAAAACCATACAGTTTGCTTCATTGTCTCATGTTAATTGTTTACAACTCCATTTCGACGCTGAAAATCACATATAATATTTTTTGGTGCGTTCGTAATTATATAAATACGTAGCACCTATAGTCGTCGTTCAGTCCGTCCGTCCGTCTGTCCGCCCGTATGTCCGTCCGTCCGTCCGCAAATAACAGAGCAAAAACTACCAAATCGAATGGTGTGAAATTTTAAATATATGATTTTTGCAAAATTTTGTCGAGCCATTTCAAATTTTACGAAAATCGGATGTATAGTTTAATTACAGGGACTGTCAAAAGTTTTTCTTTACTTTACGGCCAATGGGGAAAATTATTGCAAGTGCATTTTAATGATGTTACAGCCCTCTCAATGGTCTGAAATTTTAAATATATAATTTTTGCACAATTTTGTCGAGCCATTTGAAATTTTATGAAAGTCGGATGTATAGTTTAATTACAGGGACAGTCAAAAGTTTTCCGTTACATTACGGGGAATGGGGAAAAATTATTGCAAGTACATTTTAATGATGTTACAGACTATGCACTTATGAAGTGAAAAGAATCGAGTACAATAAGGGGTGCAAAAAATAATTATAAAACCAGTTATAGTACGAACGCACCTCATTTGCCACGTTTGACGAGCAATTTCCAACTTGTTTAATAATGGAAAGGTGAGTGGTACCAGGAAAAAAATGGCCCAAAGTAGACGGTATATAACTGATAACAAACTTCGGTACTTGTTAGTTATCCCGTCGACCAATTTCGCCAAATTATATAAATCGCCAAACCACTCGCCAAGTTTTACAAATTGGCGAAATTTTTATTTTAAATAACGAAAGAACAAATACATTAGTAAAACATTAATAAAAATACAAATAAAACGTCGAATTAATGGTTTTATTGACCATTATTGGCATTTAATCTTACAATTTGGCGACAGTAATTTGGTCGACGGGATAACTAACAGGTACCCAAACTTATAATAATGATAAATATAATGTCTTGGTTCTTGCCGTAGTCTTATTTCACTATTCTTAGATTTCGAAACTTGAAAACTCGCCCAGCAAGTACTATTTCTTTGTTTAAGTTTCAAAATATTTATATTATGAATAATACTGCTTTCCATTTATCAAGTCAAATTATTATTATTTTTCTCCTTTATTTCGTTCAACTACCAGTTGCGTTATCAAATTGTTCATCTTTTATTTCATCTTGGATGGAAATATGATAAAGACTGTTTGACTAATAATGTAGAAGATTCAAAAGCATCAAAAACAAAAATAAGCGGACGAAAATGTCAAAGCAGTAAAATCTACTGTAGGAAATTACAAACATGGTTGATGATAAATTGTTATTACATACGTTTAAGAGAAGTTATTATGCTGGATCATTCTGGTGGTTCTATTTTATATTTAAATTTGCAAAGCAGAAATCTAAAACAGTAAATTTCAAATGTGAGCTTTGATAGATTGTTGCAGAGTCTGATTAAAAGAAATAGATGTATTACAGCGTGAGTTCTGGAATACTTTTTCAGATAAGTGAACAAAAAAAATCAAAGGAAAAATCTTGAGTAAGAAATTATATACATGGTAGAGGATAATGGTTGCTGCATCTGTTTAAATGACATTATTATTATTCACGGTCTTTGAGGAGGGCCCAATTTTAGGTGCATTCGTATTATATAAATACAAAGTACCTATAGTCGTCGTTCGGTATGTCTGTCTGTGTGTCCTTTCGATCTCTGCGTCCGTCCGCATATAACAGAGCAAAAACTACCCAAACGAATGGACTTAAATTTTAAATATATAATTGTTGCAAAATTTTGTCAAGTCATTTCAAATTTTAAATCGGATGTATAGTTTAATTACAGGGACAGTCAAAAGTTTTTCGTTACATTACGGCCAGTGGGAAAAAATTATTTCAAGTATATTTTAATGATGTTGCAGCGTTTAGAAAAGAATGAAATTGATATGCACTTATGCAGTGCACTAAAATATACATTCAGTACAATATGGGGTGCAAAAAATATTTATAAAACTAGCTATTGTGCAAACGCACCACATTTTCCACGTTTGACGTGCAATTTCCAACTTGTTTATCTAAATCTGCAATGCAAGAATCTAAAATATTATATTACAAATATGGCAACGATAAATTGTTGCAGAGTGTTATTAAAAAAATGCATATTACAACGGGAGTTCTGGAATACTATTTCAGATAAGCGAAAAATAAATATCAAAGGAGAAATCTAGAGTAGGAAATTATATACACGGTAGGTGATAATGGTTGCTGCATCTGTTAAAGAACGTTATTATTACGCGCGGTCATTGAGGAGGCCCCATTTATTTTATCTAAATCTGCAATGCAAGAATCTAAAATATTATATTACAAATATGGCAACGATAAGTTGTTGCAGAGCGGGATTAAAAAATGCATATATTACAGCGTGAGTTCTGGAATACTTTTTTAGATAAGCGAATAAATTGTTAAAGGAGAAATCTAGAGTAGGAAATTATATACATGGTAGATGATATTAATTGCTGCATATGTTTAAAGGACATTATTGTTATTATTATGCGCGGTCATTGAGGAAGTCCCATTTTACATCTAAATCTGCAATGCAGAAATCTAAAATATTATATTACAAATACAGCGATGATAAATTGTTGCAGAGTCCCATTAAAGAAATGTAATGTAATATAGCATGAGTTCAGAAATACTATTTTAGATAAGATAACAAAAAATATCAAAGAAATCTAGGGTATGAAATTTTATACATGGTAGAGGATAATGATTGCTGTATCTGTTTAAAGGACGTTATTATTATGCGCGGTCATTGAGGAGGCAGTATTAGTTTTATCTAAATCTGCAACGCAATAATCTAAACGATTATATTATAAATATGGCAACGATAAATTGTTGCAGAGAGTGATTTAAAAAAATGCATATTACAGCGTGAGTTCTGTAATACTATTTCAGATAAGCGAAGAAAAAATATCAAAGGAGAAATCTAGAGTATGAAATTATATACGTGATAGATGATAATAGTTGCTGCATATGTTTAAAGGACGTTATTGTCATTATTATGTGCGGTTATTGAGGAGGCCTCATTTTCCATCTAAATCTGCAATGCAAAATTCTAAAATATTGGCGATGATAAATTGTTACAGAATCCCGTTAAAGAAATAGATGTGTTACAGCTTGAGTTCTGGAATACTATTTCAGATAAGAGAACTATAATTATCAAAGAAATATAGAGCTGGAAATTATAAACATGGTAGAGGATAATGGTTGCTGCATCTTTTTAAAATACATTATTATTATTCGCGGTCATTGAGGACGCCATATTGTTTATCTAAATTTGCAATGCAGTAATCTAAAATATTAAATTACAAATATAACGATGATAAATTGTTCCAGTGTCTTGTTAAAAGAAGTCTATCTATTAAAGTATGAGTTCTGGGATACCATTTCAGATAGGCAGAGAAAAATATCAAAGGTGAAATATAATGTAGGAAATTATATTCAAGGCTGAAGATAAATTTTTGCTAGATCCTTTTGACGGAATTGACTATTATGCGGGGGATTATATAAAGGGATATTATTAATATCCCTTCAAGTTTTGATTCGATTTTCATAAAATTTGAAATGGCGCGCCAAAATTCTGCAACAATTTAGGATCTCTCTAGCCTTCTCTCGGATCCGTCTCCGCAGGGAACCGGGTCGGAGGCTCGCCAACTAACGCGGCGAGACTCAGACGAACTCTTAGAGCCCTACCACAAGCACATAAATTCTGTACTAAATGTATGTGTAAATGTAAAAAACATGTACCACTCCTGTATCAAATCTAATAATGGGCTCGAAGTAGCTAGGAGTCGTTCGGTAGCTTCATCGCCCCGAGCCCAACCCTTACCTCTTTTCGGTGTCTTTAATTTGTGTAATTTCCCTTTTAAATTTGTCCGGTTTCAATTTTTGATTTTTTTTTTCAATCTCGCTTTTGCTAGAGAGGGACGTGGCTGGGGACCTATGAAACTTGCTTCCGCAAAAGAGTCGGAATAAGTAGAAGAATAAAGGTCTGCGGACGAAGATGGGCCGCTCGCCGCGGCGGTATATACTAAATTTCAAACCATTCGGTTGGGTTAGTTGCTTTTATATTCAGACAGACGGACGGATCAGTCGGCAACTATATGCTCTATGTATTTATCTAATTATGAAAGCAATTAAAAAGGACCTCATTTCTAACTTTCTGAATATATAGTGTAACGAAAATATTGTAATCTTAAATTGTATGTATAAAATAACACGATAAATTCAAAACGATACTTTCGATTGAGTTCCATTTTGATGTTTATCCCGTAGACCACTGTTGCATAAACTGTATAAATGTTCAGAAAAATCGGTCTAAATTAAGTATTTATTCTAATTTTAATTTATCTTTAAACAATTTCGCGACCGACTCTCTTGGGAAAATCATCTAGGAAATGTGGTGGAGTATAACTATCCCAATATTAGCGTAACATCGCCAGTTCCGAAACGGAAGTCAACCTTTTCAACCCTGCCAATTTCATTGTGTCAGAAATTAATAAAAATTCATTTTTTTTCAAGAAATGTAAAACGGTTTCGGAATATCGATTAGAGTCACACAGATTTTCTTATTACCGTATATTTCCATACATAAGCTGATCCGTGTATAAGCCGAGTATACGACTTTTCAGTGTAAAATCATCTAAAATCGGAAACCCGTATATAAACCGATGTTAAACAAAGGTGATGAAAAATTTAGCTCACGAAAACTTAACACTTCTTTTGCATAGCTATTAACACTTGTTTTGCATAGCTATTAGAAAAAAATGCGCTCTTCGAAATTTTTGATATCTCCTTTAGATCTTCGGTAGATCACCGAACGACGTACTTCTATTCTTCAAAAATAGGAGGTATGATCCATGTCAATTCAGGCAGCCAAAGAAAAAATCTTACCTTCATAGTCTCAGAAGTTTTTTAATTGAACATATGTTAAAATTCAATAAAAAATAAGATACTTGTATATTTTGGTTTTGCCCAAAAAAATTCCTGGCCCGAGATACAGGCCGCCAAAGATGGCATCCCGGGCAGCATTTCCAATTCGCCATTTTCGATAAAAATTTTAAAGTGCTCTATCTCTAGAACGGTGTCATATATTTTGTTGCGTTTTTTTTTTAAGATAATATTCTTCTGTTTAAAATGATATACCCAATTTTGAAAAATGTATTCAACTTTTCTTGTGGCAACCTTTAAAAAAAAAAAAATTTTTTTTCAAAAAAAAAATTTTTTTTGAAAATGCCAATCCTAAAAATTTTGATTTTTTTGCTGTTGATCAATACCATTGGGAACTATCTTCACTGTAAAGGAGAACTTCCACTTTTGAGTTTAACAAATTTTAGAAACATTTAAAAAATTCAGAGAATTTTACAGGAACTGTATATATAAAGTTCCAGTAAAAGCCACTGAATTTTTGCTTATTTGTATCATATTTGTAAGGATAAGCCTACTATATATCTTAAACAAGTTAGAAATTGCAATATCAAATGTGGCAAATGAGGTGCGTGCATAGTATTAACTAGTTTTATAAATATTCAGATCTTGGTGCAATAAGTGTTACACTCTTGGGCAAAAAGGCATGAATACAAAATTTACTATAATTCTATATATTAAATTCAGTAATACGGAAGTAATATGAATCCATCTTAAAAGGACTTAATCGCCATGGCAACCTAGAATAATGGCCTATCATGGTATATCATTGTATCAATTATGCATTATAGGATTTTTAAATAGAATGAAGAAAACTTTTATTAATGTGTTTTATGTTTTAATTTGATTTTCATAGCATTTGATGTGATACATACTTTATTGCAGAGGTTTACAAAAAATTACTTCCTGTGTCATAGAAAGTGCATAGTGTTTACAGGGACACACAAAAGATTTCGGATTACTTTACCTTATTGGAAATACTGTACATTAGCGATGATTGCTAGAGGTGCATTTTTAGCTGCGATATGAGTTTTTAAGTTTAATTAAATATTTCCATATTACGTTGTGTGTATAAAGGCTGTAGATCATATACAGGGCTACACAAAAGAAATCGTAAGGGTATTGCTGGAAGTGCATTTTTAGTTGTGTTTGAGTTTTTAAGTTTAACTAAATTTTTCCATATTACGTTGTGTGCATAAATGCTGTATATCATATACAGAGCTACACAAAAGAAATCTTAACGGTTTACTGAGTATGAATGAAAGTAGCTTAAAGGTGATTTTTAAAAGAGTTATGCATTTTTACACTGAACTACATTTAGTATACTAAAATATGTTTGGAGAATATGGATAAAATCATATACAGGTCCACGCAAAGAATTAGATACATGGCCGTCTATGGATGATAATCTCTGGAAGTATGATTTCACTGGTTTTAAGGATGTTTTAATCTTAATTAAATATTAGCTAAATAGTGGCATGTATATAAAGATAGTAGGTAAAATACAGGGTTGTGTGAAAGTATTCAAGTATGCTTCCGTCTATTGACATAAATTTCTAAAAGTCAAATTCCAACCTATTTGTGTGTTTTTAACAATTTCCAACATAGTTGAAAGTCTTGATGGATTCGATTTGTCTGCCCATCTGTCTGAACTCTAACTTGTATTAATATAATTTGTATTGCTGTGTAATTGATATATGTTATTGAGATTGTTTTACTATGTTCGGTATTGAAAATAAAGTATGTATCACTTCAAATGCTATGAAAATCAAATTAAAACATAAAAGACATTAATAAACGTTTTCTTCATTCTATTTAAAAATCCTATAATACATAATTGATTCAATGATATACCATGATAGGTAATGATTCTAGGTTGTCATGGCGATTAAGTCCTTTTAAGATGAATTCATATTACTTCCGTATTACTGAATTTAATATTTATTATAATAAATTTTGTATTCATGCCCTTTTTGCCCAAGAGTGTAACTTATTGCACCAAGATCTGAATATTTATAAAACTAGTTATAGTACGCACGTACCTCATTTGCCACATTTGATATTGCAATTTGTAACTTGTTTAGGATATATAGTAGACTTATCCTTACAAATATGATACAAATAAGCAAAAATTCAGTGACTTTTACTGGAACTGTATATACAGATTCTATAAACTTCTCTGAATTTTTTAAATGTTTCTAAAATTTGTTAAATTCAAAAGTGGAAGTTCTCCTTTACAGTGAAGGTAGTTCCTATGGTATTGATCAACAGCAAAAAATTCAAAATTTTTGGGATTAGCATTTCCAAAAAAAAAAAAAAAAAAAAAAAAAATTGAAAAAAAAAATTTTTTTTTCAAAAGGCTGCCACAAGAAAAGTTGAATACATTTTTCAAAATCGGGTATATCATTTTAAACAGAAGAATATTATCTTTAAAATAAAATAAACCGCAACAAAATATCTTGCACCGTTCTAGAGACAGAGCACTTTAAAATTTTTATCGAAAATCGCGAATGAGAAAGGATGCCGGGGATGTCATCTTTGACGGCCTGTATCTCGAGCCAGGAATTTTTTGGGGCAAAATGAAAATATACAAGTATCTTACTTTTTCTTAAATTTTAACATATGTTCAATTCAAAAACTTCTGAGACTATGAAGGTAACCCCCCTGCCTGAGTTGATATGGATTCAGCCAGGACGTTTTTTAAATGAATCATTTAAAGACAGTCTCCGTTCGAAATCGATTGAATGGAAGTCATCTACGAATGCAGCTGTGACAAATAGTTATAATTTAAAAGACAGCTTACATCGTTTCTATCACTGAATGGAGAAAAAAACTTGATTTGAATTACCATAAGAAATGATCGTCCAATATTTCAAAAAAATGTTGCATCGATAATGCGACGGATGGAACTGAGGATGATGCTATTTTTCAAGAAGATGGCGATGATGATGAACTAGATACTGACAACGGTCATTCTGATGTACCAATGAAAGCAATTTAAAGGAGTTGCTTGAAAATTCTGCTAATAACTTGGATAGCAAATGAGGATTGGCGACTTTTGCATTGTAAAAGAATGAAGTATTAAAGTATTTTTAGAAATTTTTAAGTATTTTCTATGTTTTTAAATATTTACCATCCTTTTAATTTTAGAATATCAAATGTGGAAATTTCCTCATATTCGTGTATAAATCGAACTTCTCACTTTGGAGCCAAAAGATGCCCAAAAATTCTCGGCTTATACACGGAAATATACGATATGTATTTATTAGATTTATTAATTATAATCACGTTCTGTTGGTGAAAAATTATTTCATATTTTATTCTACTTGAAAGATACATTTATTATTTATAACAGGACATATTATACTGTATTTAAATAAATAAAGTATGACTACGGCAAATCAGTGTATGTAATATATTTTTCAAATTCATAAATAAAATCCCATAAATGGCTTAATATAAAATAATGTTCTTACAGTTTCGGACAATTAAAAAACTTGTCCATCCTCAGGGATGGCATCCGGAGAAACTAACACCTTCTTATCTGTACAATATCTACATTCTACTGATATTGTACTGATAAGACAGTGTTAGTTTCTGCGGGCGCTATCTCTGAGGATGGACAAGAAACTGTAGGAATGTAATTTTATTACATTATTGTATGTCATTTATGTGTTTTTATTTTTGAATTAAAAAATATAATACATACACTGATTGGCTTTAGTCATATTTTATTCAAGATTCATTTGCACGATTAATTTATTTAACATGTTTCGTAATTGAAATAAATTAATGAAAGAAACCGTAAAAGTAGAGCATTTTATGTCAATTAAATATGTAGAAGCAAAAACTAAGTTCACACCATATAAATTAAAAAAAAAACATGTTGCTTTACGATCCATGAAGGATATGGGCCAACAACGCAAACTTTGACCCTGGGCTCTGAAGTGCTCTACAGCATACGTCCCGGTTAGGTGGCTAACGCGGGACCTTCACTGTTTAGTCCCCAAGCTAGCTTGATGCTCATTTTATCGGCCCCGAAGGGACGAAAACTTGAGTGAACCTTCCCCAATCGGGAGCCGAACTCAGCCGCCGTCAGCAGACAGACATGGTGACGTCTACGCAACTGGGTTTCACAGTATAGATAGAACGTGTCAAAAAATATATATTTATTTATTCGTATATAACTATATATAATTTGTGATAATTTAATGAAAACCGTATTAAAAATTTTGCGTTAGAACAAAATTCGTGATAAAAGCCATTCCTTTCATCATGATGTATACGACTTAGGGACTGTTCCTTATTTAAATCATTTTGTTCTGACCAATTATTTTGTAAATTGTATGCACGACTTTGCAAAAATGCTTGATAGATTTTGAACAGTAAATGTATATTTCTTGAAATGAACAAAAAATTTCTCACATTTAGTTAATACACTGCTCAAAACAATTAAAGGATATTGCAGTTTTAGGTGGATTTTGTATCTGGTAAACTGTTTAGCTGATTGATACATGGTCGACAGACATAGCAGGTTATATGAGAATAAATTACACATGTTTGGCAGAAAAAAATGCATTTTATTGCGCATTTGTGTACTAAAGGAAAAAAACACAATTTGTGCATATGAGAAAAAAAGAATAAGAAAAGGTGTTTTCTTCAAAGAAAATCATTTTCAGTAGGGGTATGGTTTCCACGGGCGGCCAGCAACGTTGAACACCTTTGAGGCATGGGCTCAATGAGGCTATTAATGACGAGTTGGGGTATTCTGCCCCACTCTTCCAGAAGAGCTCTTTCCAGTTCTTGGAGAGTTTGTGGGGGTTGTTGGCGGCCAGAAACTCGTCTTCCTACAGCGTCCCAAACGGGCTCGATTGGATTCATGTCTGGAGAACACGCTGGCCATTCCATTCGAACGATTCCTTCCTCGAAAAGGAAATCCTCCACCAGGTTTGCACGATGTGGCCTGCAGTTATCGTCCATTAAAATGAAGTTATCTCCGATTGCTGCAGCGTAAGGGACTACAATAGGTCTGAGGATCTCATCCCTATATCGGCGACCAATCAGAGCTCCATCTCGAATGATGTAGAGGTCAGTGCGCCCGTCAATGGAGATGCCACCATACACCAACACTCCTCCACCGCCAAATCTGACACTTTCGTGCACGAACGCAGGATTATTCCTACTGCCACGGTCCCTCCAGATGAAAATACGCTTATTATCCGGATGCACAGAAAAACGGGACTCGTCAGAAAACAGAATATTGCTCCATTCATTTCTCCTCCAGTTGACATGCTCGGTTGCCCACTCCCTGCAGTCGCGACGATGCCTTGATGTTAATCTAACACATACCATCGGTCGGCGAGCATACAGACCTACAGCATGGAGCCGGATTCGGACAGTCTGAGTTGAAATCCTGGTGCCTGTAGCCGAGCGAAGGTGTTGTTGGAGATGTGTAGCGTTCATGGTTCGGTGTCTCCGATCTGTTAACACTAAATATCGATCTTCATTGGGCGTTGTTGCCCGTCTACGACCTTGCCCTGGTCTTCGGCCTGCACATCCACTTTCCAAAAAACGGTTCCAGATCATGGAAATAAGACTTTGTGACACTCCAATGGCTTGCGCTACTTCGGCTTGAGTTTGGCCCCCTTCTAACCTACCAACAATTCTCAAATCTTCTGAATCTGTCAAATGACTTCGCTGAGACATCGTACTCATCGAAACAAAGCAATCACTGAATGCCGATCATCCTTGTCTGCATTCTCTTTTATCCAGTTGAAAGTCAAATTTCATTCGCTGCCGCTGAAGCGACGTTTTTGACGTCGAACTCAAAATTTGCATACTCCACAGTTTGAAAACCAGAAAAATTTGCATTTGTGATTCTCTTCTTCTATTTTCGGCAAAAAAAAATTTCGTTTATATCTTTATTTTATATAAAACTTCAAATATCCTTTAATTGTTTTGAGCAGTGTATTAAAAAAAAACCCCTTTAATTATGTTTTTAAAGTGCTTCCGAATTTCCGACATTTATTAAATATTGATATTTTTTTATCGAAATAAATTTAAATTAGATGCCAAATATGTGTCGAAATGTTAATAATAATAATAATAATAATAATAATAATAATAATAAATGGTTAAATTAGTGAGTGTTCTCATACAAGCAGTGAAAATGTGTGCAACTACTTATGACTTAAGTGTCATAAACATTAAATATATTTATTTTTTATACAGCAAAATTTAAAAGAGTAAGGTTGTTTAAACATTCCATTAACGTTTTATAGAAGTATATAACTTTGTTTTTGAGGTAACAACTTTTAAAACTTTCTTAAATTTTGACATTTTAAAGGTTTTCTGTGCCCTTAAATATAAAATAATTATAACAATATATAGCATTAAATATTTTTTCAAATGGATAATCTCCTTTTTAATTTTCAAAAAAAAATTAGAAGATCATGAATGAATATTTACATATCGCATCCATTACATATAGAAAAATATTTTTTTCTATTTCTGTCCTTCTCTTAACTACCAATTTCATCATCGTATTATCAATACGTGTTTTTTCCTTGAATGAATATCTAAAAACATATAAATAATAGAATAAAAATCCAACCTACCAACAACAACAACTAAAAAAATATACATAAGAATAAGCGGATTAGGAAATTCAGAACAGAAATCTACAATAGGAAATTACAGAAAGGGCGAAAATAAGTTGATTCGAAACCTTTGAAAGAAATATGAATATTTCATACATGGTTATATTTTTTGAAATGTACGAGGTATTATCGGTAAGTTCCCGTACTCCTATTACAGTACAAAGTCTGAAGTGTGGAATCTTTGGGACTTTACCAAGTCCGAACTTTGGGTCATAAAAAATATTGTTTTTCCAATAAAATGAAAAAGAAAATTCCCTACTTAAAAAGGCAAAATATGACGTTCATATATTAAAAATTGCATATAACAAGTATTAATACTAAATTAAACAATCATTTTCATTAAAAAAATCATAACAAAATAAAAAGCAAAACAAAAACCTTTATTTAAAGTTGTTCTCAAATCCAAAAGGGTAACTTTATGACATAAGTTTTAATATCTTTTTGTTCGGAGATGCACGAAACTGGCAGGTGTTGTTGTTCAGAAACTATGTAATCGAACTGTGTTTTTCTTTTTTTGCTTACGCAATAGATCTTGTGTCGAAGTGGGCGTTTTGAACTGAATTCCCGCGCGAAAGAAGAATAACCACTCAAGGAAGAGTGAAAAACGTCCTTATTATGTGATCAAAATCGCTTGTAACTCACTAGGTAATTTATCGATCCAAAATTGGTAAACACAGTTCGATTCAAAATCGCTTCCCTAGTCAGGCCTTCCAATTTTATATCGTTCCGTTAAAAAATTAACTTGTAAATGTGTCAAACGTTTTGCGCTTGCTCAGCAGGGCAGTTGAGAACACACTTAAAGGGTCATACCATTTAAGAGAAAATTGCAACTTTCTTAACTATTGAACATTTTGGTTAATGTGGTCTGCTTAATTAACTTAGGTATATCATAAAGATTTTTTTTTTTATTCTGCACATAGGCATGAGTTAAGACTCAGTAATAAAGCTTCTTTGATCTAGCCCTTTTTTTTGTTTCAACAATGTTGTTTTTTCACTTCTTTCTTGAATACTGCCGCTGGAAAGTCCGAACTTTGGACAATTCCGAACTTTGGTAATTCAGAACTTTGGGTGTCCGAACTTTAGACTTTGTACTGTACTGTGACTGTCACTGCAAAAGCTGAGATGTAAATAGATCAAGGTCACATTCCGCAAACCCTCCTCTACTCCTTTCACTGCTTGACTTCAAGGTGCAGGTATCCAATTTGTTTCTACTAATTGTTTTCGACTTCGTGTTTTGATCTGTTTGTGATTTACAACAAAATCGAACAGGGTGTGTCCATCAAATTTTCTGTGAAACTCAGTACATCTGAAACTGAAACACTTGAAATGTTTCGTACGATTTTTAGTGATGAAGCTTTAAATCGGACAAGGGTTTTTGAATGGCACTCTCGTTTCATAGCGGGACGTCATTAATTCGAAGATGTCAAACGTTCAGAGCGACCAAGCACAAGTAAAACAGATGAAAATGGGGTACAAATTGGAAACCTCATACAAGAATATTGTCGCCTAACTATCCAAAAACTTGCAGACAAATTTGTAATCGGGTCTGAAGTTTTGACGGAGAATTTGAATATGAGGTGCATTGTTGCAAAGCTTGTTCAAAGACACCTTTCTAACGATCCCTAAAGCCAAAACGGTTTTTAGTAATAACAACATGGTTGTTAATAATAAAATCATAAGACGAAACGCAATTTTTCACCTTGATTCAACATAAAATATGCAATGTGAACTTTAAAAAGTCCACAGTTTTACTTAAAATGCGATTAAAGTAATGAAAAAGATGTTACAAGTTTAAAATATACATTTTATTTAAAACTTCTTAGTACTTTCAAGCTTTCGAAGCTCATCATCAGATAATATTTTAATAACTAATTGTTGCTGATTTATACAAATGCGTCACTTTGTTTTGAAAATGAGAGAGCCAATAATTACTAGAGTTGAAAGTAGAAGTAGCAGTAGCGGTTTCTTGGATAGAATTTAATTAGAGGAAATATATATTATTATTAGTTGCTTAACTTAATAACACATAATCGGCATGGTTGTTGTTCCTCACCCTCCATATTCACCGGATCTAGCTCTGTGTGATTTTGCATTATTCTCAAAATGGAAAATGAAACCGAAAAGTCGATGTTTTGCAACTGTGCCCGTTATTCAAAGTTAATTGCAGGCAGTCCTTGACAGCTTTCAATAGAATAACTTCAGGCGGGCTTTCGAAAAGTGGAAAACAAGATGGGGTCGACATATACGTTCCATTCTGACTATTTTGAAAGAGATGACAGCTAAAATTAAGTCATTTCAAACAAACCTTGTTTTTCCATGAAGACCGAGAACATTCCAGTACCACATCGTATAATCTGTTATTTGATTTTTCGAAATACTAAGAAGATCATTCCCGATGTTTTCTATAGCAAATCCATCACACCAAGTTATAATATTTTTTTATCTCTTTCTCTGTACGCCTTTACTTCCAGTTGCAATATCAAATTATCCAGTTTTACCTTGAACGGAAGTCCAATAAACAATGCATAGCTAATAAAAGAAAAAAAAGAAAGAATAAAGAAAAAATAGAAAAAGAATTAAGTGAATCAGAAAATTCAGAGCGGAGATATGGAATAGGAATTTACATTAATGGGAGAAGATAAATTGTTTCGGCACCTGTTTTAAGAAAAATGGATATTATGTACTTGATTATTTATGATGCGCCCTTCTGTAACTAAATTTTCAATGCAGGAAGCTAGAGTAGGGAGTTACAAATGTGACAGAACATAAATTATTGCGCTACCTAATTAATAGATGTAATCCTGATTCCGTTCTCAGCCACAATTTTGACAGTAAATTTACAACATAAAACCTTACATTTTAATACGCAAATCGAGTGATACAACAGGAAGAATATCAATTGAAACATCAACAAAAGAAAAATAACTCATGAAGTTTTTTAATTCCTTATTTAATATCTCTGAATGTTTGTTTATTATTTACATATGCCTATGATAGTTTAGAATCTATTCTTGCTTGAGAGACGGTTTATAATGAAGTAATTTTTTCTTTAAAAAATTAAATTTATGCCTTCTAAAGAAATTAAATTTATTGCTCCTAACTTCCTAACCTTACTTCCTAATGATTTATAGATGTCAATTGTTCGAAATATTTCAAAAATAAAAATTGCAGTTTAGGAATCTGCAGAATTATGTGAATGCATTTTTTGAAGTATTTAATATTTTTCAAAATAAAAATTGATATGATAATAAGCATAAAAAGCCAAGTCATATCCCTAAAAAGAAAACATAAATAAATTGAATTGCATGAAAATAACTATTTTACTATTTCAGATGAAACTGCTAGTTTTATACGATTATACCCCGGAGGTATGTCTGTGTTAGCGTTTTAAATAATTGTTTGCAGATCATTGGGAATTTTCCATTTCCAAGAAACGTTATAATGAAAAGTCCCGAAAAAAAAATAAAAACAAAGCAGTAGCAGTGTTTGGCAAAAATAAAATCACATGCCATCACAAATTTACTAACCAAGAATAATATTTTCGTAAAATATGTTATTGTGTTTTTTTCTTATTATAACGATTAGAATTTAAACAAAGCAAAGTATGGGCAGTACATACATAATGCAGATCGGCTATAAAAGAATGTTCCAGTTGTAAATTTCAAAAGCATCAGCTATAAGCGTTATACAGGGTGTCCGGTCTCAACGGTGTCCAATGGCTAATTCCTAAACCGTTAGTCATAGACATATAGTTCCAGTTATAAAAATGTTTTAAATCAGGTAAAGAAGTGTTTTTAAAGCGATTTGAATCAGTAAAAACATTTCTTTAAAAAATACGAAATTTAAATTTTTATACGGTCCCTCGGTCCTATAAGTTATATTTGGTAAAATTTTCCTTTTACACTGAGAAGTAATTCACAAAAAATCCCTTTATTCTACGATTAAAATTGACCGAGTCATAGCTGTTTAAAGTTTGAGCATATTTTTCGCTGCAAATTGGGGGTCATTCACAAATGTAGCGAAATATAATTTCGTCAGAAATATTAAAAAATGACTGAGAGCAAATTTAACATTGCAATATAAATTTGAAATCTTCAATCATTCTGACATATTAATGTTAAATATACAATTTGTAATAAACATTTAAGAAGAAAGAAAAAACAGAATTTTTGTTAAATAAAATGATGCTAAATTAACAGCCTCAATTCTTTACAAAATGATACGTATTTTAAAATATTATTAGATTACACTAGCCTGCAAAAGTTGGGTTATGTCATGTTTTTTGGCTTTTGAAAGTTGATTCTTATGTATTCTGTACCGTTGAATCCGAAGTTGACTTTCATTTTTAACCATCACATCAGGATTTTTCGCAAAATTCAAAATTAAAATTGAATCTCCTCCCTCATCTCATCGGAAAAAAATACGAAATTTAAATTTTTATACTGTCCCCCGGTCCTATAAGTTATATTTAGTAAAATTTTCCTATTACACTGACAAGGAAGACAAAAAAAGTCCCATTCATAAAACTCTAAAATTGAGCAAGTTATGAAACTTTAAAAATGCATGACTTATGCCACTTTTCTGCTCTGAAAACAAATGCGTTCGGCTTGGCTTTGGGGGATCACATACCAAGTGCTTAAAGTATTCGAAGATCTTATTTCATGTGTATCTGTGCTTTGAAAAAAATCGTACTAGTATTACGATTAAGTTAGCATTTATTAAGTTTCAGATTGGCTAAAATAACATATATTTCATTTTGTCAGGATTTGAGACTGTTTCTTTTATGATTTCTTTTAACAAAAATTATGTTATTTTTATAAGTTTTTATGTTACTTCAATGATCGTATGTATGTTTTTCCAGTTCAAAATTTTTACCCGAACTTTAACTCACTTTTAAATATCCGATCGAGATTACATTTTACATACTGGCGCAAATCCAATAAAAATCTAATATTATTATGATTTTCGGTGGTTACCATTTATACTTATTTTACAGGGAAACACAAAAAATTTCGGATGGATTACCGCGAAGAAGTTTAAGAAAAAGTTTTAGATTAGATAATACAAGACTTTTATTGTTGGTTTTTTTTTTTTTTTTTTTTTTTTTTTTTTACTTTTATGTGTTTTTTAGCACTGAATCCGAAAATTACATTAATTTTTAACCATCATGTAAGGATATTTCGCAAATCATAAATTCCCAAATTTAAAGAATAACAAAAATCGGATACTATAAATTAGAGGAGATGGTTGTGTTTTTTAACTTTTGATAATTGATTTTTACGTACTTTTTAGCACTGAATCTGAAAATGATCTTAATTTTTAACCATCACGTTAGAAATTTTTTGCAAATCGTAAATGTGTAAGTTAAAATATAGCGAAAATCTCATACTATAAAACATATGTAAAACTTTTTTTGTTTTGTTTTATTTTATTTTATACAATAATTTATTCGATATTTTTGCTTATACTAGGATTCTTACAGCTAAATAGCTGAGTGGTCCGATGAGATGAGGGAGGAGATTCAATTTTAATTTTGAATTTTGCGAAAAATCCTGATGTTATGGTTAAAAATGAAAGTCAACTTCGGATTCAACGGTACAGAATACATAAGAATCAACTTTCAAAAGCTAAAAAACATGACATAACCCAACTTTTGCAGGCTAGTGTAATCTAATAATATTTTAAAATACGTATCATTTTGTAAAGAATTGAGGCTGTTAATTTAGCATCATTTTATTTAACAAAAATTCTGTTTTTTCTTTCTTCTTAAATGTTTATTACAAATTGTATATTTAACATTAATATGTCAGAATGATTGAAGATTTCAAATTTATATTGCAATGTTAAATTTGCTCTCAATCATTTTTTAATATTTCTGACGAAATTATATTTCGCTACATTTGTGAATGACCCCCAATTTGCAGCGAAAAATATGCTCAAACTTTAAACAGCTATGACTCGGTCAATTTTAATCGTAGAATAAAGGGACTTTTTGTGAATTACTTCTCAGTGTAAAAGGAAAATTTTACCAAATATAACTTATAGGACCGAGGGACCGTATAAAAAGTTAAATTTCCTATTTTTTTAAGAAATGTTTTTATTGACCCAAATCGCTTTTAAAATATTTCTTTACCCGATTTTAAACATTTTTGTAATTGGAACTATATGTCTATGACTAACGGTTTAGGAATTAGCCATTGGACACCGTTGAGACCGGACACTCTGCATAGTATTTGTTCAAGGTCACAAATAAAGAGTCACTCAATAGTAATTTTAGATAATAATAATTTTAGATAAGCGCATGCGTTATTTACTCGCTTGCAGTGCCACATACGCAAAATGGCGATACCTGAGCGTAAAACGCTACTGCTGGGATGAAGATTCAAGGGGACCTTCAACATTAGAAGTGGAAAAAAAAAGCCCTTTTTATGATTTTTTGTATAAAAACTACATGATGGATCTTTTTAAAATTTTAATAGTTTATTGTACATATCTTAAGGTATACACAGGAATTTATTAGATTATAAACAAATATGTTCAACTGCTTTGGAAAATTTCGTCTGGACGGTGAGCATGATAGCGCTTGTAGAATTATCTGAAACAAAATAATATTTTTTTTTTCGTAAACCTCGTGAGTATGGCTTCTAGTTAAATTAAATAAACCCATAAATTTATTTAAAAAAAGTTATGTAATGGCTGATTAAAAAAAAAAACAATTTTTTTGTTAAAAAAATTCGTTCTTATTTGTTAATAATTTTTTTAAAAAATAATTTTAGTAAAAGCTTTAAGTCATATCGAAGGCAATTATATAAGTTTAATTTTAAAAAATCGAGATGATCCATTCAGTAGTCTTTTAATCTTGCCCACCGTGTCAACCACATTTTTTGACCACATGTTTTTTTTTTTATCCACATTTAAGATATGTACAATAAACTGTTAAAATTTCAATAAGATCCATTATGCAGCTTTCTTACAAAAAAAATCATAAAAAAATGCTTTTTTTTTTTTTTGGTCTCCTAATGTAGAAGGTCCCCTTAAAAGCCGTTAGAGTCATGCGATCTTTTTTTCTTTGGGATTTTATAAAAGATCGTATCTACGGTCCTCCGCTACATATTGATTTTCCAGAATTGAGACACAGAATTGAAAAGGCTATTGCTTCCATTACTCCAGACTTGTTAACCGAAGCATTGGAAGAATTGGACTTTAGGTTGGATGTGTTCTGTATAACTAAAAGTGCACATATTGAACATTTTTAATCAAAACTAGGTTAGTTTACCTTCAATTTGATGTATGATTTTTTGTAAATAGTCTAAATTAAACTGTTGTAATATGTCATTGAAACTGGAAAATTCTTTTATGGACAATCTGTATTCAAAATTCACTCGCATTTAAATTACTTCTATGGAAAATATTTCTATTTAAAAATATCAATGCAATGACTGTAATGCTGAACATATATCATACAAGAAAATAGTTTGTATAAAAATACTATAAATGTCATATGTATATCATTAATATCAACAGGCATTCAGTACAGCTACTTGTTGAATTGTCATAATTACGTTCATGCATTTCCACCTTCGAACAACACCCCCTTTTTAAATCCATAAATAATTTGATTCAATAAATACATTGAAATCAACTGAAGCAAAATGAAAGATAACATCACTGACAATACTTTAAAAGATGACGTGGAGAGACAACTTACGGTGGCGCTAAGGAATGGAGGATACTGGACAGATAATCGGTTTAAAGAACATATTTTTTTTTCTCTCATGGCTGAATTCATGCCATGTCTGTATACCAAAGGACAAACGTCTCCGTGAGTAGCATTTAATTTTGCTTTGACTGAACGTTTTAAAACTTTAATAATCGCATATTTTTCATTTTTCCACAGTTAAATTCAAAAACATAATTTATTTGAAATAAAATTTATTTGAAAACTTTATCACAATTTATTTCTTTTTATGGTTTTAAAAGTAAATTTCATAGAAGATATTTTAAAAATTTATCATCTCTATTACGAAAGATGAACAGGTTTGTAATAAAAACTATAGAAATATTTCAGCCTTGGTTTCCGATTAATATTTCATAAAGAAACTAAAATTTCACAAACAACAACAAAAAAAAACAAACTATATTCTATAGTCCAACAAATAAGAGTGAATTATGTCAGCCAGGTATCGTCCGGATAGCCTTCAGGTAAGGCATTGGCACGACACGCCAAGTATCCATGTTCGATTCCTGGTCCGGACATTTTTCGCTCGTTTGGAATAAACTTCAACTGTGCTACTCCAGCATTAAATATGATTTTAGTCCAGTTGGAAAAAAATATCCGTTCTCTTCATTATGACAAAAATAAACTAATATAAATATATCACAATTTTTATAGACATGTAATCGAACTGCGCTTAAACCACTGAAATGATCAGAATCATAAAGCCTGGTGTATGTAGCGAAATCTTTAACAATTGTTTTTTCAACTTTTCACTCCTAGTATGTATGTAATACGGAAGTATTGCTTTTAATAAGATTCAAAACCTTATTTTAATATATTTTCATGTTTTTCATATAAAGATACTTTTATGCATCATGTAATAATGTTTCTCGAGTGTTATCAAAAAATATATTAAATGTAAAAAAAAAAAAAAAAAAAAAAAAAAAAAATGATAATTAAAAAATCACCTTTATTCTGTAACATGCATTGGCCGGTCACTGAAATGATCAGAATCATAAAGCCTGGTGTATGCAGCGGAATCTTTAACGATTGTCTTTTCACCTATTCACTGCTAGTAAGCATCTAATACAAAAGTATCACTTTCAAAAAGATTGAAAAGTTTATTTTAATATATTTTCATATTTTTCATATAAAGATACTTTTATGCGTCATGTAAAAATTTTGAAAGAGGGTTATCAAAAAATATATTAAGTGTAAAAAAACAATGATACTTAAAAAATCACCTTTATTCTGTAACCTGCATTGACCGGCCTTAACCCTTAAATGCATAGTGTTACTCTGAAGTTACATGATCTTTTTTTGCCATTTTGCGCTTTCTATTGGTCTTTTGGTGAATTATTATTTGTTACTTATATGCGATTGCTCTAAAGTATGTTTTTGTTCTGATTTGTTATCAAGGGGAGGGTATAACATAATGGACGGGAACATTGGACGGGAACAAATAATGACGATTTCATTAATTTATCTATTTCTTTGAGAGTTTCCTGACAGAATAAGGCAGGGGAGTTTATTGACCGTCATTCTTAATTTGTCATCAAAGTTAAATTCATTGCTTAAAAAGGCACAAAGGGGTTTAAACACTTAAAAGTTACTGGAATAATAAAAAAAAATTCTAAACTTAGTTTAAAAGTTTGATGAATATTGCGCTCTCCGGAATTATTTTCTAATAAAACCTTCTTCAAGCAACCAGAAAAAATTGGAATTTGTTTAATTTTCTTCAATGAAATTAATCGCTCATGGTGATAGTTCAACTGGGATGGTCTGGAGGTAATGGAGGTAAAATCAGAACTGGGATGAATCAACTGGGATGAATGGAGGTAAAATCAGTATTGAACCTACGGGAATAAATTTCGTTCCATGAAAAAATGGTCGTTCAGGGAGGTGGTCACGTAATGGAGGTGGTCGCACAGCGAGGTTTCACTGTAATGGTAAATTAAAAGTACTTCCCCGCTGAATAATATAAAAGACATCATTTGTATACACTGTAACAGCTCCTATAGGCCGTATAGCAGTATCTTGATACTGTTTGCAATGTGCTCGACTGGCGTTTTTAATTTCTCATTATAAGGTAGTCATTATTAATTCTGCAAAATATCAAAAGTATTATAAAAATTATGATATCGTTAAATAATAGTTTGTGTGCAGTGAAAACAGTTTAAGTGATCTCAGGACTCTTAAAGCTTCAAAACTTTCGAAATTTTAATATTTTTAGATGTTAAACTCCTATCTTTTCTGAACATTTTGATATAATTTTTTTCTTGAAACTCTCATTAGAAGTTAAAGCTTTTAGAATTATACCTGCTCAATAGCTGAAGCGGCGTTTCCGAAACTTTGAAGTCATGTTTCTCCAAGTGACGTTTTGGACATAAAGCGCGGGATATCTCAAAAACGTTTGAATATTTTTTCATGAAATTTTTAAAACGTATGTTTTATGTTATTCTGTATAAACTGAACCTAAAATTTCCTTATTCTTGATCAAAAAAAATTTTTTTAGGTGTTTATACTGTTGACATTTTCAACATTTTCTATTAGCTAAATACAACTTTGTGTTAAAAGTATAAAAATGCTATGAAAACAAATTTATTTAGGTTCAGAGTAATTATTATAATCTGATGCGTAATTGGGCATACAAAATTTCATTCTAATTGCAAAATTTATTTTGTAATCCTCCGCGTAATCTGTTATACCAATTTGAAGCTCAACAAATGTCTAACAGTTTGGAGCTCCTCATAAATACTAATTCTACATGTTGCAATTTTTACTTTCTTCTATCTTTACAAGAAGAAAGTATTGGTATCATGAAAATTTTCGAATTCCAGTTTTCGACGGATTTACACGTTTTATGGGCCAGAGATTCCAAAAAACATGTTTTTACAAAATGTCTGTCTGTGAGTCTGTCTGTCTGTCTGATGTGACACAAATTTTGTGGGCGTTCTATCTCAAGAACTAATGCACGGAATTTAATAAAAATTTATATTCAGGTAGTCCCTGATATAGATTGGTGCTGATTAGTTTTTGGTGTAAATCGCCTTGCAGGTGGCGCTTCTATGTAGCATTTTGCAGGATTTCCTGAAAAGCTCTATCTCAAGAACTAATGCACGGATTTTTATAAAACTTCAGATTCCGTTAGTCCTTGATATGAATGGATGCTGTTGATGTTTTGGTGTAAATCGCCCAACAGGTGGCGCTGCTATGCTGCATTTTGCAGGATTTACACTATTTTCGCAGTAGCTCTATCTCAAGAACTAATGCACACATTTTCATCAAACTTCGGATTTAGTTACTCCTTTATATGAAATGATGCTGACTACGTGTTGGTGTAAATCTCCCAATAGGTGGCGCTGCTGTGCTGCATTTTGAACTATTTCCTCAATAGCTCTATCTCAAGAACTAATGCACGAATTTTCATCAAACTTCAGATTTAAGTATAACTTGATTAATATTGCTGCTGATTATGTGTTGTTGCAAATCGCTCAACAGGTGGAGCTTCTATGCTGCATTTGTCATGATTTGCGCAATACCTCTATCTCAAGAACTAATGCACGACTTTTCCTCAAACTTTATATTCAGTTAGACGTTGACCTAAGTTGGTGATAATTAGGTTCTGGTGTAAATAACTCAATAGCTCTAACGCTGCTATGCTGCATTTTGCTGGATTTACACGATTTCAGTGACAGTCATACCTCGAGAACTAATGCACGGAATTTCATATTTTTAGAATTCTCATGATGAACACAAATTCCCATTTAATTTGGCACTGAGATAGTGAATATTGAAGTATTGGCATGTATGAGATAGAAGTAAGTTTTGTGATGTCCACAACATACTAGTTTAAATACATGTAATGAAAGAACAGAATCTTTCATCCCAATAAAAATTTTGTTTTAAAACATATACATTTTAAGATATTAAATGTGGAAAATTGTCTTTTTTTTTTCATTTTTTCCAATTTTAAAAGTCATGAGATTCCTTAGGTACTTTACTGCACAAATCTCATAATTCTTTTATAGATAATTTTAATAAAATAATATACATTACATTTTTAAAAATTATTGTGCACCAGTAATGTAAAGAAAATCACATTTCAGTTTCTGACAAAGAATTGTAATTATAAAGAAATTTCGTGTCTAATCGATGAAACAGTAACTCATTATCTCACATAATGTCTTTCTTTTTGTCGTAATTAATGATGTCATAATTAATGATCTTTTATTTCATTTTTTCCAATATTGAAAGTCCTGAGAGACCCCTTAAAGGCATAATTGAAGATGTGCTGACTTTTAAGAAAAAGTTCAAATTGAAGTAATTTTAAATTTTGTCTTTTTTTCTAATCTTCTTTAATTTCTAAGTATTTTGCTGCATTAGAAGAAAAAGTATTTTGTACTATATACATTGAGATATTTTTTTCTTTGCACATTAACATTTATTTTTCCAAACAGTGACCCATACTGTTTTTGATTAGATTTTTTTTATAACTACTACTTTGTTGAAATACTACGAGGGTAGGCTGAAAAGAAATGCACACATGCTTGTAGAACACAAATAAAAAGAAACAGCAAGATCGGACAAAAATTACATTAAAGTAATTTTCTTAAGCTTCAAAATCATATATTTATTTTTTAACATAGTCACCGTTAATGCTAAAAAAATTTTCGCAATGTGTAACAAGTTTTTTTATTTCGTCACTGAAAATTCCTTCCGACTTTTCTCGAATCCTGGACTTTCCAGCTGCCTTCACCTCATAATCCGGTATGTAATTATCACCCTTGAGTTCTCTCTTGAGTAGAAGAAATAAATAAAAATAAAAGGTGCAAGATCGGGGAAGTAAGGAGGATGTTGGATCGATTCAAACTTTAGGTTTCGCAGAGTCTCTACAGTTGTGGATTTTACTGCAACCCAATTGTTCAATAACGAATACGACACGTTCCTTGGATAGTCCAATATGGTTTGTCATACACTTTTGAAAGATTCATCGATCATTTAGAATCAAATTTTCCACGTGTTACTGCCGATCGATTTACAGAAGACTTACTAACAGCATCATCATTTTTAAATGACGATGAATCTCAACATGAGTCACTTTTTCGGCAGTTAAAAATTCAAAAACAGCACGCTGTTTATTTCGCGTTGGCATAGCACTAAAACACGTCTCCATACTCCCGCTTCTGAAAACACACGGGATGAATTCAGCGACTTCAAATCTGCACATGCGCATAGAGGGGGAATGCTACTTTCACATGCCACCAGGCGGGCTTGTGAAGGTCATTTCGTTCGCCCTCTATAAGTATGTGTGCATTACTTATCAGCCTACCCTCATAATATTCGACTTATTTATTGGCAGATTAAATACGGGTATTTATACTATTTCCACAAAGTGGTAGCAATGAAGCAATCTGGATTTGAAAAAGTAGCAAACATACAAAACTGTTTACATAGGTCTTTCATATATTTTTCAAACTAATTTCTTTAATCCTTACAAGGTCCATGTAATTATGTTGATAAACTGTTAAAACTCATGACTGTCACCAGAATTTAAAATGATTTGAAAATGACTTTTTTTTTTTTCTTTTGTTTTGTTTTGTTTTGTACATTAAGAAAGCAAAATTTTATTCGAAAATTCTGATGCGATTCTAGCAATTTGGGATTAAAAGTAAATGGTATGAATAATATATCACCGCCCTTCAAAAGGTTAATTCAAGTAAAAATGAAAAAACCTGATTAAGAAATAAAACATATTTAGAAAAAATATTGAAAGAAAAAACACTGTTTTATGTTCCACTTGAAAACCACATCTAATTTTTTTCTGCAACCCATGTTTTTTCCCCAACAATACAATTCTGAAAATTCTCAACAATTTTTCGTTTCAATACATTAATTTGGCATGAGCACTGAACTCGATAATTAAAAATGCACTGCCTATTTTTAAGCAGTGTAGAAAGCGCAATTAAATGAATTTATTAAAAAATGCATATTTTTTCTCCGTTTTTTTTTTAAATAAAGCAATAGTAGGGGAAAAATACACATTGTTTATACTATCTTTTAGGACTTCTAAATTGATTTCTCAATGTTTATTAGTAAATTATTTAATATTGAACTATTATTGATAAAAGCATATATATTTTTTAAATATTACACTCATCAGCTTTTATTTATAATTTATTTTCTGATTTTTAGCATTCAAAATATTTCATTGTTGGAGTTTCACAACCATTTGACATATTTTGGAGAGCCTTTATTGACTTAACGTTTAAATCCATTGTTGTTTCTCTTCTATACAATTATATCAGTTACATTAAATATTTGGAGATTTATCATCTGTGCCGGACTAACAGAAATATGGCCTTAAAACTAATGTATTAATTTACAATTAAATTCTAAAGGTATTAAAATGTTGCACTGTCATCATAAAAATACACCTGTGAATGATTTTTTTTTTTATAATTCCTGAATATCCAAAAGTGAGTTAAAAATGGATTACAAAATTCAATCTTTACATAAAAAGGGGTACGAGCACCTCCAGGTCATCTCGAATCAACCTGGCTTCGACGCACGAAGGTGACCGAGACCCTGGCTGAGTCCTCAGTGGTGGTCTCTTCCAGTTTCTGAAGAAGACTAAAGTCGATTCCTGACAGCTGCAGGTTACCGATAGCAAAACACGACCTGTCTGGATACTACATTTCCAGAGCACGTGCTCTGTCAAATATTGGTCAATTGTACTTAATCAAAGTTTACATACAAAAACAGGTTGTGTGTAATAAAATATTTGAAAAAGCCTAAAGCTCTACAACATTGTTTTACAGAAACTCTTTCTTTAATTGTTAGATGTTTTGTACCGATACACTACTTATTGTTTTCAGTAATCGGAAAATGGTGGTAATTTCACTATGCAATGACATTACACACTCATTGAATCAAATAAAATATCATGAAAAATTTCAAAGAATTTTCAAAAAAGTATAAATGGGCCTCATGTTAGTCTAAAAATATAGAATTATTTGCTTTCTTTAATTGTTAGATATTTTGTACCGATACACTACTTATTGTTTTCAGTAACCGGAAAATGGTGGTAATTTCACTATGCAATGACATTACACAGTCATTGAATCAAATAAAATATCATGAAAAATTTAAAAGAAATTTCAAAAAAGTATAAATTGGCCTCAAGTTAGTCTAAAAATATAGTATTATTTACTTTCTTTAATTGTTAGATATTTTGTACCGATACATTAGTTATTGTTTTCAGTAACCGGAAAATGGTGGTAATTTTACTATTCGATGAAAATACATACTAATTGAATCAAATAAAATACTATGAAAATTTTTAAAGAACTTTCAAGAAAGTATAAATGGGCTTCAAGTTAGTCTAAATTTATAGAATTGTTATTTTAAATGTGTTATACTTTGTACTGCTTTATCTGTATACTTCATGTTAGGGTACACGCCTTTTCCAAAATATTCTGACAAAAATATATACTATTAAGTCGCCAAGTATGAAACTTGTTATTACAAGAGAACCAGATTACCAAAGCGGCAATCTTCCTCCAGTAAATTTTAATAGAAATTTTCATCTTATATAAACGCCATTTTCATGAAAAATTACTGTCATAAATGGCACAAAAAATCTCTATTCTTTTTAACTGGTGGAAATTTGCTACGTTGGTAATCTGGCCATTGTGTAGTGACAAATTTCATAATTGACGACCTAATATAACCCGTAAAACATATTGGCATGAACATATTTTAAGTACTAACAAGTAAATGTATATTATTGCGTGTTATAACTGCAATTACTAATAAATTACATACACACAAAAAAGTAATAATAAAAAACACTTGAAAAGAAATTTTTTAAGAGTTAAATTAAAATATATATAGGGTAACTCCGAGACAGTCGCCGCATACGGGATAGACGCCGCACCCCTTGTTGTAATTATCGATAGATGGTCGTCAAACGCATAGTATAGGTGCGCAATGAGATTATTTTAACCAGTGTATAGCGTGAATCCCATTTCGATGTTTACTTGTAGAAGTACAATCCTTAATTTGACCTAAGTGCATGATTTCACTGTCCAAACTTTTAAACACGTTATGTTTAAATACTTTTCATAGACTAATTACTAAATGCATGCATGATTTCGAAGTCAAAACTAAGTGTATTGTTTGTATAGAGTACTGTGTGTATGGTTACGCCATTCCCCTTAGCGACGGCTGTTAACTGTGATGGCCGACGTCTGCACCATGCGAAATGGGATAGATGCCGCACTGTTATTCCGGTATACACGCCGCAGTTTCTTTTGTACGGTATGATTAAGTGTTATTAACTTTTCCTTTTGTTTTTGCACAGACTGACCATGTTAGGCATGTTACCAAGTTTACTAAAACGAAAGGAGAAAAAGGGGAAAATAAAAAGTAAGAAGGGCAAGAAAGATGCAAGTCAATATGATTAACCCCTTGAGGGGCGCCGGTATATATTATATACCACCTACGATTAATGAAGTTTTACACCAGAAAAATTTTATTAAATTTTATTTTTCTAACTTTGGTGGGAAAAGGCCGTAAAATTGCTCTTACTTATTTTGAAATAGAATTTTTCAAAGATTCCGGTGGGAATTGAGCATTTCACAAACGTAATTGCTTGCCCCTCAAGGGGTTAAAATGAAAAATTGGATTACGCGTAACGCAGACGTTCTTTGCAAGGAATGTTTAGGAAACTACTCCAAAAAAGGGGAAGTGTAATTGGCTCCGTTGCATCATATGTTTAAATGTAGTTACATAAAGACTGTACTTTTTCGACACTTTTTCTGTAGATTGTAGTCGAAAAAACAGGTCTTTTAACCCTTTTGGGACCATGGGTGCATATAAGCACCTTTATAAAAAGCTTACAAAATTTGTTTCTGGCACCAGTATAAAAGAAGAGTAATATTTGCTTTGTTTAATTAGAGCATTTTCATGATTATTTAAATCAAGGTTATTACCTTTAAAAAAAAGTGGTACCACCCGTATAAAATTTATGTAAAAGCCACCGATCCTGAAAGGATTAACAAATAAATTATGTCAACACAATTTTACTTTTTTTTTCTTTTCCCTTTATAATACATTGATGTTACGTTGTTGCTGAAATAACAATAAAATTTAATGTAAAAAAAAAATAAGTCGATCATTTTAATAGTGAAAGTAGGCAACAATTATTAATTTGAATCTACTAATACGTTTCATTGTACACATTTAGTTTCATTTTGTTATTACATCGTTAATTATAGCCCAGATATGAATATTTTTTTCGAATATTTTTATTTATAATTTCCTTGTGTTCTTATTTCAAGCGCTGCATAACTACCGCACAAGTGCGGCGTCTCAGCCTGGATGTACGGGTGACGCGCCGCAGTGTAATGTTTAAGAGAAAAATTGTTAAAAAATATTAATAATTTGTTTTGAAATTTTTTGTCGCAGTACGCGCATTGTATATTTAACATTAAATAGCACAGCATGATTTTTTTTTTCTGTCCACCATGGGACTTTATACACAAATTCAAAAAAAATGTGCGGCATAAATCCCGGAATTACCCTATATTTCTTCAAAACAAAAATGTGTTTTAATTGCGTTGCACTTAAAAAATAGCGAAAACATATTTTTCTCATAACCAGTATATAAAGACAAATATTTCAGATAATTTTATTAGTTTTTTCTGTTTACTGCCAGAGCACTTAAAATGATTCTTCATCCAGAAAATATGACGATATACTCTAAGATATGTAATGAGGCACACTTTGCTTAGGACCTCTATTTATTTGGCAGAATAACATCAGTGGCAATAGATATAAAATGGAAAATTACTTGACTGAAGTCAAAGTAGCCATTTATATTATAAAACTGTCTTTACAGTTTGATAACCATCAGTTAGGGATTTATAAATCGTTCTTAGATCACAAGATATTCTAGAATAACTTTTTTACTCTTTTTTTTTTGAATAAGTGATGAAAATTTTAAAGATGATTTTATTTTGTGAAAAACAGTTTTACAAGTGTAAATGAGTCTCTACAACAACCTTTTACAGTAATATTTACTTTAATTGTTAGGTATTTCGTATCGATGCTCTAAGTATTGTTCTCAATTACAATAAGAAATTACCTGGCGCAGAACAATATAAATAAAAAATAACATTCAAAGCAACCAAAACACTTTATTTCTTCTTGCAAACTAGAGTCAGTAGCCATAGCATACCGTGTTCAGTGCAAAATATGATTCTTCAGAAAAGAAATGCTGAAATATATGTAGGAGAATCGGATTCAATGATAAAGCTTATTAGCCAATAAAATTACAGGAATCAGCCAATGAAAGAGAAGAGGATTCAAAGATAATGTTCATTAGCCAATAGAATTATGATAGGAAATTTTACGAAACAGGACAAGCGGGTGGATTCTAAGATCAAGTTTACTGGCCAATAAAATTCCAGCAAAAGTTTAGAGAACAGCCAATAAGATATAATAAATGTCATGTGAAAACTATGGAATTTATGATAGTAAGTGAAATTTATGAACAAGAGGTTTTTATATCATTTTTCCAGCAATCTGACAACGGAGGAATAGCAAAATCACAATTAACAACATTTTAATGATTTTTGTAAATATTGAATGCTTTAAGAATGTCAAGTTCATGAATGGAAGTGGGTTTTGAGATAATTTTTGCGGCGCTAAAGTAAAAAAATGTGATTCATTTTCCCGCAATGTTTAGCAATGGCAGATTTGTTCATTTCTTCTTTATGAACATATTGCTTGTGCTCTTTAATTCGTAACTTCAAACTGCGCTTGGTTTGTCCAATATACCTTTTTATGATATATCGTTTTTTTTTTTTTTTTTTTTTTTTTTTTTTAACATGGCCCGTTTTCCTAAAAATTCCTATCGTAATTCTATTAGCTAATAAACTTTATCTTTGAATCCACTTTACTTTCATTGGCTGTTTCCTGTAATTTTATTGGCTAATAAACTTTATCATTGAATCCGCTTCTCCTACATACATTTCAGCAATTTTCTTTTCTCAGCAATCATATTTTGCACTGATGACGGTACACTATGGCTACTGAAACTAGTTTGCAAGAAGAAATAAAGTGTTTTGGTGCTTTGAACGTTGTGTTTTATTTATATTGTTCTCAATTACCGTTCCTTTCAATGTGCCATAAGAAATCCGCACTTACTGAATCACATAAAATATCATGGAAAATTTCAAAGAAATTGAACGAAAGTGTGAATGGACATTTAATTAGTCTAAATTATCTATTAGTCTAAAAATCTATTAGTGTATTATAATTATGAATATGTTTCACCTTTGACTTCTATTTTATATGTGTGTTTTATGTTAGGGTACACATTTTGACTTAAATATTCTGACGCAAATGTATCCTATAAACTTTAATACATACTAGCATATTCCTGTTCCCGTTGTGAGTATTAACAAATAAATTTTGCATATTATAACTAATTATAATTCCCCTTATATTACAAAAAAACCTCTAAATTAAATATTACGAGTTAAATTTAAATAGGATATTTCTATAAATACAAAAATATATTTTAATTTTGTTGCAAAAAAAATAAAAATTGATACCACATTTTTATTTTTATTTTTTATTTTATTTTATTTTATTTTATTTTATTTTATTTTATTTTTTATTTATTTATTTTTTTTTTATTTATTTTTTTTTTATTTTTTTTTTTTTTTTTTTTATTTTTTTGTTTGTTATTAGTTTCGACCAATCTAAAAAGACAGATAATTTTATTCATTCTTTTTTTATTTCTGCCAAAGCACTTAGAATGATTCTTTATCCAGAAAATATTACGATATGTTCACTCTCAGATATTTAATGCGGCAGTCCTGGCTTAAGACACTTTCCTGACAGAATGACACAAGTGTGTGTGGATATATAATGGAAAATAAATTGATTGTAATAAAGTCAGTAATTTATTATTTAAAACTTTCTTTATGGTTCGATACGCATCTAGAAAGATATTGTAAATCACTGTTAATTCGAAAGTCGTTAACGAATAAATTTAATTTAATTTATTTATCTATGAACCTGTCATGAATTTTTTTAAATGATTTTATTTTGAGAAAAACAGTTTAACAAGTGTGAAAAAATCTCTACAAGTATGTTTGCTATGTTGAATGTACGGTAATGTTTTCGATTATTGTTAGGCAGTTGATATAACCATACTCTGGGTACTGTTTTCAATAACCGTAATAATTATGCTCCTTTCAATATACCATGACATTTATGGCGTTGCAAAGAAAATAAATAAATTAAAATAAAATAAAAATGCGATAACAACATATTTATAATTTAAAACTGTCTTTATGGTTCGTTAGGCATCTGGAAAGATATTATAAATCGTTATTAATTCACAAGTCATTAAAGGATAAATTTATTTATTTATTTATTTATTTATAAATCTGTAATGTAAATTTTTCAAATGATTTATTTTGTGAAAAACAGTTTTTACAAGTCTAAATAAATCTGCACAAGAATGTTTGACAGTAATGCTTACGATAACTCTTAGGTATTTGGTATTTCGTACCGATACTCTGGTTACTGTTTTCAACAACCGAAATAATTATGTTCCTTTTAATATGCCATTACATTGATGGCGTTGCAAAATAATAATAATACTAGGTTGAGCAAAAAGTTCTGGGAAATTTCAACGATAGAAACTCTGGTAACTATTAAATTAAAAATTTCCCAGAACTTTTTGCTTAGCCTAATAATAATGCGATTTTCTTCTCATAAGCATCTATCAATATAAAAATACAGATAATTGCATTTATTCTTTTTGTTTCATGTCGTAGAACTTAGAAGGATTCTTTATCAAGAAAATATGACGATTCTCTCACTCTCAGATGTGTAATACGGCACTCCTGAGTTATTTATTTGACAGAATGGCACAAGTGGGAGTATAGTAGTTACATAAGGTAAAATAAATGGATTGAAATGAATTCAGCCATTTTTAATTTAGAACGGTCTTTATGGTTCAATAGGCATCTGGAAAGATATTATAAATGATTCTTAATTCACAAGTCATTAAAGTATAAATTTATATATTTGTGAATCTGTAATGCAAATTTTGCATATGGTTTATTTTGTGGAAAATAATTTTAGAAGTGTAAATAAATCTCTACCAGAAAGTTTGATGGTAATGCTTACGATATTTGCTAGGTTTTTCGTACCGATACTCTGTGTACTGTTTTCAATAACCGGAATAATTATGTTCCTTTCAATATACCACGACATTGATGGCGTTGCAAAATAATAATAATGCTACGATAACATATTTATTGTCATAAGGATCTATCAATATAAAAAGACATATAATTACATTTATAGTTTTTTTTTCATGCCATAGCACTTAGGGGGATTCTTTGATTCAGTTATGCAATACGTCACTTCTGAGATAAGTTATTCATTTGACAGAATGACACAAATGAGAGTAGATATACATTGGAAAATAAACGGATTGAAATGAAGTCAGATATTTATAATTTAAAAATGCCTTTACCGTTTGATAGGCATCTGGGACGATATTATAAATCATTGTTAATTTAAAAGTTGTTCCAGAATAAATTTATTTATTTTGAAAAGGAGATAAAAATTTTGAAGATGATTTTATTTTGTGAAAAACAGTTTTACAAGCGTAAATTAATCTCTAAAACAACGTTTTACTGTAATGCTTAATTTAATTTTTAGGAATTTCGTACCGGTGTTATAGGTTTTGATCTCAGTACCCGTCCCTTTCATTGTACAATGACAAATGCACACTAACTGAGCCACATAAAATAGCATCGAAAATTTCAAAGAAATTTAACAAAAGTATGAACTATAATTAGTCTAAAAATATAGTATTATAATTATAAATATATTTTACTTTTGACTTTTATTTTCTATGTGTGTTTTATGTTAGGGTACACGTTTTGTTTTAAATATTCTGACGCAAATATATCCAATTCACCTTTACAACATACTAGCATATTCCTCTTCCCGTTGTAAGTAATAACAAATAAATTTTTGCATAACAAACTATAATTCCAGTTATATTATAAAAAAAAAACTCTAAATTGAATTTTTACGAGTTGGATTTAAATAGAATATTTCTATAAATACAAAAATATATTTTAATTTTACTGAAAAAAAAAAAAAAATCCGATAACACATTTTTGTTATCAGATTTGATTTATCGAAAAAGACAGATAATTTCATTCATTCTTTTTTATTTGTGCAAAAGCACTTAGAGTGATTCTTTATCCAGAAAATATAACGATAGATTCACTCTGAGATATTTAATGCGGCAGTCCCGGCTTAAGACATTTACCTGACAGAATGACACAAGTTAGAGTAGATATACAATGTAAGATAAATAGATTGAAATAAAGTCTTTAATTTATTACTTAAAACTCCCTTTTTTAGTTCGATATGCATCTGGAAAGATATTATAAATCATTGTTAATTCACAATTCGTTAAAGAATAAAGTTATTTATTTATTTATTTATGAATCTGTAATGCAAATTTTGCAAATGGTGTATTTTGTGGAAAACAGTTTTACATGTGTCAATAAATATCTTCAATAATGTTTTACGGTAATGCTTACGATAATTATTAGTTAATTCATATACCGATACACTGGGTACTGTTTTCAATAACCGGAATAATTATGTTCATTTGTAATATATCATGATATTTATGGCGCTGCAAAATAATAATAAATAAATAAATAAATAAATAAATAGTATGAAAAGTGCGATAACAACATATTTCTTGTCATAACCATCTCTCAGTATAAAAATACAGATAATTTCATTCATTCATTTTGTTTTCAGTCAAAGCACTTAGAATGATTCTTTATCCAGAAAATATGAAGATTATTTTCACACCCAGATATTTAAAGCGGCACTCGTGGCATTTATATGACAGAATGACACAAGTGAGAGTAGTTATATAATGTAAAATAAATGGATTGAAATGAAGACAAACATTTATAATTTAAAACTGTATTTATGGTTCGATAGGCATCTGGAATGATATTAAAAATCATTCTTAATTCTCGGGTCATTAAAGAATAAATTTATTTATTTATTTGAGTCCGTAATACAAATTTTGCAAATTGTTTATTTTGTGGAAAACAGTTTTACAAGTTTAAATAAATCTCTACAAGAATGTTTGACGGTAATGCTTACGACAATTGTTAGGTATTTCGTACCGATACTCTGGGTACTGTTTTCAACAACCGAAATAATTATGTTCCTTTTAATATGCCATGATATTGATGGCGTTGCAAAATAATAATAATAATGCGATTTTCTTGTCATCGGCATCTATCAATATAAAAAGAAAGATAATTTCATTAATAAATTGACTTAGTAAAATAGTCCATAGCGCTGCAAAATAATAATAAATAAATAAATAAATAAATAGTATGAAAAGTGCGATAACAACATATTTCTTGTCATAACCATCTCTCAGTATAAAAATACAGATAATTTCATTCATTCATTTTGTTTTCAGTCAAAGCACTTAGAATGATTCTTTATCCAGAAAATATGAAGATTATTTTCACACCCAGATATTTAATGCGGCACTCGTGGCATTTATATGACAGAATGACACAAGTGAGAGTAGTTATATAATGTAAAATAAATGGATTGAAATGAAGACAAACATTTATAATTTAAAACTGTATTTATGGTTCGATAGGCATCTGGAATGATATTATAAATCATTCTTAATTCTCAGGTGATTAAAGAATAAATTTATTTATTTATTTGAATCCGTAATACAAATTTTGCAAATTGTTTATTTTGTGGAAAACAGTTTTACAAGTTTAAATAAATCTCTACAAGAATGTTTGACGGTAATGCTTACGATAATTGTTAGGTATTTCGTACCGATACTCTGGGTACTGTTTTCAACAACCGAAATAATTATGTTCCTTTTAATATGCCATGATATTGATGGCGATGCAAAATAATAATAATAATGCGATTTTCTTGTCATCGGCATCTATCAATATAAAAAGAAAGATAATTTCATTAATAAATTGACTTAATAAAATAGTCCAATGTTGAACGCCAGATTCACCTTTGTATATTATATAAAAACATGGAAACATTTAAAATGCTTCATTTAAAACACATTACTACATAGGTGTGATAAAAAATATAGAAATGTTTATTAAAATTAAAAACACTAGATGTTAAAATGATAAAAAGCTACTCCGAGCGCTTTCGGCTAACCTTAAGCCTTTGTCAAGGAGAAGAGAATTGACTGATAAAAACACTCGACGCTCGATGTTCACTGCTCATATATCACTGCTCACTGCAGTGAACATCGAGCGTCGAGTGTTTTTATCAGTCAATTCTCTTCTCCTTGACAAAGGCTTAAGGTTAGCCGAAAGCGCTCGGAGTAGCTTTTTATCATTTTAACACCTAGTGTTTTTAATTTTAAAAAACATTTCTATATTTTTTATCACACCTATGTAGTAATGTGTTTTAAATGAAGCATTTTAAATGTTTCCATGTTTTTATAAGATAATTTCATTTATTCTTTTTGTTTCATATCGTAGTACTTAGAAAGATTCTTTATCCAGAAAATGTGACGTTTGGTTCACTCTCAGATGCATTAAATTGTTCATTTACAGGGACATTCCAAAGAATTCTGTTACATTAGGGTCAATGGTGAAAAATCGTTTGCAGCGTATTTTAATGACATTATGCTATTGAAATTGTATTCATATTGATATAAATCACTGAATTTCACTACAAGATTTTTACTACAGAATACGGCGTTCATAGCATCTATCGTTCATTTACAGGGACACACAAAATAAATCGGTTACATTACTGTCTTTGAGCAATAACTGCTGAAAGTGTGTTTTCAATTTCGGTATGCGCTTTTAAATTTAAATAACTTTTTGTATGTTACTCGTTTTGTATAAATTTTATAGAGCAATAACTGCTGAAAGTGTGTTTTCAATTTCGGTATGTGCTTTTAAATTTAAACAGCTTTTTTGTATAAATTTTACACATCGTGTACAGGTATGCACAAAAGAAATCGCGTGCCATTCTCCTTATTAGTGGAAACTGCTGAAAGGCACATGGAAATTATTGTTAAAATTATCGTTTAATTAAAGTTAAATTAATGGTTAAAATGATCGAATTTTTAATTGGGTTATAAATTAATAAAACAGAAAAAAATATTGATGCTGAAATGTTAAATCAATATGATTATAATGCTGGAAGGTTTTAAAATAATATGTTTAAACATTGTGGGTGTGTAAATAGTTTTTTTTTTTTTTTTTTGACTTTACAAAAAAGTGGTTTTTTGATGCATCGGTACACTTTTCCAACGATCTATTTTAACCCGGGAGAACTCGCTGCATGAGATTTTCTCTCACTGTCGTACTTTTTTAAGACTCTTATTTAAATCATTTTTCATTTTAATTAAAATTTCAAAATGTTTTTCAATTAGTTTACCTATTTTGTGAATAAAAGTACTAAGCCAATCAAAAAAAGTTGATATTATATGAATGTAAAGTAAAAGAAAAGCAATTGGGCATTCTCACTAGCGAGTTCTCGCGAGTTAAGTAAAAAGTTGAAACTTTCCAAAATTGTGTAACTAACACTATTTAAAAATAATAAGAAGTTTTTCGTTTTGGTTTAAAAGAAATAAAATTAAAAATATTTTACAAAAAATTTTTTAAAAGGATATTCAAAGTTTTTTAGTAAAATATTTTTAATAACTCTTTAAAAGCAACTTTAAAAGCTAGCAGTCAAAAATGAAATATTTACTTCGTGTTTATAAGAAAGACCAAATGTTATTTTATATTCTTAATAGCTATTCTTATAAAAATTAAAATAACTGTGTATATTATACACTGACGTTCAAAACTATAGCATATTTCAATACATCGTTATTTTCTCAAGAAGTTACTGTTAGAAAACCATGAAAATTCATACTCATAATAAGGAGCTGTACATATATAACGTTTTTATTTTAGGTGGCAGGGGGTTCTAGCAACTTATATCGTAATATATCTCTGGGGGGAGGGGAGTTTGCTTTTAGATATCGTTATCATTTTTGATCCAATCAAACTTTTCTTTTTTTAGTAACTTATTCTTTCAAATAGCCTGTTACATTTATTATTTCTTTATATGTTTTTGTGAAAATACAAAGCTATTATTAAAGTCATTAAATGTTTAGAAAATTATTTCATTCCAAAATTTGGAATAACCCAACATTTAGCATTCCTGTTCTTCTGTCATATGCGCATATAATTCTCTTTTATAGAAATCAGGAGCATAATATGTAGGAAATTATACTTGTGTTTACCAGTAAAGAAAGATAAAGAATGATGTCCATTATAATAAAACACTCATACTACAGTATATATTAAAACACACATACACACATAAATAACGCCTGCATTCATCAGTTAAAGTTATATATAAATATTATACAGACATACAAACAATAAATACAAAAAACCTGACTGGAGTGAAAAATTAGCCAGAGCCAGGAATCGAACCCGGGACCACAGTATACAAGACTGCTGCTCTAACCACCGAGCTACTCCGGCCGATGCCTGAGTCTGCAATTTCTCACTAATAAACCATGTTGGGAAGTCACCAGCCATCCAGTTATTGTATTTATTGTTTGTATGTCTCTATATTATTTATATATACCTTTAATTGATGAATGCAGGCGTTATTTATGTGTGTATGTGTGTTTTAATATATATTGTAGTATGAGTGTTTTATTATAATTATCGTAGATCGATGTAATAGTAAAATCTATTCATCGTTGTCCTGTCATTCAAGGCTGTCGTATAGATGGCTGGTGACTTCCCCAACATGGTTTATTAGTGAGAAATTGCAGACTCAGGCATCGACCGGAGTATCTCGGTGGTTAGAGCAGCAGTCTTGTATACTGTGGACCCGGGTTCGATTCCTGGTTCTGGCTAAATTTTCACTCCAGTTGGGTTTATTGTATTTATTGTATGTATGCCTGTATGATATTTATATATACCTTTAAATGAGGTCCATTGTTTGGTCGATTAGTTCTGCCTAAAAAGAAATATTACAGTTGAATGCATTATGTAACAATAAGCTATTTTTAAATACTTTTAAATAGTAACTAACTCTTTTAGAGGTTGTTTGATATAAATTTATTTGAAGTATTGTTTATTTTATTGACTTCATGAATCCGTAAAGTATGCGCCTAATAAATGTTTGATCATATGTGTATATGTATAATGCTGCAAGCGTATAAAAAGAAATAAAAAGAATATAAAAATAAAATAATTTTTAGACACTGATAACGATATCATCGGGTGTGTGCAAACTGGGAATATTTACGTTTTTTTTTAAACAAAACATATCATCCGTTTCAGAGGCGAAAGCGTGATTTGCGAAATAGTTGTATTGTGAGAATGTATGACTCTTTCAATTTGTTGTTGTTTCTAGTGGTGGTTTCGATCCTTTTTGTTAATTATGTATCAAAATAGATGAATTTACGAGTGGTCGTGTTATAGATATAAACGAGTTTGGCCGGTTTCAGACCGATGGTGCTAAAGCTGTGGTGTCGAGCAATCTACGGTTTCGAGCCAGTGGCAACGCTACATTTCAGTGATAAATACTAGTAGAAATTCTTGTAATAGATCGTTTGCGTATAACAAAACCATCAGATGACCGATTTGTGGCATTAACAACCCGGCCCTACTAAACAATGCCAGCAAGAGGAAAATAACAGTGTTAAATCCCGCTGGCGGGTCGCTGTTTTCGCAATAGACTATATACAGGCGACTTAGTCAACATGGTCTTTATGCCAGATATCCAATAAAATGTGTATCATTTACCTCTTGCCCAGGCATGATTCTACCAGCATTTCTTCTTGAATTGTAGAGGTTTCAAAGTCTGGAAACCGTAGATTAGTTCATACCAACACCTTCGGTAACATCAGCCTGACACCGGTCCAGACTCTCTCATACTAATCACAGGACCACTCTTAAATTCCTCCAATTGTTACGTAATTAACTTATCACCCACAAAAATGATCAAACTCACCACTAGAAACAACAAGAAATGAAAAGAATCACCCCTTCTCACAATCCAACTGCTCTGCAATTCACGCTTTTGTCCTCCAGGCCTCTGAAAAGTCTTAATTAATTTATTTAACCCTTTAAGCCCCAATTAATGAATTCATGAAACTTTCATCTTCTAAAGTATCTTTCGTCAATTTTTGAAACCACATTAGAAAATTTACACAATCATTTAATATATTTTAGAAGTAATTTGCCAATTACAATTAATTAATTAAATTTGAATTTATAGCGATTTTGAGCAATATTTATAACTACACTCAAGTCTTTCTAATTTAAAATATTTTTTTTAGTATTTTGTAGAATTAGGAAATTCACAAATAAGATGTTCTTGCCTTAGAAACATAGAAATATTTCCGAACTGACACTTTTCCTCCCCAATCATTCAGCGTCAAGAAAGCTGAAAAGATGCAAAGGCAAAAGAAATCATCCTTTTAAAACCTTTGTTTCGTGCAACCAATAATGCTTTTTGGAACAAGATAAAGTAAAGTATCTATAACTCATTCTAAACTGTATTACTACTAATCGATGTATTAAATAAAGATTATAACAAGTTATTTTAATGGTACTTATAAGTGCCGTCGGGGCATAAAGGTTTCAACCTTAACTGGTGTTGGTGGTCTCACAGATTGCTGCTTTATTCAGGTTTTATCGTTTAACTTATAATCATAATTTTCAGTTTAACTCTAGATACTAGTGGAATTTTTGTTTTGTTTGGAGTTTTAGTACTATCGACAGAGATTTAAGAATAGGTGAACTTTTGTTATAATAACCCTTTACATAAGGTTTAGCGCAGAAATACTATCCTATCAGTGAATCGGACCTTTTATTCAAGCTTAGATCAAGCGGTCTGAGACACCGCTCACAGTTTTGTCACATCAGTTAAGGGTTTAAAAAAATAATAATTTTTCGTAGTTTGCATACCTTTTTATTATTACGTGAATCCATTTTCAACGTTTTCCAACGTTTTTCTTTTTGAAAAAAAAAATAATTTATTGAAATATGCAATACTTTTTGACATCATTGTAAAAAAGAAAAAAATAATAATAATTTTAACACTTACCAAAACTATCACTTTGCAAAATTTTTATCTTCACATATTTAATTTCAATAAAAAGAAAAAAGAAAGTTTAATTATGCAGCAAATTATAAAAAAGGATAACTCACCTCCTGCCATAAACACGTGTCCATCTAAAAAGATGGACAATGTCGTTCATTCTTTTTGTATTTTATCAGAGCACTTAGAATGATTATTTATCCAGAAAATATGAGGATAGTTTCAACCTAAGATAAATAATGCAGCACACGTTGCTTAAGACATTTATTTGACAGAATGACACAAGTGGGAGTAGATATACAATGGGAAATCACTGGATTGAAATAAAGCGGGTCATTTATACTTCAAGGCTCTCTTTATAGTTTGATAGGTACTGGAAGATACTAATAAATCATTATTAGTTCACATATTACTTGATAATGTATTTATTGAACATTAAGCATATGGTTTTACTTTGTAAAAAGCTTACTCAGAAGAATAAAAATCAATTCAGCATTTAACAAATAAGCTAAAAATGTGAATTATTTTTATAATCACGTTAATGCCTCATTTGAGTATCTATTGCATTGCGGAAATAAGGAGAAAGTCTTAAACATATGATGAAAACACTCCCAAAATTATTTTTTTGTGGGTAAACAGCTTTAAAAATTATTTATGTAAAAGGTTTTCTCCTAAAATATCATATCTAGTGGGATTCTAAAATTATATAACATATTTTAAGGTATAATACAGTTCACTAAAACAAAAAAAAATTTTTAGGGGTATATGGTATAAGTGCAGATTCACGGTCGCCAGTTGCCACGTGGCGAATAAATTTTTTGTTTTGGTGACTAATTTTCGGTGTCTAAGTCGCCATCCTTTAGTGAATTTCACGTTTTACCGGCAATCTTTAGACGAGAATTCCTTTTTTTTTTCCACGATCCTCTGACGAAAATCTCGTTTTTTCTGTGATCCTCTGACCGAAAATTGCGTTTTTTTCGCGATCTTTTGACAAAATTCAGGCTTTATAGCGATCGTTTTATGAATGCCGTGGTTTTTTCGTAATATTTTGACGAAATTTGTGATTTTTTTTTTTTTTTCGATCCGTTGATAAAATTCTTTTTTTTTTTTTTTTTTTTTTTTTTTTTTTTTTTGCTGCAACCTGTTGACGATTTTTTTTTCTGCAATCCTTTGATTAAATTCGCGCTCGGAATTTTTTCCCATACAAAAGCTGTTGCTTTTATAGGTTTCTTTCACATAGTGGCAACTGAATTATTTGGATTTAGGAGCCACTGGTTCCTTAGTGGAAATTGCGCGTTGAAGCACAAAAACAAAAAATAAGAATTGAAAGGTAAAATCATTGTTTACTTACAAAATCATTATTTACAAAAGTGCTTCTTCGCAGAATGTTTACAATAAAGTATAAAAAAATCTAACCACTAATAGTTGTACAATGCCGATAGCTAAATTGGTTTGACTGGTTTTCAATCTTGTTGATTGACGGTAGTATGCATTGTGCTGCTCGTGATCCGATAAATCTGCGGAAAAACGCCATTAGTGCCTGCATTTCGAACGTGATGAAAAACTGGTTATTACCGAAAATGCAGAGATGCATTTTTTGCACGTTGTTGCTGATTCTAACGGTTCAACAGTGACATAGTTGTATCAAGAACACTTACCAAATAGACCTATGGCGAACCAAAAAAAAATGTTTGAGTGGTTACACCGGTGACTTTGTAAAAATGGTTCATTCATCGCCAGCACTGGCGGAAGATGTCGATCGAAAACTATATGACACCACAGATGAAAGAAACCATTTTGAACCTTCTGCAGTAAACACCTTATACAAATACAAGAGAAGTTGCATTTCGTGTAGATATGAATCCACCCAATGTTTGGAAGTGTTAAACTATGAAATTCTGCAGCCATTCTATATTAAGAGGATCCAAGCTTTGGAAACGAATGGTTACCCACCTAAAATATTCTGAAAATAGTTCTTGTAGCAGAAGTCGTTGAAATTCGGACTTTCTACATCATGTGATATTCATAGATGAGTCTATACTTACATACGAAGGTGTTTTCAACATGCACAATACTTATGTGCGAGAAATGGTAAACCCACACGGTACACGTCCAGATGCGCTCTAAACACGCTTCTCTGTAATTGTTTGAAAGGTTATTGTGAAAGATTTTCTCGATGGCTGATATTAGCGCGTTTTTCAGAAAAGAGATTTTTCCAGTATTGCTGCAAGATTTTCCGATTGCCTTTTGCAATCAACTGTCGCTTCAATATGATAGTGTGCCAGCCCATTTCAGCATGGGTGTCTGCAATTACTTGGAAGCAACTTTTAGAGTGAGATGGATTGGGCACGGTGTGTCAGCCTGATGAAACTCTTCACCACCAAATGTGTCAAACGTCAAGTATTCGTTATGGGAACTTATAAAAAAAATCTATATAGCACATATATGGAAAAACAGATAAGAATTTTATTTGAATTTAACACTTTATTACTGTGAGGAGTAAATAAAAGTATGCATAGCATATTACACTGACTGTTTGTTATTCCAAGTATTCAAATGTAAAAACAAAATCAACCTATATTGTGTATATATTGAATTGCTAACTTCAAAGATAAAATTAGGTACAGATTATCAAGTAGAAACTGTGATACAAATATAGTGTTCATCGAAAAGACGCATATCACTGCAAAACTCCCTATTGAGTGATAAAAGTCAAAACTGAATTAGTGTAGTTCGTAATAATAACTATACGAAATGTGGTACAGTTATCTCCCTTAGATGCAGAGAAATCAAGGAAATCGTAGTAAACATGACATAGCAGTGACAGCTCTCGACGCAGGCTGGCATATACCTAATCAGCTCCAGTGTAACAAAATATGAAGTTTCATGAAATTCCGTTGACTAGTTCTTGAATTGAAGCGGCTCAAAAATTTCTGCAACACACATACAGACAGACATTTGCAAAAATATCAAATCGTGTTCTAAATGTAAACATTCATAAAAAAGAGGTCTAATATTTTCATGATTCCAATAATTTCTTATTACGAATATACATAAAATAGTAAAAGGTAATTTACTTCTCAGCAAAATTTCCAGCCAGTCTGGAAATAAAAAATCTATTATTCGCTTGTTCCTTTTCTTTGCTATCTCAGTACTTAAGCTGATTCTATTTTCGTGAAGCAAACTCATTCTCAGCAACTTATTCAATCTCAGATTCATAAAGTCGTGCAAGTTTCAGAAAGTATTTATTAGGTTGAGAGACAGATGCTGGAGTATCCACAGTTATTGAACTGGAGACTCGCGTTAAACATTTGACATTTATTAATTTTGAAATAATAATGTTTATTTACAGTTTACATGCTGTATAAATATGAAGTTATTTTTCACTGAATTTGACTTGAATATTGATGAAAAAATGCATTTATTTACAAACATTTTCCCAAGCTTCTTCAACAATATAATATTGAACAATTAAAAGTAAATTTTCTTAAAATTTAATTAAAAGTAAATGAAAGTATAATAAATGTATGATTATGTATTCACTACAGTCTTGATAAGGTAACGTTAGGTACTTAATATATTTATTAGCCATGTAAGCAGATTGAAGAGGAGTGATTTATAAACATTTTTCTAAGCAATTTCAACAGTCTTAAACAACGTTTTCCATTGCCAAAAAGATACACCGTAACTACTTCTTTTAGTATTCTTTCTCAGAATTTGTATAAAGTGTATCATGAAGTATATTTCACTGCAGCGTTGATAAGGTACCGTTAGTTACTTAATATATTTATTAGACATGTAGTGAGATTAAGAAGATTTGATTTACAAATATTTTTCTGAGCATCTTCAACAATGTAATGTTGAATAATTAAAAATAACATGTTTAATTTCAGATATATTTTTATACCTTAAGGTATCGCAATTATAAATAAAGGGGTCATAAACAACATTGCCCATTGCAAAAATATACACCGTAACTACTTCTTTTCGTTTTCTTTCTCAGCTTTCGGATAAGCTTTTATCTTGAAGTATGATTATATATTTCACTGCAGTGTTGATAAGGCAACGTTAGTAACTTAATATATTTATTAGCCATGTAGGGAGATTGAGGAGTTCATATCCAATGAAAATTGCTGGATGCAATGGACGGCAATATTACATAATTTCAGATTTTCAATATTGTGTGACATACAGCACCTGGGAAAAATAATACATATATTTTCACTTTATATGTTATCTGGAATAGAAAATTTCGCCTTTGCAAAACTTGAGCTATAAATTGCTAAATTAATAGCGCTATTTGTTTTTCTATAATTTTTCGTTGCAGAAAATGATTTCTTAGATTATTGTACCAAAGCAAATGTTTATTACTTTCTTCTTTCTAGAGAAGAAAGTATTGTAATGAAGATTTTTTCGACTCTCGGTTTTCGACGTATTTACACGTTTTAGGGGTAAGAGATCCCGAAAAACATGTTTGTACAAATTTTCTTTCTGTCCGTGTGCCCGCATGCTCGTATGTCCGCTTTGTATCATCGAGAAGTGTATGAATTTATGCATAGAATTGAACCAAATTTCGTGTATATATTTTTGGCTATGCAAACAGGTTCTCTTTGAATTTGGAAATATTCCGCAGGAAGGTGGCGCTGTAATAGCAGTTTTTGTTCCATTTTTAATATTGCATCATCGAAAAGGTTATGAATTTACGCATACAATTGCACAAATTTTAAGTGTATGTTTTTGGCTATAGCCAACAGGTCCCATGTGAATTTGGGAACTATTCGCTGGAATAGGGAGCTGTTACAGCGATTCACAGTTCTGTTGTACATCGACTGTTCATGCAGCGACAGGCAATTCCCCACCAGATAACCAGGCGATTCACAAGTAACTGATATACAAATGTATAACGAAAAATATTGATTTTAGTAAACATTATGATGGAGATTAACTCGTTTTTATTCCGATTAGTAGCATAAAGCAGAAACTCAAGATGCAAAGAAAAATTTGTATAGTATTGTAGTAATAACTCTGAATCATTAGCATGTTTAACAACTTTTTGAAATATTAACATGTATGAAAAAAAAATAGAATTGGCACATCCGATTAGTTTTTATGTAGCGCGTTCAACGATTAGCAACTACTTGCTCAAAATATTTTGTAGTGAATACATGGCTGCCATATTTTACCTTTTTTTACAGTTAAATTTCAATATAATTTTTTTACTTAATTTACCCAGAAATTCTTCGACTGTAAGACTGTAATTTCCGTTAAAATTTAATTGTAACGAATATGCGTAAATATTGAACCAAAAAAAAAAAGAAAAAAAAAAGAAAAAAAAAAAAACGTTATCAAAGTAAAAACGATATCTCATGTCGCAACCTCTTCTGTTATTTTTGAGCATAATGTAAATACTGAAGACTTACATAATTCGGCTTTAAAATTTAAATGTGAAATTATTATTATTCATGTTGGGATAAACATTTCTGCAACGAAAAAACATAAAAGTTGAAGCTAACATTAAAACATACGCGATCGAAGCAATTACTACAAATTGTATCGCAACGTCTTAGGTATGTTATTTTTTAGCATAGTGTTAAAGGCACAGCACTGTAAAACATGCTTCTAATAATTTTACATTAAAATAATAACCATTTTAAGCAACAAAAAATCTAATTTAGAAAAAAATAGTTAAAATGTTTCTTTAAAATTTGAAACTGAAGAGTTCTGATTTGTTCAAATAAATAAATATTAAGATTACAACGAAAGTAACAATAAAATGTGTGTTCTTTGTTTTATTGTATTAGGGAGGCTCCGCCCTCCTGATCGCTACGTTCACCAACCCCCCGCGAATTGGTATCGGGAAGCAATTCCTATTTTCTAGCCAAACCCAGACGTAATTGTTTCTCGTTTCCATTCTGGATTGCTTCGTGATCCCTTATTTTCTTAATATTTAATTTTTAGATTGCACTTGGTAAAACCGCGCTCCTCCCCTCCCCTCCATTTTTTCCCTCTTTTTTAATTTTTTTATTATATGTTATAAACTATCTTAAAGTTTCAAACAGATCGCCTTGTTATATTTCCTAATTTTGTTCGCGCCCCTTCCGCTCCCCCCGAAATTTGACGTGCCATTCTTTTTTATAATTTTTTATCATGTGTTATAAACTATCTTAAAGTTTAAAACAGATCGCCGTGTTAGTTTTTCTAATTTTAACAAAATCGCGTTCTGTTAGTTCGACATTCCGCCTCTACAGAGTGCACTCTATTCTGAACAAAACATTATCTGAACGAAACTCCGTTAAACAACATATCAATAGATATATTACTCCAGGAGATGGCGGTCTTAAGCAAGAATTTACAATATTTGATGAAATTACAATTCGGAAATAGTGGTAATTAAACTTTTGTCATTTTTATATTAAATAAGTAGATTGAATATGTAAAAATTATGCTGTATTTTTAAATATTCTAGACCGTTCTCAATAATTCTACTATAAAAGAATCACGTGACTGCCTTTTAAAATGAGCATTTAATAGAAACAAACCAATTAGTAAAATAATAATTAATATCTCAGATTGTAATTAAGATGTAAGAATAATATTTAGAATATCTGAAAGGGGAATTTTTTCCCATCTGGCTATCCAAGTTTTGAGTTTTTACGTCCTTTAGAATCTGAGATGGGGGGGTCCCTTTTAAAACCACCAGTACACTTTATTGCTTAACATCCGCATCTGAAAACACTGCCTTTCTCATTCTGGTAACCTGTGGGCATGAAATAAAAGTAATTTTTTATCGATCGATTTTTAGTCGATTTTTTTTGGTCCTGCCGTACGCATTGGAATAATTTTTTCAATTTCTGAAAGAATATTTTTTTCTGCATCCATCTGTGTGATTTTCGAATTTTTTGGCCCGCTAGTTTCTGAGATGCGAGTCGATTTAAAAAGCCCCAGTTCACATTTTCGAAGCGGTTTTGCGGTATCTATATAGATTTTCATTGGTCAATTATCAAATTGTTGCCTTTTTTTATATATACAGTGAAACCTCCCTGTGCGACCACCTCCATTAAGCGACCACCTCCCTGAACAACCACTTTTTCATGGAACGAAATTTATTCCCATAGGCTCAATAATAATTTTACCTCCATTCAGAGACCATGCCAGTTGAACTCCCTCTTTGAGCGACCAATTTCTTTGAAGAAAATGAAACCATTTTCGTTTTTTCCTGGTCGCTTGAAGAAGGTTTTATTAGAAAAATAATTCCGGAGAGCGCATTATTCATCAAACTTTTATCATTTTTTATTCCGGTAAATTTTAAGTGTTTAAACCCCTTTGTGCCTTTTTAGGCAATGAATTTAACTCTGATGACAAATTAAGAATGGCAGTCAATAAACCCCCCTGCCATATTCTGCCAGGAAACTCTCAAAGAAATAGATAAATTAGTGAAATCGTCATTATTTATTTCCGTCCAAAAAAATTGAATTTATTTACTGAATTTCAAAAGGACTTGGAAATAAGAGTTATAAAAGAAAAAACCGTAAAATCAAAGCAAATTTCAATGTATCCATTTTTTAAATTCTGGAGTAATTAACTTTTGTTTTGATACTTAAATTTTAATATTTTTTTCCTAATGTCAAAAATAAATTTTTGTAACATTAATTGTTACCTTTTTCCAACAATTAAAATCTAGATTTAAACATGACCTCCATTAAGAGACCACCTCTCGAAGCAAACAATTTTTATTGGAACAGAACGCAGTCGCTTTAGGGAGGTTTTACTGTATATAGAAGGACTTTAATTTCCATAAGCACCATACGAATATTATGTAGTCATATTGTATGTGCTCACTGTAAATCACGAACATTAAACATAATTTCAAAAAATAAGTCTGCATGAGACCAGAAGCCTAAACTATTTTTATTTATTTCACTCATCGACTTCAATTTTTCCCACACTATGTGTAATTTCAATTGACCTCTAAAGGTTGGTTTCCCGCTCCTTATTTTTAGTAAGTAAGTATAGTAACACCGCATTCCTCTGACTGACCATTTGACGGTTGCAGAATGAAACAAATTTTAGTTCTTCTTTATTGTATTTTTTTTATTACAATGGGCAGCTGGAAAACGGGGGATATACACATTGCAAGGCAATAACGAAGGATTGTATTTAAAAGAAATTTAATTATCTTCAAAGCATATCGCGATAAAATTACATGATTTTTAATAATATGAAAGATTTATATTACATGAAAATGGACTTTTTACGAAGTGAATGGAAAGAAAGAATGAAAGAAAATGGGAAATTGTACTAATGTATGATCCCGATATCATAGGCACTAAAATTGCTTTTTTAAAAGTAAAGTGAAAAATAATTGTCTTTAGATTTTGAAAACTTAATTGTGAAAAATATATCCACATGATCGGACGAATATTAAGCAATGTCGTTAACAGTAATATCAAACAGAATATGTATAAAAATAAAAATAGTTTTCTAAAAAAACACTATTTTATAAGTACACAAAATCCCGCCGTATTTTTTTACAGCAATTCATGTTTTTTTTTTTTTTTTTTTTTTTTTTTTTTACCCGACTGCCACGAAGGGTTATGTGTTTCACGCATATCTGGGTATGTGTATGTCTTTATACTCTCGAAACATCCCAACTGCTGGATGGATTTTAAAGAATGAGGTCTCTATCAATTTGTCTTAACCGTCCGATGGTTATAGGCTAGGTTTCGTTTGTATAAATTCAAAATGGTGGTAGAGGCGAAAAAAAAATTTACGCTCCATATTGAGTGGTATATCATTGGATAGCTCTTTCAAAATGAAGACGATGTTTCATTGACTATTTTACAGTCAGTCGCTCCGTTTAAATATTACACAACCTGGAAATTGTCCAGGTAGGATCTCTAGCTTTACTGCAACTCTAACAATTATAGACATCTATAGGCCTCATTAAAACAGTGTTTATATAGATAGGAACTAACAATTAAACCTAACTTAAAAGTCATCAATTCAAGTAAATAAAAAAATAGGTAAGTAATATGAAAAATAGTTTCACATTGATGAGAAATAATTAATTAGTTCGCTTTTTTACGCAGTCGGATTTTTTGATATTTTAAATTTAATTCTTTTATTTTCAAAAATTTGAGTTACAATACCTAACATTAACTTACACCGCACTCAAGCGAGTGAATTCATTAAAAACTATGCAATTTTTGCATTTTTAAGATAGGCAATAGGCAAGAAAAAAATAACCGTTAATTAAACTATTTTTTTACAATTTTCTAAATTGATTTCACAACGTATAATAGAAAATTAATTAATAATAAACGATTAATTGATAAAATTGCATTTTTTCTTTAATATTATAATCTTCATTATTTTTTTCTTTTTAGCCTTTAAAATGTTTCACGGACAGTTCACAAATTTTGATGAGCGGTAATTGACGCATATTTAAATGCATTGTTGTTTCAACTCGTATACATTTGAACGAGTTACAGAGAATATTTGACTATTTATTACCTGTTGTGTGCTAACGAAAAAATGTCTTGAAAATAATCAATTAATTTTTAATTAAGTTTAAAAAATAACAAAATGTTGTATTGTCATTTAGAAACAAACCTACGATTGTAATTCTAGCATATCAGGAAATAGATAAACAGTCGATTATATTTTATAACAGTCGAATTCTATCTTTACATACAAAGTAATGAACGCGTGAAAAAAAATGTAAAAAGATGGTAAAAATTAAATTGACTACATTAACCGGAAATATGTTTTAAGCGTAGAACCATTAACGAGAGTCCAGTGCAGTACTATATTGTCCAACGTATATGAAAAGTTTCATAAGTAATTAAAATAAATAAGTTTTAAACGCCGGCTTTATTAAACAAATACATGGAATATAACATTAATAGTGTTTCAAGTATGAATGAACAAAATTTAATATTTTACGATGATTTATTGAACCATAGAAAGACTGTGCTTACCTAATTTTTATTAATACTACAAAAAAAAAAGGTTAGTTTTTTCTCTCAAATTACTGTTGCATTATTTTTAGGGTTCCGTACTTAAAAAGAAAAAGCGGAACCATTATAAGATCCCTTCTGTGTCTGTCTGTCACAGCCATTTTATTCGCAAACCATGTTTCGTAGAAAGTTCAAATTTGGGCAATTAATAAAGACTATTTAGCCACATATTCTCAGATAATTAAACATACAAAAACATATTTAGTAAAAATGTAGAGGGGATAATTAAGGCACTTGAAAAAAAAAACTCTTTTCTTTGTGTATCGTTTGGGGTGTCGTGTAAAAGTTCCCGTAACGCTGAACTCAAAAATACATTTCTTTTAATTTTAGGTATTATATTTTCAAAGATATCGTCGGAAATGTAACGCAAAAATATACTCCCCCCCCCCACATCTAATTCCGAATCTACTAAAACTAAAATTATAAAAGAATTAGAGGTAGTAGACGTTAATTTAAACCTTGAAGGAAAATTATAGCGATTACTCTAGGTCACATAGTTTTTGAGAAAATCGCACTTTTCCGTTACACACAAATTTCGATTTACGGGCATTCAGCTAAAGTGTTGAGCAGCGTTGGAGGTACTTATCGTAGCAGAAGTATAAAAAGCATTGTTGATAATGATTTTCGAAAAAAATCGTCAGTAATTAGCCGAGATATTAACCCTTAAAGATACGGACGATTTGGACATACATAATGACAGGGGCGACGTACTGTATGTACCATCGGTTTTTAAAGTCTAGTTAACAACTTTTTATGATATATATATATATGTGTAATGCAATAAGCAGTAGCAATAAACGTCTAATAGTTAAAAACAGACTAATTTAATTATAATGAATCGCATAAATACTATGGGATTCGCGACTAGTTTGCTCTGAGTAGATCTCTCAACACGCCTCCCCCGTGTCTTTAAATGTTAATTAAAAACCTATCCGGAAAATCACGAAAGGGACCAAGATGCGTTTCAACTTTGAGACAAACTTTCAAGCGAACTTAGCACAATTCCAAATTTAAACATTGAACAAAGGTTTTGTTTTAGTTATTGTTTTAGATTATTACTATGCTGGATTTATTTTTAGGAAATGCCAAAATGAAGTTTAAATATGCACTGCTTTTATTCTCAGTACCGAATTAAGCTCATCATAAACAGATTAGGATAATATTAAAAAATGAGTTATGCAGAATAGCTATATTTGATGTTATTTAGGTTCCATGTCTCAGTGAACTTTCATGGTACACTGTAAAAAAAAATGGTAACTTTCCATGTAAAATCCAGGAATGTTTCGCCTTTTATCAGGTTTTCAGAATAATTTAGCTCTTTCCTGTGAAATTCTGGTTTTCTTATCTGAAACGTTCCTGAACAAAAGTTGGAAACAGCAAAACGCTGCGGCCGCCATTTATTATTTTTTTTTCCTATAATCCGTTGCTCGCGCGCGAGTGTCGAAAACGAATTCCTTAAATGAATGTAAAAAAATCAATATGGAATGCAAATAAATCAATAGACGACATAATCCTTTACGTCTCTATTGTCAAGATAATTCAGATGAAAATACAATACCTCTGTGACATCACTAAGAGATTATCTCTCGTACTTGTCTGTGAAATCTTTAACGAGCAGACTGTGTAAAAAAAAATACACCTATTATTTGGATCTGCATTAACCAGGGGACAATCAAATATGATTCTCACCTATTTTGATTAATTTAAAGTATGTTTTAGAGTTCTTATCTCTAATTATTCTTGTGAAAGGATTTCTTCAAATGGGCCTTAGATTTTCAGAAATTAGATGCCGAGTTTTAGCATACGTTTCAAATACCCATTAGTTTGCAGCTCTCAACGTGTCTTTCGTGCTGTGGACGCAGAAAGCTTGCACGCCACCCGTACGGCCCGGGTTCGATGCTACCTCTTGACTTTTTTTTTCTTTTTTAATTAATTTTATATTTTAACACTTTATTACAATTTGATTTAAATTTGACATATATTTGACACTTTGAATTGCTGCAAATTTGAATTTTTTTTTTTTTTCGGAAAAAATATACAATTACGTTTAGGTTTTTTTTTCATGAAAATTTATATGTATTTTATCCAACTTGTAAACTAACATAATCACTGACGAAAATCCAAAATATTTTATGTCTAGATTTTTTTTCTAATTATTATTTACATTTATATATTTTTAAATTTTAAGCAAAGTTCAGAAACAATATATCACATATATATTTACTTTATTGAATTTTAACTGAAAATTTATTTTTTCGTGTAAATTATAAATAATAATTTTGATGTCAATTTCAAAATATTTTTTCATTCTAACAAATAATGATAATAAAGCGAAAATTGTCAACTGGAAATGTAAAAATCGTCTGCGGATCCCGCATGCTGTGAAATGTCAGTAATGTCATAATGAAGGGAACGAACATCCAGAGTGAATTATGTCAGCCAAGTATCGGTCCGGATAGCCTAACAGGTAAGGCATTGGCACGGCACGACAAGTATCCAGGTTCGATCCCTGGTCTGGACATTTTTCGCTCTTGTGCTACTCCAGCCTTGAATATGTCAGTAATGTTTTGCTGTCAACAGAAATATTCCTGGTATTTCGCAGGAAACTTACTGGCATTTCTGTAGAAAGTTTTTAACATATACAGTAAAGTACCAGTCATTTTCAAGAAATGTTTCTTGGAAATAATGGGCAACTCAGCTGCCCATTTTTTCCCAGGAACGTTGCGGAATTTTTTTTACAGTGTATATCCATTTACACTTTTCTGCTATATTCAGAAATGCCCAACCCAACGTTGTATAATTTTTTTCAAAGTCTTAGTATTCTTTTAGCAATTGTTTTTTTCTAATAATACAGTTACTAATTCATATATTTATTCTACGGAACCCTCGTAATACTCGCACTTGACCGTTTATTTCCAAATTAATATGATGCGCATTAATATTTTTAAAAGTTTAAATACCATTTTAAAAATATATAGCAAAAATTCTATTTGCAACCATATAATACTTTTTACACAACGTTCCATTTAGAAAACTGTACAGTTTGTTATGTTACAATATATGTAAACTGCAAAACAGATTAAAAGTATTAAAGACCTACACATACTTTATACATCACTATATCCTCATGTCTCTCTACATTATGTAGTATGATAAATAAATTGCTGTTTTGAAACAACTTAATAAATCTGCAAACGCTAGCTTGTGGTATATCTGTTATAAATCAACTTCAAGGATGTTCCTCTCTAAATAATGATGTCAGTATATTTAGGCGACGTAGTTTTGGCAATAAATATATAAAAGCACCGCCTTTATTAACTTGTTGGGAATAAACTTAAACACACCTTTTGCATGTTTTATTAATGTGACAAAAATAAAATGGAATTATATACGACAGATATTATTTATTTCTATATTTCTAAAATTTATTCGTTTGTATCGTTAGTTTATTTTACGACTATATTGATGATTTTAAGTATTATTATTTTTTAAATAATATTAATTTAAAGAATTTTTACAGTGTTGCATATATTTATTTACATCTTGATTATTTATGCTTTTTGTGTTGTTTAATAGTGATGTTAAATTATAACTAAAGACTTTCTGACAAATTCACAAATTTATTTTCTGCTTAAAAGTGTCAAATTTACAGACATTCTAAGAAATCGAATGTTTTCTTTTTTCTACAAACGTAAAGGATTTCGTATAACATGATGTCAGAAATGTCATTTTGAACTACTTTTAGCTCCATAATAGTATGCGAAGTTCTTCAATGGTGTGATATCGATAACACAGCCCAATAAAATTCACCTTTATTCATGTTGCATGTGATTCATTAACTATTGATTAATAATTCAAGAGGTCCTGAACTTAAATCTATTTTCTTTTTTTTTTTTCAGTTCAAGTTTTTGAGGTACAGTTACCTTCTTGGTATTGATTTTCATATGTATTTAGATAATGGGTAACTGTTTGGCGAAAGGTCTTCTATGGGGTTCTATTGATAACATAGTCCGACAAAATTCACCTTTATTTATCTTGTGTGTGATGCATTTTCTGTTGTTTACTAATTTGAAAGGCCCAGAATTTAAATCTATTTTCCTCTTTTATCCGCTCAAGTTTTTGAGGTACAGTTACCTTCTTGGTATTGATTTTCATATGTATTTAGATAATGAGTAAATGTTCGGCGAAAGGTCTTCTATGGAGTGCTATTGATAATATAGTCCGAAAAAATTCACCTTTATTTATCTTGTGCGTGATGCATTTTCTGTTGTTTACTAATTTGAAAGGTCCTGAATTTAAATCTATTTTCCTCTTTTTTCCGCTCAAGTTTTTGAGGTACAGTTACCTTCTTGGTATTGATTTTCATATGTATTTAAATAATGAGTAAATGTTCGGCGAAAGGTCTTCTATGGAGTGCTATTGATAACATAGTCCGACAAAATTCACTTTTATTTATCTTGTGTGTGATGCATTTTCTGTTGTTTACTAATTTGAAAGGTCCTGAATTTAAATCTATTTTCCTCTTTTTTCCGCCTAAGTTTTTGAGGTACAGTTACCTTCTTGGTATTGATTTTCATATGTATTTAGATAATGAGTAAATGTTCGGCGAAAGGTCTTCTATGGAGTGCTATTGATAACATAGTCCGAAAAAATTCACCTTTATTTATCTTGTGCGTGATGCATTTTCTGTTGTTTACTAATTTGAAAGGTCCTGAATTTAAATCTATTTTCCTCTTTTTTCCGCTCAAGTTTTTGAGGTACAGTTACCTTCTTGGTATTGATTTTCATATGTATTTAAATAATGAGTAAATGTTCGGCGAAAGGTCTTCTATGGAGTGCTATTGATAACATAGTCCGACAAAATTCACTTTTATTTATCTTGTGTGTGATGCATTTTCTGTTATTTACTAATTTGAAAGGTCCTGAATTTAAATCTATTTTCCTCTTTTTTCCACTCAAGTTTTTGAGGTACAGTTACCTTCTTGGTATTGATTTTCATATGTATTTAAATAATGAGTAAATGTTCGGCGAAAGGTCTTCTATGGAGTGCTATTGATAACATAGTCCGACAAAATTCACTTTTATTTATCTTGTGTGTGATGCATTTTCTGTTGTTTACTAATTTGAAAGGTCCTGAATTTAAATCTATTTTCCTCTTTTTTCCGCTCAAGTTTTTGAGGTACAGTTACCTTCTTGGTATTGATTTTCATATGTATTTAAATAATGAGTAAATGTTCGGCGAAAGTGCTTCTATGGGGTGCTATTGATAACATAGTCCGACAAAATTCACTTTTATTTATATTGTGTGTGATGCATTTTCTGTTGTTTACTAATTTGAAAGGTCCTGAATTTAAATCTATTTTCCTCTTTTATCCGCTCAAGTTTTTGAGGTACAGTTACCTTCTTGGTATTGATTTTCATATGCATTTAGATAATGAGTAAATGTTCGGCGAAAGGTCTTCTATGGAGTGCTATTGATAACATAGTCCGAAAAAATTCACCTGTATTTATCTTGTGCGTGATGCATTTTCTGTTGTTTACTAATTTGAAAGGTCCTGAATTTAAATCTATTTTCCTCTTTTTTCCGCTCAAGTTTTTGAGGTACAGTTACCTTCTTGGTATTGATTTTCATATGTATTTAAATAATGAGTAAATGTTCGGCGAAAGGTCTTCTATGGAGTGCTATTGATAACATAGTCCGACAAAATTCACTTTTATTTATCTTGTGTGTGATACATTTTCTGTTGTTTACTAATTTGAAAGATCCTGAATTTAAATCTATTTTCCTCCTTTTTCCGCTCAAGTATTTGAGGTAAGCATTCTCCCCCCCCCCTTTTTTTTCAGTTCGCCTTTTTATTAGGTGCAATAGGACTCTGTCCGCACGAGCTACAGGACCCGCTCCAATGGGACAGCCCACGGATTCAGTTTTTCCCCAGTGGGGTATGGTAGGAAGGCGTAGTTTCATGTCCCTTGCAAAGTTAAGTTTTCCTAACAATTCGGCCCCAAAAATTAACACATGGTGCAATTTTTCTATCTTCGGAGCCCCATCCTTTGTTTTCTCTACCCTCCCCCCCCCCCCCACCCACATTCAAAAAAATAATCATTTTAATTTGACAAGTATGCATCAACATTTAGGCTTCAAAAATTCCATGCAATCCCATTTAGTTCGGGCAGCGGTGGCCAAGCTGGTTGAACATTATACTCGTAGCCGTTGGTCACAGGACCCAGGCTACCTGCCGGCTAAAATTCCGTCATGTACGCTAATGGCACCTGGTGCATGTAAAATCCGTCGTGGGTGCAAAGTCCTTCAAGTTACCTTTGAATTATACCTCTGGAGGTGCCTTGCCAGGTGAAGGTCTCGTCATCTGATCAAGGTTCTAAATTACGAGATCAACTTGAGTAGCAATGTGCAGGTGCCAATCAACAGGATATAACGTTAAGGAACCGGCAAAACAAAGTAAACACAAACGAGCAGTAGGCACTGCAGATAGGATGACGATCGAGGCAATGATGTAGGGTTTATTCCCGTCTCCCTCTGCAGCGATTCTTCTGCCTTGCAATTCGGCCCAAAATTATCCCTACAGCGATAAATCTTAGCTTTTTGGCCATTTTAATTTTAATTTTCCCTCAAAATTGCCCTCTTCTACAGTTAAGAAGTTTACCACCTTTTAGGCATCAAAAATAATCCAGCACTTTTCCAACTGGCATGGCAAGTACGTGGTGTGCGGCAACAATCATAGTTTTGCAAAGTGCAATAAACAACCTAGACTCATCAACTTGGCTTAGTATAGTCGTCCCGGGTGCTTGCTGGTGTGGTCACCGCGGTGTGGTCCGCGCCGGCGTATATACTCACCGTCCGTTGGCGTATGTACTCACAATGCATCGCCATGCTTTCCTGGCAATTACAAACCCGTTCAGCTGGGTTAACTCCGGTAGGTAGGGGCCTGGTCAGTAGTCTCCGAGGTACAGTTACCTTCTTGGTATTGATTTTCATATGTATTTAGATAATGAGTAAATGTTCGGCGAAAGGTCTTCTATGGAGTGCTATTTATAACATAGTCCGACAAAATTCACCTTTATTTATCTAGTGTGTGATGCATTTTCTGTTGTTTGCTAATTCGAGAGGTCCTGAATTTAAATCTATTTTCCTTTTTTTTCAGGTACGTTCTTGATATTGATTGTCATATATATTTAGAAGATTTGTAGCTGTTATAATAAAAACAAATTAGAGAATTCTTATGTCATCGTCAAGAATAACCTGTCCAAACGTTCTGAATGATTTTTGTTATACGACAGAAAGTCCGTAAGTAGGTTACAAACTTATATGAGAGGTGGGAAATTAGTAATAAATTGTTTCAAAATTTGCCAATAGGTGGCAGCATAATCCAACTATAAGACGTTAATTTCGAATTTATGAGACAACAGTTGTACAAGATGAGCAGGGTCGTTCAAAAGTTGTTGACGAAGAGTTCATTCAGTTGATATTGCGACAGAAGAATCAGTGCCGAAGATTAAGGAAATGGTTGCTATACTGTCTATTGTTGTTCACATGTCAGCTCTAACCATTTACTCAACCTTCCGCACTGATTCTTCTGTCGCAGTGTCAACTGGGCAACTACTTCGCTCTTCGTCAACAACTTTTGAACGACCCTGCTCATCTTGTACAACTGCTGTCTCATAAATTCGAAATTAACATCTTATAGGTGGATTATGCTGCCACCTATTGGCATATTTGGAAACAATTTACTACTACTTTCCGAATTCTGATATCAATTTTTGACATACTTAAAGACTTTCTCTCGTATTTGTGGATAATATACCTTTAAAAAAATTCACTTTACATTGTCCGACTTTGTAAAACAAGTGTATTTCGATTACTTTCGATTTAAATTAGAAACACAGAATAATAAGCCCTGAAGTCATAACTTTGCGTGTAAAAACTGTGAAGAGTCTTTACGCTTATGGTCTAGTAAGAAAATGCCATCTTTTAAATACCGAACTCGTGAACCGTTAAATCATTACGATGACTATATTTTTAACCCTTTCCAACGAAGTTCGGTTTATCTGTCCGTCTGTCCATTTGTCCACGCTCTAACTCCAGTAAATATACTCGGCTGTTCATGCAATTGATATATGTTAATGATGTTTACCATGGCCTGTTTGGTATTCAATATGAAATGTGTAACATTAATAGTTCATTTACAGGGCAACTGAAAATAATGACGTTTCATTAAGGTCAATGGGAAAAAATTGTTTTCAGTGTATTTTAATGGCCTTAACCTATTTCAGATGTATTGAAATTGATATAAATCACTGTATTTCACTGCAAAAAGATTACTTTACAATAGGGCGTTCATAGCATTTATCGTTCATTTACAGGGACACACAAAGAAAATTGGTTTACAGTACTGTCTTTGAGCAATAACACTGCTGAAAGTTCGTTCTCAATTTCGGTATGCGCTTTTAATATTAACTACCTTTTTGAATGTTACTGCCTGCGTATAAATTCTATACATCTTATACAGGGGTGCACAAAAGAATTCACGCACTATTCTCCTTATTGGCGAAAACTGCAGGAGGGGAATTTTTAACTACGGCACGTATTTCCTAACTGAACTAAATTTTTGAATGCATGAATGTAGTTTATAGATACAAATCTATATATCATATACAGGCCTGATCAAATAATTCGGATAATTTTTCGACTGTAAATGGGAATTGCTGAAATTGGGTTTTCTAATGTGTTAATGCGCCTCCAAATGGTTCAATTAGACATTCTATTGTCCGACAACTTGTTTGTTCTTAATTAGGTTTCCCTTAGATTCGCAGGTGCGAGAGTCGGATATCCTTAAATTAAATAATTTTATAAACACTGAAGATTAAATAAGAATTTGTTAACAAATCAAAACGACAAATAGGCATTAACAACATGCCTCTAATTATTTTTTCCCATATACATATAGATATAGTTTTCCTTAATATCAACGAATTTAGGATACTAAGGATGCCTTAGTAATGTCTATTTACTAAAATACAACTTCATTTGAATTTATTGATTGCTCGAAAGCCTGATAGAACAATCCCCACTCACCTCTTAATTTCCTTAGCCAGAACCCCAGTAGCAGAAAGTTATGGTTGTGTCTGCGACAGCAATTTAGTGGGATGAAAATTGTCTGCAGGAGTAGCGAGTTACATTTTCTTATGTACAAACATTATGAGTGTTAAAATAGACAGCGTTCTTACTGATTAATACCAGAGGTGATTCTGAGTAAAAAGAAAAAATTCTGAAATTCACAGCAAAATTTCCGAAAGGTTACAAGAGGGGGGGGGGGGGGTGCAGGGAGCGAATATGTGTTTTTCTTGCACACTTTTGATGAAATTTGGGTTTTTTCGCGATCTTTTGACGAAATATGCCGTTTATCTCGATCTTTTGACGAAATTTGCCGTTTTTTCGCGATCTTTTGACGAAATCTGAGGTTTTTTGCGATCTTATGAGGAAATTCCTCGTTTTTTTCGTGATCTTTTGACGAAATTTGCCGTTTTTTCGCGATCCTTTGACAAAAATGAGCTTTTTTTCGCGATTCTTTACGAACTTCGTGTTTTTTCCTCAATTTTTTGACGAACTTCTTATTTTTTCTGCGATTTTGTGACAGAAATTTGCGTTTTTTCGGCACCTCTGGGACGAAATTCACGTTTTTCCCGGGATCTTTTGACGAAATTCGCGTTTTTTCAGCGATCCTTTGGCAGAAATTTGCACTTTTTACGATTTTTTGACGAAATTCCGCAAATTTAATTCCGATCTTTTGACATAAATTTTCCTTTTTTCGCAATCCTTTGACAGTAATCTACGTTTTTCGTGATCCTTTGACAGAAATTTGCGTTTTTTCCCGATCGTTTTACAGAATTTTGCGTTTTTTCGCGATTGTTTCACAAAAATTTGCTTTTTTTCGCGATCATTTTACAAAAATTTGCGTTTTTTCGCGATCGTTTTACAGAAATTTGCATTTTTTCCTCATTTGTCTGACTAAATTTGTGTTTTTCCTCAATCCTTTGATGAAATTCAAGTTTCTTCCGCGATTTTGTGACAGAAATTTGCGTTTTTCTGGCGCCCCTGGAACGAAATCCACGTTTTTTCGGGATTTTTGGATAAAATTCAAGTTTGTACAGCGATCTTTTGGCAGAAATTTACGTTTTTCGAGATCTTCAGACGAAATTCCTCCTTCTTTCCGCAATCCTTTGACATAAATTTGCGTTTGCTCGTGATCCTTTGACATACATTTGCGTTTTTTCGCGATCGTTTGACTAAATTTGCGTTTTTCCCACAATCGTTTGACTAAATTCGCATTCTTTCCGCGATCCTTTTACTAAATTCGCATTCTTTCCGCGATCCTTTTACTAAATTCATGTTTTTTTCCGCGATCCTGTGACAGAAATTTGCATTTTTTCTACAACCCTGGGGCGAGATTCATGTTTTTTTTCCGGTCTCTTTTGAGGAAATTCGCGTTTTTATAGGACCCTTTGGCTATAAATTACCGATTTTTTATGCGAAAGATTGCCGAAATTGATATTTTTCGGCGACCATTTGTCGAATTCGCGATATTTTTTGTCAGAATTTTCGTACTTTATTTTTTTTTTAAGGAAATACTTTTTTTTTTTTTTTTCAAGTTAGCAAATTTATCTGCAAGGTCCAAAATAAATCTGCGACGCACGTCGCGCGTCTCGAACTTTCTGCTACCGGGGCCAGAACCATCGTCATCTTTGGTATTCCTTTGATTTAATTCATACGTTGCACCACCACACTAATATAAACTCTATTTATTTTCTACCATGCGATTGCTCATGAGCAAATCCGCATTCTTTTACTCGAGCCGGATAAGACAAAATTCTCCCTTCTTAGAACCAAGGCATGTTTCCCTTTCCGAATCTAAATTCCATCTCCTTAACTTCTCAATTCTCATCTCTTCCTTAATTTTACTGTCAGCTTAAATCCCGCCTAAAAATCTTCTACTCCTATAAAAATTTACAAGGGACAGCTCTTTTCTGTATTTTGCAAAACTATTTGCTGTTGGACAGACTGACGGTTGCTGACGCTTGCATAACATTGTAATTTTTCTAGTAACGCGTAAACTCTGGTGGTCTGAGACTTATTCCTTGTTATCTTATTCCCTTTTCTGACGTAATTTGAAACTCGTGTTATTAAAATGGGATAGTTTTATAGCTAACTTCCTAATCTCACTAAAAATATACTGACTTGCAAATCCCCCAGCTGACATACTTATTGCACTACCGATGACAGAGTCACCAGATGTGCAAAATTCCTCTCCCTTTTATTTGGAAATCCTATATTTGCTGGCTTAACACTGAGACTCATTTATTACTTAAACGAAGTTTCCTCTCCCATTATACATGCATGCTCATAAACATATCCTGGTGGTCCAAATTCCTATATTATGTTTTTGTGTGACTTTCCTTTATCGCACACGTGTGATAAGCCGGGTTACCCCGACACTGTTTGAACTTATTAAAAGGTGAAGTTTTGTTATATTATTCTGAATGTGTTGGAAAGTGTTTCACAATCGATTCTTGACGCTTGAGTTTTTATTTCTTGTTTTGTATCGTGAAAACAACACGAAATAACAAAAATAACCGCTTTAAGTGGGCTTGTAGAAAATTTCTAGGGAAAAAAAGTCTCGCGATTATACTGATCACGTTCAAAAGATATTATTACATTTTCAGAATCTTGGATGCAATATGAGCACTAAACTACATTTCCTTCATCACCATTTGGATCATTTCAAAGAAAATTTTGGTGATCTTAGGTCGAACGCTTCCACCAAGATCTTACCACTATCGAGAAGCGATACTAGGGTACTTGGATAAACATATGATGGCGGAGTACTACTGGAGTATTCAGAGTAGCAATTTCACATTTTTTAACTCCAGAAATTGTTTTATTAAAATTTATATAAATAAGCACAAATAAATGTACTAAAATTACTTGCAAATATATAATATAAAACTAGCAAAAGCCATGCTTTGTTTGGATTCGCGAAGCATTATTTAATAAGATAAATATTTGAAAGTAACAATATTTTTTTTTATTATTTTTGCATCATTATTAAGCAAAAACGTTATTTTATGTTTTGGCGCACTTTAATTTCAGAAATGTAAATTCAGCCAAATAACTAAGAATTTCCTCGGATTTTTCATTTATGGTATAACGAATTTAACAATTAATTTTATTTGTTTACAATTCTTTTGTTGCCACTTTACAAAAAAAAAATCATCATATAATTCTTTTAAAATGCGTAAGTACCGTCTGCGTAAATGATTTCACATAATAAGACTAAATTGTGTATTGGAATTCTTAACACTGAGAAATAGTTTTATAATTGAATGTAAATAATTGAATTTTCACAAATTTTAATTCATTAAAAATATGCTGTATTTTCATAAAAAAAGGTATTTTAAATATTTCACAAAAGAAATCGTGAAACTATTTAATTAATCATGATTTTATCTATAATGACTAACTCCACGGTTTATTTTTTCTTCTGAAAATATGCGTGTTTCATTTTTTATTTGCAACAATGCGCCCGTAACGGAAAAACATGTAAAATAAATTAATTAAAATAATATTTTTTTTAAGGTTATTCTGTAAAAAAATAATATTGCGCAAATCTGCAGATTATAATTTATTTTTATGCTTTATTTCAAGTCAAAATACTGAATAGTTTTTTTTTTGTAAAGTGTACCACAAAATGTAATTTGTGTAGCCTAGCATAGGATAATCGAAGCGAATCCTAATTATTTAAAATACATTAGAAATATCTTTAAAATACATTAAAAATAATTAAATGTCCTAAACGTTTCCAGCCATCAAACTGCCGTCATCAGTGGTTATTTAAATGTTGTTATTTTTCTGCTGTATATAAGGCTGTAATATAAGGATTATACGGCAGATAATATGTTAGATAAAGGTATTAAAATTTCTAATAAAACAATCTTTCGTCTATTATGTAGCAACGGTGAATAAGAGAAAAGAAAAATGACAACATTTAAATAACCACTGGTGAAGGCCGTGTGATGACTGAAAACGTTTTGAATTTTTAATTGTTTTTAATGTACAGTAGAGCGCCGATTATCCGAACAAGTCGGGACCGACCCTAGTTCGGATAAGCAAAAGTTCGGATAAATGGACAGACAGGACATAAGAGGTGTTCCTGACTATACTAATACCTTCACACTTTATCCAGGCTTAGGACTGGCATTACCAGTTAGTGCTAGCGTGTTTAAAAACTTTTTTTTCTTTTTCTTTAATTATTATTATTTTTTCCCTCTTTTTATCATTTTCTGAACTCCAGAGATTATAATTTAAGCAAAAAATCTTTCGATTGTTGCTTGCTTCAAATAAGACGTTCTTTCTAATGCTGCCATATCTCGAATTCTTCTTAAATACGTTAGCTTAATAGGATCAGAGTTCTTCTGCCGCTCGAGGCATTTCATAGCTGTTTCCAAACATTCAAAGGCTTCGTTATGTGATGGACCTGGCTCATTTTCAGGGCATTCGTTTTCATTTCTTCAATTTCTTTTCATCTTAAATCTCATCCACAATCCCATCATCATTAAAAAAAAAATTTGAGAAAAACAGGCTGTTCGGATAAACGGAAGTTCGGTTGAAAAAAATTTTTGAGAGAAGTAGATCGTTCGGGTAATTGGAGTTCGGATAATCGGCGCTCTACTGTATATCTAATGTATTATTTCTAATTGCTAAAAAGCTGTAAAATTAAAACTTTAAAAACAGTAAAATAGTTTTATTTGACTGTTGACACGTTTTAATTCATCTAGAGTCATTTTCAAAACAAATAAATAATGATATTCTGAAATTACACAGTGCAGTGATGTGCAATCTATGATGCAATGAACTCAAACGCCATCATTCAGTTTTTCATTTAACGCACGTTGCCTTTTTTTTTTAACCATTTGGAAAAATGATTATTGTTCTCGTCAGGGTAGGAAATCAAAAGCATATCTGAAGCGTTTTATTGGTTTAATACGCATTTTATTCGTTTTCTGATTGGTCTATACACTAACCTTTACTTTCAACAGAGATGGATACTTCTATTGCCACTATGACAAAAAAAGTAATAAAAACTACAAAAAAAAAAATTTATAACGCAGAAACAAATTGAGATACAGCTTTCAAACAAATTGCATTTAAAAGTACATTTTTTTTCTATACGACGGTGCAAAAAGTAACATTGTGGGATGTTTAGAAGTTTAAGAATAAAATTTCATTTAAAATTGGACGTCAGATTTCGATGGAAATGCCTTTTCCGGAACAGCCAATGAAATGCTTGGATAATATATAAGTTTCAGGTGGATAATACGTAAGTTTCAAGAAATCTGACGAGTCGCAGCCGATTTTTGTTGCTTGCAATTTTTACGTGTAATAACACTATTAATGTTTAATTCATGGCGTATGTAATGTATGATCAACTCCGTGCGATTTTTTATGTCTTAAATTTTAGTCTTTGAAAAAATCCTTTTCGAAATGGTCGTTGTAATTTGTTAAATTGCATTTTTTATTTTTATTTTACTTGGATGTTTATTTCTATTTTCTAAACCCTTGAATACCTCGAGCCACAGTTTTGTTAAGTTGAATGATGCTGTACCGTTACATATGTTATTTTTATGTGTTATAATCTCTATTGCTTCTCTGATAATGGATAAATAATATTGGTTGGAGGGGAAAATTATCTTACTTTCTTTGAAATTTATATGAATAATTTCTTCTTGATGTAATCTTGCTAAGGCTGTGGTTTTTCTATTATATTTAATATCAGCTACACTACATGACCAAAGATGACCGGCCACTTGCAATTTTTGACGCTTTCTTAAGTATCTAGAAAAATACATGAGGAAATATGCTGAAACTCCAGGTGTGTAGACAGAATAGTACAGGTCATATATTTCCGTGAAGATTTTTTCCTGAAACCCCATAGGGGACCGTCAAGAAATTGAAAAAGAACGAATATATTTTGGACAACCCTGTAAAAACTAATGTAGCAAAAGCGTTCAAACTGTAGATTATGATTAAGTGCCTTATTGTAATAAATTGTGTTCATTTTTATGAGAAGAGCATGTATATTCGTAGAGAAATTAAAGTTTTTATAAAAATACTCCCAAATTTTGCCTAGTTTTTTGCTTATAACTTGTAGAGTTCTTAATATAAAAAAAAAGTTCTTTTTAGAAAATATGACGAATAACATTATACACAATACTCTGCAATCAGAATGAAAAAAATAAGAAAAATTGTATGAAAAATGAGCAGTTTTACTAAATAATGATTCACTGCGCATGCTCGAATGTAAACACAATATAATTTGCAAAATGTGTTAGATAAATGTATAGAGCAACTTTTATGAAATATCTCAAAAATATAGTTTAAAAAGTCTGAAAATTATCTTTTATAGAATAAGCTCAAAATCCGTTATTCCAAAAAGGAAGCAAAAAGTAGTACATGCAATACAGTAGTACATGCAATATTGTGTGTGCTATACTGGCACTAATCAATCGATATATGCATACAACCCCTCGTCTTTTTGCTTCATTTTGGAAACATATTTCTAAACATAATTATCGTTTTTTGACTGTCATGGGGTGTTATTTTTTGGAGACGACATTAAAGTCCACAGTTTAAAAAATAGTTCTCGCTATACAAACATAAATGCGGAATAGCATTTCTAAAAATATTTATTCTAACCCACTTTACCTTTCTGCGTAGTCTGCTAGCGCTATATCAAAAAATAAAAAGATTTTGGTGGATTTAAACGGTAGTAAATCGCAGACTGCTGCCATACTCTTTTGCAGAATTGCCTTTTATAATCTAATCTTGGAATGTCAAAGGGCAAAACTCTTTTCACTATTTCAGAAATAGCTGACTTAACGTGTGCTGAATTTTTTATAAGGCTGCTTAAGCATTCAAACCCTACACTTTTCCAAGGAGAATAAAAATTTGAAAGGAAATTACAAGCTATTTCCTTTTTTTATTTCCATTTCACACAATATCTCAAAAATTTATTAAAATTTAAATGTTATTTCTCAATAAGTATTTAAAGAAGAAAAATAATTATGTAGAAAATTGTGTTAGAACAAGTCGGAAGTTGTACATCTAACGTGGCAAATGACGTGCGTTCATACTATAAATAGTTTTATAACTATTTGGACCTAGCTGCAATAGCTGATGCGGTCTTATGCAAAAGAGCATGTATACAAAATTTATTACGATTATATATATTAAATTCAGTAATATGGAAGTAAAAGGACTCCATATTAAACCTGACGTAATCACCAGGGGAACCTAGAATCATTACCTATCATGAGATATTATTGATTTGATTTAGTATGATAAGAGGTAATAAAATGAACTTTTATTAACTTTTATTAATATCTTTTTAAATTTTGAGTCGATTTTCATAAAATTTTAAATGACTTGATAAAATTCTTCATAGATTATATGTATTAAATTTTAAACCATTCGGTTGGGTAGTTTTTGCGCTGTTATATGCGGTCAGGCGGACGAACCAGACATAGTCTAAAGGTGCTACGTGTTTATATAAATACGAACGCACTTAATAACTAAAAAGCGGAAAACTAATTTTTATTGTATATATTTTAAAATGTTACACTGGTGTTTTTACTTTATTCTACAGAGAAGAATTAAGTACTGGATTCGAGAAAAAAATCGACTTTAGGTTTTCTTTTGAGCGATTCTCAAAAGGTGGGCACTGGACACAAGTCAGAACTTTAAACCTTTCAAACATAACTTTAATTATCATTGACTTTATATATTTTTTTTACATTGAGTTTTTAATTCTATTCAGAGACAGAAAATGACGTAATTTATAGTAAAAGCTTTGTATAAATATCTTAAAATTTTATTATTATATGCTAAAGAGGCCAATTTCGGACATTCATAACGTTAACTGCTCCAATGTACCACCAAGAAAAAGAGTTTTAACTTTTTTCCAGGTAGTTCTAATGGTAAACAACGAATGCATAAAGGAAACGGATGATTTTTTGATAATTTCGTTAAGAGATGGCAGGCTGACTTATTGCTTTTTTGAAGATAGAAGGACTTTTTTAAAGAATTTTTCTGTATTTTGTTATGTCCGAAAGTAACGTACGTAACAAAGCATTTGATTTTATTATTATTATTACTGGATAACAAAAAGTTAATTATGCATATATATATATGTATACAGACACATTTACTACATTCTTGGTCTTAAGAAATATTTAAATACTAAGATCAACGCCCAAAATCTGTAACGTACTTGCGAAAAATTGTCCAAAATTTGTAACGTACACAACTGCTAATTACATGCTTTAATAATTAATTTTCCAGAATAGTTGCTGTCTTTTAATGTTTGTGTATAATTTTGTAGACATACTATTAAAAATATTTATATATTATATTTATAGACAAAATTAATAATTATTGGCCTTAAATTTGAAAATTTTCAAAATTACATATAGTTAACGTTTAATAATCCAGATTTTTTAGAATCTCCCTATTACTTTTTCGGATTTATACGATGTAGAAGGTTCTGAACACCATTCGACTGTTTTTTTTAAATGTATGTCCATGTATCTGTCTGTATGTGACACAAGTTTTGTGGGCCTTCTAAATCATGAACTACTGCAAGGATTTAAATTCAAATTATTTTAGGCCTAGACATAAATTGGTGTTGATTCGGTTTCTATGTACATTAGTGGGGCTGCTTTGCTGCATGTTTCATAATTTCCAAAAAAGCTATATTTACAGAACTAACGCATCCGAATTTTATAAAACTTCTTATTATTTTAGAGCTTGACATAAACCTATACTTATAAGGCTGGGTGTATGTATATCACTCAACAGTAGGCGCTGCTATGCTGTGTTTTTTTTACTATTTCGATGGTTATATTACGAAAACTAAGACACTGAAATTTATCAAGCTTAATATGCTGTTAGACCTTCACATAAATAGGTGCTGAATAAATTTCGCCTTTAATAACCCGACAGTGACGACTGTTATTATATAAGTATGAAGCACATACGTGTATAGTTGCTGTATAGTCCGTCTGTCTGTCTGCATATAATGGTGCTGAAACTGCCCAACCGAAAGGTTTGAAATTTAACATACATTTTCCTATCAGAATTCTCTCGAGTTATTTCCAATTTTATGAAAATCGAATCAAAACTTTTAAATATATTAATAAAAGTTTTCTTCATTCGATTAAATCCTATCATACGCAATTAATTCAATGATATCCCATGGTAGGTAATGAATCTGGGTTGTCATGGATATTAAGCCCTATTTAAGATGGAGTCCCAGTATTTCCGTATTACTGAATTAAATATATAGAATCGTAATACATTTTGTATTTATGCATTTTTGTATAAGAGTGCAACAGCTATTGCAGGTCTGAATATTTATAAACCTAATTGTAGTACGAATGCACCTCATTTGCCACGTTTGACGTACAGTTTATGACTTTTTACTATTTTTATCCACTGCTCGAAAGATAGGAATTATATTTCATAACCATAATTGTTTTTGTGTAAGCAGTCTATTTAAATCAATATATTAGAATGATAGAGAAGAAAGTCTTGCTATGACCACAAGATACTTTCAACTGTTATGCTGCATTTTTTTTTCTAATAATACAAACTGCTAAAATATCGGTACTTTTGTATTATCGGTGCCAGTTCATATTCACTGCGCAGACAATGACGCCGAAATATTAGCGTTGTAACACTTTTTGTCCTTTTTGCATTCTTACAAAAAAGTTAATATTACATAGTTGTCAAAAAGCTGAGGTAACTGGACCCACGAGGTAACTGGACCATGGGCAAATTTATAAAAAACCGTTGATGTTTTTTAAGTTTTAGCTTTTGTCATCAGTTCACTCCCGTCTCCACTTTTTAAAACAATGTTTGTCAACTGAACAATAACTCTGCCTTTGCTGTGATAGGTTTCTGAAAATTTAGGTTTCTTTTTTTAAAAACAACGTTCATTTGGTTGAACTTGCTCGGCTTTTTATTTAAATAGGGATAAGTAATTTTATTAAAATATATTTTTATTTAAATTTTAGACACATAAATACATTAATATTATTAGGCATTATTATATTTACTTCATGTTTCAAATGTAATGCCGGTGTTCCAGTTACCTCATTTTTTTTTTAAGAATGGTGTAACTGGATCATATGGGATCGAATTACCCCAACAGTTATAAATATCTTTTTGAGTTTCTCTTACTACGGGAAATGAATTTCTCTACTTTTTTTTCTTGCACTTTTTTTTTCTTGCAGTAAAGAAAATTACATAATAAAATTAAAAAAAAGCATTTTGGGGTATAAAACCAAATATTTTAAGTGTGATAGCTATAGCTCGAAATTTTACGATACAGATGAAGAGGCGTTCATAAGGCAAAGTGATATTATTAGAGAATCATCGAAATGAATAAAAATAGTTCTGTTCGATATAAAAATCTGGTTACATTTTCCACAGGTTTATTGGACATATCGAACTTCCATCGTGGTAAATAATAAAGATAATGAGATACTTAAGCACTTACGTAGCCGTTTGTTCATAGATTTATATTATTTTTTTCCTTAAAATACCCATACAACGTTTATATTTATCACCTATAAAAAAAAATACATAAGTACTTACTTCATTTAATATTTTTTGTACAAATAAATCTAATATTTTCACTTTTAGTGCTTTTTTAAGCACTTTGAGAGTAAAGGTTTCCCTTACAATGCCCTTTAATTGATATATAATATATATGATCTGCTTGGTTCAAATTGTTTTTAGTTGTTTACACTTTTAGTTGTTTACACAGGTCTGATACCCAATATTAAAAAAAACAAACGCGTGTGGAACATATACCCTCCTGGTCCACTTGCCCAATTTTTATGGGGCAACTGAACCCATGAGGAAAGAAAGATGAAATATGTGTATTATTTTTTATTTTTAGGTATTAAAATGTAATTTTGTACATTTCTGCCTGATAGAGGGAACCTAAATGAACACATTTACAAAAGTTCAGACTTTAATTCAAATGAGTATTAGCCTTTTGAAGCTTAATTGGCAGAATCTCCAGAGTCACATTGTAAAATCATGTCCCAGTTAATCCACGTAACCTTTTATACGTATATCTATATAATATGATAGCATAGATATAGATATAATATATGATATTCATTTATACGTTATATTTATATTATATTCCTTCTGGTGAGCATAAGAAACCTCTAGAAATTTAACGGCCATCGTTATTATCGTTTACTGCTATCAACCGTCTACTTCATATTATATATTTAATTGTAAATGTAACTAAATTACCGTTTTACATTGCTGTTATTGTTGCTATATTGTGTTGCTCCTATATGTTTCCTTTTATATTATTCATCATTTTTTAACTATTTTATGTATTTAATAAATGCACATTAAATTACTGTTTTGAATACGATTTGAGATTGGCAACTATAAAGAAAGAAGGCAATTTTCAATTAGTTTTGGCGGTCTATATATTTACATGTCCCGGATAACGCGTACCTAACGATAAATCTAGCAGTTGTATTTAATCACATCAGTTAGAAAAAATAAATAAGATTTTTTCAAAAGAAAATTATTTTAGGTATAAATGTATGAAAAAAATGAATATTAACACGTTGAGTGTCACGATGACTGACGCTGAAGCGCTGAAAATTTACAATGTTTAAAGTAATTTTTAAGAAAGTATAATCCTGTAATAAATAAAAGGTAGGTAAATTTTAAATATTTGTTCAGTAATTATTTAAAACAATGTATATTTTTTCAGTTTTGTATCATATTTTAGATGTCAGCCATCGGTGGATTACGCGTTTTAAACGGAAAGTTCGCTGTCAGCCACCGGTGGCTGACGTGGCGCTAAACGTGATAATTGCACTTTTTGCTTTAAGGACAAACACGTTTTCAATACACAGAGTGTCCATAAAAGTATGTTCCAGTTACAACTTTTGATAGTATCAACTGTACGCGTTGATAAGTGCTGGTTCAAGGTCACAAATAAAGAGAAACTCAAACACTTGTAGATAAGTGCATACGCAAGTATTGCTTTGTTATTGACTCTATATGAGTGCAACACACGCAAAATAGCTACACGTGAGCGTAAAGCGTTGTTGCTGGGATGAAGTTTTAGGGGGTGTCAGGGCTTTTAAAGCTTTAAAATTTTCGAAAATTTAATTTTTTTGGATGTTAAGCTTCTATCTTTTTTGAACATTTTGATACAATTGTTTCCTTGAAATTCCTATTAGAACAGAAATAATGGCTTTTAGAAGTATACCTGCCCTATAACTGAAGCGGCGTTTCCGAATCTTTGAAGCCATTTTTCTCCAAATGAATCTCCAATTGGGCATAACGCGCACGATATCTCAAAAACTTCTGAATATGTTTTCATGAAATTTTCAAAACATATGTTTCTTGTTAGTCTGTATAAATGGAACCTAAAATTTCCTCTTTAATGATCAAAAAATATTTTTTAAAATGATTATACTGTTGAAATTTTCGAAATTTTGCATTAACTAAATTTTACTTTGTATTGAAAATATAAAAATGCTTTAAATACAAATTTATTTAAGTTCAGGATAATTATCACAATCTGAAATATCAGTAGGCACCAAAATTTCCATTCTAGTTGCAAAATTTATTTTGTAATCCTGCGCATAATCTGTTATGTCTATTTTCTGCTCATCAAATATTTGACAGTTTGGAGATCCCTGTAAATGCTAATTCTGGATCTTGCAATTTTTTTAAATACATGAAACGAAACAACATGATTGTATCTTTCATTCCAATTAAAATTGTGTCTTAAAATCAAATCCATTTTAAGATATTAAACGTCGATAATGGTCTTTTTTTCATTTTTTCCAATTTTAATAACCTTGAGACCCCTTAAAAGCCATTAGAGCCAAGCGATTTTTTTTTTTTTTTTTTTTTTTGCTTTTGGGATTTATAAAAGATCGCTTCTACGTTCTGACGCTCCTAATGACTTGCCAGAGTTGAGACACAGATTTGAAGAGGCTAATACTTCCATTCCTCCGGACTTGTTAACCGAAGTGTTGGAAGAATTGAACTTTAGGTTAGATGTGCTCCGTATAGCAAAAAAATTGCATATTGAACATTTGTAAGAAAACTAGTTTAGTTTATCTTCAATTTGATGTAGGGTTTGTTGTAAATAGTCTAAATTATCTGTATGTATTATGCTATCGTATGTGTCACAGAAATCGCGAATATTTATTAATTGTTTAATGGCAACGCCCAATTGAAACGCATCTCATTGGTTATTGAACAGCATTTAATGCATCTACTTATCTATAAGAAGGGTTACCGTAGAGAGGACCTTGTTCTGTCGCCAATTTCCGTCAAGTTTACCGTCAACTTTGCAATTTTGGTCGCGAAAAGTGACGCCAACTTGGCGATATCTGTAATATTTCGCCAAATTTCTATAGACCTCCATTGTAAACCAACAGGGTTTACTTGCTTACAGAAAATCAACAAATTGAGATATTTTAATGCAACAAATACTAATATCAGCTTAAGGGATTATTTTAATTATATTTAAGGGAGTGTTAGTAAATTACATTATGAATAAAAGTATCATGATACAATGCTTAGCATGCTTTACCAAACATAAATTTTAAGGGAGATCAAACTGATCGCCAAGGGCGGCTAGTACTGTTATATAGCATTGAAACTGCGGCATTCTTTTAAAGACCTTTTAAAGACCCCTTGTACCGGGTGAGCAAAAAGTCCGTATAAACTTTTAAAAATCATAAAAACCGAAAAAATAACCGAAATTAAAAACTGTATGTAGGATTAGCATCTATAGGTCACAGGGATTTTTTAAACCAGCACCATCTGTCGACTGTTTTTTAGTTATTTTTTATTTCTGTCTTTAAAAAATTCCCGTGACCTATAGATGCTAATCCAGTAAACAGTTTTTCATTTTTGTTATTTTGTCGGTTTTTATGATTTTTTAAAGTTTATACGGACTTTTTGCTCACCCGGTATTACAGATAAGATTTTTAAATTGTTAAAAGAAGAAGTGTTTTCATAGAATTTTATAAAACATTTCACAATTATTTATCATTTGAATGATAATAAACATTAACAAAAGAATAAAGAAAAGTAAATGCATTAACTGCACTATGTAACTCTCTATCAGCAAAAAGTTGACAGTTGTAACTTTAGTTCTAATATTTTGAACCAGGTAAATGGTTATTCCAATATTTTAATTTTTTCCAAGTGTGAGTATTTATTTTATTTTTTGTATTATTTTCTTTAATTTGTATGCTAAAAGATTCTATAAGTTATGTAAATTCTTACAATATTTATCCTTATAGTTTTATCATGTATTATTTTTTGTATAAGCGATACATAAAAAAACCTTTTTTCACAATTCTTTTTTTTTTCTATTATTCTAATTTTTTGACTTGCAGTTGTACTATATAGAGGAAAAAACGAATTTTTTTTTAATAGGACGAAGAAAATTAATCTATTTGAGAACGCTTAATTAACGTTTCTGAAAAATTTTATTCGCGTCTAACAAAAATTCAATTCCCGTATTACTTTCTGGAACTTTTAATTCAAAACAGAAGTATCTAGATTTGACTGCATTAGTATAAACTTATTTAAATTTTATTTACAAAAAAAAAAAAAAAAAAAAACTTTGTGTTTCTTCTCGCTTTCAATTAAGTTTAGAATTTTCGTTTTGTATGCTTTTGATATTATATTTATTGCATTAAATCGTAATAGAATGTAGTACATGTAATTGATATCTACTATATGTAATTAATTCTGTTATAAATTTTAATATTATTAACTGTAAGAGTGTTAGAGTGTTGTTTCAAGGTAACAACTGAAGAGTTAACTCAAACAGTTTTAGATAAGCGCATGCGCGAATGCTACTTTTTATCTACTTGCTTGCAGTGCCTAATACGCAAAATGGCGACTCCTGAGTATAAATCTTTTTGTGTTCTATAATTTGCTAAGAGTGAATTTGTAATTTTAGTTCAACGTGTGTTTTGTTTAAAGTTTAATTGTGATCTACCAAGTTGCAAAAACACGCAATTGAAGACACTATTTCTTCCATCAATTCGTACTTTTAAACGAAGTGAAGAAGAATTGGACTAAGGCTGGATGTGTGGCGTATAACTAAAGATGCACATATTGGACACTTGTAATTAAAACTAGGTTAATTTACTTTCAATTTCATGAACACTGGTTTCCAAAAATTAAGGAAAAATCACAAAACATGCGATAACTCGTACAAAAATGAACGTATCCGTATGAAATTTGCATATGTTGTTAACTAAACGATACTGAATAAATTTACAAAATGCAAATTAGTGGCGCTGCAATCGGATTGCGTCATCTGTGAAGAGTATAAAAATGCATACTAGAAAGACGGCTGCTGGAGTCGCTGTGATTATGATATAAGAAAACTGAGATAGCCAATTCATTAGTATGACCTCGAAGTATCTTTTGTCTGCATAGCTGCAATATGGAGCTACTGGAAGATTGGAGGTAGGCCAAAGTCAGACAGGGGTTGGCAGATCGCTAAATATAAATCTTTCTGTAGTTGATAGGCTTTGGAAATAATTCCAAATAACTGGTTAGGCTCGCAGAAGGTTTAGCCAATGACGGGAAAGAGCTACGACAAGCACCGATGACGATATTTGCAGTTATGTGCACGGAGGAATAGAACAGAAACACTCTCTTATCTTAGATTCTCTCTTGCTGCAGCCATTGGAAGGTTGGTATGAAAGTCTACTGTGCATAGAAGGCTTCATGGAGGTGGTCTTTATGCGATGCGACCAGACATTTGTGTTCCGCTCACCTCATATCACCGGAGTGAACGTTTTAGGTGGGCACGTCAACATGTCCACTGGACAGTTGATCAATGGAGGCGTTCTCTCTTCATGGATGAGTTCCAGTTCAGCTTCCAAAGCGATAGTAGTCGTTTATTGATTTGTAGAGAACTTAGAACACGCTATCATTCATCAAACATTCGTAAAAGAGATTCGTATGGAGGAGGCAGTGTCTGTATATGGGATGGTGTCTCTTTGGGCGGACGTACTTACCTCCATGTCTTTCCACGTGGAACTGTGAATGCTCACGTCTATAGAGATAACATTCTTGATGCTTATGTGCGTCCATATGCCGATGCAATAGTTAATGATTTCCTGTTACAGGACGATAACGCTAGACCGCGCAGGGCTCACATCGTAGAAGATTATCTTTAGCACCAAACAATTCAGCTCATGAAATGGCCAGCTCGATTAATGAACTTGTACTCCATCGAGCATGTTTGGTATGCCTTAGTAAAATGTGTTGCTGTTCTCAATACCCCTCCTCAGACCCTTGCCATGCTTACAACTGCTTTATAAGAGCAATGGCTCGCACTTCCCAGCGAATTTATCGATCGCATAATTGGCTGTATCACACATCGCTGAATGTGCTGTATTGCTCCTAGAGGTGATCATATTCCATATTAAAGGTAGTTTTCCTATACCAAGGTGACTCATTTATTTTGTTTATTTTGTAGTTGTAGTTGTGTTAATTTCGGAAATACCACAATCGTCTGGTAATTTCTCTTAATGCTATTCTATACCTTACTTTGTACATTGTGGCTCAGTTTTATTAAAATCTATTAATAATATTTTGAGTAATCGCTACTTTTGTTGTTTTTCCTTAATTTTTGGAAACCAGTGCATGATTTGTTGTAAATAGTCTAATTTAAACTGTTATGCTATATACCTGAAACAGGGACATATTTTCATAAACACCTAGTACAATAAAAAAAAGAATAAAGCGAGACTAAGTAAAATATTTATGCTCAAATTAAACAATTTAATAAATGTAATATTAAATAAATTGAATAAGCCTTTTTTACTGAATTCTTAAAAAGGGTTTCTACTATATAGAGGAAAAAACGAATTTTCTTTTATTAGGAAGAAGAAAATTTCTCTACTTGACAAAGTTTAATTATTTTTCTCAAAAATTCTATTCGTGTCTATGCATGCGTAATGCCTTCTGGCATTTTTAATTCTAAACAGAAGTATCTAGGTTTTACTGCATTAGTTTAAACTTGTTTAAATGTTATTTACGAAAAAAGCAATCTGTATGTTTCTTTTCGCTTTCAATTAAGTTTAGAATTATCGTTTTGTATTCTTTTAATATTATATTTATTGCATTAAACCGTGATAGAATGTAGTACATATAACTGATATCTACTATATGACATTAATTCAGTTATAAATTGTAATAGTATCATTTCTAAGCGTTGAAGAGTGTTGGTTCAAGGTCACAAATAAAGAGTAACTCAAACAGTTTTAGATAAGCGCATGGGGTAGTACTGCTTTGTTATCTGTTTGCTGGCAGTGCCAATACGCAAAAGGCGACTCCTGAGTGTAAAGCGTTTTCTGTTCTGTAATTTGCTATAGCAAATCACTCTTATAAGAGTAATCTGTAATTTCAGTTCAACGTGCGTTTCGTCCAAAGTTTAATTGTGATCCCCCAAGTTGCAAAAACACACAGTTGAAGAGACTATTTCTTCCATTAATCAGTACTTGTTAAGCGAAGTGAGGGAAGAATTGGACTAAGGTTGGATGTGTGCTGTATAGCTAAAGATGCACATATTGGACACTTGTAAGAAAAACTAGGTTAGTTTACCTTCAATTTGATGTATGATTTTTTTGTAATTAGTCTAATTTAAACTGTTATAACATATCATTGAAACGGGGACATAATTTTATGAACACCTTGTATGATAAAAAAATAAGAAAGAAAAAGCCATGCATTAAGCTTATATTATGAAACATTTTCCAACACATTCAGAATAATTCAACAAAACTGTGCCGCTTAAAAAATTAAAATATTACGTCTAATTCATCCATAAGGAAACGCATAACACATTTCAAAACACAATTTCAGCTGTTCCCATGTACAATCGGAAACTTATCCCAATTTCTTCAACAGCCCTGTATGTGTTATGTAGATTTGTATCTTTTAACTACATGCATGCCAAATTTTAGTTCACTTAAGAAATGAATCTGTTGAAAATTCCCCTTCAGCAATTTCCTCTAATAAGGAAAATGGTACGTGAATACTTTTCAGTCCTGCATATGATGTATAACGAGTAGCATGTGAAAGATTAATTAAATTTAAAAGCGCATACCGAATTTTAAACCGTACACTCCAGTTATTATTACTCAAAGACAGTAGTGTAAACGATTTATTTTGTGTGTTCCTGTATATGAATAAAAAATGCTATGAATCCCCGTTCTAAAGTGAGCGTAGTGAAATTCAGTGATTTATGTCAGTTTTAATATATTTGAGATAGTGTAATATCATTAAAATATTCGGCAAACGATTTTTTGCCAAATACCATAATGTAATGGAATACTTTTGAGTACCCCTGTAAATGAACTATTAATCCTACATACTTAATATACAATACCAAATATGCTTTGGTGACCCTAAATAACTTTATAAATTGCATGAAAATCCGAGTTTATTTACGGAAGTTAGAGCATGGAAAGACGGACAGAAGAACAGACAAACCGAATTCATAACCGCTTTTCAACTTTGTTGGAAAGTGTTAAAAAGAATAAAGCGAGACTAAATAAAGTATTGATGTTCAAATTAAACAATTTAAATAATGTAATATTAACTACTTAAAATGGTCTTATTGAATTCTTACAAATGGTTTCTATTACATAGAGGAAAAAACGAATATTCTTTTATTAGGAGGAAGAAAGTTTCTCTACTTGACAAAGTTTAATTAATTTTTCTCAAAAATTCTGTTCGTGTCTTTGGATGCGTAATGCCTTCTGGGACTTTTAATTCTAAACAGAAGTATCTGGATTTTACTGAATTAGTTTAAGCTCATTTAAATACGTTATTTACGAAAAAAAAGCAAATTACATGTTTTTTTTTTTTTCGTTTTTAATGAAGTTTACAATTTTCGTTTTGTTTGCTTTTGATGTTATATTTAATGCAGTAAGTCGTAGTGGAATGTAGTCCATGAAATAAGTTATATACTATATATAATCAATACAAATTATATTATATTTCATATTAGATCCATTATTAGGTGTGTTCGTAATTATATAAATATGTATCACCTACAGTCGTCGTCTGGTCCGTTCGTCTGTCGGTCCCCGTGTAACAGCGCTAAAACTACTCAACCGACTTTTTGTAATGTAATATATGTAGCTTCCCCACCCGGCGTTGCCTGCGTCTGTGATAATATTTTTAAATGAACCTTGAATTTGTATGATTTTATATCTTTAACTCTATTTTGTCTGAAATACGCACCCGTTGACTGTGTGAAAATCTAGGGGAAGCTGCTAATTGCTGAGATTTGTTATGTAAACTTTTTTCATATTTTTTATAAATTGTATAGGTTTCTAATGAACAAATTAAAACTTTAAAGTGCCCTCTGCTGATGAAAAAATGAGTTCAAAGGAGTGAGTGCTTTGTAATGTACAAGCCAAAATATTAAAAAAGATATGTCACATGAAAAATTTATTTCTGCCCATCCCCGCACGGGGGGACTGCCCCCTAATAATCTGGGGTCAAAAATAGGCGTCACCAATCGAATGCCCGTGAAGAGTTTCACCTTCAGTCAACCCTTTAAATGAGGTCGAATCTATCTGTAGCTTAATTAGGAGCTGAGTTAGAAAATTGACCACAGGGGGGGGGGGGATTTGAGTTAAGGGGTAGAAAGGTTCATAATATGGAAGAGTGGCCCGATGGTTTTTCAATCATATATCAGATGAGGGGTTAGCAGGCGTCCTGCGCACGCATTTAAGATATTTGGTGAAATTACTATTCGAAAATAGTTGCATGTACACTTTTGAAATTTGTATATTAAATAAGAAATATTTATCACAGGGCCCATTCAAAAATCCGCATCTAAAACGGTAAAAAATGGTACGGTTTTAAATATTTGACCGCCCCCCCCCCAAAAAAAAAAAAAAATATCGCCCCCCACCATTTTCCCTCGAAATTTTATTCCCCCTACTTTTGAAAATCTTTATTGTGTGTTATAAACTATCTGAAAGTTACAAATCGATCGGTTTGTCTGTGTACCTAATTTTAAGAAATTCGCGTTTCAACAAAGCATTTCTTTTCCTTTTTAAAAATCAAATTTTTTGTCAAACGAAAACTTGCGGGTCAATTTTTATAAAATTTATATATTATTAAACAACGTTCAAAACTAGAGCTATATGCATCGCTTTAAGATCTCTAAATGATGATTTTTTTAAATTTTGACGGCGTTCCAAAAAATCCTGATATAAAAATCATTTGTGGTTTCGAAAGTCTGGCCTTTAAATTGAGAGTTTGGAAGCAATCATCCAATTAATGGGATAATAATTAATATCTAAGGTTTCTATTGAGCGACCGTGAAGAAATTTACATGTATGCGATCAGCGAAAAATTCTACATCTGGATGCAGATAAATTAAATCTATAAATTTATTATTTTAAAATTTTATATTCGTTCAAAAATGCTCTATTAAAATGCGTTGGTTGTCTGCTAGGGCTGGACGATATCAGAAATTTAATATCGCAATATATCAACGAGTTAATATCGATATTACTGATATATCCGGATAACTACTGTAGAGATCTGCATGGTCCAGCCCGTGGCCGAAGCCCGGCACTGCCCGTGGACCGGGCCTATTTTCGTTTATGGCACTTGGGCCGGGCCCGGGTCATACTTCTCTCTGAAGGCTCGGGCCTGGTCTCCCTCCACTCTTTTTGGGCAGGGCCGGGCCCGGGCTATATCTATTTCTGAAAGCTTGGGACGGGCCGGGCCTAACTTTTTTTCTGTACAGAGCCGGGACTGGTTTCATTCCTAATCTTCACGGTCCGAAATTTCCATTTCTAGTTTTGACCCGGCCCGTATGAAAATCATCGTCTCAGGGTGGTCTGGTCCATTCAAAGGTCAGTAAAATTAGGCCTGGCCCAAAACTTTTTGCAAAAAATGTATATACTTTTAAATCGCCATTATTTTACACTTAAACATTAAAATTTTTTCTTTTTAAAGAATAGTAGATTTCTTTGCTTATTAAACTATAGCTGAATTAAAATATAGTAAAACGTGTGAAAAAGAATCTGCCTATGTCGAAACCCTGTTTTAAACTGAAAAACGTGTTTATCCATGCAAAATTAATATACTAATACGTAAGACAAGAATATATAAAACATTTACTCTTGCTAAGAAGGGAACTTGTCTATAGCGCATTTTTTTTCTATGCAATTCCGTCTTAGAAGATTTTACTGTATAGTATTTTTCAGGTTTTTAACACTTCAATACATGGAATATGGATTAACAATATTAATGATAACTAACACATTTGCATACACGAAATAGAGATTCATTAAAAAATAAATATCCACCCCGCGGTACTTCTCTAAAAATGAAGATTATAAACACGAAAAAAACCTTAAGATAAATATTTTTGGTCAGAACTCCTCGTATGAGACAAATTTTTTTTCGGGCCGGGCCGAGATTTTAACTTTTTTCCGGGCCGGGGCGGGCTCGGGCCGAACTTTTAATTTTTGTACCGGGTCTGGCTGGGCCAAATATTTTTTATGAGTCGGGCCTGGCCCTGGCCTGGAAATGTCGGCCTGTGCTACCTTAAACTGTGTTACTCTAAACTACCTTAAACTATGTAAGAATAGAAATATTGCTAATTTCAAAAACAAAAATGGTACAGTAGCAGCAATTTAAGTACCAACAGATGTAGAAAGCTACGAATCAATGTTTTATACCTATATATGTTCACACAGCATCATTAAAATATGTATACTTGTCTATGCAAAATAGAAATATTTTAGGGGAAGAAACCAATGTTTGATATTTGTTTGCACTTATACCATTTGTTGCATTATATTTTTCTTTAAAAATAGTATGTTTTCTTCTCTTCCTACTTTGTGGATTATTTATTAATAACATTTTAACTATTTAATAAGTTATAACTGAGTTATACTGCGTATAACTAAGAATATTGTAAAAAAAAAAAAAAAAAAAAAAAAAAATTAAAATAAAATATTCTTAAATTTAGGGAGTGACGATTTTAATATAATTAAAATAAGTAAAAGCAGGGGAAAAACTAAAATTAATTTAATGCCACATATCATGCTAATACCCTTGTAATTAAGTAGGTTTCAGGGGATGATAAATACAGCAGACATGTTGCTTTTCAATCTTTCTCTAAAGAATGAATGTATTCTTAATCGAAAACATTCACTGTATTAATATTTTCTTACCTATTTACTACAAGAAAACAATATCGAAACCTTTTTTTTTTTTAAATATAAATATTCAAATCAAATTTCGGAATAGTTTTATACTAATTTAAATTTATTTTTTGATAAATATGCCTTTTAAGCTAAAATGCAAGACAGGATATGCTAAATTCATGAGAGAAAACTTCGCCCTAATGAAAATACAACAAACGACACTAAAGAAAGGATATCAATACACAATATGAATAAGCATTGTATTCAGTAGCAGAGTAGACATTAGAGTCTGGGAAGCTCTTTTTAAAAGCAACGAATCATCACAGTGAACGACTGCTTTGTCCTTGACTTTTCCCCCAACTTGACTAGAGAAAAAAAAAAAGTAAACTTTACAATTAGCGGACTCTAATTGGTCGCTCGCAAGCGGATTATCCCAGCTGTTCGGCTAAGTACTCAATGATAACCAGCTATTCTGTATCAACTGGAACTCAGCAATAATCAGAGCTCGTTTGGTTATTCATGACATATCAATAGCTGTAGTTATATCAATGTGTGTGGATCAGTCATAACGGCGAGAGGGCGAGAGAAGAGGAGAGGAGAAGTACGATATGTGTTATTCAGTATTACGCAGACAGGCAGTTCACTGAGGGAAGATTGGAATAATTGGAATAGGTCTAGAGATAATCAACGTAAAGAAATATAATCGAGGTAGATTTTCAGTTTTGGAGAGGATAGAGGGAGAAAGCATTGTAATGGAATATTGGGTTATGCTTTTCGGGGCTGTGGAGGTGTGCGCAAAACATTATTTTATTTGGTTTTGAGATATTCTACGCTCTTTTTTCGAGGCTCATGTTCAAAATTCCAGTGAGCTCAAAACATTGTTATTTTATTTTGATATATCAATGGAGTCAAGGTTTAGATATTGTTATTGCAACATTTAAAAAATATCAATATTTGTCGATATATTGATAAATAATCCAGCCCTATTGTCTGCAATGAACCCCCGGCGTCCATGGAAGAGATTTCGAACCTTTCTTTCGAAGGAAACAAAAATATTTTTTTATAAATCGATTTTTCGTGGATTTTTTGACTTCCTGACACCGTACCGGAACAAATTTTAGAATTTCTGAAAGGGGATTTTTTTGCGTCTGCCTGAGCAATTTTCGAGTTTTTAGGCTCAGTAAAATTCAAAATTCATCCCTTTTTAAGAAAGGCCCAGTACATTTATTGCCCTAGCAGCGCTGTAATTCTATTAAACCCTCTCCTTCTCTTCCAGCTTTCGAAGAAATATTCTGCGGTTTGATAAAAATCTATGCTTTTGTTGAATTATGAACACTTTTCCATTCTTTTAATTTGGGGTTTTTAATTAATTTCTCAACTAATTATTAGAAATTTAAATTTTTGAAACCCAGGTTCAAGAGAAAAGACCTTCGACTGTCCTTACAAAAATTTGGAGCCTCGTACGTGCCGTAGATTTTGCTAGCCATCGCGAACAGACAGACAGACAGACGCATACACAGAGCGAAACTAACTTTCATTAGTATAGATAATCGCTGGTGAATTATTTCGAGTGATTTCAAATCTTGTAAAAATCGAATCAAAACTTAAAAGATATTAATAAAAGTTTTCTTCATTCTATTAAATCCTATCATACGTCATTAATTCAATGATATCCCATAATTGGTGAATGATTCTAGTATGAAATGGTTATGACATCATATTTAAGATGGAGTCGTGTTGTTTTCGTATTACTGAATATAATACATATAATCGTAATACATTTTGTAATCATGCATTTTTGCATAAAAGTACAACAGCTATTGGACAAAGACCTGAATATTTATAAAACTAGATATAGTAATCATTTGCCACGTTTGACGTACAATTTCAGACTTGTTAAATTTGCAGGCATTATCTTTTTAATTCAAAAGTTATTATTATTATTTTTTTTTTTTTGAGAAATTGTGAAATTTCAAATTGACTACATTTCATTTAATAAAAAGAACTTTCGTAATTTTTGCCATTTTAGCGGTTTCTTTTTTCTAAGTTAAAATTAAATCATGTAATTAAATATACTTTTCATATTGTCGCCACATAGCAAAGTATGAGTCCCTTGGATTAAACTTAATTAGAGAAATATATATATACTAGCAGTCTATGCCCGCTGCGCTGGTCTTTTTTCTTTTTTTTTTTTTTTTTTTTTTTTTCTGCAAACGAATCTTAAATCAAACAAAATAGTGAATCTGACCTTGTATTTTAAAGCAACATGGACCTTCACCTGGGATGTCCTTTTGCATCGATGCAAACAATGCGAACGCCATTGCGCTATTGTATTATCTTATGCTTTGCATAAAAGTTGGGTTATTCAGAAGCAACTCTTAATTGATCATTTATTCTAGAGTTTGGTAGGGAAATGAGGCCGTTATGACAACAGGAATTAAAATATTCTTTATGCACCACACTATTAAAATATATTGAGCATTAAAATGTTTGCAGAGATTGACGATTGAATTTAAATAATTTTTGTGTGATTCACATTCGTTTGTTAGTGCTTGGACTCCGGACCTCTCAGCTTGATAATATGTGTTGTTCTAAAATCTTGGATACAACTTCCCTCTACATCATGTTATATTTCGCAATATACGTCTTCTCCTGACATGTCTATTATAGTTTTCCATCTATATATTCAAGAAGAGAAAATGCCGCCAAATGCTTAACAAATTATTTCCACACAAAACACTGTGTTTAACCATGATATTTAAAAAGAAAAATGGATCATAAGAAGCTTAGAATTTTAAAGCGCAATTGTTTGAACAAAATTAAAAGGACGTCAGTTTCATTACCTTTTCATTTTATAGACCAGTTGCAGTCATGTAACCGTTAAACTAAAAAAAAAAAAAAAAAAAAAAAAAAAAAATTCAATGACTGGTATAAAAATAAACATTTACTTTGTATCCAATAAAATCTTCCTAATCTTCCGCAATCATATTAAGCCAAGGCTGACGTCAAACATTAGAAGTGTTTGCAACGATATAGTTACGAATTTAAAAGAGTTAGTTACAAAACAAAGTTAACTACGCGCGAAACTACTTTGCATTACATTATGTCAAATTTCTATTGACGCAATTATAGATCTTTTACCAACAAAATCCATATCTTAACTGACAGTGATAAATATCGTTAGTATTCACTGTTAAAAATTTGCAGCAAAGTTCCCAGTCATTTGACAGTTTTTAGAGAAAACGGTTACATAACCGTAATTTAACTGTATTCTGACCATAATATAAGCGATAATATTATGGAATTGTATGGAACTGAATTGTATGGAATATTATGGAACTGTAAAATGACAGTTAAATTACGGTTATGTAACAGTTTTCTACAAAAACGGTCAAATGACTGGAAAATTTGCAGCAAAGTTTCCAGTCATTTACAGTTTTTAGAGGAAACGGTTACATAACCGTAATTTAACTGTATTCTGACCATAATATAAGCGATAATATGGTCATATTACAGTTAAATTACGGTTATGTAACAATTTTCTACAAAAACGGTCAAATGACTGGAAACTTTGCCTCAAATTTTTAACAATGTTGCACATTTTTTAGTAAAAATTAACGATGAATACTTGAACCAAAGATTTTCTTTGCATTTTTCTAATGAGTATAAAAACACAGAGAGGTAAATAGGCTTATTATTTCCTTTATATTTAAGATTAAATTATTCTTCAATATGTTGCCTAAGTAACCCCGATATTGAAAATAATCGTTAATTTGTCACTAAGATTAATTGATAGGACTCTGTGTCAGATGAAATTGCTTTATTATGATCTAAATTTTATCTGATCAGAACTGTATGTATTTTCCTTATATAGGCTAACTGATAAATTGAGAAACATTTTCTCATGCATTGGCAATACAAAGTTTTTCCGTACATTGCAATTATTGCTTTTTTGGTGATATTGAAATAACAGAAGATGACAAATATACAATACTGAATTTTGTTCGTTTACTTTATAATAAAAAAACATAAATATAATAATAACTAATTACAAAAGCCGTCTAATTTTCTGTAATCGGGTTGACCCTCCACAGTCTTCAAACATAAATGAATGTTCCAACATTATAGAAAAATACTCCATTTCGTGTGTGACTGAATTACGGAAAATTAGTCCAATATCTTTTAAACACCTCCCCCCCCCACCACCACCAAAAAAAAAAAAAAGAAGCTACTTGATTATCCCGACGAACAAAAAACTGTCTCCAAACTGTACGATTAAATGCTAATAATGGCTGATGGTAAATGTTACATCCACATCTTACCCGTGCTTGCTACGTCATCAACTCTTTTTAATTTGACGTTTTATTTGTACTTTTATTACTGCTTTACAAATTTATTTGTTCTTTCGTTATTTAAAATTACTGCAAATTTTGATTTTTTTTTCCCTGCTTTAAGCCTATATCTAATTTTTACATAAATTTTTATAGTTATATCAGTCTACGTTTCCTGACCAAATAAAGAGTATAAGGTCCCTTACAATTTTTGATTATCATTGATATTTATTGTGTCTCTTCATAAATTCGATTATTACTTTTAAAATAATTGAATTTTATTCAGAAATAAATATTTTTTTGTTCATGGTTTAATTTATAATTCTACATTTAAATACTTTACAATTAGTATTCGGTACTACTTAGTTATCCGGTCGATCAATTTCGCCAAATTAAATAAATCGCCAAACCACTCGCCAAATTATACAAATTGACATAATTTTTCATTTTAAATAACGAAAGAACAAATAAATTAGTATAACATTAATAAAAATACAAATAAAACGTCGAAATAAAAATCACATGATGACGTAAGCACGAATGTGACATTTACGATCAACCATTATTGGGATTTAATCTTATAGTTTGGCGATAGATTTTTGGTCGACGGAATAACCAAGTAGTACCCAGAAAACATTAAAAAGAAATGACGAATTAAAAATAATATCAAAAATTTATTTCAGCATGCAGTTTTTTTCTTTCAAAATGTTCTTATAACGAATAATTGCATAAATACCCTTAAGAATAAACTTTAGTCCCTAACTTTTGGAGAAGTGCATATTTCTATAAACGAAATTGGCGATATTGTAAAAGAAAAATAAAAGGGACAATATTCGGTAATCTGAGTTCTAGGCTATAAAATTCACATGATTCGAAGAAAACAAACCGCCATTTTTCCGTTGAAAAGTATGGTGATTTTTTTTTTAAATGTGTGAAATTAAATATTTTTTATTAAATGTGTGTGTGTAACAAATATTTACATCATTGAAATTTAAATATTTGAATCCATTTTTATAATATTAACTGCTATTTATGCAATTTACATTGGAATATAAAAAGTTACCCCTAAAAATGTTATCATAACTTACAAAAACACCATTATTGCTCCGGTTAAAGTCACGCTTGGCTTAAAATCGCATTGTTTGGCGACTGTTGCGAAATACGCAGCATTCCTTTCCCTCCCCTAAACAATTATTCTGATTGCGCAATTGAGAAACCTTTTTTTATTACATGCCAGCGCAACAACCACGCACGGCAGAACTGAATTAGAAATAGAAGGAGAAGGTGCTTTTAGGAGCGCCTTTGTTGTACAGATGGGACTCGAACTTAAATAGAACTAATTTTAAGACTTTAAGAATTAGTGAATAATTTAATGTAAATAGTTTAATTTTAATGTATCGTATTTTAATTTGTGTGTCATTTATCTAATCAAGAATATCATTTATTTATACAAGAAGGATTCGTGTGGATTTAATTTGAGTGTTAGTCATGATTACCACTAGAACAGATCCAGAAAACAGACGACCGCTCACCGGAAATTTGGATTTAGAATACCAGTATTACAGGTAGGAGCATTTTTATTGATTGATTAAATTAGAAGTAACATTTAGTGGCATCCCTCGCCGGGATGCGGTCTGTCTGTCAGAATTGATGATTAATTAGAATCAATATAAGGTTGTTTATAAAGACATTCTGCTTAAAGTATTAGAGTTATAATATTTGACATTATTTAAAGAACTGTATTTGTTGTCAATAATCATGACTGAAAGTTTAGTGATTGCGAAGAAAGAGAGGGCAGTCCTTCGCGAGAGTATTGATAAATTTATAAATAAAATTGAATCGATTTTGAAGGAATCCGATCCTGATCTCCTAGATTTGGAGGAAACTTTAGAGCAATTAAATATGGCAGAGATAGAACTGAAGCGAGCAGATACAGATATTAAAAAAATTAATTGAAGAAGTTCAATTAGACAATGAATTATAAAATGCTCAGGAATATCGTGAAAAAATTAACTCTTGGCGTTTTAGAGCCAATCGAAAGGTAAAAGAGTTAAATAAAAAGGAAACGCATAGCGATTCAATTTCTAAACAAGACTCCTTTTTAAAGGAAAGCATAAATATTAAATTACCGAAATTAAATGTCGCGAAGTTTTCTGGAGACGTATCAGAATGGCTGACATTTTGGTCGGCATAGGAAACAGCCATTCATAACAATGATACATTAGAACCAGTTGATAAATTCAACTATTTAAGATCCTTTTTGACTCCCAACCCGTTAAAAAGTATTGACGGATTTTCCGTAACATCAGAACTATTTAAAAGTTGTAGAGATTCTGAAGGGGCGGTATGGAAATACTGATTTGCTTATATCTGTACACACGAATAAACTTCTAAATATTTCTCCTCTAAGACATTCAAATGATACCAGATCCTTTAGAAGAATTTACGATGAAATTCAAACAAATATTAGAAGTTTAGAGTCCCTTAATGTTTCCTTGGAATCTTATGAAAGTCTGTTAAAACCGATATTATTTAAACTATAACCCAGAGATCTTGTGTTGGAATTTAAAAAAACCCATGATGATGTTTTTAAAGTACAAGATATCATTTCATTTTTAAATAAATAATTAACATCCCGAGAAAAAATGTTTGCGTCAACATCAAATGAAATGAATGATCGACCCAAGCAAAGTAATTATATTACGCAACCACTTAAGAGAAATACTTTTTACCCCCCTCGCGTCAATAAATTTGATTATCAGAATAGAAAATTACCAACAACGAGTGATTTATTAGTTCAGAGCAAAAATGAGACTACTTGTGGATTTTGTTTTGGTAGGCACGAGACAAATAAATGTTTTAGCACTCGTAATTTACCGTTTGAGAAAAGACTTGATTTATTGCGGAAAAGAGGTATGTGCGGTCTTTCTTTAAAATTCGGTCACATACGGAAAAATTGTTTATCTAAAGAATTCTGTACTAAATGCCACGACAAGCATTCAGAAATACTTTATAATAAATCAATAAATTTAAAACGGAAACCTCTAAATACAGAGAATAATGATGTTAATGTTACGAAACAGATGCTCTCAAATCATAATATCATTTCGAATGTTTATTTGCAGACATTGATAGTTGCAGTCCCTAATAATAATCAATCAACTGAATTTATTAGAGTAATTATAGATAGTGGGAGCCATCATAGTTATATAACTCGTTATGCTGCCAATAAATTAAAATTAAGAAAGATAAAAACGGAGATAATTAATCACGGACTTTTCGGAGGCACGGAAAGAAAAAGTAAACATAATCGTTATGAATTTACGATTGGTAGTTTAGATAAAAAATTTTAATGCAAGATACAAGCTTTGGATGAAGAAAAAATCTGTACAGGAGTGAATTTATGTCGCGATAATAAATTTTCGAGAATCTTAGAAAAGGAAGGGGTGTTTTTGTCAGATGTACATAGAAACAATAGATTATGTTCGTTGGCCAGCTTCATCCGCCATTTTGTTTCAAAATGGCGGCCATTTAAAATTTTTTAAAAAATTTAAAATTTGAAATGTGGTAACAAAAAATTGAAAATGGAAAAATATTTTTTTCTTATGTATTTGACCTTTATACAAACACTCCGGAACAGTTTTTGTTTCGTCTATATCTTAAAACATGGCTGAGTTATAGCCTTTTGAATTTCTAGTACTAATTTGTCTAATTTATGGCGATTAGACGCCTTGGGTATAAGTAATGAAGATGACAAAACAAAAGAAGATTTGAGCGAAGAAACAAAAAAGCATTTTTTAGAAAATGTCAAACGCGATGAAAGTGATCGTTACGAAGTCGCATTACCGTGGACTGTGGACAATTCCGTCTTAACAGATAATCGATCATTAGCGGAAAAACATCTTTACAAGACCGAAAATAAACTTATCAAAACGAATAAAAGAAAGGAATATGAAGAAGTCTTTAATTTATGGGAAGATAGCCAGATTATAGAAGAAGTAGACGATGAAAAGGAAGATAAGATATATTATTTACCGCATAGACTAGTAATTAAAAAAAAGAGTGAAACGACGAAAATACGTCCCGTTTTTAACGACTCGGCACACACTAGAGACTGTCCTTCTTTGAATGAATGTCTCACCAAAGGTCCTAATTTAATTGAAATAATCCTTCGTATTTTAACCAGATTTCGGAAATACCGAATAGAAATTTCAGCCGATATCGAAAAGGCTTTTTTGCAAATTAAAATAAAAGAAAAAGACCGAGATTTTCTTAGATTTTTTTGGTTCGATTCCGATCGAAATTTGAAAATTTATAGACATTGTCGCGTAGTCTTCGGACTCACTTCAAGCCTTTTTTTACTAATGGCTACATTAAATCAACTTTTGAGCGAAGTTCCCGAACTTTGGCAAGATACAGTTCAAATTTTGAGAAATTCTTTTTATATAGACAATTCTCTCACTAGTTTAGATTCAATTCCTGATACCGAAAAATTTATTACAGGATCTCAAATCATATTAGCTTCAGCTCACTTTAATTTGAGGTGTTGGCGATCAAATTTGCCTCAGGCTATGATCGATGAATCCGAAGATAAACCCAAAGTTGCATCCGTTTTGGGATTAATCTGGAATTTAGAGCAAGAGAATTTAATGTGTAAAATAGATGAAACCATTAAAATAGATGAACCAATCACAAAAAGGAAAATATTGTCTATTATGCAGAAAATTTTCGATCCCATCGGATTCACCGCTCCAGCAATTCTTGTACCAAAATTAATTCTTCAAGAGACCTGGAAACAGAGATAAAAATGGGATGAAGAACTACCTGAAAATTTACAGAAACAATTCACTAATTGGATGAACAAAATAGGCTTTTTGAAAGAAATTTATGTCCCTCGATGGCTAAGCATAATTCCCGCTAATGAAAACGAAATTTCGTTACACATTTTTTGTGATGCTAGCAAACATGCCTATGCCACCTGCGTTTATCTTAGGTGTCAAACGCAAGGAAAAATTCGAGTTCAGTTAGTAAATGCTAGGAGCAGAGTATCACCCATCAAAGAATTCACGATTCCGAGGCTAGAATTACTCGCATGCCTTATTGGGGTTAGGCTCGCCAAATCTGTAATGGATGACTTAAAATTAACACCAGAAAAGACTACATTTTGGAGCGATTCATCAACAGCTTTAGGGTGGATACGAAGGGAACAAACCTGGGGTACCTTTGTACATAACAGAGTTTTAGAAATAAGAAATCTTACCAAAATAGAAGATTGGAGACATATCCCTAGACACTTGAATCCGGCTGACCTCCCATCCAGAGGGTGTTCTTTGAACAATTGAAAAAATCAAGACGGTGGGAGGGTCCCGAATGGTTATATTTATCAGAAGATCAGTGGCCACAACCAGGAGAATATCCTGATGAAAAAGTCATAAATCAAGAGAAAAAGAAGACAATTCTTACTCTTTTAGATAAAGAAGAAACTGATTTTAATCGCTATTACCGATATTTTTCCTCTTATCGAAAAAATGTCAAAATGATTGCTTGGATATATAGATTCTTCAACAACTCGAAAATGAAAGAAAAAGTTTCAATTCCTGATATTTCTGTAGATGAGTTTGAAAAGGCTGAAACCATATTGCTACGCTTAATACAAAGAAAATCCTTTTCTGGCAGAACCGACGCAAAATTGAAATCTTTAAGACCACTGGAAGATAAACACGGTCTCATAAGAGCCAAAACCAGCATAATTCATAGAAACGATAAAGCAAATTTTCGTTATCCTATAATCCTTCCCTCTAAACATCCAGTTGTTTTAAGATTAATTTATGAAAAACATATAGAAAGACGTCATGCTGGAGTTAGCAATCTAATGGCTCAACTTAGAGAAAATTTTTGGATATTAAAATCAAGAAAATGTATCAGAAATGTCCTTAGAAAATGTGTCAAATGCCAAAGGTTCCAGACACCTAGAATGGAGGTCGAACAAGAAACTTCACCTGAAGACAGAATCAGAGATGCAGCTATATTTGAAGTGGTGGGAGTCGATTTAGCCGGTCCTCTTTATCTTGCCGACGGTTGAAAAGTATGGATAGCTTTATATACCTGTGCTGTCTATCGAGCGGTACACCTAGAAGTAGTTACCTCATTGCCTTCCGAATGTTTCATGCAGTCTTTAAGAAGATTTATTGCACGAAGAGGCAGACCTTACGTAATTTACTCGGACAATGGGAAAAACTTTGTTGGCACTAGCAGAGCACTTCCCAGTGTAGATTGGGAAGCCATAAAAGCCTAGGCCTCTATACAGAAGATAAGATGGAAGTTTAACCCCTCTGCAGCACTATGGTGGGGAGGATGGTGGGAGCGCCTTGTGCGGATGGTAAAGGAAATTTTAAGAAAAGTTTTGGGTCGCGCCTCATTAAATTATGAAGAACTGAGCACAATACTCTGTGATATTGAACATGTTATCAATTCACGACCGATCACATATATCTCTGAACATAATCGAAATCCTGAACCCTTAACACCATTGATGTTCCTTCAAGAACTGCCTACATCCGGCGTCCCGGATATCGATACATTAGACTCCCAAGATCTTAATCGACGCGCAAGATATCGTCAAAGAATAAGAAATGATCTGCGAAACTGTTTTAGAACGGAGTACTTAGGACAGCTGCGGCAACAGTCTATGAAGAAGCAGAATTCCAAACCTTTGCAAATAGGAGACATCGTTCTTCTGGAAGATACCAACAAAAGACGTCTTCAATGGCCTTTAGCCAAAATAATAGATATCATTCCTGGAAAAGACAAAATAGCAAGATTGGCTAAAGTCCAAACAGAAAATGGAATTTTTCTCCGTCCTTTCTAATGCCTGTTTCCTTTAGAAATTGATGCAGCTAGCGATTGCCCATCAGATAATATAAACCAGCAGAAAGTGAATTTTAATGTCCATAATGAACAACGAAAGACTACTCCAGAAATCGATCAGACTAGAACCAGTGTAGAAAAGAGCCAACCCAGTGACAAAGATATCTCTCCCGTGGTTACCAGAAGTGGGCGACTAGTGAAACCTCCTGTGAGACTCCAACTAGGACTTTTAGACTTTTGAGTTCCTCTCCAGGATCGAGAAACTCAAGGTGGGAGGATGTTGCGAAATACGCAGCATTCCTTTCTCTCCCCTAAACAATTATTCTGATTGCGCAATTGAGAAACCTTTTTATTACATGCCAGCACAACACCCACGCACGGCAGAACTGAATTAGAAATAGAAGGAGAAGATGCTTTTAGGAGCGCCTTTGTTGTCCAGATGGGACTCGAACTTAAATAGAACTAATTTTAAGACTTTAAGAATTAGTGAATCATTTAATGTAAATAGTTTAATTTTAATGTATCGTATTTTAATTTGTGTGTCATTTATCTAATCAAGAATATCATTTATTTATACAAGAAGGATTCGTGTGGATTTAATTTGAGTGTTAGTCATGATTACCACTAGAACAGATCCAGAAAACAGACGACCGCTCACCGGAAATTTGGATTTAGAATACCAGTATTACAGGTAGGAGCATTTTTATTGATTGATTAAATTAGAAGTAACAGCGACAGAAGTAACCAAGCGAAAATAAAAATCGAAAATAACAAATAACCTGCAGCGCACAAGTACAGCCATTTTTAGAATTATTTCTGCTAGTCTCTCCTGTAAGACACATAATGGGAGATTGAGTTAAAAAAAAAAATACTGAGATTTTATACAGTTACATTTTTGAGCTGCATTTTTCTTAACCTGGCGCAAGCGATAAATTGCCAAATATTGTTTCACTGGAAATATTTTATATTGAAATTCATTTTTAAGCATTACGAATATTTCTTTATTTCTTTCACGTTTAAATTAAATATTTTCGTTTTATAAATTTATCTCTCATTATAAGGCTTTATTATTATTATTATTAAAGAAATGACAGTTTTTTCTTTTATTTTGCGAGATGCTTACATTATTTTCTAACTGATATAGCTGTTTTTATTCTTTAACCAACAATAATATCGCCAAAATATAATCATTGGCAACCCTTTTGTCGAAAATATCAATAAAATGCGAAATTTATTACCAAAAATCATAGTTATCCAGGTATATTTGAATCATAAACCACCGGGGGAATCTGCATCGAATGATACTTTGGATAATTTAAACCATTTGCACTTAAAACAATATAAATAATTCAGCAATTTTTTTTTTTTTTTTTTTTTTTTTTTTTTTTTTTTTTTTTTTTTGTTGTTTGTTTACGTGTCATGTTCCGCAACTGAATTACAAAATGAAATTAAAAATTTACAAATAAACAAATAAATATTAATAATAAATAAATTTAACAAATAGTATAATCGAACTGTAATTGTAAACGCTATAAATAGTGAAGTGTAGTGCGATTAACCGCTAACGTGAAACTAATACGAAAAAGCTAAAAATCATTTTTGATGCGGTTGGGAAATTTATGAAAATATACTAAATGTTAATAATGATAAATGAATTAATATTAAGCTATTAATTGATAAAAGTGTATTTTTCTTAAATATTATACTCTTAATTTACAGTTTTTTTTTTTTTTTTTTTTACTTTTTAGCCTTTAAGCTGTTTTATTGTTGCAGTTTCAGAGTAATGTGGCCTATTTTGGCAAATGTTTATCGGCGCGTCGTTAAATCCACTGTTGTTACAACTCATGTATAATTAATAGCACGAGTTACAGAAAGTATTTTCCAATTTTTCACCTGTGGCGAGCTAATTGAAAATTGTTTAAAATTAATGTATTAATTTTTACTTAAGATCTAAAATGTTGTATTGTAATGTGTTATACTGTTGTTGCCAGATAACCTTAAACTAATATCTTCACCTGTGGTGAGCTAATCGAAAATCGTTTCAAATTAATGTATTAATTTTTAATGAAGTTCTAAAATGTTGTATTGTACTGTATTATACTATTGTTGCCTGATAAACTTAAACTAATATCTTCACCGGTGGTGAGCTAATGGAAAATTGTTTAAAATTAATGCATTAATTTTTAATTAAGTTCTAAAATATTGTATTGTATTATATTATTCTGTTGTTGCCTGATAACCTTAAACTAATACCTTCACCTGTGATGAGCTAATCGAAAATCGTTTAAAATTAATGTATTAATTTTTAATTAAGTTCTAAAATGTTGTATTGTATTATACTATTGTTGCCTAATAAACTTAAATTAATATCTTCACCGGTGGTGAGCTAATCGAAAATCGTTTAAAATTAATGTATTAATTTTTAATTAACTTCTAAAATGTTGCATTCTATTGTATTACACTGTTGTTTTCTGATAACCTTAAACTAATATCTTCACCTGTGTCGAGCTAATAGAAAATTGTTTAAAATTAATGCATTAATTAAGTTCTAAAATATTGTATTGTATTGTATTATACTGTTGTTGCCTGATAACCTTAAACTAATATCTTCACACAGATTTCGGACACAAAATGGCTACCGTTAAGTAGACCAGCAAATAAATTTCCCTCATTAACAAGGCGCCACAACAATTTATCTTCATCGATTTTATTACTTTTCTTTCAAATTTTCTGTGTGTTTCTTTCCCTCTTTTTTTCTACTCCCAATTTTATATTCTTTACTTGCAATAGATTTTTTTTTCTCTTTTTATTAAGTAGCAGTTCGTAATAAAAACTGAATAAAACAGTTTCGGAATTGAGGCAAGTAGTTGTACCAGTTGTAACTAGTATAATTGCGGATAATAAAAAAGGAAATGGTCATGCAAGGAATTTAAATGTGTTGATGCAAATGCATCACATCCTTTTTTTTTATTAAGGGGAATTAAAATTAATTGTTCTGGATTATATGAAAGTTAAAAATTAAGAGCGTAGATTATTGAAACGGGTGTATGCATTAGAAATCCCATTTAACGATACCCGATTTCACGATTTCCTCAATTTAACAACAAATTTTAATTAACCGGATTCACTTATATTTTTATTTTATGTTGTACTACAATATGTTTATGGAATTTGAATTATTGTAAACTTAAATTTAGCTAACAAATTGACAGTTTTTCTTATTGTTGATTATCTATTCAATGAATTTTGGTGCTGAAGATTTCAATTTAGAGGGGTTTAAAACATCAATTTTGAATGGCATTTCAAGCCAAAATCTTTAATTTATAGATTATGAGAACTATAACTTAGGTATTTATTAATGAACTACATATTTATCAAGAATATTATGAAAACATGTATAAAAATCACTTATAAACAGATTAAGTAAAATAATGCTAAAAAGTGATAAAATATCTTTATTAATATTGACGATCGTTTCGTCGCACCAACGGCGACATTTTCAAAATCATTTATGATAGAAAATATTTTCACAAAATTTAAAAACAATAAACATAGTAAACAATGTCACGAGACATGATGCATAATGAAAAATATTGCAAACCTAAAATTAAATTAAAATTAAATTAGCTATTTTTGAGCGTGGATTAATTTTCATATAATTTAACAGAACAATAACATGGTAAACAATGTCACGAGACAACATGCATAATGAAAAACATTGCAAAACATAAAATAAAAATAAAATTATCTTGGCTATTTGCAAGTGTGGATTAATTTTGATTATTGTTATTAAAATTACATAGCATCTCTTTCCAAAATTTAGGTAAATCAAGGGACATTGAATCATTGCAAATATTCTTGTTGCGTAAAAATATCTCTGTTGATTCTCGGATTATAGATGGTAAATAAATTCTTGATATATAAATTAACTTGCTATTTTTAAAATCAATCTCTAACGGTTCTTCGCTGCATAATCTAGCCAAAGCTGCGGTTCTTCTGTTGTACTTGATGTGTGCTATATTTTCTTTGATTCTGGTTGTCTTCTGCTTGTTTTCTGCAAGTTTTCTGCTTGTCATACCTATATAAAACTGTTTTGTTCCATCTTCTTTTGTGAAGGGTATTGTGAAGGCAGCAAGAATATTTACAATGATTCAGTGTCCCTTGATTTACCTAAATTTTGGAAAGAGATGCTATGTAATTTCAATAACAATAGTCAAAATTAATCCACACTCGCAAATAGCCAAGATAATTTTATTTTTATTTTATGTTTTGCAATATTTTTCATCATGCATGTTGTCTCGTGACATTGTTTACCATGTTATTCTTTTGTTAAATTATATGAAAATTAATCCATGCTCACAAATAGCTAATTTAATTTTAATTTAATTTTAGGTTTGCAATATTTTTCATTATGCATCATGTCTTGTGACATTGTTTACTATGTTTATTGTTTTTAAATTTTGTGAAAATATTTCTATCATAAATGATTTTGAAAATGTCGCCGTTGGTGCGACGAAACGATCGTCAATCTTAATAAAGATATTTTATCACATTTTAGCATTATTTTACTTAAAGAATATTATGACTAAATCCAGCAAATGCGTCACATCCATTTTTAATTAAGGGGAATTAAAATTAATTTTTCAGCATTATAGGAAAGTTAAACATTAAAAGAGTGAATTAGTGAAACGTGGATGTACAGTAGAAATACCATTTAACTGTGCCTGATATTGCTGTTTTCTCAATTTACTGATAAATTTTAACTGTCCGGATTCACCTATATTTTTATTTTTTGTTACATTATTCATGTTTTAAGGCTGAGTTTCCCTTTTTTAACATAATTTTTAATGTATTTCAATAATTTTAAACTTACTTTCAGTTGAATAATTGTAGCTTTTTCCTAACATTGATTATCAATTCACTGGAAACATGGTGTTGAAGACTTTAATTTAGAGGGGTTTAAAACATCAATTTGGTATGGAATTTCTAGCCAGAATCTTTTAATTATAGATTGTAAGACCTACAACTTAGGTTTCTATTAATGAACTTCAGATTTATCAAGAATATTATGATTAAAACCAGCAAATGCGTCAAATCAGTTTTTCATTAATGCGAATTAAAATTATTTGTTATGGATTATAATAAAGTTAATATGAAAAGATTTGATTACTGAAACGGGTTTAGTAAAAAACCATTTAACAATACCAGATTTTACAATTTTCTCAATTTAACGATAAATGTTAATGGCCCGCATATTGTTATTGACGTATATTGTTATTCTATGTTATATTATCCAATATTTAACAATAATCCTTTTTGAATTTCAATTATTTTAAATTTTTTTTAGTTAAAGGTTTGTCAGCTTTTTCCTGCAATTGATTATCTATTCACTCATCTGTGATAATGAAGAGTTTAAGTTAAAGGAATTTGAAATATGAATTTTTTATGACATTTCTAGCCAAAACTTTTCATTCATAGAGTATAAGAACTATAACTGAGGTTCATTTTAATGAACCACAGCTTTATGAAGAATATTATCAATTGAAATCAGAAATATCCGCCTGATTTAGATTCTGATTCAGAACATGCTAAAATCTTCAATTGAATCAGATTTTTAGATGCAGCACAAACCTAATCATAGAGCTATGATATGGATGAATATTTATATAACTCTTTAAAAAAATAAAAGTCACGTCATAGACTAGAGTTAAGAAAAAGAAAAAGTCCTTCCGGCCAGTGCCGGGAGGAAGAGGTAGCTTTCATATTCCTTATTTTAAAAAAGCCAACTTATATTATTCAAACACACGAAGCTCAATTAAGTGGAAAACGAATGTAGGAGATTCAATACCTATTTTTATCAATACTAAATCATTATGAATGAGAATTTCGCAAAACTAGTCAGCTTTATCCAAGCTGCTTTTATTTAAGTAACTTATATTTTGCTGCCAAATTCGGCGATTTCTTAAAGTGCCTGCCATTTTAAGACAACATGGTGGATGAGGCTAACCAGTGAACTTGGTCGAGACCTTAGTAATTGCTGTGCACATGCTCACTCACATCGGAATCGGTTGATACATACGAGTTCTGTCGCAGGCAAAAAATCAGATTTTTCAAAATGTCACCCACGTTAGAAATTGAAACTGCTATATCTGAGCCATTTTTTAAGATAAAGGCAAACAAAAAATGCTCCTGAATCCTTATATCAAGGTCAAATATTTAAGAAAGAAACCTTTTTCAATTTCTAATTTTTTTGCACCTCCCTTTAAATATATATTTTTTTAATTTAATGGCCGCCATTTTGAAACAAGATGACTGATGAAGCTGGCCAGCGAACTTGGTCGAGATATTGATGTATACTATCCACATGCCTTCTTAAATCGAAATAGGCGAATACGTGTGGTATCGCGAGACAAATACAAGATCGTTTCAAAGTGTTAGCCATGATAGAAATTCAAAGTGCTATAATTCAACCCCTTTTTAAGATATAAACAAAAGAACAAATTTTCAGAAACAAAAACTGCTCCAGAATCTTTGTATCAAGGCCAAACACATAAAAAAAAATCTTTTTCATTTTCCAATTTTTTAATACCTCATTTTAAATTTTAAATTACATTTCTTTTTTTAAATGGCAACCCTTTTGAAACAAGATGGCGAATGAAGCTGGCCAACAAACTCGGTCGAAACATTGGTATGTACAGACCAAGTTACATTCAAATCGGTTCATAAATACGCCTGTTATCGCGTGACAAAAATCAGGGCGTTTCAAAATGTCAGCCACGCTAGAAATTCAAAGTGCTATAACTCAGCCATTTTTTAAGATATAGACGAAACAAAAACTGCTCTCGAATCTTTTTATCGAGGTCAAACACATAAAAAAAATATTTTTTCAATTTTCAATTTTTTGGTACCACATTTCAAATTTAAATTTTTCTTAAAATTTTAAATGGCCGCCATTTTTAAACAAAATGGCGGATGAAGCTGGCCAACGAACTCGGTCGAGACATTGGTCTGTACTATGTATAAACGAAGTTACATCCAAATCGGTTCATAAATACGCCTTTTATCGCGTGACAAAATTCAGGACGTTTCAAAATGTCAGCTTCGCTAGAAATTCAAAATGCTATAACTCAGCCATTTTTTAAGATATAGACGAAACAAAAACTGCTACGGAGTTTTGTATAAAGGTCAAATACATAAGAAAAAAATATTTTTCCATTTTTTTTTTTTGGTACCACATTTTAAATTTTAAATTTTTTAAAAATTTTTAAATGGCCGCCATTTTGAAACAAAATGGCGGATGAAGCTGGCCAACGAACTCGGTCGACACATTGGTATGTACTATGTACACACCGAATTATATCTAAATCGGTTCATAAATACGAGAGTTACATTGTGACATATATATATATATATATATATCAACTTTGAACGGAGGGTGGTTTCGGGGTCTGGGGGTCATGGTCGATGAAAATATACCAAAATTTCTTATCGCTTTCCTCCGAACGGCTGCAATAGGTAGCTTTTTGTAAAGAAAGCTACCTAAAAGCGTCATATCGATATTTGTATTTCAAAGTAAAAAGGTTATATTTTATGTGACAGACGGAAAATAGAATTATTTATCAACCAACTTTTAAGCAGTTTCAATTTATATACCGTATTTACTCGTGTATAACCCGCTCCCCGAACTTTACAAGAAAAATGAAGATTTTTTTTCTCGTATATAACGCACATCATAAATTTGACACACAAGTGAATGAATGACCAAATGAATTTCACTAAAAAAAGTCGAAACGAATGTTACGCCAGGCCAGGAAAGAAGACGAAAATCTATTTTTAGTCTTCGGGTAAGGAGTGAGTGTGGTGTCATACTTTGGTGACGTCATTCAATTGATGAAATACTTGAGAACGTCTTTGGACAACGTGCGAGTAAGATGGAGAATCGATGCTGTTATACTGAGACATTCAAGCTGAAAATAGTTCATTATGCAAAAGAAAAGGGTAACCATGCATCAAGTTAGAAGTTTGGCGTTGGTGAGTCAAGTGTGGGAGAATAGCGGAATATGGAAGAAAAACTGAAAAAAGCACCATCCAAAAAGCGTACTTTTTCGGAGAAAATCGTTTAACCCTTAGTGGAGCAGCCGCTTTTAACTTATGTAAAAGACTTGCGACGTTCGAGGTACTCAGTCTCAACGGAAATATTGATGATCGAGGCCTATAAAATACCTAGGAAAATGAATATTCCAAGAGAATGTTTCAAGGGAAGTTATGGCTGGGTGCGACGCTTTATGATCGTAACAGTCTCTCTATCAAGAGAAGAACAACTCTATTGCAGAAGCTGCGGGAAGAATACGAAGAACAGCGTACCAAGTTCATCCAGTACGTTATATGGCTACGAGGGATATCAAATGTCGATCAAATTCCATTATGGTTTGATATGCCGGAAGCCACAACCGTTCATCCCGTTGGAGATTGAAGCATTCAAGTGCGCACAACAGGAGCAGACAAACAACGATGCACCGTTATGCTCCCCATTACACCTGACGGTCGCAAGCAGACACCATAAATAAAATTCTAAACGTAAATTTATCTCCAAAAAATCTGTTCCAGTCGGTATAATTGTAATAACACAAGAAAAAGGGTGGATGACGGATGAGCTCATGAAAGAGTGGATTAACGTTGTATGGGGACGTCGGCTAGGTGCTTTATCTCCTCTATCGAAGCTGGTTCTGGACAGCTTCCGTGGACACACGACGCCTGGAGTAAAAGCTAAAACTCGTAGCTCAAGTGATTTAGTTGTGATAACAGATGGGATGACGAAAGTGCTGAAGCCCTTAGATGTTGTCATCGACCGATTATTTAAGGTTGCATTTAAGCGTGCCTATAATTGGTAGATGACAACAACAGATCACAACTTCACTCTAAGTAGGAGAATGAAGTGTGCGTCACTCTCAAGTGTTTGTACTTGAATATGTGAAGCTTGGAATTCCATCTCAGCCAAGATGATAATAAAGAGCTTAAAAGTGACTGGAATTTCCAGTCAGGTGGATGGAACTGAAAACGATATTATTTACTAGGATATTAACTGCGTCAGTGATGACGAGGACAACAACTGTAGCGGTAATGGGATATGCTACTTAATATTTAAATAATGTTACTAGTGCTGTTGTATAAAAAAGTGCAAGGAGGTGATATAAAGATGCAGCAATACTTTTATTAAGTAAGGTTATTCCAGTTTTAATTTCTCCTTTGAATGCATTTCTTGATTTTTGTGTATATAGTGTGATTACATTCAACAGTAAAAAATTATTCCGTGTATAACGCGCACCTACGGTTTTTGTCTTAAATTTTGGGGAAAAAAGTGTACTTTTTACACGAGTAAATACGGTAATGGGTTTCCTTATGTAACTATAACTTCGATTTAACGATGATTTCATACATTTTATGTATCTATGTATATCGTGAAATTTCATGGATTTCAATGTAACTTTTTACACTGCAACTCTAGTGTGAACAGCTAAAAACATCGGTAATTAAAGTGGATACTGATCTGTTGCTAGCAATCAATTTTTAAAAAACTTATAAAGGATCTTCTGTTTTTCGCAGTCCGCCTACAGTAGTCCGCGTAGCAATACAAACAAAGCTCTAATAAAATCTCATAGAAAACTAAATGTTAGTTTACACTGGATGTTAGTACCATCCGTTGAAGCTAAATTTTCCGATAAGTAACATTCGTTGAGATTAATTTATTCATTAATTAAGATAGTAATTACAATTGTCATCCAGTAGTAATCTTTTTTTCTTTAAATGGTGTGCTTTTGTAGTCATTTATGTCTATCTGCTGTCTTTCCTCATAAAAAAATCAAATTCTTAAAAGATCATTGTCCAATTTATTACGGTCGTCAACTCCTCACAGTGTGCCATAATGATACAAGTGTTATTATTATTACAACTGCAATTCAATATATGTTATAGACTAACATGCCTGACGGCAAGTTGCCCCGCTGGAATAGGCTGCAGAATCCATAAATGTGCAGCCGTCAAACGGCACTAACCAGAGGATGCCGCCTTATCTAGTCAAACGGACCGGTTAGTGTGATGCCATCATGAAGCCTACTGCTAAGGGAGAGCACTGTCCAGTGCACGTCATTCTCCCTTCGCCTCAAACACTATTGGAAATATTGGTCACTGCGATAGAAACCATGTACACGAGGATGAAATCACGTGATTCTGGGATCACACTTCAAGTACCCAAGGGACCTGTTGTTTTACTGTAGACTCATAGTAGAGCCGGCTCCTTGGCCTTAATCCCGGGTTTCCCGAAAGTGCTATTACTCTATCTGTGGCTTCCGGACGTGAGAGTCTACAAAGACGATCGCCGGCCTTTTTGCTTCAGCTGTTCAATATATGTTATTAAAAAACAAACATGCCCGTTGTTAATTCTAAGCTGAAATGAAACATTAAGTGTTACTAAAAATATTGTAAAAAATTGTCGCCTAAAACTTGCTTTTTGTGGTTTATTACGTTCACTTGATAGGCACCAGTTTACGATATCTCTGTATCCTAATATGCACAATGTTGCAATAGTTTTCTAGAATTTATAAGTACCGTTAGCAAGCAAAAAGTAAGCAAGGCAACGTTACATTATATGTGATTTGCATTAGATGCCACAATAGATTTCCGAAAGGTGAAATACATGAATTCAAGTTTTCTTACAATGAAATTCTGAAGACTTTAATGAATCACCTCTACTTCCCCTGATATCGACTAATCAAGTATTGTCTTTCCGGGCTCCTTGTCTATTTGACCTTGTCAATTGAATTTAATGCTAAATTATAGTTAATATAATGCTATGAATTTAATGCTAAATTATAGTTAATATAATGCTATGAATTTAATGCTAAATTATAGTTAATATGATGCTATGAATTTAATACTAAATTATAGTTAATATAATGCTATGAATTTAATGCTAAATTATAGTTAATATAATGCTATGAATTTAATTCTAAATTATAGTTAATATAATGCTATGAATTTAATGCTAAATTATATTAATAGTTATCAACTTAATCAATTGAATTTATCGTTATACAGAATTTTCCTGAAAACACACAGCATGAAAAATTTATTATCTTTTTATAGTAAAATATATGAAAATGAAAAAGATTTACACAGAAAATAGGCATACCCCTTACATGCAAAATTTAGCAGAGACAAAGTGGAATCCCTTCGGGAGTATCAAAAGTTATTTCCTCGAGATTTCGAATTTTATGTTTGTTAATTGGCTACAGATGCAAATTCGCCCCGAAATTGTGTAATCCTTTCTCCTGCCATTCCGAAGATACAAAAACGTATACTAGAAAAGGAAAATGTAGTCCAACAGTGAAATGATAATTACATGTCAATTACTTTGTTAGTTCCAAAATTATCGCAGCTAAAACCGAAAACTTATCAATTTAATTCCATGCAAAATTTTCTATATTAATATATATCAGCTGAAACCATTGAATTTATTATTACACAGAATTTTCTTTTTAATTTTTTTTTCATTGCAAATTTTTATGAAAAATCAGCGGAAAAATATATCACGTATCACAAAAGATATGTTAACTTTTTATCGTAAAATACAAGAAAACAAAAAATTTACACACAGAAAATATATTTGTGTTATTATTTTTTTATCCAAATGCAAATCTATTACATCTTTTTAATATATGAAATCTTTGCGTAGATGATAACCAAATACTTATCTGATGAATCATTTAGAACTAAAATGGCGTCGATGAAAAGGACTAAGATTTACACCTCTTTCGTTAATGAGGCGCCATAATAATTTATTTGATGGCCCTTCGACAGTTCTTAGACACGAGTCTCTCATTAGTTTTAATGTCCTTTTTTTCAATAGGTCTCGTATAATTTCTTCATCGTTCCTTCTATTGTTGTTTTTGTTAAGAATGGTGGAAAGTTCGAAATATTAAAAAGAATGTTTTTCAAAGAATGCAGAATACGATAAAATCTTTAATTTTTAAATAATTTTAATGGTGTATGTTTTAAAATTTATAAATATAAGTTCTTTACTAAATTTTTGAAAACACCTTATATATTTTTAATTACGCCCAGTTTTTGCGTAAAATGGAAATCTGCTTTTGTACGATATTGAGACAAGTTTGATATAAGATTATTTTTAAGGGGGGGGGGGGGAGGTGTATTTCATTGTCAATATGGTGAACAGTGTCAGATTCCTATCAGGGACATAAACAACAATTTATATAATCGGATTTTTTTTTTTTTTTTAGTTGTAGAAACTATCATACCTAGTTGAAGTTCATCACAAAATAGCATAAAATGCGATTTCTGACTTTTTTTTTACCAAAAAATAAATTTTCATTTTTTTAAAAACTAGACGTGATAGAAGAAAACAAATATCTGATTTGAAATGAGAATACAAAACTAGTTTAGAAATATATTAGCGTAATCGTGTGGCAAAAATATTTGAACGTCAAGAAAATATGATAAACTTATAAAAAATTAAGCACAGTGTCATTAGCAGATTACATACTAAACTTTCGAATTTATGAAACTCATACGACAATAAATATCGCATTTGTAGCTTACAGCAAACAAAATATGGAAAATGGTAAAACATGTCATATTTGAGTATCAACTTGAATCTTCTTCCAATGCATGACTAAGCTGATGTCAAGTGTTTCATTTCTGTCGCGTTTAGCACTTCCTTTCGCTCATATGCCAGAGCTTTTAGAAAAGCATTTTCGACCAGAATTGCTACGGATGCCACGCTGCCTTGTCAATCAGGTGAAATAGTTGCAGTGTTTAGGGTATTTTCTCTTGACTCTTCGTCTTCACCCAGATCGGTTCAGAAGTAAACGTTTGCTTTTATTGCGCCGATCGTGTTGGGATTGTTATCATTAAAAATTAGGATTAAATGTGAATTAAATTGAAAAAAGTAAACAAAATATGAATATTTAAGGCAAATAATTTCAATAAAATATTGAGAGTCACTTGACGTGTTTCACCTGATGGGCCGCCATTAATTGGAGGCATTGTGCAAAGTCAATTGAATTTACATATTAATGAAGCTATAATTTAATGGAAAACTTCCATCACTTTCGTCATTTATTTTCTAATATTAAAACAAAAACTATTTACCTATATCGAAATATAGTCACAATCTAAAATTATAAGTGGTTTATGAGGAATATAATGTAGATGAAAATGGATGAACCTTATGACTGAAAATGGTAAAATATGTAGTTATGATTCGAATAGGAATGTGTAATGGATGTAAAATTATGTTAGTGAATATATTATATTGAATTTCGAAATCATAAAAAAGCTGTTCATCTTAAATGAATATTGATTTATCAAAAGCGTTTTACATTTTGATTTATTTAATGTATTTCGCATTTATTGTAAATGTTGCTGTTTAAAAAATCAGGAAAATATATGTTTGAAAAAAAAAATTCATATTTTATAATCCTTGAGGATTCTGATTTACTTAAAGCATTAAATTGCTTATTGATTAATTTAAATTAAAAAGTAAATAATAAATATCCTAAGTGCCTTATTTGAAACTGTTCCTTCACTTGACAAAGCGAATTACAAATTCCAGCGTGGTACTCAAATAACGTTTACAGTTGTGGTAGATGCCAAAAAGTTTTTATTTAACAATTAAAAGAAAAAAAAATCTTCATATGTTGACACAGAAATGAGTGGACCTCGTTTGCAAGTTACAAAGCTTTGACTGCTTTAAAAAAAAAAAAATACGACTCCGTTGCAAAGAAAATTAAAATAATTTATCTTTAACAACAACAACAACAAATCAAATGCAGATTTTATATATCATAAAAGTTTATTTTAAGTAAAGCTACATTTATTCATAAAATAATTCTATAATTTTCCTCTAAATCAATTTCACAGATTATATACGCCCCGGATCTAGAGTAAATTAATTTTTCTTATACTGGCGTCTAAGCTTTTAAGTTGATTACTCTCTTGCCTTTTGTAGGTTTCAAACATCTCATCTATGTTCTGCACCGTTCTTTAAAATTTATTTATCAACTGATCTCTCGATAAAATTCAGTGACATGCACTTTATGTGCACCTTTTTTTTTTCTTTAAAACTCCAAAATAAATGTTTTCTTATAAAACTACAGAAAATGTGTTTATTTATTTATTTTTTGTAATTCATAGATGCTAATCAAATCTTCAAAATAACTTTATTTTATATTCATTTTTTTATCCTAAAACATTTTTTTTGTTAAAGTATATTTTATAAGGTAGAAGCCGAAGAAATATATGTACTAACAGTAATCGCTTAGTATTACTATCTTAAGGGGGTCCGGGACACATATTCAAATAATTTTTATTTATTGAGTTAAAATTGTGAGTTTTTTTGTGATGGTTAACCTTATAATTTGTAAACAAAATCACATGATAAAATTTCTCAGAATTTTTTTCAATTAAAATTTAAAATTTATTAAAAAAGTGGGGTAGTGTAAAATCGTTATAACTCGAAATATTATTTATAGAATTTCATTTTTTTTTCATTTAAAAATAAACAGAAATATATAAGTTTTAATTTTGATTCATCATTTTTACAAATTTTAATTTATAAAAAAATTAAAAATGTTTAATGAAAATATTTCAAAAAAAGTAGTGCAACTTTTTAAAAAAAATCATATTTTCAAAAGTAAATATTTTTTTTTCAAATATGCTGAATCAAAATTCAAGCAACAAGTGAAGTAAAAATCGAACTATTTCTGTCACGTGCATTATTTCACAATCATTCATTCATAAAATCTACCCCAACCACATTTTTGCTTAAAAAAAAAGGATAATTTTTTTTGATGACGCTTCTGACATGCCTTCTACCTTTTAACCCTTAAATGCCGGGTGTTGCTTTTCGGCAACATAACCAATTTAGGCTCTAAAATACTATTAGAATAATATTGAAGCTATAATCCCTAATGTTGCCAATAAAATACATTCTGAAAATATTCTTAAATCGATTTTCAACATGTAGATAACAACACTTGTGGTTTAAGATTATAGATATATTTTTTCAATTGTTGCTACTTGTTCTTTTTGCTTTGTTTGGAAGCTTGCGAAATACCCTATTTTGTTCTGCAGTGAGCAAGTAAAATTTATTTCTTATTATAGTTCCTAAAATTCTTGTGTGTTTAATTATTATCGAATTTTATCAAGGAAAATTATTTTTTCAATAACAGACCAGTATTTTCGATTAGTAACAAACTGTTTTTTAGCCGTAAACCATACTTAAAACAAAATATGATTTTTTTAAGTATTTTTCCCATGATTTATTTAAAAAATGAAAGCCGAAAAACATTATTACAATGATTTTTGAAAAATCAGACATTTAAGGGTTAAGGTCAAGGTCAAGAAGGGATGGGTGCAGCAATGTCTTTTCTTTGTTCACTAGGAGGGGAGAAATATGGCTCTCGGAATAAAAGAAATCCCACGCGTGTACAGACGTTTCATGTCGATACGTTCATTTCTTACGGGAAAATGCACACCGGGACACAAGGGGTAACACTTTTATTAAAATAATTTTAATGAAAGAGTCAGGTAAAAGCTACTTGTATATGGATGAAAGGTTATTAAATATAATATCCATTTTGTGAAATAATTCATGTGGCAGCCGGGATGCCAGTACTTTTTGCTGTAAAATACAACAATTTTTCCTGCACTTTATATTGTAATTTTTGAAGCACCGATGCTTGAAAGCGAATTCAAGCAAAAAGTGAAGTAAAAATAGAATTATTCCTGTCACGTGCACCACGCAGCCAATAGCAACGCGACTTTCCCTAAACTTGAAAAATTTTACAGCACTCTTAAAGACAGCAGCTTGTAAATTTTACAGCAACCATGTTGACAGAAGGGGTGCCAAAACCTTTTGTTGTAAAATACAGATTTCCTTTTTTTTTTTTTTTTTTTTTTTTTTTTTTTTTTAAACAGTGTAGGATGTTACAACAATATAACGAGGAAGTTATCGGAAAGATTAATGTCATATATCTAAAATTTGTATATAATTTAATATTGTTTGAATTATTCCAGAGGGAAGGTTTCTAAAAACATGTTCTTCAAAAAAAAAAAGCATAAAAGAATTTGCAAATTCCATTTAGGATTTTCCTTAATTAGATAAAAGTGAATTGATAATAAATCAGGAATACGAAAATGTTCAAGTCTTTAAAATTGTTTTTTTTCCCTAGTGGAATTTTTGTTTTGTTTTTTAATCAATATTAAAATTACTTTTAATAAATTAACTAGGGGATCATACCCGGGCTTCCCGGGTTTAAGAATACGAGTTGGAACCCGTCGAAATTCGACGAACTAAAATGTTAGAAATGAACTGTCAGATCGAATTTATAATAAACGTACAAAATAATTACAATAAAAAATTCATCTAATATTGGTTGTCTCACTCTTAAAACAAATAATATTTTTAACCTAAATTTACCAAACTATTATTTCAACAAACTTCAATTGCCTAAATTATTGAAAAATTAAACTCTATTAGAATACGTAATCAAGATGAGTAATCATGATGAATTTATCGATTGAGACTTTTATGTTTGTTTTTATGGGATGAAAAATCAGTAAAAAGGATTTCGCTTTGTCACATCATAAAATTTTCCCCCATGAAATCTAAATTGTACGTTATTTTCACATTCCCATAATTTACATACGCACCACTCAAATTCACAATTTGAATGTATTTTAACGCGCAATAGATTATTAATGAATGTATTTCTAAACTTAAAGTCACGTTTGTCCGATACAACTTTTCATGTGAACATTTGCACAAACTTTAAGTTCTAATCTCAATACACGCGAAAAAAAATTTCAGAAATTTGCCTTTAGTTGTCATAGTATTGGCCATTTAGTATTGGTCAAATATTTAGTTTTATCAAAATAAATGATCGTTTTGTTTTAAATATGACATAATTTTTACTCACTGAATCATTTTGCCTAGCGTCTCAAACTCAGTATCAGCGTATTGTAATAATATTGAAATGTAACTGATTTATGAAGAAGAATGCGTGTTTTTTTTTTTATGTCTGACATCATTTTCTGTTCAAAAATTATAAAAAAGTTACTTTTATTTGTATTGTAAAAATGGCATCAATAAGGATATAATCAATAAAAATAATAAACCATGACTATTTCCCCTTTACTTTCAATATAAATGGAGTACTTCAGTTGCCACAATTACAAAATTTGTATTAAAAACTACAAAAAAATTAATATCTCAAAAATAAATTGAGATACAGCTTTCAAACAAATTGCATTTAAAAGAACATTTTTTTCCTTACACGACGGTGTTAAAATTTAAAATGTGCGATGTTTAGTAGTTTAGAAATTTGCCGTAGATATAATTGCAAAACCAAAATTTTAATTCAAATTTCAAAGCGTTGCCATTCGCAAAATGACGTATGCGTTACGCACAGATATGTTTGTCCTTTATAATATAGATACTGCAATATACTATTTCTGTTACAACGTAATCCACTAATATGATAAGTAAAAAATTCTTGAAACACGCTTCGAGGTTGGGTTGCCAGAATATTCGTTTTTCTCGTAAGTTGTACGTTTTTTACTTCTTTTTAGGCCTATCGTACGGTGTACGTTCAAATGTGTTCCATGTAACGATTTTTTCAGTTTTTCTATCACATCTTACTTTTGTCAGTTAAAAAAATATTTTTTTTTCAAATTGCTTCAAAATTTCACCTTTTGCCAAAAATAATATATACACATGCGCATCAAATGTAAAAACAACTTGTCTCCGATCAGAAATACAAAAATCTTGGGAAAGTTGTGTAATATTAACTGTGCATTTTCTGTAGCATTAGGTAATTTGAACTCGACCTTACCTTATTATAGACTATAAGTATCTGCATTGTAAATTTTTTAATTTAGTATATATGTATCTTAAATTTTAATATTTTGTTTGATTTCTTATCTCCGTTTATGCTTAAATACAAACATTTATATTTGGAGAGTGTCCATTGCAAAAATTTTCATGATCTTCATTAAATTATAGGATAGTTTGATATTTTTTTGTTGTTGTTGTTCTTACAATTTAATTAATTTGTCATTCATAATGGCATATATGACTGCAAAATTAGATAAACAATGTTAATAGAACAATGTAATACAAATGAAATTGGAGAATAATGATTAAATCGATTAATTAATAATAACCCTTTTTTAAACAAATTCTTCATCAAAAACATTACTGGCACATTGAACATAGTTTAGGCTAATGTCAGACGAGCGGTTCTGAAAAGCAGCCATATGGACGCTCTCTCGTGAGAGTATACTAATCTTCTGGTCTGTGCAGACGAGCGTCCAGAAACCATAAAAATTCTGAAAAGCTTCACGTCGAGGATCGGCGTTTCCTCCAAGCCCCTAGCGGCTGGTGGCGTATTCAAGTCTTTTGTTTCTTTTATGTTGTTCAGACGGAGAGTAGTTTTGACGCTGACTTTGATTTTCTTTATCAGTGATTCATAAGATTTTGGTTCTGGTTGCGTATCGAATTTTCTCGCTAGAATTTAAAATGGATTTAATACACGTGATGCAACTAATTTTTGAAATACAAGAGCGTTCAATATTGTGGGATACATCGTGCCCACACATTATATAAATAAAAAAAAAAAATAATAATAACTTGGTTAGAGGTATCTGTCATCCTTGAAATATATACATAAAATCAGAAAAATCTAAAGAAGATCAGTAAGTTATCTATAAATTATATGAATTAATTTTGTTTCATATAAACAAACAAAAAAAAATCATTCAAAATTACGTTAATGTTACAAGTTACGTTTTATAAGAAAAGTATTCAAATAGTAAAGTATTATTATAAGGAAAAATGGAATGTAATCTTTATCAATACTAATAGTAATACTATTTTGTCCTAGTGTGTAATAAATTAATTTCATGTGTAATTGCAGGTGTTTTTTTTCTTTTCTTTTTTTAGCGGGCTGGGGTGAAGGAAGCATTTTGTGAAAAGTAAAAAGTATATTTGTGAAATTTTTTTATGTTTGTGAAAAGAAACATTTTGTAACAAAATTGAAATCCAATTCAATAATATGAATTTTGTGAAGCATAAATGCACTGTACATTTTTTGCAGTAGATATGGGTTTTAACACTGCAACCGTAATTTTTACACTGGGTTGCATCGCGTTTATCATCAAATTTTGGCAAATGATCTGCACAGTTATTGACAATCTCAGGATGAGGCCGAACTTCAGAAAACCTTTGGCATATCCTATTATTTTGCCCAATAGGCGATAACGAATGTCTCCCGCTTTGTTTATTGTTTGCGAAACCATCTGTACACAGATCTGAAGCTAATCTCATTTTGAAATGTAACAAGTCTAGTATGTTCTTTTTAAAAACTAAAGTGATACAGTGTTTTCGGTATTCGGACCAATAATTAACTATAATAAATCAATAGGATGGTATAGCATACGCAGAGTCCATTTTTTTAATTTTGTGTGAATTCGATAGCAGTTTACCAGTTGATCTAATTTATCTATCCAAGTCATAGATTCGTTGTACAACTTAACTACTTCCGGTCTTTCAATCTGTATATGCTTCTTTTCTTTTTTGTCCCACCTTTCAACTAAATCTTCATTTCCTACGCTAATAAAGTTAGATCGAAAAACATCAGGTATATTGTCATACCATTTCGCTATAACATTTTTTTCCGTCACCACTTGCTATATCATCGCTCCATTCTTTTGCCATTTTTTTTGTCACTTAGAAATGGAGGATTATTAAATCTATTTATTCTATTGGTTCCAGTTGCATATATATCTCTCTCCATTAAGACTTCAAGCAAGTTGTAAGAATATTTATTATCACTATCAATAATGCAATCATCGTCAGAATCCAATCATTCGATATCTGATTATTCAGCACTAGTGATGTCTTCCAAATTTTCTTTTAAGTCTTTAGAATTTTTCAACTTATATTTGCAAAATGCAAAATGAATATTTAATCTTCCTAATAACTTGTGATTGTTTTAAAAATAATTCGAATGCCTACAATAAATTCGATTACAAAAACTTTATAATTCAGCTATCTAAAGAATCACAAGCAACTGTACCGTATGTCCATTGTAATGGACATCTGATTTGGCTCCCATTTTGGCTAAACTATAAACAGTAGTAAAATAAAACAATTTCAAATGCTAAGATTAACTTACAAACATTATATAAAAAAATCACTGACACATTAGAAGGAATTTTTCATAAAAATCAAAACAAAAAGAATACTCATGTTTTTGCATACCAAAGCCTGTCACCACTTTTAAACAAAGCAAGCTGTAAGCATGTGTTGACTGTTGCCAAACCAAAAGTCGCAAAGATGTCAAAAAGATTAGTTATTCATCTATTCATGGAGCAAGTTTTAAGTCTTTGCAGTCAGAGGATTAAAAGAGATAAGGTTTTAAAATGTATGTCCATTGTAATGGACACTGGCTCTGAAAGGGTTAAATCTGACGTTATTTTCACCAAACTTTTCTTTCTCTTTCTACTATTCACCTGATAATATTTTTATTGTTAGAAAGGAAATATTGTTTGCGTTGTCTTAGAATTGGCAACAATAGTTAAAAAGATCATCTCGACATATGAAATAAATGTCTGGTGTACGTGTAAATATATATATTTTAATTTAAACTGTTTGGCAATGTTATAATTTGGCCATTTGAAATGGGGCGTAATTTCATCCGCATTTACTGCTTTTAACACACATTGAATAATTCATTATTTTAAGTTTTCTTTCTTTTTAAATATTCACGTGTAAAAACAATTTTTATGACGTAATTTTCAATATTTTCCTGCTTTTAACATGTGATCATTTAATTCTAATTTCATAGAGTTTTTTTTCTGTTTATAATAGTCACCTGTAAGTACTTTTTTAATTTAAAGGAAATATTATTCTTTGCAAAGTTTTTACAATTGGCAACAATTTAAAATAATAACATTTTCTAAAATATGTAAAAATATATCTCTGGAAATGCTGAAAATCTAAATTTAAAATTGAAAGAAACTCTCTAAAAATGAGTCAAATTAATTTCTTAATCAATTTCTCTTACATCGTCTATCTTTGTTTTGTCTTGAACGCAGCATAGAAAACCGTCCGTGTGACCGATTGAGTGTTTGCCGAAGCAGGTGGCGCATTGTTATGATAAAACCATCAACGTGGAAATATACGGTCGTCTGACATTCGCCTTAGTATGATATGAAAAACGACGACAGCGCGATAACACCAAAACTAACTAGTGTCAATCAAACTCTTCCGTTTTTTTTTCTGAGATAAATCTGGCAACCTTACTTCAAGGGATCGTACACAAAGTACTTAAAGTATTCGAATTTATTTCACGTGTACATTTCTCCATTGTAACCGAAGGCAGTCACTTCGAGCAAGTTTTAAGATAGCTTTAATTTTTTGTTAATGAGGTTTTAAATTAGAAAATCTAATAGTATTTTAAAATTTTTATCATTTTGTAAAGAATTACGACTGTTGCTTTTCTACATTTCATTTAACAAAAATTCTGTTATTTTTTAACAGATATCTTTTGAACAAGTTGTATATTTTTCTTTAATTTTTTTTATTGATATTGTAATGTTAATTTTGTAAATAGGCAGGTGTCTGCCTTGCTTTGCATAAAATTTAGTTCTCTAAGAGATTCAGTAATTTTTGTGTACCAGGCCCGGGCTGCCTGTTTAAGCCCGTATATGGCCTTTCGGAGTTTACAGATTTTATCGGGTTCGTTTGCGTTCACGTACCCTTCCGGTTGTGATATGTATACCTCTTCTTCTAGGTCACCGTGCAGGAATGCGGTTTTTATGTCGATGTGCCTAACACTAAGGTTGTGATAGGCTGCGGCAGTGAGGAAACATCTTAAGGTGGTGTGGGATACTACTGGGGCATAAGTCTCGTCAAAGTCGACCCCGTATTTTTGTTTAAATCCCTGAGCTACTAATCTCACCTTGTAACGCTTTACTTTCCCAGATTCATCATATTTAGCCTTGTAGGTCCATTTGGATCCAATTACTTTGGCTCCCTGCGGTGGTTTTACCAAAGACCATGTTTCATTTTTCATAAGCGAGGTTATTTCGTCGCGTGTCGCTTCAATCCAATTCATTTTTTCTTGTGGGTTTTCAATGTTTAGCATGTCGTGCCAACCTTTCGGTTCATATACCGGATCATGCCGGACTGCATAGGCAAACCTGTCCGGTGGCACGCCTTTATTATGCCTTTCCGATCTTCTCAATTGTTGTGTATGTTGAGGCGCGGATGGTGTATCTGAAGAATTTTGGTTTTGTGTTAGATCAAATTCGATTACGCTTGTGTCAGTCTGTCGTGTGTGTTTGTTTGTTTCTGAGATTAACTCATTCGTGTTTGAACTTTCATCAGCATTTATATTACCCATGTTATTTTCCGCGAATTTTACGGTTCTAGCTAAAATGACTCTTCCGTCACTAGTAAATATTCTGTACGCTTTCGATCGGTTGTCGTAGCCTACAAAAATGCCTTTCTCTGCTTTATCATCTAGTTTGCCACGTTTAGATTTGTGGATGTATGCGTACGCGGTACAGCCGAATACTTTAAGATATCTTAAATTTGGTTTTCTGTTTAGCCAAAGCTCATATGGCGTAGTGCTAATAGATTTGGAAGGCAAGCGATTCTGCAAATGATTTGCGGTGCAGATTGCTTCTCCCCATAATTTATGTGGGAGGTGAACTTCGCTTAACATGCTTGTAGTCATGTCTAACAGTGTCCTGTTTTTCCTCTCAGCAATGCCATTTTGACTTGGACAGTATGGTACGGTGAGCTGGTGTTCGATTCCGTTACATTTAAGATAGTTTTCTAATTCATCGTTGACATATTCCCCGCCATTGTCGGATCTGATGGCGGTTGGGAATTATTTTTGACGGTTGAGATGTATTCCCTCAATTTTTCATATGCTTCGCTCTTTTTCGACATTAAGTAGATAACACAAAATTTGGAATAGTCGTCAATGAATGTTATGAAATACCGCTTTCCCCCTATGGTGGGTGTATTTATCGGCCCACATACGTCACTGTGGATTAATTCTAGCCTTTTCGTGGCTCTATGTGCGCCCGATTTGGGAAATGGGGCGTCGTTGGTTTTGGACTTTATGCATACCTCACATTCTTTGTCGTGTCGGCAGTTGTTTATGGTAATTCCGTTCACTAGTTGTTTTTGTACAATGGTTTTAATTGTTTCATAGCTTCTGTGGCCTAACCGCCTGTGCCACAACTCAATACATTTTGTGTTTGAACACTTATGCGTAATGTTTACATGATTGCTATCAAATTGATTATCATTGTTTACTTGCACTTCATATAAATTGTTCTTTAATCTACCTTGAAGAATTACTTCACCGTTATGTATAATGTCGCATGTATCTTTTTCAAATTTAACTTGACATCCGTTTTTCGTTGCCCTGCTTACTGACAGCAGGTTAGTTTCAATTTCAGGTACAAACAGTACGTCACGAAGTATAATCTGCCTGTTGTTTTTTCCTGTGTGAATTACAATTTCCCCTGAGCCATATGAAATTAGTTTATTGCCGTTCGCGACTGTTACGTTAGTTTCTGTGTCGCTAGTCATATTTGAAAACATTTCTTTGGAGTTGGCAATATGGCTAGAGCTTCCGCTATCGATAATAAAAGTTTGTTTATTTGCGGGTCGTTCAATTAACAACGCAACCTTTTCATTTTCATTTCCCATCTGTCTTGTTTCTTGCGGTTTCGCGGTTTTGGACGGGGCATTTTCTTCAAAACATAGAGAGGTGGTGTGATTTTTATTTTTGTAAAATTTATTATTTTGTACTGGATTATTATTTTTTTTCCGTTTCAGGAACCAACATTCGTTGTACGAATGGTTCTTCATTTTGCAATAGGAACAAAATTTGTTACCTCTCTTGCGGTCTGTGTTAACTAATTTTTCTCGAGCCTTGTATGCTTTAGTACTATGTTCCGAGTTTTCGGAATTTTCAACTCTACGAGTATACTCATCAAATAATTTGCTTTTAATAAAGCTGGGCATCAATTCATCTTGATTTCTCGACTCTAACGCCGTAATCAATGTGTCATATGACGGCGGTAATGAGCAGAAAAAGAGTGCAGATATATGAGAGTCGGTAACATTTTCTCCGATCGCAGCTAATTTGTCGATAAGTTCCATTAATTTCGTGATGTGTGCGATTAAGTTCCCTCCTTTGTTTAGCTTTGTGCTATACAATTTTCGAAGGAGGTGTAATTTGCTTGAGAGATTGGACCGTTCGTGAATATTTTTCAAAGTGTCCCAAGTCTCTCGAGCCGTGTTTAAATGTTTGATGTTAATTATCTGCCCATCTTCAATACTGAGGTTGATTAGTGCCCGTGCTTTCCTGTCTTTCTTATTCCAATTTTCAGTCAAAGGGTCTGGAGCTTGATCGGTAATGACATCAAATAGCTCCTCTCTAATTAAAAGCATTTCTAATTTAAACCGCCAACAAGAATAGTTATTGGCGTTAAGTTTTTCAATGGCTGCACTATCTTTTGCGTAAGCCATAATTTTTCTTTCCTTTAAGTCAATTAGATACTTTTTCCTTCACCTGACTACCGGATTTATTTATCTGGCTTAATTTGCCTAAATGGATATCTATATTTGTTTAATTTACTAAATGAGACATTAAATCAGTCTCCATAATCAAAATATGTTAGAAAAATTTGTGAGTCTAACAGTTTTTGGCGTGAATCCACATGCTCCTCACTAATTCATTTACTATAAACGCAAACTGCGCGATGCCTCATCACAACAATAAAAGAATAATTAAAGGCCTTACCTTCTATGTATAGATATCCGTTTTTCAGCTCGCGTTTAGTCAGGGCGTCTAAGAATTATGGAGTATCCCGTATCATCATATATTCGTATATCCTTACTCCTTCAGGTCTCAGTGCATCAGGCTTAAAAAAGGAATCATGTAACAGACGGTGTATTGTGTGTGTACTCCTTTGAAACTACTCATATTGTAGGAAAGGAAAAAAGGAGAAGTTTAATTAGATATACTAAGAAAGAGATTACATTTTGTACGTCTTCACTTGTGTGAGGACGTTTTAAAAGTGAATATTACATATGTTTTTCCGCGCGTGTTACATCATTAAAATTGATAACCATATGGATGTATTTTCGGCACTTTGAGGTAATCAACCAATTATACATAATTGGATATTTATGAAAGTTACAAGGAAGTAAAGTCTGATAAATAGTGTTCAGTGTAACAGTCAATTATAATGTTTATAAGTTTATAACGCGAACCAGAATAGAACATAAGTGCTTGCGAGTCTGGTTTAAAACATATCTCACATAAGGCGAAGAAAGATGAAGAGATGCAGTTTCTCTGGTTACTACTCTGGATCTGTCGACTACTAAGTGTGTCTTTTTCACTATGGACTCTAATGATGTTTTTCTGCAGTAGAAAGAGGGAGAAAATGGGTATCCAAAAATCTTGATAAGGGGATTATATGAATATATCTTCTATCAAATTTTACTCTCAACTATTATTTTTATGTCAATTTATTATATTTCAATTATCTGACAATTATTTATATTTCTAGTAAACTTGTGAATGACCACAATTTCGCAGCAAAAAAGATGCTTCAACTTTAAACAGCTATTACTAAGTCAGTTTTAATCAAATGGGGCTTATTTTCTTACTTATTAGTGTGATAGGATATTTTTATTAAATATAACGTATAGGACCGAGGGAGAGTATACTAATTTAATTTTCTTATGTTATTTAAGAAATGTTTTTATTGCCCCAAATCGCTTTTAAAATGCCTCATTACTTTTGTAAAATATTTTTGTAATTGAACTATATGTCTGGGCCTAACAGTTTAAAAATTAGCCATTGAACAACGTTGAGAGTGTATAATTGCTACTCTTTAAACTTAGAATAATCTTTTTATGGTAAATGTTGCTAAATTTATACAACTTAACATAACATATTTAATTTTTAAAGCGCGGAATAAGACACAAAATGTCGGTCATTAAATGGACCAACATTCCACATACTTTCACCGAAACGGCGCCGCAAAAATTTATCTTCAGCTATTTTTATAAATTTGATTCATTAGATTCTTCCTAAATGCATTACCATTTTTATCATCTCTGTACTTTAAAATTTGTCCGAGCGGTAATTGTGTTTTTTTTTTCCTCTATCAAATTATTTTTCTGACTGGGATATTTCAAAGCATATTTTTGATAATGCAACTAGTGGTTGCATTAAATGCCGAAGAAAATGGAAAATCTCTTTTTAATGAATTATGGATGAATTATGCATATTAGGAAAGTTTGTGATCGCAATTGAATCAGTGTGATTTCGCGAGATAAAACTTGAAATAATTTACTTTCTGTTATAATTGAAGAGCAAAATGTATAACCATAGCCATACAAATAGTTTCAATTACACTATTTTTAAACGAATTTTAAAGATGATATAAATATTATTTTAGAAAATATTCCAATAAAGATCCTCAACAAAAATAAATTATAAGTAAAGTAAATTTTTATAGACAAGCTTTTATTATAATCTACTAAGAAGAAACAAGAACGAAAAATCATGCGTCCAGCATTGATTATGTAACGCTTTTCAACACATTTAGAATATTGTAAGAATACTGTAAAACATATTATGTTGTAACGAAAGTTTTCCGCCAAATCGCCATTACATAATACTAATTATAATACATACAATTAACTGTAATTTTATATATAAACACCATTCCGCCAAACCTTCACAGTGTCATATGATACAACACTAGTACCTAAAGCTGTACACTTTATTCGGTGACATTCTGCAGCAGACTTTTTGCAACAGAACTGGAAGTAAATGGTGGTTCTAATCTCGTTCCATGATAGTTCCATTTCAGACACCTTGTACTTGATAACGATATTTTTTTTACAAATTTCACAGCACAGCGTTATAAAGCAAATCTCTTTCTTTCAAATACCAAAAATTGTTTGACAAAATATGAGCAAATACGTCAACGCGAACACAGCGCGTTTGCACAGACCATAATAGCTGTGGCGGGAAACTTTCGTTACAACCTGATATACTAGTAGGGGAGCTGTTCAACATTTTTGAGTAGTTATTTGAGGCACCCTGAAAATTTGTGCAGCACTTCTTTTGTAATGCCTGAATACAAAATCGAATGTCTGGCTGAAGGATCGTGGCCCAAAACCTGTGCCAGACACGTGTCAAGTGCCAATTTTTGACACTACCCAAAAAAAGTATTTGAGGCACGCTGAGATTGAAACAGAATAATTTTTATACTTAGAAAAAATATTTTGAAAATGACAGACACTTTAGTCGGCCCAAAAACTGTGCCAGACATGTGTCAAGTGCCATTTTTTGACTACCCAAAAAAGGTATTTGAGGCACGCTGAGATTGAGGCACAATAATATTTATGCTTAGAAAAAAATATTGTGAAAATGACAGACACTTTAGTCGGCACAAAAACTGTGCCAGACACGTGTCAAGTGCCATTTTTTGTCTGGCATAGGTTTTGGGCCATGATGCTTCAGCCAGACATTCGATTTTGTATTCAGGCATTACAAAAGAAGTGTTGCACAAATTTTCAGGGTGCTTCAAATACCTTCCCTAAAATGTTTAACAGCTCTTGGACTATACCTATTCCTACTGAAAGTGGTCAATTGACCCCTATATAAAACGTTATCTATTTTACGATGTTTTGCAAAAAATATACCAGTTTATACGCTTTGGTGCATGAATAAAACATTTTTATAATTATTACTAATTGTTTATTTATTAAAGTAAAAAAATATAATTACGCAAAAAATTTAAAAAAACAATTAATTATTTCAAGAAATTCAAAAATTTAATAAACAAATATTGCGCAAATTTGGTTTATGTTCACCACATATTTTTAAGATTATTTCGTTCTCGATCTAACCTGAATTGTTCAAACTATAATCTCACCCGGAGTTAAGTCAATTTCTAATTGCACCATCCAACATTAACCCTTTCAGGGGCGGTGGTATGTTTATGAAACCACTTAATTTTAATTCCTTAACGCCACAATGGCACCAGAATTTTGGTAAAATATGTTCCATTTAATATACGTGAAATATAGCCTTTTTCATATTTACAAATAAATTTGTTGGTCAATTCCGATGCCAATTATTTACTTCAACACTTTAGCATTGAAAATGCTTTACCCCTGAAAGGGTTAACTAATATGATGTTATACAGTAGAATAAATGATGTAATAGCAAAAATACAAAAGTTACTAATGTTCTTACAAAATAAAACATTTATACCTTTATGATTTCACATAAATTTATTCAGGGGTAAAATGACCAAATGACCCCTTGCGGTAGTTAAACCTAAATTTTTTTTTCTAGGCAAAAAAAAAAAAAAAAAAAAAAAAAAAAAAAAAAAAAAAAAAAAAAAAATAGTTCGGAGATGAGGCATTTTAAGGAATAATATGATCATATATTTTAATAAAAGTCGTGATATATAAAGAAATTTCGTAACGTTTTGTTTGAGAAATTCCAAAAGGGCCATTTGACCACTCGCGGTAGCTTTAGTGTTAAAGATGATATAAATATTATTTTATAAAATATTCCAATAAAGATCCTGAACAAAAATAAGTTATAAGTAAAATAAATTTTTATAGACAAGCTTTTATTATAATCTACTAACAAGAAAGAAGAACGAAAAATCATGCGTCCAGCATAGGTTATGTAACGCTTTCCAACACATTTAGAATATTGTAAGTATACTGTAAAAAATACATTTAAATATTATTACTATTATAACATATGTTATCAAAATATTCTCTGATGAAGAGCTGGGAAAAGCTTGAAAGTACTAAGTAAAATAAATTTTTATAGACAAGCTTTTATTATAATCTACTTACTAACAAGAAAGAAGAACAAAAAATCATGCGTCCAGCGTTGATTATGTAACGCTTTCCAAAACATTTAGAATATTTTAAGAATACTGTAAAAAATACATTTAAATATTATTACTATTATAACATATGTTATCAAAATATTCTCTGATGAAGAGCTGGGAAAAGATTGAAAGTACTAAGTAAAATAAATTTTTTTAGACAAGCTTTTATTATAATCTACTAACAAGAAAGAAGAACGAAAAATCATGCGTCCAGCATAGATTATGTAACGCTTTCCAACACATTTAGAATATTGTAAGAATACTGTAAAAAATACATTTAAATCTTATTACTATTATAACATTTCTTATTAAAATATTCTGTGATGAAGAGTTTGGAAAAGATTGAAAGTACTAAGAAGTTTTAAATAAAATGTATATTTTTAAGTTGTAACATATCTTTCATTATTTTTATCGCCGTTTAAGTAAAACAGTGAACTTTTTAAAGTTTATCTATACTCCTATTATAAAGAGGAAAAAATTGTTTATTTGTCGGAGGTAAGCTCTGGAACTGCCGAACCCATTCCAAAAGTAATGGTATCAAAATGATGGTGTTAGTCCAACTTAGAACATAGGCTATATTTTATGTCGGTGCCACTAACCCAAAGGGGGTGTAAGAGCGAAAAACGTTCTAAAAATGCGATTTTAGCGTTACTGAATGGCCTAGAAATATGCAATTTTGAATATTAGTTACTTATAAGATATAAATGATGTCTAAGAAGAGTTCTTAAACATTTCGAAATTTAAAAGGGATTAAAATGCACAAAAAGCGTTCTAAATGGTAGTTTCTACAAAATCTCAGGAAATACCAAACCGATTTAAAAAATATTGGTGTCAAAATGATGGTGACAACGGTTGCTCCAAGATAGGCTATGTTTTATGTCGGTGTCACTACCCCCAAAGGGGGTACAGGAGCAAAAAACGTTCTAAAAATGCGATTTTAGCGTTACTGAATGGCCTAGAAATATGAAATTTTTAATATTAGTTACTTATAAGATATAAATGATGTCTAACAAGAGTTCTTAAACATTTCGAAATTTAAAAGGGGTGAAAATGCACAAAAAGCGTTCTAAATTGTAGTTTCTACAAAATCTCAGGAAATACCAAACCTATTTAAATAATATTGGTGTCAAAATGATGGTGACAACGGTTGCTCCAAGATAGGCTATGTTTTATGTCGGTGTCACTATCCCCAAAGGGGGTGCAGGAGCAAAAAACGTTCTAAAAATGTGATTTACGTGTTACTGAAGGGCCTAGAAATATGAAATTAGAAATATTAGCTACTTATTAGATATAAAGGATTTCTAAGAACAGTTCTTAAACAATTCGAAATTTAAAAGGAGTGAAAATGCGCGAAAAGCGTTCTAAAAAACGTTCTACATGGTGGTTTCTACACAATCTCAGGAAATACCAAACCGATTTAAAAAATAATGGCGTTAAAATGATGGTGACAACCCTTGCTCCAACATAGGCGATGTTTTATGCCAGTGCCACTACCCGAAAGGGGGTGCAGGAGCAAAAAACGTTCTAAAATGCTATTTTTGCGTTACCGAAGGGCCTGGAAATATGAAATTTGAAATATTAGCTACTTATTAGATATAAAGGATTTCTAAAAACAGTCCTTAAACAATTCGAAATTTAAAAGGGGTGAAAATGCGCGAAAAGCGTTCTAAAAAACGTTCTAAATGGTGGTTTCTACACAATCTCAGGAAATACCAAACCGATAAAAAAATAAGGGCGTCAAAATTGTGGTGACAACCCTTGCTCCAAAATAGGCGATGGTTTATGCCGGTGCCACTACCCCAAAGGGGGTGCAGAAGAAAAACGTTCTAAATTGCAGCTTTTGCGTTACGGAAGGGCCTAGATTCGTGAAATTTGGAATGGTAGTTAGTTATAAGATATCAATGATCTCTAAGGACATTTCCTAAAAAAATCGAAATTTAAAAGGGGGTCAAAATGCGCAAAAAGTGTTGTAAAAAACTTTCTAAATTGCGATTTCTATGCAATCTCAGACAGTACTGAACCGATTTCAATTATAATGGTGTAAAAATGATGGTGACAGATCTTGCTCCAAAATAGGCTATATTTTATATGTGTTTGCACTACCCCAGAGGAGATGCAAGAGCAAAATGCGCGAAAAGCGTTCTAAAACCGTTCTAATTGCCGATTTGTCGTCAATATCTCAGGAAGAATGATTCTGATTTCAAACGTAATGGTAGGAAATTGATGGTTACAGCCCCTACTCTAACATAGACGCTATTTTATGTCGGTATCACTATCACCAAGACGTCGCAGGAGCAAAAAAGCATTCTAAATTTCGATTTTTGTGATCGGTAGGTGTTAGCAACTTAAAATTAGGCAACGTACATATTTATTAGATATAAATGATCTTTAAGGACAGTTTAAAAAAAAAATTGGAAATTTAAAAAGGGGTGAAAATGCGCGAAAAGCGTCCTAAAAACGTTCTAAATTGCGATTTCTACTCAATCTAAGGAAATACCAAAGCTATTTCAAAAGTAATGGTTGTAAATCAATGGTGACAGTCCCTGTTATAACATAGGTTATATTTTATATTGCTGTCACTACCATTTGAGGGTTCCAGAAGCAAAACATATTCTAATTTGCGTTTTTTGCACAACTGAGGGGTCTAACACTTTGAAGTATGGCATGGTATTTACTTACAAGATGCAACTTCTTTCTAAGAACAGTCGAAAGAAAATTCCAAAATTAAAAAAATGAAGTGAGTGAAAAGCGTTATAAATTACAATTTTTAAGCAAACTTATAAATTACCAAACCGATTAAAAAAATAATGATGACAAATTTTGGTGATCGAAACTGCTCAAACATAAGCTATATTTTATGGTTGTTCCACTACCACCAGAGGGTTGCAGGAGCTAAAAAATTTCTAATTGCGAATTCTGTGATACTGAAAAGGCTAGAAACTTTAAATATGACATGGTAGTTACTTATAAAATTCAAATGCCTTCGAAGGAACGTCGAAAATAAATTATAATTAAAAAGGGATGAAGCGAAGGGTAGGTGCGAAAAGCATTCTAAAAAATTTCTAAATTACGATTCTATGCAATTTCAGGGATTATAAACCGATTATAAAAGTAATAGTTGCGAATGAATGGTAACAGTCTCTGATCCTACACAGGCTATATTTTATGCCGGTGATTCTACCACTTGGGGTTCACAGGAACAACAAACGTTCTAAAAAAGAGCTTTAAAAGCTTTTTAAATTACGTTTCTGTGGGATATTAGGAAATAACAAACCGATTTCAAAATTAATGTTGGCAAATTAATGGTGACAGTTCCTGTTTCAACATAGCCCTTTATGTTGAGAGAGGTGGTAGGACTGGGAATTTGACATGATGGTTAATTTTAAGATGTAAGAAGATGGTTTCTAAAAAATTCAAAACTTCAAATGCATACTGAAATGAGCGTATTAATTGAGCATAAAAGTTTCAAAATATTTTCTAAATTATCATTTATTTATTTTTATTTCATTTTATTAATTTAAGTCTCATTTCTGCCTAATGCAGTGTAATGAGGATGCTTAATGAAACTGTGTTTTAAATAGTAATTTTTGAATTATTCCTAAAAGTAATAAGTACCTTTTAATAAAATAAAATATTACCATTTAATAAAATAAAAATTTAGTTAGTAGCTGTTAATAAAAATTAGACATTTAAATATCACTTGGCAAATTTCAAATATTACGCGAGCAAAGCCGCGGGGTTTGCTAGTACTATATATTTTATGTTTCAATCAAGGTGAAAAATTGCGTTTCGGCTTATGATATTATTTTTAACCACTTTTTGAAATATTACGATGTATGAGATGTACGACCAGACACGTGTCAAGTGCCAAAATGGCACTTGACACGTTTGGCACCATTTTGGCACAAAAATGGCACTTGACACGTGTCTGGCACAGTTTTTGTGCCGACTAAAGTGCCTGTCATTTTCAAAATATTTTTTTCTAAGCATAAATATTATTCTGTCTCAATCTCAGCGTGCCTCAAATACCTTTTTTGGGTAGTCAAAAAATGGCACTTGACACGTGTCTGGCACAGTTTTTGGGCCACGATCCTTCAGCCAGACATCCGATTTTGTATTCAGGTATTACAAAAAAAGTGTTTCACAAATTTTCAGGGTGCCTCAAATACCTACTCAAAAATGTTCAACAGCTCTCCTACTAAACTGAAAAAAAATTATTGGCTGAAATATTGAGAATGTCCCATTCGTCCCTTGTTGTCATTCGCCCCCCAGCTCTCCTACGTCATTTTAAATAGGAATATTTTTAGACCAAAATATATAGGAATTATATAGAAATTATTATTATATTATTAGATTTATACAGGAATTATTTTTAGAACAATAATTATGATTTCATATTTATATTAATGCGCAATAGCACCTTATTAGTCTTTAAAAATGCTCTTTTTAAGTGTAATTTTATGATGCTAACGAGTGAAAAATTTGAAAAAAAAAATATATCCGTTATAATGTTTTTTTACAACTCTTTTTTTAACCTTGTTACTAAGAATTCGTTTTTTTAGTAACTTGATAAATTATCCAATTAAAACTTCTCGATAATCCCTTTTCAATTCATGATATCCAATTAAAAGAATTACTCTAGCGAAAACAACCAAGGATCCTGATATAAAAACGTTTTTTTTTTTTTTTTTTTTTTTTTTCGGAATGAAATTCAGATTATCAAATGGGAAAATTTGAAAGATACATTTCGATAAAACATATCAAATTAAGGCAACATTAAATTAATCTGTGAACTCTGTGAAAATAATTTTATAACGTAATGTAGAGTTTTATAATTTAAAAAAACTTATTATTGTAATATTAATCTAAAAATACCTGGAATTATTATGAAATTAAGACTTTATGACCAAAATTATGAATCAATAAATTACTGAAAATTACAATAATTATCCTAGTTAGTCTCTAAATATGTATTAGAAAAATAATATAATAATGATATAAAGCTTAGATATGTATTTTCATTAGAACTTGTTTAATAAATTGGTAGTTATAGCGCTTTTAGTGAAATATTTACAAGATGAATTAGATTAGTGAACAAAATACTGTTACATAATGAACATAAAAATACTGTCATGTAAATATAGCAATTTTTATAAAAATAATATAAATAAATATTTTTTAACACTATATAAAATTGGAAATATTTTTTTTTATTCTCAAATGTTTTATGTAACATTTAATATAAAGAAAAAAGCTACAACTATGTAAATGGTTGAGAAAATAACCAGTTTATAAAATATTTAGCTACGACTGTTTCGCTAATTATAGTATTTTTTTTATTTAAATAGACGGAATAAATAAATTTTACAATAAATTTTGTGTATTGGTACTTTAAATTGACATGATATAGACAGTGTCTCTAAAGTCCTGCTACCAGTTAAAACTTTATGTCTAACTAAGTATTTGATATAGATAGTGGCTGTTTTTTGCTCAATGTTTTGCAGTATCTGCAGATTCTTTTTGGGAGTATGTAAAATTTGAAGATGGAATTGACAAGTTGGAACAACCAGGTGCCATCTCATTTCACTTATATCACATCAAGTACGAGTACTTTTTAAAGTGAGTACACATCAAGGAATACGTGTGTGCATCAAAACTGATAACATTACGATGTTAAAAGCATGAATTACACAAGTTACCGAATGTGTAGCGTGTGATATTCTAGATCGTCTACGGCATTTCATAGAATATCGATCTCTATACTGAGTTTAACGAAAACACGAGTACCAACATTCGGACTTTTCTGTTATCATTAAAATATCATATAATTTGTTATTGATTTGTTTCTAGATTCTGGTGATCAGATAATTCAAACTTACTATAAAATTTCAGTTGTAATAAAAAACAAGAAAGAAAACAAATGCGTCAAGCATAGATTATGAAACGCTTTCCAACATATTCAGAATAGTGATACAAAACTGCACATTTTATTAAGTTAAAATATTATGACTAATTCAACCATATGGGAACGCATAACATACTTGAAAACCCAAATTTGTTCTCATCTACAGTCGGAAAATTATCCAAATTCTTTGATCAGGCCGTTATATATTGTATTTCCCTATTCTATGGTAATCATCTTGTAGTGGAATTCAGTGATTTATATCAGTTTCAATACATTTTAAATAGCTTAATGTCATTAAAATACACAGCAAACGATTTTTCCCCATTGACTATAATGTAACGGAATCCTTTTGAGTATATTTTTAAATGAACTATTAATCCCACATACTTCATATACAATACAAACATGCCTTGGTGACCCTAAATAACGTTTATCAATTGCACGAAAATCCGAGTATATTTACGGTAGGTAGAGCGTTGACAGACGGACAGACAAATAGAAAGCATAAACACTTTTCAACTTTGTTGGAAAGTGTTAAAAGCGTAAGAGTTGGTATCTATGCTAAAGGCGAAGACGCTGAAGTACTGTGAATGCTGACTACACAAACTTTAAATTCCGCAGAAGTTTTAGCAAGAAACAGAACTTATATACCGTATATTCGTGCATACAACACGCACATTTGATGTAAGAAAATTAATCGAATTTTACAGGTGCGCATTATACCATATTTAGGTGATAAATATAAAGGATTAAATATTGGGAAAAAGAACATCATTATAAAAAATAGGACTTAGCGAACTTACACTTTATAAACAGCAAATAATTTTCTCTGTCAGATTATGTGGAAAGAAACAATAGCATACTATACAATAACACTTATTTTATTGTTTGCTGTGCATCTAATAAATATTTCTTGAATATTCAATGATGGAGGTGCGCGTTATACATAGAGTTTCAAAAAATTACATTCTTTTCAAGGTCAAACCCAAAAGGCTCTCATTAATTCCCAAAGACATCGGCTCCACCAGTGGCCGAGACGTTCTGCTCTCGAAGCTGGTAGACAGGAAGTGCGGGCTTCGAACCAAATCGCGCCCGTCGGCCTAATCGTTCGAAGTTTTTGTGGTTTTCTTCGAACCTTGGATTTCCAAGCGTTAATACGGGTTAGGTTCCCTTAGAAAGACCCCCACGAAGGGCACTCCCCCCTTTAGGGCCTATATCCCTCGTGTTGATAATTGGCCGGCATAAACACAAACCAAACAAACCAAACCCAAAGACATCGTTTATTCCCAGAAAAGGTGTTTATTCGCAAAAATACTCGGTTCAGTTCTAGATTCTACACAGGTTTTTTTTTCAGTCTTTGCAACCCTAGTTATACATCAAATATACCTGATAATAGAAAAAATAAAGGAACGAACTATAAGTTATCTAATATAACCGAACTAAATCGGAATATACGGTATACCAATTACTTCTTACTTATAACGTTTGTGATGGTATCAAGACTTTAGGGATAATCTATAGTTTAATTGCTAAGTATAAAATCAAAAGATAACTATATCTTATCATACACTTTATTAGAAAAAGTTTATTATATTCTAAGAAAATATCAAAGATCAGCTTATTTTCATTCACTTCTTCTAACAAGCAATCATAACTGCTTAGTTGGCAAAACTTCTAATAAACTAAAGATTTTGTAATGATTCAACTTCTTCAAATATTTGCAATAGACTATGCTTCATTTTGGTTCCATAAATGTATATCTCATTAGTTTGGGATTTACCAGAACAGCATATTTTTCGAAAGAAATAGATTTTCTCATCAAAATAGAGAATACAATAGCTTATTCTTATTAATTGGACTTATGTCATGCGTGGAAATGGCGTTCGTTGATAGAACGCTAATCCGTTTTCCAGAACTTGTAAGAAATCCAACAAAGATTGATACACATTTTTGTTTTCAAGAGCAAAGTAAGCAGAACAAACAAACAAACAAAAAAAAAACTAAAAAATAATTTAAACATGTACATGGGTATATAAGGCAAATTTTACTTCGCCGATATTGTCAGAACATTTTCACTTTTCTCAAAGCCCTTTTTTATTGTTTTAATATAATTTATGATCTACATTTACTGGCTGGTAGATAAATACTGCATAAAGAGTTTTTAAATGTGTTACTGAAGATCCAAAATACAGGTTTATTTATCAAAATTTAAAAAAATTTAATCCTTTTTATATATATTTCATTTTTTTCAATAAGAAGTACTCGTAACATCCGCCTGTCTTATGATAATATAGATTTACTGGCTGTCTGATAAATGTTTATTTGAAAACTATTTAAATGTGTAATTCTGATCAACAATAAAGGTTTTTTTATTGAAATTGTTTTAGTATTTCAATCTTTTACATACGAATTAATTTTCTTTTCAATAATAAGCTTTCGTATCACAAGCCTGTCTTTTGAGCGTATATATTTACTGGCTGTCAAAGTTTGTTTAAGAGATGCATGAGCTAATAAAAAGGGAGGCTTATCCTCGTTTCGTTCGGTATAAAATCGTTTAAAAATTTATTTCGGTCTTTTTCCTTATTTCGACTCATTTTGAAAATACACTCAATCAAATTTAGGTTCATTTAGAACATGAATTTAATAAAGTAACTACACTTTAGTGAATTGTTTGAGAGATTCTTGTAATAATTCAAAATACACTGCTCAAAACAATTAAAGGATATTTGAAGTTTTATATAAAATAATGATATAAACGAAATTTTTTTTGCCCAAAATAGAAGAAGAGAATCACAAATGCGAATTTTTCTGGTTTTCAAACTGTGGAGTATGCAAATTCTGAGTTCGACGTCAAAAACGTCGCTTCAGCGGCAGCGAATGAAATTTGACTTTCAACTGGATAAAAGAGAATGAAGACAAGGATGATCGGCATTCAGTGATTGCTTTGTTTCGATGAGTACGATGTCTCAGCGAAGTCATTTTACAGATTCAGAAGCTTTGAGAATTGTTGGTAGGTTAGAAGGGGGCCAAACTCAAGCCGAAGTAGCGCAAGCCATTGGAGTGTCACAAAGTGTCATTTCCAGGATCTGGAACCGTTTTTTGGAGAGTGGATGTGCAGGCCGAAGACCAGGGCAAGGTCGTAGACGGGCAACAACGCCCAATGAAGATCAGTATTTAGCGTTAACAGCTCGGAGACACCGAACCATGAACGCTACTCTTCTCCAACAATACCTTCGCTCGGCTACAGGCACCACGATTTCAACTTAGACTGTCCGAAACCGGCTCCATGCTGTAGGTCCGTATGCTCGCCGACCGATGGTATGTGTTAGATTAACATCAAGGCATCGTCGCGACCGCAGGGAGTGTGCAACCGAGCATGTCAACTGGAGGAGAAATGAATGGAGCAATATTCTGTTTTCTGACGAGTCCCCTTTTTCTGTGCATCCGGATAATAGGCGTATTTTCATCTGGAGGGACCGTGGCAGTAGGAATAATCCTGCGTTCGTGCACGAAAGTGTCAGATTTGGCGGTGGAGGAGTGTTGGTGTATGGTGGCATCTCCATTGACGGGCGCACTGACCTCTACATCATTCGAGATGGAGCTCTGACTGGTCGCCGATATAGGGATGAGATCCTCAGACCTATTGTAGTCCCTTACGCTGCAGCAATCGGAGATAACTTCATTTTAATGGACGATAACTGCAGGCCACATCGTGCAAACCTGGTGGAGGATTTCCTTTTCGAAGAAGGAATCGTTCGAATGGAATGGCCAGCGTGTTCTCCAGACATGAATCCAATCGAACACGTTTGGGACGCTCTAGGAAGACGAGTTTCTGGCCGCCAATAACCCCCACAAACTCTCCAAAAACTGGAAAGAGCTCTTCTGGAAGAGTGGGGCAGAATACCCCAACTCGTCATTAATAGCCTCATTGAGTCCATGCCTCAAAGGTGTTCAACGTTGCTGGCCGCCCGTGGAAACCATACCCCCTACTGAAAATGATTTTCTTTGAAGAAAACACCTTTTCTTATTCTTTTTTTCTCATATGCACAAATTGTGTTTTTTTTTCCTTTAGTACACAAATGCGCAATAAAATGCATTTTTTCTGCCAAACATGTGTAATTTATTCTCATATAACCTACTATGTCTGTCGACCATGTATCAATCAGCTAAACAGTTTACCAGATACAAAATCTACCTAAAACTGCAATATCCTTTAATTGTTTTGAGCAGTGTATATATATATATATATATATAATATATTATTTACATTCGAAAACTATTCAAGTGGCATAAAATGGTTGGGTCAACGTTAGCTAATTGTTAAGTCGGAAATGTGTTAAGAAAGTAACCTCTAGTATGTTAATGCTATAATTCGGTCCAAACACTGATGAGAATTCAACTAACTTTAGTAAACCAACTTTTACCAACTCGCTTTGGTAAAATCTTGTATTCATGGGTAAAACTAAGGATTTACCAGACTTCCGGCTTTACTATTAACATTTTCATGAAACAGAATTATCATTAGTACTTGGCCCGAACTGTAGCATGAAGATACTAGGGGTTACTTTATTAACACATTCCCGACTTAACAATTAGCTAACAATTAGCCAACATTGACATAACTATTTTGTGCTACTTGGGTAGTTTTTGAGCGCGAATAAATTATTATATATATACATATTTGGATTATTACAGGAATCTCCCAAGCAATTCACTAAAGTGTAGTCACTTTACAAAATTCTTGTTCTGAATGCACCCATATTTATATTTAATTGTTCTGTCTTCCTTTTACAACAACAGTTTTCGATTCAAGATTTTTCTATATGTTACCAGTTCTCGGTTCAACTCCATTAACATAGAACTACTTACACAAGTTTACAGTTTAACCTAAATACCAAACTTTGAAACACGGTTTCCCCATTATATGGTGCAAAATGTTTTGTCACCATAATTTATGTGATCTTATGCGACATAAAGAATCATGCGATGCTAAGCATCATTTTTAAATTATATTTACATTGTTTATAAATCCTGACAAAAAAACAGAAACAAAATAACATATGGCTATTAATGCTTATAAACCTATTGTATGTGATAAGTACAATTTAATATTTTCAATAAAGTAGAGTTTTTTCAATATTTTATCTAAAACTAAAATATACTAAATAAATTAATAGAAAGTTTACGTGTTAGACATCATAGATAATAAAATGAAAATAATCTCCCGAAAATACTACATAGATTTCTTTATTTGAATATAATTTTTCTTTATAGTTCACGTATCAAAATAAAAGTTTACTTAAAAGTCTACGTGTTTCTAAATGACTAACATAATATACGCTTACGCTCCAACTAGCGCAATAAATTGTAGTGTTTGGCCAACAATGCCCATAAAAACTTTAAACTTTAGCTGTAAAACTCGCGAAACGGCTTTTTAAGGAAATTTTATTTCAAACAGGTAGTTTGATTAAATGAAAATAGAATGTCTCTTGAGTAAATAAGTTGAAAGTTTAAAATAAAAATACTTATCTCACTTGTCAAATTAGAAATTCTTTTGTTTTTAGCTCACAGGCTGTCAAAGCCTGTGTGCTAATGTATCCACAAGTTCTGTATGTAAGTAAGTATGTATGTATGTATCTACGTATCCGCGAGAACTCTTGATAGAAATATCCGATTTGCTTCAAATTTGGTATATAGTTTCATGCTGATAAGGCGCTTTCTTGATTATTTCTGAGGGTTCATTGGTTAAGTTTAAAGCGGGAACGGGGGCTAATGCTCCCTTAATTTAGATAAATGGGTTTTTCATGCAGAATTATCCGATTTGCTTGAAATTGATATATAGGTTCATTCTGATAAGGACCTCCCCTGATTAGTTCTGGGGTTTCATTGATTAATTATAAAGAGGGAATGGGGGCTAATGCTCCCTTAATATAGATAAATGGTAGATAAATGGGTTTTTCATGCAGAATTATCTGATTTGCTTGAAATTGGTAAACCGGTTTATTATGATAAGGCGTTTCCTTGATTACATTTGAAAGTTCATTGGTTAAGTATAAAGGAGTGGAACGGGGACTGATACCTCCCACATTAATTTAGATCAAATGGTTTTTCATGCAGAATTACCCGATTTGCTTCATATTTGGTAAACCGGTTTATTCTGATAAGGGGCTTCCCTTATTAGATTTGGAGGTTCATTGGTTAAGTATAAAGAAGGAATGCGGGTGGGGGGCTTATCCCCCCCCTTAATTTAGATAAATAGGTTTTTCATGCAGAATTACCCGGTTTGCTTCATATTTGGTAAACCGGTTTATTCTGATAAGGGGCTTCCCTTATTAGATTTGGAGGTTCATTGGTTAAGTATAAAGAAGGAATGCGGGTGGGGGGCTTATCCCCCCCCCTTAATTTAGATAAATAGGTTTTTCATGCAGAATTACCCGGTTTGCTTCAAATTCGGTACACCGGTTTATTCTGATAAGGCGCTTCCTTGATTAGACTTGGAAGTTCATTGATTATGTATAATGAAACCCTTAATTTAGCTAAATGGGTTCTTTTGTCGATTTTTTTTTATTGTTAGAGGTACATTAGTATTTGCAATAAGAGTATAATATACAATTAATGTTACTAGCCTGTGAGCTCAATGCCATCAGTTAAACTGAGCACTTTTCTTTTCATTTGTTCTCAAATTTAGTAGTGAAACTTTTTTCTTGAATATTATTTATTTAATGGGGGTGGGGGGGGGGGGAATCATCTTAAAACTTTTAAAAATGTGAAAAAAAAAGTATAACATGTTTTATTAAAGTATAACATGTTACTAGACTTTAAAATATAAAATTATGATGATACTCCAATTAGAACTGTTTTTATGATACAATATGTGGACCAATACCAATCCAAATAAAGGTAAATTTGAACTTTAAACTCCTTTTTCTCAAAACAGATGTTTTTCACTTTATGCACACCATATTTACAAAACTAAGTATAAAAGAAACTTCATTTATTTGTATTATATTGCATTTTATATATTTGTATAACTTCTATATATTTTTAACTAAGTACCTATGATATATTTATTTATTTTTAAAATTTTTATCGAAATTGTACCATAAGTTTTGTATGTTATGGCTTAACCCTTTCCGGCACACTGTGCCCGGGTCGGGTACCTAATTTTAATTCCAAACTTACGAACGGCACCAAGAATATTTTAATAAAATTTTGTTTTTACAATGAGTAGTTAAAGTAACATGTTTTAAATTTCTGAAAAAGTCGTTTTAAAATTCCGGTGTCGTTCGGCCATTTCATTATTTTACAGCAAAAATTGCCCGTGCCGGAAAGGGTTAATGGACTGTACAAATATTTTCATCTATCTGAAAACTTTATTATTATTTCAGATTGAAGTTAAAGAACATCATCTTAAGAATATATGTATGTAATATTAAGTGTATATATCGAATATAATTTTTATAATCCTGCGTGCAACACATTTATGTCAAATCACTTTTCTGAAAATCCTTAATTAGTATGTCTTAAGTAAACTAAATTCAGATTATTTTTTATTACAAGTATTTAAAGAAACTAAACAAAGATCAGTAATACGTAAACAGAGATCGGTAATACGTAAACAAAGATCGGTATAATTTACTCTGAAAAAATTGTTTAATTTGAAGAAATATTTACAGCTCCAATTTTTTTAATATCTCGTTAAAATCAAGGAATATCGAGCGGCTGAAAGTGACTTTCCTCCTTTAACCATTTATCTACTGACGGTACTTATAAGTACCATCAAAATAGCTTGTCATAAAATTCATTTAACCCTTTATCTACTGCATTATGATCTACTGCAATTTTTTTCATGTAATATTTTTTTTCAGTTACTACAATGAAAATTAAAGGATAAACATAAAAAAATACTCACCAGTGAGAAATTTAATTATTTAGAGGTAATTAATTAAAGTGGTTCTTTAAAGTACCGTCAGTACACTATGGCTAAAATATCGTAACAGAAAAACCACAAGGTATTTCAAATGGCACCAGAAAATATTTTGGATTTAATAAGTATGTGAAATGTAGGTTTTTCATATTTACAAATAAATCTTTTGGCAAATTCCGGTGCCAATCATTTATTTCAACACTTTAAAATTCAAAATGCTTCGGCCATGAAAGGGTTAAAAAAACAATTTTTTCTTTAGGTTTCAATCTTGTTACCAGTCCTTCAGTTATGCGACGTCTATAATCCAGGAACAACATGTTATCTCTCATCTCCACACATGCATTATATGAATTAACATATGCCATTTCTAGCATAGTTAAAACGAGCCGGTTCCACAACTTTTTCAGTTTCCTATAAAAAATAACAATGAAACCGAAAAAAAAAATACTAGGGAAATCATTACTATACTATATTTTAATAATTACATTTTAAAGTAGATGAAAACGATAGATAACTACACAGACGGAAAGTAAACGAGAAGTTTTTCATCAATACCTAGTGTACTGACAGTACTTATAAGTACCACCAAATAATTCAACTCTTAAATAAAATACATACACCGTTCACCCAACATAGCTAGTCAAACTGTATTCTAAGATCATAATGAACACATTAAAAAAAATCTAACAGTTATTTTAGATCCTTTACTGTGTTTGCAGCAATAAAAAGATGAGCGTGACAATATGTACAAAATGTCGGCTCAAAACCCATCGTCTGTGTCTAAGATAGCCTCCTTACTCGCTAAAATAACAAACCTAGAACTACTGCTGCAATGTATCCGGATAAATTGGAGTTAAAAGAGTATTTTTGAAAAGTACCATTAGAATATTAGTAATATTAACTATGGGATGAATGTTTAAAGTGACTGGTACTTAAAAGTACTGTCAGTAGATAAATTAATATATTGATTAATTGTAATACAGTTTAGAATGAGTTATAGGTACATTACTTTATCTTGTTCCAAAAGCATTATGGGTTACACGAAGAAAAAAAAAATTAAAGGATGATTTTCTTTTGCCCTTTCACCTTTTCAGCTTTCTTGGTGTTGGGAGGGGGGGGGGGATTTTTCAATTCAGAAATATTTCTATATTACTATTGCAAGAACATTTGGTTTGTACATTTCCTAATTCTAATAATTACTAAGAGAAATATTTAAAATAAAAGATTTGAGTGGGGTTATAAATATTGCGCATAATCCCTATAAATTCAAATTTAATTAATCCTTCTAAATCCTTCAATACTTCTAAAATCCTTCTAAAATTTATTAAATGATTATGTAGATCTTCTAATGTAGTTTAAAAAATTCACGAAAAATGCTTTAGAAGATAAAATTTTCATGAATTCGTAATTCAGAACATAAATAGTTAAAGAGTGTTATATCCTTTTGAAAAATTATATTGCCATCAGTTAAATTATTCTGTTTTACTGAATAATTTCTAGTTTTGGTTTAAAACAAAGAATCTTGATGTTTTAAATCAAATTTTAGGTCGCAGTATACTTACAAAAATCATCATTAGCTAACAATTGCATACAGCTTAACTTCCTTGATGGAAACATGTGCTTAGTTTTTAGTAAAAACTTTTTTAAATGGTGTCACATACAATATAGCTCGTATCCCTTCGAGGTTGCTTTTTCTTCGCTTCGGTTCTCTTTTTTTTCAGAACCGCCAATGCCTCGTTTAATAGTATTTTCAATAGCACATTTAGATTTCGAATCGAAATTAATCTTTGCAAATTCTATATTTTTCTAACTTAAAAAAAACTGAGTTTTCTTCACGGGAAGCTTGAAAATTGCAAACAGAACCAATCATTTCGCTGTTTCAATAACAGTTTTATATCCGCAGTTATCAAATTTTAATAACACACTGAAATGAAGTGCATGCGTAATCAATGAAAAAATACAGGTGTTCTTATGATAATAAATCGATAAATTCATGCAAAGTTTATATTTTTTATGTATAATAATTATTAGTTTATTTATTATGCAAAAAGGTACTTCAGCAAGTTACTTATATCTAGATGCTTGCATATAATTAACATAATGGTTAAATGTTAGTTATTTCGAAATTTTATAAAAATGAGACTGTCCTTATAATTATGATTCTGAGTGCAAGTGTCATGATTTTGCGTATAAAAGCCAATCCATGAACGTTTTTCGTGCTTTTGAACTTGAAAGAAAAAAAAAAAAAAAAGAAAAAAAGAAAAAAATGTATGAAAACCGTCCTAATGTAAAATAAAGTGACTATATGTACGAAATGTAAATAACTGAATTATATCTTAAATTATAAAATGAAAAGATAAATAACATTAAACATGCTTTTATCAATATGATATATTTTTTATATGGTTCACAAGAATGTTTGTGTGTAAGCATGTAAATTACTTTAATATAAATGAATTGTATTTTGTAATTAATTCTTCTTCGTGGAAGGAATGTAGGTTTATCGTCATTGTAAATCACGAATGTCGCAGACATGGCATAGTGACAGATGTAATGGAGCTCATGAGTCAAAGAATGTCGTGAATGTGACATTGACAATTTTGACAAATGTAAAAAAGCAATGAGACAACATGTCTAATAAAATGTAAAATGTATTAAAGATAGGATGTTTTTATTTAATTAAATTGTATTAAATATATATATATATATAGAAATTTTTTAACTATAAAATACATAAAAGAACAAGAAAGACAGGTAAAAAAACAAAGACAGTCTGTTCTTCATCAGTGGGAGGACAGGCAAAAAACTAACTCCACCCCCACTTTTAAAATTTGCAGGTTTCTGAACACACGCTCACCCTGCATTCAATATTGAAAAACTATTGTCATTTTATTAACCAAATTCCATAAAAAACTAAAATAACTCAAATTAAAACTAACAAACAAATTTACATAAAAAAAATTTACATAAATATTATCATTAATCAATTAATACGTTTCAGTAAAATTTGTGGCAGAGACAATAATTTTTATAAACAGATCTTTAAGTTGTTGGCTAATTTATTTCACAATAATTTTTACCCTATAAAGTTTTTGAAATATTATTTAAAGACAGTTCTAAAAAGTGAATGGCAACGATGTGGACTAGCGGCATGAACATGTGATGGCAGCTTTCTGGAACTTTCTGTATGAAATAGGCATCCTAAAGTCTTGTTAAAAGAACGGGTGTGTATTGATGAATTGAAATGAAAGAAAGTTGCACGGAACTCTGATATTTGACAATGGCTTTGGAAGAAAAATTATTTGTTTATTGTTGACGGGTGAGAAACATTATACAGGTATTACTGTTTTTCATGTTTTGAGAAATTTTTATTTTGCGGGTTTGGGGGGGCGCACGTTTATTCTGCATTCATGCATGTTAAGTTAATTTCTTTTGTTTTTATTTTAATGGCAATTTTTTAAGTATTTCTCTAAAAAACTTTTTATTAAAGCTTTTTTGTTTTTGTATGATAATTTTTATATTGTTAACATTATGTTCGTTAGTTTTAATTTGAGTTATTTTAGTTTTTTATGGAATTTAGTTTTTTAATGGAATTTGGTTAATAAAATGACAATAGTTTTTCAATATTGAATGCAGGGTGAGCGTGTGTTCCTGCAAATTTTAAAAGTGGGGGTGGAGTTAGTTTTTTGTCTGTCCTCCCACTGATGAAGAACAGACTGTTTTTGTTTTTTTTACCTGTCTTTCTTGTTCTTTTATGTATTTTATAGTTAAAAAATTTCTGCAGATATACACCTTCCTTTTGGAGTTATGGTGTTTAGGCATTTTGAAATGATGTAATATGTTTTATTGCAATTGAGATGTGCTGCTGTAGCGCTATTCATGCAGTAATTTTTCATTAATTTTGAAATAATATATATATATATATATATGTAGCATTTTGCTACCGAGTTTCAGATATTTAGGCGACACCAGTACACCTCGACATAAAATGTAGTAGAGCAATCAAAACCATCCATCCGTTATATTGAAAATACCGGATTGCAGTCAGGGTGACGAGAAAAAACAGGCTCGAAAAACATTGATAATTTCCCTTACGTAAAATTACAGAGAGTCATCGTCACTTTTTAAACCGTTTTTATTGACAAAAACATAGTAAAACATTTCCAGTAGTTATTCCATCCACTCTCAAAAATCGATCATCACTTCATAAGACTTTAGATGTTATAAGAATAGGATCTACACATTGGAACGTTCACTCCAAGCGACGCAACTTAATTAGACAACCAGAAAAACGTAAAAATCTTCTCTCCATCGCCGATGTAACGATATTTGTACTCCGAACAACAACGCGCGGACGGTTACAGAAAGGTAACAGACCAATTCTAGAAAAGAGCTGGGGGAGGATGGGACATAGAACAAATTACGATTCGATGGGAAAGGATGACGTCGATAAAGAACTCTTTATACGGCGTCAGAATAAAAGTGCAAATAACGCTGGCGGACGCATGGAATTGTGGGTATAGAACACGAAAGAATAAATGATATTAAAACATTCGAAAGAAAGAGAATTTAGTTTTAGAATAAAATGAAAAAGTAATTTAATGGGTTTTATAAGATTAGGCGAATGGATTAAGGTTTTTAGAATAATAAAAGAATACGCAACTTTAAATGCATGAAATAAAAGACAAAAGATATTACGATATTATTAAAGATAGGTAAAAAAGGAAAAATATTAAGAATTTGAAATAGTTTTACTAAGAAAAAAAGACGAAAATTTTTATTATTACACACACACACACACACACACACATATATATATATATATATATTACACTGTAGCTGTAAAATTATTGTAACTGTTTTTTATGTGAATTTTATTTAAACTGAATTTTCGATTAAATGACAATAGAATACCACTTAAGTAAACACAGCTAAAGTTTTGAACAACAAATAATTTTTACAGAAAATATAAAACCAATTTCAAGGAATTTTTTCTTAACTTAAGCACTTTTATTTCCTTAACACAGACGTCAGAGCCCAGAACTTGCGGTATTTATATCCGCCATAATACCAGTTGGTGCAGCTTAAAATTTGTGCTCAGGTTTTGTGCTTAAAATTAAACCTAAATTTTAAAATAATGCGTATGTTCTGAGATACAGTATGGCATTTTTAACTTATATTACAATGCATGCGGATGCATACATTGTAATATCTGATTATAATATATGAATATATGTTTCAGGGGAAACTTATAATACAATGTAATGCGTATGCGGATACAGTGACACTTTGAATTTATATTACAATGTAATAGGTGTCTACTGCTACAACAATGAATTTCTTCGGGGTATTTTCAAAAAATAAACATTAATAACACAAACTCCAACCAGCGCTTTGCTAATATTCAAAAGTAAATAGCTAGCAGATAAATTTTAGTCTAGACTCCAGGTCTCTTGCACAAAGTCTATTGGTGGAATGCAACGTCTTTTTCATGTGACAGCCAAGAGGGAAAGAAATTCGTAGATCATTTGTTAGCTGCGGGAATTCATTTTTTAAAACTAATTTTATTACATAATTTATTACATTTATAATTTTATACATGTGTTTATAATTTTATTTTATTACGAATGAATATTTTAAATGACTTATAGATATCTAGCTTTTCAAAAGTAAATAATTCAACGAAAAACATAATTAACGGCATGATTACTAATAATTTGAGATAGTACAGCTTTAAATCATATAGCGATGCCTATACATTTTAGAATACATAAACAGCGTCGCATTAAAATTTCATTACCTTACATAGATATATGTTACAGAAAATAATACATATGAATAAAAATAAAACACTGCGTCTGCACATTCTCTGTACCAATGAAAATGTTGTAAATTTGAAAATCATAAAACGTTGAGTAAAAAATATTTTCACCTTTGACTTCTTATTCAAACTTGAATAAGACATACAAATAAAATAAATATCATGTAAATAAAATTCGAAATTAATATGACATTTACAATTTTTAGATGCATTTAAGAATACAGAAAATATATTAAAATCTAAAAACGCATTTCTTAAGGTTTATAAATTAATCGTATGTAGATTTTTAAATCCACATAATTATTTTTTGAATTATTTAAAATATATAAACAATTGTAAAAATATTACTAAAGGTAATATTGTTATTAATTTCAGTGTTATTTATAAAACAGAGAAGATTTCAAAAAACCTTATGACGAACCCAGCCGAAAAATATTATTATTTAAGAATTAATTCTGTCTCCTTTTCGGGGGGAAGGGGGGGATGGGGGTGTAGGCGACATTTTTGGAATATTGGATATCACTCAGTTTTAATCCTTTATGTATTGAATTATCAATTCATGAAAATTTTATCTTCTAAATCCCTTTTCGTGAATTGTTTAAACTACATTAGAAGACTTACATAATCATTTAATAAGTCTTAGAAGGATTTTAGCAGGATTGAAGGATTTAGAAGGATTAATTAAATTTGAATTAATAGGGATTTTGAGCAATATTTATAAACCACACAAATATTTCATTTTAAATATTTTTCTTAGTATTTTGTAGAGTTAGGAAATGTACAAATACTGTATAATGTTCTTACAATAGAAATATAGAAATATTTCCAAATTGAACCCCCCCCCCCCCCCCCCAACGTCAAGAAAGGTGAAAAGATGCAAAGAGACAAAAGAAATCATCCTTTTAAAAATATTTTTGTTTTGTGTAACCAATAATGCTTTTGGATGAAGATAAAGTAATGCATCTAATACTCATTCTAAACTGTATTACAACTAATATATGTATTAAATGAATTTTTTAACAAGTTATTTTAATGGTACTTATAAGTACCGTCTGTAAATAAAGGGTTAACCAATATTTGTTTGTTATATGCAAATCAAAAACATTTATATAAGCTTTGCTTGATATAGAAATTATATACAAGTTGTCAATGGACATTTTTGGAAAGTTCTCTAACATTCACTAGTTAGTATTATGGAACTTCGTCAAATAAGTTAAATATTGTCTATTATATAAAGTACTGAATCGATATTTAGACATTTTTGTAAAGTTATATTTACTAGCTAACATCATCAAATTTGTCAAAGAGTAAGTTAGTTAAAACAATATACTTCCGTCTGCTATGTAAAGTAATGAAAGTATTCAAACTAAGCTAAAAATTGTTAAAAGTGATAAATAAATATAGTTAAAAAGCCATATGAATAACTTTATTCAGATCGATATATGTGTCATCGCTCAAACGACGAAAACATTTTAGCTTAGTTTTAATAATTATAAGTAATTTTGATACAGAATATTATATTGAAAGCATGTTTAGACATTTTTATAAAGTTATATTAACTATTTAATGTGATCAAACTTAGCGAAAGAGCAATTTCGTCAGAGAAGAAAATTTCATCTATTATATAACATAGTGAATGGATATTTAGACATTTTTGTAAAGTTATATTCACTAGCAAACATCATCAAATTTATTGAGAAGTAACTTCGTGAGAGAAATTTTGTCTTTGCATAAAATTTAGAAAAATTTAAACCTATAACTTTTAGTGACGTTTTTATTTACTTATATGTTTATTACATCTCATTACTAAGCAATGAATATCAACATAAGAATGATGAAACCACTTCTACAATAATTTATGCTTATGACAAGCTTTGTTAAGCGAATGAAAGAAATAAAAACAATATGTAAAATATAACATTAGATATATATTAACATTTACTTACGCTACCACTTTCAAGATATGTGAAAAGTATCCACAATTATTCAACAACTTACCTAAAAAATGAAGAAACGTACGATATGAAAATGAATATATGAAATAAAATTCTAATAAGTTTGATATTAGAATGTATTCATCTAAAACTTGAGATTTTTTTAATTAATTATTATGTATTATTCTTTATTAACATTGTAAACAAATTGCAAACACATAATTGAGACTAAAATTATCATTTTTAAAAGAGTTCTGTAAATTTGTATTACGCACTCATATAAATATATGTATATATATGTATATTACTATAATTATTATGATACGTGTCAGAATAATGTTAAACTACAGTGAATTCCTAATGGTTATTTGTTTTTCTGTTTATTATAGTCAACTGAAAGATTTAAACTCATAAATTTTATTGCAATACTTCAGAGTTATTTTTTACACATTGTTAAGGAAATTTTAAATGTATTCAGCATAAGATAGATATATTTGCAAATAAATCAATTCAGAATTAAATCTCAAAATATTGGTGTTAGCATCAGTCTTTTTTTAAACGATTTTTAAACCTCTACCTGCAGATGTATTAAAATATCATTTATTAAACCTGTTTTCAAAAGTTAATATTTCTGTTTGAAAAAGTAACGACTCCGATATACTCATTTTACTGAATTTAATTTCTATAAATTGGGATTGAAAAAGGGAAACGTAAATATCAAAAATACACTTGAGTAACAAAAATCGGCTGAAATTGAAATGCTGTGAAAATCAAGAAATATGTACTTAGGTATTTATAGGATGTAAAGAAAAATATATTTCAATCGTAGTTGAAGTTTGCGAATCATAAATTTCTTCTTAGATAAAAAGATTTTTATAATATTATTTTTTAAAATAGAGTGTTATTAAGTCTTAGAACTGAAATGTGTATTTTCATATATATACATATATTATACATAATGTGAAATGAAGAACTCGTCGCAATTGTGGGACGCAGTTGCTATTTGAAAATTATCACATACTTTTTGAAACCATCCTAATTCTTAAAAATATTCTTATTCAATCGTTTAAAAGAGCAAAGTAATAAACTATAATTCTTGCAAAATTAATTACCCTAAATTATAACAAAAAAAAAAGATTTTAATGAAAATTACTTTTTATAATAAAAAATAGAAAATCTAAATTAATATTTGTATCAATTTTAAATTGCTTATGCTATTTTTAAGTCACAGTGCAGTAACTATTAAGGTAGGCAATGTGAAACTTGTCTTAATCAAGAGAAAGTGAATAATTTTGTGCATATACGAAATTAAATCGTAAAAATATCTTAATCTTAAAAAATAATAAAAAAAAGTAATTATTTTTCTAGAGCAATGAGAATGTGTTCTGTAATTTTTCACTGTGTAATTAAATACTGTGATAGTATAACAGCAGTTATGAACGAGCTACGCTCGGTTAAAATTAGCTATCTGTTCAATTTGATATAACCACAAATTCTCGCTATTTTATTGCTATAAAACCTGTTATTTTATAACAGTCTAGAAAATGCTTTCATATCCTGAAAGCCAATTTTTTCGCCATATGTCGCCAAAACGTCGCTAAATAACTTCGCTTTGATGACATTCTTTCATTTGACACCAAGAGTGTGTTGAGGACGTTTTATGTACCCTGGTTGAATTACGTTTCGAGACCGTTCTATGGACTCTGGTTAGTTGAATCATGTATATCTGATGCTATTGGGAATTCTTGGAAAATTCCTTTAGATTCTGAAAGTCAATTTTGTGCCAAATGTTGGCAAAATATCGCCTAGTTTGATGACATTTTTTCATTTGGCGCCAAGCATGTGTTTTGCCATAGGTAATCTTGAAAATCAATTTTTCAAATCACGCCAATATCACCAATATTTCGCCAAATATCGCCAGATATCGCCAAATTTCGTGAACCGTTGTGAATTTTGTGACTAAGTTTGCTTTCAACTGTTCAACAATTTAATAACTGTTTGGACCTTCATTCCCACTGAAAATCCTTGAACCTTAGTGCCCCAAAATGACCCACTAATCGAATTTTCTGGAACATGTGACGTAGCCCAATGTTCTTCTCGTACACGAAAACATTAGATTACAAAATTTAATCAAAATCGGCAGAGCCCTTTTTAAAAGATAAAATTTGCATACACACACACACACAACATTTATTCGTATTATAATATAGGATATAAATATAACTTAATATTAAGCAAAAATGACATAACTCATAACCATTTATACTCACTGTTGAAAATTAATCCCAATTAATACTAATTGCATAATATATTCTTATTATAAATTAAGTAAAATTTTTTCAGTATATAAGCCATTAACATTTACTTAAAAATTAATTGTGTAGAACATAAAAGCAATCTGAGTAAATGAAGAAGTGAAATTTAAGGTAGCGTAACATATTATTTTACATGGATATAAAAATACTTACACATGTAGTAAACAACAGAAAACAACATTTCATTTTCTAAACGTACTTTATTTATTCAATTATATCTTTTCGGAAAAATTCTTTCAAAAATAAATGCATATATACAGCCGATCTCATTAATAAACTTTATTGAAAAGAGCACATGTACATTTTGCTTTTGACTCTATTATTACGTAATGTACATGAAGCAGAAGCTAAGCAATTGAGTTTTTTTTCTAGAAAACTCTGAGTATGTTCATTACAATAGTTCTAAGTCATATTTCACTGTTATGTTCTTTTGAATGCATAAAATATTAATGATGTTGTATGCGACAAAATAAATAACGGTGAAATATTATTAAAAATTACATTATCATGAATAAAATGGTTTAACATTTAAGGCTTTAGAAAACATAGAATAAAAGGATGTGCATTAGGTAGAAAGAAAAGATAGGTAGCAAATCATATTGTTATTTTATTTACTGTCTGTTTGAACTTTTTAGCTTGGGCAATTAAGACTAGAGAAAAAACAAATATTTAAATAGCAAAAAGTTCCTTAAATCATGGTAGAAGTGAATGAAAATATTGAATGTCTATCTGCTATGAATAAAAAACTTAGTATTTTTATTAATTTTTTTGTCTTACTTTATTGTCATCGTCTATTATTATTGCATTATACTTTAAAAACAAGCAATATAATTTTTGTTTTTTAAGTCAATTCCTACTTAGGTCATCAAAGAAAAATTTTATATAATGCCTTAAGCTAATATTAGTTTTTGTTGCATTAAAATATCTCAATTTGTTGATTTTCTATAAGCAAGTAGGTTTACAATGGAAGTCTATGGGAATTTGGCAAAATATTAGAGATATCGCCAAGTTGGCATCACTTTTGGTGACTCATTTAGATCACCAAATTTGGCGATAAACTTGGCGGTATTTGGTGACAGAATAGGGTCCCCTCTATGGTAATCCCCTTATAGGTATGGATATGCATTAAATGCTGTTCAATAAAATAACCAATGGCCGACATTTTTTCTCCCATACAAAACTAAAATTAGTTAATTAAATTTACGGAATTAATATTTGAAAAAACTTTATTAACATTAAGTGTGATCCACTACAAGTTTAAAAAAATGTTCCCTTTTTATCGGTATATAAAAATATGTTTTTTTTTTTCATTTTATTTATTTATTTATTTATTTTTCTATTTTTTTACTTTTTTGTGAGTATTTTACTTCTTTCTTTTTTCTGTTTTCTTCATATACGGATAGAGGGATTTTGTTGCCGCATCCACCAATTTTGGCCATATCGGTATTGGAGGAATGCCATCAAGTGAACTTTTGAAGACAAAATGACCGAGATTATAGTTATATTGCAACGGAATCCTTAAAAACTTGCACAGTGACTCCGCCCTGACCTCGGTGTTATCAAATCCGAGAACATTGGCAGAAGCTTACCGTTTTGTGGCCGGCATGCCAACTATTGAATTAAATGGCCTTCTTCAATCTCAGAAAAACGCAATTATCCAAAAAAAAAAAAAAAACTTAAATTTCATTCATGTGTTATTTACTATATGCAGTAGGATCGTAAAGTGGTAGGAAAAAAGCAAACACCCCCTACTAACTCTGCAAGAAATATAAGCAGAAGAAAGTTACTGATACCAAACGATTGGAAATAAATTTAAAATTTTAAATGATGTATATAATTTTTTTAGAGAGCAATCAAAAATAAAAAAACAAACCAAACTTTGATTTTTCAATGGCAATGCCGAATTTGGACAATATATTTTAAATCTTCTGTTCGAACTATGCCTATATACAAATTTTAAGGCTTTTCGATGATAAATTTTTGAATTGCAAACATTCAAAATTTAGATTTTTTAATGTTAAATTATATTTTCATACTTTTGTTAATATGTCCTAAAATTATAAACCTAATGTGCTAATTTTTTGTATGGTTATCATTTTAAAAAGTTAAATATAAATACGTTGAATTTATAATAACCCGACAAGAAGGGTTATGTGTTTCACGCGTATCTGGGTATGTGGATTTCTTTATACCCTCGAAACATCCCAACGGCTGGATAGATTTTAATGAATGAAGTCTCTATCAATTTATCTTAACAGCCCGATGGTTACAGGCTAGGTTTTGTTTTTATAATTTCAAAATGGCGGCCGTAAAATACAAAATGGCGGTACAGACGAAAAAATATTTTTACGCACCCTATTCAGTGGCATGTCATTGGATATGTCTTTCAAAATGAAGACGATGTTTCATTGACTATTTTACAGTCAGAAGCTCCATTTAAATATTACACAACCTGGAAGTAGTGTAGGTAACATCTCTAGCTTTGCTGCAACTCTAACCTTCATAGACATCTAGAGGCCTTATCAAATCAGTATTTATAGATAGGAACTAACAATTAAACACAACTTAAAAGTCATGAATACAAGTAATAAAAAAAATAGGGAAGTAATATAAAAAATAGCTTCACGTTGAAAAGAAATAATTAATTAGTTCGCTTTTTACGCAGTCGGGTTTTTGGTTCTCTAAATTTAACTTTTACTTGTTTTTATAAATTTGTATTTTTAATTATGAATTGTGAAATTATTATTCGAAAAAAAATGTGAATTGCAACTGACACTTTTTTTGATGGATTTATATTTATTATGTCCTGCTTTATGCGAATCCAAAATTTCAAAATTTTCTTGCAAGTAGTTTTCAAATTATGCTTAAAAAACGGCAGAATGACGGTTTAAGGGGCCGTCTATGATAGAGCTTTTGCTTATCCGAACTAGGGTCGATCTCGATTTGTTCGGATAATCGGCGCTCTACTGTACTTTTAAAATTATGCTTTAAAATCGTCAAGATCCTGGTTAAAGGTGGCGTCTATAAAATTCAGAAAAGCATAATTTGAAGAAAAAAAATTACTAATTTTATTGAAGCATTTGGGCTGGCAATAGCCGAAACATATTAATTGAGTGGTATATTGGCAAGAAATAATACATTAATAAAAGTATCTTTGTAATTATGTAGCATTTCAACGATATAGTACCGCATTTCAATTTGGATACAGCCCCTAAAACAGGCTCATTTTGAAATAGTTAAATTCCCTAAAACTAATCGTGAGGATTTCATGAAAATTTATATCTAGGCTAATTGAAGGATGTAGAATTTTTTATGGTGTCAAAATTGGGTATTGCTATTGAAAAAAAATATTTTTTTGGGTTTGTTTTGATATGTAGATTACCCCTATGCAAGTTTTATATAAATCATGTAAAAATAGACTTTCTTCTGTGATAACTTGTTGCAGAGTTAGTAAGTGGGTGTTGACTTTTTTTCCCCCGATTCTACCTCATATTATTTTAAAAAGAATTTTACAAAGGTACTTCTTTTAATTTTAAAAATATTTTTACTCATTATAATATATATATATATATATACAACTTAGGGAATTATCCATTATAATCAAGCGTAAAATTTCTTATAGTAGGAGAGCTATTGAACATTTTTGAGTAGATATTTGAGGCACCCTGAAAATTTGTGCAACACTTCTTTTGTAATGCCTGAATACAAAATCGAATGTCTGGCACAGTTTTTGTGCCGACTAAAGTGTCTGTCACTTTCAAAATATTTTTTTCTAAGCATAAATATTATTCTGTCTCAATCTCAGCGTGCCTCAAATACCTTTTTTGGGTAGTCAAAAAATGGCACTTGACACGTGTCTGGCACAGTTTTTGGGCCGACTAAAGTGTCTGTCGTTTTCAAAATATTTTTTTCTAAGTATAAATATTATTCTGTCTCAATCTCAGCGTGCCTCAAATACATTTTTGGGGGGGTAGTCAAAAAATGGCACTTGACACGTGTCTGGCACAGTTTTTGGGCCACGATCCTTCAGCCAGACATTCGATTTTGTATTCAGCCATTACAAGAAGTGTTGCACAAATTTTCAGAGTGCCTCAAATACCTTCCCTAAAATGTTTAACAGCTCTTGGACTATTAGGCATTTAGTGTAATTCTTTTTTTCGGAAAAATACTGCTCTAATTTTGATATCGATGAACTCAAATTAACTTTACATTTTACATTTTTTTTAGAATTTATTATTCTTATTCTTATTATTTCTCTAACCTTCTTGTATTCACCTTTTTCATATGATGATTTCTACATAAGATAAGATTATATAGTTGTTAATATAAGGTACTTAAAGTTAAATGTTGCTCGAAATTAAATTCCTATAACTCTTTTTAAACAGATATCAAATCTAAAATCACGTTTCTCTTACAAGGAAGGTTTCCATACAGGGCATACTCAGAATATGTTGAAAAAAATTGTCGTGAAACTACTCATGTATGTAATAAGGGATCAGTCAAATTTAACGGCGGAATTTCAGTAGAAAGTCTGTAAAAAAATAATATACTTTCGAATATTTGGCGCGAAAATACGAAAGTGACACGCGATTTCGCGAGCAGGATTTTTCCTCGGCAAAAGCAAACGATTTTAATGCATCTGAAAATTGTTTATTAATTGTTTTTTAGAATGCACGGTTTTTAATGAATCTAAACTTAATCAATGAAAGAGGTTATTATATATATTTTTATTACATATATATGTTGCTTGTTGCTATAGTTATTTAATTTTATCACTGTAAAAATATTTTCTATGCTTTGCAAGTTGAAAATATCTATTTTAAGTTATAGTCATCTGATATTTGATTGCCATAATACATTTCCATATCAAAGAAGAAGTCGTTTCCATAGCAACAAAATCAAATCGACAGCATTCTATCTGCCTAATTTTTGAGCTTCAAATAATTTAAATCAAATTAAATTTTGCTTTAAATCGTAAAATATGATATTTAAATTTTATTATAAATTCATATAAATATATATGAGAAACTGTAGTTAAAACAAACTAAAAATGACAAAAGTATAGTTAAAACAAATTAAAAATGACAAAACTAAAGTTATTTAAATTAAACTTATATAAACAAATTCAACATAAAAAGTTTTTCTTACATAAAAGCGTATTTTTTTCATCGCCAACCGGTGATAAATCGCCAAATAAACGAAAATTTCGTTATTTTTTTACGGACGCTGTATCGGGGTTCCGGCAAATTTTTTTTATAAACATATATACCCATATGAGAAGAACATTCTGTAATTTTTTCAGATTTTTCTGAGTATGCCCGTATGGAGACCTTCCTTGTTAGTCGAACTTTCAATAGTTTCAATATTCTTTTATCCCACCTAATAAGATTATAATTGAACAACAAAAATAATTGAGTGTAGGTGTCATATCTGGTATTATTATTTGTTTTTTCACTTCTGTAGGTAAAACAAATAAAACAAATCATGTGCATTTTTAACATTTCCATATAGCATTTTATTGTAATATAATAAACAAAATAAGATAAAAGTCGCTTTTCTCAAAGTTTTGTGATCGTCCTCCTATATCTGTCGATTTTAGGGTTGTTAATGTCTTTTTTAACACTTTCCAACAAAGTTGAAAGTGTTTATGCATTCGGTTTGTCTGTCCATCTCTCCGGGTGTTTTCTGCCCACGCTCTAACTCTCGTAAATATACTTGGATTTTCATGCTATTGATTAACTTTATTAAGGTCACCAAAGCATGTTTTATATTGCATATGAAGTATGTGGGCTTAATAATTCATTTACTGGGGCACTCAAAAGTATTCCATTACTTTATGGTATATTGGGGAAGAATCGTTTGCAGAGTATTTTAATAACATTACGCTATTTTAAATATATTAAAACTGATATAAATCACCGAATTTCACTAAGAGTACGTTAGAATACGGCATTCATAATATTTGTCATTAATTTACAGGGTCACACAAGAGAAATCTGTTACAGTACTGTCTTTATTTAATAATTGCTGGAAGTGCGCTTTAAATTCGGTATACGTTTTTAAATTTACTAATATTTTGCATGTTACTCGTTGTATATAAATTTTATACCTTATATACTGGGCTGCACAAAAGTATTCACGTACCATTCTCCTTATTACCGGAAATTGTTGAAGGGGAATTTTCAGCTGAGGTATATGTGTTTCTTAAGTGAACTAAGTTCTAGTATGCATGTAGTTAATAGATACAAATCTATATATCATATACAAGGTTGCTCAAAGAATTCGGATAATTTTCCGATTGAGATGGAAACAGCTGAAATAAGGTTTTTAAATGTGTTATGCTTTTCCATATGGTTGGAATACGCATAATATTTTAACTTATTAAACGGTGAAGTTTTGTTACATTATTCTGAATTTGTTGGAAAGTATTTCATAATTCATGCTTAATGCATTATTTTTTTCTTTCTTGTTTACTTTATGTATTATTATGTACTCCGCCTAGCGGCTTTTGTTTTAAGAAATTATGTGTACAAAGCTTAACCGTTAATTCTTATTATCATCATGACTTAAAATGAAATAAAAACTTTTGGCGATGTCATTGTATCACTTCTCATCTGGCTTTTGATTTGTAAAGTCTCACTGCTTTTTGTTATTGGGGTGTGGGGTTACTTCTTGATATATCTCTATTTTTGTTAACAAATACTTTTCCTTATGAATATTTTCTGACAGGGTTTAGCTTGTATCATAATAATATATATTCCAAACGGAAAGTCAAAAACATATATTTATTTGCTTAAAAGACGTTACTTCACTAAAAACACATTAAAAATATATTAAAAACCTACATTGACATGGTACAATTCCTTCATTGAGTCGTCATCAGAATGTATAACATAACTACAAACACAATGCACATGAAAACCAGAAGAAGAAAAAAAGTGTCATACATAACCTTTTTTAAGCAAATAAATGTTTTTAATATATGTTTTTGACTTTCCGTTTGGAATATGCATTATTATGATATGGTTATTAATAGACGTATTTAAGACATATTACTCGTACTTATGTTTGGGTTTAGCTTTTTTCAGGATTGGAGATGTGGCGTACTTCTACATTGTACCCCCATACCTTTATCTTTTTTAAAATATAGTTTTACGAAGACAATATTTCTAATTACGAAAGCTCACCCACAACATGCTATCACCCTTTTGTTATATTAATTTCTTCATATTCGAAAATAAACACTAATATAAAAAATTACAATACTTTTACTTATTATTATCAGACAAATGAGAAGTTTAAACAGAATGTTTTCAATATTAAAATATTTTAAATACTTTACAAAGGCTATCCTGGTTTAACTTAGTTAATTATATAAGAATCTGTATATATTTAGATATTGTGTATAAGAAGTGTATATATTTAGAGAAATGCTTTAAGTTATGCATTAAAATTAAGCTTAAAATTTACTATCGAAATTACTTAAAATTTTTCTGCATACAAAATGATTTCATTCAAGAAACACAACTTTACTTTACAGTAAAACAATTTTTAGATAATAATAATAATAATAATAATAATAATAATAATTATTATTATTATTATTATTATAGTTTTCACCCTTTCCACAAATTTATTTATACACGGAAATACACACTAATACAAAAAAACTAAAAGCATATTTTGTGTTTCCACTTACTACATTCAGCATTGTTCTGATAATTATTATCCGAAATCAAAAACTTTAAAATCAATATTTTCAGCATTGAAAATTGGCAATGAATATTCTGAGTTAATATATTTAATTATACTTTAAATGTAAAACCTTTTCATTAAAGAATGTTTTTAAATATGTTTAAGACAACAACTTAGAATAGATCGCACATTAAACACGTTATTAATTTAAGCAATCATTCATAAAAATTATGATATTTATATGTTTTATGTTTATATGTTATGTTAATTTATATGTTTTATGATATTTATATGTTTTATGTTATTTTTATGTTTGATATTTATGACGAAATTTTATTTTTATCAGCAAAATATTACACTATTTCACAAATTCAAAATATTTACATTAATAATTTAGGTAATTTTGCCAATTAGCAATTCTTTGCACTATACACGGGTAAGTATTTTTTAAAGTGTTTAAATAATTTATTTAAAAAAAATTGGGATTTAAAAAATTAAGAGTTTTAGGCTATTAGCCAGCAGTACACTTTTTAGTTTCAAAGACAGTTTTACGTTTCATTCGTTTACATTAAGATCTTTATTTGTCCCTCTGTTTTTTTGCTTTAGACATTTTTGTTTTGTCACTTGTATTGCTATGAAAAAACAATTATATTAACAATTACTTCTAAGCGTTTCACCTCAGAAGCATACATTATTGGTCTAGCTTTTCTTGGAATAATTAAAAATACAATTACTAAACTTGGATTAGCTAAAACAGATTTATTAACTTTCTTCCTTTGGAATAGACATAAGTGGGAAAAATAGTTACTGCACTTAATTATACATTAAAATTAATTTTGATATTTATTAAATAAACGCTTTAAATATTTTTAGTTCACATATTTTACGAAATGTTTTAAACATGCTAAAAAACTAAAGGTATGTATAATTATTTTACAGGCATACATACAGTAAATACAATAAACCCAACTGTCGTGAAAAAATAGCCAGAGCCAGGAATCGAACCCGGGACCACAGTATACAAGACTGCTGCTCTAACCACTGAGCTACTCCGGCCGATACCTGAGTCTGCAATTTCTCACTAATAAACCATGTTGGGGGAGTCACCAGCCATCTATACGACAGCCTTGGATGACCGGACAACGATGAATAGATTTTACTATTACATCGATCTACGATAATTATAATAAAGCACACATACTACAATATATATTAAAAGACACATACACACATAAATAACGCCTGCATTCAACAGTTAAAGGTATATATAATTATTTTACAGACATACATACAGTAAATACAATAAACCCAACTGGAGTGAAAAATTAGCCAGAGCCAGGAATCGAACCCGGGACCACAGTATACAAGACTGCTGCTCTATGTCTGTATATGCGTGTATGTGTGTTTTAATATATATTGTAGTATGTGTGCTTTATTATTATAAAAAACTGTCCATTTTTTTTAACATTTATCTTTGAGTTAAACTAAGCAACTTCGTAAATATGAAAGGCGAGTTCAATAGCATGCTGCCTAATATGATGTAGAAGTAACGTGATTGAGTAATTAATATAATCGAAATACAGATAGATTTTTCTTGTTAAAGAAATTCTCTTTGAAAGAATAAAGCACTTTGCCGCATAATAATAAATTTAGAGCATAAATTTGCAACAATAATAATAAATTCTTCTAAAGGGCAAAACACACGGGAACAGGTGCTGAACCCGAACAAGTGAGCAGCATTGAGCAGTTTCCTATAGCTGTGACCAGCTTAACACCCAGTCTATAAATGAAGTATCTTATGTTATTGTGAGCCACTGGGAACAGAAAATGTATAGTGTTAAAATACTTAATGGATAAATGAGGAAAATTAAAGAAAGATCAAAAGTATAAAATTTATTTAATTATTTTTTATCGACAGTAATCACTGTCTTTTTTAATGCCCGAATTATACTTATCCTTTACCATCTCTTCAGGCATTATAATCAAAGTAGCTATCACAGTATAGACATTTTTTCATTATCTGTTACATAAAATTTCCGTTATAGTATAAAAAAAAAACCATGACACAGTTATTTTTTCATTAAAAAAAATCTTTAACGAAATATATATTATAGAAATTGATTTTAATGTAAAAGTATGCAAACAAGATAAAGAATTTTTTTAAAGGAAAAATAACTGTGTCATGGTTTTTTATATAACTGAAATTTTATGTAACAGATAATGAAAAAAAAAATTCTATACTGTGATTACTACTTTGATTATAATGCCTGAAGAGATGGTAAAGGATAAGTATAAGTATAAAATTTATTGATAAGATTAAAATTAAGTATTAAGTATTTAAACTTAAGTCAAGTAAGTTAGCTGATAGGGATCTTAATATTAGGTATAGCTGTAGTTATAAAATCTATTCAGAGCACTTAGTGATTTAAAGTAACAACATTTATGCTAAGAAAATATTGGTGTGCAAAAAGTTTGACACTTGGAAACTCTGCGAATATAATGCAAAAAACGTATGATTGAGTAATTAGTCCGAAATTTCCAAATACGTATATTTTTCTTGGTATCTCCAATTAAAGTAATTTGTATTGAAAACTACTACAATGTTTTAAACTCATAACAATAAATCCATGCAATATGCTGATAATACGGAAGCGTCTTTAAAAAGTTTTCCTTTATTTTTCTAATTTTCCATAGTTAATTTGGGTGTTTATTCTACAAACTGATGTTTGTTTTATAAAAAATAAAACAAAACATGTTAAATGCAAAAACACCAAGGCAATTCACATACGTTTACCAGCCTCTTTTTATATACTTTCCGCAGACTAGAAAAAAAATATATAAAATTTATTAACTATATAAAAATTACGGGGCAAAGGTTAGGAATTTCTGCAATTCGACGCGTAATCACATTTTCCCTAATAAATTGCGAAAACACCATGGTTGAATAATTAACCACAGACATATCAAAATTTTTTAATCTAATTTTCACTAGTTAAAACTATCCTATTGTAAAACTAAAACGGTCATTTTCTGTTATAGTAATAAATCCATGCAATATTTTCCACATATTTGTTGAAATACTTTATCTGAAAAATACATCTTACATACTTTCAGCTAATGTGAAAAAAAGTATTTAAATTGTTGCTAATGTTTGAGATAAACTTAGCAACTTTGTAAACACATCCTGACAAATATGAGGCACAAAACATATAATTGAGTAATATACTCAGACATTTCGAAATAAGAATATTTTTCGATTTTCTCTAGTTTAAATAATTCTCGTTGAAAATTAATACAATATTTTTCTATTAGTAATATCAAATTAATCGAACATCTTGAACATATGTGGAATGTGTGTTATATTCTTTAAAATAAAAATTCTTTTCTTATTTTATCTAGTTAATTTAGGTATTTATTCATTAAATGTAAATATGAAATTTATAAGGAATGCCCAAAAATGATTTAGTGCATAACACGAGAGTAGATCATATATTATTACAAAATCTTTTTATATGCATTCAGTACCTACGAAAAAACAATCTTAAAAATATTAACACTTACCTTTGAGACATCCTTAGCAACTTTGTAATTACCAAACATGAGTCTAATTGCATCCTACCGAATATAAGGCAGAAATCCTATGACTAAATGGTTAATTCATTATTCCAAAATAATGATATTTTTCTTATTTTCTCTACTCAAAATGATTTTCATCGGAAAATAATATAATATTTTTCACTCATAATAATAAACCAATGCAGTATTAAGAGCACATATTTTATCTTCAAAATTCTTTTTGTGTATTTTCAGCTGATGTAAAAAAAAAACTCATTTAAAAAATACTAACCTTTGAGCCAAACTTAGCGAAGTCGTAATTACGAAACATGAGTGTAATTACATCCTGCCGAATATGATGCAGAAACCACATGATTGAGTAATTAATCCAGACATTTCAAAATAAAGATAATATTCTTGTTTCCTACGAAGGAATTAATTCTCTTTGAAAAATAACATATTTCTTTCTCATAATAATAAATCCAATCAACATTTTGCAGATAATCGGAGCCTTTGCTACATATGACTTGTCCCAACTATTTAAATCCAATTAATAATTGATTCTGGGTTTTACAGGATTCAATATAAATCATCAGTTTTTAACTAGAGTGGGGCTCATAGTGATAAGCTAACGTATTCAGAATTTATTGCAATTAAATCTATTAAACTAAAGAAATCAAATATTTCTTTCTTCTACTTTATATAAAGGAAAGTGATATTGTAAGATCTTTTGCAAACTGCAGTTTCAACAAAATCTTCTAAAGGGAGGAATTAAAAATTATTCATTTCCTTTTTTTCTAGTGAGGGAGTAGTGTAGAAATTTACGTTGCAAAATCGCGTTGCAAAAATAGCAAAGAATATGTACGAATTAAAAATATCCGTATTCCCGCTGTTGACTGTTTATTTTTACTTTAAATAATGATCATAATTTAATAATTTAGACATAATGACGTCTGGATGACTATTAATTATATATAAATTATATGGCTAGAGGCATGCATAGATAAAAATACTAAAAACAATTAAAATATAATTTAAAGTAGACTTTTAGGATACATTCACGTCTACTTCTATGACTACTTTTAATTATATTTTAATTGTTTTTTAGTATTTTTATTTATGTATATCTGCAGTCATATTATTTATGCATAATTATCATCATGTTTTAAGTCTAATTCAAATCTCCCATGAAAATTGCAGCCTGAAAATAATAGCTGGCAAAATGATAAAATAATAGCCGCCTATGATTACAACTTTGCAATATGGATTTCAGATTATTTGAGTTTAAAAAATAGTCTGAAAAAATTTATGTTTAACCCTTTATGTACTGAATTATGAATTCGTGAAAATTCTATCTTCTGAAGCCTTTTTAGTGAATTGTTTAAACTACATTAGAAGATTTGCACAATCATTTAATAAATTTTAGAAGGATTTTAAAAGGATTGAAGATTTAGAAGGATTCATTAAATTTGAATTTATAGGGATTTTGTGCAATATTTATAACTCCACTGAAATCTTTTATTTTAAATATTTTTCTAAGTATTTTGTAGAATTAGGGAAAGTGCAAATACAATGTTCTTACAATAGAAATATAGAAATACTTGCGAATTGAAAAATCCCCCTCCCCCCCCCCCCCAACGCCATGAAAGCTGAGAAGAAGCAAACGTAAAATAAGTTCTTCCTTTTTAAAAAAATTTTGTTTTATGTAACCAATAATACTTTTGAAACAAGATAAAGTAATGCATCTATAACTCATTCTAAACTGTATTAGAATTAATCGATGTATTAAAAGAATTTTATAACAAGTTATTTTAATGGTACTTATAAGTACCGTCAGTAGATAAAGGGTTAATTAAGTATTTTGATTTATGAAAGTGACTATCTGTGCAATCTAAAGATTTATTTGAAGATGATAATCATAATAAAATAATCAAACAAGTAAATATGTTTACTTTTTAATTATCGATACAAGCGACATGTTGTTTAAATAATAATAAAAAAAAAAACTATTATTTTATTTTAGAAAATAGTTCAGCATTGAAAGTGAATAAATAAATCGCGACGCTAGGGCGATTGTAAGATCAAATGTCACATTCTTTTACATTGTAACTAATGGCACTTTGATAATATTCCTAAACTTAGTTACGTGTAAGTAATGGGATACGGAAACACAGAATATATCTTTAGCGTCAAGAAGAGTTTAGGGTTTCTTTTATAAATGATTTATTTTAATTCATAGACGAATATGTGTGACTATGTAATAGTATTTTCTTACGGCTGAGATAAATTGGCTATTTCATAAAAGCATCTCAGAAGGGATGTTATATTACTTGCTTTATGTTTTGCTACACGATTTGTTTTTTAAAATATATTTAGTTTAGAAACAGGATAAAGATATTTATGCGAAAAACAGTAAATGGTATGGGACACATAAGTGATTTAAAGCAGTTTTTATAAAACAATCTTTAAGTTCAGATTATCTTTCAATTTTAGTAGTAAATACTTTTTTTTATAGATTTCGTATTCAGCGTCGTATTAAATTATTCTACAGTAGTGTCCCGATTATCCGAGTCCCGTTTAACCGAGTTTCCCCTTTAACTGGGTTATTGTTTTCTAATGGACTGGTGGATTCTATTATTATGAAAAAGTCATTATAAATGAAGTGTTAGGTGATCATTTTTAATGGCTGTTTCTTAATAATGGAAGCCATCAGTTGATCAGAAGAAAATTATCCATTCCAAAGCTCGATTATTAAAACTATTTAATGCTTTGAACACAAAGAAGAGGCTTCCAGTCCAAAGGTATAAGTTCCATAGAAAAAAACTACTTAATACTTTGAACAGAATGAAAAAGCTTCCATTCCAAAGGTATAAGTTCGATTGAAAAAACAATTTAATACTTTGACCAGAAAGAAGACACTTCTATTCCAAAGGTATAAGGTTCGATTGAAAAAAATATTTAATACTTTGAGCAGGAAGAAGAGGCTACACCTGCAATTTTCATGACATTAATATAATCACATAGCAGCCAACTTGTACGGTTTTGTAACCTCTAAAATTGAATACAAGTTTTTGCCATATTTAATTGAACAATTGTTAGATTTCGGCGATTGAATTAGGCAAAATTTACTGGTAAGTTTTAGGGGTAAGGAAAACATCTTAGAAATTGGTAGCTATGCAGGAGCTTAATACTGCAGAAAAAAAAAACTGCAGCAAAATTGACATTTAACAACAAAAAAAAAAACTATCAGGGTCTTTTTCAGATAAACAATTTCATTTTCCATTTTTCTTAAAAGTAAAGGAAATGTACATCAAAGACATTTTACTAGAAACATAAAAAATAATGAATTAAGTGAAAATTTATATTTCATCTCCTTAGTTGGTGAAGATTTGTGTAATTCCGGTTTGTCCAAGTTTTTTTTTTTCCTTATCCGAGATGAGCTTGGCCCATATTAACTCAGGTTATCGGCACCCTACTGTACTTCGTCGTATTAAATTTTTCTAAATTATACTGGCAGTTTAGAAAACAAAATTTTATTTTAAAGAGCAGTTTAAATTTTACATGAGTCCATAAATAAATAGCCGGGCTATATTAAATAGTATTTCTCCAATCAGGTATGACATGTTTTTTCCTCTTAACTAATGGAAGAAAAGATAATATTCCTAAATTTAGTTACACAAAACTAATGGAAACCGTGGATTATTTTTTGAGTTATAGGTGAATATTTTTAGGGTTATAGCAGTGCCATTTTTACGGCTGAAATAGAGTGACGTTTTCATAAAATTATCAAAGAAGCAATGTTATATTTCTGTTTTTATAGTGGAGTTTTATTTTTTAAATAATGCATCGTTGGGACAGAAACAGTATAGGAAGTCTACTAATTGTAGTCCGACTTTTATAGAAATAAACTTGCTATCATCAGTGCAATAATAATAATGAGATTTTTCTCACATTTATGGTGGAGGAGCAGATCGGAGCATAAAATGGAAGAAATACAACCAATAGAATTTCCGAAGGCGTAAAAAGATAATTATTTTGTTCAAGATCTTCATATTCGTAAAATTCATTTGTTGTTATATTTTGTCCTGTGAGTCGAAAAATGCCCAGGCCAGGATTCGAACCATGGATCTATTGGCCGAAACTGTCAAATGCTCTGCGAACTGAGCTATCCCGGACGAATTTGCTGGACCTAATTCACCAAGCTAACCATATTTGTCAAAGCATCTGGTCTAATACATGAAATTAGATCAACAGAATAATTCGCAGATAATGGAACTACAGAAAACGCTGGATACGTAATTCCACTCGATTAATTTGAACACAATTATTTCAATTGGTAAATAAATCAAAAAATTGTAAATAAGGTTATTTCCATGCGAACTTCTCATGTCTGTCACACAGCTGAAAATCGCTATGCTTGTTAGGCCCCGTTATTTTCGAAAAGTTTGCTTCGCCTTATTCAATTGATGAGATATTTCCGATAAAATAAGTCACATTTTTCAATTCTAAAATACTGGTACGCAAAAATCGTACTATGTGAGAGACATGACAAGTTCGCAAGGAAATAGCCATAAGTCATAATTTTCCGTTGGAAATTATCCGCCCAGTTGGAAAATTACAACTCATATGATTTATTTACCAAGTAGAATAATTGTGTTAAAATTAATGTAGTTTATTCGGTATAATTTGAGAAGTTCTAAAAAAGAAGTTTAGAAAAATCATAATCACTTATGTCCTTGCACCAAGGATTTATTATCGGCTCTGTAAAACCATTATCTAAAAAGATACGGCTTTATCTACGAAAGATATCCGGTCTTCCTTCAAGTGATGAAGATCGTAAAGTGAGCACTAATAGAGATCATATAAATGTTAGCAGCAGTTTCATTGTTATAAATAAATTATCAATAACTATGCTACACACATTATTAGAAAAAGTTTCAGTAACTTTAAAATTCTTATTTTTTTTAGGTTTTTGAAAACTGACTTACAGGAAACAAAAATTAATAAAAAAAACCCTTTCCAACACTGAAACTAAACAAATGCCAGTACTGCGGTACCGTAATGGCCGCTGCTTGCCCATAGTTATATATTTTAACCATTACCCATTGGAACTCTTCTCAAATTGGATCAAACGTGACATGTCCGTTTTCATCCCACTAGAATATCTTATTCTACATTGCCCTATATGGAATTCACACGAAAGACAACATCACAAAATGATACTGTTAATATTCTTAATTACTATATTCTTCAAAAACCTTAGATTTGTAAAAAAAAATATGCATAATCATAATACATATGCTTTTTTATAGTGAATATACAATTAGTTTTACTGTTGTATTAATTTATGAAACTAAACAATGCTTAATAATTATTTATTTTTTTCCTTTACTTTCTTAATGTGACTAATTTTATAAAGATCAAAATGAAATCTCGCTGGGAAATTTCCTTTTAGAGATGAAAATTTATTCTACATTTTCTCTTTCAGCCTGAGGGTACAATTGTTTTCACATTTTGAAAGATGAAATTTATATTAAACTTCCAGAATATAATTTAAAATAATGGAGATGTAATTAATTTTTAGGAAGTGGGAATTGCTTGTTTCATTTTTTTTTCTTTAAAACAACTTTCAGCAATTTTTGTATAAGTTGTGTTTTATTATTTTTACTTTCTACTGTCTACAATAAAATAACTGCAATGTAAGATTTTTCTTACTTCAGGTTTTTAACGGATTTACACATTTTAGGGGTCAGAGGACCTGCAAAACACTTGTTTGCAAAACGCGTGATTGTCTGTCCTTCTGTCCATGTGTGTGTCCTCTTTGTGTTATTTAAAAACGTAGAAGTTATGCATTAAATTGAACGAAACTTCATTTATATGCTTTTGGCTTTGGATAGCAGACATTTGTTTAAAATGGGGTTATTCCCTCGGAAGAAGGCGCTGCGATAGCGATTTTTGTGCATTTTTCTTATTAGGTAAATTTCGTAAAAAATACAACCCCCAACATTTTCCCCTATGTTGGAATTTCCTATACATTTTTGCAGATCTAAGCCGATTATGACGCCGAGAGCCTAAAACTACCCCAGTTCTAAAATTTATATATAATACGGTAGTTTATACGAACTTTATACGAGGGTGGTTCAATAATTATTGTCCGGAGTATGTATAAAATATTTGTACTGCGATGGTTGATGTGGAATATTGAAATTTAATATCTTAGAAGACTATATGCTCAATTTCAGAACCGTAGATGCTATACTAACATATATTTTTTCGTTTTAGGTGTGAGGGGTGGCATCTAGCTTGTAAGGGGAGGGGGCTGCAGGGAAAAAGGGGGGTTTAGAGGTTATGTGGCCAGAGCTGTGATAGATTTGTAGCAGTGAATAAGATACTGTCGTTTGGACTCGAGATCATAGTGATGTAGCCACGTCTCATGTACTGTCATAAATCTATCACAGGTCTGGCGCCATAAGCTGTAAATCTGCCTTCCACCCCCCACCCCCCCCCCAAACCGACCCCTTTTAAACTAGGTGCCATCTCTCCCACCTAAAACGAATAAAAAATATATTAATATAGCAGCGAAGGTTCTGAAATTGAGCATATAGGCATCTGAGACATTAAACTTCAATATTCCACATCAACAATCGCAGTACAAACATTTTATATACACTTGGGACAACAATTATTGAACCACTCTCGTATATCTATCTATCTATCCATCTATCTATCTATCTATATATATATATATATATATATGACATTCTTATGGATACGATAACTTCCATAATTCTGGACAAATCTCTTCCAAATCGATACATAAAATCAAGGGGCCGAAAATCTCGATCAAATTAGTTAATAGAGAATATCGGACCAAGGGGGTGGAAATAGGGAGAGTTTTATGGAAACAGAAAAAAAATCTCATAAGATCTTAATTATAATACATATCAAATCAGTCTAAACTTATTATTACTTCTAGAAAAAGGGCCAAAAATTTATGTACGACAGATTTTTGATATCATTAAAAATAGGTTTAAAAGGCGAAAAAAATACGGTTTTAAAAAATAAAAAATTCATAACTATGTCAATTCACAAGATATCACACTCGGGACTTAAATTTATTGTAAATCTTATTAATCGTATCTACAACTTTTATATTGACAAGTTTTTGATAGGATCAACTCTACGAGAAAAATAATAATAAATGAAAAATAAATAAAATAGGGGTTGAAGGAAAAAGTATCGTGTTAACATGATTTTGATGAAACCAGCTCTTACAGAAAAATGAAATTAAAATCTCGTCAAAAGTGACTAGATAAAATTATTAATCTGTATTTATCGCCAATCTTGATTTAGTTTTTATTAGTGAAATTAATAGTTAACTACAGTAGTTACAGTTAGTAATTACAGACAGACATTTTCTAAAAAACATCAAATCATGTTCAGGACCTTCGAACACGTATAAATCCATAAAAATCCGGAAGTCGAAAATTTTCACGAACCAAATACTTTCTTCTTGTAAAGGTAGAAGAAAGTAAAAATTGTAATCACAAATATTTACAAACGCAGAGGTGTGAAAATTATTAGAATAATAATGAAATTTACATTAAAATCTTATTATATTAAAGGAATAATCATTAATTGAAAATTTTTTATACATTTAATATTTAGTGTGCATCCTCTTTTTTTTTATTAAAGATTCGATACATCTTGGCATACTTTGTATGAGTTTTTGTTTTTGCCAATTAATCTGTATTTCGTTTTCATGATGTTAAATTTGGGTGAGTCTTTCTATCAGACCATTCTTGTTTGTGATTTCTTAGAAAGTAAATAAAAGAAACATTTATGCATATTTAAAATCCTTATATATATATACTCATCATATTTTGGGCAAAAATTTATTAAATATTGAGCGCAAACAAAGGGGAAAAAATTGAAATTAAAATGCCAGATGGCCATCTCTCCTTCAAGCCGAGGAGAGATGTCCATCCAATACAAGAAAGTAAAAGTCATGTTAAAATAGCAAAAAATAACACATTTCATATAGTTAATCACGATAAACATATAGCAATTTGTAAAGATGGCATTATATCACGGAAAATAAGTGTATACAATTTGAATAAATAAAATTTGAGATATAATTTCAATCCTTCACACGTCGTAAAATTTTACCACATTTTTGGCAAAGGTTTTGATAGTTTTTACATGTTTCATGAAACCACTTCAGGCACCTTATGCATTATATCCAGTAATCATTTTTGGTTTTGATATGACATTCTTCTCCTGAACCAACACAGTGATCTCATCCAATATTATTCCCTTGGAATCCGTGGAATCTGATAATTTCAAATGTATTTCATCTTCTTCGATGCTGGAAGTGTAGTGTTTTTGTTTTTTTCGCACGTTTATTTTAGAGTATTTTATGCTTTTAAGCTTATTTATCAACTTTATCTATTTCTGGGCTAAAAGTTTCCGAAGTTTTTCAATATTTTCTGGTGATGTCAAAAGTATAACTACCTGTCTGGTACGTTTTCAAATTATTTTTGTCACGGTTATATCAGGAACTGGAGCAATATCATAAATTACTTTTGTTGGTGATGGTATATCACGAGTTTTTGATGTGCTTGGTCGGGGTTCAAAATATCCTATTTCGGTGTTTGCATTTCTATTCGATTCGCTAGGCACTATTATATTATTATTATTAAAATATTTATATTAGTTAAAATTTAAACAAATATTTTAATTAATAGAATTATAAACATAAAAGTTATATAATTATTTTACATATAATTATTAGGATGAGCGAAGCGAATACTCTACTAGGCTACACAAATTACATTTTGTCGTACACTTTACAAAAAAATATTCAGTATTTTGACTTGAAATTAAACATAAAAATAAATTATTATCTGTAGATTTGCACAATATTTTTTTTACAGAATAACCTTAAAAACTTTATTATTTTAATTAATTTATCTTACATGTTTTTCCATTACGGACGCGTTTTTGCAAATAAAAAATGAAACACGTATATTTTCAGAAGAAAAAATAAATCATGCAGTTAGTAATAATGGATAGAATCATGATTAATTAAATAGTTTCACGACTTCTTTTATGAAATTTTTAAAATACCCTTTTTAGGAAAATTATAGTATATTTTTAATGAATTAAAATTTGTGAAAATTCAGTTATTTACATTCAATTATAAAAATATTTTTCATTGTTAAGAATTCAAATACACAATTTATTCTTATTATGTGAAATCATTTACGCAGACGATACTTACGCATTTTAAAAGAATTATATGATTTTTTTTTCCGTAAAGTGGCAACAAAAGAACTATAAAGAAATAAAATTAATTGTTAAATTCGTTATATCATAAATAAAAAATTCTGAGCAAATTTTTATTTATTTGGCTGAAGTTACATTTATAATATAAAAATGCGCCAAAACATAAAATAACGTTTTTGCTTAATAAAGATGCAAAAATAATTCAAAAATATATTGTTATTTTCAAATATTTATCTTATTAAATAATACTTCGCAAATCCAGACAAAACATGGCATTTGCTAGTATTTAGTTAAAATCCGCACTCCGTATAATTTTGAAATATTAATTAAAGGTCATCTTTCCTCGATTTGATGTGGCCGTTTATCCTAAAATTGAAGTACGGATGCCACCGAATTTAAAGCGTCAGTCCGCCGTTGTACGTCTTTGTTTTAGGCTTAGAAGAAAAGATTGGATTATATCCGTGCCTTAAATTTGGTATAATAATAATAATAAAAAAAGAATGCAATTTAACACAATACAACGACCATTTGGGAAATGATTTTTTCAAAGACTAAAATTTAAGACATTAAACATAGCACGGAGTTGATCATACATTACGTACGCCATGAATTAAACATTAATAGTGTTATTACACGTAAAAATTGCAAGCGACAGAAATCGCCTGCGACTCGTACGTATTATTCACCTGAAACTTACGTATTATCCAAGCATTTCATTGGCTGTTCGGGAAAAGGCTTTTCCATCGTCAGATTTCCAAGAAATCTGACGGCCAATTTTAAATGAAATTTATTTCTTAAACTTCTAAACATCCAACACTATTACTTTTTATATCGTCGTATAGAGAAAAAAATGTACCGTATACCGTGTATAGCCCGCGGATCAAACAATCGTGTTTCGAACCAGAAATTTTTTAAAAATATAGTGTAACTTTTTAGATCACGGTAAATATTGGTCTTCAAATAATAAATAAAATTTCTGGGCCCAAACTGAATTGTTTAATCTGTGGGCTATACACCGGAAATTACGGTACTTTTAAATGCAATTTGTTTGAAAGCTGTATCTCAATTTGTTTCAGAGTTATTAATTTTTTTTGTAGTTTTTATTACTTTTTTGTCATAGTGGCAACACTCTGTTGTCCAACTCTGTGTAAAGTAAAGGGAAATAAAGATTACTGTATAGACCAATCAGAAAACGAATAAAATGATGATTAAACCAATAAAAACCTTCAGATATGCTTTTGATTTCCTACCCTGACGAGGACGACTCTGGCCATCTATCTTCTACGACCATCTATCCCAGAGTTACCCTATATTCGTTGGAGGATGACTTCTAATTCTGTACACGAAATCATGAAATAATATTTTTAATATATTGTGTGATATTAATTATAATTGTGTAATATTAATTATAATAATGCTTAAATTTAATAGAATATCTTATCATATTATAGATTAATTTTTTTCTTCTTCTAATAAGGTATTAAAAATTGAAGTGCGCGTGTTGCATGGGGCTACGGCATACACGAATAGATATGGTATATAAAAGAGTTTATTAAAAATAAAACAAAAAATTCAAATCATTATTAGATGTTCAATAAACAATTTTCAGTAATCAATAACTATGTCTGGTGCAATTTTATATTTAAAAAATTCCATTTTCCAATATAAGTATAACTGGTTTTCTCTAGCATTGACTTTTAAAAGGCAGAAAATCTTAGATTTCCCTTTTTTTATTATTTTTTTATTGTGATGTCTAACAAGTTTTATAGGCATAGGAAAATAGAAAACTTTCTGTGAGACAATTTTCCCCGATTTCTCTTTCAGCCTGCAGGCACACTTCGCAAACTTCGCAAACTTTGAAACATGAAACTTGTAATAAACTTCCACCTTTTTTAAAACAGTTGTACAGTTACTTAATTTCGCAAAGTGAAAATCATTTATTCTACTTTTATTTATGAAAAATTATTATTAAACAAATTCCATAAAATGTATGTTTATTTATCTTATATTAAATATTCGATTTAAATGGTCTGGCTTATTTTGATTTTAATTTTTAAATTTTTTAAACGTGATTAATTTCTTTTTGGACACATACAGTAAAGAAGGTATTTTAATTATCATCTGTAATCGTGGTGCTTTCGAATGAAGTCACATTTGACAAATAATCAAAACCATTGTGAAAATAATTTTCCCAAGAACTCTATAGACTAAGAATTCTTTTTAATACGTCAAATGATTGCAGAACGTGTCATGAAAAAAAAAAAAAAAAAAAAAAAAAAACAAGTTTAGTTATACATGATTTTGGACAAATTCGCTTTATCATCAGAAACCTTAAATAAAAACAATTGTAAACCTCAAAAATCAATGTTTTTTTCTTTACTTAAAATTTTAAAGTTTATTATTAAGCTTAACAATATAGCTTACATCACACGAGAAAAATCGCCGACATTCTCAAAGTATCGTGAAACTATATCGGTGATGTCTTACTTTTGTAAGTGCCTTTTGATGAACTTACTCATACAATATAACAGCCTTGATCGTGGAAAAAACAATTTTTGTAGCTTTTTTGCGTGTGGCTTAGGATTGCGTAAATTCCTCATTAGTCAGTAATATCTTTAGTTTAAAATATATATATATATATATTGTGTAAATTGAAAATTTTCAAATGAAACATTGTATATGTTTTAAGATGTGCAGAAGAAAAGGAAATTAAATCTCGGCGATCGCTATAATTTCAGTTCGAATTATTGAAAGGAAAAATAAGTAAATTTTTTAAAGTTGTATGTGGCTTATTTTGTTTTAATGAATTATCTGCGTATTTAAATTTAACCTACCGTTTAAAAGTACATAAATACGATAAATTTATTTCATATTTATATTATGCTACACCTTGCTCCCCTCAAAAAAATAAACTGGAAAAGCAATTTTTTTTAGGATAAGACAACAATTTATTATTATTATTATTATCTATATTATGTATCTTTATAAAAGAACTAAAATTGTTTCTATAAGACAGATGGTCTAAACAAATGATTTTTAAATTTATTTATTCTGGGATAACATTGCATCTTTTGCTTCATCACCTTTCACCATTCTTTTAATACTAATAAAGACGAGAAATAAAAACAATATTTACATGACTTATTTTCAAAGATGATAGAAAGTCAAATATTCCATAAAAGGTTTCTACTAAATTTCACATTAAAATATACTGTTTATAGGACCTTTGCACAAAAAAGGGAAACAATGGTTTATTTAATTACTATTTAATATTTTATAAAATTTATTAAAATTGTTGTAATAAGAAATGGAACAATATACTAAAGACTAGAAATGATTTATTTCGTTTTTTACTATCTTGCCATCGCAGATATTTTATAGTAAAACAATTAATTAAGTGTAAGAAATTTTATTTTAGTAGATAATAAATATGCATTATTTTGCTTGGAATATTTTTTTTTGCTTTTTCTATTTACTGAAAATTAAGATTTGAATTTTAATTAAAGAATCCAGAATTTTAAAACAATTATAACATTAAATCACCAAAAACAACGTTTAAACACAGAATAAAAATACGTAATGTAATGTGAACAGACGTATACGTTTCGTGAATTCCAGGACTCGCATCATCAGCGTACAAAATCTAAATAAATAAAGAAGAAAAGTGCCCAGATAAACTGATGGCATTGAGCTCACAGGCTATTCACACTAATAGTATATTATACTCTTATTTTAAAGAATAATGCCCCTCAAAAAATAAGTGAAGGGGAATTAACCTCCGTTTCCCCCTTTATACTTAACCAGTGAACCTCCAAATCTAAACAGAGAAGCTCATTAACATAATAAACCGGAATACCAAATTTGGAGCAAATCGAATAATCCTGCAAAAAAAACCCCCATTTATCTAAATTAAGGGGGTGGACTAACCCTCCTTTATCCTTAACCAATGAATCCCCAAAACGAATCAGTGAAGCTCCTTAACATAATAAACCACTATACCAAATTTGGAGCAAATCGAATAATTCCGCATGAAAAAACCAGTTATCTAAATTAAGAGAGGTGGACTAGCCCCTTTTCCCCCTTTATCCTTAACCAATGAACCCCCAAAACTAATCAGGGAAGTTCCTTAACATAATAAACCAGTATACCCAATTCAGAGCAAATCGAATAATTCTGCAGGAAAAACCCATTTATCTAAATTAAGAGAGGTGGACTAGCCCCCTTTCCCCCTTTATCCTTAACCAATGAACCACCAAAACTAATCAGGGGTGTTCCTTAACATAGTAAACCGGTATACTAAATTTGGAGCAAATCGAATAATTCTGCATGAAAAAACCGTTTATCTAAATTAAGAGAGGTGGACTAGCCCCTTTTCACCCTTTATCCTTAACCAATGACCCACCAAAACTAATCAGGGATGTTCCTTAACATAATATACTGGTATACCAAATTCGGAGCAAATCGAATAATTCTGTATGAAAAACCCATTTATCTGAATTAAGGGGGGTGGACTAGCCCCCCTTTCCCCCTTCATCCTTAACCAATGAACCCCCAAAACTAATCAGGGAAGTTCCTTAACATAATAAACCGGTATACCACATTCGGGGCAAATCGAATAATTCTGCATGAAAAACCCATTTATCTGAATTAAGAAGGGTGTACTAACCCCCCTTTATCCTTAACCAATGACCCCCCCCCCCAAAAAAAAAAAAAACTAATCAGGGAAGTTCCTTAACAAAATAAACCGGTATACCAAGTTCGGAGCAAATCGAATAATTATGCATGAAAAACCCATTTATTTGAATTAAGGGGGGTGGGGGGTGGACTAACCCTCCTTTTCCCCCTTTTATCCTTAACCAATGAACCCCCAAAACTAATCAGGGAAGTTCCTTAACAAAATAAACCGGTATACCAAGTTCGGAGCAAATCGAATAATTATGCATGAAAAACCCATTTATTTGAATTAAGGGGGGTGGGGGGTGGACTAACCCCCCTTTTCCCCCTTTTATCCTTAACCAATGAACCCCCAAAACTAATCAGGGAAGTTCCTTAACATAATAAACCGGTATACCAAATTCGGAGCAAATCGAATCATTCTGCATGAAAAACCCATTTATCTGAATTAAGGGGGGTGGACTAACCGCCTTTTTCCCCTTTTAACCTTAACCAATGAATTCCCAAAACTAATCAGGGAAGCGCCTTATCACAATGAACCTAGAAAATTTTTTTGAAGCAAATTGGATGTTTCTATCAAGAGTTATCGCGTTACGTACGTACGTACGTACATACATACATACATACATACAGAACGGGCGGGCACATTAGCTCTCAGTCTTTGTTAGCCTGTGAGCTAACAATATCCCCCAACTACACGTACGGAGAAAATCCAAATGTCAGAAAAACAATACCAAAAGACCATCAAGTTCCAACAGCCAATAAAATCAATGCGGAAGTGAAGTGTCATGACACATCAAATCCACTTAGAAAGTTGAGATGTAAGGTACACTAGACAAATGGTTAACCAAGGTGTTTTAAAATATATGGATATAAACAACTTCAAAGAGTCTAAATCTAGAGGAGTAATGCATTTCTTGATAATAGTAGATGAGTCAAAATTGAAGTTATGTCCCTCCCCCCAGCATTGAGAAGCAATAGGGGATTTTTGCAATTACTTTATCTTTACATAGTTTATGTATTCTTTGACTCTGTAACGGAGTTTTCGTTTAGTTTGTCCAATATAAGGCAAACCACATTGACATTGAATATTGGACGCACCCCAATAATTTTGAGGGGGAATTTGATCCTTAAGCTGTGAAAAAGTTAATTTATTAACTGGTTTAAAAACCACATTAAAATCATGATGTCTTAAGATATTAGCTATTTTAAAGCTAATACTATTACAAAATGGTAAAATGATAAGGTTAGAAAAAGAAACCGCAGTAACATAGGAATCGGGATTAATAACACATTTATTAAGACTATGAGAAATTAAATTATTGCTATAAGATTTAAACCAAAACCACGATCGATAGCAACAGATCAGATATAATTTAATTCTGCAAAAAGGAAATTGTTATCTGAACAAATTCAGCGAGCTCTATTAATCAAATAAAGAAAATCCGAAGCTTTTTGGAAAGGGGGGGACATGAATTAAAATGGGGGGAGGGTGTGCGACAGCAAAAGGTTTACGGTAAAACGCAAGTGTCAAATGTGTTAAACTGACAAATGACCAACGCATTAAGAAATGACAATTTATTATCAATTTCAACTTCATAAGTAAATTGAATAACTGAATCTATTAAGTTCAAAATAGTCAATACATTTTCAACAGAAAAATATCGATCACATTATTGAGTTATTCAGTATTTGTTGAAAAAAATATCATTTAAATTTTCAAATCGATTTTATTCTATATCAGATAGTTTAGCAATCGTTAATCCCCATAGTCCTTTCCTATCCGATTTATATATGCATTACTTTGAGGTTAAAATGTTTAACATTATCAACTTCCCATTTTATTGTAGATATGTAGATGATTCCTTTGCGCTCTTAGACCTATCTCTGTTTTCTGTTGAAAATGTATTGACTATTTTGAACCCAACAGATTCAGTTATTCAATTTACTTATGAAGTTGAAATTGGAAATAAATTGTCATTTCTCGATGTGTTGGTCGTTCGTCAGCTTAACACATTTGACACATGCGTTTACCGTAAACCTTTTGCTGTCACACTCCCCCGCCCCCCCCCCCATATTATTTCATGTCACTCCCCTTCCCAAAAAGCTTCGGCTTTTCTTTATTTGATTAATAGAGCTCGCTTAATTTGTATAGATAACAATTCCCTTGTAGCAGAATTAAATTATATTACATCTGTTGCTATCGATCGTGGTTTTGGTTTGTCTTATATCAATAATTAAATTTCTCATAGTCTTAATAAATGTGTTAATAATCCTAATTCCTCTGTTACTGCGGTTTCTTTTTCTAACCTTATCATTTTACCATTTAATAACAGTATTAGCTTTAAAATAGCTAACATCTTAAGACATTATGATTTTAATGTGATTTTTAAACCAGTTAATAAATTAACTGTTTCACTGCTTAAGGATCAAATTCCTATACGTCCCCTATATGTTTGATTCTATACGTCTGTTTACATTACATTATGCATTTTTATTGTGTGTTTAAACTTTGTTTTTGGCGATTTATATATCCACACAAGTTTTTATTTACTAATTATAACATTAGATATTTTATTAGCACATATCTAAATAATTTTTATATTAATATAGTACAGAATCGCTCTTTTCACAGTGAAAGGGAATTTTGCATCTGCTTGCATAAATGTTTTATAGCAAAAATAATCTATAACTGTAAAAAATAAATAAATAAATAAATAAATAAATAAACTTTAAAAAACCGAAACGCATGGATTTGCATGTAATATCTGTTTTTTTTTTTTTTTTTTTTTTTTTTTTTTTTTTTTAAATGGTACGGACAAAAAAATAAAGAATGTAACTTATTATGTAACATATTTGATTCGAATCATACATACATATTTTCAAGCTGTTCTAATAAAAGAAAATATTCTCTTTTAACAACAAAAGAGAATTTAATTTTTCCTCGGCTTGCGTTTTTGAATGTTTTGTTTTCAGACATCAATAATCTATTTCAATATCACATGCAAAATATTTTGTTTTACTCCATCATGCAGTTTAAAATATCTTGATAGCGTTTCCCAACCATAGTTTATCTATTCATTTATTTAAGGAAGACAAAATGTAGGTACCTTAATGTGGGCAGGTGGATTTTCTGTAAATCATTCAAAAATAATATCTTCTGAGACGAATACTCTACGATTTATATCCGTTGCATTTGCTTACATTCGTGAATTGATGATATTTTAGATATTCTATCAGAATTTTACATTTTTTACTCTGGATATTCAAAAGTAATATTTTATTTTAAAGTAATTTTCAAAAGAAAATATTTGGGCATCCAGGAAATATGTTTGCGTATGTTAAACGCCATAAAGATTGAGACGGTATAAGCCGTTTTTGATCTAGAATTATTTTGAATTATTTTCCAAATAAAAATAATGGAAATACTTTTTTTTTTGTTTAAAACATTTCATTCTTTGTTTTTGTATCTATATTATTTTTCTTTATTTACGAACCAAAAGGGTTTCTACAAAACAAACAATTTCACTAATGAGGTACCATAACATATTCTAGCGAATTTTTTTTTTTTTTTGTTTCTTAGATTGAAACTTTATCGATTTTTCAATTTATTTATTCTGAGGTAACTTCGCATCATTCGCTTCAATATATTTCATAATCTTTTTCTTTATACCAAGAAAAAGATAAATAAAAACATTTTAAAAAAGACTTATTTTTAAAGACAATAGAAAGTCAAATATCCCGTAAAAAGTTTCTCGTATATTTCACGTTAAACATGTACTGTTTATAAAATTTATATTTTGTTATACTGTTTATTACTGCTTTAAAAGATAAAAAGAAAACATATGTTATTTTATTTTGTTAGGGTTTTATAAAATTTAATAACGTTCGTGTAATAAGAAATTGAAAAATATTCTAAAGACCAGAAATTTTTATTTTTTGCTATCTTGTTATAGCGGATTATGAATGTTTTACCATAACGCAATTGCACAACTGTAATATTTTTTTTTATTTCATTCAACAATAAATTTGCGTGCAATATTTTTTATTTCTCAAACTACAGAAAATTACGCTTTGAATTATATAAAAAAAATCCTGAATTTAAAGATTATTATAACATACATATTTGATTTAAAACATATTTGAACACTTTTATGTTATTATATTAAAGAATCTCTGTTTTCACATTAAATTAAATTTTGCGTCTACTTGCGTAAATGTTTTAAGGTAAAAAAATATATATAAATATGACATTTTATTTATTTTAACAATAAATAACAGAAACGCATGGATTTGCATGGAATATATTTTTTTTTTTTTTTTTTTTTTTTTTTTTACGCTACAGACAAAAAATAAGCATTTGAGTTATTTGATTTTTTTTTATTATTATTATTAAATTATTATATAGCATATTTGATTCGAATCATGCCTACAGATTTTCGTACTCTTCTAATAAAAAAATTCCCTTTTAAGAACAAAACAAAATTTTTCATCTGCTTACATTTCAGGATATTTTGTTTAAAAAAAAACATGAATGCATTTCAGCACCAAATGCAGGATATTTTCTTTTGATATATCATGCACTTTTACATACAGTGAAAAATATCTTAATAGTATTTCCCAACCATACTTTAAGTTTATTTATTTAAAGAAGACAAAATGTGTATACGAGTAAACTGAGCAGATGGATTTTGTGTAAACTCTTCAAAAATAATATCTTTTGAGACGAACACTCTTTGATTTATATCCGCTGCGTATCATTCGCCTTACGCTTGCATTCGCAAATTGATGACATTTTAGATACTCTGTCAAAATTCTATATTTTTTACTTTCAAGAAAAAACTTTAATGTTTACTTTAGAGTAATTTTCAAAAGAGAATATTTGTGCATACAGGAAATACGTTTGCGTATGTTAAATGCCATAAACATTGAAACGAAATAAACTTTTCTGATCTAGAATAATTTTGAATTGTTTTCCAAATAAAAATAATGGAAGTACAATTTTTTGGCCTAAGGCAGTTTATTTTTTCTTTCTTATCTATATTTTTTCTCCTTATCCAACGGTTTAAAGGAAAACAGACAGATTATAAAACAGATCTTCAAAACAAACAATTTCGCTAATGTGACACCAAAACAATTTCTAACAAAATAAAATTGTTGTTTCTTAGATACTTTATCGATTTTTCAATTAATTTATTCTTGGATAATTTCGCATCTTTCACCAAATTTTTCTTTATAATAATAAAAAGATAAAAGGAAAACAATATAAAAAGACTTATTTTCAAAGGTAACGCAAAGTCAAATATCCCATAAAAAGTCACCAATAAACTTTATATTAAAAATGTACTATTTATAAGAACCTTGAAAGATTAAAAAAAAACATCAAAGGTACAATTTTGTAATACTTTTTTATCAATTTAAAAACAAATTATGCAACAAGAGTGAAAAATATACCAAAGACTAAATCTGATTTATTTTTTGTTATCTTGTTGTAACAGATTATGATTTTTTACACTAAAATCATTACATAACTGTAATAAATTTTATTTTATTTTACAATAAATAGTAGAAATGCATGGTTTTGCCTGGATATTTTTTTGTTTTGTTTTATTTAAATACTAAAAATAAGTGCTTTACTTGTATAAAAAACATCTAGAATTTTAAGCAAATTATAATATTGCATATTTGGTTAATACATACCAAAATATATTTATATTCTTATACTCAATAATCCCCAATTTCACTGTAAAAGTAATTTTTTCTCTGATTGTGTACATGTTTATAATAAAAATATTTATATAATTGCAAGAAATTTTATTTCAATAAACAATGTTATGGAATACTTTTCCGTTGCCATGTTTTCTAAAAATGAAGATTTGAATAATTTAATTTATAGTATCTTAAAATTTCATCCGGCAAATATTTTTGTATTATATTCGTAGCATTTATTGAAAAATTTTCTCTGTCATACACCTGTACTAGGATATTTTTATGAGATATCTACCACAAAGGGAATTTTTTGAAACTTTCTGGTACAATTGAATATATATATCTAAAAAAATCCCCAGTCCCGGCCCGTAATTGAATGGTTAGAATAAATTGTTATATAACACATTTGATTCGAATCATACCTACATATTTCCGTACTCTTCTTTATAAAAAAATTCTCTTTTCACAGCAAAAGTGAATTTTTCATCTCTTTGCAATTTAGGATGTTTTATTTTCAAAAAACAAGAATGCATTTAAACCGACATGCAAATTATTTTCATTTGCTCTATAATATACTTTTACATACCGTGTAAAAATATCTTGATAGAATTTTCTAACCATATTTTTTTATTTATTTATTTAAAGAAAACAAAATGTGTCTACTCGTAAATTGAGCAGGTGGATTTTGTGTGTAAACCCTTCAATATCTTCTGAGACGAACACACTTCGATTTATATCCGCTGCATATCATTCGTCTTATCCTTGCATTTGTAAATTGATGAAATTTTAGATATTCTGTCAGAATTCTATATTTTTTGCTCTAAAGAAACAACATTAAGATTTTATTTTACAGTAATTTTCAAACTAAAATATTCGTGTATCCAGGAAATACGTTTACGTGTGTTAAACGTCATAAACACTGAAACAAAATAAACATTTTCTGAGCTTGTATAATTTCGAATTATTTAACAAATGAAAATATGTAAATAGAATATTTATGGCATAACACAGTTTATTTTTTTAATTATTTTTTTTAATTATTATTTATATTACTTTTTTCTCCCGATGGTTTCTATAAAACAGACCAACACTGTTAAAAATTTGCAGCATTCTGGCAGGTCATTTGACCGTTTTTTCCGAAAACGGTTACACAACCGTGATTTAACACTATTCTGACCATATTATTGGCCATTTTATGGTCAGAATATAGTTAATTTATGGTTATGAAACCGTTTTTTCAAAGAACGGTCGAATGAACTGCCAGAATGCTGCAAAATTTTTAACAGTGTACAAAACACATAATTTCACTAATGAGGCACCAAGACAATTTCTAACAAAATAAAATTGATTGTACTTAAATGCTTTATCCATTTTTCAATTAATTTATTCTGCGATAAATCCTCGTCGTTCACCATATTTTTATTTATACTAATAGCTTAAAAAAAAAAAAAACAAATGTAGGTACAGTTTTGTGTTACTTTGTTATCAGTTTTAATAAAATGGATGGAGTAAGTTATTAGAAAATATACTACAAACTAAAACTGATTCATTTTTTCTCATCTTGTTATAACAGATTATGATTTTTTTTCATAGTAAAATCATTACATAACTGTAATAAATTTCATTTTATTTGACAAAAAATATGTATGATACATCCTGGAATTTTTTTTTCAAAATATTAAAAATTAAGATTTTTAATTGCGTAGAAAAATCTTGAATTTTAATGTAAATTATGCTATTGCACACTTGATTCAATACAAATCAAAATATTTTTAGGTTCTTATACTCAATCATGCAGCATTTCATTGTAAAAGTAATTTTTTTATTTTATTATGTAATTGTTTTATAATAAAATAATTGTATAATTATAAGAAATTTTATTCCAGTCAACAATTTCATGGGATATTTTTCCTTTGTCCTACGTACTAAAAAATAAGATTTGAATAATTTAATTAATAGTAACTTAACTTATATTACAATGTAAAAAAATACGGAAATACTACTGGCAATCTAGACACCAGTACTATTTCCGTATTTTAACGGAACTTTTCCCCGCTAAATTGCAGAAAATTTTCCGTTTTTTTTAAATTTAACGGCAATTTTTCTGTAATTTACAGGGAAAAAGTTCAGTTAAAATACGGAAATAGTACTGGCGTCTAGATTGCCAGTAGTATTTCCGTATTTTAGTCCTTTTTTTTTTTTACAGCGTACGGCGTTAGGACAGAGTACGTCCCGCTTACTATTTTTGTATTATATTCGTACCATTTTTTGAAAAATATTATCTTCCATGCACCTGTACTAGGATATTTTTAAGCTATATCTACAACACAGTTAAAAATTTCTGTAAAAAGACGGAAAAATAACGACACTCTCTGTAAATTTACATTAATTTTCGATTAAATGCATTCGATTGAGATTCTCGGTCATCGTTTTACAGACATTTCCCTAATCTTGTGTCTAATTCCCTGTAGTTATTTCCATGTCTTTATTTAAAAACATTTTTTATCTTTATTAAAATTTGTAATTCAAAATGCACACTTTAAATATTCTTTTGCAATTTTATTAGAAATATTAAAAAAGAAAATTTAGTTCAAAAATTAATTTTTTAAAAATTAGTATATTTTAGAAATTTTATTGTAAATTATGATACATTTGAACATAATAATTGTCCTCAGTCACGGCCCGTAATCAAATAGTTAGAATAAATTGTTATATAACACATTTGATTCGACACATACCTAAATATTTTTATACTCTTAAAAAAAATGCTCTTTTCACAGCAAAAGAGAATTTTTCACCAGCTTACATTTCGGATCTTTCGTTTTTAGAAAACGAGAATGTGTTTCAATATCACGCAGGATGTTTTCTTTTTTTCTATCATTCAATTTTACATACAGTGGCAAAGTACCTTGATAGCATTTCGCAAACACAATCTTTTTATTTCTTTACTTAAAGAAGACAAAATGGATATACCCGTAAACTGTGCTGATGGATTTTGTGTAAAACCTTCAAAAATAATATGTTCTGAGACGAACACTCTTCCATTTATATCCACTGCATATTATTCGCCGTATGCTTACGTTCATAAATTGGCGACATTTTAGATATTTTGTAGAATTCTATATTTTCCACGCTGAACAAACAACAGTAATATTTTATTTTAGAGTATTGCTTAAAACAAAATATTTGAGCCTCCAGTAAATATGTTTGCGGATAAAAATATGTATACTAATCACTTATGATGAAACAAAGGTAAGGAAAATTCTATAAAAGTGATATAATATCTTTATATTAATACATGGAAATTATTCAAGAGAGAAACATTCGCCTTGCATACAATATTTCAAATGAAAATCAAATTTCAAAGTAATTGCTTAAGAGGCGCAAAGGGCCAACATAGTGAAAAAGATTCCATGCCGGGACTCGAACCCGGGCCATCAGTATAGCGCACTGACGTTTACCGACTAAACCACATGGAACGATACCCAGCCTGGAAAATTTCTCACTATTATATGTTGGCAAGGCTACAAACGCAGCACAAGATCGTGTTTCGTGTTTGCCCCATGTCGGAGGCTCACGATAAATATTCCATCTTGTGCTGTGTTTGTAGCCTTGCCAACATATAATAGTGAGAAATTTTCCAGGCTGGGTATCGTTCCATGTGGTTTAGTCGGTAGAACGTCAGTGCGCTATACTGATAGCCCGGGTTCGAGTCCCGGCATGGAATCTTTTTCACTATGTTGGCCCTTTGCGCCTCTTAAGCAATTACTTTGAAATTTGATTTTCATTTGAAATAATATCTTTATTTAGATTAACGCTCGTTTCGTCAAACGGAGACCATTTTTAAAATAATTCTATTTTTTCCTCAAATATTCGTAATAGATGGAAAAGAGTAAAAAATATGCTGATACTATGATTGTTTTGAGATCGATTATAAATATACATTTCTATAGCTATTTGAAAAATGTTTTGGACATATATTATAGTAAAATAAATAAAATAGTATATGTACAGTAGACTGTTTTTTATGCGTGGTAAAGATTTATTCATGAAATCTCGTGACATTATTACCCGACTGAAAAGAAGGGTTATATGTTTCACGGTATGTGGATTTCTTTATACCTCCGAAACATCCCAACGGCTGGATGGATTTTAAAAATGAGGTTTCTATCGATTCCTCTTAACCGTCCGAGGGTTATAGGCTAGGTTTTGTTTTTATAAATTCAAAATTGCGGCCGTAAAATACAAAATGGCGGTAGAGACGAAAATAAATTACGCACCCTATTGAGTGGCCTATCATTGGATAGGTCTTTCAAAATAAAGACGATGTTTCATTGACTATTTTACAGCCAGAAGCTCCGTTTAAATATTACACAACCTGGAAGTTGTGTAGGTAGGATCTCTAGCTTTACTGCAACGCTAACCATCATAGACATCTGCAGGCCTCATCAAAACAGTGTTTATAGATAGGAATTAACAATTAAACACAATTTAAAAGTCATCAATACAAGTAAATAAAAAAATAGTTAAGTAACATAAAATGTAGCTTCACATTGATGAGAAATAATTAATTAGTTCGCTTTTTACGCAGTCGGGTTTTTTGATTTTTTAAATTTAATTTTTTTTTACCAAGTTATTGTTTTAAAAATTTGTTTGAAAAAATATTTCTATCATGACTGATTTTGAAAATGTCGCCGTGTATTTCTACGCGATGAATACGCAATTAATACGCGATGAAACGAGAGTTAATCTAAATAAAGGTATTATATAACCTTTATAGCATTTTTTTAGTTTTTTTAGCTATGTTCATGTATGTTAAACTTAGCAAAACATTCATAATGAATAATCCTTTTTTCTGAAAAAAATTCTGTAGATTAGAATTCTACATGCATATACATAAATATTACGTATCTCAGTTGCATTGCTATTTGTGACAATGGTTTATGTACAATCACCATAGAAAACATTGTAGGGAAATACGAATTGTTTCTCTGGTTCTATAAACAATCTTTTAATTATCAATAAATTAGCTAATCAAATATTTTTAATCAAATTGTAGAGAGAAAAAAAGCGGCATAAATAAGACATAGTAAAGAAATACAAATGATTTCAGAGATTTTATAAATAAATTTTAAGTATAAAGGAATTAGATAATTTAATGTTTTTAATAAAATTCTAGAGAAAAGAAGAGGTATAGAGAAATACATGGTAGAGAAATCCGAATGAGTTAACTAACAATTTAAATAATCTTTTAGTTGTAAAAAAAGAACTAATCTAATATTTTATAATAAAAGTTAGATAGAAGAAGAAGCTAAGAAAAACATGTTAAAAATACGGATGATTTCACTGATCATATTCGAAATATCCAATATAAAATCAATGGAATTAATATTTGTGCAATATTCGTTTTCCATTGGAAATATTTCCGATATCAAGTGAATAATTTTTATGGCAGTTGGAATACAAAAAGAAAATGGGAAAAACGAAGCTGAAATACAAAATTTCAATTTAAACTGACGTATAAGTAAAGAAATTGCTATAAATATATATCTTTATTTAATGTGACATTTATTATTGTAATATCGTGCATTAAACAACGAGTTTGAAAGAGATATATGATAAAAAATAATAATATATAAGTCAAAGAAAGGTTTTATATTTTAAAAATACCGTAAAAATCACTGAAAACGTAGCTGCAATGAACTAGTAAAATTTTCTGTTTTAGACAGGTTTCTTTCTTAGTTTGTTTCGCTTACGAACGTGACATCAGATGGCAGAGCTGGCGGTATGTCGATCTGTTATTCTCGCCACTGTACCACTAAAATCCCAGTATACGCAGGCGCAAACAAAGCTAGCAGACGACTTTAGCCTCGACCCAGGTGGAGTGCATAAATTTTTACCGAAATTTTGCAAATTTAGATAATTTTTTCTCATACAGAACAGCATTTGTAATTCATATTACAATCTATTAAGTATACACAGCTACAACAAAGAATTTGTCTGCACTATTTTTAACAAACAAGCATTAATAACTTACACTCCATAGACTGTTGTGCTAATGTTCAACAGTAAATACCGCCAGCAGACGAGATTTAGCCTCAACCTCAGGTCGCGTGCATAAGGTCCATTGTATGAAATCCGACGATGCCTTCTGACGGGGGCCATAAAAATTGTCCATTAAAGACAAGATTCTGTCTAACAGAGGTTCAACTTTTACAGGTCACTGCCGTAAAATTATCAATTAATAAAATACTTAAACGAATTTGTTTATTTAAAATTATTTTATTTTCCTCAAATATTAGTAACAGATGGAGAAATGGGAAAAAAAAAAACATTCTGATATCATGAGTGATTTGAGATCGATTATAAATATACATTTCTATAGCTATTTAAAAAATATTTTCAACATATATTATAGTCAAATAAATAAAATTGTATATGTATAGTAGGCTGTTTTTTATGCTTCTATGTAAAATAAATGGAAAGCAATTATTTTTATTTTTATTCTCGGTTATATGATGCTTTCAATACTGTAGAAAATATCTAACTGAAAATATATAATTCTTTCCATTTATATAAATACTTATGTTTTTATTTCATCCATTGTGTCACCAGATTGTATACCTTCAAAATACCCCAAAGTCAATGTCACTTAAACTGCGGGATTTAAAAAAACGATTTCACTTAATGCTACTATCTTCCAACACCAAAGTTAATATAAATCATTCACAGAATTTTCTAGAAACGGCGATACTGGGTTCCTTTTTCATTCTAAAGTTTTATTTATCAACTGAGCAGTTTCACATCGTTATTGCTGACATGAACTTCGTAAATTTTGTAAAATTAAAAAGGCTGGAGACGTACAAAAATAGATTTTTTACAATGGTAATTTCGTTTCAAAATTCACAAATTTGTATTAGAAAATTAACAATATTTATAAGAAATCTCTAAATTTCTATTTATTGGAGATATGGTAAAAGCACTTTTTAGTCAATATATTTTTTAATTTTATGTTCTAAATTTTTGTAATTCTTTTTTTGCATGCTTAAAATGATATTTCCTAACATCTGAGTAAATAATTTCCAAATAAAGTTTTGAGTTACAAAGGGTTAAGCTTAAAATATGTCTTTTTTGAATTCAAAAGGAATTTTTGCCCCCTTGCATTATGTGACATATATGTCTTTTACTGCAAACAGTAATATATTTCAATATCCCACACAAGCTATTTGATGTCCGGATAATATCTTCTTTCGTTCGCAGAGGGAAGATATTTAGATAGTGTCTCCTATATGAAATATTTCCGTGGAATCGCAACCCCCTCCCCTTATCTGACCGTATGAAATTTTAGTGACCCCTGAAAGTATTTTATGCCAAGAGAAAGAGTTTTTCATTTATATGCACTCTATCTCATAGTTTTTATGCCTGTTTTGACCTGAACTAGGACTTTGGATATTTCCCTACATGTCTAATATTTTTAAAATGGATCTTTTTTTTTTTTTTTTTTTTTTTTTTTTTTTGTATATATAGCATTTCTGTAAATAAATAAAACTTTTTTTAAGGGGTCTCAGGACTCATAACACTTCATAATTTTCGAAATTCTATTTTGCTAGATATTAAACTCCTATCCTTTGTGAAAATTTTCATATAATTGTTTCTTTGAAATTACAATTCGAACAGAAGTTATGGCTTTATGAATTACACTCGCCCAATAGCTGAAGCGGCGTTTCCGAAACGTTGAAGTCATTTTTCTCCAAATAGCGTTTTTGAGCATAACACGCACGATATCTCAAAAACTTCTGAACATTTTTTCATGAGATTTTCAAAACAAATGTTTCATGTTAGTCTGTATAAACTGAACCTAAAATTTCCTTTTATTGTTCAAAGCAATATTTGTTTTAGGTGAGTATATTGTTAAAATTTTGAAAATATTGTATTAGGTAAATACAATTTTGCATTAAAAATATAAAAATGCTTTAAATGCAAATTCATTTAGGTTCAGGGTAATTATTGCAGTCTGAAGTATAAGTAGGCAACAAAATTTTCATTCTACTTTCAAAATTTATTTTGCAATCGTGTGCATAAATTTTCTGCTTATTATATGTCTGGGATTTTGGAGCTGATAAAAAAAAAGTTGATATTGAAAATGCGTTGTTTTTACACTGTCGAAACTTTTTGATAATATGCATATAAAACTTCTTATTTTCTTATCTTAATACTGTTTATTATGCTTTCTACAACTGTATTTCTTTATTGTATTAGAAACCAATGGTAGTTACTGTATAGCAAAGAACAAATTTTAAAGCATGAAATAATTTTTTATGGAATAAATATTGTCGGGTTTATTTTTTAAATTTAATATTTGTAACAAATATTAAATATTTAAAAAATAACGACCGAAAGTATGTTATTCAAATTTATAACATTTAGGGAAAACTAGGGAGGGTTGACCCACTTTTTACAAAAAGAGTTTTTATTTTTTTAATATTGGACGTAGAATAAAGTTTTATATATCATTGCATTCGTTGTACAATCAGTTATCAAAATAAAAGTGCTACATGAGTGTAGTATTATATATGAAATTTAAAAAATGATTGATTTTAATCATGAGAAAATAATGGGTCAATGCTCCCCGCATATGGGAGGATTGACCCACTATATGGGAGGCTTGACCCACTTTGTTTCATATTGAAATATTTGTGGAGAGAAATAAAACTAGTTTAAAAAAAGCAAAATAACATTATGCTACATGCTTTATATTATAAAAAATATTTTTGAAAATATGATTCTTAAACAAACCTGTTTAAACGCAATCACAAGTCGTATGAGAATTTGTTTTTAAAAAACAGGATTTGTCTCAGCAGATATAATTGTACAGCAAGGAAAATGAAATTTTAACATTTAAAACAGTATTTCGTTAGAGATAGGTTCCGTTTTCATAGGATTTCATGTATTATTATGTCCGAATTTAGGAGCCACTTTCCTGCTTTTATTGTCTGCTTGGCCTACTTTTTGTGACACTCGATCTGACAACACTAGTTGTCTCATAGTTTAAGCTTCATCTCACTGTATTCATCCTGGTGAAATTTGTCTACAAACATTCCTAAAGTTTTTCAGTCAAGGCTATGTTGTTTTGCAATCGCATTAGTACTTAACAATCATTAACATATCTTAACCCTTTCAGGGGTTAATTAGTACTTTCAGTACGAAAATGTTGAAATAAATAGCTAGCACAGGAATTTACGAACAAATTTATTTGGAAATAAGAAAAAGGATATTTTCACATACATATTAGATGGAAAACATTTTAACAAAATTCTAGTGGCATTGTGGCGTTTAGTTATTAAAGTTAAGTGGTTTGATTAACATACCATTGGCCGTGAAAGGCTTAAGACAGCTTCTTTCATACTTTCTAGTCCCTTCTAATTTTTTCCATTGTTTCTATTTACGTATTATAATTAATATTTAAATGGAAAAAGTTCCTGTCAACTTTCCCACTTATATTTCATTAAATTTTTCTTTTTGTGGATACTATAGCAATTTTTCACATCTTTCTTTAATCAGTTTTAAACATTTTCTTTTCCATCACCAAATTTTACTATAGCTTTACAGAACAAATTTACATTCTTTTTTTATATATAACCATTAACGTTTCATTATGCCCAGTGTATAATAAAAAGATTTCCAAAACTACTTAATTAAGGGAGCCATGAGCATCTGGTGAACCCTCCCTCACATTCACTGGGTCAAACCTCCCCACATACCCCTTTTCTAAAGAATAGCACATGGTTATATTAAGCCTAACTTACTGTGCAATCTTTATGCCTGGAATGAAAGCTCGATATTTCTCCATTACTTAAAACCTACTTACTTAAATTTCTATGGTATATTTTATCTGAAAAAACTTGCAAAATATTTCTAAAAAACACAACTTTTAGGTTGAAAAGCCTGACAATTGATTTTTTTTTTGCACATCTTTTTCGATTATCTTTATGAAACAGAGACTGTTGTTTGAGCGTTCCAGTAGCTTTGTTGACACCTATTAATAAAACTGTGACATTCTTTTAAATATGAAAATTGATGGGTGGGTAATGCCTCCCCTATGGTCAGCCCTCCCTAGTCTCCACTACTCTAAAATACCTAAACGGATTCCATTGAACTGTAAAAAGCATCCCCAATAATAACATAAATCAAATTACATGTATTTATATTAGAATTTATTTAGAGTATATATAGAATGCAAAATGTATTTTTACGCAAATAACTATCAACACATTTAATGCTTGAAATAAATATATTAGTAATGCTAATGAATATGAACTAAAGTTGACATCCGATTATTTGACACTTAAACAGTCAGAAAATTATATTCTGAAAATTATTTTCTGTGCAATATCTATAAAGAATTCCTTTAAACTGTAGAGAGCATCCCCAATAACAACATAAAATAAATTACATACAGGGTGTCCCTAAACACACGGCACATACGTTAGGGAGAGATAGAACACAACTAGACAAGCAAAAAACACCATAAAATCCATGATCGGATCGCAAGCCGTAAAACAATAGATGGTGCCTCCCAGCGATCGCAATAAAAAGGCCGTTCACCGCAGCTGTTTTCATTCGTTCTGTTCGACCCGATAGTCACGTGATCTGAAGTTACTATCATCCTCTTTCTTTATTGATCTTTTTAGGCAGTTTTGATTCGTTGCACTTCGCTTCCTCATTGCCTGACGAAGTTAGCCGTCAAATCCTTGCCGTTTTCCATTCAAAATTCACTATTTTTTGTGCCAGCTTCTATTTTTATTAACGTTTTCGATTCCCATCCTTATTATTTTTGGATTTAACTAATTTATATTTTTAAAAAAAAGTATGGCTCTGGGGCCTTTTCCATCTTTCCCCACGATCCCTGGCTAACTCTACCATCCCAATGCTCTAGAATTCGTAAGGAATTCAATGCTGCTTAAACACCGAAGCACTCTGACTCATTCGATCCTACTAATCCGATAGAGATAAACAGAAGCATAGCGACTCCTGTAGGTACTCTTGATGAACTGCATTGGTACATTGGTACATTCGTTCTGTGAATCATCGATGAGATGGATGTGTACTCTAATCAGGAGAAGGCCAAGACGCATTACATGTACGGATCGGCAGACGGCAATGCAAGGGAAGACCAAAGCTTGTACCAATTAACTCTCCGGCCCGCTCACCCGATTTGTCATGTCTGAACTTTTTCTTCTGGTGTCACATGAAGAGCCTCATCAACGATGATGGTCTCATAGATTCCGCTGAAGACCTTGTTGCCCGGATATCCGTAGCTGCTGACACCATACCAGAGATGGGTGTTGTTTTCGCTAATGTACGGCGGTCACTCCATAGATGGTGTGAAGCCTGCGTTACTGTTGCCGGCCGAAATATTGAGCAGTTGCTGTGATGGGGGACGTGCGTGTTGTTTACTTTTATTTTGTTGAGTAATACCTTTTTCTTCATATTATCGGTTTCCATTGCTGTCTATCTTCTTTCTTCTCATTTTGCGCCACAGTATGTTTCGGTCTCTAGCTTTTTACGACTTGCGTTCCGACCATGGATTGTATGCTGATTTGTGCTTGTCTAATTCTGTTATATCACTCTCTTACGTATGTACCATGAATTTAGGGACACTATATTATTAGATTATATTATTATATATATATTAGATTATATTATTAAATTATATTATTATTATATATATTAGAAGTTATTTTCCGAATATTTAGTCCTTATATAGAGGTGAAGTTTTATTTTTACGTAAATCATTAGCAACATATTTTATATTTGAAATAATAATAATAATAATAATAATAAATTTAAACTAATCTTGATTTCCGATTAATGGACATTTAATAAAATAGAAAATTATATAAAATGTTTTAAAAAATGAAGGTATTGTGTAAAAATATAACATGTCCCCCTAAAGTAACAACAACAAAAAAATCCATTTAAACAAGAGAAAGCATCTGTAATATTAAACTAAATAAGAAGTGTTAATATTAAAAATTATTAACTGAATGACTATATGTTTACATCAAATTACTAGCAACGTATTTTATTGTTGAAAGAATAAAAAACTAGTATACTATTGTCATCGCAAAATTAGTAATCTATACCATTCTATATTAATTTAAAATTGAATCAACGATTATTAATATAAAGAATAGTAAATTTCTTCGAATTTAACTTGGAGTTACAGTGAATTAAAAGAAGAACATGCCAAAATCACTCCTGTTGAGTACTAAAATTTAATACCATTAACATTAATACGACAGTTAAATATTTTCTTCTACCCAACTTTAATCTGAAACACCGCTACTTCGACTTTCCAGCCACGCATTTAAAATGAAAAGTGACGTACGGGAATAGAGTGATGCAATAAAATAAATAGAACTGCATTTGATATATTTTCTCTAATTAAGTTTAATCCAAGAAACTGCTACTTCTACTATCAACTCTAATAGTTATTGGCTCTCTCATTTCAAAACAAAGAGACGTATTTGTATAAGTAAACAACAATTATTTATTAAAATATCCTCTGATGAAGAGCTTGGAAAAGCTTGAAAGTACCAAGAAGTTTTTAAATAAAATGTATATTTTTATCTTGTAATATCTCTTTCATCATTTTAATTACCTTTTAAATAAAACAGCGAACTTTTTAAAGTTCACATACCGGGTGTCCCAAAAATGACTGATGGATTTTAAAATTCAATAACTTGCAAACGGTAGGATTGTTATGTAAGATGTTAGGAGTTTTTATTCTGTGATTCTCAGTTTTAGTTACAAATAGCATCGATAGATGGCGTTGCAAGCAATAATCGCTAAATCTAGGCTCGATTTTTCGGTCTATCTCTTCTTCCATGCAAAAAAAGGATATTAAAATATATTGAATGGTTCCCGAAGTACCAAAAATAGGGTATTGACTCAGCACATATTGCTGTCAGCGCCATCTATTATTTGAAATTCGAACTAAAATCAAGAATCGCAGTAGAAAAACTCCTGACCCATGCATAATCCTCCAGCAAGATTTTTTTAATATCTGCCACCGTTTAAAAGTAATTGAATTTAAAATTCCATCAGTCATTTTTGGGACATTCGGTATTATATATGTTATGTTTGAATCAAGGTGAAAAATCGCGTTTCGTCTTATGATTTTATTTGAATTTTTCTAGTTTAAAATTTAACGTATATTAAAATGTTCCTAATATTTATACCTTTTTTCCCCACTTTAGAAATTGCGTTTACTTAAAAAAAAATCTGTCTCATTTCATTTCATGATACGTTTTCCTTTTAGTAAACAAGAATGTATTTCAATATCGCACGCAAGATGTTTGCTTTAACATAAATATATATATATTTACATACATAGGGAAACTATTACGATCGTTCAATTTTGTGGCATACATTTATAGAAACGCAAAAAAAAAAAAAAAAAAAAAAAAAAAAAAAAAAAAAAAAAAAACAGAGAGAAATGTGTGCATCTCCAAACCGTGCAGCTGAAATTTTAGGAATATTATCTACTTTATGTTTGCATCAAAGTGAAAAATTGCGTTTCGTCTTATGATTTTATTTGAATTTTTCAAGTTTAAAATATCATATTTAATAAAATGTTTCGCTCTTAATATTTATACATTTTTTTCACACTTTAGAAATTACGTTTTCTTTTTAAAAACAGTTTTTCTGTCTCATTTCTTTTCCTGATACGTTTTCCTTTTAGTAAACAAGAATATATTTCAATATCGTACGCAATTTATTTGCTTTAACATTAGTATATATATATATTTACATACATAGAGAAAATATTATTATGGTACTATTTTGTGGCATACATTTATAGAAACGCAAAAAAAAAAAGAAAAAAAAAGAAAAGAAAAAAGGAAAAAGGAGAGAAATGTGCGCATTTCCAAACCGTGCAGATGAAATTTTAGGAATATTATCTACTTTATGTTGGCATCAAAGTGAAAAATTGCGTTTCGTCTTATGATTTTATTTGAATTTTTCAAATTTAAAATATCATATTTAATAAAATGTTTCGTTCTTAATATTTATACATTTTTTCACACTTTAGAAATTGCGTTTTCTTTTTAAAAACAGTTTTTCTGTCTCATTTCTTTTCCTGATAGGTTTTCCTTTTAGTAAACAAGAATATATTTCAATATCGCACGCAATATATTTGCTTTAACATTAGTATATATATTTTTTACATACATTAAAAAAATATTATTATGGTACTATTTTGTGGCATACATTTATAGAAACGCGAAAAAAAAAAAAAAAAAAAAAAAAAAAAAAAAAAAAAAAAAAGAGAAATGTGTGCATCTCTAAACCGTGCAGATGAAATTTTAGGAATGTTATCTACTTTATGTTTGCATCAAAGTGAAAAATTGCGTTTCGTCTTATGATTTTATTTGAATTTTTCAAGTTTAAAATATCATATTTAATAAAATGTTTCGTTCTTAATATTTATACATTTTGTTCACACTTTAGAAATTGCGTTTTCTTTTTATAAACAGTTTTTTCTGTCCCATTTCATTTCATGATACGTTTTCCTTTTAGTAAACAAGAATATATTTCAATATCCCACGCAATATATTTGCTTTAACATTAGTATATATATTTTTTACATACATAGAGAAAATATTATTATGGTACTATTTTGTGGCATACATTTATAGAAACGCAAAAAAAAAAAAAAAAAAAAAAAAAAGAGAGAGATAGAGAGAGAAATGTGTTCATCTCTAAACCGTACAGATGAATTTTTAGAAAAAGATGGGAATTTAATGTCTCAGGGGATACACTCCCTTCGATTTATTTTCGCTGTATCTCATTCGTCATTTCATGCTTACTATAGTAAATTGATGTCATTTTATATTAGCTCAAATATTTATACAAGGTATCCCCTCCCCCACCCCGAAAAAAAAAACTGATTTCCGAGAGGGATTAAAGGAGTGTCTATAGGAGAATGAAATTTTTGTTAAAATAAAAAAGTTCCAATAGCCACCAATAGGGTGCGAACAATATGTGCATACAGAATATATAATGTGAACTATACAATTTATCTATGTAATGAAGGTAAGATATGTTCAATACGTAACACATTATGTTAGTGCTAGAAGTGTTTCATATTTATGCCTAATACATTCTATCTTGTTCTTATTTAGTATTAAATGATTCTTTAAAGTTCAAATATTTAGTAAATTGTTATGTTCTTAAGATTTCTATACATATATTTTTATCTTAAGAAGTTATATTTTTTTATTGAAAACAAAATGTTCTCTCTCATTTTATTTCATGATAAGTTTCCCTTTGAGTAAACAAGAATATATATCAATATCAGATGTACGATATTTGCTTTTACATAAATATATATTTTTTAAGTACATAGGAAAAATATTAGGATGCTAAACTTTAACAGAATACATTTACTGAAACACCAAAAAAAGAAAAAATGTGTACATCTCTAAACCACGCAGATGAAATTTTAGAAAAGGATCGAAGCGTAATATCTCAGGAGAAACACTCTCCTCGATTTATTTTGGCTGTATTTCATTCGCAACTTCATGTTTACCTTAGAAAATTGATGAGATTTTATATTTCCGTTCAAATATTTATACAAGGTATACCCCCCCTTCTACAAATAAAAACTGCAGATTTCAGAGAAGGTTTAAACAAGTGATTATAGCAGACTAGAAATAATTTTAGAACTAAAAAGCTCCAAAATCCAACAATAGGGTGCGTACAGTACCTTTATACAGAATATAAAGTGTGTTCACAAAGTTTCAAGACTGGTCTGAGAATAAAATATTTATTAAAAAAATTTGTGCATTAAACTAAAATTCTTCAAAATATGATCCTTGGGTATCAGCACACCCATCCCAGCGTTTTTTCCATTGCTCCCTGGAAGTCTTTGCGCGCAAGGGTATTAAGGGATCTTGTCGAAGCTGCCTGGATCGCTGAAATCTTATCAAATAGGTCTTTCTTGACCCGGGGGAAAGAAAGGCTACTGAGAGTGATGTTGGGGCTGTAGGGGGCTTGGAGCAGTAATGCCACGTTAAACTTAGCCAAAACTTCGGTGGCAGCGAGCGACATGTGAGAGGGTCAATCCAATCATCTCCGATGTCTGGACGGACGCGCCGTACTCGATCCTTCAAATGGTGGAGTACTCCAGCTTAAAACTGACCTAACCCCGCACATCCGCCCAAACAACACCGACGCGTCGCGACGATTGCAATCCAATCGTCGCGATGATTATATTGCTCACCGCGACGATGAGTCCTATCACACGTCGCTGGGCGCAGCCGACGTTTCGGCTAACTTTAAATTGGCAATACTACCGCAAGCCTCCTGCAGCTCCGACCTCACTCCCAGCAATTTTGTTTAAATATTCCAAATCAGGAAAGACCCAAAACGTCGAAGCTGCCTGGATCACGATTCCAGCTATACAGGCAGCTTCCACGAGGTCCCTTAACAGCTTTGCGCGCGAAGACTTCTAGGAAGCCTATGAACAATGGAAAAAAGGCTGTCAGTTTGTTCATGCATGAAGGTCATATTTCGAAAAATTTTAGTTCTCTATACAAAAATGCTTAATAAATTATGTATTCTTAGACCAGTCTTGAAACTTTTTGAACATAGCCTGTACATCGCTCACCCCGCAAGAAAAGTGACACATCTTGACAAAAGTGAGTTTCACAGGACAGGCAAAAGACGATTTGCATATTTTGACTGTAACATGAAATTAACTCTGCATGCAGCGCTAAAAACATGCATAAAAACGAAAAATCTATTAACAATAAAGACGTAGATGACAATTGGAGGATTCAGCAATTTTACCTCATGTGTAATAAAGTTATTTTCCGGATAACTACACTTATGAAACTTTTAATGTAGCAAGACAAACCTATGCCAGACCTATTAGTGGAATAAAATGCAAAATTACATTTTGCGAGATGTGTCACTTTTCTTGAGGGGGAGCGATATCATGCGAACTATACAATTTATCTATGCAATGAAGACAAGATAGCTTCAACATGTAACAATATTATAATGCGAAAAATCTATTAACAATAAAGACGTAGATGACAATTGGAGGATTCAGCAATTTTACCTCATGTGTAATAAAGTTATTTTCCGGATAACTACACTTATGAAACTTTTAATGTAGCAAGACAAACCTATGCCAGACCTATTAGTGGAATAAAATGCAAAATAAAATTTTGCGAGATGTGTCACTTTTCTTGAGGGGGAGCGATATCATGCGAACTATACAATTTATCTATGCAATGAAGACAAGATAGCTTCAACATGTAACTATATTATAAAAGCGAAAAATCTATTAACAATAAAGACGTAGATGACAATTAGAGGATTCAGCAATTTTACCTCATGTGTAATAAAGTTATTTTCCGGATAACTACACTTATGAAACTTTTAATGTAGCAAGACAAACCTATGCCAGACCTATTAGTGGAATAAAATGCAAAATAAAATTTTGCGAGATGTGTCACTTTTCTTGAGGGGGAGCGATATCATGCGAACTATACAATTTATCTATGCAATGAAGACAAGATAGCTTCAACATGTAACAATATTATAATGCGAAAAATCTATTAACAATAAAGACGTAGATGACAATTGGAGGATTCAGCAATTTTACCTCATGTGTAATAAAGTTATTTTCCGGATAACTACACTTATGAAACTTTTAATGTAGCAAGACAAACCTATGCCAGACCTATTAGTGGAATAAAATGCAAAATAAAATTTTGCGAGATGTGTCACTTTTCTTGAGGGGGAGCGATATCATGCGAACTATACAATTTATCTATGCAATGAAGACAAGATAGCTTCAACATGTAACTATATTATAAAAGCGAAAAATCTATTAACAATAAAGACGTAGATGACAATTAGAGGATTCAGCAATTTTACCTCATGTGTAATAAAGTTATTTTCCGGATAACTACACTTATGAAACTTTTAATGTAGCAAGACAAACCTATGCCAGACCTATTAGTGGAATAAAATACAAAATAAAATTTTGCGAGATGTGTCACTTTTCTTGAGGGGGAGCGATATCATGCGAACTATACAATTTATCTATGCAATGAAGACAAGATAGTTTCAACATGTAACAATATTATAATGCGAAAAATCTATTAACAATAAAGACGTAGATGACAATTGGAGGATTCAGCAATTTTACCTCATGTGTAATAAAGTTATTTTCCGGATAACTACACTTATGAAACTTTTAATGTAGCAAGACAAACCTATGCCAGACCTATTAGTGGAATAAAATGCAAAATAGAATTTTGCGAGATGTGTCACTTTTCTTGAGGGGGAGCGATATCATGCGAACTATACAATTTATCTATGCAATGAAGACAAGATAGCTTCAACATGTAACTATATTATAAAAGCGAAAAATCTATTAACAATAAAGACGTAGATGACAATTAGAGGATTCAGCAATTTTACCTCATGTGTAATAAAGTTATTTTCCGGATAACTACACTTATGAAACTTTTAATGTAGCAAGACAAACCTATGCCAGACCTATTAGTGGAATAAAATGCAAAATAAAATTTTGCGAGATGTGTCACTTTTCTTGAGGGGGAGCGATATCATGCGAACTATACAATTTATCTATGCAATGAAAACAAGATAGCTTCAACATGTAACAATATTATAATGCGAAAAATCTATTAACAATAAAGACGTAGATGACAATTGGAGGATTCAGCAATTTTACCTCATGTGTAATAAAGTTATTTTCCGGATAACTACACATATGAAACTTTTAATGTAGCAAGACAAACCTATGCCAGACCTATTAGTGGAATAAAATGCAAAATAAAATTTTGCGAGATGTGTCACTTTTCTTGAGGGGGAGCGATATCATGCGAACTATACAATTTATCTATGCAATGAAGACAAGATAGCTTCAACATGTAACTATATTATAAAAGCGAAAAATCTATTAACAATAAAGACGTAGATGACAATTAGAGGATTCAGCAATTTTACCTCATGTGTAATAAAGTTATTTTCCGGATAACTACACTTATGAAACTTTTAATGTAGCAAGACAAACCTATGCCAGACCTATTAGTGGAATAAAATGCAAAATAAAATTTTGCGAGATGTGTCACTTTTCTTGAGGGGGAGCGATATCATGCGAACTATACAATTTATCTATGCAATGAAGACAAGATAGCTTCAACATGTAACTATATTATAAAAGCGAAAAATCTATTAACAATAAAGACGTAGATGACAATTAGAGGATTCAGCAATTTTACCTCATGTGTAATAAAGTTATTTTCCGGATAACTACACTTATGAAACTTTTAATGTAGCAAGACAAACCTATGCCAGACCTATTAGTGGAATAAAATGCAAAATAAAATTTTGCGAGATGTGTCACTTTTCTTGAGGGGGAGCGATATCATGCGAACTATACAATTTATCTATGCAATGAAGACAAGATAGCTTCAACATGTAACTATATTATAAAAGCGAAAAATCTATTAACAATAAAGACGTAGATGACAATTAGAGGATTCAGCAATTTTACCTCATGTGTAATAAAGTTATTTTCCGGATAACTACACTTATGAAACTTTTAATGTAGCAAGACAAACCTATGCCAGACCTATTAGTGGAATAAAATGCAAAATAAAATTTTGCGAGATGTGTCACTTTTCTTGAGGGGGAGCGATATCATGCGAACTATACAATTTATCTATGCAATGAAGACAAGATAGCTTCAACATGTAACAATATTATAATGCGAAAAATCTATTAACAATAAAGACGTAGATGACAATTGGAGGATTCAGCAATTTTACCTCATGTGTAATAAAGTTATTTTCCGGATAACTACACTTATGAAACTTTTAATGTAGCAAGACAAACCTATGCCAGACCTATTAGTGGAATAAAATGCAAAATAAAATTTTGCGAGATGTGTCACTTTTCTTGAGGGGGAGCGATATCATGCGAACTATACAATTTATCTATGCAATGAAGACAAGATAGCTTCAACATGTAACAATATTATAATGCGAAAAATCTATTAACAATAAAGACGTAGATGACAATTGGAGGATTCAGCAATTTTACCTCATGTGTAATAAAGTTATTTTCCGGATAACTACACTTATGAAACTTTTAATGTAGCAAGACAAACCTATGCCAGACCTATTAGTGGAATAAAATGCAAAATAGAATTTTGCGAGATGTGTCACTTTTCTTGAGGGGGAGCGATATCATGCGAACTATACAATTTATCTATGCAATGAAGACAAGATAGCTTCAACATGTAACTATATTATAAAAGCGAAAAATCTATTAACAATAAAGACGTAGATGACAATTAGAGGATTCAGCAATTTTACCTCATGTGTAATAAAGTTATTTTCCGGATAACTACACTTATGAAACTTTTAATGTAGCAAGACAAACCTATGCCAGACCTATTAGTGGAATAAAATGCAAAATAAAATTTTGCGAGATGTGTCACTTTTCTTGAGGGGGAGCGATATCATGCGAACTATACAATTTATCTATGCAATGAAGACAAGATAGCTTCAACATGTAACAATATTATAATGCGAAAAATCTATTAACAATAAAGACGTAGATGACAATTGGAGGATTCAGGAATTTTACCTCATGTGTAATAAAGTTATTTTCCGGATAACTACACTTATGAAACTTTTAATGTAGCAAGACAAACCTATGCCAGACCTATTAGTGGAATAAAATGCAAAATAAAATTTTGCGAGATGTGTCACTTTTCTTGAGGGGGAGCGATATCATGCGAACTATACAATTTATCAATGCAATGAAGACAAGATAGCTTCAACATGTAACAATATTATAATGCGAAAAATCTATTAACAATAAAGACGTAGATGACAATTGGAGGATTCAGCAATTTTACCTCATGTGTAATAAAGTTATTTTCCGGATAACTACACTTATGAAACTTTTAATGTAGCAAGACAAACCTATGCCAGACCTATTAGTGGAATAAAATGCAAAATAGAATTTTGCGAGATGTGTCACTTTTCTTGAGGGGGAGCGATATCATGCGAACTATACAATTTATCTATGCAATGAAGACAAGATAGCTTCAACATGTAACTATATTATAAAAGCGAAAAATCTATTAACAATAAAGACGTAGATGACAATTAGAGGATTCAGCAATTTTACCTCATGTGTAATAAAGTTATTTTCCGGATAACTACACTTATGAAACTTTTAATGTAGCAAGACAAACCTATGCCAGACCTATTAGTGGAATAAAATGCAAAATTAAATTTTGCGAGATGTGTCACTTTTCTTGAGGGGGAGCGATATCATGCGAACTATACAATTTATCTATGCAATGAAGACAAGATAGCTTCAACATGTAACAATATTATAATGCGAAAAATCTATTAACAATAAAGACGTAGATGACAATTGGAGGATTCAGCAATTTTACCTCATGTGTAATAAAGTTATTTTCCGGATAACTACACTTATGAAACTTTTAATGTAGCAAGACAAACCTATGCCAGACCTATTAGTGGAATAAAATGCAAAATAAAATTTTGCGAGATGTGTCACTTTTCTTGAGGGGGAGCGATATCATGCGAACTATACAATTTATCTATGCAATGAAGACAAGATAGCTTCAACATGTAACTATATTATAAAAGCGAAAAATCTATTAACAATAAAGACGTAGATGACAATTAGAGGATTCAGCAATTTTACCTCATGTGTAATAAAGTTATTTTCCGGATAACTACACTTATGAAACTTTTAATGTAGCAAGACAAACCTATGCCAGACCTATTAGTGGAATAAAATGCAAAATAAAATTTTGCGAGATGTGTCACTTTTCTTGAGGGGGAGCGATATCATGCGAACTATACAATTTATCTATGCAATGAAGACAAGATAGCTTCAACATGTAACTATATTATAAAAGCGAAAAATCTATTAACAATAAAGACGTAGATGACAATTAGAGGATTCAGCAATTTTACCTCATGTGTAATAAAGTTATTTTCCGGATAACTACACTTATGAAACTTTTAATGTAGCAAGACAAACCTATGCCAGACCTATTAGTGGAATAAAATGCAAAATAAAATTTTGCGAGATGTGTCACTTTTCTTGAGGGGGAGCGATATCATGCGAACTATACAATTTATCTATGCAATGAAGACAAGATAGCTTCAACATGTAACAATATTATAATGCGAAAAATCTATTAACAATAAAGATGTAGATGACAATTGGAGGATTCAGCAATTTTACCTCATGTGTAATAAAGTTATTTTCCGGATAACTACACTTATGAAACTTTTAATGTAGCAAGACAAACCTATGCCAGACCTATTAGTGGAATAAAATGCAAAATAAAATTTTGCGAGATGTGTCACTTTTCTTGAGGGGGAGCGATATCATGCGAACTATACAATTTATCTATGCAATGAAGACAAGATAGCTTCAACATGTAACTATATTATAAAAGCGAAAAATCTATTAACAATAAAGACGTAGATGACAATTAGAGGATTCAGCAATTTTACCTCATGTGTAATAAAGTTATTTTCCGGATAACTACACTTATGAAACTTTTAATGTAGCAAGACAAACCTATGCCAGACCTATTAGTGGAATAAAATGCAAAATAAAATTTTGCGAGATGTGTCACTTTTCTTGAGGGGGAGCGATATCATGCGAACTATACAATTTATCTATGCAATGAAGACAAGATAGCTTCAACATGTAACAATATTATAATGCGAAAAATCTATTAACAATAAAGACGTAGATGACAATTGGAGGATTCAGCAATTTTACCTCATGTGTAATAAAGTTATTTTCCGGATAACTACACTTATGAAACTTTTAATGTAGCAAGACAAACCTATGCCAGACCTATTAGTGGAATAAAATGCAAAATAGAATTTTGCGAGATGTGTCACTTTTCTTGAGGGGGAGCGATATCATGCGAACTATACAATTTATCTATGCAATGAAGACAAGATAGCTTCAACATGTAACTATATTATAAAAGCGAAAAATCTATTAACAATAAAGACGTAGATGACAATTAGAGGATTCAGCAATTTTACCTCATGTGTAATAAAGTTATTTTCCGGATAACTACACTTATGAAACTTTTAATGTAGCAAGACAAACCTATGCCAGACCTATTAGTGGAATAAAATGCAAAATAAAATTTTGCGAGATGTGTCACTTTTCTTGAGGGGGAGCGATATCATGCGAACTATACAATTTATCTATGCAATGAAAACAAGATAGCTTCAACATGTAACAATATTATAATGCGAAAAATCTATTAACAATAAAGACGTAGATGACAATTGGAGGATTCAGCAATTTTACCTCATGTGTAAAAAAGTTATTTTCCGGATAACTACACTTATGAAACTTTTAATGTAGCAAGACAAACCTATGCCAGACCTATTAGTGGAATAAAATGCAAAATAAAATTTTGCGAGATGTGTCACTTTTCTTGAGGGGGAGCGATATCATGCGAACTATACAATTTATCTATGCAATGAAGACAAGATAGCTTCAACATGTAACTATATTATAAAAGCGAAAAATCTATTAACAATAAAGACGTAGATGACAATTAGAGGATTCAGCAATTTTACCTCATGTGTAATAAAGTTATTTTCCGGATAACTACACTTATGAAACTTTTAATGTAGCAAGACAAACCTATGCCAGACCTATTAGTGGAATAAAATGCAAAATAAAATTTTGCGAGATGTGTCACTTTTCTTGAGGGGGAGCGATATCATGCGAACTATACAATTTATCTATGCAATGAAGACAAGATAGCTTCAACATGTAACTATATTATAAAAGCGAAAAATCTATTAACAATAAAGACGTAGATGACAATTAGAGGATTCAGCAATTTTACCTCATGTGTAATAAAGTTATTTTCCGGATAACTACACTTATGAAACTTTTAATGTAGCAAGACAAACCTATGCCAGACCTATTAGTGGAATAAAATGCAAAATAAAATTTTGCGAGATGTGTCACTTTTCTTGAGGGGGAGCGATATCATGCGAACTATACAATTTATCTATGCAATGAAGACAAGATAGCTTCAACATGTAACAATATTATAATGCGAAAAATCTATTAACAATAAAGACGTAGATGACAATTGGAGGATTCAGCAATTTTACCTCATGTGTAATAAAGTTATTTTCCGGATAACTACACTTATGAAACTTTTAATGTAGCAAGACAAACCTATGCCAGACCTATTAGTGGAATAAAATGCAAAATAAAATTTTGCGAGATGTGTCACTTTTCTTGAGGGGGAGCGATATCATGCGAACTATACAATTTATCTATGCAATGAAGACAAGATAGCTTCAACATGTAACTATATTATAAAAGCGAAAAATCTATTAACAATAAAGACGTAGATGACAATTAGAGGATTCAGCAATTTTACCTCATGTGTAATAAAGTTATTTTCCGGATAACTACACTTATGAAACTTTTAATGTAGCAAGACAAACCTATGCCAGACCTATTAGTGGAATAAAATGCAAAATAAAATTTTGCGAGATGTGTCACTTTTCTTGAGGGGGAGCGATATCATGCGAACTATACAATTTATCTATGCAATGAAGACAAGATAGCTTCAACATGTAACTATATTATAAAAGCGAAAAATCTATTAACAATAAAGACGTAGATGACAATTAGAGGATTCAGCAATTTTACCTCATGTGTAATAAAGTTATTTTCCGGATAACTACACTTATGAAACTTTTAATGTAGCAAGACAAACCTATGCCAGACCTATTAGTGGAATAAAATGCAAAATAAAATTTTGCGAGATGTGTCACTTTTCTTGAGGGGGAGCGATATCATGCGAACTATACAATTTATCTATGCAATGAAGACAAGATAGCTTCAACATGTAACAATATTATAATGCGAAAAATCTATTAACAATAAAGACGTAGATGACAATTGGAGGATTCAGCAATTTTACCTCATGTGTAATAAAGTTATTTTCCGGATAACTACACTTATGAAACTTTTAATGTAGCAAGACAAACCTATGCCAGACCTATTAGTGGAATAAAATGCAAAATAAAATTTTGCGAGGTGTGTCACTTTTCTTGAGGGGGAGCGATATCATGCGAACTATACAATTTATCTATGCAATGAAGACAAGATAGCTTCAACATGTAACAATATTATAATGCGAAAAATCTATTAACAATAAAGACGTAGATGACAATTGGAGGATTCAGCAATTTTACCTCATGTGTAATAAAGTTATTTTCCGGATAACTACACTTATGAAACTTTTAATGTAGCAAGACAAACCTATGCCAGACCTATTAGTGGAATAAAATGCAAATTAGAATTTTGCGAGATGTGTCACTTTTCTTGAGGGGGAGCGATATCATGCGAACTATACAATTTATCTATGCAATGAAGACAAGATAGCTTCAACATGTAACTATATTATAAAAGCGAAAAATCTATTAACAATAAAGACGTAGATGACAATTAGAGGATTCAGCAATTTTACCTCATGTGTAATAAAGTTATTTTCCGGATAACTACACTTATGAAACTTTTAATGTAGCAAGACAAACCTATGCCAGACCTATTAGTGGAATAAAATGCAAAATAAAATTTTGCGAGATGTGTCACTTTTCTTGAGGGGGAGCGATATCATGCGAACTATACAATTTATCTATGCAATGAAGACAAGATAGCTTCAACATGTAACAATATTATAATGCGAAAAATCTATTAACAATAAAGACGTAGATGACAATTGGAGGATTCAGCAATTTTACCTCATGTGTAATAAAGTTATTTTCCGGATAACTACACTTATGAAACTTTTAATGTATTAAGACAAACCTATGCCAGACCTATTAGTGGAATAAAATGCAAAATAAAATTTTGCGAGATGTGTCACTTTTCTTGAGGGGGAGCGATATCATGCGAACTATACAATTTATCTATGCAATGAAGACAAGATAGCTTCAACATGTAACAATATTATAATGCGAAAAATCTATTAACAATAAAGACGTAGATGACAATTGGAGGATTCAGCAATTTTACCTCATGTGTAATAAAGTTATTTTCCGGATAACTACACTTATGAAACTTTTAATGTAGCAAGACAAACCTATGCCAGACCTATTAGTGGAATAAAATGCAAAATAGAATTTTGCGAGATGTGTCACTTTTCTTGAGGGGGAGCGATATCATGCGAACTATACAATTTATCTATGCAATGAAGACAAGATAGCTTCAACATGTAACTATATTATAAAAGCGAAAAATCTATTAACAATAAAGACGTAGATGACAATTAGAGGATTCAGCAATTTTACCTCATGTGTAATAAAGTTATTTTCCGGATAACTACACTTATGAAACTTTTAATGTAGCAAGACAAACCTATGCCAGACCTATTAGTGGAATAAAATGCAAAATAAAATTTTGCGAGATGTGTCACTTTTCTTGAGGGTGAGCGATATCATGCGAACTATACAATTTATCTATGCAATGAAAACAAGATAGCTTCAACATGTAACAATATTATAATGCGAGAAATCTATTAACAATAAAGACGTAGATGACAATTGGAGGATTCAGCAATTTTACCTCATGTGTAATAAAGTTATTTTCCGGATAACTACACTTATGAAACTTTTAATGTAGCAAGACAAACCTATGCCAGACCTATTAGTGGAATAAAATGCAAAATAAAATTTTGCGAGATGTGTCACTTTTCTTGAGGGGGAGCGATATCATGCGAACTATACAATTTATCTATGCAATGAAGACAAGATAGCTTCAATATGTAACTATATTATAAAAGCGAAAAATCTATTAACAATAAAGACGTAGATGACAATTAGAGGATTCAGCAATTTTACCTCATGTGTAATAAAGTTATTTTCCGGATAACTACACTTATGAAACTTTTAATGTAGCAAGACAAACCTATGCCAGACCTATTAGTGGAATAAAATGCAAAATAAAATTTTGCGAGATGTGTCACTTTTCTTGAGGGGGAGCGATATCATGCGAACTATACAATTTATCTATGCAATGAAGACAAGATAGCTTCAACATGTAACTATATTATAAAAGCGAAAAATCTATTAACAATAAAGACGTAGATGACAATTAGAGGATTCAGCAATTTTACCTCATGTGTAATAAAGTTATTTTCCGGATAACTACACTTATGAAACTTTTAATGTAGCAAGACAAACCTATGCCAGACCTATTAGTGGAATAAAATGCAAAATAAAATTTTGCGAGATGTGTCACTTTTCTTGAGGGGGAGCGATATCATGCGAACTATACAATTTATCTATGCAATGAAGACAAGATAGCTTCAACATGTAACAATATTATAATGCGAAAAATCTATTAACAATAAAGACGTAGATGACAATTGGAGGATTCAGCAATTTTACCTCATGTGTAATAAAGTTATTTTCCGGATAACTACACTTATGAAACTTTTAACGTGGCAAGGCAAACCTATGCCAGACCTACTAGTGGAATAAAATGCAAAATAAAATTTTGCGAGATGTGTCACTTTTCTTGAGGGGGAGCGATATCATGCGAACTATACAATTTATCTATGCAATGAAAACAAGATAGCTTCAACATGTAACAATATTATAATGCGAAAAATCTATTAACAATAAAGACGTAGATGACAATTGGAGGATTCAGCAATTTTACCTCATGTGTAATAAAGTTATTTTCCGGATAACTACACTTATGAAACATTTAATGTAGCCAGACAAACCTATGCCAGACCTATTAGTGGAATAAAATGCAAAATAAAATTTTGCGAGATGTGTCACTTTTCTTGAGGGGGAGCGATATCATGCGAACTATACAATTTATCTATGCAATGAAGACAAGATAGCTTCAACATGTAACAATATTAAAATGCGAAAAATCTATTAACAATAAAGACGTAGATGACAATTGGAGGATTCAGCAATTTTACCTCATGTGTAATAAAGTTATTTTCCGGATAACTACACTTATGAAACTTTTAATGTAGCAAGACAAACCTATGCCAGACCTATTAGTGGAATAAAATGCAAAATAAAATTTTGCGAGATGTGTCACTTTTCTTGAGGGGGAGCGATATCATGCGAACTATACAATTTATCTATGCAATGAAGACAAGATAGCTTCAACATGTAACTATATTATAAAAGCGAAAAATCTATTAACAATAAAGACGTAGATGACAATTAGAGGATTCAGCAATTTTACCTCATGTGTAATAAAGTTATTTTCCGGATAACTACACTTATGAAACTTTTAATGTAGCAAGACAAACCTATGCCAGACCTATTAGTGGAATAAAATGCAAAATAAAATTTTGCGAGATGTGTCACTTTTCTTGAGGGGGAGCGATATCATGCGAACTATACAATTTATCTATGCAATGAAGACAAGATAGCTTCAACATGTAACAATATTATAATGCGAAAAATCTATTAACAATAAAGACGTAGATGACAATTGGAGGATTCAGCAATTTTACCTCATGTGTAATAAAGTTATTTTCCGGATAACTACACTTATGAAACATTTAATGTAGCCAGACAAACCTATGCCAGACCTATTAGTGGAATAAAATGCAAAATAAAATTTTGCGAGATGTGTCACTTTTCTTGAGGGGGAGCGATATCATGCGAACTATACAATTTATCTATGCAATGAAGACAAGATAGCTTCAACATGTAACAATATTATAAAAGCGAAAAATCTATTAACAATAAAGACGTAGATGACAATTAGAGGATTCAGCAATTTTACCTCATGTGTAATAAAGTTATTTTCCGGATAACTACACTTATGAAACTTTTAATGTAGCAAGACAAACCTATGCCAGACCTATTAGTGGAATAAAATGCAAAATAAAATTTTGCGAGATGTGTCACTTTTCTTGAGGGGGAGCGATATCATGCGAACTATACAATTTATCTATGCAATGAAGACAAGATAGCTTCAACATGTAACTATATTATAAAAGCGAAAAATCTATTAACAATAAAGACGTAGATGACAATTAGAGGATTCAGCAATTTTACCTCATGTGTAATAAAGTTATTTTCCGGATAACTACACTTATGAAACTTTTAATGTAGCAAGACAAACCTATGCCAGACCTATTAGTGGAATAAAATGCAAAATAAAATTTTGCGAGATGTGTCACTTTTCTTGAGGGGGAGCGATATCAAGCGAACTATACAATTTATCTATGCAATGAAGACAAGATAGCTTCAACATGTAACAATATTATAATGCGAAAAATCTATTAACAATAAAGACGTAGATGACAATTGGAGGATTCAGCAATTTTACCTCATGTGTAATAAAGTTATTTTCCGGATAACTACACTTATGAAACTTTTAATGTAGCAAGACAAACCTATGCCAGACCTATTAGTGGAATAAAATGCAAAATAAAATTTTGCGAGGTGTGTCACTTTTCTTGAGGGGGAGCGATATCATGCGAACTATACAATTTATCTATGCAATGAAGACAAGATAGCTTCAACATGTAACAATATTATAATGCGAAAAATCTATTAACAATAAAGACGTAGATGACAATTGGAGGATTCAGCAATTTTACCTCATGTGTAATAAAGTTATTTTCCGGATAACTACACTTATGAAACTTTTAATGTAGCAAGACAAACCTATGCCAGACCTATTAGTGGAATAAAATGCAAATTAGAATTTTGCGAGATGTGTCACTTTTCTTGAGGGGGAGCGATATCATGCGAACTATACAATTTATCTATGCAATGAAGACAAGATAGCTTCAACATGTAACTATATTATAAAAGCGAAAAATCTATTAACAATAAAGACGTAGATGACAATTAGAGGATTCAGCAATTTTACCTCATGTGTAATAAAGTTATTTTCCGGATAACTACACTTATGAAACTTTTAATGTAGCAAGACAAACCTATGCCAGACCTATTAGTGGAATAAAATGCAAAATAAAATTTTGCGAGATGTGTCACTTTTCTTGAGGGGGAGCGATATCATGCGAACTATACAATTTATCTATGCAATGAAGACAAGATAGCTTCAACATGTAACAATATTATAATGCGAAAAATCTATTAACAATAAAGACGTAGATGACAATTGGAGGATTCAGCAATTTTACCTCATGTGTAATAAAGTTATTTTCCGGATAACTACACTTATGAAACTTTTAATGTATTAAGACAAACCTATGCCAGACCTATTAGTGGAATAAAATGCAAAATAAAATTTTGCGAGATGTGTCACTTTTCTTGAGGGGGAGCGATATCATGCGAACTATACAATTTATCTATGCAATGAAGACAAGATAGCTTCAACATGTAACAATATTATAATGCGAAAAATCTATTAACAATAAAGACGTAGATGACAATTGGAGGATTCAGCAATTTTACCTCATGTGTAATAAAGTTATTTTCCGGATAACTACACTTATGAAACTTTTAATGTAGCAAGACAAACCTATGCCAGACCTATTAGTGGAATAAAATGCAAAATAGAATTTTGCGAGATGTGTCACTTTTCTTGAGGGGGAGCGATATCATGCGAACTATACAATTTATCTATGCAATGAAGACAAGATAGCTTCAACATGTAACTATATTATAAAAGCGAAAAATCTATTAACAATAAAGACGTAGATGACAATTAGAGGATTCAGCAATTTTACCTCATGTGTAATAAAGTTATTTTCCGGATAACTACACTTATGAAACTTTTAATGTAGCAAGACAAACCTATGCCAGACCTATTAGTGGAATAAAATGCAAAATAAAATTTTGCGAGATGTGTCACTTTTCTTGAGGGTGAGCGATATCATGCGAACTATACAATTTATCTATGCAATGAAAACAAGATAGCTTCAACATGTAACAATATTATAATGCGAGAAATCTATTAACAATAAAGACGTAGATGACAATTGGAGGATTCAGCAATTTTACCTCATGTGTAATAAAGTTATTTTCCGGATAACTACACTTATGAAACTTTTAATGTAGCAAGACAAACCTATGCCAGACCTATTAGTGGAATAAAATGCAAAATAAAATTTTGCGAGATGTGTCACTTTTCTTGAGGGGGAGCGATATCATGCGAACTATACAATTTATCTATGCAATGAAGACAAGATAGCTTCAATATGTAACTATATTATAAAAGCGAAAAATCTATTAACAATAAAGACGTAGATGACAATTAGAGGATTCAGCAATTTTACCTCATGTGTAATAAAGTTATTTTCCGGATAACTACACTTATGAAACTTTTAATGTAGCAAGACAAACCTATGCCAGACCTATTAGTGGAATAAAATGCAAAATAAAATTTTGCGAGATGTGTCACTTTTCTTGAGGGGGAGCGATATCATGCGAACTATACAATTTATCTATGCAATGAAGACAAGATAGCTTCAACATGTAACTATATTATAAAAGCGAAAAATCTATTAACAATAAAGACGTAGATGACAATTAGAGGATTCAGCAATTTTACCTCATGTGTAATAAAGTTATTTTCCGGATAACTACACTTATGAAACTTTTAATGTAGCAAGACAAACCTATGCCAGACCTATTAGTGGAATAAAATGCAAAATAAAATTTTGCGAGATGTGTCACTTTTCTTGAGGGGGAGCGATATCATGCGAACTATACAATTTATCTATGCAATGAAGACAAGATAGCTTCAACATGTAACAATATTATAATGCGAAAAATCTATTAACAATAAAGACGTAGATGACAATTGGAGGATTCAGCAATTTTACCTCATGTGTAATAAAGTTATTTTCCGGATAACTACACTTATGAAACTTTTAACGTGGCAAGGCAAACCTATGCCAGACCTACTAGTGGAATAAAATGCAAAATAAAATTTTGCGAGATGTGTCACTTTTCTTGAGGGGGAGCGATATCATGCGAACTATACAATTTATCTATGCAATGAAAACAAGATAGCTTCAACATGTAACAATATTATAATGCGAAAAATCTATTAACAATAAAGACGTAGATGACAATTGGAGGATTCAGCAATTTTACCTCATGTGTAATAAAGTTATTTTCCGGATAACTACACTTATGAAACATTTAATGTAGCCAGACAAACCTATGCCAGACCTATTAGTGGAATAAAATGCAAAATAAAATTTTGCGAGATGTGTCACTTTTCTTGAGGGGGAGCGATATCATGCGAACTATACAATTTATCTATGCAATGAAGACAAGATAGCTTCAACATGTAACAATATTAAAATGCGAAAAATCTATTAACAATAAAGACGTAGATGACAATTGGAGGATTCAGCAATTTTACCTCATGTGTAATAAAGTTATTTTCCGGATAACTACACTTATGAAACTTTTAATGTAGCAAGACAAACCTATGCCAGACCTATTAGTGGAATAAAATGCAAAATAAAATTTTGCGAGATGTGTCACTTTTCTTGAGGGGGAGCGATATCATGCGAACTATACAATTTATCTATGCAATGAAGACAAGATAGCTTCAACATGTAACTATATTATAAAAGCGAAAAATCTATTAACAATAAAGACGTAGATGACAATTAGAGGATTCAGCAATTTTACCTCATGTGTAATAAAGTTATTTTCCGGATAACTACACTTATGAAACTTTTAATGTAGCAAGACAAACCTATGCCAGACCTATTAGTGGAATAAAATGCAAAATAAAATTTTGCGAGATGTGTCACTTTTCTTGAGGGGGAGCGATATCATGCGAACTATACAATTTATCTATGCAATGAAGACAAGATAGCTTCAACATGTAACAATATTATAATGCGAAAAATCTATTAACAATAAAGACGTAGATGACAATTGGAGGATTCAGCAATTTTACCTCATGTGTAATAAAGTTATTTTCCGGATAACTACACTTATGAAACATTTAATGTAGCCAGACAAACCTATGCCAGACCTATTAGTGGAATAAAATGCAAAATAAAATTTTGCGAGATGTGTCACTTTTCTTGAGGGGGAGCGATATCATGCGAACTATACAATTTATCTATGCAATGAAGACAAGATAGCTTCAACATGTAACAATATTATAAAAGCGAAAAATCTATTAACAATAAAGACGTAGATGACAATTGGAGGATTCAGCAATTTTACCTCATGGGTAATAAAGTTATTTTCCGGATAACTACACTTATGAAACTTTTAATGTAGCAATACAAACCTATGCCAGACCTATTAGTGGAATAAAATGCAAAATAAAATTTTGCGAGATGTGTCACGTTTCTTGCGGGGGAGGGATATCATGCGAACTATACAATTTATCTATGCAATGAAGACAAGATAGCTTCAACATGTAACAATATTATGTTAGAGTTTAAAGTAGTTCATAATATTCGCCTAATGCATTATTTGTTATAAATGTTTAGTATTAAATAATAGTTTCAAGTTCAAAGATTTAATAAAATGTTTGCTTCTTAAAATTTATATATTTTTTTCTACTTTAGAAATTATGTTTTCTCTTTGAAAACAATTTTCTTTGTCTCATTTCGTTTCACGATATTTTCCACTTTGAGTAAACAAAAATATATCCCAATATCTGACGCAATATCTGACGCTTTTGCATAATTATTATTTAAAAAAAAATACTGCCAGTTTTCCGGTAGGAATCGGAAAATTAGTTGCCCTTATCGTACCGGAATAATTTCCGATCCTGCTCGGAATAAAATCCGTAAAAATAAATAAAAAATTAGTCAAGCAGTATTTTACGGATTTTATTCTGAGCTGGGTTGGAAATTATTCCAGTACGATAAGGGCAACTATTTTTCCGATTCCTACCGGAAAACTGGCAGTATTTTTTTTACAGTGTATAAAGAAAATATTACGATGGCAGACTTTACCAGAATACATTTACAGACACGCCAAAATTTTAGAAAAGGATCTAAGCGTAATATCTAATAAGATACAAATTAAACGATTTTTTTCACTGTATCTGATTCGCGATTTCATATTTTCTTTAGAAAATTGATGACATTTTATATTTTCGATCAAATATTTATGCTAGGTATCCTCCTCCACTCCCCTTCCCAAAATGAACTACAGATTTCCGAGAATATTTAAACAAGTGTCTACAGGAAAATGGATTTTTTTTAGAACAAAAAAGTTCCAAAAGCCACCAATAGGGTGCGTGTAATAACGTTACACAGAATATATAATGCGAAGTATACAATTTATCTATGCAATGAAGAAAAGATAGGTTCGAGGTGTAGGCCACCAATATTTATAAACATATGGATTCGTAACATAGCATATCTTTAGTAACTAGTTTTAGTGCATGCACCGGAAAGTTAAGCACATAATGCGTTATCTGCTTTTAATCATTTCGTGGTTTTTCATAGCCTTTTAGGTAGATTTCGTATGAAATACTACCTATTGGGATCGTTCCTATGTTGAAATTTCTGAAAAAGTTTTGCAGATCTGCACCGATCATGACTCCTAGAACCCAAAACCACCCTCAGTAAAAAACTTTATCTATCTATTTATTTATCTATCTATCTATCTATATATATCACTTTCTTCTTGACACGATAACTTTCGTAATTCTGCACCAATCTCTTCCAAACTGATACATAAAATCAAAGGGCATAAAATCTCGGTCAAGTTCGTTAATGGGCAAAATCGGACCAAGGGGATGGAAATAGGGAGGGGTTTTGTGAAAACCGAAACCCCCCATAACTTCTTAATTTTTGTACATATCAAATCAGTTTAAAGATTTTATTACTTCTAAAAATAGGGCCAAAATTTTATGTATCACAGATTTTTGATAAAGGTAAAAATGGGCTCAAGGGGCGCAAAAAATAGGGTTTTTGGGAGAAAAAAATTCATAACTTCGTCAATTCTCAAGATATATATTCCAATTAATTTTATTATAAATCTCCTTAATATTATCTACAACTTTCATATTCACAAGTTTTTGATAGGACAAATTCGTACCGCAAACAAAAAATTAAAAACGAAAAAAAAAGGGGGTTTGAAGAAGTAAAAAATCCATAACTCCGCTAATTCATTAAGATATAAAATTCCTATGAATTTATCATATATCTTCTTAATATTGTCTACAACATCTATATAGACAAGTTTTGGATAGGACCAATTCTTACAGCAAAAACAAATTAAAAATACATAGCGGTTGAAAAAAAAAAAAATCATCTAAGTAAGGGTGTATTCAAATCTAAACTGCGTATTTTCTGACTCATTTTACAATTCATTTTTGCTCTCAAAGGATTCCAATTGGTACGTTTTCTTACTCAGAAACAATATAATGTACCGTAATGGTCGATTTTTTGATAGAGGCAGAATATACTTTAAAAAATGCTGTTAAATTGGGCATTTTGAACCGAATTTCCCGAAGCGGATTGTGTTGGAAAAATCATTGCATTAAAGATGCACTCAAATCCAAACTGCTTATTTTCTGACTCATTTTTAAATTCATTTTTGATCTGAAACGCATTTAATTGGTATATTCGCTTATTCAGAAACTATATAATGTACCGCAATGATCGATTTTTTGATAGAGGCAGAATATATTTCAAAAAATTATGTCAAAGTGGGCATTTTGAACGGAATTTCCCGAAGCAATTGTGTTATCACTTTCTTCTGGACACGATAACTTCCGCAAATCTGCACAAATCTCTTCCAAACTGATACATAAAATCAAGGGACATAAAATCTCGGTCAAGTTCGTTAATGGGCAAAAGCGGCAAAGGGGATGGAAATAGGGAGGGGTTTTGTGAAAACCGAAAAAACCACATAACTTCCTAATTTTTGTACATATCAAATCAGTTTAAAGTTTTTATTACTTCTAAAAATAGGACCAAAAATTTATGTATCACAGATTTTTGATAAAATTAAAAATGGACTCAAGGGGCGCAAAAAATAGGGTTTTTGTTGAGAAAAAAATTCATAACTTCGTCAGTTCTCAATATATCAAATCCAATTAATTTTATTATACATCTCCTTAATAATATCTACAACTTTTATATTCACAAGTTTTTGATAGGACCAATTCGTACTGCAAGAAAAAAAAAAAAAAAAAAAAACGAAAACAAAAAAAAAAGGGGGTTGAAGAAGAAAAATTTTCATACCTCCGTCAATTCACAAGATATAAAATCTCCATGAATTTATCATATATCTTCTTAATATTTTCTTCAACATTTATATAGACAAGTTTTTGATAGGGCCAATTCTTAAAGCAAAAACAAATTAAAAATACATAGCGGTTGACGAAAAAAATCATCTTATTAAGGGTGCATTCAAATCCAAACTGTTTATTTTCTTACTCATTTTTAAATTCATTTTTGCTCTCAAACGCATCCAATTGCTAGATTCTCTTATTCAGAAACTATGTAATGTACAGTAATGATCGATTTTTTGATAGAGGCAGAATGTATTTCAAAAAATTATATCAAAGTGGGCATTTTGAACAGAATTTCCCGAAGCGATTGTGTTAGAAACGAAAAATATTGCCCTACTGAGAAAATAATTGTTTATTAATCAAGTTTTAATTAATTGAAAGAAAAATAAAAACACAGGTCGCTTATAAATCTTTTAAAAAATCACGTCAGCATGTTTCATATTTTTTTTTTTATTAAAAATTAATCTGAAAATGTGCCAGAAAATTTCGAGTTGTTGAGTATGGAAAGTTTTTTTTTTTTTTATATCTCCTTAACATGATTCTCATAAAACCAGCTATTTTATAAAAAGGAAATAAAAACTCGTCAAAAGCAGACAGATAAAACTGTTAAAGTGGATTTATATCTAATCATGATTTAGTTTTTGTTGGTGAAATTAGAATACTTAACTTCGAAATCTACCTCTGCCTGTAGGCCGGGCCGGCAGGGATTTTTTAATTCTGGGGCAACTTTTTTTTATTATTTACACCATATTGTATTTTTTACTTTATTTAATCACTGAAATTTTTAGATTAAATGAGTCCAAAATTTCTGAGTAAAATATTACCATTAAAATTCAAACATTTTGTGCACGTGAAACAACACGTTACGTATCGCTCGTAGCGAAGATTTGAAATCGGAATGAGATTTTATGATTTCACGGTAGACCATGTCTCTGAGTAAATTTCTGTTTACGACTTCGGTTTGCCTAACCGTCATTATTTTTGTACGTCAGTCTGCGCTCTATCTTTCGTAAACCTTTTTGGATTGCCACGCCATTGAATCATAGTAGTTTTACTGCAGGACATTTCCTATAGAAAATGGAGTGTGTAACTGTTATAGTTCGTTAACAGGGACATACGAAATAATTCTGTTAGATTAAGGACTCTGGAAATTTTTTTTTTTTTTATAATGATATTACACAATTAACGAGGGCTGTTCAATAAAGAATGATCATAATTTTCTATTAGCACACATTGTTCCACACAAAGGATCAGACTCCATAAGCCGCGTTTTTGGCCCATGAAATAGTCTAAAATTCGATTATGTTATACTGACTTAATTATTTCACTTTTTAATATTATAAGTTATATATTGTACGATTTTAACAATAGTTTTTTAATTTTGTTTGGATTTATATGACTTACACAAGCTCAAAGTTCATATAATTCGTAGTTTTAATGAAAAATACGTAATTTATGCTTCTATACCTCAATTATTTATATGAGCGCAATCGTGCAACAGTTTTTTCTTGACATATATTATAAAACATATCAAAATATACAAAATATGTCAAAATAAAAGTTTTGCAAAGCTGCCTTCTTAATAAAATATTAACAATAGATAGTAAAAATTAGGTAAAAATAGCAGAAATTGCGTATTTTTCATCAAAACTACGAATTATAAGAGCTTTGAGCTTGTGTAAGTCATATAAATTCGAACAAAATACAAATACTATAGTTAAAATCGTACAATACATAGCTTCTAATATTAAAAAGTGAAATAATTAAGTCAGTATAACATAATCAAATTTTAGTATATTTCATGGGCCAAAAATGCAGCTTATGGGCCCTGATCCTTTGCTTTTATATTCCATTATTAGCTTAACCCTTGAGGGGCAAGCAATAATGTCTCTCTAATATTAAATCCTCACCGGAATAATAGAAAAATTTTATTTTAACATAAGGAAAAGCAATTTTTCAACATTTCACCCCCAAACTCAAAAATATAAAATTTAGTTTAAGGTTTCTGGTGAAAATTTTGTTTAAATTAAGTGGGATATAATATATCCCACTGCCATTTGAGGGGTTAATGTCTAATGAAAACTTTTTTTTTCATTTATTTACAGTAGTACGTCAGTGGTAACTATGGAACCTCCGATACTTTTAGTATCGCCACGCGAACGATGGAGGCAAAACGCAATGAACAGTATGCTCTTCCCTGCCATAAATTTTGCTTTCGCCTGAAGAAATCGTCAGTCAAACCATGGGCTATAGAAGACATATGCAGAGTCTTTTCTTCCCTGTAGCACAGTTAGAGAGAAGATGGTTTAAGATGTTTAAAGAAGAGAAAGACAATCATCTTCAAAGGAAGATGGTTTCTGTAACTGCGCTAACTAAGATAACATTAATACCGTCACTGTTATTACCAGAGAAGATCGTTAGATATGAGAACTGTTAAAAATACTGCAGTTATAATTGCGTGCGACGCACACATTGATAACAGAAAAATGAACTTGGCGAAAAAAATTAATTTACTTTTATCAAAAACGGGTAGGTGCAAAAATTGCCTTTATACTAGTACATCAACTGCGTGGAACTTTACCGCTGAAAAAAAAAATGACTTGAGTCTGCGCTTTTGCTCCAAATGTCGAAATTGTGGGTAACATTTGACATTTTTTCAAAAAAATTTAAAAATCCCATAGAGATAGTTATTATTTAAATGTGTTATTTAAACCTTTATTATTAATGACTTAGCATATTTAAACAAAAAAACGATATCTTTATTCTGTATAACTGGATCAAAACTGGCAACTTTTGGTAAAAAAGGCGTTTCCACCCTGTTTTGTCATACAACTAATTGTTGTTTAGAATAAAGCTGTTACCTAGTTGCTTTTCAAAACTGCCCAGGAGGTACCACGTGGACGTGGCTGAATTTCATGTCACAGCAGTGCATAGTTAGACCACTCTACCATCTGAGCACAATGTTTTATTTATACATTGAATTGTGATTTTTTATCAGTGACTGGCATAAGTTTTCTATGTATCAACCTAGTCCATCTCTTCTTTGTATCCACAGACGTTGGATGATGCTGCTGTGACACTCCTTCACGTATATTTCTACTGCTTGTGTATGATAAGGCAAGCAGAGTAATGCAGTGGAATTAATAGAATCTATTCAGCCGTCTATTATCACCAAAATTGCATCCAGTTAATGCATAATGATTGGGAGTTCTGTTACTACAACATTCTACAACATTTAGGTATTTCATATTTGAGTATGTCATCATTTACTCTACCTCTTGCATTTTTTATATGCTGAGAAGCTTGCTGTTTAATAAATTAATATATAAATTAATATATAATAAATTAAAATATTTTTTTTAGTATTTTTTATGCCGTTTTCTGTAATGTTTAGTAGCCGAGTAATCTCCCATAAGTTTTTAGAACCATTTTTAGATGTGGATTACATTTGGTGTAAACTATCCTGCGGCATAAACTTGGATTCCATACTTTGCGAGTGAACCTACAGACTCTGATGGTCAATCAGTGCTTATATAAAGGCGAAAATTTTTATTCGCCTTTGTGAGCCATCTTGCATAGAGCAAATTTCTTGGGTTTCTATTTGCTAGTTCTTCTGAGCAATACCTTGATGAAATAACTTTGAAAATATCTAGCTGGTATTTCTAATCTGCGACAAATACCTTTTTCTCGATTTCAGGAAATAATGTTCCAAAAATACTCTCTATGACTTCAAAAATTGAAATAAGAAGGGAATGGCACGTGGACAAAGATTTTCCTATTGGCTCGGCAAATCCCTGTGGGTTAGAATCCAGTTTTTGCCAACGATCTTGTCTAATAAATGATGCAGAGGAAATTAACTGGACTTGGAAGTGGCATATGAGCCATTGCAATGGTTCATTTTAAACATGCTCCACGCAGAATGGATGACAACGATGAACAGAATTCTCCCCCTTTAAATGAGTACTCACTGCCCATCAGAGTCTCTATCCAAGTTTGGCCTCAGGTCGGTTTTCATCAAATGTAATCCACATCTAAAGAAGGGATCTAAAAAATCGTGGGAAATTACTCAGCTACTAAACAACACATAAAACGGAATGAAACATGTACTAAAAAAAGTTATTTAGGACAATGGTTGCTTTGCATATGCAGATGATATTCTGATTTCAATGCTCTCTGACGATCGCCATCACATTGAAAAGCTAGCTGCTCAGCACATAATAGTTTAAAGATTAGAGTAAATGATGGCATACGCAAATCTAAAATATCGACAATCAGCTTTGAAGCGGGCAATTATATAAATCTAATTGATTGGAAAATTGCTATGGTAACAGAACCCCTAATCAATATTCATTTATCGGGTGCAATCTTGATGAAGATATTAGACCGGATGAATAGATTGCATGAATATCATCCCCACTGCATTACATTGTTTCCCTTCTGTTGCGCAAGCAATAGAAAAATACGTGAAGGAGATCACAGTAGCAGTATCCAAAGTCTGTGGATATAAAGAAAGGATGGACTAGGTTGATATATAGAAAACTTATGTCAGTCTTTGATAAAAAAAAAATCACAATTCAATGTATAAATAAAACATTGTGTCCACATGGTAGCGTGGTCAAGCTAGATGTCCAGGGTAGTTTTGAAAGCAACTAGGCTGTATTCTAAACAACAATTCATTGAATGACACAACAAAATGGCAACGCCATTTTTTACCGAAAGTTGTCAGTTTTTCTCCAGCTATACAGAATAAAGATATCGTTTTATCGTTAAAATGTGTTATACCATTAATAATAAAGGTTTATATAACACAGTTAAATAATAACTATTTCTATAGGAATTTTTTAATTTTTTTGAAAAAATGTCAAGTTTTACCCAAAATTTCGACTTTTGGAGCAAAAGCGCAGACTCAAGCCATTTTTTGTCAGAGGTAAAATTTCACGCAGTTGATGTACTAGTATAAGGGCAACTTTTGGCAGCTACCCGTTTTTGATTAAAAAAAAATTTTTTTTTTTTCGTACCATCATACTCATCACTCATCATACTCGACCCGAACGTTCGCGTGGCTTGTTTAGAAATGAAAGTGATGCTACAAAATGAATTCCCTAATGTGAAGAAATACTTTCAAGGAAAGTATTTTTCATCGTTATAAGTTGAACAGAGTGGAGGCGATTTCGTCCGACCTATTTTAAAAAGTGGTTTGTAGCATGTCTTTCTGGTGTGAAAAAAATGTGGGGCAAGTGCATTGCATTGAATATGACCTACTTTGAAAAGCAAAAATTTAAATTTAGACGATGAGTAAGGATATATGTTGATATAAAAAAAAAGATCATTATTCATTGAACAGCCCTCGTGAACGATGAATATGCATTGCTGAGGTGCACGGCAACATGCTTTCCATGATATATGGAGAGCGTATTACTTATCGTTCATTTACAAACACCCAAAATAATTCTTTTACTTCCTAAGTGATAGTTGCTGGAAATACTTTTTAAGGTATGTCATACGTATTTAACATTAACTAAATTTTCCCGTATTATGTGATGCTTATGAATTCCGTAAATCAAATACAGGAATACACAAAATAATTTGCGTTTTTAGTTGTTTTATCTGTATCTTACTTGAATTAAATTTTAGTAAATATACAATTTGTTTACAGTATAGAGCGCTGTTCAAAAACTTCGAATACATTTTCGCCGATTTGCTGAAAGGCGAAATCTAAAATCTGTTATACGTTTTCTAACTAAAATGAATTTTAGCATGCTGTGTCATTTACATACAAACTATAAATCATATACAAGGCTACACAAAAAAATTCGACTACTCTTTTGACAATTGATGGTAATTGCATGAATTGAGTTTTTAAATATGTTTTGAGTTATCTAAACTGTTTATTTATATATCTTTTTCATTTTATTTAACAGTGAATTTTTATTACAGTATTTTGTGTGTTTCGGAAAGTGATCCATAATCTTATTAATTCCCATCAACTCCCTTCTACAACCATTTTATGACCATTTGACGCTCAGTTTTTGCTGTAGCTCTCTCTGAAATGTATAGTTTATCCTAAAAACCTTTTTTTTTTTTTTTTAATGCATTAAAAACATGATATACTTCTTTTTTCAAATGGTATTTTTCCAATAGTGTTTTAAAAATAAATTTGTATTAAGGAAAAATATTTCTGTTTAAATTAAAATAGGGTAATACATTTTGTATATTACGTAGAATGCGTGTGATCTGCAAATTTATGATACTCAAATTAAACAGATTTGATAATATAAGTGGGATATTTATATTTAATATTTAAAATATTTATATTTTACTATATCTATTTTTTGAAATTACACAGATTGGAGATAAAACGAAATATAAAAAGAAAGCAGAAAATAAACTATCTCGTAAAAAGCATAATGCGTAAGACATGTAACAAAATACACCTACCATATTTCAACGATTTAATTTTAGCAAAACTTCTTAAAAACAAGGTAATATTCTTTAAAACTGTCTGATATTTAGTATAATGCTTTTAAAAATTCCTTATTTATTCAAAATTTGCTTAATAATAGTAATTACTATTATTATTATTTCCAAATGAAGCCTAACGGTGCATGAATGTAGGGTAAAACATAGGGTAAAAACTGAAAATAGATGTATGAATTAACATGTGAAGCACACATTTATTTATATATTTCTTTATGTAGCGCATTTAACCTGTTTCCAAATAGACTTGTTAACGTTAAAGAAAATTTTTAAAAAATGAGCGCTAGAAATCAGCACTAAATTAAAATTTTCGCTTAATTTAAAATTCCAAATATGAAAAACGAGTACTAATATGTCGGAATTGTACCACTTGAAGCACTATAAAATGTTATCAAATTTAATTTATCTTCCTATGAAAATATAAATAAACGGTCAAGTGAGAGCATTACTCGCGCACAGAGGGTTCCGTAGAATAAATATATGAATTTGTAATTGTATTATATAAAAAAAAATAGTTGCTAAAAGAATACTCAGACTTTGTAAAAAACTGTACAACGTAGGGATGGGTATAAAAGTACATATAAGAAAAGTGTAAATGAGAATACCATGGAAGCTCAAAGAGATATGGAACCTAAATAATATCAAATATAGCTATTCTATAACTCTTTTTTTAATATTATCCTAATCTGTTTATGATGTACTTAATTCGGTACTGACAATAAAAGCAGAGCATATAGTTAAACTTTATTTGGCATTTCATGAAAATAAATTCAGCGTAGTAATAACCTTTATTTCTACAGTGTAGCTAAAACAAAACCTTTGTTCAAAGTTTAAATTTGGCATTGTGCTAAGCGCGCTTCGAATTGAGGTCTCAAAGTTGCAACGCCGCCTTGGTCAGTGCCGCGTTTTTCCAGATTGGTGTTTAATTAACTTTTAAAGTCACTCGAGGCGTATTGAGAGATACAATCAATGCAAACTATCGCGAATCCCACAGTGTTTATGCAATTTATTCTAATTAAATCTTTCGAGGGCGATGCCCTTAAAAAAGGACACCTAATTTTAATTCCAAAACAGACAAACGACACCAAGAATATTTAATTAAAATTTTACTTTTATTACGTACGTAAAAATAAGCAAGTTCGCATTTTCTAATAAATTCGTTTATACATTCTGTTGTCAGTTCAATTTTTCATAAGTTTATAAATAGAATTACTCCGTGCCGGAAAGGATTAAATGGTCACTTGACTCTTAAAGCTTCAAAATTTAAGAAATTTTACTTTTTTATGTTAAATTCCTATCTTTTCTGAATATTTTGATATAATTGTTTCCTTGAAATTCCCATTAGAACAGAAGATTTGGCTTTTAGAATTATACTCGCTCAATAGCTGAAGCGTCGTTTCCGAAACTTTAAAGTCATTATTTTCCAAAAGGTGTTTTTTGGGCATAACGCGCAGGATACCTCAAAAACTTCTGAATATTTTTTCATGCAATTTTCAAAACATATATGTCATGTTAGTCTGTATAAACTAAACCTAAAATTTCCTTTTTATTGTTCAAAAAAATATTTTTTTAGGTGATTTTACTGTTGAAATTTCAAAATTTTGTATTAGCTAAATGAAACATTGCATTAAAAATATAAAAATGCTTTAAATACAAATTTATTTAAGTTCAGGGAAATTATTACAATCTGAAGTATAAGTAAGCACCAAAATTTTCATTCTAGTTGCAATATTTATTTTGTAATCCTGCGCGTAAACTGTTATGCGAATTTTTTGTTCGACAAATGTCTAACAGTTTCGAGCCCCCTATAAATACTAATTCTGTATCTTGCAATTTTTTAAATACTTGAAACGAAAGAACATACTTAACTTATATCTTTCATCCCAATTAAAATTGTGTTTTAAAACATATACATTTTAAGACATTAAATGTTGAAAATGGTCTTTTTTTCCTTTTTTCCACTTTTTAGAGTCTCGAGACCCCTTAAAATAGTATGTTTTTTAACACTTTGACGTTTATTGCTTTTATTCTGTTACTTGACATTACATAACACATATATATCATTAAAAGTTGTTAACTAGGCATAGAGTACGCCGCCCCTGTCCTTGTGTATGTCCAAACTGACCGTACCTTTAAGGGTTAATATCTCGGCTAATTACCGATGATTTTTTTAAAAATCATTATCAACAATGCTTTTATTCTTCTGCAACGATAGGTATATTCAGCGATGCTCAACAATTTTTCTGAATGCCCGTAAATCGAAATTTGTGTATAACAGAAAAATGCTAATTTCTCAAAAACTATGTGAACTAGGGTAATCGCAATAATTTTCTGGCAAGTTTTAATTAGCGTCTACTCCCTCTAATTTTTTCATAATTTTATTTTTAGTAGATTTGGAATTAGATGGGGGGAGGGGACATATTTTTGCGCTACATTTTAAGCAATATCTTTGAAAATATAATACCTAAAAGTAAAAGGAATGTATTTTTGAGTTCAGCGTTACAAAAGCTTTCCCAGGATACCCCACATGATGTACAAAGAAAAGATTCTTTTTTTCAAGTAGCATAATTAGCCCCTCTACTTTTTTATTAATATATTTATGAATGTTTATTAATCTGAAAGTATGTGGGTCAATGATCTTTATTACTTCCCCGAATTTGAAATTTCCACGTTCCATAGTTTACGAGTAAAATGGCTGTGACAGACAGACAGACAGACGGACAGACACAGGAGTGATCTTATAATGGCTCCGTTTTTACTTTTTAAGTACGGAACCCTTAAAATGAGTACTAATTCAGTAAATTGGATCATTTTGATCACTATAAAATGCTATGTTATTTGTTTTCCATATCAAAATATAAAAAGTGAGTACCAAAATGGCCAGATAGTATCATTTCAACCACTATAAAATGTTATTTATCTTCATAGTTTCTGTGACAATGTACATACATTTAAAAGATTTAAAGTGATAAAGATAATATCTCTTCGTACATTTAAATTTTTAAGGTATACAAACTTTTTATTCTTATGCGCGATTTATGGTTGCACGTTACGTAAATGTTAAATGCAAGAGTTTTCCAAACATGGCGAAAAATCTTAAAATAAATTTATCATGTAATATGTGAAACACAGAATTGTTTTTATATCATTGCTTTTAAAATTGTTTAGCTGTTTAGAGAAACATAATTAGAATTCCAATTATATTAAATTGTGAATATTGAAGAATGGCACAAAATAAAAAAATTCTATTAATTACAAATTTGAAAATAGAACAGTTGGCTTGTTTAATACAATAGAATGAAATGTTTATAGGTATAAGAATATAGGTATAAGAAAATTTAAGTAGAATGAAATGTATTGCTTTAACAAATACAAAATAAGATATTACGAATCTTTATAGTTTGTGTGTAAAGACATGTAAAATTTAAATAATTAACATAGTGAAAATTTAGTATAGATACTTGGTATAGATTTTTCGTACTCTTAAAAATTTATATGCTATAATAGATTGTTATATAATAGTTATATAATACATATAAAATATTTTGATTCCTAAGAAGCAAAATCTGGTTGAACGCGATGTGAAAGTTACATGCAATCATTTTAGAAATATAATAAAAAAATTCAAAATAATTTGGACCGTTATCTTCGAAACAATTTACATCTTTGCTTTTCATGATATAAAGCTATTTACAAATAGATTTTTTTTTTAATTTTTAAAAAGTTGAAAAATACAAGCATGGAAATGGATTCTTAATAATTATCTTATTTTATTTTTGAATTTCAAAATAGTAAAACTGAAACAAAAATGAATAAAATATGTCACTTTAAAAATAATACATTATAAAGATTTAAATATCTTAATGAGTTTCCGAGTTTTAATATTACGCGTTTAGAGACTTTTTCATCACCTTAAATAGTTGCTTTAAATGACTTTGTTTCCTTTAAATCTTATTACGTTTGCAAAGTATTTAAACCTACGTTTTGTTCCACATCAAGTGCAAAACTTAGGAAAATTACTCAACATGATTGCAAAACACGTAACTTTAGGTTGTCTATTGAGTTTTTCTTTTAAGTATCACACATATTTTTAAATTATAAAAATAATTAAGATATTATGCATATAATTTAACAATTTGAAAAGTGTTTGTGAAAAGAATGCGTTATGGTTTTTTATATATTTTTTTTATGAATGTTAGTTATCTGAACACATCTTTGAATTCATTAAATCAATAAAATTATTTTGTAATATTTGCAATGCTGTTTATCCTGAGAATAGTATAATTTTATTAATACATACATATAGAAGATTTAGACATTCAAATGAAGTGCTCATTTTATATGAATTTTGATTTACAGTGAGGGAACAGCTACGTATCAGCGAGCAAATTGTCATCACAAAAATTTTAAAGTATTCTTCACCTTATTTAAATAGCGATTTCCTGAGATTTCATAAGGCAAAGATTACTACTAGAATTTAGGGGTGACTATCAATCAACTTGGATGGTTCCATTACTGAGTTAAAATTAAGCTTGATAGCAAAGAGCGACTGGGCACAGCGTCCTAGCCTAAGATTTCTAAAAATGTGCAGAAGGAGCGCTTTTGTCCACTGTCTCTGAGAGCGAAGCCATAAAATACTCATGATACATCATGAAACAGAGGAGTAACATCTGAAAATATATTTTTACATTAAGGGGTTTCAGTACACTGAACCCGGGAGAACTCGCTAGTGAGAATGCCCAATTGCTTTTCTTTTACTTTACATTCATATAATATCAATTTTTTTGGTTGGCTTAGTACTTTTATTCACAAAATAGGTAAAATAATTGAAAAACATTTTGAAATTTTAATTAAATTGAAAAATGATTTAAATAAGACTCTTAAAAAAGTACGACTGTGAGAGAAAATCTCATGCAGCGAGCTCTCCCGGATTAAAGCTTCAAAATTTTCAAAATTTTAACTTTTTTAGATGTTAAACTCCTATTTTTTCTGAACATTTATGATATAATCGTTGCCTTTAAATACCCATTAGAACAGACTTTATTACTTTTAGAGCGATACCCACTCAATAGCTGAAGTGGCGTTTTCGAAATTTTGAAGTCATTTTTCTCCAAATGACGGTTTTGGGCATAACGGGCAGGATATCTCAAACACTTTTGAATATCATAAAATCTTCAGTCATGAAATTTTTAAAACATATGTTCCATGTTAGTCTGCATAAACTGAACCTAAAATTTTCTTTTTATTGTTCAAAAAATATTTTTGTAGTTATAGTGTTTAAATTTTTAATTTTTTGTATTAGCTAAATACAACTTTGTATTAAAAATATAAAAATGCTTTAAAAACAAATTTATTTAGGTTCAGAGTAATTATTATAATCTGAAGTATAATTAACCACACAAAGTTCATTCTAGTTTCAAAATGCAATTTGTAATCCTGCGCGTAAGCTATTATGCAAATTTTCTGCTTGAAAAAAGCCTGACATTTTGAAGCCCCCTGTAAGTAAATCTGAATCTTGCAGTTTTTTACATACATGAAATGAAAGAAAATACTTATATCTTTCATCCCAATAAAAATTGTGTTATAAAATCATTTTCATTTTGAGATATTAAATATTGAAAATGGTCTTTTTTTCCATTTTTCCGATTTTAAGAGTCCCGAGACCCCCCTTGAGGAATGGTTCTGCATCTTTGCCCTGAAATTCACATGATGTTTACAATTTGTTTTACAGTTACAGAGAATAGAGTTACCCCTTTGTCGGACTTTTTTCGTCTTATTTATTGACATATCACTTATCTATTTAAATTTTTGTAGATTGAAAAAATTAAAAATACGTCTTGTGTGACGGAATGTACTTGTAGATGTACAGTCGTGGAAAAAAAAAGTAAACACCCCCTACTAACACCTCAACAAATTATCGCAGAAGAAAGTTACTGGTACCGAACGATTGGAAATAAAGTCTACTTTTAAATGATGTTTATAAAATTTGCTTAGGGGGCCATCTACATATTAAAACGAAACATAACTTTGTTTTTCTCAATAGCAGTACACAATTCTGACAGCATAAATGAACTCTACACCCTTCAATTTGCCTAAAAGCCAATTTTTATGCAATTCGTACCATAAGTTTCTAAGAAATTATTTATTTTAAAACAAGCGTATTTTAAGGGCTGTACCCAAATTGAATTTCGGAACTCGATTATTAACCGACAGAGGTTGATCAAGGCACCTCTTGATCAAGGCACCTTAAGAAGTCAATGAAGTCTGCTAGATTACAGGACAGCAGAAGAAATTTCAAAATATTTAGTCACTTCTATTATAGACGGCCCCTTAAGGCATCATTTTGCCGTTTATTTAGCATAATTTGAAAACTACTTGGAAGATAAATGTGAAATTTTGGATTTCCATAAAGCAGGACTTAATAAATCTAAATCCATCAAAAAAATTGTAGGTTACAATTCATAATTTTTTCGCATATTAATTTCATAATTCATATCATAAAATTATAAAAATTGCAAATTCAGCGTATTTATGTTTGGGTATATTAGTATTATTGCTACACAAAAAAATAGCACAATAGGAGCATAATTTCTGGAGCTATAAATAAAAATATGAAAACGTAATTTAACATTAGAAGCACTAAATTTTGAATGTTTATAATTCAAAAACTTATCATTCAAATGACTTGAAATTCGGTGTCTAGGCATATTTTGAACCGAAGATCTGAAATATCTTGTTAAATTTGGGTATTGTCATTGAAAAAAAATGAAGTTTGGATTCGTTTTAATATGTAGATTGCCCCCTAAGCAAATTTTATATACATCATTTAAAAGTAGGCTTTATTTCCAATCGTGCGGTACCAGTAACTTTCTTCTACGATAATTTGTTGAGGAGTTAGTGGGGGGGGGGGGGGTGTTTATTTTTTTTTCCCACGACTGTACATTGTAAAACTTCCATTCAGGCCACGTTTTTCTCCAGGCGCAAGCATCAAAAAGAAATTGGATTGCCAAATTATGAAATGCCATTCCATTCTGTGATGCGTATATTAATATTTAGTTTTAAAAATTGATTTTTGACAACATGGTGGTCATTTGTTCAGAAAAGGTCATTCTTTTTTTGCCATTTTACATTTTCCGAGCTTAAAAAATAATTAATCAATGAAAAATATATTTTATGGTGTTATAAGTTCCAGTAACAACCATAACTTCTTTTCTTTTAAATAAAAAATTTAAAAAAAATCGCTCACACACTTCTGGGGGGAAATAGTTGCTTAGTTAAAAGAAATAATAATAAAAAATAAAAACACGATTTCGAGAAAACATGTTTAAAATTTTACAATAGCGTTACATTCAACGAGGAAGAAATAATGTAAACAATTAGAATATTACGAAACCGCTTTAGGACAACATTCAACACGAGATATGCCAAAAATGCTAATTAAAAAATCGAAAATTTCCACATAAGAAAGTTAAACCTTATCTTACTATTCCAAACACTTTTAGAACTTTGCATTTTCATTTGCTTCTTTATTATTTGATATTAATGTGTTATCATTTGCTTCTTATTCATTTGCTTTTTCATTTGCTTCTTTCTCCCTTTAAGGGTGTATTTTATCCAAATTGCTTAATTTCTTATTCATTTTTAAATTCATTTTTGCTCTCACACGCATCAAAATGGCAAATTCTCTTATTTAGAAACTACATAATGTGCCGTGCTTGTCGATATTTTGATAAATAGAGGAAATATTGTAAAAAATGCTGTCAAAGTGGGTGTTTTGAACCGAATTTCCCGAAGCGGGCGATCTGGGAATGAAAAAAATGGTCATACTGGGAAAATAATTGTTTAAAAAGCAAATTCTAATTAATTGAGCAAAAAATGAAATCACGCGGCCTCTTATATATCTCTTAAAAAATCACGTCAGTAAATTTCATGTTTTTAACTCTTAAAAATGAGTCTCAAAATGTCTCAGAAAATATCGAGCTTTTGAGTGTGGAAAAATAGCTTTTCGAATACACCCTTAAGGCCTTGTCTACACAATTGTGTAAGTGATCCTAAGAGGAAAGAAAAAAACAATTTTCTCTTTTTCTGTGATTTTTCAGCCGAGCTTGCACCACACAATTGTGTGGATTCTCCCTTGAAGTGACATGACATCCGAATTTTTTTTAAAATATTTTATATGAATGAAATGTGATCCTGTTAATTAGGTTTAAAAACCTAGACTTTTAATTTCTGCAAAAACTCGATTAAAGGTGTAAGTATTTTCAAGTAGAGCATTTAGAACTGCAACTACGTTGTTAAAAGTAAGGTAAATACTTTTCAGTAATATACAAAGCAAAGGAGAAATAAGTTTACAATTTTGACATTCAATAAAGTTCGAAAGAAAGTACTTAAGCAATTTATATTGCTTGTACATATAAGAGTAATATTCAAAATTTTTATTTGTAATGTACAAGCGGTAGTTCAATTCTTACCAAGCACGATCTTGCGTATACAGTGAAAACTCTTTGTGCGACCACCTCCCTGAACGACCATTTTTTCATGGAACGAAAATTATTCCCATAGGCTCAATACTAATTTTACCTCTATTCAAAAACCACCCCAGTTGAACTGCCTCCATGAACGACCTATTTCTTTGAAGAAAATGAAACAAATTCCGTTTTTTCCTGGTTGCTTAAAGAAGGTTTTATTAGAATAACAATACCGGAGAGCGTAAACTTCTACACTAAGTTTAGAATTTTTATTTATTCCGGTAACTTTAAAGTGTTTAAACCCCTTTGTGCATTTTTAGACAATGAATTTAACATTGATGACAAAGTAAGGATGACGGTCAATAAATTCCCCTGCCCTATTCTGTCAGAAAACTCTCAAAGAAATAGATAAATTAACGAATTCGTCATAATTTATTCCCGTCCAAAATAAAAATAAAATTGCATTTATTTACTGAACTTCGAAAGGACTTGGAAATAAAAATTATAGAAGATAAAACCATAAAATCAAAGCAAACGTCACTGTATTCATTTTTTAAACTGTGCATTAATTAACGTATATAATTAACTTTTGTTTTGATACTTAAATTATCATATTTTTCCTAATGTGAAAAATAAATTTTAATAACATTAATAGTTACCTTTTTTCAACGATTAAAATCTAGATTTAAACATGACCTCCAGTAAGAGATCACCTCTCGGCGCGACCAATTTTTATTGGAACGCTTTACGGAGGTTTTACTGTATACGCGAACGTTTGCTATTTCAAGTGTGATGTTTCTCTTCAAATCGTTTTTTTTTTTTTTTTTTTTTTTTTTTTTTTTTTTTTTTCTTTTTTATCTAGAGACGTACAGTATTTGCTAAGATTAAAGTAATCTATTGCAAAATTCAGCACACAGAGTGATAACTAATGATCTAAATGGCGAATAACTATCTGAGCAAAGGCGGTGTCTCAGACTTTTAGTAATCATTAATTAAATATTCTGTTCAGGTTTGTAGTGTAGGGTATGCACTACTATAAGCCGCATACCGTCAATTTTTTTTTATTCTTTACTCTATGTGTCTCTTCATATAGCGTGTACCCTCTGTTTTTTTACGTCTACTTCACTGGTGCTGCTGTGACATGCACAAAAACATAACTTGCCTATCTTATATATTTCTGTAACATTGAGTGTGAAAGTTGTAAAGATAATTCTAAAATTATGTAAGAAAATCCCTTATTGTTATTAAAATAAAGTTATAACATGCTAAGAGTGAAAAAAGTATATTTAAAGGAATGTAAATAACTTTTACTAAACCGATCTACATGTTTTGTACACACAATCGGCGACTTTATCAATAAATAATTTTATCAATTTATAAAGACGTCGATTTTACATACGAAAAATGTAGATCTGTTAACACGTTGACTGCCACGGCAATTTTCAGAAATCTGGCCTAAAATGACAATTTGATTTAATCACATTGTATTATTACGAGATAACTCGTAGTTGGCGCCCTAGAAAAGAAAGCAATCTACGAGTTATCTCGTAGTCGGCAGTCAACGTGTTAAGTAAAAGTTTTTATATGTCTAACCGTCCAGCCGCGGGCGACTTTTCAGTGGGTTACATTTTTTAAATTAAGATTGTTTTATTCCCACCACTTTTTAGAAGTAGAAGAGCCACTTTATTTAATTTCAGATTAAATAATGCGAAAATAAGATGGATTATACGCTTTTAAAAAATGGTGGGAATCAAGCAACCTGAATTTTAAAAAGGTAGTCCACTGGAACGCGAAAATAGCGTTTTCGGCAGCTGGAGGGTTAAATATACTTCTTTTCACTTTTAGCATGTTATAAATTTAGTTTAAATGTAATTATAATTATAATTTGAAAGATAATTCTACATAATTATTAATTTGAATTTTCGAAATATGAAATAAAAGCTAATAGAAATAAAACATGACTGTTTAAACACCATAAATTTACTTTTAATCCTTACATTTTTTTATAAAAGGTACGATTCGAAGACTTAACATCGCAAAGATAAAGCTTTCTTCATTCCTATATATAGTCGCGATAAGAAAAAATCTTTTATTTTATTTCCATACGAAGCGAATCATTACTCTACGTGATCAGAACGTAGAATGAAATTGCTTATGATTCTCATCATTGGTTCCGAAAGTAAAATTACCCAGTAATATTAGAAATACGTGATAATTTTAGATTTTTATTTTTTAAACAATAAATTTTTTTTAGAAAATACATTTTAAATGTAACATGTATTGTAATTAAACAGATTATGTGAAAAAAAAAATGAAATAGTACACCCGTTAAACAAATAAATTAGCAAATCAAGATTAGATCAAAATTGATAAAATCTAATATCAGAATTATAACAAGTGTGGTTAAAATATGATTTTGATGAAAATGTGTATTTACAAAAGTTTGACAATTTGCCTTTGAAGAATGTTTCTAATTAAGACTTTTGTTGAATAAATGACGGATAATTTGAAGCAGGTAACCGCTGAAAAAAAATCAGAAAGTCTGAATGCTAGTACCTACACTGGTGTCCAAAATTAAGAACCAGTCAGAAAACGTTAATTTTTAAGTAAACGAATACTCAAAAAGAAATAATATAATTCAAACAATTACTATCCCTACAGCACAGCTAGTCCATATAGCATCTCATTCATGTCCCACATGGTCACAAGTGTCACAGTCACTACGGTGAAACAAAAAATAGGAAATTCCACACGTCTCATTATGAGTCTCAAATGATCAATTTATGTGACTCCACTGAGATGTCATTGTGACTGCTGCTTTGTGACGAGTCACCAGGGGAATTTACAATGTAGTTACATTGTGACTCTCATATGACTGTCATTTTTAGACTCAATTTCAAAGTCATCATGAATGATGCATTATGATAAGTCACCAAAAAATATCACATTATAGTCACATGATGACTTTTCACAAAAGAGTACAATGGTGACCTCACAGTAGTCTCTCTGTCAACTGAAAGTCATCATGTGACTTTAATGTGACATCATTTGGTAACTTATCAGAATGCAGCGTTAACGATGACTTTGAAATTGAGTCTACAGATGACAGTCACATGAGAGTCACGATGTAACTACATTGTAAAGTCACATGGGGACTCGTCACAAAGCAGAAATCACAGTGACGTCTCAGTGGAATCATATACAGTGATCATTTGAGACTCATACTGAGATGTATGGAATTTCCTATTTTTTGCTTCACAGTAGTGACTGTAACACTTGTGACCATGCGTGACATGAATGCGATGTTATATGGATTAGCTGTGCCGTAGAGATAGTAATTATTCAAATTATATTATTTCCTTTTGAGTATTCGCGTACTTGAACATTAGCATTTTGTGATTGGTTCTTAATTTTGGACACAAGTGTATTTTACATAAAAGAAATAGGCGCACAAATTCAGAGTTTTGATGCTTTGTTTCGTCGGTTATTTTCATGTTTGAAAAATATATAAAAGAATAATGAGTATTAGATAATGGAACATTAATTTAATAATATATATTAAATGATAATTAAATTATATATATTTATTAATATATATATATAATGTATGCAATATATATTTATTAATATATATATAATATATGCAATATACATTTATTAATTAATATTTATTAATATTTTTTCCATTTTAGCAATTTAGAACATATGTTTAATGTTAATTATAATTATAATTTTAAAGCTAATTCTACATATGTTATTAATTTGAATTTTCGAAATATGAAATAAAAGCTAATAGAAATAAAACATGACTTTTCAAACGTCATAAATTTTCTCCTAATTCTTACATTTTTTAATAAAAGGTTCGTGAAATTCGAAGATTTAACATCGCAAAGATAAAGCTTTCTTCGTTCCTATGTATAGTTACGATAAGAAGAAAATTTTTATTTTATTTCCATATGAAGTGAATCATTACTCTACGTGATCAGAACGCAGAATGAAATCGTTTATGATTCTTAGCATTGATTCTGAAAATAAAATTACCCATTAGAATTTCATGGTAGTTTTAGATTTTTATTTTTTAAACAATAAATTTGTATGGGATATGCATTTTCAATGTAAGCATGTAATTAACCAGATTCCGTTATATTTTCTTGTAAAGGAAAATAAATCATATACCCGTTAAAAGGAGTCTTGGGACTCTTAAAATTGGAAAATATGAAAAAAAGACCATTTTCAACATTTATTATCTTAAAATTTATTATCTTAAATATCTTATCTCTGTATATGATTTTAAAACACAATTTTTATTGGAATGAAAGATATAAGTATGTTATTTTATTTAATGTACTTAAACAACTGCAAGATTTAGAATTAGCATTTACAGGGGTCTCCAAACTGTTAAACATTTGACGAGCAGAAAATTGGTATAACAGCTTACGTGCAAGATTACAAAATAAATATTGCAACTAGAATGAAACTTTTTGTACCTACTTATACTTCTGATTGTAATAATTACCCTGAACTTAAATAAATTTTTATTTAAACCATTTTTATATTTTTAAAACAAAGTTGTATTTAGCTAATTCAAAATTTAGAAAATTTTAACAGTATACTCACCTAAAAAATATTTATTTTAACAATAAAAAGAAAATTTTAAGTTTAGTTTATACAGACTAACAAGAAACATATGTTTCGAAAGTTTCATGAAAAAATTCAGAAGTCTTTGAGATATGGTGCGCGTTATGGCCAAAAACGTCATTTGGAGAAAAATGAAGTTTCGGAAACCCCGCTTCAGCTATTGAACGGTTATATTTCTAAAAGGTTTGAATTAAGAGCCGTAATAATTAATTAATCGTCCGCAGTCCTTTATTCTTCTACTCTAGTCCGACTCTTTTGCGGAAGCAAGCTTCGTAGGTCCCCAGCCACGTCCCGAGTGAAAGACACTCTAGCGAAAGCCACGTTGGGAAAAAAAATCAAAAATGAAACCGGACAGATTTAAAAGGAAAATTACACAAATTAAAGATACCAAAACCGTGAAGGGAGGGCTCGGGGCAATGAAGCTACCGAACGACTCCTGCTGCTTCTAGCTCATTATTAGGTTAATCTAGCTCATTAACTACTACCACCGCGGCGAGCAGCCCCTCTTCGTTCGCAGCCCTTTATTCTTCTACTCTAGTCCCACTGTTTTGCGGAAGCAAGGTTCAAAGGTCCCCAGCCACGTCCCGAGTAAACTACCTCCTGTTTTAGTGAGAATTTTATGGAAACAATTATATTAAAATCTTCAGAAAAGATATGAGTTTAATATCTAAAAAAAAATTAGCTATTTCCAGGTCATATTTAAAGAAAATATTTACAAAATAAATTTAAGAATATTATACATTAGTGAAGGGAAGGGCATAATTTAAATTTTTATTCAGCTGCTATTATCAAGAAATGCATTACGCCTCTAGATTTAGACTTTTTTTTATAAAGCTGTACATATTCATAGATTATAAAATTCCTCGGTAAATGATTTGTCCAGTGTATCTTACATCTCGACTTTCTGCGTGGATTTGTTGTATGTCACGGTGCTTTAATTCCACTTTGATTCCGTTGGTTGCTGGAAGTTGAGGGTCTTTCGGTGCTGTGTTTACTGACATTTGGGTTTTCACCTTGCATGTATTTAGGGTTATAGTGATTTTATACATTGATTTTATACACTGATGATGTGATTTCTAGTACTCACGAAATGTAAACGTCTGATTTTATTCACAACATAATATTTTCAATTTATTTTCAATTTATTTATTGTGTGTTTAAACGTTGATTTCTGGTGATTTACTAAATGAAAGAATGCTGGTTATTACGAAACAAAAAATGTATTAGAAAATTCATTTCTATTGCTTGTTACAAAAGAACTGGTTAAAATATTCAATTACAGGAATTGGACGATAAATTATTTCTGAATGTTTTCAAATTAAGACTTTAAAAATACAGATATATATATTTTATATTATAATACATAACAGTTGAGCATTCGATAAGGAAAAAAGAAATATAAACAAACAAAATGTTCAAACAAATAAAATTGTTAAAATTGAAATTAATATTTTTCTTTTTTCAAATTTGTTTACCTATACCAGTATTGATTAAAAATAATAAAAATTAATTCACTTCATAAAAGTAATAATTCACATCTTAAATATAAGAATTTAAAAAACGTCACATAATTTGCTATTTTGCTGAAGTATTTTATAGAAAAATAGCCCTTATTTAAAATGTGAATAAATGAAATTCTGTGCAAGGAAAACAAAACAATCTAAGTAAGTATTTTTCTGAAAAACACAATAATTAACGCATAAAATGAAAAAAAAAACACTACAAATAATTAAAAATGGTGTTTTTCTAAAACTTTTTAGTTAATGAAGACCAAGACGCTTTAATTATAGAGAGAAATCTATAAGAAACAGAAATAAAATAATTAAATAAAAAGTAATTAACTGTTACAAAATGCAAAATATTTTTTTTTTAGTTTTGTTAATTGTTGTTGTTCTTTAAATCAGTTATCGATTTGTGAGAATAAACAGAAATAGCACTCGTGGTTTAGCAGTTTTTCTTCAGTAAAAATTTTTACAATTTAAAAGTTCCATTCAATAAAATTCTTTCCAAAAAGGAAACGATCTGCGTATAAAAAAATAATTAGAAGAGATTGTTAACTATAAACAAAAAACTGTAAAGAGATGGTGTTATTTTTCTATATAAATTTTATGAGACAATTACAAATTAAGTTTTATTCTGTTTTATCTTTTGTTTTCTTTAAAAAAAAGCCTCTTTACTATAGTATGCTTTTCAAAGAGGAAATGACATAAGATATGAAAAAGCTATGTTTAAAATAACTTTAACAATAGCGAAAAAAGTATAATGGAATAATTAGGTAAAGTGACAAGAGAGGTAATCGCATAAAAGTATTAACTACAAAATGCATATATAGACGCTGTATTACTTTTAGGAAAATAAAACTGAATTAAAATTCGCCTAATAAAGTTTATAATATAAAAATACATCATTGTTTAACAAACCACTTTTTGTTAGTAATGATATAGACTAATAGTATCCTTATCATATAAAAAAATGTTTTTAAATATCGATTGTAAATTATACTGTAAATTAAATAGTTATAATTGTAAAATATGTAACATGTATCTTTAAAAGTAAGAAGGGTAGCGGGATAACAAGTTTTCTTTTATACATAATAAGACTCAATCTGTTTCGTTAAAATCCAAATACTACAGTAAAATTCTTAAAGACCCGAAACGCTTCGTAGAAATACAATCATTACTTAATATTAAAGAACTAACTAGGTTCCGTAAGCCTAAAAAAACATTTTATTCTGAGTAGATGGAAATACAACATTTTACAAACACACCCACAGCCTTTCTGGAAAACTATCACCTACGTGCATGACCGAGTTTAGTATCTGCCGAGGAAGCTCTTGTTTGTTAGGGTGGTGGCTTTGGACGAAGTTCAAGATGTCAGATCACGTGATCTCCGCCGAAACAATCGGCCGAGAAAACCAAGGGAAATAATGAAGAGCTTTCACGGTTCATAGGTTCGACTGAAGATCACGTGACCAATGTCAAGAACTCCATCCTAAGTCAGGACAAAGAAACAAAAACTTTCCCGGTCGGAACCCTCAGCACTTAAATTCCTGGAAACCTCCAGGACAGGTCCTGATTGTGAATTCAAGCGCTTAAATACGCCATCTGGTGCAGAAGAGATAAAACTTTATGTTAACAGAGAATTTTTTAAGTCACTTTAAAAGCAGGAAGAGCAGCGAAGTAACAAGTGTTCTTTTAAACGTAAGAATACTCTTTCGCGATTCGTTAAAATACAAATCCTACACTAAAATATTTAATGTCTCTGAAACACCTTTCTTTCTTATAAACACAATTATTACTTAATATTAAATAATTAACTAGGTTCCGTGAGTCCAAAAAAGATGTAGGCCGTGAATGAAAAAGAGTCCATGAAAACACGCACGCGACCGACTTTAGTACCTTGCTTTTTAGGGTGTAGGCTTTGGACGATGTTCATAATTTCAGATCACGTCATCATCGCGGAACCAATTGTCCGATAAAGCCAATTTAGACAGAAGGGAAAATAAAAACAGCTTTCACAAACGTTTGGTACGGCCGAAACTAAGATCACGTGTCCGATGTCAGGAGCACAATCCTAAGGACAGAGACACAAAGAAGAACATTCTCGGCCGCTTCAGAAATCGGACGGGCCATGTTCCAAGCAAAACCCTTGGTATTTAAATTCCCGAAAAACTCCAGGAAAGACAGGTCTTGATTAAAGGTAGCTAGAGCCCCTTATCTCCGAGATGAGCTGTAAATGATTTCAGCGAATACCTCACTATAAAGAAACAGCAGCCGACGTTACTCAGCGTAGAATTTCCGTTCTCTGAATACTAGGTCTGATCGCTGATATGAAAATGGCGGCTATTGTAGCCGGAATTTTTTCAGCGTTTGTGCGGTCCATTGGATTTGGATACCAATATTTATTTCAGGTTTTTTTCCGCTTTAATTTTATGAGATGAAATAAATCAGAGAAATTTTTTGGGAAATACTTGTGTCTAAATTCGCGGAACCGTACAAACATTAAAAAAAAAAAAAAAAAAAATGCTAGGCTGTGATTCCCTGTCGTACGCATGTGCATAAGCGCAGATAACTTTCAGCTTTTTACTATTTAACCTGAAACATGAGCGCGGAGCTCAGAATTGTCGTCTGACCTGTTGTAAAAAAAAAAAAAAATACAATTTTTTGCTCGGAGAAAGTAAGACGTTGGAGTTATCATGTGATATCGAACATTTTTAAATTGTACTGCAAGTGCGATGACATGACAATCTGTTACTTTAACAATGAAAGTGTCCAACTAAATTTTTAACGGTGAAGTAAGTTCATCTTTGTTAGATATGGCTGATATTTAATAAATTGTTTTCAACGAACTATGTGTTCTTTTTTTCTGCGGAAGTCCTAATGATTTTCGATATCGGAACGACTACTCGACTGCAATAAGTTGTTTTAAAAAATCTGTATTTGAGCTGGTATTTACTAGAGAAAAAATGGTACTCTGCGGGTGAAATTCTTGAATTTGGAATTATGAATTGGTTTCAAGAAGAGTTCTAATAAGTTATAAAGTGAAATAAAACCACGTCAACATTTCGTCAAAATGTTATAAATAATCTTATTTACAAGGTGTATCTGAAAAAGTAATTAAAACTTTACGGGATGATTGAAAGAAGCTATACGAGCAAATTTCGTCATAGAATGTATGGTCGGAACGCAAGATCTGAGAAGTTAAAAGGTAGTTTTCCACTGCCCCAGGATAGATCGAGTTGGTGCCATAGATTGCCTATCAATAACGCCGGATTTCTCCTGTTTGGACTTCTTTTTGTGGGGCCATATGAAAAGTTCAATCTACGAGTGCCCTATTAAAACCGATCTGGATCTAGTCGCCAGGATTTCCGTTGTTTCCGGCGATATCCAGGAAACGCCTGGTGACTTCGCAAATGTGCGTTAGTCCCTATCATGCATGTGTGAAGCGTGCATTAGAGCTCGCGGAAGAGAAATGTTTTGAGCAATTTCTTTGAGCATGTACATTAATTATATTCCGCAAATATTAACAATACACTCCAATCATTTGTTCTTCCAATAAAAAATGTTCAACATGACCTCCAGAACATTCTATGACACAACTGTTGTCCTGTTCATTTTGTTTCAGGTCGTCAGCGCCATCTACATGTTATTGTTTAACAATTTTTTTTTCTGCTAAAAAAATCCGACTACCTTGTGATACCTTTCTTGCAAAACACTTCTTTATCATAATTTTCCCCCTTTTTATGAGGTTTTTAATGTTTTAACGAAATTTTGGCTCACCCGGTATTTACTAAAAACAAAGAATTACCGATTCAGAACTCCAGTGTGCTCCGACATTAATTAAGCACTGAAACAAGAAACATATCTGTTAATAAATAAATAGAAATGCTTAATTTATCTTTAAAAGTTAAAGTTAAACTTACACTATGTGCAAAACTACTTAAAAGATGACAGTATTTAAAAATGTTAAATTACTTTACTCCACGGAGTAATATGAGATATTGCAAAATGAAGTACATACCAGGACTTTTTGAAGAACTCAGACATGCACTTTTTCGCTTTAGCGTAAAATTAATCGCCACTCTTCCAGCAAAACTGAAAAATCTAATGAGTTCCAAAAATAGACCCGATCCCGAAAGATGAAGTTTTTTGAGTATACAGGGTGCAATATGTTATCTATCGCCGACCTTTAATTTCGCAACCGTTGTCCGTAGACATATAGTTCCAATTGCAAAAACGTTTCAAATGAGGTAAATATTCATGGTGTGGCATTATTTAAAGTAAAAAATCAATTTTATAAAAATTACGAAATCTAACTTTTTATACGGTCCCCCAGTCCCTATAGTTATATTGAGTAAAAGTTTACATATTTCATAACAGATTTGGTTTGACATAAAAGTTTGACATCTGTACTACAAAAATTGACACAGTTATTAAATTTCAAAGTTTGAGATTTTTGCACATGATTTTGTCTTTCATTGAGGGATCAGTTAAAAGATGAATTAAAGTAATTCGAGATCAAATTCAGGTTGCAATGCGCTTTTTACGGTGAAACCACTTTTAGCCGGTATCTAAAATTTGAACTAACTTTTATGGGTCGAACAATATTCGAACGTCAAAATAGGTAGAACCGACAACTGGAAAATAAAACATACTCACTGAGGACTAGATAAATGGCAGTGGAATTGCACCCTGATTTTGATCTCGAATTACTTTAATTCATCTTTTAACTGATCCCTCAATGAAAGACAAAATCAGGTGCAAAAATCCCAAACTTTGAAATTTAATAACTGTGTCAATTTTTGTAGTACAGATGTCAAATTTTTTGTGTTATATGTTATGATATGTGTAAACTTTTACTCAATATAACTATAGGGACTGGTGGGCCGTATAAAAAGTTAGATTTCGTAATTTTTATAAAATTGAGTTTTAACTTTAAATAATGCCACAACATGAATATTTACCTCATTTGAAACGTTTCTGTAATTGGAACTATATATCTACGACCAACGGTTGAGAAATTAAAGTCTCGGCGATAGATAACATATTGCACCCTGTAAATAATTCCACTGAAAACAGAAAATATTTACCTCGAATACATGGGAATGACTTAGCGTAAACTTAAAGTTCGTATTAAAGAACATCTGAGAGATTTAAAGTATAATCGACCTACAACAACCCTGTCACGACTTAACCAGAATCAGAATATACAAGTTAATTTCTAAGATGCAAAAATTATATATCCCTCAAAGACTTATTATGATTGAATTATCCGCGAATCAATAGAAATTATTACTAAAGAAAATACTGTTTGTAATGACGTTTTATCCTACAACATATCCACAATTTGGCTCAGTTTGCTTAAAGAATCATAAAACGAGTAATTTTCCACTTCCTTATATGCATGTTTTATTTTCCCAATGTTTTCCGAATCTATAAATTAACTTCCATTTTCATTCCTTTCGTCACCATCTACGTGGAATTTGAAAATTAGACGTTAATAACTGTTGTATTTCTTATATTCCTCTGACGAAGACTATGTTTTTATAGTTGAAAGTACTAAGGTATTAAAGTAATTTAACATTTTTAAATACTGCCTCATCTTTTAAGTAATTTTGCACATAGTGAAAGTTTAAGTTCAAGAAACATATCTCTTTTTGCACAGTGTATGATGTAAGAAAAAGCGCTTTGTTAAACAGGAAAGTGATTATACATGAAATAATGCATGAAAGAAAAGACAAAGTGAATAAAGAAAATTCTGGAAAACACAGAAACTGAAACATAAAACGCAATCCTCTTCATCCGCCCATCCTAAAAAAAATATCTTTACTGAAAGTTGAAATCATTCAGCTATTGAAAAGGAAGCAATGAAAAAATAGAAATAAGCTAAAACAATTTAATAATACAAGTTTTTTTCCCTTCACATCAGTTATGCATTTGTGGCGATAAATAGAACAAGCACTTGTGTTTTTCTTTTGAAAAAGTTTTTTTTTTCATTTTGAAAGCTTGTTACAATAGAAAGCTTTTCAAAAAGAAAATGGTCTAAGCATAAAAACGTAATTAGAGAAGATTGTTAAAATTAAAGAAATGTTTTTCTAAACAGTGTTGCAAGATTCCATTATATCTCTTTTAGGTGATTTTTTTCAGTTTTATTCTGATTGTAAGAGAAACATGGCAGCGTTTATAGATGTATTTCCATGAGAAAAAAATTATATTTATCTAAAAATCGATAAATGAGAACAGATACATTGTCAAAAAAGACAAATTATTCTTAATCTACGAAAAATTTAATATAGCTACGAGCTGTAACATAGAATGACTTTTCCCGAGTTACCTATGATTCCAAAACCCGTTCTTTATCGTTAGAAAGTTCGATATTTAAAGAAGTATACATAAAAAGAAAGTTTCTTTTAGCTGCCACTGATTTTCAGAAACATTTACGGGTAGTTTTATAATATATTAATCAGTTTTCTAGAAGAAGAATATCGGCTTTAGGTAGTTTTAATTGCAAAAAGTATTAGGCAGCTTTCATTAAAAAGGCAAAAAGCTCCCTATTTCAGACGTCCGAAGGAAAGCACTTCCGAAAAAGTTTGGTATATTTTCACGGATCATGACTCGCAGACCCTAAAACCAGCCTCCATTCATAACTCCGTAACTTATATATATATATATATATATATACATATATATATATAACCGATTTCCAAAACTAAGCATGTGCACAGGACTTACGAAGGTCTCGACCAAATTCATTGGTTAGCTTCATCCACCATGCTGTTTCAAAATGGCGGGCAGATCAAAATTTTATTAAATGAAGCCAACTTGAATTTAGCTGTCTAATTTGGCGAAATTCTTAATCATATTCAGTATTGACGAAAATTAATATTGAGTCATCTATAATCCAGTTCATCTAATTTTAACTTCGTGTGTTTGAGTAAAATATGCTACATTAAAAAATATAATAAACGGTCAAGTGCGAGAATTACTCGCGCTCATAGGGTTCCGTACAATAAGTATATGAATTTTGAATTGTATTATTAAAACAATCGTTTTTAAAGAAAAATAAGACTTCGTAAAAACTATATAACGTAGGGTTTGGTATAGCTGTATACATGCTAGAAAAGTATGAATGGGTATACCGTAAAAGTTCAAAGAGATATGAAGCCTAAATAATATCAAATATTGCTGTTCTGTATAAATCGTATTTAAATCTTATCCTAACCTGTTCATGATGAATTTATTTCGTCACTGACAAGAAAAGTAGTGCATATTTAAACTTCATTTGGCATTTCATAAAACTAAATTCAGCGTCGTAATAATCTTTTCTTTTTACAGTGTATCTAAAGTAAAACCCTTGTTTAAAGTTTAAACTTGGAATTTTGCTAATCTTCGAAAGGAGGTAGCAAAATAGCAACGCCGCTTTGGTCTGTGTCGCGTTTTTCCCCACAGGTTTTTAGTTAACCTTTAAAGACACAGTAGGTGTATTGAGAGAGCCACTCAATGCAAACTAGTCGCGAATCCCATAGTATTTATGTGATTAATTCTCATTAAATTAATCTGTTTTTAACAATTTTACGTTTATTACTTTTATACTGCTACTGGGCTTTGCATTACACAAATATATCCTTAAATTTGTTATCTAGGATTTAAAAGTGATGGAGCATACAGTACTCCATCCCTGTCATTATCTATGTCCAAACCGTCCGTGTCTTTAAGGGTTAATATCTCGGCTAATTACAGACGATTTTTTATGAAATTCATGATCAACAATGCTTTTATACTTCTGCTACGATAGGTACCTCTAGCGTTGCTCAACACTTTTGCTGAATGCCCGTAAATCGAAACTTGTATGTAATGGAAAAATGCGATTTTCTCAAAAACCAAGTGACCTATGGCAATCGCTATAATTTTCCTGCAAGGCATAAACTAATGTCTACCTCTAATATTTTCAGAATTTTCGTTTCAGTAGATTCGGAATTAGATGGGGGGGAACATATTTTTGTACTACATTTTCGACCATAACTTTGAAAATATAATACCGAAAATTAAAAGAAAAGTATTTTTGAGTTCAGCTTTACGATAGCTTTTACACGATACCCCACACGATATACAAAGAAAAGATTTCTTTTTTCAAGTAACATAATTAGCCTCTATACATTTTCCCTAAATATGTTTATGAATCTGTAAATATGTGGGTCAATAGTATTTATTATTTCCCCTAATTTGAACTTTCCACGTTCCATAGTTTACAAGTAAAGTGGCTGTGACAGACAGACAGACACAGTAGTGATCTTATAATGGTTCCGTTTTTACTTTTTAAGTACAGAACCCTAAAAAAAGGAATATGAAAGTTACCTTTCCCTACCGGTACATGCCGGAAGGACTTTTAAGGATGCTATCAATTCGCACTTAAACTTTTTTGGAGCGTATAATTGAATTTATTCTTCCAAGAGTAACACCGTGATATTAATTTGAATGTTATTGTTAATGCTGTTAAAATATATTTATTTTGAAAAGTTTGTTGAACTTATGTTTGTTATTGTTATGTTTGTTGTTAACATGTTTGTTGAACAGCATCCTATAATCTATATCACAGGTTTAGAAAATTGATTCATACCTTATAATGTATGTTCGGAAACGTTTCCTAAAATCAGCGGCAGCAAAAGAAATTATGTTTCTTTATCTAAATGTTTTTTTATCTTTTGAAAATAAATTTGTTTCCGAGGTTTTAAAGATAAGGAAAACTTTTTGGAATTGTGGGTAGCTCGTAAGCTTTTATTGTTTATTTCATTGCTTCAATATATTACATTTTTCTAAATTAAGTAACAACTGCCTTTTTTACAGTGTATTTAAATATCAAATACTGTTTATGAAATACAAAGATAAATAGTACCTGCATAGCAATGCATTATTCTAAAACAAACTAAAGACAGTTATAAATTCACATAATTTTTTAATTGTTGTTTCACATATTCGTCAACAACTCTTAGAATAAATTTAAAACAAAAATCCAGAAATTTTGTGAATGGTATTTGCTTTGGGCATTATCTTCATACTGATATAATTCCTCAATAAATTTTTTTAACAATAACAATGGAAATTAAACCTTTTTATCACTACATCGTACATCTGTAACATACCGAAAAGTTAATGTTTTTTTGCGGTGTGCTTTAAAAAACGATTTTACTTATTACTGATTTCTTCCAACACGGTAATTAATGTAAATTGTTCATAGAATTCTAAACTGACGTCGATACTTAATTAATTTTTCTTTACAAAGTTTATTTATCATTTGAACAGTTTCACAACATTATTGATGAAATGAACTTCGTAAATTTTGTCGAATTAAAAATGCTAGATAAGTCCAAAAATAGATATTTTACAAATGTAAATTTCTATATTTTGCAATTTTCTATTAGAAAATTGGCAATATTTATGATAAATATGTAATTTTCTGTTCATTGCAGATGTTGAAAAAGTACCTTTTAGTCAATCATTTTACAAAGGTAAATTTGTATACTTTGTAATTCTATATTAAAGAAATCGCAAATGATAAATATGTTCATTTTCTGTTTATTGCAGATGTGAAAAAATAACTTTTAGTCAATCATTTTACAAAGGTAAAGTCGTATACTTTGTAATTCTATATTAGGAAATTTGCAAATGATAAATATGTAATTTTATGTTTATTGCAAATGTGATAAAAGTACCTTTTAGTCAATCATTTTACAAAGATAAATTCGTATATTTTGTAATTCTATATTAACACATTTATGCCTAGCGTCCCATTTTTGGGACGTTTCAAATTTTAATGCATTTGTATAGTTTTCTTCTTCTTTATAATATGAAAATTGCATGAAATCATTATTTATAAATGTTTTTATCTTAACCGAGAGATGACAGCACAAGGTGGATATTTATTTGATTAAATTAAGGCTTTTTTCGGTGTTTATAGATTTTTAATTTTTCAAGAGGGCGAAATGTAAAAAGTAAGTTTATTTGTATTTTTTCTATCACGGAACCAAAATCGCAAGTTATAATCTTAGCTTGTGGAATTTTTTGAAATACGTATTTTTTTAAATTGCGAAATTAAATGTTCAAGCCTACTTTTTATGCATTCTTGTAATGTACAAAATATAGGGTTCTAGGCACAAATGGGCACATATTTTTGTTAGAAATTTAGGAGACAGTTATTTATGCAATCTCCTTTCGAAGATATTTATGAAATAAATTGTTATTAAGTCTGTAATACGATTATTCTTATTTTATTATTAATAATAGTTATAACGTTATTAGTCTCTGCAAAGAAATAAATATATTTTTTTGTAGTTCATTAAAATACTAATTATAGTACATAATATACAATTTTAAAACATTTTAAATATAAATATAGGCAAAATATATAATTATGCATATTATTCTACTAGAAATACTCATATTTAGTTCCTTTACATTTTCTGAAATAAATACAAAAAAAAAAAAAAAAAAAAAAAAAAGCTTAATTTTTTTAGTATTTTTCCAGTTCATTTTGCAACATTTTAAAGTGATTTTACCAAAAAATTTGAGAAAACAAAAATTCAGGCAAAAATGAGTTAAGAAATTCGCAAATTATAAATATGTAATCTTCTGATTATTGCAGATGCGAAAAAATACCTTTTAGTGAATTAAATTTTTAGTCAATCATTTTACAAAGGTAAATTCGTAAACTTTGCAATTTTGTAATAGAAAATTGTCAATATTTATGATAAATATGTATATTTCTGTTTATTACAGATGTGAAAAAGTACATTTTAGTCAAACATTTTTTTAATGAATCATTTAACAAAAGAAAATTCATATACTTTTCGATTTCGTATTAGGAAACTGGCAATATACATGAAAAATATGTATTTTTCTATTTATTGAAGATGTAAACAAGTACCTTTTAGTGAATCATTTTACAAAGGTAAATTCGTATAATATGAAATTTTGTATTAGAAAATTGGCAATATTTATGAGAAATATGTAATTTTCTGTTTATTGCAGATATGAAAAAAGAACCTTTTAGTCAATCATTTTGCAAAGGTAAATTCGTATACTTTGCAAGCTTCTATTAGAAAATTGGCAATTTTTAAAATTGTGTTCTATTTCTTTAACATGCTTAAAATGATATATTCTAACATCTGAGCAAAGACTTTCGAAATCGGAGTAATTTAACTATTTTTATCCACACGTTGCACATCTGCAACATACCCAAAAGTCGATGTTACTTAGACAGTGGAATTTAAAAGAAAGACGATTTTATTTTTTACTGCTGTCTAGCAACAAGTCAGATAATAAAAATAGTTCATGCAATCTCAACACACGGCGATGAAGAGTTAATTTTTCATGCCAACATTTTATTTAACAACTGAGCAGCTTCACATCGTTATCACTAAAAATTAAGTTCGAAAAATTTGTCAAATAAAAAAGTCTGGTGATTTTTTACATATCGTAAGTTCGTATACACTGTAAATAATCTATACGGTTACTAAACATTTTCTAGGAAACTGGTATTCCTAGAACATTTTTATGTAATGGCAACACAACAAAAACTTTTGTAACAGATACACGTTTGCTCTGTAAATCCAAAAATCTGCAAGGTTACTAAGATTTTTTTTTTAAGAAATTGGGATGCGTAGAATTTTTTATGTTAACATTTTAGTAAGGTTGCTGTAATTTTGTAGATTCTTTTGTAAAGCTACAGATTTCTTTACGGAAACTAGTTATGTAGATTTACATCTTTTCTTTTGTACAGTGTACAGATAAAATTTTCGTAAGCATACAGAATTCTGTAACTCTGCATTTGTGAAATTACATCTTTTCCTGCCTGTAACGGAGAGTGCTGTAGGAACTGCTGCTTAGACAGTGGAATTTAAAAGAAAGACGATTTTATTTTTTACTGCTGTCTAGCAACAAGGCAGATAATAAAAATAGTTCATACAATCTCCACACACGGCGATGAAGAGTTAATTTTTCATGCTAACATTTTATTTAACAACTGAGAAGTTTCACATCGTTATCACTAAAAAATAAGTTCGAAAAATTTGTCAAATAAAAAAAGTCTGGTGATTTTTTACATATCGTAAGTTCGTATACACTGTAAATAATCTATACGGTTACTAAACATTTTCTAGGAAACTGGTATTCCTAGATCATTTTTATGTAATGGCAACACAACAAAAACTTTTGTAACAGACACACATTTGCACTGTAAATCCAAAAATCTGCAAGGTTACTAAGATTTTTTTTTAAGAAACTGGGATGCGTAGAATTTTTTATGTTAACATTTTAGTAAGGTTGCTGTATTTTTAGTAGATTCTTTTGTAAAGCTACAGATTTCTTTACGAAAACTAGTTATGTAGATTTACATCTTTTCTTTTGTACAGTGTACAGATAAAATTTTCGTAAGCATACAGATTTCTGTAAATTTGCATCTTTGAAATTACATCTTTATTTATTTATTATTATTATTATTATTATTATTTTTTTTTACAGTGAAATGAACGATTTTGTATTAGAAAATTCACAATATTTATGAGAAGTATGTAATTTTCTATTACTGCATCCCTGAAAAATTACTCTTTTGTCAATATATTTTTTATGATATATATATGTAACGAATCAGCCGCTACTCCCGTTATGGATCTTCTGTCGTGGCGTCAGTCAGTGCCCGACCGATGGGGGCAGGGGCGCGAATCGCGGACGTGTGCGTGCCGATTCCTGAGCGAACCCTCGGAACTTCTAGCATAGTTAGGTAGTCGCAGGCCGTGAGTGGTATCCGGGAACTCAAAGTCAGATTAAGATAGTAGTTGTTCCAATAAATACACAGTTTTTCCGCGGACCTGATTTATTGTTCTTTGGTTACATCCTTTTGAGAAATCAGGCCCCTTTTGGCTTGAGAGCTGCTACTTTACTTTATGGACATCCGGCTTGGGAATTAGGTGTACCGCAAAGCGATACTTAGAGAGCCGAGTGTCGTGGAGTTAGTGCATTCTTTTGATGGTAAAAAGCTCTCTCCGGGGACCCGTGCATCGGTATAAATATGCTGTATTTCGCATTATTCCTGCTAGGGGCCGTTGAAGTCAAAGGAGGCGTCTTTAAACTATAATTGGTCGTTAGCTGAATGATTGACTGCCCGGGATAAAGGCTGTGGCTTGAGTTCGGCCGATAGAATGCAGCACGACTTACAAATTGCACTTATTCAGCAAAAGTATTCTTATGAGATGTGCCAAAACGATCTTTGAAAGTTATAAAATGCAATGCGGGGAAACTGACTTAACAGGGGCAACTTCATTCAATCAACTGAGACACAATTACAAAAGCATTTTAAAAGTTTTAATTTTAATTTCTAAATTTAAATTTTAAAAAGGGACAAAAAGGAGATTTTAAAAAGGGGCTTAGCTTTTATCGTTTCATATTCTTTATGATATATATATATATATATATATATATATAATATATACATGCTTAAAATGGTGTAGGCTTACGGCTGAGTAAATATTTTCAAATCGGAGTTGTTATCTGACACAAAGTTAAAGTAACAAAATTCAAACAACGTAATTAAAATAACAAAATCATTCAAAGTCCTGCTTGTAGCTGAAAGTTCTGTAGTGGTTAATGTACGAGTACACCCATGATCGATCTAAATAGTTTATCGCATTCAACTACAGTCTTTGTCTAGTGTGACGGGCATGTTCTACGTTCTATAACCTCGCAATTCGCTGCCAGAGACATGTTTTCAAAACTATGATTACTTAGTATAATCAATATAATGGCGTGCATTCACCCTGTACGGTCAAAGAACTTGACGAAAGCGATAAAAGACATTACGAAATGCACTGGAAAAAAAAATAATAATAAAAATCTGTAAAGTTACGAAAATTTTTCTAGGAAACTGGGATGTCTAGAACTTTTTATATAACGGCAACAACAAAAATGCATGTCACAGATACATTTTTGCACCGTAAATCAAAAAGTCTGGAAGGTTACTAAGAATATCCTAGGAAACTAGGATGACTAGAACTTTTCTTGTAACTGCAACCCGGGTTACAGATAAAATTTTAGTAAGGTTACTGTAATTTTAGTAGATTCTTTTGTAAAGTTACAGATTTCTGTAGCTTTACAAAAACTAGTTTTGTAGATTTACATCTCATTTTTGTACGTATACAGATAAAGTTTTAGTAAGCATACAGATTTCTCTAACGTTACATGTGTATAGAATTACAGATATAATTTTCTTTTTTTTTACAGAGCGGTGTATTAACTTTAAATTATTAAAATGGCATTAAAAACATAAAAACAAACAAATTAATGGTTTCGACACTCTTCCGGGGCCATCATCAGGATCTAAAGTAAAAAACAATTACACTTAAATATTTTTTGGCTTCTCCGTTTCAGAGATATCAAAAGAGGAACGTAGACCGATTGACAAAAAACCCATTCACTCCTCAATTAGCTTTATGCTAACTGGTCGATATTCGTGTTTTGAATTCTTTGAAATTGTTAAATCGAGAAACATTTAAATGTGATTGTTTTTTACTTTTAGATCATAATGTTGTCCTTAGAAGAGGGTGAACCGTTGATTAGTATATTTTTATTACATTTTAAGTGTAATTTAAATATTTTAACCCTTTATCTACTGACGGTACCTATAAGTACCGTTATAATAACTTGTTATATAATTCATTTAATATATCGATTGGTTTTAATACAGTTTAGAATGAGTTATAGATACATTACTTTATCTTGTTCCAAAAGCATTCTTAGTTACACAAAACAAAAATAATTTTAAAAGGATGATTTCTTTTGCCTGTGCACCTTTTCAGCTTTTTTGGCGTTGGAAAAGGGGGGGGGGGGGGAGGGATTTTTTAATTCGGAAATATTTCTATATTGCTATTGTGAGAACATTATATTTGCACATTTCCTATTTCTACAAAATACTTGGATGAGTGGGGTTATAAATATTGCAAAAAAAATCCCTATAAATTAAAATTAAATTAATCCTTCTGAAATTATTAAATGATTATGTAAATCTTCTAATGTAGCTTAAACAATTCACGAAAAATGCTTTAGAAGACAAAATTTTCATGAATTCATAATTCAGTACATAAAGGTTAACATTTCAATTATAAATCTTTCCGGATTTCTAAGATTTCTAAAGATTCTAAGACAAAATTAATGCTATTTTTATTACAATTTAAGAAATTGCAGAAAATATATTCACCTCTTCATCAGCTATTTAAAAATTAGAATATTCATAAACAGAAAAAATAAAACAAAAAATGAAGAAAACAACTTTTAAATCTTTTAAACATGAATTCATAATTCAGTACATAAAGGTTTAAAATAGTACATCATTATGAAATATGTTTTATCGCATTCATCAAGTTCTAAGATTACTTGTTTCAAAATTTTTACATATTAATGCTATCGGAGGAGAGGGAGGGGGGTTATCACCAGGGGCACGTATTTTTAACACTTTGCAAAACGGTATTAGACCCGATCACGAAAGACTCCACCGGAAAAATTTTAAAGCTAAATTCTATTCGTTTAAGACATCGTCCAGGAAAAGAAGGTCGGAGCGTAGACTTCTGCAGTTTCTTGTTCATTCTAGATCTATAAATATATCTTGGAGGTTTTACACAGTATTTTTTAAAATTTCATTAAATTATTGGTTTTATACATCCAGTTTAATACTCCATAACAATGGAAATTTGATATTAATAGAATTGTTAGAATACAATTACAGAATTAATTAATTGACAGAATAATTAGATTACAGTAGAATATTAATTCTATAAAAAATATATTTTAAATGCTTTTTATTTTATTTTTTTATAATACTTGTATCATTCATTTACGCTGCTCTCTAATTTCTTCTTCGGATACTTTAAGGGGTTACACGGGTTGGAAAATTTCCAAAATTTCCAAAAAATCCATTTTTTAAATTTATTTTTATCAAACAGTAAAATATGTCTAGAATATTCTTCCAAAGTTTCAATTCAATCGGGGTAAAGATCTAGGTGCGAGAGCCTTTATAAATTCCCCTAATTAGGCTAGACTGGCCGGAAGCGACGCAGGTATATTTTTTCTAAAAACACTATTTATGAAGTCGGTGGAGATTTCTCAAAAACTAATGCACCGATCTTATTGAAACTTTGCGCATTTCTTTAAAATAGTATTGAACGAACGTTTTTCTTTCTTTCTTTCTTTTTTTTCGATTTCAACTAATTTTACAAGGCGTAATATGTAGTGTAAATTGTACTAAAAATTGTTTTGCGTACCACTCAACAAAAACTCAAATTTCAATTTTTATTTAAATCCTTCGTTCAATCACGAGATATACTTATCTACTAACATATTTTTTTTTTCAGATAAAGCTATCATGAGTTATCCTGACTACCACGAGAACACATTTTTTGAGAGATCCCCGGACACCAGGTCCCATCGGGTGAATTTTCCAAATTTCTTTTAAATAGTGTTAAAATGTTGCTCTTTCATATGCTTAAAATTTTGAATAAAATAATTTACAGTCGGACCTCTATTTAATGAACCTCTATTTTGCGAATTTCTCTATTTTGCGAACTTTTCCTCTGAACCAAGAACATTTTGCGAATTTCTTCGTAAAATAATCTCCAAATAGCGAAGTGCATTCTCTGTTTAACGAAAATTTTCGTGGAATCTTATTTTTTTTTTCTCCCTATTTCTCAAAATATTACTAGGCATTTCAAACTTATTCTTTCTTTTAACACATTTTATGATGATCAATGACCAGGAGCAGGTCTTACCAGGCACCTAACTCACCGAGAACACTAAAGTCGCTGTGTTTCTTTGTTTTTTATCCAAGAAGTGCAAACTTTCAATATCCCCCTTTAATCCTCAATGGAGCTGCACCGTGCCCCTAAACTAGAGTCTCTAGATTGTTCATCAGTCGTGCTGGTAATTTCGGTTCTTGTAGCTCGAAAATGTCAGAGCCAAAGTGCATGAGCCTGAGGATAAAAAAAAAAAAAAAAAAAAAAAAAAAAAAAAAAAAAAATACTTGTGGATAAAGGCGTGAAGAAAAAGAATATTGCTTTAAAATTTGGTGTTCCTCCAAACAGCTTATCAACCATAATAAAAAACCGTGATTTTAATGTAAAATTATTTTTTAAACTGAAAATACAATTTATTTCCAGACAATGTTTTGTTTCATTCTTATTTCCCTTCCAGATTTATTTTTGATGGGTAAAATAAATAAAACAAATATATATATATTATAAAAAAACTGTGATCAATTACTTTTTTAAATTATATTTAGTGTTTATGGACTTAAAATATGTTTTATGTACTTTAAAATATTTTAAAATGTGACTCTCTATTTAACGAATTTTCCATATAACGAACTTTTTTTTCGGGATTTAGCGACTTCGTTAAATAGAGGTTAAACTGTATTTTTTTTTGCATAAAAATAGGAAAAATATGCTTTTTTGATAAATAAATATGGCGGATGAAAACAAACAGATAGAAACACTAGAAAACAGGAGTTCTGCTTTTTCAGAATTTAGTGTCACCTCCGATGAAAATAAATATATGTATATAAATATAGATAGTACAAAACATATTTCAGTTTTAAGACTTAAAACACACGCTTTTATTTTATATAAAATGACGTCATCCGCATCTGCCGAAGAATTCCTCATTTGCGATCCAGTATTAAACAACATCTATAGTAAAGTACGCATAGGACGACATTATCGCTGAATAAAATACAAAAAAAAAAAAAAAAAAAAAAGAGGTATCGTCATTCAAGAAACTCGACAAAAAAAAATCGGCTATCTAATGATTCTTATGCCTTCATTTCTTTTAAATTTTAAGATAGATACTTAAAATTAAATTTAGTTTATAATAGCTCCATGTTTTATCAAAAATCATTTATTTATATTTTTCCAAAATAGCAAGTATTTTAAGTAATTTTTTTTCAGTTTTTATGGGAATATTGCAACAGAAAGACATAATTGCTATTTTTCCTTTACTTTCTACAGAAATGGAGTACTTGAGTTGCCAAATTTAAACAAATGACGCTAAAAACTACAGAAAAATTAATATCTCAAAAATAAATGGACATGGGTTTTTCAAACAAATTGCATTTAAAAGTACTTTTTATTCCCTATACGACTGTATAAAATTTGAAAATGTGCGATGCTTAGAAATAAAAAAAAAATGCAGTAGAATATTTAACAGTACAATGATACATCTGCTTTGTTTTACGTCTGGCTTATACAACGGAACGTTATTTTTTGGAGACGACGCTTTCAATGCTGGTAGAAAGAAATAGCATACTTTACTTGGGCTAATATGCTTTTTATTAACCTTCGAAACCCATGTAACCTCTTAAGCGAGAATCAAAATGGCGTCCAGAAAATATCTTTGCACAAAACTTTATCATTAATAAGGCGCCGTGAGAATTTATAGCTTGCTTCTTTGTCAGTCCTTAGATTCAAGTATATTTTGTTTTCTTTCAACACAGACCAATGTAATTTGACCATCTTTCATCTGATGCTATTTATAATAAAAGGAAAATATTTTATAAAAGAAAGTAATAGAAAATCTCAAGTATACAAAAGCCCCTACAAAGGATGATTTGAGAAAAACAAAAAAGAGGTACGCACAAAGAGTTTTAGATTTTAATAAAATACCTATTTCTTTTTAAACTTTCCGTTCATGGTTTGTAAAGTTATTAGTTTTAGAACTGAGAAAATAAACAATGAAACGAAATAATAAAACAGCATGTTTTATTTTTGCTTCGAAGCTTTGTATATATATATATATATATATATATATATATATATATATATATATATATATATATATATATATATATATATATATATATATATATATATATATATATATTAGTATAAATTGAGCTTAACCCTTAACCGGAAACATTAAAATCCCGTGCACAAACGGAAACAATTTTTTTTTAATTTAGCAGTCTGTGAGACTGCTAAATTAAAAAAAAAATTGCTATAAAATTTTAAAAGGAAAATAACTCTTAATAATTTACCAAATAGTGAACTTAAACAATATTTAATAGTAATGCGTTAACAGGACCGAATTTTTTATATGACAGCATAAAAATAAGTTTTGAATGTCGGAGACAGAAAATATTTTGAAATTACACTTTATTGTTCAAAATATAAAATTTTCGTCATAATAATTAAATAAATGCTAATATTTTTATATATTTCGGTACGATATGAATTAGAAAAAAATATTACGCAGTAAAATTAACAAAACATTTAATAGTAAATATTGCAGCATGTTCTAAATATCTGCATTTTTTATGCATTTTTGACAATGTTGAGTCCTTTTCTTGCTCAGAATCTATATATCATCATCTGAAATACTTTCAATATCGCTTATGTCACTTACTACTTCATCAAACAATCTCAAAGCACTTTCGTCAGTCTTTTTTATCACTGTAGCGTACCCACTTTGACGGGTTTTTTTTTTTATATCAATACACCAGAGCAAAAAATTACATAAACGGAAACATGCCGTCCGACAGACTGCGTTGAAAATAAAATATTTTTTCTTTCAATAACTAAAAATGCGCAGGTGTTGCAAATGGGTGGGGGAGACAGAGGACCAGTAGCGTTAGGATTAGATTGTATGATAAGATTGGGGACGTATTCATTTTTGTGTAAAGGGTAGATATGTAGACGCAACCGTCTCACAGACGGCACGTTTCCGGTAAGGGTTAAAGATTATGGCTAAGTTAATAGGTATACCGAATAAGGTAAACATTTATACTTTAAAGAGTATATACAAAGGTTTTAAAATAATACAATTAAATTTAAAAAATCAAAAAGCCTGACTGCGCAAAAAGAGAACTAATTAATTATTTCTTACCTATATATATATTGCCTATACATATATATATATATTACCTATTTACCTTAATTATTACTTACCTATTTTTTTTTATTGTATTGATGACTTTTAAGTTTTGTTTAATAGTTCGTTCCTATCTATAAATACTGTTTTGATGAGGTCTATAGATGTCTATGATGATTAGAGTTGCAGTAAAGCTAGAGATCCTACCTACACAACTTCCAGGTTGTATAATATTTAAACGGAGCTTCTGACTGTAAAATAGTCAATGAAACGTCGTCTTCATTTTGAAAGATCTATCCAATCATATGCCACTCAATAGGGTGCGTAATTTTTTTCGTCGCTACCGCCCTTTTGTATTTTACGTCCGCCATTTTGAATTTATAAAAACAAAACCTAGCCTATAACCATTGGACCGTTAAGACGAATTGATAGAGACCTCATTCATTAAAATCCATCCAGCCGTTGGGATGTTTCGAGGGTATAAAGAAATCCACGTACACAGATACGCCTGAAACACATAATCCTTCTTTTCAGTCGGGTAAAAATAGATGTTGTTCTTAATCAAAGAATTTTTTATTTAATACACAAAGAATACAGCGATACACCTTTTCATATTTTTCTAATAAAATTCTAAGTAAGGAACAAAAATTGTTTTGACATATTTATTTAACAGTGTTGTTTCTTTACAATTCTATTTTATTATAAATTCTAAGTTTGATTTTATTTATTTTATGTGCTCTTTTATTTTTTGCAAGTTTTTCAAAATTCCAAATAAGGTAGAAAACTGTAATTCAAAGAAATGTTTTAAATTTAAAATTTATTTTTAGATTTAAAACATTTAATTTATACATAAAAATTCATTTGTTGCAATTTTTAGTGGAATAATAAAAAAGAAATACACATTGTTTTATGACGGTCTTTTTTAACAGTATTGTTCATCTACGCATCTCTTTAATTTATTGTAAATTCTAGATAAGTTTTTCTTTATTGTAAGTTCTTTTTTATTTGTTGCAATTTATATTTAATTATAAGTTTTTCTCATTTCTAAAAAATATAGAATTTTTTAATCTAATGATTATATGAAAGAAACACTTTAAAATAAGTGAATGGTTTGATGGAATACTACGAAAGGAATAAAATCGTTTTAAGACGTTCTTGTTTATCAGTCTTGTTTATTTCCGTATCTCTTTCATTAACTAATTATATGTAAGTTTTTATTTATCGTATATTCTTTTATTATAAGTTTTTCTGAGTTCCAAAAAAAGCTAGAAATTTTTAATTTAAAGATTATATAAAACTAGTACTTTAAAATACGAGAATCTTTTTTTTTTTTTTTTTTTTTTTTTTTTTTTTTTTTTTTTTTTTTTTTTTTAGCTAAACATAATGTAGCAATTAATTTTTTACATTTTTAAAAAATGAAATACTAAAAAATGAAGAAACGCTGTTTTATTATATTCTTGTTCTGATGTCTCTGTTCTTCATTCTAAAGTTGTATTTTACTGTTCTTGTATGTTCCGAATAAGGCAGAAATTTTTATTTTAATGAGTATATCACATCGCTACATTAAAAAGCTAGAATTCTTCGAAACCTAGGATTCTTTTAACTTAAATCATGTCGGAAATTGTACTGGAAACGTGGCAAATGAGGGGCGTTTGTACTATAACTAGTCAATAAATATTCAGAGCTTGGTGCAATAGCTTTTGCACTCTTATGTAAAAATTGTTAAAAAAATGTCCGGACCAGGATTTTTTCTCCCAGTTGGAAATTTACATCTAACATGATTTGTTTACCAATTAGAATAATTGTGTTAAAATTAATCTAGTGTAATTTCGTATCCAGCGATTTCTGGAGTTCCATTACCTGAGATTTATTCTGTTGAGCTGAACCAGGTTTGAGACCAGATGCTGTAATCTTCAAGGTTAGCTGGGTGAAAAAGTTCGTCCAGAATCGTCCGGGTTAGCTCAGATGGCAGAGCACTGGCGGCTTCAGCCAGGAGGTCCCGGGTTCGAATCCTGGTCCGGACATTTTTTCGCCCAGTTGGAAATTTACATCTAACATGATTTGTTTACCAATTAGAATAATTGTGTTAAAATTAATCTAGCGTCATCAAAACATTGTTTAGAGATAGGAACTAACAATTAAACATAACTTAAAAGACATCAATACAAGTAAATAAAAAAAATAGGTAAGTAATATAAAAAAAAAATAGTTTCACATTGATCAGAAATAATTAATTAGTTCGCTTTTTACACTCTCGGATTTTTTAGGTCATATGTATTTATATAATTACGAACGCACCTGAAAAAGCAGAATGCAGCAATACATTTTTTGTTGTTGTTGTTGTTCATTAATAAGAAATAAATAAAAATTATTTTATAACATCCTTATTTAATTACTATACTGTTAATTTACTGATCTCTTTTATTTATTGTGTTAGAATTGAACAAGAATCAAAATGGCGTTGAAAATATGGACTTTTCCCTCAAACATTATCTATAATGAGGCGTCATGAAAATTTACCATAAGGTCCTTTGTCAGTTCTTAGATTCATGTAGTGACGTATAACTTCTTTTCTTCAAACAGATTGATGATAGCATTTCATATTCTTGTGTTGAATATTAATTATAAATTAATGATGCCATTATATAAAGCAGCTTAAAAACGCAAATACATCAAAATCTCTAGGTAACGGATTTTGAAAAAACTGAATGATATATGCATCAACGGGTTTCCCTATTATTAAAAATATGTCATTTTTATTTGACTTTTTTCTCGTTTATATATTGGCGAAGTTCATAATAAGAAAATTGTATAAAAAAGATTGTTTTTCTTTTTACTTCATAGTGTGTTTCTAATCATTAGAGTCAAAATTAATGTTGGGGGTAAATTCTAAGTTTTGATAATTAAACAAAATTGTGTTTTTAAAAATACACAATCCGGCTAGTAAACACAAGAGATAATTGAGCTAGAATGCATTTTTTAAGTTCTTTAGTTTAAAATATACAGTAAGGAGCCGACTGTTTTTGAAAATGTACCACATCAATTTTTAGTAGTAATTTTCCCAATATTCAATGGTACGTGTTTCGAAATTGTTATTTTTTTTTCAGCCCTGGAATCGCCTATACGCTGTGTTCATTCTCATTGGCGTCCAATGATTAATTTCTAAAGCGATAGTGGTAGCTATAGAGTTTCAATTAGAAAATTCTTTTTAAAATGTGTTAAAAATTTATTTTAAGAGTCGTTTTAATTAATAAAATCATTTCTTGAATAGTTTTTGTAAGTGGAACAACGTTGAATGTCTAACGGCTTAGGAATTAGCCATTGGCAACTGTTAAGGTATTTTTTTTTTTTTTTGCAGTTTTCAGCGTCATTTGCTTCATTTTGGCAACTCAAGTTCTCCATCTCTGTAGAAAATAAAGGCAAAATAGTTGAAAAATAGCAATTATATATTTTTGTTGCCATTTTCTCATAAAAACTAAAAAAAAAATGAATTAAAGTACGTGCTATTTTGAAAAAATATAAATGAGTTATTTATGATAAAACATGGAGCTATTATAAACTGCATTTTATTTTAAGTATCTATATTAATATTACAAACAAATGAAGGCATATGAATCATGAGTTAGCCAATTTTTGTCCAGTTTCATGGATGACGTAATCTCTTTTTTTGGATTTGTGTATTATTCAGTGATAGTCCTGTGCATATTTTACTATAAATGTTGTTTAAGACTGAATCGTAAATGAGGAATTCTTTAGCTGACGCGGATGACGTCATTTTATATAAAATAAAAGCGCGTGTTTGGAGTCTTAAAACTGAACTGTCTATATACATATACATATATATATCTTTTTTTTTTCATAGGGGGCGACACTAAATTCTAAAAAAGCAAAATTCCTGTTTTTTATTTTATTTTATTTATTTATTTATTTTTTTGCATGGGATAGCTGAGGTCGATCTTTAATATGGCTATTTTTACGTTTTCAATTTCGGTTGCAGATTTCTTTAATGAAGGTACTTTAACTTTCAGAATCGGTTTCGAAACTGAAAGTATTTTTACTAAAAAAAATCTGAAACCAAAATCGAAACAGTAAAAAAAGAGTCATATTAAAGAACGATCTCATGTATCCTATGCAAAAAAATGTTTAAAAATAGTCAAATTTAAACGAGAACTTCGAAAACAATCATATGTTTAACATTATGGAGTGGGTGTTTTCAAGTTAGTGAAGAGTCACCTTAAGTGTGGTCACCCTGTACACGAATTTGAGACAGATAAATCTATCGTCTGAGATATTTCTTTAATTAATTGCACTTGTATGACATATAATTTAAATAATGTATCTGAAAATGACAAACGTATTCGATACTCTATATTCTGAAACTTTGTATTTAAGAACCCAGCAAAGAGGAAATTGCTGGCCAGCAGCAAGATAGGTGCCGGCGATGATGGAGAAGTACTGGCCAATGGTCTACCACTGCATGACCACTGCTGGACAGTTTCAGTCAACTTTGCTGTTGGGAATCATCAGAAAAATTCTGGTGGGCTTCCGTTTTATCTCATGTGCTGCCCCCCCCACTACATGGAAGTGCACGAACTTTTGCAGTATTATTGCTTGGAACCCTTATGCTAGGTGGTGTTGTGAATATCGAAGACATTGAATATTTGAAAACATATCTCAAATGAATATATTAACACAATTTAAGCTGTGAAGCTGTTATTATTATTATTATTATTATTTGCAACTGTAAATAATATAGCACCGCTGCTACCAACAAAATAAATAAGTAAATGAATAAATAAATAAATTCTTTATTTCAACGCACTTTTTTTCTGCTTAAATCTGGTGTTACTAAGTTACAAAGGATTTCGCTTTTCATAATTTACACAGTTCAGAATCAATAATAAAATAAAGCGTATAAAATATATAGGATTTCTATACAATACAATAATTTCTACACAAGTTTAATGATTCGGAACGTAAATCACAAAAGAAACAAACTTGAAATAGTGTAATGGGATCTTGAAAACTACGCATGATCGTAGCACACGCTGAAAGTACTTGTTCATGTCCGATCGCGAAAACCAAACAGCATCGAGCGCGGTTAGTACTTGGGAGGGTGACCACATGGAAACCGCTGCAAGTTCAAATATTTCAATAGACACTTCTGCAGATATTTCTATAGCTGTTGGTGAAACTAGCTTATAGAAAAAAGACCCATAATACTTTGTTTTTTTATAGAATTCTATAAGAAATTTTTCTAAGAGAAAGTGCTGGGCCAGCAAAGGAATAGATGTGGGATAGGTGCTATCACTGCAGGAAAAGTGCCGGATTGAAGTAATGTGATGGCATACCAATGCTGGCCTGCTGTTGGCCATCACTGATGGGCCAGCTGCATTCCGCACGGACGCATTTGTACGGGTTTAAGTAATGGCACCATTGCTCTTTACCGCAGATGGTAGTGCTGGCTGCCAGCTTTTTTCCAGCTGATGGCCCACTGTTTCTTTCTTTGCTGGGTTATTTATTTTGTTGGTGGCAGTGGTGCTATATTATTTACAGTTTCAAAAAAAAATTAGCTTCACAGCTTAAATTATGTTAAGATATTCATTTCAGATTTGTGTTTAAATACTCAATGTCTTCGATATTCGCAACGCCACCTAGCGTAAGGGTTCCCAGCAATAATACTGCAGAAGTTCGTGCACTTCCATGTAGTGGTGAGCCAGCGCATGAAATAAAACGGAAGCCCATCAGAATTTTATCTGATGATTTCCAACAACAAAGTTGAATGAAGCTGTCCAGCAGTGGTCATGCAGTGGTAGACCATTAGCCAGCACTTCTCCATCATTGCCAGCACCTATCTTTCTGCTGGCCAGCAATTTCCTCTTTGCTGGGAAGTAAATGGATAAATAAATAAATTCTTTATTTCAACGCACTTTTTTTTTCTCCTTAATTCTGGTTTTACTAAGTTATAAAAGATTTCGGTTTTCATAATTTACACAGTTCAGAATTAATAATAAAAAAAGCGCATAAAATATATAGGATTTCTACACAATACAATAATTTCTGCACCAGTTTAATGCTTTGGAACGTAAATCACAAAAGAAATAAACTTGAAATAGTGTAATGAGAGCTTGAAAACTACGAGCGGTCGTAGCATACGCTGAGAGTGCTTGTTTATGTCCAATCACGAAAACCAAACAGCATCGAACCCGATTAGTACTTGGAAGCGTGACCACATGGAAACCGCTGCAAGTTCAAATATTTCAATAGACACTTCTAATACAGACACTTCTGCAGATATTTCTATAGCTGTTGGTGAAACTAGCTTATAGAAAAAAGACCCATAATACTTTGTTTTTTTATAGAATTCTATAAGAAATTTTTGTAAGGGAAAGTGCTGTGCCAGCAAAGGAATAGCAGTGGGATAGGTGCTAACACTGCTGGAAAAGTATCGGATTGAAGTAATGCGATGGCATACCAATGCTGGCCTGCTGTAGGCCATCACTGATGGGCCAGCTGCATTCCGCACGGACACTTTTTTACAGGTTTAAGTAATGGCACCATTGCACTTTACCGCTGATTGCACTGCTGGCTGCCATCTTTTTTTCCAGCTGATGGCCCACTGTTTTTTTCTTTGCTGGGAAAACATTACAGATCGACTCAATTATCCTATTAAAAAGAAACTTTTATAAATATTAAAATCCGAGCGAGCAATGGGAGAATAAAGCTTCTTTGCGTGAGTTTTGTAGTCTCTCAAGAGCCTATACTCGACGCCACGCAAAGACACTTTCCAACTAATGTTAAGGGGACACAGTACCTTTTAAACTACTTTTTCGATTTTGAATAATACTGTGATATACTTAAATATAATGTCACTACAGATATTAGGTACTATAAAGCAAATATAATTTCATATAATTTCAAAAAAAAATCTTGTAGAACAGCCTATTTAACTAAAATTTAAATTTAAAAAAATAAAAAATTAAAATTAAAATCCCTACTACTTTTTAAAATATGAATATTTTTGCTTCAAAATTGTTTTCCATATTCCTTATATTATACTACATAAAACTGTGCATGGATTTTTAGATGTATGGAATATTACATTTAATATCAATTTTTTTCTGTTTTGTATAGTAAAATATCAAGAAAAAATAATTGAAATTCTTAAAAAAAAAAAAAAAAAAAACTATAACCTTGAATATTAAATCCATGCACAATTTTATGTAGTATGTTTTTAGGATTATTGAAAAAAATTTTGAAGCAAAAATATTCATATTTAAAAAAAGTAGTAGGGATTTAATTTTTTTTTATTTAAATTTTAGTTAAATAGGCTGTTCTACAAGATTTTTTTTCGGAAATTATATGAAATTATATTGCTTTATAGTACCTAATATCTGTAGTGACATTATATTTAAATTTATTACGGTATTATTCAAAATCCAAAAAGTAGTTTAAAAGGTATCGTGTCCCCTTAAATCCATGAAAGCATTCTTTACAAATTTCTCGCTTGCAGCTAAATATATTTAATTGATTTTATTTTGCATAGGATACCTGAAATTAATATTTAACGTTGTACGGTTATATTTTTTCGATTTTAGTTTCCGTGTTTTACGTGGACACTTTCCCTTTTGGAACCGGCTCTAACCGCTTCCGAATATGAATGTATAGTAAAAAAAAGCTTCAACGAAAATACAAAAAAAAAAAGTAAGAAAAAGGTCGGGTTAGATATTGACAATAGCTACAGTCTGAAAAAAAAAGTTAAAAATATTGAAATGAAAATGAGAAATTTGAAATGAACGCTCGATTAGGTTTAACATTAACTTGCGTGTGTTTTCGTATGGCTGACATATGCTTTTATTCTTGATACAAGTCACAAGTTAAATTCATCCTCCCTAAAACATAGTTATGCTTGGAAAGTGCAATTTTTGTTTTTCAAATTATTCGCTTAAATTTTTTCCGAATAATAAAGTACAATTATTAAAGAAATTGGATTAAAATTTAAACTGTGCAAAATGGAGTAGTAAAAAAAAAAAAAAAAGTTTGAAATATTGAAATAAAAATGGGAAATTTGAAATGAATGCTCGATCAGTTTAACATTAACTTTCGTGTGTTTTCGTGTGACTGGCGTAGGATTTTAATCTTGATACATGTATATCTTGATACACCCTTTATCTACTGACGGTACTTATAAGTACCATTAAAATAACTTGTTATAAAATTCATTTAGTACATCGATTTGTTGTAATACAGTTTAGAATGAGTTATAGATGCATTACTTTATCTTGTTACAAAAGCATTATTGGTTACACAAAACAAAAATATTTTTAAAAGAATAATTTCTTTTGCCTTTGCATCTTTTAAAGCGTTCTTGGTGCTGGGTGGGGGGGGGGGGGCATTTTTCAATTCGGAAATGTTTCTATATGTCTATTGTAGAAACATTATATTTGTACATTTCCTAATCCTGCAAAATACTAAGAAAAATAATTAAAATAAAAGATTTCAGTGGGGTTATAAATATTGCACAAAATTCCTATAAATTCAAATTTAATTAATCCTTCTAAATCCTTTAATCTTTCTAATATCCTTCTAAAATTTATTAAATGATTATGTAAATCTTCTAATGTAGTTTAAGCAATTCACGAAAAATGCTTTAGAAGATAAAATTTTCCCGAATTCATAATTGAGTACATAAAGGGATAAGGTCGGTATTGTGTAATAGATTTTTTAATGTACATGTTTTATTTATGATTAAAATTTTAAGAGAAAAATATAGATGCTTACCTTTGAAGTAATATTACAAAAATCGTTGTTACGATGCATAAGTGTGATCAAATCCCCTCGTATATGATTAAGAAACCACATGACAGATGATTATCAATCGAAGCATTTCAAAACACATAAGAATTTAAAATTTTTCTTTGTAAAAAAAATAATAATAATAATTGATAAACACCAATGTATTGCGAAGATTTCACATATTTAAATCGAATGCGATGTGTTTTGCAGAAGCAGAGTGAATATTTAACCAGTCTTAGTCTGTTGAATGTAAGCACTAACTGATCAGAATTAAATATCATTTATCGTATATAATCTTTTTTAGTGTCGAGTGCAGCACATGATGAATATATACTTTGAATTTATTACAATTCATTCTATTGTAAGAAGTAGAATTAAATACTTTTGCTGATGTTTAATACGTGAGAGCGTGATACTATATGATTTATTTGTAAAATGCAGTTTCAACAAAATATATGAAGCAAAAGGGGTTCAATAAAAATTGAAATATTACCTGAAAAACAGAAAGGAAGTGTGTATTATGCGTAAAAGAAATAAATGTCACGCAAACATAAGTAGCGAACTGATGTACTATATTATTTCTAATTATCGTATAAATATTTTATAATTATAGTCATATTGATAGTTCTTCTGTTGTTTTATACATGAGGGTATGATACTGTATGTTGTCCAAAATAAACAAATAAGAAATAAATTTTTATTTCAAAGTCGACAGGGAAATCTGTGTTACGTTTAATGTACAAAATATTATATAAAAAAGAAATAAGTTTTTTTTTTTAAATAAAAAATCATTGTATTATATCCTAGTACAATTTCATACTTATAGGCCTATTAAAATTTTTCAGCAGTCTATACATAAGAGATTGACACTCATGAATTTTAATCCTAAATTGTCAAATTTTTGTAAGATTTATCGAATAAAATTTTCCTTTTATAAAATTCATTAAGAAAAGCAATTCTTTATTTTCAGATGAATTTGTTCCTAAATTCTGGTGGTAGTGAAGAATTTCAACATTTTTGGAACCAAATTACTTTCTTCCTGAAAGGATTAACCCTCCAGCCGTGTGTGCGACTTTTTCATTTTTCTTGGATAAAATTGCGGCATATTTTTAAATGTTGTAAGTGAGTTGCTTTTTTAAAATTCAGATTTTTTGATTCCCACCACATTTTTAATTAGAAATAGTCACTTTATTTAATTATAGTTTAAATAATGCGAGAATAAGCCGAATTATACGCTTTTAAAACCGTGATGGGAAGTAACCAAGAATAATAATAATAATAAAAAAATGTAACCCACTGGCAACACTGGAACGCGAAAATAGCGTGCCCCGCGGAATTGTATAAAATATGTAAATTTTGCCTTATTTAATGGGGGTATTTTCTCGATTGAATTAGCCAAAGATTTCTGTTTTGAAAAAACGTTGGTAAAAGATTAAAAATTCTGTAAAAGACGCTCGTCGCGAAGGGGTTAAAACACTATAATTAATCTTAAAATGTTGGAAATTGCTCGTCAAACGTGGCAAATGAGGTGCGTTCGTACTATAACTAGTTTTATAATTTGCACCAAACATTGTACTGAATGTATATTTTAGTGCACTTCATAAGTGCCTATCCATTTCATTCTGTTCGAAACGCAACAGCATCATTAAAATGCACTTGAAATAATTTTTTACCATTGGCGGTAATGTAACGGAAAACTTTTGACTGTCCCTTTAATTAAACTATGTATCCGATTTTCATAAAATTTGAAATGACTCGGCAAAATTTTACAACAATTGTATATTTAAAATTTCAGACTATTCGGAAGGCTATAACATCATTAAAATGCACTTGAAAGAATTTTTTACCATTGGCGGTAATGTAACGGAAAATTTTTGACTGTCCCTGTCATTAAACTATACATTCGATTTTCATAAAATTTGAAATGACTCGACAAAATTTTACAACAATTATATATTTAAAATTTCAAACGATTCGGTTGGGTAGTTTTTGCGCTGTTATATGCGGACGGACAAACAGACAGACGGACTGAACGACGACTATAGGTGCTACGTATTTATATAATTACGATCACACCAAAAAAGACTAATGTTTGGCACCCTGGTGATCACTTTAAATTTCTAGGGAGGTAGTGAATGTGTTTTAAATAAGGTGATTATACTAATTCTTCAAAGTGAATCCAACAAATTGAGCGTTACCCGCGACTTATGATTCTGTAAAGTGGTTTGCGAAAAATATGAAAGTTCATTGGAAACAGTGTTACCAGTTCGCCAGTTTTCGAGTCCTTCCGCCCCCCCCCCCCGGAGGTCATGAGTGATATCCGCAAAATTTAGAAAAGTTTAAATTTGAGAGGGGGGGGGGGGGCTCGGAATGTGCATAGCATGTATAAGTGGTCACAGGTCTTGCTAACAATATGTCACATGTAGGGGTCGGAAAAAGTGAGAAAAATGCCCCCCTTTGGGTCTATTATCGCGCCTCCTGGAATACATCTTCCCCCCTATCTTTGAAATACTGTTTGTAGAAATGTGTGTTACTGTGCACGTTGACTATATAGAAAAGGACTAATACAATGTAGCTATTTCATAAATTTCATTCAATTATTTGTATGAGAGAGCAAAAGCACCCTAGAGTTAACACCCTAGAGTTAACACCCTAGTATTACTCATTAAAGTTCAAAGAAAATATATATGTTAATCTATGAAATACGAAACACTTTTTGTTAAATGCAACGAAACACCTTTCGATATTGAACACTAACGAAAATAAAACAAAATGTAAAATTCGATTATGATTTTAATATTTCTGAAGAATTCAACATAACTTCAAATACAGTCCTCCCCACTTAATCGGGACACGGATAATCGAATACCCCGCTTATTCGAATAGAATCCTCCGGAACCGAATTTATTCCTATTGGGTCTATGTTATTTTCCCCCGCTTAAACCAAATACATTTTACGAACGCCCCCGCCTAATCGAATAACAACTGTGTAACCGATGTTTGAAAATAGGCGCAGACAGTACGTTTCAGCTGGAATTTCCTTCCACCTTTTGTCATTTTCGGTTCCATTACGCTGAAAACAAAGTTTCAGTTCTTCCTGCAATGATTTCGGCCGGCAGGTGTATATTGACAGGTCAAATGATTTCCCCACCTTGATCGCCCCACCATCACTTCTTGCTATTAACTAGGCTTTAATGGCATTGCGCCGTCACTTCGAGATGGTAGTTGCGATATTTTGCACTCATTCGAAAAATAACCCGATATTTATTCTTTTAAAACTCAACTTAAACACACCATTTTAAACGATTTTTTAAGGCAGTATAAGTAATGTAAAATAGAAGTAGCACAGTTTTGACAAAATTAAAACTTAAGTGTGATGTAAGCCATATAGATGTATGTACTGACATTAAATTAATGCGTATTTACTTTATATAAAGCATTTGTATTTATTTTAGTTTATGTTATTCTATTAACGATTTATTATGCTGTTAATTAAATATACCATAGATGGTTATTTTGCCTTTTTATTGCGCGTTAAATAGTACAAACATGATTCCCCGTTTAATCAAATTCTCCGCTTAATCGAATATTATTTCTGGAACAGTCAATATTCGTTTAAACGGGGACGACTGTATACGTTTTTAAATCTTACACAAAAAATTCAGCATTTATAACTATAAAAATAAGATATGTTCTATTGAGTCGATTGTCTGTCTAGTACCCTTATTCCGTGGCGCCACTGTAAGATATCTCTCCGCTACATCTTTTGAGGAATTGTCAGTGATATTACCTTTTATTTTGCTTGAGTTAACTTAAATGTCTCTTTAAATCAATATAAAAGCTTTTGAAACTGGCGCCTTGAACGAAGATGAAAATGCATAAATATATTTCTGAGATTTCAACAAGTGTTTGTACTGAATATCTGTTGATATTCATGATATAAATGTCAATGAAATTTATACGATTTCGATAAAAACAGTTTTTGTGTATAATACATAAAGAATAATATATTTATTCATTAATATTTTTGTTAGAGATATTTTCTCCAGAATTATTTAAAATGTGACTCTGTTTTTAATATGTCGTTCGAATAAAATATTTTGCGTATTCCTGATTTAGTATAGTTGTAGTCAAGAAGAAATTTGGATTTACTAGGTAAGTTAATAAATTTAAGATGGGGTGGGTCTAGACACTGCTCACTGCTAGTCATTTTTTGCCAGGGAGTGGCAATTCTAGTGATTACGTTTTTAGAAAAAGGGCCAAATTATCATCTTATTTGAAAATAAACTCTGAAAATGTTGAAACAGTCTTATTTGTTTGTTCCAGTGTTTACTGATATGAGACCGTTTCTTCTGAAATACTAAAAAGATTATTTTATGTAATTCAATTATTTAATATTTCCATTTTAACATATCTCATCGTTTTGTATGCTTATTAACATACTAGATGGTACCCGTCAAGATTTGACGGTAAATAACTTGAATGTTTCATTAGAAAAATTCTTGAATTTTTAATGAATTGCTTTTAAATTAATTATTCAAATTGTGACAAATTTCTATATTGCATAAGTGATTCCCATTCCTTTAACCCTTTCAGGGCCAAGGTACTTCTATTCGCAAATTGCTGAAATGAGTGAATGACACCAGAATATATAAAAAGGTTTATTTGAAAATAAGCAAGAGCTTTTGTTCACGTATTTAATAAATGGAAATTTTTCATTCCAATATTTCGGTGCGAATGTGGCATTTAGGGATTAGAATTAGATGGTCCAAAAATAAACCACCGACCCTGAAGGGGTTAAAGCGTTAGAGGGTACAGTCAGCCAAACCTATTCAATGAAGTCACAAAATTTTAACTTTATAATTTACAACCAATTATGCTTCTTTTTACCAGAAATTTAACTAAAAATAGTGGGTAGAGCATTTACTTTTATTTACTATGGTCTCATATTTTCGAAAAAAATAACAGTATTTATTTTTATTTATTTATTATGATTTTTTAACTACATGACCATTAAAAGCTGCCATGAATTTTATTTTTATCAGTCTCATTTTCTAAAAGCCCAAAATTGAAACTTGGTGCACCATATAATTTTTATTACTTGAATTTTATTTTACATTTTTATACATTTTTTATATATTAAACAATAGAAATCAAGGTAATTTTTTTAATAGCTCTTATATGAATATCGATACTTTTCCGTTATACGGAAACCATTGTCGCCAAGCGTAATTGTTGGTGCAAAATGAAAATCTTGTGAATTGAAACATTTGAAAAAGAAAAGAAAAAACATTGTCGATAGTAAAGTGAGCATTTAAAAAATATAACATTTGAAAATTACCGACTTTTACGAACTATTTTATTAAATCACAAATGTATACATAAAATAACTGAACAAATACCTGTTAAAAAATAAAGTCATAAAATAAGACTCATATTAAACTGCTGGCATAAAGTTACAAATATCTTTTAGCATTTTGAAATAATTGGCGCATTAGCATACATTTTGGCATGGTGTCCATATAACGGAAAAGTACCTGAATATCTTTCTTTCTTTCCGTTTTCTTTTTTTAAGGAAAAGAAAGGCAAACTTTTCTTTCTGACACACACACACACATATATTCTTGAAAATGGTCAGAAGATATAACAAAAATTGTACATCAGCTCAATTTATTTAATTGATAATTATTAAAATATTTAAGAAATATTTTAAATATAAAATTATTATTATTATTATTATTTTAAATTTTGTTCAGCGTTAAATTTTATTTATTTATAAAGCATTCAAATAATAATAATAATAATAAAATAAAAATCACATAACTTCTCCCCCTAATAAAATATATCACTATTGAAATAACTTATCGCGAAAAATATTAGAGAAATCATTTTGCCAGGCGTTGGGTTCGAACCTGCTATCCACTACAAAATATCGGCGCTTTAAACTGCTGCGTTAGACCGCTCAGCCACCAAGAACTCGTTCTCCATCCCTCTGACTTGAACAGGGTTGATGCATGTGCAGATGTCCTGAAATGGGTCTACTTAAAACTTTACCATTGCATTTTAATATATATGATGATTTTATAGTTCCTGAAGGTTTTAAAAAATGGAAGAAGGATATATGTTATACAACATAGATTAAATAAGGCAGTTGCTCGACTTATAATACGGCATCGGAATGCTTAAGCCTAACATGGCCGAAATAAAATGGCTGATTTTAACGAAAGATTATCAAGATCCGGATGAGTTCACTCCGGAAGCGTTATACACTTTGCGCCATTATATATATAATTATTTTTTATTTTTAAATATATTAAATACTTCCAAAATTGAATTTATATAATTTTACAGATATCGAAGCCATAAATTTCCTTTCTGAATTATTGGTCGAAAATTTGTCATTGATAAATTATTTGGAAAATACAAATTTATATTACAAGAACGCATAAATCTACTTTTTAAAGAAAAAAGTAATGGATTGTAAAACATCTTTCAAACAAGAAAAAATTCCAAACTTTCATCAGTAGATAAAAGTACAAAAGAAATAAAATCAAAGATTATGAACAACGAATTAAAAAAATGCCTGACGTTTTTATACTCACAGTTTAAAACGACAATCTAGGTGTTATATTTCTCGGTTTGCGTGAGAAAAAGTTGTATTTTTCATTGCAAATTTAATAACAACAAAATAGGACATGGCATTTCTTCCACCTCTCAATCAGGCAATGGAACAATTTATCTTCCGCCACGTTTGTAACTCCCTATTGTAGATTTCTGCATTAAAAATTTTGCTATAAAAGGGTGCTTCATATATAAACAAGTTTATAATATCCACTTCTCTCAAAAAGATGCCGAAATAATTTATCTTCGTTCATTTTTTCACGATTTCCTATTGTAGATTTCTTCTCTGAATTTCTCGATTTTTTCTATTATTAGTTACGCATTACTTATTAGATTACCATTCAAGATAAAACCACGAGTGGATAATTTGATAAAATAACAGTTAGTTAAGAGTAATAGTGAAAACGGGAAAAATTACTTTAACTTCGTGTGATGGATGCGATATTTGAATGAGCTTTTAAGTATTCCGAAAATTAAACTTGGAGATTATACATTTAAAAAATATATAACCACATATATAATATCTACTTTGTTTAAAAAAAGGTGCCGGCACAATTTATCTTGCGAATGTATTGTAATTTACGGATTTAGATTTCTGCTCTAAATTTTCATCTTCGCATATTTGTCTTCATTTATTTATTTATGTTTTTGTACTTTAATTTTTTTCTATTATTAGTTATGTATTTTTTATTTGATTCCCATTCAAAATAAAACCATGTATGCATAATTTGATAATGTAACTGATAGCTAAGAGGAATAGTAAAAAAAAGAGAAAAATTACTTTAACTTGATGTGATGGATGCGATATGGAAACATTAGGGATTGATATTCTCTAAATAGTTCGAAAATTAAACATTGGGACTGTATATTTGGAAAAACATAACCAAGAACTTAATATCTATTCTTCTTTAAAAGTGTCGAGAAAATTTATATTCGACCATCTTTTATAATGTTATTGCAGATTTTATCTCTGAATTTTTTTGTTAGTTTTTTTTTTTTTTTTTTTTTTTTTTTTTCACTTTAAAAGTTTTTTTCTTATTAGTTATTCATTGTTTATTAGACTTCCTCTCAAGATAAAACCCCACATGGATAATTTGATAAAGTAAATGGTAGTTAACAGGGATAGAGAATAATATAAAAAAATATTTTAACTTCATGTGATGGGTGTTCGGTGTAAAAAAAAAAAAAAAAAGAAAAAAGAAAAAAGAAAAAAGAAAAAAGAAAAAAAAAGTTATTTTTCCTGCACTTTATCTTATAATTTTTCAAGCACCGATGCTGTGAAATCGAATTCAAGAACATGTGAAGTAAAAATCGAATTCTTTCTGCCACGTGCACCACGCAGCCAATAGCAACGCCACTTTCCACCGACTTGAGAAATTTTACAGTACTCTTAAATATAGCAGCTTGTAAATTTTACAAAAACTGCATTGGCAGCTGGGGTGCCAGCCGCTTTTGTCGTAAAATACAGTTTTTATTACACTGTGATATAAAAACATTCGTGCAGGATCTTCTATATTTTTCGAAAATAAAACAAAGATACTACATATTTGAAAAAATATTAAAAGTTTTATATTGGTATAAATATTTTATGTTTAAGGTTACAGTACAACCTTAAGATGTTTCAATTTACGAAAGTTTTAACAGCTGTGATTATAAAAAAAGTACTTTTCCTACTGGAACAAAAAATTCAATGATCACAAAATGTTTTGAAAATATTTTAACTCATATCTTTTAAGACAGAAATAGTCGCATGGTTTACTCTGAGTGGTATCTGAGACCGCTTTATCGAAAGATGAATAAAACTCTCGATTAACCCATGGCATACTGATTTTGTGCTAAACTTTATATACAGGACTGTTATATTTAAAATTTATCTATTCAGAAGTCTTTAGCGACAGTACTAAAGAACCAAATGTAACAAAAATTTACCAATATCTATAGTTAAACCGTAAATTACAAGTTGAACTAGGAAATTGAAAAAAAAAATAGTGACCACTAAGAGCAGTTAAGGGTTAAAATTGATGAAATAGCTAATCCGTTGGAAATGCCTTTTTGGAATTACCGTGTTTACTCGCACTGAAACATCACGATTATAATACTTTCCTTACACTGTATGATCGAAAAGTAATATTTAAATTTGTTTTATTATGTTAAGTGCTATACCATAAGTGCTACTTAAAGGGTCTCAAGACTCTTAAAATTGGAAAAAAAAGATCATTTTCAAGATTTAATATCTTAAAATGTACATGATTAAAAAAAATTATTGGGATGAAAGCTATAAGTATGTTATTTCATTACATGTATTTAAAAATTGCAAAATGCAGAATTATTATTTATAGGGGGTTCCAAACTGACAGACATTTCTCGAGCAGAAAATTGGTATAACAGATTACGGAAAGCTTTGGTAGCAGGATTACCGAAATAAATTTGGAATTAAAATGAAATTTTTTATGCCTAATTATACTTCAGATTATAATAATTACCCTGGACATGAATAAATTAGTTTTTAAAGCATTTTTATATTTTTAATACAAAGTTGAATTTAGCTAATACAAAATTTTGAAAATTTCAACAGTATAATCACCTAAAAAATTTTTTTTGAACAAAAAAAGGAAATTTTAGTTTCATTTTATGCAGACTAACATAAAATATATGTGTTTAAAATTTCATGAAAAAAAATACTAAGAAGTTTTTGAGACATCTTATCCAAAAAACATCACTTGGAGAAAAATGACTTCAATGTTTCGAAAACGCCGTTTCAGCTATTGAGTGCGTATAATTCTGAGAGCCATAACTTCTGTTTTAATGGGTATTTCAAGAAAATAATTAGATCAAAATGTTCAGAAAAGACAGTAGTTTAACATATAAAAAATTAAAATTTCGAAAGTTTTAAAGTTTTAAGAGTCCTGAGACCCCTTAAAATAATTTACGTAAGGAAAAATTATGCTTTGAATTGTGCATTTAGAAACACAATGGTGTCCAGATCATACACAGTATTTCATGCACTTGTAGTAATCAGACGCTCCAACAATTTATCATCGCCCACATCTTTAATTTGATGTTCTAGATTTCTGCATTGCAAATTTAGATAACAAATGGTGTCTCATCAATGGCCTACCATAATAGTCACTTCTCTTAAACAGATGCAGCAACAATTTATCCTCAACCATTTTTATAATTTCCTACTCCGGAATTCTCTTCAGAAAATTTTCTGTTCTCTTTATTTGTTTTTGTTCTTTATACTTCTCCAATATTAGTTTTGCATTCTTTATCAGATTTCCATCCAAGATAAATCCGCGGATGAATAATATGATAATGCAACTGGTAGTTGAGCGGAATAGAGCAAACAAGAAATAATAATAATTTATCATGATAAATGGAATTTGGGTATTATTATTCATGAATGATTCTCTAAGTATTCCGAAAGTTAAACAAAGAGATGGTTATTTTTAGGGGAGTTTAAAAAAATTGTGAACCAAAGAATAATTTGAAAAATGAAAAATATTGAAAACAGGAATTTTGCTTTTTCAGAATTTAGTGTCCCCCCCCCCCCCAATGAAAAAAAATATATGTTTATAAATATAGATAATATAAAACATATTTCAGTTTTAAGACTTAAAACACACGCTTTTATTTATATAATTATTCGCATCCTCTGAAGAATTCATCATTTACGATCCAGTCTTAAAAAACATCTACGGTAAAGAATTCATATGACATCACTATCGCTAAATAATACACAAATCTAAAAAAGCAGATGTCACTCAAGAAACTCGACAAAAAAATCGGCTATCTAATGATTCATATGCCTTCATTTGTTTGTAATATAGATAATTAAATTAAATATAGTTTATAAAAGCTACATGTTTTATCAGAAATCATTCATTTATAATTTTTTCAATAGCACGTATTTTAATTACTTTTTTCAGTAGTTATTGGAACATGGCAACAAAAAAATATAATTACCTTTTTCCAACTATTTTTTCTGTATTTTCTACAGAAATGGAGTACTGGATGTGCCAAAATTAAACAAATAGTGCTAAAAACTGCAAAAACATTAATATCGCAAAAATAAATTGAGATGCACTTTTCAAACAAATTGCATTTAAAAGTACTTTTTTCTCCAATACGACGTATAAAAATCGAAAATGTTGGATGCTTAGAAGTTTAAAAAATTGCAGTAGAATATTTAATAGTACAATGATACATCTGCTTTGCTTTACGGCTAGCTTATACGACGGAATGTTATTTTTTGGAGACGACATTTTAATTACTGGGAGAAAGAAATTTCATACCAAGGACTAAAAACCTGCGAGGAAAACAAATGGATATTATAAACCACCATTATTGGAAAATTGACATCACTTAAAATAGAAATTCGTTACAACGAATGTCACTATAGCGAGTTTTTCAGTTTAACACATATTATTTGGATTATTAGATGTAAACATCCAACTGGGCAATGAATGTACGGACCAGGATACGAACCAGGGATCTCCTGGCTGAAGCCGCCAGTGCTCTACCATCTGAGCTATCCCGGACGAATCTGGTGGAACTTTCTCACCCAGCTAACCTTAATGATTATGGCAACCATTATTATTTTTCGCCCAGTTGCAAATTTACATCTAATAAGATTTAATAACCGATTAGAATAATTGTGTTAAAATTAATCTAGTATTATTTGGATTGTTAAAAAAAAAATACTACGACATTTCATTATAAATACATTTACTTTAACGAAATTTTCAGTATAGTGAATTTAATCAATGCTGCCCAGAGATTCGTTGTAGCGAGATTGTTTTAAAAAATTTTAATTATGCAGATTGATGCATTTTGCGTAATTTTCCTTTTGGTAATTTTAAAATTCGTGTGTTGTAAACGTTCGAGCCTCGTATTGGTATTTTAAATATTTAAATATTTCGAAAGCGGTTGATAAAAATGTACGATACTTTTCTTAAAAAGTAATAAATTTCTAATGAGGTTGGATATTTTTACTTTCTTCCACCTCTACAAGAATAAATTATTGAATTCGTGAAGAATTTCGGCTTCTGGTTTTTGACGTATTTATACCTTTTGCAAGGTCCTGAACACAATTTGATTGTGTATATTTTTCTGTGAAATATTTTTCTGTGAGTCTACCTGTCTGTTTGTCTGTGAGTCTATCTGTCTGTCTGTACGTATGTGACAAAATTTTTGTGGCCGTTCTATCTCAAGAACTAATAAACAGAATTTAATTAATCTTTACGTTCAGTTAGACTTTGATATAAGGGACATTCTCACAATATTTTGACTTTTAAGTCCCTGAATAATAATATTTATTTCATTACATATTCTTGAGGGATTTTTTTCATTTCTTATACTGAAAAACATCTACATCCCACTGCATGACTGCATAACAATATTAACGAGATAAATAAGTTTTAGACGATGTTGGGGGTCCATATACCAGGAAAACCCCTATACCGCCCCGTGTCCCTGATGCTGAATTTTAAGTTTGGAGCTGTCTGTATAAAATTTTTCCAATAAAAATAATTCGATGTCATTTTTTTTCGAAACTGGAACTATTGTTTTATATAAATATGTAGCAAAAAATTAACCTGCACAGATTTTTAGGGCTGTTATTATTTTTTAAACTCTGTTCCTGGGTTATATATTCCTTACAGTCCCTCTTCTAAAATTATACAGAAAACCACTTCAGATGCAGCCATAGAATTTGTTTCAAATTTTTTCTCATGCAGAAAGAAGTATGCTAGAAAAAGAATGTCTAAAAATCTTTTACAGAAAATTTACTGCAGACTAAATCAGCATTTAAATATCAATTTCAAGCATCGTGGCGTTATTGGTACTCTTACCACCCCCAAGTTTTATTCGTGCACTTTTCGAGGAAAATTAATTTTTTTTTATTTATTTAATCCAATGTAAATAACTGTTTCTAAAAATCAATGAACATTGTGGCTACCACTTAGTCTTAACATGATTTGCCTAAAATATGTGGTAATTTTCCTAACCGTTTCATCCCTACCGTCCCTTTTTAACTTTACCGTACTCTTTTTTTTTTTTTTTTTTTTTTTTTTTTTTTAAACCTTACCGTCCCTTCTTTAACACCCCTTTAAGACAATATTATACCAAAATTTTGTACTAAAAATACTACATTGTTATTATTTCTTATTTGAATGTATGGGTGCTATGCAAATTCATTAAAAGTAAAAATTTAGAAGAAAATAAGGAATATTAAACTCCCAAATTTAACATAAACCTCAGTTAAATTAAAAATTTTTCGCGGCTGACCATTTTTTCTTTATTTTGAATCATTCAGGCATTCGTCTATTAGATTAAAATGTTATTTTAGCAAGTTTAATTTCACCAGATTTTTATTCTCGAAAGTCAAAAGATTGTGAATGCCCCATAAGTTGGAGCTGCTTAGTTTTTGATGTACATCGTCCAACAGGTGGTACTGCTGTGCTAGATTTTTCACAATTTCTGCAACAGATCTCTCTCAGGAACTCATCCAAACATTTTATGCAAACTTCAAATTTAGTTAGACGTTGACATAAGTTATTGCTGATTAGGTTTTTATGTCTCCAAACCGTTGGCGCTGCTATGCTGTATTTTTCAACTTATGCTGCATGAAACGCAACATTTTTCCCCTTTACTTTCACACATTCTTATGGTTTATTAAATTTTCAAATACACATATATTTAGTAAAATTAATTAATTAAATCATAACGAGAAAAGTGGCTTTTGAAAAATATGAATATTGAAATATGCATTTTGCGTGCACTATTTTACAAATTCTACTGCAAATATAAGTTTAATGTTTCATATTTTGTTTCTTATAATACTATATTTTACACTGAACTTAAATTTGAAAGTATATTCAAATTCTTTAGTATAATTAATGGCTTTTCTTATCATATTCACTAAATTTCACCAAATAATTTATAATTATTTTTTAAATCCACAATTTTCTGTAACAAAATTCAGAGTAAATTGAGGTTCAGCATACACTGACACATATATACTAAGAATATACATAATTTCAAGGTTCTATGATGATTTGTTTTTAAATGGTATAGCACGCAATACCAAAAAATCAATTTTTAGAAAACGGCTTCATAGTTGGCTTATAACATGACAACAAATGCTTTTATGCAAGATATTTTTAGCCATAACTTCTGCTCTAATTGGTATTTTTGTAAAATTGTTTTTGCAGCGGATTTGTATCTTTTGAAGATTCCATTTTGAAATTTGTGAAAAATCATTTTTTTTAACCGTCAACGTGATCTGCCCCCTTAATCCTATGGGGAAGTTATTTTCAAATTTCTCGCTTGGATTTTAATATTTTTTAATCTTTTTTCCATAGGATAGCTGAAGAAAATCTCTAAGGGGGTTAGTTTTTACTTTTTCGATTTTGGATTCGGGTTTACAAAAAATTACTTCCACTTTCGGAACCGGTTCTTAACATTACTTAGCATCAGGATTCTCGTTTCTACCCATGACTAATGTAGGTTCTTACTGCAAGCTGCCAGAAATGACAACATAGTGCATACTACTAGAGAAAAAATATTAAGCTAAACCCCGATAACAATAGTGTTTTCCGTTAACAATAGTCTGTATTCCAGGAGAAAAGGTTCAATTAATTATATGTTACCTTAGTTGCTTGTGAATGTGATATTTAAAAATATATTTTCTTTGTCAAAAAAAAGTACTATTATAGTACAGAGTAAAAAATGACAGATGTTTCTTAATCCACGAAAACGTACAATAACCACAAACGCAAATATATAATAACCTTCTTTCCGAGTCACCGAAAATTACGAAAAGCGTACATTTACCTTTAAAACCTCCCCAAAAAACAATTTATTTTCGATATTTAAAGAAGAATTTACAAAAATAAATTTTTATTAGCTGCTCGTAATTTTTAGAATATTTCCTAATAGCTTTTACAATGCATTAATCAGTTCTCTGCACTCGGAAAATGGGTTTTTCGGATTTTATCAGATCTCAAGTAAGCATTTTCTGCTGCATAACTGAATTTGTGCATGCAATTGAAACAAAATAATGTTAATTTTCATATTAATGTTAATGCTGTTACTACTGTATATTTGTCTGTTAAACATGTTTTCTGAACATAAAAATATTTACCTTAGAATTGATAGCATCCAAAAAAGTGATATTACAGTCTGAGAATACTGATTATTGCACTGTAAAAGCTACTCAGAAACGTTTCTGAAAATGACGGGCAGCTAATAGAAATTTCTGTTTATAAATTCTTCTTTAAATTTCGAAAATAGTTTTCTGAGGTTTTTAAAGGTAAAGGAACGCTTTTCGGAAACTTCGGTGACTTGGAAGAGGTTATTGTATTTTTCATTCTTATTTATAGTACATTATTAAAGATCAAGAACCATCTGTCATTTTTACAGTGTACGCTGTCTGTTAGTGCTACTCTTATCTTAAAGATTACGTCATATTTTTACTTTACTTTACAAATTTAGACTAAAACCGGATTCTGAGAATCAACCCAAAATTAAATACTCTTATCATAATCACTTATCATAAGATACGGAAACAAATTTAGACTAAAATGGGATTCTGAGAATCAACCTCAAATTAAATCCACTTATCATAATAAGATACGGGAACAAATTTAGACTAGAATCGGATTCTGAGAATCAACCCAAAATTAAATCCACTTATTAGCGCGAAGAGAGGGAAAGAAAGTAAAATGCATGTAAATATTCATGAATGATTTTTAAGTATTTCGAACGTAAACCAAAAAGATGTTACTTTTCATTAGTACTTTACACTTACCTTACCTTACACTTACCTTAAATATTGCGTCATATTTGTACTTTACGTTACAAATTTAGACTAAAACCGGATTCTGAGAATCAACCCAAAATTAAATACACTTATCATAATCACTTATCATAAGATACGGAAACAAATTTAGACTAAAATGGGATTCTGAAAATCAACCTCAAATTAAATCCACTTATCATAATAAGATACGGGAACAAATTTAGACTAGAATCGGATTCTGAGAATCAACCCAAAATTAAATCCACTTATTAGCGCGAAGAGAGGGAAAGAAAGTAAAATGCATGTAAATATTCATGAATGATTTTTAAGTATTTCGAAAGTAAACCAAAAAGATGTTACTTTTCATTAGTACTTTACACTTACCTTAAATATTGCGTCATATTTGTACTTTACGTTACAAATTTAGACTAAAACCGGATTCTGAGAATCAACCCAAAATTAAATACACTTATCATAATCACTTATCATAAGATACGGAAACAAATTTAGACTAAAATGGGATTCTGAGAATCAACCTCAAATTAAATCCACTTATCACAATAAGATACGGGAACAAATTTAGACTAGAATCGGATTCTGAGAATCAACCCAAAATTAAATCCACTTATTAGCGCGAAGAGAGGGAAAGAAAGTAAAATGCATGTAAATATTCATGAATGATTTTTAAGTATTTCGAAAGTAAACCAAAAAGATGTTACTTTTCATTAGTACTTTACACTTACCTTACCTTACACTTACCTTAAATATTGCGTCATATTGTATTTTACGGTAAAAATTTAGACTGAAATCGGATTCTGAGAATCAACTCAAAATTATATCCACTTATCATAATAAGATACTGAAACAATTTATTGCTTGACACATTTGCAATTCCCTGGTCTAGATTTCTGTTTTGCAATTCCTTATAAAAAATAGTGCTTCATAAATGACTCAGTAAAACATCCACTTTCCTGAAATGGGGCAGCAACAGTTTTTCTTCGTCGAATTTTAATAATTTCTTATTCTAAATTTCTCTTCTGAATTTTCTTGTCCGCTTATTTGTCTTTTTCCCCTTTTTTTATATTTTGGAAATTTCTACATTATTAATTATGGATTCTTTGTCAGATTCCTACTCAAAATAAAGCATGAATAATTTTGAAAATTTTACAGATAGATTAGCGGAAGAGAGGGAAATAGAATGAAATGCATGTAAGTGAATGATTCATGAATGATTTTTAAGTATTTCGAAAGTAAACCACGAAGATGTTACTTTTCACTAGTACTTTACACTTACCTTAAATATTACGTCATATTTTACTTTACAATAGAAATTTAGAGCAAAATCGGATTCTAAGAATCAACCCAAAATTAAATCCACTTATCATAACAAGATACGGGAACATTTTATGGCTTGCCACATTTGCAATTCCCTTGTCTAGATTTCTCTTTTGCAAATTCAGATAAACAATAGCGCTTCTTAAATGACTCAGTAAAACACCCGCTTTCCTGAAATGGAGCAGAAATAGTTTTTCTTCGTCTAATTTTAATACTTTCCTATTCTAAATTCCTCCTCTGTATTTTCTTGTCCGCTCATTTGTCTTTTTCCCCTTTTTTTAATATTTTGGAAATTCCTATATTATATTAGTTATACATTCTTTCTCAGATTCCTACTCAAAATAAAGTATGAATAATTTTGAAAATGCTGCTAATAGATTAGCGGAAGAGAGGGAAAGAAAGTAAAATGCATGTAAATATTCATGAATGATTTTTAAGTATTTCGAAAGTAAACAAAGAAGATGTTACTTTTCATTAGTACTTTATACTTACCTTACCTTACACTTACCTTAAATATTGCGTCATATTTTACTTTACGTTACCAATTTAAACTTAAAACGGGTTCTGTGAATCAACTCAAAATTCAATCCACTTATCATAATAAGATACGGGAACAATTTATCGCTTCCCACATTTGCAATTCCCTGGTCTAGATTTCTGTTTTGCGAATCCAGATAAAAAATAGCGCTTCACAAATGACTCAGTAAAAGATCCACTCTCCTGAAATGGGAAGCAACAGTTTTTCTTCGTCTAATTTTCATAATTTCCTATTTTGATTTTTATTCTGAATTTTCTTGCCCGCTCATTTGTCTTTTCTCCTTTTTTATATTTTGGAATTTTGTATTATATTAGCTATGGTTTCATTGTCAGATTCCCACACACAAAAAAACCGAGTATGAATAATTTTAAAAATTCTGCTGGTAGATCAGAGGAAGTGAGGGAAAGAGAACAAATGCATGTAAATATTCATGAATGACTTTTAAGCATTTCGAATGTAAACCAAGACCGTATTACATTTTAGTAGAACTTTAAAGCTTTACAAGCCGAAATTTTGCAATAAAGTAAACTTCCGATTAATTGTCACTCATGGGACTGATGGTGTGGCTGAATATCGAAAGACACGAGAGTGTTACTGAAATAACATTTATTTTTGCTAGCTTTTAAATAAGAACATTTAAATTACTTTTTAGGTGCGTTCGTAATTATATAAATAAGTAGCACATATAGTCGTCGTTCACTCCGTCTGTCTATCCGTCCGTCCGCACATAACACAGCAAAAACTACCCAACCGAATGGTCTGAAATTTTAAACATGTAATTGTTGTAAAATTTTATCGCTTCATTTCAAATTTTATGAAAATCGGATGTATAGTTTAATTACAGGGACAGTCAAAAGTATTCCGTTACATTACGGCCAATGGGAAAAAGGTGCATTTTAATGATGTTACAGCCCTTCAAAGAGAATGAAATTTATATGCAATTATGAAGTGCACTAAAATATACATCCGGTACAATATGTGGTGCAAAGAATATTTATAAAACTAGTTATAATATGAACGCACCTCATTTTCTACGTTTGACGTGCAATTTCCAACGTGTTTAATCTATTGTATCCATTTGTTAATAAAAGGCATTATTGATACTAAAAAATCAATTAAGGATACAAATTTAGAATTTTAGAGAATAAATATGTAGTATCTGTTTTCATCCAAAATAATCTATTACACATCTTTGTTTGTGATTTTCTAGAGCTTTTACTGCAGCAAGATTACGGATTCGACGTAATAACTGTAATTGGGTTGCGTCTGCTTCCTCTTGCATTTCAAAATAATTAATGCACTTAGAGAGAATAGTCTCCACTTCTGCACGACTGACTCCTAGATCATCATTCCCTGATTCATCCCATTCAGGGTTTCTTTGGGCTCAAAATATTTTGAATAATTTCGTCATATGATAATTCTTCAAAACCAAGCATTTTTCTCAGAATAGCGCCGACTGACGTAGGTTTACTGTGCAGTTGAATTTTCGTAATTCGTTTCTGATTTAATATATATATATATATATATATATATATATATATATATTTAGTGAAGGGGTGGCGAGTGGCGGTTAACCGACTGTGACGGTTGATTGAGTGACGCATAATCGAGGTTTACTGTATATACGGTTATTTGTTATTATTTTGCCTACCACTATTTATAATAAATAATAATCGCTGCTGAAGTATACGAAGACAGTTGTTTTCAAATACTGGTAGAAAAAATAAAAAATAAATAGTTGTCAATGTTAGTCCTGTTAAGACGATAGACAAAGTATTTATCATCTGCTCTATTAATAAAAGACTATAAACAATTCGAAGCTTAATGTGTTTTAATATTGAAATTGAAATTTTATTATTAAAAAGGAAATACATTTATTATATCTGTGCCACCGCCATATGACCTCAATTTTACTCATGGATTTTTTTGCTTTATATATAATATAAATTTATCCGTATTATAGGGTGTGAAATTTTAATTTATTCGATGTTTAAAAATTGAAATGTATTGAATAGATCGTTGTCACTGCCGATACAACTGAGCGTTACTCATAGACATAATTTAGCTTTATAATATTAAAGACAGTATATTGCTATAACATAACATATCCAATTAAAACGGTTACTCTGGCGTAAATGTTTAATTTAGATAAATGTCTTTTTTCCGTAACTGCAGCGTATAAAATTTGCATGGATTTTTTTTTACTAATTTTTATTTATTCTAATCATAATTTTACTTTATCGATAACTCGGCTTCTAATTATAATTTGAAAATTTAACGAAGCATGTTGTTAAACATTTCATTAAAAAAAGAGAGTGGCTAAAAGTCTTTCGATGCTAAAAATTAAAATAATAATGATTTTTCTTTATGTTGCATTTATCCAGTGAACTGAAATTAATTCTCGAATAGACCTATATATGTTGTTAAAATTTGCTGGAATTTAAAGTTATAATTATTTTCTTGTACTATATTCAGTTCATTGTATCACATCACATATATGAAATATCATTAAAATCCTTTCCTTTAAAATTATTGTTAATTTCAATGGAAAAAAGCATTTTTCTTAATATTCACATAGATGACAAATCTCCCGATTCCGGAATACCACTATTTCTAGAATAGAACTACTCACTATTACAATTAAAGAATTTTGGCTAAAGTAAACTCTATATTTGTATTAGGAAATAGCGGTACTAAAAATTTGGTAGACTTGGGAACTATGTATTAGACTTTTGCAGTTGATGGCTGAATGGAAATTTTTAACTGTGCTATGCGTTTCACTGAACTAACTTTTAGCATACTACGTAGTATACATACAAATCCACTGTTTAGTTTAATATTTTATATCTTAAAAGCTGACGAAGTGTAAGTAAGATTTTAACACTTCACATAATAATAAGTATAAATTTTATAAATATTTTGATAGCTAAGAAAGAAAAGAGACATCATTTAAGAAGAGCACAAAGAAAAAAGAAGTTAAAATATTAATTTAAAAAGTAGATATTTTAAAATACATATACATCAATGCCCATAGATTTAACATTACCGAAGGGAATTTGGAAGTTGAGTGAGTATCAGCCTTAAATGTTTACTGTTTATGAGAGAAAAATAATTGTTGATAAATTGTTTTATTTACTAGTAATGTTTAATTAAATGTATTTAATTTTACTATATATAAAAATGGTTATTTACATTTAGTTTACTTTAATAATAATTATTATATTTGTATTACATTTAATAAAGATTATTCGCATTTGATAAACTTTCATTTAATAATACATTTAGTAAAGTGGAATCTCTACAGTATGTAGATGCTAGTTTTACAGTGTATTTAATATATTACCTTCTTAAAAACTCAGTTTTTCATCTTTTTCACCACTCTCTTATTAGCCTTTATCAGGACTACCATGAGACCTATCTGGAAGAAGAAGTTGTAGGGTCTCGCTACTGTATGGCTTGCGCTTTTCTCTTGGTCTTTATCTAGACAGCTTATAAAAGGATCACTGCTTAAAAGAAGCCAATTCGGGACATATCTGTTGCAAACTTCTCTATTACACTTTCTTGAGTACGTTGTACGGTACTGTCTAAAGTGTTTGTTTCTGGCATCGGCAGCTTCTTCTGATCATTGCATTGGCCAATAGATAAGACAGCTTTCTTAATTACAGTGGTACCATGAAGCAAAAACATGTGCATTGTTGGAATCATAGGGTGCTAATTGTAAAGATTCACATACAGGTTCACATATCGCTCGTGGGCTGCAATAGTGGCACAACTCGAAAAGTTCTGAGATTAATGGGTTTGAAGTTTCGCCTTGTAGTGAAATGCAAAATTTATACGATTCATTGTTGTCAGAAGTGTTAACTGGTACTAAACGACTCCGTAAGGATTCAATTAATAATAATGCAAAAAAAAGTATTCTCACACACCGTGTTATATTGATGATAAATATGATTATATGATGATGCATTCAGATAATATCATATATAAGGCAACAGCAGCACTTCTGACATCTGTTGATGAATTACTGAACTACAATATATGCCGCTGTTGCTGCTGGAAAGATTACCAATCTGCAATCCTGGAGAGCGCATTAACTGAAAATTCTTATTTTTTGAGTTGTGCCACTATTGCAACCCACGAGCGATATAGTTTTGCTGTTTCATCAGCACATGTTTGGAACTGTTTTTCGTCAATGCAATGCCCACTTGTTATGACTTCAAATATTACATGCAACCTTTTAAACTTTTCAGCCTTTACTTCAGACATATTTAATTCCCTTCTTTCTTCCCTTATTTTCCATCTATGAGCCCCCGAAACTAATTAAGGAATACTTTTTTAATAAATAACACAATTAATACAATTTGAAGACGATCGGATATTTCTATCAAGAGATATTGAGTTATATGCGTATGCATGTACCTACATACATGCTTATGTACGTACGTACATACACACAGAATCTGTAGTGCAAAAGCTCTCAGATAATATCCTGTGAGCTAAAAATTTGCAATGCGACAGTAAATATACAATTCTTATCTCTTCAATTCAATGGCCGCAAAACGGAGCATTTAAATAGTCATCTCGAAAAAAAATTATATATAAAAATGGCAACAATATGCGGAAGATTTTTTTCAGAAATTGGCACTCAAGATTATAACTAATACGACTATAATTCAAAAATGTTCCGGCAAAGCCCGGCACATATTTAAAAAGCTTTCGATATGTTTAAATTAGAGCCAAAAACGCTTTAAAAATAACCCTTTTACAAATTAAATGTTTTTTTACTACATTAAAAACTAAACTATTTAACTTAGCACATAGTTTAACATTAAGTTTAGATCTTTGTTAAACACGTAAGTCCTATTTAATTTCAATTCAACAATTCATTGAGCCACAAAAAAATTCTATTTAAACATAACAACAATGCCAAAAAGCAACAAAAATCCACATCTTCTCACAAAGAAACTTTCTCTTCAACTGAGGCCAGGAGCCACCGGATGTAACTCAGGTTCCTAAAATAGACATAGGTCGACGCGCCAATTAGTTAGCTATTAAAAAAGTATGATTTTTAAAATTATTGACGAAATTTTAATTTTTGCATTTTTGGCCAGGTTTTTGGGTCGAATACTCCACTGTCGAGAACGTCAAGCCGCTTTAATCTCTGTTACTGTTCCATGATTGTGTTCTCCAAGGACTGTCTTCACTCAGGAACATGGAAAGTCCTTCCGGGCCAGATCGAGTGTTTAGGGGGGGGGGGGGATGCGAAAGCGTTGCGATGGGTAATGTAGTCATTGACTACGAAGGAGGTGTTGTTTCGTGTCTGAAAACAGCCACTTTTGATAGGCTTTCCTGTGAATACTTTCTGTATTTTTACAAACGTCTCAATAACTGATCTTCCAAGTCCCACACAGAATTCATTGCTCCATTTGAACGATGCATTTTTAATCTTCAACCTCATCTTAGGGACAGGGGTCAACTAAAACTACGATACGAATTGCATGGAAGCTCACATGCGACTGACGATCGGCACGTATTCAAGATGACTTCCGCCTCCATCAAATCCACCTGGAGGATTCACGTTGCGACGTACAGTCACTTTAAAAAGAAATTGGTCTCATTAATTTTTATACAAGCCCTATTGAAGGTTGACGCCAGTATCTTGAAAATAGGTCTCCACGGCGTCTAGGAGATTTTCGTTGGGATGAATGCACTATCCTCTACGACCTGTCTTCAGTTCTCGAAAAAGGTGACCGTCACTCGGTGCCAGCCCGAATTAAGGGTTCGATATATCGGCGGGGAGCCCATGTCTAGTACTGAGTGGTTTCACCTTCATTGATATCTCAAGACAAGTCTGAAAGACAGCGCTTCCGCAAGAGATCAAATCTTCATGACTCTGAGGAGATGTGTCTGAAAACATTGGTGGTAACCTTCTATGAAGAGGGTATTGGAAAACTCGTACAGCGGAATGACAAACGTGTCAATCTTCACAGTGACTACGTCGAAATGTAACTTTGATTGTACCTGACTCCAGGTTATAAAACATTTTTTTATATTCAAACTTGTCTTTATTTTACACCACATTGGATGTTGATAAAAAACACCCTTGTAAACGCCAATTTATTTACTTAAATATTTTAAGACATAAAATACCTTATTCTTTTTAATATTCAAAATATTCATGTTAAAATGTTAGTATTATTTAACAACTAAAATTATTTTTCGAAACCTTTAAAATGTAAATGTAAAGAAGTAATGTGTTTAAGAAAACGCATCTCTTGATTTATTGCTGTTTGTAACAATAATACTATAATAAAAAAGTTGATACTGTACTAAAATAATTGTGTTTTTTCATAAAAATAAGTTTTATCAGAGTTATGCCTCGAATATATTTTCTTTCAAACGAATCTGTTTTGTAAATAACGACAAGTAGAAATCATTCTCCCTTGCTTATGTAATCAGCAAGATTTTTGCTTATTTCCATATTTATTATCGGGTTTTCTCTTAAAAAATGCAAGAAAATATTTCGATATCAAGGGAATATATTACTGATAATGTGATTTTTTTTTTCTAGGACAATTGCATTTAGATATCGCTTACTTTCCAAAATATATTCTAAGTGGTAAAGTAATATAAATAACTTAAATCCAGAAGAGGAAATTAACTAAATCCCAGAAGCTAAATTTCGCTCGAGAACAACTTTTCGATTTATGTTTATTGGTGTCAAAATTCACCTTATATCTATATCCGTAAATATCTGCAATTTCGGAGATACAAATGCTATTCTCTGCTTTGTAAGACCAACAGTGTTATTTTATTTATTTTTTGTCTATAAATTGCATACATTAACGGTATATTTATCCTATTTACGTTTTTCCAGTAAAACATTTTACTTAATTTAAAATTTTGTACTGATTTCATTTTTTATACTATATCAGAGTGGCAATAAAATAAAAATATAGCAGTGCATTTTGCCATGAACTAAACATTAATAAGATATATTGGTCATTTATTATAGAATGCATAGTTTTAAATATTTATTCCATTTTAATATAAAAACACAAATCTAGAAGACAAAACTTAACTAAATACTACAAACCAAATTTCTGTTGGGAGTAACCGCGTTCGATTTATGTTTATTGTTGCGGGGATTTGTTATGTCTACATTCGTAAATTGTAGACATTTCAAACACACAAACTATGTTTTGTAAAACGAATATCAGAGTCTTTCATTTATTTTTGCCTAGAAATTTCCTAGATTAACTGTATATTTTTTTCACTTTACGTTTTTTAGTGAAGCATTCTGCTTAATTTAAAATTTATAGAGGTTTCATGTTTTTGATACGGTGTTAGAATGACAATAAAATAAAATTATTGCAGCCATTTTGTATCTAACTAAAGACTAATAAGTTGTATGTGTCCTTTATTATAAAAGGCATAATTTTAAGCACTTATACCATTCTAATATGAAACACAAATCCAGAAGATTAATTTAACTAAACGTCTCTTGGGACTAACCTCGTTCGATTTGTGGTTATTGATGTGGAAATTTACTTTATGTCTACACTCATAAATTGTCAGTATTTCAGGCATAGAAACACTATTCTATTCGTTGTATGACTAATATCAAAATGTCATGTCATTTGATTGACTATGAATTGCCTAGAATATCGGTATATTTAAGATCTTTACGTTTGTTTTTGAGTAAAGCATTATTTCTACTTAATTTAAAATTTTATACCGATTTCTTAGTTTTGATACTGAATTAGGGTGACAATAAAAGAAAAAGTATCGCTGTGTATTTTGCAATGAACTAAATGTTAATAAACATATAGGTACTTTATTATAGAATGCGTAGTTTTAAGTATTTATCTCCTTTCAATACAGGCTGCAATTAAAAGAACTCCGGGGTTTTAAAAAATCATATTGAGTTAATGGTATGTGTTAGTCGGGTCAGTTAATTTTGAAGAAAGGAGTAGCACTTCAAATTTCATTCACACCAGTTTCCGTTTGTTCTTTTCAATACTAGGTAGTAGGGTGGGTCGAAAAAAACCGAAATTTTTATAATCGAAACGTAATAGGTCGGAAAAGTTGCCTTTTGTGGTAAAGATTAATTTCTTAAAATATTACACCAATCGGTTAATATCTTTTACCGCCGCAAAGGGGTTAAATTTCCAAAAAAAATCGCAAAAAACATAGTTTTTTCATTATTTTGTTTAGTTATTCAAACATAGCAATACAACTTCTAATAGAGCGCAATAGCTACATGAAGATATCTGAAATATCCCTGTAAAAGTTCATTAAGATGAAAGCATATCTTTTACCGCCGCAAAAAGACCAATTTTTTCAAATAAATGGCAAAATTTCAATTTTCCGTTTTTTCTGTTCTTTTATAATATCTCTAAAATTAAATAACTTTATTTCTGTTAAAATGTTATAAATGTCTAGTAATTATGATAACAACAGATAAAATAAAAAAAAATAAATAAAGGTACTCACTTATTTTTCTTGAAGATCTCTTCATGCTCTGCTGTTTTACTTCATGTCAGCAACAGACAGAAGTTTCTTGATGCACCACAAATTACAAAAATGATATAAAATGAAGTATTTTATTAAGTGAAATAAAGATATTTTTAGCAGAATTGGGTTAAATAAAATTGAAATGAAAAGATATTTATTTGAAATGAATTTTATAATCTGATTTGCTTTCAAATGAAGCCATTATTCCTCGAGAGGCCAAAGTTGATCTAATGTAACCCTCCCTCTGCTCTTGTCCACAAACTTTCGAAGCTGCTTCGGTGACTAATTTTACACATCTCTCTACTGCCTGTGTATGGCAAGGAAATTTATAGCAGCTAATATCTTTAATCGAACCTCTCAAACTCACCAGCGTTGTGAGACCGTCAGATGATAGATAAATCGTAATAGACGGTTCCGTTAGTTCACAGTTTTGCCAGTCAATTAAATCGATATAGTTTTCAGCTTCAAAGTTCAAGTCTGGAATAACGAAATGTCGGATGGCGCTATTGGACTCTGCAGAATTTCTTGCTTTGGAAATCTTCTTCAAAGCTAGGGTCCTTATGTGCTGTCTTTCATCTGCTAGCATTCCAATAAGGATGTTTTCGTGATTTGCGAAATAAGCATTTCGTGAAATTACAGGATCTATAATCTTTTGTAGATTGTCCGGCAAATAACGGGTGTTTTTAATTATAGTTCACAAATTCTGGGCACCATGGAAGCATGATGGATTCATTTTAATAGTGAACCAACCGATGCAATACACTTTCACGATGTACTCAGCTAGTATTACAAGTTCAGAAGAGGGTTCATCTGTTCCAACATAGAGTCTCAAAATTCGATTAGCAGTAGTGATCCACCTTGTGTGAGATATTGGTCCAGGTCTTCGGCGAGATAAGTCAATTGAACACTCGCCTGTTGAAACAGCTTGCACTATTTCAAACATATACTTCTGGTCAGTTGACAAATCGTCTTTATTAACAGCTAAGAGATCAGATTTAATTGGCTTAAATGTTGCAACTGGTAATAATTCGCAAGTCGCAAGAGATTTCCCAATTGGCCCACAATAGGACCGAGGACCCGTCGTTTGTCCATCAAGATGTTCGAAAAGATGTCTCAGAGGGAGCTCATTGAAGTGCAGAAGACAAGGAAGCCACTGAAGTGGTCTTTGAAATTTGTCCTCTAGCAAACGTGTAACACCTTTCTTTCTGTGTTAAGGACAGTTCCATCACATCCAACTGCATTTATTTTTGAAGTTCCCATTTCATTTTTCTCCAAAAAATCTACAATGTCATTGCTTATAGCTGCCGCCTTACTAGTCGATGGGGTCAAATGACCAAAATAATGGGAACATGGTTCAATTATCAAAGATATATGTTCTTCCTTTACTTCGCGACGATGAAACTTCACCCCCTCTTTGACCTGGTAGAGAGTTCTATCTTTACGTCCATCAAAGTATAGAGCAAAGGCAATATCTGAACTTGGTATGTCAAATGTTCTACTTATTTGAGATCTAATTTTCCGTTTCTCTCTACGGATTTTAGACTTATCTATAACTTTTGAAGTATCATCTTCGTTTATGATACCCACGTCCTGGAGAACTGCTGATGCTAATGCGGCAGTAGCCCTGTCAGATACACCATATCTATCGCTTAACACTGAAGTTGCTGCAAGATTTATCCGAATATTTTGAGATTTGGAAAAAAGGTTTTTTTGGTTTATAATCAGCACTTTCAACAGAAAATGAAATTTTATTTTCGATTAGTTCAGTCATCTCATCCGTAGAAGAATCATTCTCACACATGGCGACATTTTTAGATAAATTTTCTGATGTTTAAGTCATCCGTTTTTGTGAACGGGCTTTCCTTTACACTCTCTTTAGTATATGTGAATTATATTCAGCATCTAATTGACCAATATAACCGACTCTTGTCGTCCATTGATTCAGCAAAAATGCACGTTCTCTTTTTGGAACCTTATTTTGTTTCTTACAATTGCATTTGTTCAAATCTTTGCATTTACATGCGACTATATCAAACAAGGTTTTTCTTGCATCATCTACGAAATTATGAAGTTTCTTCTGAAAGTTGGGTTTATTCTTATCCCTTCTGTAAGACTTCATCATGTTCCTATATCTTTTATGATATATATTTAACATCGCTATGACTCGATTATGCGAAACTGTTGGTATAGATGATTTATTGTAGATACTTTCAATTTTTTTAGCTACACGTTCGGCAATAGCGGAGAATTTGGGTTCTTGATCGCCGATGTCCGGTGCAAGATTACACCTTTCTTGGAAACAATAGCGCAATACATCTTCATGGTTTGGTAATCCGCATTGTGTTAATTCCTTCGGGGTTCGAAATAAAGGACATGTGAAAGTCGAACGATTTCGAAACTTACTTGCCTTCTTAAGTGTTTCCATTTACACTGCGAAATTTAATTTTAAAATCTATTACTTCTACCGAAATTTAATGATTCTCACACATGTACTAACTTTCAACTACTGCACGTCAAACCTTGACACTGTCGAGTAAGAAAATAAACTATGAAAAAACCAACCAAGTGAAATATGCCTTTTTATAAAGAGAAATAAATTTACGCGCATGCAGTTGCAGGTGTTTCTATCGTAGAGCAGATGTTTTTGGTAGCATTACATCGGTCATGATAAACAATCTGTGTGAAATTAAATTCAACAGAAAATAACATTTTCGGTCTATTAGAAATATAAATATTATGGCGATTAAGATGAAGATAAAAATATAAAAATGTGAAGCTAAAAATATTAAAAGATTATTACAATTGGGAAAAAAGAAAAACTTAAATTTTGCAATATTTTTTAGAAATTTTGGTCTTTTTGCGGCTGTAAAAGATATGATGCCACCATAATGAAATTTTAATATTAGATTACTGATACCTTGAATTAGCTATTGCGTTTTATTAGAAATTGTATAGCTATGTTTCGATAATTTAGAAAAAAACTGCAAAAATCATGTTTTTGCGATTTTTCGGAAATTTGCCCCGCTTGCGGCGGTAAAAGATATTAACCGATCGGTTTAATATTTTACGAATTGATTCTTTATAACAAAAGGCAACTTTTCCGCACTATTACGTTTCGATTATAAATATTTCGGTTTTTTCGACCCACCCTACTAGGCAGTGCTGCGCTTCATTGATATTGAAATAACGTAGTAGGCGCTCATTCAATTCAGTTATGTCGTGCGATGCAGCGCGATGGCGAAGCCACAACAAAAGGCTCAGCTGGTTACCTGGCTTATACACTGCTCAAAAGAATTAGGGCAGCACATGATTTGAACAAAAATAAGCAAATATTTACACCGTTAATTAACGTAAAATAAAACATACATAATTTAAATCTTAGTAGAAAACAGATTAAGAAAACATCACATGCAAATTAAAGTTTATGACGTCAAAAAATAGAAAAAAGAGATAAGTGTAGAAATCGGGATTTTGCAGAGACGTCTGTTTCACTTTCTCAGTTGTAAAATTCAATTGCTCAGATTGTGTTTTGAGAAAAGGTGACAAAAATGTCACAACAATGTGATTTAATGAAATCCGTGGCTTGGCATGTTGAATCTGGGACAGTTGAATCTGGGGAAACACAACGAAGTGTAGCGGACGCTGTTGGGGTCGCAAGAAGTGTCAATGCAAGGCTGTGGAATCGATTCTAAGGCACATGGAATGGTAGGAATCGACAAGGGCAAGGTCGGCCATGTGCTACCACAGAAACTGATGACCGATATATCCTGTTAACAGCCCGTCCAGATGGAACGGGCAGTACTACTCTGCTGCAAACACAGTTGTTCTTGGCCACAGGACGAAGAGTGTCCAGCCAAACAGCCCTGAATAGGCTTCATCAGAGTGGTCTCTTTGCACGTAAGCCAATGGTCTATATTCCGTTGATTTCAAGCAACTGTGCGGCCCAAAGAAGGTGGGCAACTGAACATCCAGTTTGGAGACAGTGTTATCGGAGTCAAATTCTGTTTACAGACGAGTCCCGATTTAGTCTGGATATTACATCTGATGTGTTTTGGCATGGAGAGATAGAGGCACTCAAAATAATCCCACATTCGTTCGTGAAATATCACATTACAGACGAGGTGGGTTGATGATATGGGCTTGAATCAGCATAGATGGACGTACGGTACTTATCATTCGGAATGGCACTTTGACGGTCAGAAGCTATACAGACATGATACTGAGACCTCATGTTGTATTTTATGTTGCAGCAATTAGTGATTTCTTTTTTTCCATGCACGATAATGCCAGACCTCATTCAGTTCGTTTTGTGGAAAACATGCTTGAAGCTAAAACAATACAGCGTAAGAAATGACCAGCATTCTCTTCTGACCTAAATCCGATCGAGCATGTTTGAGACATACTCAGACGACGCATTGCTGCGAGACCAAGGCCTCCTTTTACTGTCCGAGACTTGGAGATTGCAATTCTTGAGCAGTGGAACAGTATTCCCCAAAGTTTTATCGATAACCTCATCGCATCCATGAAAAACAGGTGTGCAGCAGACTTAGCTGTTCGAGGCGATCACACACCATATTAAAAATCTTTCATTATTTCTAAACAATACTTTTTTAATCATTTTCATGAAACGAAATTGTTGCCCTAAACCATCTTTTCATGTTCTTTCCATCTTTTCAAAGAATAAAAGCTCCCTTACACTTTATTGCGTCTTTTTTTCTGTATTGCGCATTCTTACACGTGTACTATCCATTTTATGCCCATACATAGTTGTCCTGCACTGTTCTCTTCATTTTTTTTTTTTGCACCCATAATTTTTTGAGCAGTGTAAAAACTCGATCTGTTAACATTGTACAGCGGAACTTTCGGCGCAAGTATGGTGGTAATTCGCCTACGGACAAAACAATTCGTCAGCGGCTACGTGCGTTTAAAGAAACGGGAAGTGGATCCGACTCCATGAGACTTTTTTTAGACGTCATAAATCTTGTTTACGCTGAGAAAATTCAAGATGTAAACTATCTCAGGCAAAGGATAATCATCTATGTGGCAATCATCCCTCCAGACATGTTGGCCACGACATGGGAAGAGGTTGAATACCATTTGGATGAGTGCCGTACCACAAACGGGGCACACATTGAAATCTGCTAAATGGTAAAAATATTGATAAATTTACTTTAAGTAGATATATATAACATTAACCTAATTTTATGATTGGATTTGAAAAAAAAATCATCAAAACCCCTGAGTTGTTTTAAGGACACCCTGTATAAAAACACAAATCTAGAAGACAAAACTTAACTAAATCCTTCAATCCTAATTTCGCCAGGGAGTAACCCCGTCGATTCAAGTTTAATGGTGCCGAAATTTCCCTTATACACTATATGGCCATTAATGATCGGACACTTTCAATTTCAGACGTTTTGTCGAATATTTAAACATATATTTGTGGGATTTTTCTGGAACTTCAGGATTAGGAAAAATATGTTCGACTGCCTAATTACTAAGGGCGGTATTGGACAATTATGGTCCAAAAAAATCAAAGCAAAAAATCAAGTAAACAAAGTTCAAATTCTCTGAAATATAACCCTGTTTGATTTATGCTTATAGTGTCAAATTTTTCTATATATCTGATACGAAAATATTACAATTTTTAAACATACAAATTCATATTTGTGCTTTATATGGTGAATGCCGAGTTGCAATTCCTTTCTATATACATTGTATTGACATATAGGATATAAAAGGTGTTTGCGTTTTCAGGCCGATACATTCTACAAACTATAAAGTTTTATATTGATGTGTTCCTTTTTGCAGAAGATTAAGATTTGAAAAAGAATTGCATTTTTCGTGAAACATTTTGCATAAAATAAAATTCTTATACACATATATGTCTACAAAATAAATATTAGAATTTTAAAACATATAAATTCTATACCATGGTTTATACGGTGAAATCGAAATTACTTTTATTGCATATAAATTGTAAAGATAAACAATTTACAGAATTTGTTTGCATTTTATGGTTGAGATATCCTAAGAATTGTAAAAGAGTTTTTAATCTATGTCTTTTTGTAAAAGGTTCAGCTTTGAGAGAACTATAAGTTTTTCTGTAACATGTTGCATAAAATATAATTCTTGTGCTTTTATACGCACAAGAAAATAAATCTATAAATAAATAATAACAAATAAATAATAACAATAATAAGTAATAACAATAATAATAACAATAACAATAATAACAATAACAATAATAATAAAACAATAATAAATAATAAAGTTATAAATCTCACTTTTTATATATACTTTTGTAGATTTTAGACTTCGAGGGAAGATGCGCTTTGCGACTTCCTTTCTGAAACACTTTATAAGTTTAAAGGAAATATAAACAACCTAAATCCAGGAAATAAAATTCTAACAATCCTTCCGTGTTAAAAATTTATCGAGACTAATCCTGTTCGATTTATGTTTATCATTTCGAAATTTACCATATTCCGCTCACCCATAAGTGACTCATCTCGAAAAAATTCATTTTGCATTTTATTTCATTAATTGCGTCATATGCACTGTTTGCGTTATAAGTGCGTCTTGCTAAACAAAAAGTTTCATAAGTGTAGTTATACGGAAAATCAATTTTTTGCTCTACATGTCCATTTGCGACGAAAGAAGAGATATGGATTCTGTGGGGAAGTAAAATTACCCAAACCTTCAAGCCACTTTCCTACGTCTTTATTCTTAAGGGTTTTATGCTTTTATACACGCTTTTTAGATGCGTTCGTAATTATATAAATACGTAACACCTATAGTCGTTCGGTCTGTCTGTTCGTCTGTCTCGTCGCTACCATGTCAAACTATCCAATGTGAAAAAATGCATTTTTCAAATTTTGTGCCATTTTATTGTACTGTGAGTGATACGTACTAAGCAAAATCGGCATGTCTCTAGCTTGCTTAGAAACTTAGATAATGACTGTTTCAAAGTATCCAATATGCACCTTTTTTCTAAAATTTACAATATCAAACTCTCCAATATGGCATATTCGATCCTTTGCCGCAAATGTTTGAATATTTTTCTTTTTCTAAGAGTCCATACCATGTCAAACTATCCAATATGAAAATAGTCTTTTTATCAGGAAGACAAAAACCGTTTTATTTATGTATTGAAATTTCACGCAATTGACATATGTTTTTGATGTTTACTATAGCATATGTTTTCTATTGTTAATGGAATGTGAGAATTTTTAGTTCATTTATGGGGTCACTCAAAAGAATACCATTACATTACACTTAATAGGGAAAAAGAGCGATATCTTTTAATGGCGTTACGATATTTAAAACATAATGAAATTAATATGGATTTATCAAGTGTATTAAAACATGCTTTATGCAGAATATGGTGTGTTATTATTTACATTTATTATTATTTACAGGTTCATACGAAAGAATTTTGTTGTATAATGATTTATAGTTTAAAAAAAAATGTTTGAAGCATATGTTAGTAATGTTAAAATATTCCAAACCAAGTGAAATTGACATCCGTAATTGATTTACATTACAAGTTGCTTACTGTAGAATATGACATGTGCGATAGTTATCGTTAATTTACAGGGACACACACAAAATTACTGCTGTCTATTAGCGATAGTTGTTTGAAGTGCGTTTTCAATTATAGTATAAGTTTTTAACTATTTGAATATTAAGTGGTGCGTATAAATTGTATAGATCATATACAGGGCTATACAAAAGAATTTGTAAGCATTACTTTGTATGGGCGTGAATTTCTTAAAGGAGATTTTTAATTGAGTTGTACAATTTTAGTCTTTTATTTCTTTTTACTATACTAAAATATGTTAGAAGAATTTCCTAATATTTAGGGCTACGCAAAGAACTGAAAACATTGCCGGATATGACTGGCAATTTCTGGAAGTGTGTTTATAACAATTTTTTGCCTGAATTAAATTTTACCTTATTACGTAACATGTATAAAAATCTGTAAATTATATACAGGGCCGTACCAGAAGGTCGGGTATATTTCCGTTTATTGGCGGGTATTTCTAAAGGTGGAAAGTGTAAATTACGTTACGCGTTTCCTAATTAAACTAAATTGTCGCATACTATCTAGATTATATAAAAATCTTTAGATCATTTACAGGGCTTCACAAACAGATTCGAGTACTTTTTCTGTCTAATGACGATAATTGTTTTTTAGTGAATTCTTTTGTGTAGCCCTGTATACGAGATATATAATTTTTATACAACATGCAAAAAAATATTTATATTTAAAAGCGCATACCAAAATTCAAAAACGCACTTCCAGCAATTATTGCTCAAAGACAGTACTTTAATCCATTTTTTTTGTGTGTCCCTGTAAAAGAATGACAAATGCTACGAATGCATGCCCTATTCTGTCGTAATCTTCTTGTAATGAAATTCAGTGATATAGCGTAATGTCATTAAAATACTCCCCAAATGATTTTCTCCGAATATACCATAATGTAATGGAAATCTTTTGAGTGCCCCTGTAAATGAACTATTAATGTTACACATTTCATATGCAATTGAACATGCCATTGTAAGCAACATTAACATTTTTTAATTGCATGAAAATCCTAGTATATTTACGTGAGTTAAAGCGTGGACAGACAAACCGAATTCATAAACACTTTTCAACCTTGTTGGAATGTGTTAAAAAGTATAATAGGTTGAAAATTCACATTCAGTAATTTCTACCAATAGACGAGCATAACTCAATTGCTTTGTATAACCCTGTATATTACATACAGATTTTTATACATGCCGCATAATGAGCTAAAAATTTAATGCAAGCTAAAAGACACTTAAAAACACTAAAATAATACTTCCAGAAATTATCATGCATAACTGTCCATATTTCTAATTTTTTGATCCTGTATATGATTTTGGCCTTATATATGATTTAACGTATGTTCCACAAACATCTCATATACTAATAATAGTTTAGTTTTGAAATGCATAACGCAATTAAAAACTACGTTTAAGTAGTTCAGAATCATACTAATTAATACTAATTATTTTAGGTAGTCCTGTATACAATCTACCGAATTTATACATACCACGTAGTATGCACATAGTTTTAAAACGCATACCATAAAGTAAAACGCATTTCCAGCAATTATCGCTAATAGATTGTACTTTAACAGAAATTTTTTGTGTGTTGCTGTAAATGAACGATAACTGTTGTACACCTCAATTCTAACATAAGCATGTTTCTGTGCAACTCAATAATGTATATAAATTTAATTATGTTTGAAATAGTGTAATATAATTAAACTAATCCACAAATCGGAAAGGGTTAATGGGAGATTAAATAAATCAAATATTTATATTTGAAAATAATGGTAGAATGCGGCCCACGAGTTTCTTAGAATTAATAGCGCAAAGATTACTCTTCATAATTACGGCTATGAAGTGCCTGTTGTTGCCCACCCCATTATTTGAGATATTTTTGTTATCTTATGTTTTAAAAAATTAACAGAATGTTTAAAAATCAGCTTTTATCTTTATTAATTTACTGTATGTTCGTTATTAAAATTATTAAAGAAAATCTTAAGAGAATGAATCTTAAGAATATTGAATATGTAAATGCCAAAATTTTTACAATTTAAACTATTGAATACGACACATTTGCTACTATGAAACGGCGAATCTGGCAAAAGCACAAAATTTTTACAAGTCAAACTATCCAATATGGCATATTCGCTACTATGGAATGGCGAACTTGGGAAAAGCACATAATTTTTAGAAGTCAAACTATCCAATGTGGCATATTGGACAGTTTGAAGCTGAAAAAGTTCAACGAAGCTGAAAAAGTACAAATAATCATACCATATCAAACTATCCAATGTGATTTTTTGGCGAGTAAAATTATTCAAATGATTTATCTCAATAGCATGCTTAAATAGGATAAAAAATAACACCCGAAAAATATAATAATTGTTTACTGCTGCTTGGCGCTGATTTTGAATCCACAATTAAAACGTTTTTTTCGCCCTCCTGAAAAGTGGCTATTTTCACATTGGATAGTTTGACATGGTACCGACGATATAACAGAGCAAAAACTACCCAACCGAATGGTCTGAAATCTTAAATATATAATTGTTGCAAAATTTTGTCGAGTCATTTCAAATTTTATGAAAATCGGATGCATAGTTTAATGACAGGAACAGTCAAAATTTTCCGTTACATTACGGCCAATGGGAAAAAATATTTCAAGTGCATTTTAATGATATTACAGACTTTCGAATAGAATGAAGTTGATATGCACTTATGAATTGCAAAAATATATATTCAGTACAATATGGGGCGAAAAAATATTTATAAAACTAGTTATAGTACGAACGCAATACATTTGCCACGTTTGACGTGCAATTTCCAACTTGTTGTGCTACAATTTTTTATGGTACAATAAAATCATGCAAATCTTCTTTTGCTTCTTCTGTGAAATTTAATTTTGTCGAGATGTGTCACTTTTCTTGCTGGTGAGCCATATATACGACCACAAATAGTTTCATTTCAGGCATACAAACTCAATTCGATATTTTCTTTGACGAATACCAGAATCTCATCTTGATTCATTATGCGTAAATTGTCTAGATAAATGATATATTTACGCTCTTTACATTTTTAATGAAGCATTATACCTTATTTAAATTTAATATTGATTGCATTGCTTTAATATTGAATTTTACGAGTAATGAAATATACAAGAGGGAAATTGTACGCCAAACGTGGTAAATGAGGTATGTTCGCACTGTAACTAGTTTTATAAATATTCAAATCTTAGTGCAATAACTTTTGCACCTTTATGCATAAATACATACGAAATTTATTTCGATTATATATATTAAATTCAGTAATACGAAAATAATTGGACTCCATCTTAATAAAGACGTAATCTCCATGGCAATGTAGAATCATTACATATCATGGAATATCATTGAATTACATACGTATGATAGGATTTAATAGAATGAGGAAAACTTTTATTAATATATTTTTTAAATTTTAAATTCGATTGTCAGAAAATATGCAATATTCTGCAACAGTTATATATATTAAATTTCAAATCATTCGGTTGGGTAGTTTTTGTGCTATTATATGCGGACAGACGGATAGATAGAAAAAAAACGGACCAGACAACGACTATAGGTTGTACGTATTTATAGAATTACGAATGTACGTAAAAAATGCACTGCATATCGAATGGTGTTAAAAAATAATAAGGTATGCGATTTCAGTAGGCATATTTATAAGGTATTATTTGCTTTTCAGCATATGTCAGAGAAATAATACAAATATGTAGAAAATTTACATTTAAACAGACGAAAATCCAGTAAACTCTTCAAGCTAAAACTCTGAAGGAAATTTATGTAACTCTCTGTAGATGTAGAAGATTGTTGTTTTCAAAACTTGAAGTTTGTTATAAAATATTTTGCGCAAAAAAACGAACTGTTATATTTAGCATAATGCCCCTGTTTATTTATATTTTTATTTTATATAATTTTGAAACGAAAAAAAATATTTCGTTATTAGGCAAGATAGATAATTTTCCCCTCTAATTCTTGCTTTTGCTCCGGGAGGAAAGTGTTTAGATATCGTCCCTTTTCTAAAATACTTTCAGTGCTAAGGAAAATATATAAACAACACAAATCCAGAAGATAAAATTCAAGTATAATGTGTAAGCTAAAACCGTCTGGAGACTAAACCTCCTCGATTTATGTTTAAAATGTCGAAATTTACCATATATCCACGACCATAAATATCAGACTTCAGACTTACAATCTCGACACTATGCTTTTTACAACGAATACCAGGGTGCCAATTCATTTATTGCATATAAATTATCGAGATAAACTGCATTTTCAAGTTTTTTGTTTTCATGGTTAAACATTCCCCTTACTTAAAAACTTTTAATTTTGTTACAGCTTTTATAGAGGGTTTATACTTGAAAAAGCGTTTTTCTTTCTTTTTTGAAAAATTGCGCATAAAGTAAGATTAATTGGGTTACGTATTTACTCTTCGTTAATTTAATTTAGAAATTTACCATATATATACGACCACAAATAGTTTCATTTCAGACATTAAAAACTCAATTTTATGTTTTTTGTGACGAATAGCAGAATGTCATCTTATGTTATTGTATGTAAATTGTCTAGATAAATGATATATTTATGCTCTTTTCTTTTTCTTAATGGAGCATTTAATATAATTTAAATTTTATATTGATTGCATTTCTTTAAAATTAAATTCAATTAGCAAGAAATTAAAGAAATGTCTTTGCATATTGCATGGTGTTAAATGATAGTAAGACATACGATTTCAGCAGGCATATTTATAAACTATCATTACCTTTCTAATAAAGTTTTAGAAAAATAGTACAGACATGTAGAAAATTTACTTCTTAACAGACAAAAATAAAGTAAACTCTTTCAGCTAAAACTCTAAACTGAATTTATGTAACTCTCTTTAAATGTAGACGATCATTGTTTGCAAAAATTGAAATTTGTAATAAAAAATTTTGTGCAAAATAAAGAACATTTATATTCAGTATAATGCCCCTGTTATTTATATATTTACTTTTGTGAATTTTGAAAGCTAAGAAAATATTTCATTGTTATGCATGGGAGGTACAATTTCCGCTCTATTCCTTGTTTTTGCTACGGGAGAAACGTATTTAGATATCATATTATTTTTAAATTACTTTGAGTGCTAACGAAAATATATATACATCCAGAAGATAAAATTCAAGTGAAATGTTTAAGCTACAACCGTTTGGAGACTAAACCTCTACTATTTATGTTTATAATGTCGAAATTTCCCATATATCCACGACCATAAATATCAGATTTCAGACGTACAATCTCGACTCTATGCTTTTTGAGACGAATACCAGAGTGCCAATTCATTTATTGTATACACTATATGGGCAAAGGTGACAGGTCACTTCCGATTTTAGACGCTTTGTTAAATATCTAGAAAAATACACGAGGAATTAACCTGAAACTGCAGGTGTCTAAATAGTATAGTGTATGTCATATATTTCCGTGAAGATTTTTTTCCCGAAACCGCATACGGGACCGCCAAAAAACTGAAAAAGAACGAATATCTTTTGGATAACCCTGTAAAAACTAATGTATCAAAACCGTCGAAACTCGAGATTATTAATAAGTGGCTTATTGTAATATATTGTATTTATTTTTATGAGGATAGCATGTATACTCGTAGAAAAATTAAGGTTTTTATAAAAACAGTCCAGAATTTCGCCAAGTTCTTTGTTTATAATTTGCAGAGTTCTTAATATAAAAAAACAGAAACTATGACAAACAACATTGTACACAATACTCTGTAATCAGAATTAAAAAATAATGAAAATTGTATGAAAAATGAGCAGGGCTACACAAAAAATATTTTACTGAGCATGCGCGAATGCAATCAAAATATAATGTGCATAATGTATTAGCTAAGTATACAGAGTAAGTTTTGTGAAAGTGTCAAAATCATAGCTTGAAAATTCTGAAAATATCGTCGATAGAATAAGCTCGAAATCCGTTGTTCCCAAAAGGAATGAAAAAGATGAGTGGTTGTATCCAAATATAGTAGTACGTGCAATATTGTGTACGCTATCTTAACACTAATCAACATATATCATGCATTAATAATTTAAAATATTAAAAATCAAAATGTAATTTTATGTATATTGGAATCAGCCATTAAATGAATGAATTTTCAATTCGTAAATAGGATTCATTTATACCGCATGTATTGTAATCAGAAAAAAAATGCGAGTTTTTATTTCATTAATTTTTAACTTATTATTAACTCAACATCTCAGTTATAATTTTCCAAGCTGCACTAAACAATGTACTAATAACGTATCGATGAGACTTTAGCTGCGTTAACTGTACATTCGAAGAAAAATCCTTTATATCTTGTTCATATTTTGTTATTTTCATAAATATACATAGCTAAATTGAATCCATTTGTCATTTTATTTCAGTGACTGTCGAACGAAATTCAGTTGAAAATTACAGCTTTTTAAACTCATATAGAAAGGCAAAATACATTTCGAAAACGCTGCTTAGAATGACTGAAAAAAATATTATGATGTGTTAATTGATTGCATAAAATAAAAATAAAATTAGAAAATAAGATTACATAAAATAAAAATAATTGCATTATTTATCACCGTATCTTTGCTACTATGGAACAAAATTTTATTCTTTATAACAGATTAAAAATATGGATTTTAGCCGTATAACGAATACCAAATTAAACTTTTTAGTGTCAGAAACATTAGCTTAAGCGGCAACTCTTGCACGCGTGCCACAGGTTCGTCAATTCTGTTTAAGATAACGATTTATGCATGCTGTTTAGTTTTTCTAATGGAGCCTTTTACTTAATTTAAAATTTTATATTGATTGCAATGCTTTATTACTGAATTATATGGGCAAGAAATTAAAGGAATGAAGTGCATATTGCATAGTATTAAAGAATAATAATGTATAATGCCGTTAATTTCAGCAGGCATATTTATAAAGTATCATTTCCATACTAACCAACTTTTAGAAAAATAATAGAAATATGTATAATTTTTATATATAAACAAAAATGAAGAAAACCTTTCAAATTAAATCCTTAACAACATTTATGTAACTCTGTTTAGATGTAGAAGATTTTTGTTTGCAGAAATTGAAATTTGTAATAAAACGTTTTGCGCAAAAAGATGTTTATATTTAGTATAATGCCCCCGTTTATTTATATATTTATGATTAATTTTGAAAACTAAGACAATATTTTATTATTAGGCAATGGAGATAATTTTCCTTCTAATGCTTGCTTTTGCTCCGGGTAAAAAGTATTTAGATATCGTTTATTTTCTAAAATGTTTTCATTGCTAAGAAAAATATATAAACAACATAAATCCGATAGATAAAATTCAAGTAAACTGTGTGAGCTAAAACACTTTGGAGACTAAACCACTTTGATTTTTGTTTATAATATCGAAATTTGCCGTATATCGAAGACCATAAAATACTAGACTTGAGACATACAATCTGAATTCTATGTATTTACGACAAATACAAGATTGCCAATACATTTGTTGCATATAAATTGTCGAGATAAAGCGCATATTTGGCTTATTTTATTTTTTATTCTTAGATACTTGCTTTACTTAAAAACTTATTACTCATGTTACAGCTTTTATAGAGGATTTATACTTGATAAAGGATTTTTCTTTGCGGAAGATTGTACATAAAGTAAGATTAATTGGGTTATTCATTTGCTCTATTTTTGTTAATTTAATTTAGAAATTTACCATATATATATATATATGACCACAAATAATTTCGTTTGAGACATTAGAAACTCGATTTTAAGTTTTTTATGAAGAATACCAGGATGTAATCTTTTGCTTTTATTGTGTGTACATTTTCTAGATAAACTATTTATTTATGCTGTTTACTTTTTTTATTGAAGCATTTTCTTAATTTAAAATTTTATATTGATTGTATTGCTTTATTACTGAATTATACGAGCAGGAAATTAAAGGAATGTAGTGCACATTGCATAGAATTAAAGAATAATATTGTATATGATCCTTTAATTTCAGCAGGCATGCTTATAAAGTATCATTTCCATTGTAAGGAACTTTTAGAAAAATCATACAAATATGTAGAAAATTTATATCTAAACAGACAAAATAAATTAATCCCTTTAAACTATAACTCTTAACTAATATTATGTAGCTCTCTTTAGATGTAGATTTATTTTATTTTATTTTATTTTATTTTATTTTGTTTTATTTTATTTATTTTTGCAGAAATTGAAATTTGTAATAAACCTCTTTTACGGAAAAAAAATAAGTTTTATATTTAGTATAATGCACCCGTTTATTTATATATTTATTTTAGCTAAGTTTGAAAACTAAGAAAATATTTTAGTATTAGGCAAGGAAGATATTTTTTTTCCATCTAATGCTTGCTTTTGCTCCGGGAGAAAAGTATTTAGATATCGTTCATTTTCTAAAATACTTTCAGTGCTAAGGCATATATACAAACAACGTATATCCGGAAAATACAATTCAAGTACACTGTGTAAGCCAAACCCCTCTGGAGACTAAACCTCTTCAATTTATGTTTATAATGTCGAAATTTATCATATATCCACGAACATAAATACCCGCTATCAAACTTTCAATTTCTATTCTATGCTTTTTAAGTCGAATACCAGAGTGCCAATTCATTTATTGCATATAAATTGTCGATATAAAATGTATATTTTTGTTATTTTGTTTTCATTCTTAAGCATTTTCCTTACTTAAGAACTTTTATAGACGATTTATATTCAAGAAAGTATATTTTTTCTTTGTGGAAGATTGTACATAAAGTAACATTAATTGGATTACGCATTTACACTATTTTCGTTAACTTAATTTGGTACGTATATTTAAAGGTGGAATTTTGTAATAATTTGCACTCACTTTCTGATGAGCTAACATTATAACAAGTTGTAAATTGTGCATGAAACTTCGCAAATGAGGTGCATTCGTATTATAACTTTTTTTATAAATATTCAGATCTTGGTGTAGTGCTGTTGCACTCTTGCAAATATGCATGAATACAAAATTTATTACTATTATATATATTAAATTCGGTAATATGGAAATAACATTGCTCCATCAACATGGCAACCTAGAATCATTACCTATCATAGAATATCATTTTATTAAATACGTATGATATGATTTAATACAATGAAGAAAACTTTTATTAATATATTTTTAAGTTTTGATACGATTGTCCTAAAATTTGAAAGGACTCAATTCTGCAACGATTATATATATTAAATTTCAAACTATTCAGTTGTGTAGTTCTTGCGATGTTAAATGCTGGCAGACGGACAGACAGACGGACGAACCAGATGATGACTACGGGTGCTACGTATTTATGTAATTACGAACGCACCTAAAAGAGTTTGCAGCCGTTTTTCAGAAGACAATATAATTTTTGTTAACTAAACTATAATTTAATAAATTAATTGTAAGGGATTTTTCCATTAACCGGTCGCAGTGATAAATCGCCGAATGTAATTTAGAGTTACAATTGTAAAAAAGTTACATCAAAAATTATGTTAATTATGTGCCAAACCACGTTTGTTAAAATATGCTAACTGCCTGCTAAACTGCAAAACTGAAATGTTTTTAAAACTAAAAAGTAGAAAATGAAGTAATAATAAATCGAAAAAGGAATATTTTTTAAAAAGAAAGTACCCCGTGGTTTTTAAATCGAACACCGTATAAATGTATTACATGATAAATAAAAAAAAGTCAGTTGTTAAGAAAATAATTGTAAATTAAAGTCAAATCGTTACATAAAACCTACATTTTATGAAAGGTTCTGTTTGAGTAATAAATTAATATAACTAAATAATAACAATAATAAATTTCAAGTATTCATCTGTGATTTAATAAAATAGGAAAAATGCTACTTAATGAATTATTTAGCACAACTTTACAAGTATATTATAATACTTGTAATGACAAGGATCTCACAGTTTTGACTGTTTTTAGAAATGGGAATAAATAACTGCATTTATCAATAGACAACATTGCTGTCGAAAATGTAGCAAAATCCTTAACCCACAAAATATTCGTCAGAATTTCGTTGTATACCAGTTCAAATGGCTGATAACAATAAAGACGCTAGAAGCACTCTGTACATAAGGTCACCAAATTTTAGTCGATTTGTCAATTAGAAAATTTCCTACCGAAGCAAAATAGCTTTTTGCTAATTGAAAAGAGGCTTAACGTAATATGGCAATTATGTTTGTTATATAGAATTTTTCTCAGTAATGAACCGAGTTACTAAAGATGTTAACAATTTTTCACATTTAGGATTTATTATGAATAAAATTGCTGTTTAAAGTTTTGGTTAATTTTAATAATAGAAGCTACTAGAAGCACTATGTAGATAACGCCGCCACATTTTAGTCGATTTGTCAATTAGAAAATTTCCTACCGAAGCAAAATAACTTTTTGCTAATTGAACAGAGGCTTAATGTAATATGGCAATTATGTACACTTATATAGAATTTTACTCAGTCATAAACCGAGTTACGAAAGAGGTTAACAATTGTCCACATTTAGGAATTATTATGAATATAATAGCAATTTAAGGTTACGTTTAATTTTACTAATAGAAGCTACTAGAAGCACTCTGTAGATAACGCCACCGCATTTTAGTCGATTTGTCAATTATAAAATTTCTTACCGAAGTAAAATAACTTTTTGCTAATTGAACAGAAGCTTAACGTAATATGGAAATTATGTACACTTATACAGAATTTTATTCAGTCATTAACCGAGTTACTAAAGAGGTTAACAATTGTACACATATAGGAATTATTATGAATAAAATAGCTATTTAATGTTATGTTTAATTTTACTAATAGAAGCTACTAGAAGCAATCTGTAGATAACGCCACCACATTTTAGCCGATTTGTCAATGAGAAAATTTCCTACCGAAGCAAAATAACTTTTTACTAATTGAACAGAAGTTGATGTTTATCAAAGTTGATGTTTCCAATCGAAGATCCCGAAGAAACCAGAAAAACCAGTCAGCAAAGAGAGAAAAACGTCTTTGTCACGTGATCAAAATCACTTATAACTCAATGGGTAATTTATTTATCAAAAAATGGAAAACACAGTTCGATTCCAAATCGCTTCCATAGTCATGCTTTCCAATTTTGTTCCGTTAAAAAATGAATTTGTAATGAATTTTTCCATTAAAAAATGAATTTTGTAAATGTGTCAAAACGTTTTGCGCTTGTTGAGCAGAGCAGTTGAGAACAGCCTTAAGGGAAGATTAATCAGTTTTCCGTAAAAAAAGCATAAATAGTCGATTTCCGTTAATAATCTATAATGGAATTAAAACTTCACCAATAAATAAATGAATGAAATACCAATTTCACAGTTATATCGAACTGAGTCCTTAAACACTGAAGTAATTGTAATTAAAAAAAGTTGCTGTAAATAGAGAAAAATGGCGATTTCTTCGATTGTTAATGCGTAAAATGCGACTAATTTTCACGTTATTCAGCGTGGAAATATATTTTTTCAAGAACCCTTTAATCCCTTTTATTACGTGGTCGGGAATTATACGTCCCAACGACTGTTTTTCTTTTTTTCCTATTCGCACACTTTTTGAAGAATAATCTCAGATATACTAGGATATTTTCCAGATAAATCTACAACAAACAAAAGGTTTTGTAAATTGTGGTATTATTGAATGTAAAAATACTCACCACTTCTGGCCTGTAATCTAAAGGTTAATGAAAAAAAAATAGACTTTTCCTTTAGGTATAGGGTGTAAGAATTTTTTTAATATTCATTTCTTTCTTTTATATTCAGAAGGAACTTCTAGTAGGTTATATTATATTGTTCTTTATTAAGATTTCCTAATGTTTTCAGCTTTATAAAAAAAATTTCCTTCAATTTTTTATGATTTTTGTTTGTTCAGTATACATAATTAAACATTTTGAAAAAAATATCTGAGTGTTTAAAGAAGATAAGAAAAATTTAAATTCCTTCGGATGTGTCGTCGCTTAGTATTCCTCTAATTTGAAGCTCTCGTTATCGTAGTTTACTTTAAGCGCAAAAGGCCTTTACTCTTGAAAAACTATTGTTTTGAACTTTTTTAAAAGCAAAATATAGTTTTTCTCGCATATTGAAAAAAAATAAACGAAAACAAATCTTTGAAAACAGGACTTTAATGGGGTCCGGGACACAAAATTCTTCAAATTTTGTAAAACATTTTATTACATTAAAAACTTTTCTATTTCTTTCAGCTTAAAATGACTTTTAAATCATGTTTCTGTCTTTATTAGAACAAGAAATGTTAATTTTTTCGTTTCGGCTTGTTTTAAAAATCTAGCTTTTAAGCAATGGCTATCATGGAAACGACTTCTTGTAAAAACGCGTTTTTTTTTTTTTGCATGATGGGTTTTTTCACCATTTCTCATATTTAAATTCTTATAACTCAAGATCCGTTAAAGATAAATGGATCAAACTTGAAACATGTCATTTTCAATTGTTTTACTTTAATTTTGATTCAGAATATTTGAAAAAAAAAATTTACTTTTAAAAATATGATTTTAAAAAAAAGTTGTACCACTTTTTTTTTAATTTTTTCGTTAAATATTTTAATTTTTTTTAATTAATATTTTTAGAAATGCTGAATCGAAATTAAAACTTATATATTTCTGTTTATTTAAATGAAAAAAAAATTAAATTCTATCAATAATATTTCGAGTTATAACGATTTTTACTTACCAAATATTTTTAATAAATTTTAAATTAAAATTTAAAAAAAATTATGAGAAGTTTTATCATGTGATTTTGTTTACAAATGATATGGTTAACCATCACAAAAAATCAGAATTATAACTCAATTAATAAAATTTATTTTAAAATGTGTCCCAGACCAACTTAAAATAATAAAAGATTTTTAAATTGAACCTCTCTGAATCAAGAAAAAAATTCTGTAGAGGGGAATAAAAGTCCACTACCGTTTTCCGCTTCATTTATTTGGTGGGGGGGGGGGGGGGGTTTGTAGAAAATTAGAATTAATACGGTTTATACTACACCTCTGTACTTGCCTTTGCATGTGTATTATATGCAACCAGCTACATTTTTTTCTTTCTCTACAAAGCGTTGCTCACTACAAGTTACGCATTTTTTTTTATGTAAGCATTTTATTCAAACTTTTTCGTTAAATAGACTTTTACTTCAACTTAATAAAATGTTTTGTTTACTTGGGATTTTTAATTTGTGTAAGAAATAAAATCCCGTGTTTCTACTTTTGCAAAACCATGAATATTTTAATTATTTCGATTAAATAATCCTACATTCAATTAAATATAAAACATCGTTGGTATTTTTAAGCATTATTAAATAAGAACAAACAATGATTTTAAAATATATAGAGTGAACTGTAAAAAGCCCACAGTCTTACTTAAAAGGTGACTAAAGTAATGAAAAAGATGTTGCACGTTTAAATTATACATTTTATTTAAAACTTCTTAGTACTTTCAAGCTTTCCAAGCTCATCATCAGAGAATATTTTAATAACTAAATGTGGTTTATTTATACAAATACGTCACTTTGTTTCGAGTCAATAATTACTAGAGCTGAAAGTCATGTTGAAGTTGAAAGTTTAAAACAAAGTGACGTGTTTGTATAAATAATCAACATTTAATTATTAAAATATTATCTGATGATAAGCTTGGAAAGCTTGAAAGTACTAAGAAGTTTTAAATAAACTGTATATTTTAAACTTGTAACATCTTTTTAATTACTTTAGTCGCCTTTTAAATAAGACTGTGGACTTTTTAAAGTTCACATTATATATTTTATGTTGAATAAAGGTGAAAAATTGCGTTTCGTCTAATGATTTCATTACAATGATTTTAATTTATAGATGCTAAATTTTGTTACATGATATGCGTATCTCTATCTCACATTCTTTTTTTTCGCAGTATTCTGATTTAAAATTTATCGTTACTGCAGAACTGTAGGAACTTATGTACATAGGCAACAAAATATTATTTTCATTAAAAATACATATGATAGTCATATATTTTGTTAAAAAATAAAACGTCGTTGATTAAAAAAGTAATTTACATTTTGCGCATTTTTATGATACTAGGGGGCTCTGCCCCCTACGAGCTACGCTCGTCCACCCCCGTTCAGACACCGCAGACTCTAAAAGTACGCTAATTTGATAGGCTTTAAAAAGATTTCGGATGATTGAATTATAATTTAAAAAACAATGGCGATCTCCCTATAAACGGATTTCTATTCATTTCTCTATGACTGGGGAATTTTAAGGCCAAATCCGCTGCGGTACTACTTGATTAACTACTTGATATCAAATAAATGTCTAGCGCAATTTCTAAATTTAAACCGTTTTGCAATATTATTTGGTGTTCATTTTATGTAATAACTGTAATGTAACGTAATTTCTCCTATTTAAGACTTCTAACGCATGTTAATAAATTTATTGCTTTACAAATTCTTTTCTCTCTTAAAATTCACGTGTAATTATAGTTTTTATGACGTAATTTTTAATAAGTTCCTGCTTTTTGTACATAATTATTTAATTCTAATTCCAAATGTTTTTTTCTGTTTATAATAGTCACGTGTAAATAAATTTTTAATTTATTACACGTATAAATATATTTTTTTTTTTGAAGCAAACATTATTGTTTCCGCTGTTTATACAGTTGGCAACAGTTTAAATTAATATCACTTTCTAAAATCTGTAAATAATATCTCTAGAAATCCTGAAAATCTGAATTTGAAATAGAAATAAAACCTCAAAAAATTAGCCAAATTAAAAAAAAAGAAAACAGTCTGCATACCGGGAACTTCAAACGTATAAAATGATTAAATTCCTATGTACAGTTTTTTCTCCTATAAAACTTTTTTAATGGAACGATTTTGTCCAACTTTGGCATTAAATATCTCTTAAAATAATTCTTCGATTTGAAAACTGTCTGCATCAGCGTGTTTATCAAACATTTCTGTATAATACTACCGATTTTCATATTTTTGTATGCATTATTTTTCTTAATATTAACGAAGAAAGACCTCCGGTCACAAAAAATTCAAAACCGGCGGCGGCGGCGGTGGCGGTGGCGATGACAGCGGTAGTTACTTTTTTTAGAATAGAGAGATTCTGTAATCGCAGAAATTTCGTTCAATAAATATTATGATTACATAATAGAGAGTCAGAAGGAAGTGTAGTTATTTGTATTATTTTGGTGAGCAGTTCGAAAGAGTAAAGCAACGGAATGCGTGCTTCAAATTACAGATTTGAGGACCTGTACGGTGTTTGTAAATTAACGCTTAAATTGCTCAGACACATATAGATGAAAATACCATGTAATTGATATATGTTATTGAGGGTCACTATGACATTTTGCCATTGAAATTTGAGTGCATAGCATTTTTAGTTCATTTACAGAGACATAAAAAAGAATTCTGTTACATTGAAATATGAGTACATTGCATTTTTAGTTCGTTTACACACACATTCCAAAGAATACCGTTGAAATTTGAGTTGAAATTTGATTGAAATTTGAGTGCATGGCATTTTTAGTTTGTTTACACAGACATTCAAAGAAAAACCGTTAAATTATGGTACATGGGAAAAAGTCGCTTGCGGTTTTTTTAATGTTATACTATTTCAAGTATAATGAAATTGATATTCGGCTCTTGAAATGCACAAAAAATGGCTTTCTACAGAACGTGGAGTGCAAAGCATTTAACGCACTTTTACAGGGTCACACTAAAGAATTCAGTTACTGTACTGTATATGATTGATAAATGCTGCAAATTCTTTTTCACCTCTGGTGCAGTTTTTAAGTTTATCTCTTTCCAGCTCAGAGTAATTCTGTTTGCACACGAATTTATTTTAAAATAAAAAATGCTTATTTTCCAGTAGTGTATAAATGGAAAATTTTAATTAAATATTCTGAGTGTCAGTACTCTTAAAATGAGATGTCCTTTTTTTGCGGACAACGCCCGCTAAAGGGTTAAATAAATTATGCGTGCTACCTGTTGTGTATAAATCCTCCAGATCATATAGAGTACTGCGCAAGAACATTAGAAAACATTACTGTGCATGAAGATAAATTGCTACTTTTTAAAAATTGAGTTATGCATTTTACAGTTGAACTACATTTAGTATACTAAGGGAATTTTCACAATATCAATAAATTCATATACAAGTCTACGTAACGACTTAGATACATTGACGTCTGCTGACGGTTATTTTTCAAAGTACGTTTCAAATTGTTATGCGTTTTCTATATTGTTTACTTATTGTCTGGAAAAATATTTGAAACATTTTTGTAATCAGAACTACCCCCACTAAATAAAATGGTTTAGAAATGAGTCATAAATCAATTATTAGGAAGAATTCGGGATACTGAAATTAATCAGTACGAATTTATGAGAAAATTGAGCTAAATTTTAAGTTTCGTGGAATTCTGTGCATTAGTTGACGAGTTACTGTATCAAAAATCTAGCGTTCCATACCGACATTCTACAAGCAGTCAGACAGACAAATGCCGATAAAAAAATAGTTAAATCCCTCTCAATAAGCCAAAAAAAGTGTAAATAAGGTAAACTCAACAGTACTGTGCCACTTACAGGCATTTATCTAATTATTATTAAACTGTTTGTGAATTCCAAATGATATATATATTTTTTAACCTTCATGAATCAGAACAAACATTCAAAGTTTCAAATTACAGGTTTAGCTTAAATCGTTCATCGAGTTTCAAAACAATGGGAATTGAGAGGTCTATGAGCTACAAATACGGGCGATACATGTGAAGATACATACCCTCACCAAGTCTACAAAGGCGAAAAATACATTACAAAATACATACATTCACCAAGTTTAGAAACCTGAAACGTGGCTCGCGTGCAGGAACGTATCACTGCTGCTGTGGCAGAAACATGCTATCATGGACACGTATGGCCAGAACTAGATTAACGTTGGGATGTGTGCGGGTAACTAAGAGCCCACTGAACATTTGTAGTATGTACCAGAAACGTGGCGATTGTATGTATTTTTCGATGTATGAACCGTCTTTGTACGTAGTATACATGTAAATAAATAGTGCTGTGAAACCCAAAGAATTATTTAGACTAATCCTATATATTCTTTGAAAGAAAATGTAAAATAAAAAATTTTAGTAAATAAATAAATAGAAATGCTTAATTCATATTTAAAAAGTTAAACTTACACTATGTGGAAAACTAGTAAAAAGATGAGACAATATTAAAAATATGTTAAATTATTTTAATACCTTAGTACTTTCAACTATAAAAAACATAGTCTTCGTCAGAGAAATATAAGAAATTAAATTGTTATTGACGTCTAATTTTTAAAATGATATTTTGATTTTCTATTTTGAAAATTAGACGTCAATAACAATTTCTTATATTTCTCTGACGAAGACTATGTTTTTTATAGTTGAAAGTACTAAGGTATTAAAATAATTTAACATCTTTTTAACATTGTCTCATCTTTTAAGTAGTTTTGCATATAATGTAAGTTTAAGTTTATAAAAAATGTTACCTTCCTCTATGCTCCAGTAGTGGGCCTATAAATTTTTGAAGCATGAATCTTTAAATTTTCGGTTTATCCAGCAATTTATTTAAAATGTAATGGAGTATGGCACTCCCTTAACATTCGCGGATTTAATATTCGCGAGTTTTGATTATTAGCGAAATTAAAAATGAGGAACATTTCAACATTCTCGAATATTTGAATTGGTTATTCGCGAATTTTGTTTTAAAAATAATATTTTTTTTTTACAAAGTGAACTCTCTTTGTTTCGCCAATTCCATAAACGTGGGTCTAAAAAGTTCGGTGAATGGATGTATATCCCATAAACAACACGATATAAAAATGCGTCTTTGCGCATGGGCAGATAGAGACCAATGGAGAGACGGCATGTAGCAAGAAGAGCAAGAAACCAAGGCAGAATAGCCTGCTATTGGTAGTCGAACGGTGCATGTTTGAAAACTCGCGTCATATTGAAAGGGAGAAGCAGTTAAACATCAAGTTTTGCTACAAATTGAGAAAAACCGCCACAGAAATGCATGCAATGTTAGTCCAGGTGTACGGAAAAGACGAAGTGAGCAAAAAATGCGTGCACGGCTCGTTTAAACGTTTTCGGGGGGGGGGGGAAAGGAATCCGTGGATTACGAACCACGTTCAGGTCGACCCTCTACAAGTGTGACGACAGAAAACATCGAGCGGATGCGACAGATGCCGTTAAACATTCGCCGTCTTTCTGTTCCCTCGCCAAAAAGGAGTCATCAAGGGCACACGATTCATGGACACAACAGGCATCCGACAACGTTTTATAACAATGTCAACAATATCCCAAATGAAATTATTGCAGAACTACCAGACTACGAGGTCTCCGACCCTACCAATAGAAAACGCCCTAGATTTGCTTTGATGATTGAGGAAGAAACCTGAGTTGTTTCTATCTCATATTAAACTCTCTTTATTTTTATTTTTGTTTGTTTGTTTGTCTTCTGTCCTATATATCTTATATTAAAAAAATACTGTTAGTCTGTATCGTTAGTGACATTTCTCTTAAATTTAAACTTAATGTTTGGCCACCGTAAAAGTGCCTGCCCTTTTTTTTCTTTCTTTCTCTCTCTTTTGAAAGGGCAGTCTTGGGCTCTTTTGCCTCAGTAAATTTTTTGTCTTACTAGGAACTAATGGAATATTTTCTTTCTTTTTTATTTATTTTTCTTTCTTCATTAAATTTTACATTTCTATATTTAATTTTTTAGACCTTAACTTTCACCTTAAAATAATTAATTATTTCAGTTTTAATAATTTTATTATTTTTTTTAACTACTTTTAAACTTTATATTTTTTATGGCTCACTAATGTCTCAGACGCTTACCTATAAACTGGATGTGAAGTTGCCCTGCAACTAGGTAATCCATTGAGAAACCTTACATTGTTCCATTGTTCCGACAACGTGTGACTTCTATGCATCGTTCGATCTCAAAAGAGGCCTTCGCTGGCTCATTCCCTCAGCTTTATCAACGATGTCATTGATATGAATGTCAACGATGTCATCCGATATTGTGGCCAACGGATGTTACTTTGAGGGTGATTAAAGGTATTTTGTTTCCATGTTTTGTTTTATTTCTGTTATGCTTCCATTCACCAAACTTTTTAGACGTACCTTGTATTCGACACTGGACAGCTGCATTGTACTGTATAGCCTAAGTTCCCCGAATTTCAACCCTTGTGTTGAGGCAAAATATAGATCCATAATTCCAAGAAATGCAAAACATGATTTGATGCTAAAAATTAAAAAAATCCTAAATTTCCAAAAATTCAAAATTTTTATTGCAAGGGAAGATTTTTCTGCAAAAATTATATGGAAAATTTTAAAGAATCAACATTAATTTGCTGTAAAAGCAATATAATGCTACACTTAACTTGTGGGGAGTCTTAAATTTAAAAGAGAAATCGAAACTGCAACTTTTTCCTATACGGAAATTTCTAAACAAAAAATCTTTTGTTCCAAATAATCCTATATCAATAATTTTTTTTCAGACATCAACTGGTAACCAAACTTTGTACAATATGTTTATAATTATTAAAATTTATTTACAGCATGTACCGTTTAATGCTTATTAAATATATTTTTACGTTTCAATTACTTTTTTCCATTTTAAATAATCATAAAGCCCAATCCCCTTTTATGCACGGGAAGATAGTTCTCAACATTCGCGGATGTTTCCGAGAACCTAACCCTGGCGAATGTTAAGAGATTACTGTATATCAACAGTAGTTTAATTTAACCTTTTATTTACTGACGGTATTTATAAGTACCATTAAAATAACTTGTTATAAACTTCATTTAATACACCGATTAGTAGTAATACAGTTTAGAAGAGTTATAGATGTATTACTTTATCTTGTTCCAAAAGCATTATGGGTTACACAAAACAAAAATATTTTTAAAAGGATGTTTTCTTTTGCCTTTGTAACTTTTTAGTTGTGTGTGTTGTGGGTGTGTGTGGGGGGGGGGGAGGATTTTCTATTTGGAAATATTTCTATACTTCTATTGTAAGAAAATTATATTTGTATATTTCCTAATTCTACAAAATACTAAGAAAAATATTTAAAGAAAAATGTTTGGGTGGGATTATAAATATTGCACAAAATCCCTATAAACTCAAATTTAGTTAATCCTTCTAAATCTTTCAATCCTTCTAAAATTCCTCTTAAAATTTATTAAATGATCATGTAAATCTTCTAATGTAATATAAAAAATTCACGAAAATTGCTTTGGAGGATAAAATTTTCATGTATTCATAGTTCAGTACATAAAGAGTTACAATAAAACATAATATTAAAGAAACAATGTTTTAAATAAAAACCCATCTCTTAATGAAATCTCTAAGAATTTGCCAAAGAAATATTTTTTCGAAGACAGTCTAGAAAATGAAGAAATGTTCCAGCTGAAAAAAAGAATATTCCAAAAGTTTATGGAAAGTTAACATTTAAAGATTTTAGTCAATCAGATTTTTTTCAGTTATTTTTCATAAATGCATTTTAGGCTTGATTTTAAACATTAAATATTAGTGGTGTACTACTGGTACGTGGCCCGTTATAGGTGCATTCACCTTACATTAAAAACCAGATGTAGGCAATGCCCACTATTACTTTATCTATTTGAAAATAGAAAGTAAAAGCAATAATATTTCCAAATCAATGTTAGCAATCAATCCCTTAGTTTTTCATGTCTTGTCAGCAGATTTAGGAATGAAAGTAAATAGAAAATTTATTCTTTTGAGTCGATTGCCAGTCTAATATCTTTGATCTTTGGCGCCACTATAAGTTGTCTACCAGCGCTATATCTTACGAACGCAATGTTACTATATGTTTTATTTTTCATGAGTTAACGTTAATGTATTTTTAAAATAAATATAAATATATTTGAAATCCTTTGCTTGATCGATGAGCAGATATCCATGAATATATTTCAGAAATTAGAACAACTACAGTGCAAAAAATGTCAAAGCTTTCTTAATCTATAAAAATATAATACAACCAAGAATATATTATTAATATTTTCTTCTGGTCACCAGATGTAGGAATGAAAGTAAACAGATACTTTATTCGTTTGAATCGATTGTCTGCCCAATATCATGATTCTTTGACACCACTGTAAGTTGTCTACCAGCTATATCTTACGAACGTATTGTTACTCTGGCATCTTTTATTTTGCTCGAGTTAACGTTAATGTCTTTTATAAACAAATATAAATAGATGTATTTGATATCCTGTGCTTAATCGATGAGAAGATAAGCATAGATATATTTCAGACAATAGAACAACCTCACTGCAAAATATATTAAAGCTTTCTTAGTCTAGGAAAATATAACATAACCACAAACGGAAATATACAATAAACTCCTTCGAGTTGCCCACGATTCCAGAAACTATTCTTTAACATCACACTGTAAAAAAAAAATCTGTAATTCTACAGATGTAAATTTACAGAGGTCTGTATGCACATTAATATTTTATCTGTACATTGTACAAAAAGATGTAAATCTACAAAACTAGTTTTTATAAAACTACAGAAATCTGTAACTTTACAAAAGAGTCAGCTAAAATTACAGTAATGTTACTAAAATTCTATTTCTAACCCAAGTTTCAGTTACATAAAATGTTCTAGGCATCTCAGTTTCCTAAAAAATTCTTAATAACCTTACAGATTTTTTGATTTACAATGCAAACAGGTATCTGTTACATGAATTTTTGTTGTTGCCATTACATACAAAGTTCTATGAATCCCAGTTTACTAGAAAAATTTTAGTAACTTTTTTTTACAATGTAGAAACATAAGAAACAATTTTTTTTTTTTTTCATATTCAAAGAAAAGTTGATAACCACAACGCTTTCTTTGCTAATTTTCAGAAACGTTTCGGAGTATTACTTTCATAGTGTATTAATCACTTTTATCAAACTAGAATACCAGTTTATAGTGCACTATCAATTTTCAATTAAATAGTTTTAATTGTGTAGCTGAATTTAAACATGCAAGAATAGCAAAGTAATGTTAACTTTAATGTAAGTATTAATGCTGTTAATTTAGCATGTTTGCTTGTAAAACATGTTTGTTGAATGTGAAAAGGTTCACTTGAGAATTAACTGCATCAAAAAACTTCGTTCATGTCGCGAAAATTGATTCATACACTACAGAAAACTACATGGAAAAGTTAACAAAAAACAATCGAAGAAAAAAAAGAAACAAAACTAGAAAACAGGAATTCTGCTTTTTAAGAATTTAGTGTTGCCCCTGATGTAAAAAAAACTAGTATGTTGTGGCCATCACAAAACTTTCTTCTATATAAATCATATCAATTAAATCATTTAAATAGTACAAGAAATTACATGAATTTAGCACTAATTCATATCAAAGTATATCTGAATTTGAAGTTTGATGAAAATTCGTGCATCAGTTCTTGAGATAGAGCTACAGCGGGAATTCTGAAAAATGTAGCATAGCAGCGCCACCTGTTGAGCGATTTACACTAAAAATAAACAGCACTAAATGATATCAAGGTATACCTGAATCTGAAGTTTGTTGAAAATCTAAGCGTTAGTTCTTGAGATAAAGCTATTGCGGAAATCGCAAAAAATACAGCATAGCAGCGCCACCTGTTGAGCGATTTACACCAAAAATTAAACAGCACTAATTTACACGTCAATTCATGTCAAGGAATAACTAAATCTGAAGTTTGATGAAAATCCGCGCAATAGTTCTTGAGATACAGCTCTTGCGAAAATCGTGAAAATGCAGCACAGCAGCACCACCTGTTGGGCGATTTACACCAAAAATTAAACAGCACTAATTTATATCAAGGACTAACGAAATCTGAAGTTTGATGAAAATTCGTGCATTTTGTCTTGACTTAGAGCTATTGCGATAATCATGAATAATGCAGCATAGCAGCGCCACCTGTTGGGCGATTTTCACAAAAAAGTAATCAGCACCAAACTATATCCTGGACTAACTGAATCTGAAGTTTTATAAAAATCCGTGCAGTAGTTCTTGAGATATAGCTATTGCAGAAATCGTGAAAAATGCCGCATAGCAGCGCCACCTGTTGGGCGATTTTCACCAAAAACTAATCAGGTCTAGTTTATATCAAGGTATAACTAAATAATAAGTTTTGTGAAATTCTGTACATTAGTTCTTGAGATAGAGCGCCCACAAAATTTTTGTCACATACAGACTCACAGACAGAGTGACAGAGTGACAGAGTGACAGAGTGACAGAGTGACGGAGTGACAGACAGACTCACAGACAGACATTTTCTAAAAACCATCAAATCGTGTTCTGGGCATTCTAAAACGTGTAAATCCGTCAAAAACCGGGAGTCGAAAATTTTCACGAATCCAATACTTTCTTCTTGTAAAGATAGAAGAAAGTAAAAATATATATATATCTATATATAAATAGTGCAAAACATATTTCAATTTTAAGACTTAAAGCACACACTTTTATTTTATGTAAAATGACGTCATTCGCATCCGCTTAAGAATTCTACATTTATGATCTACTCTTAAACATCTAGAGTAAAGCATGCATAGGATGTCACTATCGCAAAATAATACACAAATGCAGCAAAAAAATGCCGTTTTTAAAGCAACTTGACAAAAAAATGGCTATCTAATGATTCATAGGCCTTCATTTGTTTGTGAATATAGTTTATAATAGCTCCATGTTTTAACAGAAATTATTTGTTTATATTGTTTCAAAATAGCACGTATTTTAATTACATTTTCTTTCTGTTGTTATGAGAAAATGGCAACAAAAAGATATAATTGCTATTTTTCGTGTTTTTCAACTATTTTCCCTTTACTTTCTGCAGAAATGGACTACTTGAGTTGCCAAAATCAAACAAATGGTGCTAAAAACTACAAAAAAATTGATATTTCAAAAATAAATGGAGATACAGTTTTCAAACAAATTGCATTTAAAAGTACATTTTTTTCCAATACAACGGTATAAAAATTGAAAATGTGCGATGCTTAGATATTAAAAAAATTGTTAGAGAGCATTTAATCGTACAACGAAACATCTGCTTTGTTTATAGCAGGCTTCTATAAGGTAACGTTATTTTTTGGAGACACAAAATAAGCTGGGAGAAAGAAATAGCATACCGTACCGGTGGCTAATGTATAAATAGTTGTCTAAATTTTGAAAATGTTTGGATTTCTGATGCGTCTACAGATGAAGAACACGTTTCGGAATCATACACAGGATGGAAGAGGTTCATTTATATTTTCTTTCGTTGTTAGGTTTTATTTTCCTAGGTTGTGAAACAATTGTCTTTATTTTACGGTGTGGGTTCACATAACGGTCTCCAATATGTGAATTATAAACATAGTTTGTCCAAAGTATAAAAAATGTTAGGGTGTAGCAGTTTGGATTTTTTTACTCTTAAATGCTCTGACATTTTTAAATATTTAAAAGTTGAGGTACTGTTTTCAATTCATGACAATGAGTACAAGTAATTTGTTTTAAATATAAACAGCTGAAATGATTCCATTTTTTATTGAAATTCAAAGAAGGGGTTTAACCCTTAAATCCCGCGTGTTGCTTTTCGGCAACATACCCAATTTAGGCTCTAAAATACTATTAGAATAATATTGAACATATAATGCCTAATGTCGCCAATAAAATACATTCTGAAAATATTATTAAATCGATTTTTAACATGTAGATGACAGCACTTGTGCTGTTTAAGAATAAAGATTGATTTATTTTTTCAATTGTTGCTACTTGTTCTTTTTGTTTCGTTTGGAAACTTGCGAAATACCCTATTTTGTTCTGCTGTAAGCAAGTGAAATTTATTTCTTATTATAGTTCCTAAAAGTCTTGTGTGTTTAATGTTATAGAATTTTATCAAGGAAAATTATTTTTTCAATTAAAGACCAGTATTGCCGATTAGTAACAAACTGTTTTTTAGCCGTAAACTATACTTAAAACAAAATATGTTTTTTTAAGTATTTTTCTCATGATTTATTTAAAAAATGAAAGTCTAAAAACATTACCATAATGATTTTTGAAAAATCAGTCTTTTAAGGGTTAAAAAAAGTAATTTTCATGAAGGCCACTATTTTCTAAATCAACATTCAGGCAATGTACAGCATACTCCTGAGACTATTTGAAGGAAACTCTGAAAGCAAGTCCTCTTGAAGATTTATATTATGAATAATCAAGATATTCAAATCATTTTTATACAACTTTTTTACTTATACAATGAAAATATGGTGTTTTTTAATTAAGATGTAGTTATTTTTTTAAAATATATATCCAATCATAATAAATTTAAATACACTATTTTTTTCTTATGCCTTTCAGAAACAGATTTTTTGGTAATGTATTGGTTTTTTGCTGTTGGTCATAATGATACAAATTTGAGTAGAAAAAAATTATACAACCAATTCCATTTGACATTAAATGAAATATGTCGGAAGCTAAGCAAAATTAAAAAAAGTTTTAATTGTTAGTAGTTAATAATAAAAATTAATGTTTAATTATAATGAATTTAAATACACCTTTTTTCTGATGCCTTTGAGAAATAGATTTTTTGGTAATGTTTTGTTTTTCTGATGTTGATCATAGCGACATAAATTCATATAAAAGAATGCAGTAAATTTATACTACGGATTCCATTTTGGTATTGGATGTAATCTATCAAAAGCTTAGCGAAATTTTAAGATGTTTTAAAAGGAATATTCTGCTTTCGAAGATATAAAATAACGGTAAATGAAAGAGATTATTTATAAGTAAAAATCGATGCAAAGATCGTTTTAACTTTCTCTTTTTTTCACTATTTTAATGCATAGTTTAGGAAAGTGTTGTAATTTTTTTTTTTTTTTTTTTTTTTTATGCGGGTCCGAAAGGGAACACGACAAAGCCCAAACAGTAACGTTCGCAGAAACCGGGTTTTAAGAATAAAACCTAATTTTGATAATATTCCAGTCTCTTTCCAAAACTAAAATGAACTTGACCAAAAAGAAATTAAAGCAATTAACAAAAATATCGTAGCCCCAGAAAGACCTAATAGAAAGGTATCTACAAAAAAATCGAAAATGAAATTTTTGATTTATTGGTACCAGAAACGGTTTCTGCATCTAGTGAAATGCTAGTACATTTCTTATGTCGTCAAATCTATTTTATATAAAGCAGAACTTTGTGTTTCAGATGTTCCAAAAGTCAACTTCGTTCAGTGTGACACTAGGACAAATCAGGTGTCTTAATAGTTTAATCGAAGTAAGTGCGCCGAAATATTGAGCATCCCATTGTTTCTCTATAATATCATGCTGTACTGCCGCCTCGTTTTCACTTGTCTGGAGTCTCGACTTGATCATTCTGTGTCTGTGTTAGGTATGATTTAAAAGCTGATATAAATCTCCTGTTACAAGAGACTGTTACTGAGACTGAAACAAAAACAAAACATAAATAATAATACAACTTTTATGTTATATTACTTTATTACAACCAATAATTATAGGCATTTATCAGTAATTAATTAACAATATATTTAAATAATGAAGACGAAATGCATTAATGAGTATTAGCAATATATAAATAGTGTCTAATTTGAGAAACATACAGCTTAAATCTATAAGTAATGTTGAAATTTCCGAAGGAAGAAACGAGATTTTTGGAATACAGACAGTTTCGACAAAAGTTTTGGCAGCATTTTCACCGAAAACAAAAGTTAGACGAAACTCAGATTTTAAAACGAAAAAGAAAAAGAAATTTAGAATTTTTTGGACATTCGTGAAAGAATTCAATGCAAGATACGATGTTTTAGCTCACTATAGTATTTTTTTCTTTTTTTGCATACAGTCCAAAACGTACCAAAAAAAAAAGGGCGTTTTCTTGCAAAAGGTTGGGTAGAAGATTTTCCCCCGAACTTATATATATTGAGGCTAGCATGTAAAAATCGAATTTAGAACAAAATTTCCCAAGGGAGAATTTTCTTTGGGCAAAAAACAACAAAATGTTGGAACTTGTTTAATTTTTGTTGTAAATATTTCGAGACTGGTTGCCGTTACGTATTGTTTGATATTACAGTCTTACAGGGGATAAAATTCTCTACAACTTTCATACTGGCAACTTTTTTATACACTCAATAGCAAGCACAGTACAGTATTTCAAAAATAAGATTTTTTTCTTTTAAATTTCCTTAAAAACCTTAAAAAACGTAGTTTTGTCCGGAATATTCAAATGTTCCCCACATATATAATCATACATATACTTCTACAAATTAGTAGCAATAAATTATCTATTATTTGCAGACTCTCTTCTTAACTTTCATCACAACAGACATATTTTATATCCAATAAATCTATGTAATTTAACAAGTAGGCGAGAGTATGGATGAATAAGTCTATTTTTATACTTAAACAGTGACTTTAAGTGTATACAATTGTTAATTTTAAAGCACATTCTTTAAACGAATACTTTAATATTTAGTAACTTTTTGGTACGATAGTTTAACTTTTGAAAGATAGCTTCTGTTTAAAAAATACGACTATTAACTCTTTGAAAAGAGTTCATTCCCGAAAGTCACTTTTGCCGAATTTCGTTTTTTTTTTTTTCTTTTTCCATAATATTTGCATTACGCACATTTTGTTTAAAAACACTTTATACTGCCTCACTGAAATTTTAAAGCAATATATAAACAATTTTATAATGATGCAATATAAATTTGATTTAAAATTTTTGATATTTCGGGGCGGGGGGAAGTAATCTGTTTAAAAGTAAAATATTTTCCCCATAAGGTTACTATTGCTTATACTTATTTTCTGTTATAAACTTATTTTTGCGCTTTTGATGTAAAATTTTAGTACCCTAAATTAATATTTTAGTTATTGTTCCAATAAATTTTTGGTTTACATATAGGGGTAAAATATTCACTTTGAAAAAAAAGTAAATAAATAAAAAATCTCGTATGATTTATATGTGTAAAAAAAGGTAGGACGGCTAAAAAAATATTTTTTAAAAAACTGAATACGAATGTTTTAGCATGACAATTAATCATGTGCTTCGTTATTATTATATTTATTACTCAGAAGGGTCAATGCGTTCGAACTATGAGAACTATATTTTATTTACTTTTAAATACTAAATGATTCGATGTGGAAAATATAAGTGAGAAGAAAACACTGACAATGATCCTCCATTTCTAGGTTAGTTTTGGAAGATTTCCTCTTAAATATACAAATTCATTTAACACTGATTTTAGGTACAGTCGTGGAAAAAAAAGTAAACACCACCCCCTCAACAAATTATCGTAGACGAAAGTTACTGGTACCGAACGATTGTAAATAAAGTCTACTTTTAAATGATGTATATAAAATTTGCTTAGGGGGGCATCTACTTTTTAAAACGAATCCAAACTTCATTTTTTTCAATGGCAATACCCAATTTTAACGAGATATTTCAAATGTTCGGTTCAAACTATGCCAAGACCCCAAATTTCAAGTCATTTGAATGATAAGTTTTTGAATTATAAACATTCAAAATTTAGTGCTTCTAATGTTAAATTACATTTTCATATTTTAATTTATATCTCCTGAAATTATGCTCCTAATATGCTATTTTTTTTTTGTAGCAATAATACTTATATACCCAAACACAAATACGTTGAATTTGCAACTTTTATAACTTTATGATATGAATTATGAATTATGAAATTAATATTCGAAAAAATTATGAATTGCAAACTACAATTTTTTTTTTTTTTTGATGGATTTAGATTTATTACGTCCTGTTTATGGAAATCCAAAATTTCCCATTTTTCTTCCAAATAGTTTCAAATTATGCTTAAAAAACGATAAAACCATTGTTTAAGGGGCCGTCTATGATATAAGTGAATAGATTTTTTATATTTATTCTGCTGTCCTGTAATCTAACAATGTTCATTGACTCCTTGAGTGGCGCTTAAGGTGCCTTGATCATGAAGGGGGCTCTCTCGGTTAACAATCGAGTACGGAACTTCAATTTGGATACAGCCCTTAAAATAAACTCGCTTTAAAATAATTAATTTCTCGGAAACTTATGGTACGAATTGCATAAAAAATTGTGTTTAGTCTAATTGAAGGGTGTAGAGTTCATTTATGCTGTCAGAATTGTGTTCTGCTATTGAAAAAAACAACGTTATGGTTCGTTTTAATATGTAGATGGCACCCTAAGCAAATTTTATATACATCATTTAAAAGTAGACTTTATTTCCAATCGTTCGGTACCAGTAACTTTCTTCTACGATATTTTGTTGAGAAGTTAGTAGGGGGTGTTTACTTTTTTTCCCCACGACTGTACCTTTAATCCCTTGAGGGGCAAGCACTTACGTTTGTAAAATGCTGAATTCCCACCGGAATCTTTGAAAAATTCTATTTCAAAATAAGTAAAAGCAATTTTGCAGCTTTTTTCCACCAAAGTTAGAAAAGTAAAATTTAATAATAATTTTCTGGTGTAAAACTTCATTAATCGAGGTGGTATATAATATATACGGTGCCCCGCAAGGGGTTAAAGCCCGCACTCTGCCGGTTGTTCGTTTAAAAATATGAAATAAATATTGAGTGGAGCGTGCACAGCACGCCTGATGTACGCTGCTGAAGTTAATAGGGATCGCAACTCTCATTTCGTTTGGGCAGATTTTCATTTGAAATTGAAAAATCTTACAGAAACGAGGGCGTACTCTACTGAAAGTGTGGGATCCTTTACATTATGATATTGTAGAATGTTTTTCAGTTAAATACATAAAAACATTCAGCATTGATTATAGGTATATTTAAGGTTATTATCACTGAAGCAGGCAACGCCTGGTGGGTCAGCTAGAAATATTTAAATTATTTCATAGTAAAATAGTAAATAATAATAAATAATGTATCAAATTTATATTGCTGTAGTAGTTATCTTTGCGAAAAGAGTAGATTTTTAATGACGAATAAAACAAATCGAGTTCAATTGTAATTGAATCTTTCAATAGAAAGTAAAATTGCAAATCGAATGTCAATGTCAATACCAATACAATACCAATTCCTGTACCAAATCTCGGAGGAGCGTGTTTCTTTTGTTTTAATACCTTGTCTAGACTAAAACAAATTTGCTGACCCGGGACAGGTTTTTAACTATCTTCGACGGAATGAAATTTTTCAGTCGATGAACGTAAATTTAGTTTGCAAATTTATAAAATTTTAAACTGTTTTCAATACATGTTCTAACAAAACTGTTTCAATACACGTCTTTCATCTGTATACTTTTAAAAATAATATTTTTGAATTTTTGTAAACTTTAAAAAAAGGGTGGGGAATCTATATATCATAAACATCATGGTATAGGTCGACAAGTGCTTGAATTTTGCAAAATGCACATCCAAACAGTAAGCTAGGCATTCCATTATTCAAAATACAGCTGACTGTGGCGGTGCATATAATGTGTTACTGACCAAAATTGAGTCACTTCCAATGATTACATCATATTTCATACAGAGCAAGGTTAATATAATGAAAATCTCACAAAAATAACTTCATCACTGCTAAAGTTATGAAAAAACTCGGGTTGAGCTTATTATATGATATAAGAGAAAAATATTGATAAAATTTACTAAAACTGATCTTTTGAACATTTTCATGGAACTTGTAATCTCAAATATTTTATTGTTAAAATTTGTATGTTTTGCAAGAGATATAAATACATAATATCATTAATTACTGAAATAATCGGTTATTTTTATTGTAGGTATTTTAAAAGTTAAAAGTATTTTTTACATAAAAGAAACTTATTTTTTAAGTCCCCCTTTGTATGGAACTACTAACCTTAAAGTTAACGTTTTGGTATTAAAATCATCTTGTTCATCCACACTGTCCCCTACTTGTTAAATTATATAGACTTAGGGGTCTTCCACAAATGATGCCACGCTTGGAGGGGGGAGGGGTGTTCATGAAAATGTGACAGTTTGGGACAAGGGGGTGGGTGGGGGTAAGAAGAAATGTGACATCACTTATTTTGGTTAAATTAAAAGCATTAAAATCCGCAGATTAAATTGTGAAGTTCTTTTGAAATTAAAGTATTTTGTGTTTATAAAGTAGATTTAAAGACAAATATATTAAATTCCATTTCAAATTCCAAAATACGACTTTTTTCAACTGCTCTTTCGTATTAATATTTTATTACTATTGTATATTAATTATGTTTTTGTTATAAACCTTAATCTTATTTCATACAAAATAAGTACATGAGTCATTTTTATTGTTATGCTCACAAATGTCGTTAAAACACATAGTTAAGTTTAGAAATAAAGTTTGAAATATGATCTATAACGTAGTGTTTTGTTTCTGAACTGCAAGTATATATTGATGTAATATAGCGTGACATGTGACAATGGGGGGGGGGGGGGGAGTACGGTGAAGTGTGACACTTTGTGACAAGGGGGGGAGGTGTGACACCATTATTGAAAAAAGTGTGACATCATTTATGGACCGTCCCTTATTGGATATAAAATATGTCCGCTGTGATGAAAATGAAGAAGAGAGTGTAGAGATAATAGATAGTTTACTGCTACCACTATGTAGAAGTTGACCTATTTGATTATATCTGTGGGGAATATTTGAATAATCGAGACAAAACTACGCTTTCCGCGGTTTTTAAGGAAATTGAAAAAAAAGATCTTATTTTTGAAATGCCGCACTGCGCTTGCTATTGAGTGCACAAAAAAGTTATAAGTAAGAAAGTTGTAGAGAATTGTGTCCTCTGTAAGCTTGTTATAACAAAAAGTACACAACGGCAACGGGTCCCGAGATATGTTAAAAAAAGCAAAAAAAGTCCTAAAATTTTGCTGGTTTTTGCCCACAGAAAATTCACTCTTGGGAAATTTTGTTGGAAAATTCGGTTTTTCAATGGTTGCCTCATTATATACAAGTCGAAAAAAAATCTTCTACCATACTTTTTACAAGGTGGCATGTACATTTAGCCTGGACTTATAACGTTTATTCGAAATTCGTACAGCGAATTTTAAATTTTTTGCTACATTTTTTGTGCGATGTTTAGATTTTTTTCCCGTTTCATAGCAATTTTTAAACGTGAGTAAATCTGAATTTAGTTTCAAACTTTTAGCCTAAAATTATAAATTGTTTCCTCTGAGATTTTATACATTTCCTTTTATTCGCGTTCCGCTGCTATTTTTGAACATTCGTAAAAATAATTCAAATTTTTAGCGCAATATACGAAATTTTGTCCTCTTCGGTTTATGAAATTTTTGCTCTGTTGATGCGATTTTGATTTTCAAAGATATTCTTAGCATTTTTTCGAGTTTCTCGGCGAATTTTTAACATTCGTACAATGAATTCTGTTTCAAACATTTAGTCTAATATAATACTTTTTCTCTTTTGCGATTTTGAAAGAGATTTTTATAGTTTTTTCGCGTTTCTTGTCGCATTTCGCGTTCGTGAATTCTAGTTATGATTTTTCAATAAACTGTACTAAATTTTGTTCCCTTAAAGTTTTGTATTTTTAGGAATTTTTTATGAGATTTTTGCGTTTATATATATAGTTTAGCGGCAAGGGTAAAAACAATCCGGAATTAATCACTTTTTCATAATATTGTAAATATTGTTCTTTTTTTCAATAAAGTTTATTTGAAATTCATACTTTTGAAAATCATAATTTCAATTAATTAAATTTTTGAATTTTTTGCAAATTTCTTCGCGATTTTTACTGTTTTTTTTTTTTTTGTATTTCGGAAAATTTATTTCGACATTTGTGAGACAAATCCTGTTTTTATCTTTTAGCCTAGTATAGTAAATTTTGTCTTCTGTGATTTTGAATATTTGAGTGGTTTTTCGCAAGTCACTGCGATTTTTTCGCATTAGTAAACTGAATGTGCTTACAATTTGTTAGCCAAATATAATTAGCAAGTTTTATTTCCTTTCAAATAAAGTTTATCCGGTTTTAAACTTTTAGTAGTAAATTTTGTCCCCAAGAATTTTCTATATTTTAGAGTTTTTTTACGTTTCGTGCTATTTTTCGATGAGACCGGAAAACGCAGAGCGGATGAACTAGTTACCGCACAGACAACATCTCATATTCAAAGTGGCATGTCCAGTGTTCTATTTTGGCCGTTTCCGTCGCCTCAGATATTCGTGAAACTTCCCTTTCTTTTGTTTTGTTTTGTTACTCTCCGGACTTGGCTATTATGTAGTGTTTAGTAAATTGATCAGAGTTACTTCAGATATTTTCTTTATTAAAAAGGCGTTCCTACATTAATATATTCTGAAACAATTTAGGAATAAAATTACCCTTCATTCATTAACCTCTTCGCTAACATGATCGCCAAATGGGGACCTCCGTTTTGTCCCATTTTATTAACGGTACTCGAACATAATGACAATTTCGATATCAGAATGATATGTTTCGAAGTCTAATATTCGACCTAATGCAAATAAAATAAAAATGTTTCTCTGAAGTCAAATTGGAGAAGAAATAATTCAGTAATAATTAATAATACTGCATTAATCAGAGTTGAAACTAGCCTTTTTTGCAACCGGGGCAAACATGGATTTTGGCACACCCCCCCCCCCCCCTCTTCCACAAAGTATATTTACAAAGAGAATTTTACTAATTTTATAATAGACGACTTATTTTTAAATTTAAAATATGTAATCTTGAAATATGTAATACTGAACCACGTAATCTACAATGGCGGATCCAAGGGGGAGCTCACGGTGGTCATGAATCCCCTCTGAACACCAACAAATATATTCTAAAGGTCATTTTTAAAATGAAATATACAGTTAGAGTCCCGATTATTCGAGTCCTGCTTAACCGAGTTTCCACTTTCACCGAGTTATTTACTTCTGATGGACTGATGGCTTCTGTTATTATGAAACAGACATTATAAATGAAGTGTTTGGTGAAGATGAAAGAGCAGTTGTAAAATGTTAGAACTCTGATTTTCTGATCCGAATGGGGAAAAAATGGCCATTTTTTTTTGTTTTTTGCAAAAAAAAAAATGGGCATTTTTTTCCCCCATTCGGACCAGAAAATCAGAGTTCTAACTTTTTACGGATGCTCTTTCATCTTCACCTAACACTTCATTTATAATGGCTGTTTCATAATAATGGAAGCCATCAGTCCATCAGAAGAAAATTATACTTTCCAAAGGTATAATCCTTCATTTGGCGCCCCTTTGTTCTGGCGCTCGGGGCACATGCCCCCTCTGCCCCCTCTTAGTTTCGGCCCTGGCATTAATACTCAGTAGCGAAGAGGTTAAAAATAGAATTCAGAATAGCATTCATTTCTTTTAATATGGCATTGCTATAATTTATCGTCTACCGAATTCCTAATTTCATATTGGAAATTTTGATACAAAATGGTGCCACATATATAGCCCGGTATAATATCCAGTTTCCTTAATAAGGCGCCACAAAATAATTTATCTTAGACCATTTCCTATTCTAGATTTCTCCTGTGAATTTTTGTGCGCTTTTTATTTTATTTCTTTAATATTTCTTACGATAAACTTTCCAGGTTTTCTATTTAAGAAGTTATACATTCTTAATCACATTTCATTTCTCTTGTCGCTATAAAATTGCATATGAATAATTTAAATAATGCAACTGGTGACGAAAGTATAAAGAAAAAAAAAAGAAAGAGAAATTTCTTTTAATTTGACATGATTGTTACAATACAGAATGTTGAATGAATATATTTTGCAGTGTAAGTGAAGATGCTGATAATAAGGGACGGGGTAAAATCAAGATATATTTAAAATCATTTGTAAATTACTAAAACATAGATTATACCTGTGGCTTTTTATTATCTCTCAAATAAAGAGTTATTGTGATCTCTCTCTCTCGCTCTCTCTCTCTCTCTCACTCTCCCGCCCTCTCTCTCTTTCTCTTTCTCTCTCTCTCTCTCCCACCCATCCCCTCTCTCTCTCTCTTTCTATGTATATATATATATATATATATATATATATATATATGTAAATTACATTCAGTTTGAACTATTCACAAAACTTCAAGACATTTTCAGTGTCAAATTTTGTTGTGAAAAAAAATATCATTGATATTTTATTTCATACTGAGGGACTCTGCCCTCTGCAAGCTACGCTCGCCCACTCCCATTCAGACACCGCAGAATCTAAAAATAAGAAAAAAAAACATGCTAATCTGATGTGTTCTAAAAATATTAGAGACGATTAAATTATACTGAAAAAAGCTGTGCAGATCTCCCTGTAAACGGGTTTCCATTCAATTCCCTTTGAGTGCAAAAATGTAAGGGCGAATCAGTTGCTGTTAAGACATCCAATCGTTGTTTTCGTTTTTGATTAAAGAGGATCAGTTAAACATTTGAAAAGAAGCTAAAATAAAATGAATTAAATATTCAGAGTCTTTGTCTCCGGGTATTTTAAAACAATCTCTATAACAATAGCCTAAATCATGCGACTATCATCAACAGTTCCCGGCGGAACTCTTCGTTTGATATACTCTAGGTGCCATTTTGATACTTTAATGTTATCCAGGCACAGGTGATAAGTCGCCAAATATCATTCTATTCCCAATCATTTCATCTATATTATAATAGTTCAAGTCATCAAATGCCATAAACAAAAACGGTCTGATCCCTTTGCCTTTCATATGAAGATTTGGCACAAATGTCATATACGATATATAAATGTCATATATTGGCGCGATTTTTTTTTCAAACGCCAATTTGGGGAACGAATCAACAGCATAAACAACAACATCCGGCTTACCATATCAAGCAAAATAACGATACTTTGGCGCCAGTTAAGTGCCCGTTGCGTATATGACATTGGCGTCAGAAAAAAATCGCGCCAATATGGGGCCGTATATGACATCTGTGCCGAAAGAAAAAAAAGCCGGGTGCAAATCTCTCCAATATATTTTTTGCAACTCGCCAGTTAGAATTTTTTTATTCTTCGAGTGGTAAATTAAAACATTGATTTGAAGTAGAAATTAAATGTCATGGTTTGTTACATAATTTAATATTTCGCAGATGTCATATACGCACAGCATGTTTGGCATGATTCTTTTTTTACGAAAATTTGGCGAAAACCTCGTTTTCGAATACCATTTACATATGTATTTTTGGTACTACTTAGTTATCCCGTCGACCAAAAATATATCGCGAACTATAAGATTAAATGCCTATAATGGTTGATCATAAATGTCACATTCACTTGACTTTAAGCAAGTTACACGTCTGTACGTCATCAAGTGATTTTTATTTTGACGTTTTATTTGTATATTTATTAATGTTATACTAATTTATTTGTTCTTTCGTTATTTAAAATAAAAATTTTGTCAATCTGTACAATTTGGCGAGTGGTTTGGCGATTTATATAATTTGCGAAATTGGTTGACGGAATAACTACGTTGTACCGTATTTTTTAATTATTTTCTATTATTTTCAAAAGGAAATAGCAAAAAAATAATTAATAACTATAGAACAAAATAATTTATATAAATAAAAAATTAAAAGTAAATAAACATTTATTATTAAATAAACGACAATAGCAAAATAATGCCATTTTTGGGCCAATTAGGTACCCCAGTGCATATATGACATCTGTGCCTAATATTTTGCTTTTCGTTTTGTTTTTTTTTAAAAAGAAAGAAGTGAAAGCCATCAATTTAAATGTTTCATTTTTAAATGAAAGTTTTGTATTAAATAAAATGATAACGAAAAACAAAAAAAGCATTGTTCTTACCATAGATTTAAAGGAGGCTAAACTGGTCGACAAATTAATTTAAAATAGTAAACTTTTCGGAATTATGAAAAAAAAAATATATGTTATGATTAAAATTTGAGTTGCCATCATTAGAAAAATGTATTTAAAATTAGAAAAAAAATATTTCGAAAACTAATTCGAATTTAAAAATTTTAATACCAGTTTTGAGATCTGTGGATCAATACGGATTTTTGGTGTTAATTTCGTCGCAAAGTATTCCAGATTTTAGGAGAAATCGCCGTGAAACATAACCAGTTGTTTAATCAGTCGATTCAAAGAATCGATACACATTTCAGCCGTTTCATATATTCGTTTCATAAATTCGTTTCATTAGGATTTTATATATATAGGGTAGATATACAATTTTGCTGATTAATAAGACAATTGTAATCACAACAGTGTCTGTTAATAACCCAATTTTTCTTTTCGCTTTCATTTTAGATTGTGAAGTTTACAGTGCAGCACAATATTGTAAGAAAATTAATAATTAATTTTTTTTTAATGGTAAGTGTGACTTTTCCACAATGTTAACAAAAATATGCTATGTATATAAAAATGTGAAAAGAAAGGAATTATAAGAAGAAATATAGAACAAAATTCTTTTAACCTAACCTTGTTTTTAAGAGATTTATCTTTATGGATTAGACAAAGTAACCAAAATATTGAACCATTACGAACTTAATTAAAACAGCGTATTGATCTTACCGGTATCTTGTGTAACTTCGTTAATTATTAGGTCTTATGGTTCTCTTGCAATGACACAGAAAAGAGAAAAACTTGCAAAACTGGTCGTCACGATAACATTCGAAAAACTGAATCAATTCCGGAGAATAAATTTATCTTGGGAATATCGAATGAGCTTGATAATCACATATGTGTCCAATATATAATAATGACAATTTGTGTAAAATCCCTTATCATTCAGCTGCTTTTAGAGAACAACTAAATATTTGCTCACTCTGACGACGATGTCTTTCTGAATTTTTACGATATTTGACTAGATTTTTCAATTCCTACTATTAGTTCACACTCTCCCTATATTTATTTATTTATGTATATATCTTGTTCAAATTTTCAATCGTTAATAAAATATTTGTTATTCATCCTATCAAGTTGAAATAATTTTTTTTTAATTTGTACTGGATGAAAATTGATGTTAATACAGTTTTTTCACATATTAATTCATTAATTAAATTTTAATTAATTAATTTTAGTTTTACGTGGGAGAGAAAATGGTAGCCATTGGTTATTGAAGCATTTAATGCATCTTCATATCTATAAGGGGGGTTACCATATGGGGACTCTGTTATGTCGCCAAATACCACCAAGTTTGTCGACAACATGGCGATATATCGCCAAATTTGGCGACGAAAATGATTCGCCAAATGTGACGCCAACTTGGGGAGATCTCTAATATTTCGCCAAATTCCCATAGACTTCCATTGTAAACCTACTTGCTTATAGAAGATCAACAAATTGAGATATTTTAATGCAACAAAAACTAATATTAGCAGGGATTATATTAAATTTTTCTTTGATGACCTAAGTAGGAATTGACTTTAAAAACAAAATTTTTATATTACTTGTTTTTAATACGTTGCTCCATAGAGTTGACTATTAAATTATTTAAAATGGCCCTTGTTATCGTTCGCGCATGCGCATATAAAAATTATTTCATACAACTGCTCATATTTCCTAAAATATTTAATATATTTATATTCCAATTGAACTATATTGTTTCTACTATATTTTGTCAACTTTTCGGAAACCGGCGTTAAATTTGGTTGAAAACCCTGCATGTTATAAGCAAAAAAACTTGCAAGAATTTTTTAATTTTTAAAAATAAATCGCTATATCTGTATTAATATACATGCTATTCCTACACAAAAGGATACACATATTGCACAATGTCTATTTATTTATATTCGGTAGCGATAGATCATTTCGTGCATTTTATTTTACAGGGTGTACCCAAGTATTATTTTTTTATTTGATTTTTTTTACCCCTAATTGCCCGCCATATCAAATCGACATTACTAAATATGAGGTCATACTTGTTCTTTTTAATCCTGAAATTCCAGAAGAATCTGTCAAGTATATTTCTAAATATTCCACAAAATGTCTAAAATTGAAAGTTGACGGTCATTAATGGCCATATAGTGTATATGCTTGTGTGTATGCGTGAATACTAGGAAATTTCACAAAACGTTTAGGCCCTTAAAGCTCATTTTTAATGAAGATACTATGTTTATCTTTAATCTCGATATAGTTTTTATTGGTGAAATCAGTACTTAACTTCGAAATCTACCTCCACTTGTAGGCCGAACCTGAAGGGATTTATTTAATTTTTTTTCTTGTTATTTTCTTTCTAAATGCTCCAAAAATATTGCTCTTTCATATAGATATGTTAATCCTTTTCCACATTTTCAATTGTTTCGAATCTTACTGCCCAATAACTTTTTAATAGAATATGCAAGCAAATAATCTACATATATTCATAACCAAAATTACCAACTATTGCGTTTTTATCCTGCCACTATTTTTATGCAGAAAAATTTCTTTTCTTTAATCCCAAAAATTTCGGCTACGAAATAAGACTAATTTTTATTTGTAATTTGTGGTAGTAAAAAAGCATAAGAAACGGCAAATTTGTTTCTGTGTTACCGATCATTTCAATATTGGGACCTGAGATCGTGATGTGATTTATATAACGAAATTTGTTAGCAAATCTTTGCTGCTGATAGGATGTTAACGGGAAAAATTAGGGTAAACCGTATATTTCAGCTTTGACTCAAATTGAGCAGCATTCAAACGAGTAATGTTTCATATACTTAGCTTTAGACCAGTAGATAAAAAGTCCATTATGATATATCTATACTGGCGTTCATACTTTCTGTGTTTAAATGTTTAATTCTTGATTTTTTGTTTTATTTTTTCTGTTTATGAATACTCTAAATTTTAAAAATCAATTTCTGAAATTGTTATAAAAATAGCATTGATTTTGTCTTAGAATCTTTAGATATCTTAGAAATCTTTAGATTTATAATTGAAATGTTAACCTTTATGTACTGAATTATGAATTCGTGACAATTTTATCTTCTAAAGCATTTTTCATGAATTGTTTAAACTACATTAGATTTACATAATCATTTAATAAATTTTAGAAGGATTTAAGGATTTAGAAGGATTAATTAAACTAGAATTTATAGGGATTTTGTGCAATATTTAAAACCTCACTCGAATCTTTTATTTTAAATATTTTTCTTAGTATTTTGTAGAATTATGAAACTTACAAATATAATGTTCTTACAATAGATATATAGAAATATTTCCGAATTGAAATATTCCTTCCCTCCTCAGTGCCAATAAAGCTGAAAAGATGCAATGGCAAAAGAAATCATACTTTAAAAAATATTTTCGTTTTTTTTAGCCAATAATGCTTTTGGGACAAGATAATGTACTGTACCTATAACTCATTCTAAACTATATTACAACTAATTGATGCATTAAATGAATTTTATAGCAAGTTATTTTAATGGTACTTATAAGTACCGTAAGTAGATAAAGGATAAAGCTGCTTAGTTAAGAGAGGATTTGCCTCTAGAAGGCCGAAAAAAGTTGGTGTTTCGCAATTTTGTTTTTGAAATAGGAATGAATATTTGTGTTCCGGGTTTTTTCCATCTTATTTATTATCATTTGGAGGATAATTCAAATGTTTTTAATCAAAAATTGATAACGTTGACTGAGTTGCGGGTTGTCCGACAACTCGTATGGCTCAGTTTGGTTTGTTTTTACTTAAATTCCCAGGTTCGAGAGCCGGAAGTTTTGAAATAAACAAGTTCCAAAAATTTGAACATTAAACAAGATTTTATTATCAACTCAAAGTGACGAATAGCATTTACAACATGCCTTTAATTGTTTTTTCCCATTTACTAAGGATGCCTTACTCATATAAATTTATTGAATGTAACTTTAAATTTAGTTATTGATTGCTCGAAAGCCCTATAGAACAACCCCCACTAACCTCTTTATTTCTTTTGCCAGAAGTATCGTCACCTTTGGTAATCCTTGGGTTAAACCCATGGCTCTATATAGGAAATTATGTATCACTAAAATATATTAATTACTCAAATGCGGTCGCACGGAAGCAAAACCGGCATTCTTTCGTATGAGTCCGGAGAATACAAAATTCCCCCTTCTTAAGGTATCTGACTACGTTGAAAATGCAATTTTCGACCAAAATTGTCAAATTCACTTTTTACCTTTCCAAAACTGTATTTGTTTTTATTGTACGATAAATAGATCCGGAGTTATAGCGGGTTTAAAACTACTCAACAGCTGTTACTCAAACCGGAGGTGCTGTTTAAAGGACTTTAAAATTTAAAAATTTAAAATTTTTAAATTGCTTTTAAAGGGTCGTATGTTTGGAGAAATTTCGCGATTTTGGATGCATTTGTTTAATAATAAGAAATGTAAATAATATGCTCCATGAAATTTAGATGTATATTACTGTAAATTCTTGTAGTAAAACATAAATCTAAACTTTAAATGCATTTTTTGGAAAATGTAATTTTCGGTGAAAATTCCATGCGCAAAACATGATTTCTCAAAACGTTATTGGAATATCACTATGAAATTTAAAATATATGTTGTTTACACTATTGTGAAGGCAATGAACTAAAGATTTAAATTTAGAATAAATATTTTTTGTTTTATGGATGTTTTTGTGGAATGACATCGATGAATTTTATGAAAATTAACATGTAAACAGGTGCGATATGCTTTGAAATACTTAAAGAATCTCTTAGATTTTAGTTCATTGCCTTCACCAATGTCATAAATATGAAGTGTAAAAAGGAAATTTAGATATATACAGTAGAATTTCCTTTAGAGCATTTTGCGTTTCGGGCCAAATTTCACTAAATTTTACTATAAATTCATCCATTTACCAAAAGTTTATCAATGATAGAAATATTTTTTACTTTTTTTCACATTTTCCAGTCTTAATCTTATTAAAAATAAGTTTAAAAAATAATTAAATAGCTTTTTTGGAAAAAAATTGCTCCGTACGTAGGCAGGCACCTTAAAAAAAGGTTGTTTCTTCTCTCAGCTAAAACTCCATCTCAAAGAAAGGGTTGTTTTTATTTCCGAATCTAAACTGCCTCTTAGAGAAAAGGTTGTTTCTTCTCTTCACTTCGCAATTCTGAGATCTTCCTTAATTTTACTGTCTGCTGCAAATCCCGCCTAAAAGGCATCTTCCCCTATCAAAATTTCCAAGGGGCGACTTCTTTTTCAAATCCACTCACCATTCGTTGCCAGATATTTCTGACGCTTTCATATGATTTTTATAACAACGCCTTTTACACTGGTGATCTGAAACTTATCCCTTAATATCTTAATCCCTTTTTATGACGTAATCTGAAGCTCGCGTACTAACATGGTACATTTTTATAGCTAACTTGCTAATCTCATTAAAATATACTGTTGACAGAATCACCAGATGTGCAAAAAATCCAGTCTCATTTGTTTTAAAATTCTATCTATTCAAGTCTAACTTGTGAACGTTTTAGACAAGTTTATTGCCTAACCGAGTATTTTCTTTACCAAACACACAGTTACATCGGCAACTCTCCCATTCTAGAAATTCCATCTTTTTCGCAACCCCACGCAGCACATGCAAACCTAAAAACATATACTGGTGGTCCAAACCTAAAAACATATCCTGGTGGTCCAAATTCCTATATTATGTTCTTGTGTCACTTTCCTTCCCTTTCCGCACACGTGTGATATGTCGGTGTTATCCCGATAGTGCGTAAATTTTCTAGCATGCGTGCCGTGAGCTTCCATGTGGCCGGAATCCGATAGATTATCAAAGACGTCTGCAGTCAATTTCCGTTAAATATTATGAAAGTAGATAAAATTGTCTGGAGCTTCAAGCACTTTCAGGTCAAAAAGTTGAAAGTTAGTAAAATGGCGACATTTGAAAAAAAAAAAAAGTTTCTTTTTGACCCCCATTTTCGCACTTTGGCTTACTTTTAAATATCTTTATTTTTTATTAAAAAAAATCTAGAAAAGGTCCAATCCCCAATAAAGTATGTCCTCTTTAATTAGAAAAAAATAACTGGAGCGGTTTAATTGTTTTTGCGTTCTGCTCCTGCCCAGTTTGAAAAGAAGTCGTTTTGCACAAAATGCGTTTACATTGCTCCAAAACAGTAAAAGGCTACTGACGCGTTGCGCTAAAGCACTAAATATCTACAACAATACTTCGAATTCGGCCAATTGGTTTAACAAGTATAATCTACAGACTACAGGGAGAAGAAAAATGTAAAATAAAGAAAATCGATTTTTTCAGAAGAAAAAAAGCAAACCCCTAATTAATGTTATAAAAAAATTGTTCCTATTTAGATCAAAGTATATACTTTTTCTTTTTCCGTTAGATGAACCCTCCGAGCGTTTTGCAAAAGGGTAAAATTGTAATGTTGTTTTCTTTGCATTTTGAGTTAAATGCTAAGAAAACATGATTCTTTCAACATTATAAAAAAAAAACTTAATTACAAATATGAATATAATCCTTGAGGGTATTAATCATTCTTCAATGTATTTAAGATTTATTAAATCTATACAATTATATTATCTTAAATATTGCTTGTATTGCTGTGAAACCTGGAGCTTAGTGAACGGAATATTACGCCCCAAACACTTAGAGGGTTAATTTACCCATGAGCTTTTTAACCACCGGTCGAAGGGAGTCGGATGATTAGTTTTTATAAATTTTCGCTCATTTAAAATAATGTTATGAATAATTCGTGTATTTAAAATGATTATGATACTATGCAATTATATGGTATTATGGAACAAGGGTAAGTGGAGAGGATTTACGCTTGTTTACATTACATTTTACGGCCATTCTGCCTTTAAAAAGCCTCAAATAATAAGGTAGCTTTCTACCTTACTTTACCCTACTTAAATTCAATTAATATTCCCACAAATGTAAATGCGGACACAAATGTAAAAAGGTGCTGTATTGGATTTTTCTTAAAAAGCATATATATGGGACCGAGATATGATCTGTTAAAATTTGACAAATCACTTGATATAACAATAATTTATTGCTGTATTATTGCTATAAAAAATTTTATTTCATATTATTATTTATAGAAACTATCAATATTAATACTATGAATATATTTCTAAATTTTATCGTAATCAATCTATACACATTCAATCATAATCACAAGATTCACTGTCCAACTTTACAGACTTTAGGCTTCGCATAAGAATTTTTTTGTATAGATGTGGAATTAATTACGAGAAAGTTCTATGTACCTTGATTGATTGAATTCAGTTTTCGAGAACATTCTATGGACTCTGATTGGTTGAATCACGTATCTCGGCAAATATTGGGAATTTCTAGAAAATTCCTTTAGATTCTGAAAGTCAATTTTTTTTCGCCAAATTTCGGCAAACTTTGCGACATCCTTTTATCTGGTGCCAGGCATGCGTTTTGGCATTAGTAGCTTTGAAAGTCGTTTATCCCGCACAAAATTTTGCCAATGTTGCCAATACTTTGTCAAATATCGCCCAATTTTGTGAAATGTTACCAATTTAGGGACTTCGTTTACTGTCACATGTTCAACAACTTAATAACTGATTAAGTTAAATGATGATATAAAAAGTGATAACATATCTGTATTAAGATTGACGAACGTTTCATCGCATAAATGGCGACATTTTCAAAATCATTCGTGATAGAAAATATCGCCGTTTGTGCGATGAAACGTTCGTCAATCTTAATAAAGAAACTTTATCACTTTTTATAGCATTATTTAACTTAATCTGCTTATAAGTAATTATTATACATGTTGTTATAACTTAATAACTGATTAAATCACCATTTCCATTGAAATGCATTGACCTGTAGTGACGCCAAAATGAATAATTCTGATCGAATTTTCTCGAATATTTCATCTTCCGCAATGATCTTTTCATATCCCAAAACGATAGGATAAAAAATTAGTCAAATTTGTTATAGTCGCGTTTTTTAGATAAAATTTACATACACACACACACACACATACGTAGACATACACAAGATTTGCTCGTATTATAATATCTGATTTAGTATATATATATATATAGATAGATAGATAGATAGATGCCTTTATTATAGGATTTTTACCAGTCATATGATCAAGCTAAAATAATAACATTTTAAATGTTCTTCAAGACAGAGAAAGCTAAAATGATAGTGTTTTAAATATTTTTGAAGATATCAGAAAGCTACAATAGGAGAAACAATTTAGAATAACGAAACAGAGTTTAAATAAAATTTTGTACAATTTTAATAAATTAATTATAGAAAGGTGTATTTTAAAAAGTAAAAGTAGCTAATTTAAAAATATATTTGATTTCACTTTATAATTACATTATATTTTCATACATTAAGATGGTTGATTGGTTGATTTTTGACGGCCGATTATCTACACTAGGGATATAGGCCCAGGGGGGAGTGCCCTTCGTGGAGGAAGGGAACCTAACCCGTATTTACGCATGGAAATCCATGGCTCGAAGAAAACCACGAAAACTCCGAACGATTAGGCCGACCGGCGCGATTGGGATCGAACCCAGCACCTACCGTCTACCAGTTTCGAGAGCAGAACCTCTCAGCCACTGGTGGGGCCATACATTAAGAATCATTTGTCTTTTCTTACAGTGTACGAAATTAGTTTGGTTTCTTTCTTTCTTTTTCCATGTTTTTTAAGACATGTGAATACTGTATTCATTTTAGGATGTGTATGTGTATTTTATTTTAGCATTAATATAATATTTGTTACTTATATAATTCTATAAAAATACATCATTTAAACTTTTTTACTGTTGTTGCATAACACCTTACTAAAATAGTGCATTAAAATATCGGTTGCATTTTGCCACCATACGAAAAAAAGCTAATAAAAGATTAATTTTTCGTTTTTTATTGTCATTCTTCAGTTCGTACTAATATTATCGGCATCCTTTTGATTAAAATAAGTTTTCGCTTCAAAAATTCTTCATATTTACAACATTTCAAATTAAAATGTTCACTTGAGCGTAATTTGTTGTTTTTTTTATCATTATAATGAGATTTTTAATGATGAAGGTTATTTTTTCAAGTGCGCAAAACTTTGTTATTTGGTGTTATTTAACAAAAAAAATATTGCGATGTAAAACTCATTACTTCTTCTAGAAATGAGCCAAAACTATTTAATCATGAAACGATCAAAGCTATTTAAACCATAACGCTATATCAAATTTTCAATTAAGATTTTTAAAGTTTAAAATTTAGATTGTTTATTTGTAAATTCGATTACATTAATTACCGAATTTTGAATATTTTTAAAGTATATCAAATATACATATACAAACATACAGAAGCTACTTGATAAACCTGAATGCAACAAAAAAAATGTTTGACTGGGACCTGACGTCTATGGTTAAAACTGTACATATGCAGTTTTGCTCAATTCTATTCATAATTCCCTTAACTTTCCGATGATACAAAGTAAAAATCGCAAAAAACTCGCTATAACAGCACCTCTTTCCCGGAGAATATCTCCAATTTAAATTCTACTGGAACCTCAAATCCATTGTGAGGTATATGCCAGGTGTTTCAAAAGTTCCATGCGAAAGTAAAACGCGATAAAAAAAGATGTATGGGTCTGGGGAACATGCGGTTTGCAGATAAATATTCAGCGTGGTACGGGATTTTGAATGACACCAAACAAAATGTTAGTTCAAAATCTCGACAATAGAGGGCGCTGCTTATGATAATTCCATATTGCTCACACAGTGCAAGATTTGGATACAAAAATATTAGAGAATACTGCATATATACTGTATTGCGTTGTGTGAGCAATATGAAATTATTCCATTGAATAATCTACAGTAGCGCCCTCTATTGGCGAAATTTTGAAGTAATTTTTCGTTTGGTGTCGTTAAAAATTCCGTGCCACGCTGAATATTTATCTGCAAACCGTATGTCTCTCCGACCCGCAGAACTTTTTTTTTATCGCGTTTTAGTTTCGCACCGAACTTCTGAAACACCCGATATATATGAAGTTTGATTGAATTCTATTCGTAAATTCATACACTTTTAGGAGATATAATTAGGACAAGTTGGAAATTGCACGTCAAACGTGGCAAGTGAAGTGCATTCGTACTATAACTAGTTTTATAAATATTTTTTGCACCGCATATTGTACTGAATGTATATTTTAACTGCACTTCCTGAGTGCATATCAATTTCATTCTGTACGAAAGACTGTAACACCATTAAAATACACTTGAAATAATTTTTTTCCATTGGCCGTAATGTAACGGAAAACTTTTGACTGTCCCTGTAACTAAACTATACATCCGATATTCATAAAATTTGAAATGACTCGACAAAATTTTGCAACAGTTTCATATTTAAATTTTCAGACCTTAGGTTGGGTAGTTTTTGCTCTGTTATATGCGAACGGACAGACAGATGGGCGGACCGAACAACGATTATAGGTGCTACGTATTTATATAATTACGAACGCACCTAAAAATGGAACTTAAATCGCTTTCGCAGCCCCCCTTTCTTGCAGAATATTCCCAATTTAAACTAGGGTCTTCTGGCCGTAGCCAAATTCATATATATGACGTTTGGTTTAATTCAATAGATAGCTAACACTGAGTATTATTATTACTCGGAGATAACTGAGTAAAATGCGAAAACAAGTAGCCATTCACGAAAATCACGATAGGAAGAACTTCGTTTTGGCACTGGAAATGAATATCGGATGAGTCCCACAAAAATAAAGTTGTTTTACTTTTTTTTTTTTTTTTTTTTTTTTTTTTTTTTTTTTTTAGTGGGGGAAAAAAAAAGTTGTTTGGGTTGTACAAAAAGGTTATTTGGGTTGTGTCATCTTATCTGAGGGCAGAAAACACAATTTTTTTTAAAGTAAGTCAAGTGGGGTTTCGTTTATTATGCATTTTTTAATTCTGAATCGAATGACAATTTCCACAAGTCAATACGATCATGGCCGGCGAAAAGTTTGCATATATATGCCTTTATCAATTAAGGGAACAGTGGACACTAAAAATTAAATGCTTCATTTTTCAAAGGATTCATGTGAAAACTGGAAGTCTTGTTAATAGCATGCTCAAATAGTTATATTCAAAATGTGGTGTTAAAATAATAAGAAATTTTGCAATTATTCACTATTTAAAATTTTAAAATACGAATAACTGTCATATTTTAAGATGCTCCATGCGCATTTCTTTTGCATAAAACAGGACACTATTTATTTATGAGATACAGGGTGTCCAGCGAATAAAACCCTGATTTCAAAATTAAATATCTCAAAAACAAAGATCAATAGAATTATGCAGTAAACGGTTTGTTTATTAGCTAAGCTGTAAAAATGTTGTACAGAAGTTGCAAAAATTAGTTGAAAAACCGCTAACAGATGGAGCTGTAATTGCAATGCCTATAAATTGTGTTTTGAAGTGGAGAGCCCTAGCGTCTCAATCCTAGGTGGCTTCCTATGGAAGAACGAAAATTGGTAAAGACCGCTTTTTCGTTGGGGTGATGTGCAGAAGTGGAGGCATCTGGTCACAGACTTATTGCCTCAGTTTCAATTTTAGAGAATTTCAATTAATAGAATTTTCAATAAAAAGTTTAGCAGTCATTATATAAGAACTTAAAAAATACTTTATTTGGGTAATGTGCAGAAGCGGAGCCATGTATTGACAGAATTGAGATTTGTTTTAAATTTTGTTATAAGCTACTTCGGTCCAGTTACCAATATCTCTGTGGTATGTCTTTTCTCTCCTAATTGATAGATCGTGGAATCGAATCTAAGTAGAGGAGGACATGAAAAAATGGAAAACTTTACTTTTTAATATTTATTTAAACTGTTTGAATAAAAAAATCTAAAGTTTCTGGTTTAGAAATTTAATTAAGTTAAAAGAAACCCCTTTTTAAAAAATTATTGAGCATTTATAATAATGATTCATAAATCATTTTTTTTAATTGTAGAGAATAGTTTGAATGAAAAAAATACAAAGTTTCTATTTTTAAAAATTTAATTAAGTTAAAAAATAATTTTAATTTTACAAACTCCTTTTCATTTTTTCTATCATTGGGCACAGAAATATGGTGCAGTTTCTAGCGATAGGATCCGAAGTGTTCGAAAGGAATGCAGCATCCAAAATACTTTTGCTTTGACGTTGATGATATGATTTATCATCAATTCCTTTAAAAAAAGAAATAATTTAATGCATAATTTCTGTCTCTAAATTTTTGTTTACAAAGAAAAGAAATATATGCGTTGTGCTAAAGCCAAAGTATTATGCCGTGATTTAAAAATAAATTAAAAGTGAAAAATTACTTTTTTATTTATAATAATTCAGGTATAAACAATAATACCAAAATATTATGCCGTGATTTAAAAATATAAAAAATAAATAAAAATGTACAAAATTATTTTTCTACATATATGCATTTTGATTTAAATAATTATATGGCTTTAAAGATTTAATTTAATAAAATATTTTTAAAAATTCCTATAATGATTTCTAAACATTTTATTGAAAATTCTATTAATTGAAAATTTCTAAAATTAAAGCTGATGCGATAATTCTGTGACCAGATGTCTTCACTTCTGCACATCACCCCAATGAAAAAAATGGGCTTTCCCAATATTCGCTTTTACGTAGGGAGCCATCTAGGAAAGAGACGCCATTGCTCTGGACTTCGAAGCATAGTTTACAAGTATTGCGATTACAGCGCCATCTGTTAACGATTTTTGCAACTAAATTTTGCAACTTCTGCATAACATTTTTACAGCTTAGCTAATAAACAAACCGTTTACTGCATAATTCTATTGATCTTTGTTTTTGAGATATTTAATTTTGAAATCAGGGTCTTATTTGATGGACACCCTGTACAATGTACAGGGTACAATGTACATATTATGTATTAGAACATAAGTTGGCATGAATTGTAAAACTTTGTTGTACGAATAAGCAGAATAAATATATTCTTGTAAATATGCTTTGTTTTTTCTATAAAAGTTGCTATATATTTTTATATGCATATTAATTTCAATACTAAAAACACCTTTGAAACGTAATTTTTTACGCAAACATTTATATGATATTGTATACACTGTAAAAAATAATACCAATTTTCAGGTAGGAATCGGAAAAATAGTTGCCCTTATCGTACCGGAATAATTTCCAACCCAGCTCGGAATAAAATCTGTAAAATCGGAATAAAATCCGTAAAATACCGTTTTACTGACTAATTCCTTATTTTTACGGATTTCATTTCGAGCTGGGTCGGAAATTATTCCGGTACGATAAGGGCAACTATTTTTCCGATTCCTACCGGAAAACTGGCAGTATTTTGTTTACAGTGTAGAGAATTTACAGTATAAATTTCAAAAGAATCTAATAATTAGGAATGCGTATGGAACGTTTCAAAAGTTAGAAATGTGCGAAAAGTCCAACTTTGAGAAATCAGCATTTTAAGTATAAAAATATCTACATGAATATGTACAATTTTCTCAAATATAAAAGACTATATTTCTCCGAAGATGCGTCAGAATTTAAAAAATCATCTATTTTCATAATTTTTCAAAAAAAAAAAAAAAAAAAAAAAAAAAAAAAACCACTTTTTAGTCTAATTTCATGATTTTGGTGTCCACTGCCCCTAAATTGATCAATATTAATTAATTTAGAGTTATACGCTGAGAAATCAATGTAGTCATCCTAGAAATTATTTTTTTCTCTTTCTTCCTATTTTAAAAAAGGACAGCGCAAACATTTAAGTATTTTTTAAGAATTTAAATTGCTTGCGCTTTCTACCAAGCATAACAAAATAATGAATTTTTCAGAATATACATTGGTGCTCACGTATTGTAGTGTAAACTTAAAAAAAAAAAAAAAAAAAAAAAAAAAAAAAAAAAAAAAAACATTAATTGCAGTCAAACAATTAGGCGTGATTTTCAAGATGAACATTGAAGGCATAAAAAGAGAGTTAAGTAAATTATTTTTAATTTTAATCTTAATTATTATCGTAGTAATATGTTTAGATATGTTGTTTGATACCTTGAAAATATATCATTTATATTTATCAAAATAGGCCAGTGGCAATGTTATTATATTATTATATACGATAGGTTTTTGTCCACTGACTTCTAAAATTAATATAAACTATGCCATAAAAATACTTTGGATATAAGTTTTATTTTAAATCAAATAGCGGTAAACAATCATCTCATCTTATATGTAACAATATCTTCGTTATTCTGTGCATGTTTTATAAACTGTTATGAAACCTATGGTGAAAAACATTCAATCCACGGGAAAGGCTTGGAGTAAGAGTAAAACGCTCGTTGATTATTCCATAATCTAATACAATACATTTTTAATGCTGAAATGTTATTGTACTAATAGGTTACAATCTATTGTTTATTACTTTATATCATTTATGTACAATTTATATTACTTTATATCATTAAAATATATCATTCATATTGTCAAAATAGAGCAGTGGCAATGCTATTATATCATTAAATACCGATATATTTTTGTCACTGCATTGTAAAATTAATTTAAACTATGAGCAATATTTTTTTAACTGAGTGAAATACAGACAAGGACAGAATTTGAACCAGGGATCTTTGATTTAAGTTGCCACTGCTCTCTTAACTGAGCTATCTTGAAAAAATCTGGTACTCAGATAACATTTCTATAAAAAATCTCTTCTGTTATATGAAACAACTCAACAAATTGAACCGCAGATAATGGGACTAGAAGTACAAGCTAGATACGCAAGTTGTGTTAGAGGATTGGTCTTTTTGTTTCAAGAGCATGCCACTAAATGGCAGCATCAGACAATCTTTTTTGGTGTTACTGGAACAGATTGAGAACAGTTGGGTCCATGGCTTCATAGCTGTAAGAGTATTTGTAAACAGTTCCAAGAATTCGTTTTCATATTGTGAGTGTTATAAGTATTGTGTATAGCATCTTATTCTACGTAAATTTTACTTATAATAAATATTTTTTGTTCATTTTAAGAAGAATCTATTTCAGTTTAATAATTCACAAATCATTAAGGTAAAATTAACAAAAGTTAAACGTGGTTCTGTCCCTCATGTGTAGATGGCGTCACTCGTGGTTCTTAAATCAAACTATTGATTCATGTTGTCTCAGTTCATTAATAATTATTTATTTTCACTGGATGGCAACACTACATTTTTGTATTCAAATCTTTGGTCAAGGTTCGACAGATTATCTCTTGACCAGGAAGCCTTCATCTCTGAACTTTGAGCCATTTTACCATCATATATTCCTGAAGACGACTGTGGAAACAGCTCGAAACGTAGATTTTAAATGTTAGTTTATTAAAGTTCGTATGTTGTGCACCATTGAGCAAGATTGTGTGTTTTTACTTATTAAGGTAAAACTTTTAAGTTTATTATTCACTACTGGGGAACTTCTTATTCCTGCCTTTATCTGGAATGACATTCCAACAAGTTTTAAATTTCTAACTGAGTAAATAAGTGTCCAAACCAACATTTGAACCTAGGACCTTTAGTTTCAGCTATCAATGATCTACCAGCTAGCTATCCTGTACATGAGTTATCCTGTGGGAATAATTTACCAATTAGAATAAATATGTTAAAATTAATCAAGTCTAATATAAAATATGTCAAGAAAATAATTTGGTTCTAAGTTTATCTTAATTCAATAGCAGAAAACAATATTCTTATTTTAAATTTAACAATATTTCTATTTCTTATGTGGAAGTTTTATTTTTCTTAGAAAATATATCACAAAATATTTCATTATCTGAAATGGAGGCACTTATTTTTCACTAAATCTCTCCTTTTCTAAGAAGGGCATACATTCAAATATCATTTCCCTTATAAGACATTGCTTGGATAAAGGAAAGAAAATATATAAACAATCCAAATCCGAAATAATAAAATTCAAGTAACCCTTGCAAGATTAAATTCACTGGAGACTAACGCTATTCGATTTATTGCTTACAATGTCGAAATTTACCATTGGTCTACGACAATAAATATTTGGAATTTCAGACGAATGAACTCAATTCCAGACTTTTTACGACATACAACAATATGTTACTTCACTTTATTGGATATAAATTGCATAGATAAACGGTTGTTTGTGTTTTCGTACTGAAAGAATATTACACATTTAAAAACTTTATTGACTGTTTTCATTCTTTAGTATAGAATTAAACAATACAAAAAAGAGCTTTTTCTATGGATAGAATATAATATTACTTAATAGAACAATGCAAGAGATTTTTTAAATATCACTCTTTTGAAATAGGAATCACGGTCTGATATTTTCCCTTTTAATGTTTAATACCAGTAATTCCGTATATTGCTTTTTAGAATTCTACTATTAGACAATGCAATTATCAAGACTATTAGGCTACTAAAAATTAATGACATTCATCCAATGGCCAAGGTTCCGGATATGAGAAAACAGCTCATGAATTGAGGATTAATAAGCTGGAAATTGACGTCAAACGAGGCAAATGCGGTGCGTTCGTACTACACTGTAAAAAAAATCTGAAAAGTTACTAAATTTTTTCTAGGAAACTGGGATTCCAAGAACGTTTTATGTAACGACAACAACGAAAGTTCATGTAACAGACACACTTTTGGGCCGAAAATCAAGATATCTGTAAGGTTACTAAGAATTATTTAGGAAACTGGGATGCCTAGAACTTTTCATGTAACTGCAACCAGGGTTACAGATAAAATTTTAGTAAGATTACTGTAATTTTAGCAGATTCATTTGTAAAGTTACAGATTTCTGTAGCTTTACAAAAACTAGTTTTGTAGATTTGAAGTTTTTTTTTGTACAGCTACAGATGAAAGTTTAGTAAGCATGTAACTTTATATCTGTAGAACTACAGATTTTTTTTTTTTTTTTTTTTTACAGTGTATAACTGGTTATATAAATATTTTTTGCACCACATATTATACGGAATGTATATTTTATTACACTTCATAAGTGCATTTCAATTTCATTCCGTTCGAAACGCTGTAACATCATTAAAATGCACTTGAAATATTTTTCCCATTAGCCGTAATGTAGCGGGAAAATTTTGACTGTCCCTGTAATTAAACTATGCATCTGATTTTGATAAAATTTGAAATGACTCGACAAAATTTTGCAGCAATTATATATGTAAAATTTCAGACCATTCGGTTGGATAGTTTTTTCTCAGTTATATGCGGATGGACGGACGGACCGAATGACGAATGTAGGTGCTACGTATTTATATACCGGGTGTTCCAAAAATGACTGATGGATTTTAAAATTCAATAACTTCCAAACGGCAACAGACATTTAAAAAATTCTTGCAGGAGGGTTATCTATGATGTCAGGTGTTTTTAAATGTGATTCTTGATTTTAGTTCAATTTTCAAACAATAGACTGAGAGCAAAAGCCGCTCAGTCGAGACCCGATTTTTGGTACTTCGGATGCATTCAATATATTTTAATCTCCTTTTTTCGCATGGAAGAAGAAAGAGGTCAAAAAATCGAGCCTGGATTTAGCGGTTATTGCTTGCAGCGCCATCCGAAGATACTATATGTAACTAAAACTGTGAATCGCAGCATAACAACTCCTGAAATCTTACATAACACTCCAGCAAGATTTTTTTTAAATATCTGTCACCGTTTGCAAGTTATTTATTTTTAAAATGCATCAGTCATTTTTGGGACATCCAGTAATTATGAACGCACCTAAAAATGGAAAACGCTGAAAGTCCAAAAGAGGAAATTTTTCAAGAGAGCGAAAAAAATAAGAACTCCCACTTATGGTACTTACAACGTTTTCTACTTCACGCCTTTTGGGCTTTTAGTTCAACACTTTATAATATAGGTATAGTCAGGAGGGGTAATTATGACCATTTTTTTACATTTTCAACATATTTTTTTTATTTGCTTATTTCCATTTGGAAAAGTGGTGTTTTTAGTACATAGTAAGTAACTTTGATCCTTTCCAAACAACTTTTAATAGTTTAAATTCTCATAGCTGTTTTTTTAAGTTAAAAGGATGGTTATTATTACTCCACCAAAAACTCACAATCACGTAAGTTTGGGGTAATTAAGACCACTAGTGGGTAAATTATGACCACTATATTTTCTCTTTATACTTGCCAATACACATTTGTTTTAGTAATTGTGACCATTTGAACTCCAAAGTGACAAATCCGTTTATCAAAAGATTTATAGACTTAGTTTCAAATTGCTATTCGGATCTCAAAAAGGCTTCAGACTATTAATAAAGAATATCTAAGATGAAATATATATTATAGTGTTAATATCTAAGCTTGAAACAAAATTTTACCATACACAGTTTTCTCCAATGTGACGGCGGTCATAATTCCCTTCTGGTCATAATTACCCCACCTGACCGTACCTAGCTTCGTTTCGTTTAGTGTTTAAATTCTAAGATTATCATTTGTAAATATTTAGTTATTTATTTATTTAATATTTATCACATTGCTTGAAAATATCCCATTGATGTAAACAATAACAACATGATCAAGTTGTGTAATCAAGTTGGCTACTAGTCACCGCGCATCTTATCACTGGCACTTTTAGCGTTCTCCACTTCACTTCTTGTGACACATTCAGCGTTCTCCACTTTACTTTCTGTGGCACATTCATTTTTCTACTCCTTTCTGAACTCTTTCTGCAAAGGTTAGTACTGCAAGAGTTCTCCTGTTTGTTAACCTTGACATTTAAAATAATTTTTGGTTAAAAAAAAAAAAAAAAGATATTTTGGTAATTTTAGCATTTTTCATTTTCAGTCCTCAATTATTGCTGAACCTAATACCGTATTTTTTAAATCATTATCTGATATCGTACTAATGGGTTTCAATCTGGTTTTTAATACAATAAAAAGATTATGTTTATCTTTATCAAAATAGTTGAATGATGATGTTATTATATTATAATATACTAATATGTTTTTATCACAGATTTCTAAAATAATTTAAAGTTTTTTTTTTCTATAATCATTTGCGCAAACAATCATTCTATCTTATTTTTAACAATATCTCCTTTTTTTTTCTCTAAGCGTTTTGTTTTTCTTTAAATATACACTGCTCAAAACAATTAAAGGATATTTGAAGTTTTATATAAAATAAAGATATAAACGAAATTTTTTTTGCCGAAAATACAAGAAGAGAATCACAAATGCAAATTTTTCTGGTTTTCAAACTGTGGAGTATGCAAATTTTGAGTTCAACGTCAAAAACGTCGCTTAAGCGGCAGCGAATGAAATTTGACTTTCAACTAGATAAAAGAGAATGAAGACAAGGATGATCGGCATTCAGTGATTGCTTTGTTTCGATGAGTAAGATGTCTCAGCGAAGTCATTTGACAGATTCAGAAGCTTTGAGAATTGTTGGTAGATTAGAAGGGGGCCAAACGCAAGCCGAAGTAGCGCAAGCCATTGGAGTGTCACAAAGTGTCATTTCCAGGATCTGGAACCGTTTTCTGGAGAGTGGATGTGCAGGCCGAAGACCAGGGCAAGGTCGTAGACGGGCAACAATGCCCAATGAAGATCGGTATTTAGCGTTAACAGCTCGGAGACACCGAACCATGAACGCTACTCTTCTCCAACAACACATTTGCTCGGTTACAGGCACCACGATTTCAACTCAGACTATCCGAAACCGGCTCCATGCTGTAGGTCTGTATGCTCGCCGACCGTTGGTATGTGTTAGATTAACATCAAGGCATCGTCGCGACCGCAGGAAGTGGGCAACCGAGCATGTCAACTGGAGGAGAAATGAATGGAGCAATATTCTGTTTTCTGACGAGTCCCGTTTTTCTGTGCATCCGGATAATAGGCGTATTTTCATCTGGAGGGACCGTGGCACTAGGAATAATCCTGCGTTCGTGCACGAAAGTGTCAGATTTGGCGGTGGAGGAGTGTTGGTGTATAGTGGCATCTCCATTGACGGGCGCACTGACCTCTACATCATTCGAGATGGAGCTCTGACTGGTCGCCGATATAGGGATGAGATCCTCAGACCTATTGTAGTCCCTTACGCTGTAGCAATCGGAGATAACTTCATTTTAATGGACGATAACTGCAGGCCACATCGTGCAAACCTGGTGGAGGATTTCCTTTTCGAGGAAGGAATCGTTCGAATGGAATGGCCAGCGTGTTCTCCAGACATGAATCCAATCGAGCACGTTTGGGACGCTCTAGGAAGACGAGTTTCTGGCCGCCAACAACCCCCACAAACTCTCCAAGAACTGGAAAGAGCTCTTCTGGAAGAGTGGGGAAGAATACCCCAACTCGTCATTAATAGCATCATTGAGTCCATGCCTCAAAGGTGTTCGACGTTGCTGGCCGCCCGTGGAAACCATACCCCCTACTGAAAATGATTTTCTTTGAAGAAAACACCTTTTCTTATTCTTTTTTCTCATATGCACAGATTGTGTTTTTTTCCTTTAGTACACAAATGCGCAATAAAATGCATTTTTTTCTGCCAAACACGTGTAATTTATTCTCATATAACCTACTATGTCTGTCGACCATGTATCAATCAGTTAAACAGTTTACCAGATACAAAATCCACCTAAAACTGTAATATCCTTTAATTGTTTTGAGCAGTGTATATCTGAAAATATTTCATTATCTGAAAGGCAGGTATTTATTTTTCAGAATATCTCTTCTTTATTTCGAAAGACATACTCAATATTCAGCTGCTTTCAGAGAGCAAATAAAAATCAGCTCACTCTAACGCCAATATGTCTCTGAATTTTCGCGATATTTCACTGAATTTTACATGAGTTGCTCCATAGGCTCTTAAGTCACGAAAAAAAATCCTTCTTGTTTTCCGCGTATGCGCAGATAAAACATATTTCGCAAAACTTCTTATATTTAATCAAATATCTAATATATTTATATTCCAATTGCACAATTGGTTATACTACATTTCGTCAAATTTCTTGCAACTGGCGATAAATTTGGTTGAAAACAGTGCATGATATAAGAGAAAAACGTGCCAGAATTTTTTAACTTTACAAAAATCACTAGAACTCCATGAATATAAGTGCTATTCTTACACAAATATTTACACATATTGCGCAATAGCCATATATTTGTATGCTGTATCGATAGATCATTTAATGCATTTTATTTTACAGTATAAACTCAAATATTATTATATAACACATACTGCATCGCACACATATACACACATCGCAGAGACATTAAATATCGTAAACAGAATACAGCTCTTTCTAGGTTCTACTTAGTTAATGAAATCTGCCATATTAAATTTGCTGAAGCAGAAACTATAGTTCTCTGTAATAACCCCTTTAAGATAAAATTAGAGAATCACTTGAAATCATTGTACGTGAAGACAAACCTTGTAACGATAATTTATCCAACAATATCCCAAAAATCTGGCATACTATCATAAAGTCATAATTCTACATTAATTACAATATTTCAGCTTAAACTTGTATTATGTTGTGAAAACTTTAATGAAAACTCAATTGAACGTAGTTTTGACCCTCATGTGTAGATGGCGGCACTCGTGGTTTCTTAAATCGACCTTTTGGTTCATTTCCTCTCAGTTCATTAAAAATTATTGATTTTCACTAGATGGCAACACTATATTTTTGTATTCAAATCATTGGTCAAGTTTCGTCTAATTATCTCTTGCACATAATCTTTCGTCTCTGAACTTTGAGCCGTTTTACCATTATATTTTCCTGAAGACGGCTGTAGAAACAGCTCGAAATGTAGAAGTTAACTTTTAGCTTATTAAAGTTCATGTTTTGTGTACCATTAAGCAAGATTGTGTCTTTATTTATTATATTTTATATTGCAATTGTCCAGTATGTGTTATTCAAATATTATTACTATTATTATTATTTGATTTTTTGTTAGCCCTCTAATTGTCCTCCTTATCAAATCAACGTTGCTAAATATGAGGTCAAAAAAATTTTCTAATCATGAAGTTTCAGAAGAATCCGACAAATATATTTTTAAATATTCGACAAAATGTCTAAAATTGAAAGCGTCATGTGATTAATAGCCATATAATGTACATTCAAATATTCTTCCCTTTTAAGACATTGCTTGGATAAGGGAAAGAAAATATATAAACCACCCTAATTTCAAAATAATAAAATTCAAGTAAACCTTGCAAGATTAAACTAACTGGAGACTAACTCTATTTGATTTATGTTTACAATGTCGAAATTTACCATTGTTCTACGACCATAAATGGTTGGAATTTCAAACGATTGAACTCAATTTCTGACTGTTTACGACATACAACAATATGTCATTTCATTTTATTGGATATAAATTGAACAGATAACGGTATTTACACGTTGCTTTTATTTCATACTGAAAAAATACTATTTATTTAAAAAAAGTTATAGACTGTTTTTATTCTTTAAATAAAGACATAGAAATACATACAGGGAATTTGATATAAGAAAAGGGAAACCTGTGTACAGTACTACACTGTTAAAAATAAAGGTTTAACTTTTCTCCAAAAAACTGGATTAAGGAGGAGGTTTCACCATGTTTTCCGTTCAAGTAAAAATGTCTGGAAAAGATAATTACATGTCGGATGCACTATATCCGAAATTATGGTTCAACATTTGTTATCGTTGAGTGGCAACAATCGATAAACTTTAATGGCGTCTTCCGCTCTGCCGATGCCGAATCAAAACTTGGATATCTCAAGCAGAAACGTGGATACTGGTATCCAGGTTTAGTTTTTCGCCATGTCAATCCATGAAATACTCGAAGTAAGTGCACTAGTGATTGTTTATTTTACTGTTATACACATAATAATGTTTTACTGTAACTCTCGTAAACAAAATTTCGTATCAACGTATTTCTTTTACCGGCAAATGCTGAATATTTTGCTTAAGCCTAAAGTATTTCCGATCTGCATTATATCCGAATCGAAATTCGTTTGAATTATTGTTTTAATGTGTGGTATAAATTCTATTTTGTGAGTGAAATAGTGCATTCCTTGAATGAATAGAGTGTCTTAACTCAATTTTATAAACATTTGATCATGAATGATAACATTTTCTCATAAAAATTCAAATTCATAAAACGAAGAGTATCGCCTTTTCTAAACATGCAACTTTTTACTTTTAAAAACTTATAATATATATCTCTATCAGTATCTTAAACATTAGTTACCATGTTTAAAGTAATTTATACAAACAAAATAATAATAAAAAAGAGATTTATATGAATTTTAAGCATTGTTTTTAAAAAGTTACATGTATCCAGATTTTTTTTTTCTATTATTGTCTTTATATTTGATGTAACATCATTTACATTCATGATAATTTTGTTTTGTGAGGGAATTACTGCATTCCTTGAATGAATAGAGTGCCTTATTCAATTTTATAAACATTTGACCATAAATAATCACATTCTCTCATAAAAATTCAAATTCATAAAACGAAGAGTATCGCCTTTTCTAAAAATGCAACTTATTACTTTTAAAAACTTATAATATATATCTCTATCAGTATCTTAAACATTAGTTACCATGTTTAAAGTAATTTATACAAACAAAATAATAAAAAAAAGAGATTTATATGAATTTTAAGCATTGTTTTTAAAAAGTTGCATGTATCCAGATTTTTTTTTCTTTCTATTATTGTCTTTATATTTGATGTAACATCATTTACATTCATGATAATTTTGTTTTGTGAGGGAATTACTGCATTCCTTGAATGAATAGAGTGCCTTATTCAATTTTATAAACATTTGACCATAAATAATCACATTCTCTCATAAAAATTCAAATTCATAAAACGAAGAGTATCGCCTTTTCTAAAAATGCAACTTATTACTTTTAAAAACTTATAATATATATCTCTATCAGTATCTTAAACATTAGTTACCATGTTTAAAGTAACTTATACAAACAAAATAATAAAAAAAAGAGATTTATATGAATTTTAAGCATTGTTTTTAAAAAGTTACATGTATCCAGATTTTTGTTTCTTTCTATTATTGTCTTTATATTTGATGTAACATCATTTGCATTCATGATAATTTTGTTTTCTGAGGGAATTACTGCATTCCTTGAATGAATAGAGTGCCATAATTCAATTTTATAAACATTTGACGATGAATAACAACATTCGCTCATAAAAATTCAAATTCATAAAACGAAGAGTATCGCCTTTTCTAAAAATGCAACTTATTACTTTTAAAAACTTATAATATATATCTCTATCAGTATCTTAAACATTAGTTACCATGTTTACAGTAATTTATACAAACAAAATAATAAAAAAAAGAGATTTATATGAATTTTAAGCATTGTTTTTAAAAAGTTGCATGTATCCAGATTTTTTTTTCTTTCTATTATTGTCTTTATATTTGATGTAACATCATTTACATTCATGATAATTTTGTTTTGTGAGGGAATTACTGCATTCCTTGAATGAATAGAGTGCCTTATTCAATTTTATAAACATTTGACCATAAATAATCACATTCTCTCATAAAAATTCAAATTCATAAAACGAAGAGTATCGCCTTTTCTAAAAATGCAACTTATTACTTTTAAAAACTTATAATATATATCTCTATCAGTATCTTAAACATTAGTTACCATGTTTAAAGTAATTTATACAAACAAAATAATAAAAAAAAGAGATTTATATGAATTTTAAGCATTGTTTTGAAAAAGTTACATGTATCCAGATTTTTTTTTTCTATTGTTGTCATTATATTTGATGTAACATCATTTACATTCATGATAATTTTGTTTTGTGAGGGAATTACTGCATTCCTTGAATGAATAGAGTGCCTTATTCAATTTTATAAACATTTGACCATAAATAATCACATTCTCTCATAAAAATTCAAATTCATAAAACGAAGAGTATCGCCTTTTCTAAAAATGCAACTTATTACTTTTAAAAACTTATAATATATATCTCTATCAGTATCTTAAACATTAGTTACCATGTTTAAAGTAATTTATACAAACAAAATAATAAAAAAAAGAGATTTATATGAATTTTAAGCATTGTTTTTAAAAAGTTGCATGTATCCAGATTTTTTTTTCTTTCTATTATTGTCTTTATATTTGATGTAACATCATTTACATTCATGATAATTTTGTTTTCTGAGGGAATTACTGCATTCCTTGAATGAATAGAGTGCCATAATTCAATTTTATAAACATTTGACGATGAATAACAACATTCGCTCATAAAAATTCAAATTCATAAAACGAAGAGTATCGCCTTTTCTAAAAATGCAACTTATTACTTTTAAAAACTTATAATATATATCTCTATCAGTATCTTAAACATTAGTTACCATGTTTAAAGTAATTTATACAAACAAAATAATAAAAAAAAGAGATTTATATGAATTTTAAGCATTGTTTTGAAAAAGTTACATGTATCCAGATTTTTTTTTTCTATTATTGTCATTATATTTGATGTAACATCATTTACATTCATGATAATTTTGTTTTGTGAGGGAATTACTGCATTCCTTGAATGAATAGAGTGCCTTATTCAATTTTATAAACATTTGACCATAAATAATCACATTCTCTCATAAAAATTCAAATTCATAAAACGAAGAGTATCGCCTTTTCTAAAAATGCAACTTATTACTTTTAAAAACTTATAATATATATCTCTATCAGTATCTTAAACATTAGTTACCATGTTTAAAGTAATTTATACAAACAAAATAATAAAAAAAAGAGATTTATATGAATTTTAAGCATTGTTTTTAAAAAGTTACATGTATCCAGATTTTTTTTTTCTATTATTGTCTTTATATTTGATGTAACATCATTTACATTAATGATAATTTTGTTTTGTGAGGGAATTACTGCATTCCTTGAATGAATAGAGTGCCTTATTCAATTTTATAAACATTTGACCATAAATAATCACATTCTCTCATAAAAATTCAAATTCATAAAACGAAGAGTATCGCCTTTTTTAAAAATGCAACTTATTACTTTTAAAAACTTATAATATATATCTCTATCAGTATCTTAAACATTAGTTACCATGTTTAAAGTAATTTATACAAACAAAATAATAAAAAAAAGAGATTTATATGAATTTTAAGCATTGTTTTGAAAAAGTTACATGTATCCAGATTTTTTTTTTTCTATTATTGTCATTATATTTGATGTAACATCATTTACATTCATGATAATTTTGTTTTGTGAGGGAATTACTGCATTCCTTGAATGAATAGAGTGCCTTATTCAATTTTATAAACATTTGACCATAAATAATCACATTCTCTCATAAAAATTCAAATTCATAAAACGAAGAGTATCGCCTTTTCTAAAAATGCAACTTATTACTTTTAAAAACTTATAATATATATCTCTATCAGTATCTTAAACATTAGTTACCATGTTTAAAGTAATTTATACAAACAAAATAATAAAAAAAAGAGATTTATATGAATTTTAAGCATTGTTTTTAAAAAGTTACATGTATCCAGATTTTTTTTCTCTTATTGTCTTTATATTTGATGTAACATCATTTACATTCATGATAATTTTGTTTTGTGAGGGAATTACTGCATTCTTTGAATGAATAAAGTGCCTTATTCAATTTTATAAACATTTGACCATAAATAATCACATTCTCTCATAAAAATTCAAATTCATAAAACGAAGAGTATCGCCTTTTCTAAAAATGCAACTTATTACTTTTAAAAACTTATAATATATATCTCTATCAGTATCTTAAACATTAGTTACCATGTTTAAAGTAATTTATACAAACAAAATAATAAAAAAAAGAGATTTATATGAATTTTAAGCATTGTTTTTAAAAAGTTGCATGTATCCAGATTTTTTTTTCTTTCTATTATTGTCTTTATATTTGATGTAACATCATTTACATTCATGATAATTTTGTTTTCTGAGGGAATTACTGCATTCCTTGAATGAATAGAGTGCCATAATTCAATTTTATAAACATTTGACGATGAATAACAACATTCGCTCATAAAAATTCAAATTCATAAAACGAAGAGTATCGCCTTTTCTAAAAATGCAACTTATTACTTTTAAAAACTTATAATATATATCTCTATCAGTATCATTAGTTACCATGTTTAAAGTAATTTATACAAACAAAATAATAAAAAAAAGAGATTTATATAAATTTTAAGCATTGTTTTGAAAAAGTTACATGTATCCAGATTTTTTTTTTCTATTATTGTCATTATATTTGATGTAACATCATTTACATTAATGATAATTTTGTTTTGTGAGGGAATTACTGCATTCCTTGAATGAATAGAGTGCCTTATTCAATTTTATAAACATTTGACCACAAATAATCACATTCTCTCATAAAAATTCAAATTCATAAAACGAAGAGTATCGCCTTTTCTAAAAATGCAACTTATTACTTTTAAAAACTTATAATATATATCTCTATCAGTATCTTAATCATTAGTTACCATGTTTAAAGTAATTTATACAAACAAAATAATAAAAAAAAGAGATTTATATAAATTTTAAGCATTGTTTTGAAAAAGTTACATGTATCCAGATTTTTTTTTTTTCTATTATTGTCATTATATTTGATGTAACATCATTTACATTCATGATAATTTTGTTTTGTGAGGGAATTACTGCATTCCTTGAATGAATAGAGTGCCTTATTCAATTTTATAAACATTTGACCATAAATAATCACATTCTCTCATAAAAATTCAAATTCATAAAACGAAGAGTATCGCCTTTTCTAAAAATGCAACTTATTACTTTTAAAAACTTATAATATATATCTCTATCAGTATCTTAAACATTAGTTACCATGTTTAAAGTAATTTATACAAACAAAATAATAAAAAAAAGAGATTTATATGAATTTTAAGCATTGTTTTGAAAAAGTTACATGTATCCAGATTTTTTTTTTTCTATTATTGTCATTATATTTGATGTAACATCATTTACATTCATGATAATTTTGTTTTGTGAGGGAATTACTGCATTCCTTGAATGAATAGAGTGCCTTATTCAATTTTATAAACATTTGACGATGAATAATCACATTCTCTCATAAAAATTCAAATTCATAAAACGAAGAGTATCGCCTTTTCTAAAAATGCAACTTATTACTTTTAAAAACTTATAATATATATCTCTATCAGTATCTTAAACGTTAGTTACCATGTTTAAAGTAATTTATACAAACAAAATAATAAAAAAAAGAGATTTATATGAATTTTAAGCATTGTTTTTAAAAAGTTGCATGTATCCAGATTTTTTTTTCTTTCTATTATTGTCTTTATATTTGATGTAACATCATTTACATTCATGATAATTTTGTTTTCTGAGGGAATTACTGCATTCCTTGAATGAATAGAGTGCCATAATTCAATTTTATAAACATTTGACGATGAATAACAACATTCGCTCATAAAAATTCAAATTCATAAAACGAAGAGTATCGCCTTTTCTAAAAATGCAACTTATTACTTTTAAAAACTTATAATATATATCTCTATCAGTATCTTAAACATTAGTTACCATGTTTAAAGTAATTTATACAAACAAAATAATAAAAAAAAGAGATTTATATGAATTTTAAGCATTGTTTTTAAAAAGTTGCATGTATCCAGATTTTTTTTTCTTTCTATTATTGTCTTTATATTTGATGTAACATCATTTACATTCATGATAATTTTGTTTTCTGAGGGAATTACTGCATTCCTTGAATGAATAGAGTGCCATAATTCAATTTTATAAACATTTGACGATGAATAACAACATTCGCTCATAAAAATTCAAATTCATAAAACGAAGAGTATCGCCTTTTCTAAAAATGCAACTTATTACTTTTAAAAACTTATAATATATATCTCTATCAGTATCTTAAACATTAGTTACCATGTTTAAAGTAATTTATACAAACAAAATAATAAAAAAAGAGATTTATATGAATTTTAAGCATTGTTTTTAAAAAGTTACATGTATCCAGATTTTTTTTTTCTATTATTGTCTTTATATTTGATGTAACATCATTTACATTCATGATAATTTTGTTTTGCGAGGGAATTACTGCATTCCTTGAATGAATAGAGTGCCTTATTCAATTTTATGAACATTTGACCATAAATAATCACATTCTCTCATAAAAATTCAAATTCATAAAACAAAGAGTATCGCCTTTTCTAAAAATGCAACTTATTACTTTTAAAAACTTATAATGTATATCTCTATCAGTATCTTAAACATTAGTTACCATACTTAAAGCAATTTATACAAACAAAATAATGAAAAAAAAAGAGATTTATATGATTTTTAAGCATATTTTTTAAAAGTTACATGTATCCAGATTTTTTTTTCTATTATTGTCTTTATATTTGATCAGGATGTCAATGATTTAAATCAGCGATTTGAATCATGATTTTAATAAAGTGATTTTTTTTTTAAATCATTGATTAAAATCAAAAATTTTCTAAATGTTTAAAATGACATACAAGTATTCAAATCTGAGATGAACATAATTTGGATAGTTTCTACAGGTATTGTGACTTGGGTTGTTCTCTACAATACTTGCAAATTTGGCCAGCAGTCTGACTTGAATGATGCATATGTAAATTTTCATAAAAATTAGATAAATGGTAAGAAATCAGACAATTATTGAAGATTTTAATAGCAACAGAAATTGTTTTAAAATTTTGACTTAACAAAAAAAATAAAATAAAAATTTGTGGAAAAAATAAAATAAAAAATGTGAGGGAATGATGAAATAAGACATTTTTACTAGTTGTAGGGGGGAAATGCAAAATTATGAAGAAATCCAAACTGTTTCCTTTAAGAGAAACACTTAATATATAATGTATGATAAAATTAAAATTTTTGATATTTACAAAAAAAAATGAATATTCTGTGTGAGGGATTGACTGCTAATAAAAACGCTTCCGGATATACTGACTAAAAAAAAATTCTGTAAAATTAACAAAATCTTACACCACCAATTTATGTTGCTGGACTGACAAGTGCTCAAAATAGCTTCTTCTCTGTGAAGGATGCTAGACTGCTACTGCTCATTAGTGGTAGATATTTGAGATAATAGCAATGTGTGAGGGAATGATGGTCTAACATGGGGAAACATATAATTTAAACATATAATCTAATATAACTTACAATGTCAGAATTTCCTTTTAATAATCAAATTATTCATTCTTTTATATACAATAAACATAGCAATAGAGTGTCAGTGATTTTAATCAACTGATTTAAATCAGATGATAAAATCACATATTTTCTGATTTTTTGAAATAGAGTAAAAAAGCATTATAATCAGTTATGAAAATTATCACTAAATCACTTGTAAAAACTGTAATATTTGTTATTGTTAATTATAACAATGTTAAACTGTGTAAAAAGAAGTATTATACATTTAAAAAAACATCTAACTAAATGTTAAATAACTTCAAAATATTATAATATTTAGTAGCTATTCAGATATTTTAATGTTGTGGGGAAACAATCTGATTTAAATTTCGAAATACAATTTTTGTAATCTATTTATAAATTATGTGTGAGTTTGCTGTATACATTGCTATAATTTTTGATCAATTTGACATAAATATGCTTTAGAACCTGTGTAAAATTATTGGCCGCTTTATGAATTTATCAAACGATTATTTATCACCTTTTTTTCAACCACTTTTTCAAAAATGTAGATTGTGTTCTTAATTAAACAGTTAATTGTTTAATAATCACTAAATTTAATCTGTATCATAAATTTGCAATTTAGCAATAACTTTAAAATATAAGGAGTATTTAATATTGGTTTATATAATTATTACAAAATATTAGTGCACCTAATGTTATATGCTACTAAAGAAATTTTTAATTTGCAGTTTTTTAAAAAATTTCTATAATTACATAATTAAAATTTTATTAATTAAAGCAAAAAAAAAAACAGATTATGTTATTGGAGGGTTATTCATTTTTGAAATGCTTAATTCTTGGTAGATGTTTAATATTCTAACACAGGGAAAAAAATAAAAAAAATCCGATTTAAATAAAAAAAATCAGATTTTTTTTTTTTTTTTAAATCACGATTTTTTTACACCCTGTATTTGATATAACATCATTTACATTAATGATTATTTTGTTTTGTGAGGGAATTACTGCATTCCTTGAATGAATAGAGTGTCTTAATTCAATTTTATAAACATTTGACCATGATTAATAACATTCGCTCATAAAAATTCAAAATCATAAAACGAAGAGTATCGTCTTTTCTAAAAATGCCACTTATTATTTTGGTTTTCTACTTCTGCTCATCTTAGATTTTAATAATTTTATATGTCATTTTAAAATTTAGAAAATTTGTGTTTTTAATCAATGATTTAAAAAAAAAATCAGTTGATTAAAATCATGATTTAATCGTTGATTTAAATCAACTGATTAAAATCGTTGACACCCTATTGCAGCCAAATGGCAAACGTCAGTTTTTGTTAATCACAATTGACGAATTTTTTTCCTCAACCAGCTGACACTTTTTGCAATATTTTTCCACATTTGATTCAAGAATTTCACAATATTCTCCTTCTACCTAACAATTGGAGAATTCTGCAGTCTTTTCTTACAAACTTACTTTGCAGTTATCCAAAATTTTCAACATAATAAAATGTAAAATTATGACTAAAAATTAAATAAACAGTACATAAAGAAAAACTATAAAATTATTTAGATATTTCCAATATTTCAATTGACTAAGGTTTACGTTTAATGCAGTTTTATTTATTTATTTTTTTAAATAAATAAAATTGTGTGATTTTTGCTTGGTTGTGGTTTTCTCTGAGACGGGAAAACTTAAGTTTACCTGTGAGTGTGACCCTGTGAGAGAAGGGGGAACAAGTTATTGATCCTGCTAACTACTAAAATTTTCAAATTAGTGGTCCAATGTCCAATATCATTTTTGGTTTTCTCTGACCAGTGGACCATCAATGATTTCGAACACTGATTGATTTTTCAAATGCTGAAGATTTTCTTGTAAAAGAGATTTGAATTATATGCTGTTTAATTTTTTGATTATTTCCCCTGTGTGAAATTTGACTTTTATTGTTATGTCTGCACAAGAAACAATTTTATGTCTTAAAATATTTACTCTTTCATTTAAAACAGGTGGAGAAATTAACCTGATGCTTGGATCTCTTCCATTTTACCTGACTGAAATCCTGATTCAGAATATACTAAGCTTCAAGAATTTAAATATTTGATGACCTGAATGGTCAGACAGAGTGCAGCACCCTCCTAAAACTGTCTGAGAGAAACTCTATGTAAAATGATATTATATTACAATAAATATTAGTCTGACATACTATACATATAATCTAATGATTATATAATTTGTATTTTCAATAAATGGAGCGGCATACCGCAAACCAACTTAAATGTGTTGCTATTTAATTGTGCCTGTAATCATTTCTTTTTTCAGCTATTGCAAGGCTGCTGTTGGTGAATATTTTTCTTCTCTACGAGTATTGTTAAAAAATAAATAAATTGTCATCATAGATTATCATTTAGGAATACTGAAAAAATATATATGTAACAATAATTAGTCGCTTGTTGGCGACACTGCTGTTATTAAATTAACCCTTCAAAGTAAGTATTTAATATACTATGGATGTACATTGTGTATTTAAAAAAAGCTTTAAAATTTAAAGTAATACTTTTGTATTAGCTGATATTAGAGGTTAAATGGATTCTGCTACTTATAGCTGCCTTTTTCATGCTGATTATTTCAGTGTTTACGCATATACTTTTATTATGTATCCGTTATGTTTTGTCTTTATTTATTGAAAAGTGTCATATTCATTATTGAATGTTAAAGAGAAACAAATTCTGAGGGTTTTTTTTGTTGTTGTTTTTATATCCAAATGAGCTAATTTTGCATAATCGAGCTGTGTGCAGTATAAATTTTTAAAAGAATCATGCTTGAAAATTATTTTTAAAACTATGAAAAATCAGTAAATTGAAATACAGATTTAATTTAATTGCATTTCACATTGCAACCCCCCCCCCCTTTTAACGACGTAAAAATGAAAATTATGTGACAATAATTCAATTTGAGGAAAAGGGGAAGTGGATTGCTTAGATTGTTACTGTCGATATATGTCAGCAACAGTAGAAAAATTAATTTTTTTTTAGTCAATTTTACTGTTCAAAAATAGTACTATTAAAAATTATGTAACTTAAAATAGTGAAAATATGTGAAATTTTCATATGTGTAACAATTGTACCTTTATATTAAGTATATGCAGAAATGTCTATAAATATTTTTTGCTAATTAAAATACTTTTATTTTTTGTTTTGTGAAAAGAAGGTAAAAATTTGAAAACTGTATAATATAAAAATTTCAGCATCTGGGCGATTCCATGTGGAGAGTCACACACATAACGCAGGCTTTAATTTGCATTTATTCAATTATTTATTATATTTTAATGTTAATTCTGATTTTAGGTGGTATGGTAAATAAGTTATTAACATATTTTTTAGTTTAAATGTGTGTGAGTAAAACTCACAGAAATATATAATTTAATTACTCAAACTGTGCTTTTTTTTCTGAAGTAGAAAAAAAGCACATTTTGAGTAATGAAATTAAATGATATACTTCTGTGAGTTTTATTGCCACACATTTAAATTTAAAAATATATCAATAACTTATTTACCATACCACTTAAAATCAGAATTAACATTAAAATTTAATAAATAATTGAATAAATGCAAATTAAAGCCTGCGTTATGTGTGTGAAACTCTCCATGGAATCGCCCATCTATAGATTCACAACAATTAAAAAAGAAAAAAAACAATTACAGATCATGAAAGCAGCAGCTAACTGCATTGTCGAAAAAACTTTTTCAAACCTGTGCAAAAATTAATATTGGTTGAAGAAATTCATTCAGCCATTGTTTAAATTAAAATATAATAAAAACTGGGTATGCATTTAAATCTAAGAAAATTATTATTATTATTTTAATATTTTTTTGTGAATAAACAAGCACTAAATGGACTAAGTGTAAGTGAGTGCAGAGAAATATTCCAAAAAGTACAATGACAGAATGGTAATATTTGTGAGAAGAAAAAAAAATGCAGTTACTTTGTGAAATCAAATTAGATCAAACTGGTTTACATTTGTTTTTTAAATATGTTTCAAAGACAATCGAATCAATAATTAAAAATTTAATAATGTTCGTTTTAATGAAAAAATATATATATATGCTTTCCCTACTGCAATATAATCTCGCATAATCTGAAATTTTGTTTATTATACAATAAAATGATAAATTGAAAACCAAAGTGAGGGGAAAAAAAAGAAAACTACAATCTGGTGTAACCTTTCCTCATAAAGATGAGAGAAAATCCTGAATCGTGGTTCAACCAAAATTGGAATAGAGAAAACCTTGAATTATGATTTAACATTTCACCAGAAAATGTTATTTAAAAAAACTCTGAATCATGGTTAAACCTTTCACCAGAAAATTGGATTTAAAAACAATCCTGATTTGTGGTTCAACCTTTTACCAGAAAATTCGATTTAAAAAAAACTGAATTATGGTTCAAACTTTTACCAGAAAATTGGATTTAAAAAAACACTGATTTATGGTTCAACCTTTCACTATAAAATTGGATTAAAAAAATCCTGATTTATGGTTCAACCTTTCACCAGAAAATTGGATTTATAAAAAACCTGAATCATGGTTTAACATTTCACTAATATAATGGTATTTATGAAAGCACCAATAAACTGGTGAAACTTATCACCTATATCTTGGTTGCAGCTAAATTTCAGCGACTTTTAACCATTTTCGTGGTGAAACATCGCACTTTATTTTTAACAGTGTATGATGACCGAGAAACTCAATCAAATGAATTTAACTGAGAACTACTGAAAATTAAGGAGTCTTGTTTTGTTCCCTGTGTTTTTAACAGTCCGTTTTCGAAAGAGAGCTTTTTCCATAGATCCAATATAATAATATTCAAATGAACAGTCCCCTTGAAATTTTTGATTACCACTATTTTGTAAAAAGAGTCGTAGTCTTATATATTCGCATAATTTCTGCGTCAACCTCTTCAGGACGGGCGTCATTTAGTTAATTTAAATTTGAATTAGCGAGTAATTTCGTATAGTATTTTTTGCTTTATTTCATCCAAGAATTCTATGATTCCACAAGGCAAAGATTACAACTAAAATATTGCAGTGCTAAAAAATTATAACACTACATTCTCAATATGCATAACTGACAAATATTACGCTATCTGATGCCACTGGTACAAAAAAAACGTCAAAGCTGGCAGTTAAGCTGTATGGGACCTATACGTATTAAACGTCCAGCAGGTGTTAAATAAAGGCAAGAAAATTCTATTCCAAATTAGTGGTAATCAGAATTTTAGAGAGAAGTCAGCCTTAATAATGCTTATTAAAAATATCCAGCCAACAATTATTTGTATTGTCTATTTGAATAACAGCTTAGCGCATTTTATTATGAATTGATTTATACATTTTTACTTTCTTCTATCTATACAAGAAGAAAGTATTGGATTCATGAAAATTTTCGAATTCCGGTTTTTGACGGATTTACACGTTTTAGGGGTCAGAGATTCCAAAAAACATGTTTTTACAAAATGTCTGTCTGTGACTCTGTGAGTCTGTCTGTCTGTCTGTCTGTCTGTCTGTGTGTATGTGACACAAATTTTGTGGGCGCTCTATCTCAAGAACTAATGCACGGAATTTAATAAAAATTTATATTCAGTGAGTCCCTAATACAAATTGATGCTGATTAGTTTTTGGTGTAAATCGCTCAACAGGTGGTGCTGCTATGCTGCATTTTTCACGATTTTCGCAATAGCTCTATCTCACGAACTAATGCACGGATTTTGATCAAACTTCAGATTTAGTTAGTACTTGATATGAATTGATGCTGATTACGTTTTGGTGTAAATCGCCCAACAGGTGGCGCTGTTATGATGAATTTTGCAGGATTTACACGATTTCCCCAATAGCTCTGTCTTAAGAACTAACGCACGGAATTTTCATCAAACTTCAGATTCAGTTAGTCCTTAATATGACTCGCTACTGATTATGTGTTGGTGTAAATCGCCCAACAGGTGGCGCTTCTGTGCTGCCTTTTTTAAGATTGCCTCAATAGCTCTATCTATAGAACTAATGGACGAATTTTCATCTAACTTCAGATTTAGTTGTATGCTGACACAAGTTGTTGTTAATTAGGTTTTGGTGTTAATCACCCAATAGGTGGCGCTGCTATGGAGGAATTTTCACGATTTTCGCTATAGCTCTATCTCAAAAACTAATTCACGGATTTTCTCCAAACTTCAGATTCAGTCAGACATTGACATAAATTGTTGCTGATTAGGATTTGGTATAAATCACCCAATAGGTGGCGCTGCTAGGCAGCATTTTGCTGGATTTAGACGATTTCAGCGATAGTCATATCTCAGTAACTAATGGACGGTATTTCATATCTTTAGAATCCTCATGAGATGCATAGATTGCCATTTAATTTTGGCAGTGTGATAGCGAATTTGAAAGTATTAACATGTATGAGATAGAAGAAAGTTTTGGGATTGGTACATCCGACTAGTTTTCAATGTCTATATTTTCTTTCAGTATCAGTGCAACATTATTTAAATTTAAAAATTTAAATTATATATGTATTGTAAAATGTGTTATTGTTACATATATTCTATTGTATTATACTTTCAAATAAATATAATAGCTTATGACATTAATTCTGTACCGTTATTATTTTTGTTGTTAGACATTTATTAGCTTTGGCAGGATGCAAAATACTTATCGTTTTTGTAAATCATAATTACATACCATATTTACATAAGATATCCGTTCGTTTTTGTTAAATGAACTTGTAATTTAAGTGTTGATATCAAAGGTATATTATATATTTACATATATAATAACGATATCCCAGAATGTCGATTCTTTATCAATGAAAAAGGAACGACATACTTCTTGTAAGATTTTATTAACAATAAATGGATATCATGGTAATAAAGCTGATATATTTGAACATCATAGGGTTATAAAGGGAAGGACTCCGTCTGAAATCTGAGAGTGAACTGAAGATATTGTGATACACCAGACAGTCGAAACAACGCCCAAAGAGATCTGAATAAGTGTGACTTAAATTTGTATAGTGTAGTACACACACAAACACACACACACACACACACACAAAAAAAAAAAAAAAAAAAAAAAAAAAAAAAAAAAACAAGTAAAAATTAAATTTAAAAAATCAAAGATCCCACTGCATAAAAAGCGAACTAATAAATTATTTCTCATCAATGGGAAAATTTTTTTTTATTACTTACCATTTTTTTTTATTTACTTGTATTGATGACTTTTAAGTTGTGTTTAATTGTTAGTTCCTATCTATAAAAACTGTTTTGATGAGGCCTATAGATTTCTATGAAGGTTAGAGTTACAGTTAAGTTACAGGTCCTACCTACACAATTTTAAGGTAGTGTATATATTTAAACGAAGCTTCCGACTGTAAAATAGTCCATGAAACATCGCCTTCATTTTAAAAGACCTATCCAATGATATGGCAGTCAATATGGTGCGTTAGAAATTATTTTTGTCTGTACCGTCATTTTGTATTTTATAGTATTTTATAGTTTTGAATTTATGAAAAACGTAGCCTATAACCATCGGACGGTTAAAACGAATCGATAGAGACCTCGTTCATTAAAATCCATCCTGCCGTTGGGATGTTACGAGGGTATAAAGAAATACACATACCCAGATACGCGTGAAACACATAACCCTTCTTGGCAGTCGGGTAAAAAAAGCCGACACTTCTCCATTTACACGTTGTCCACTTTCCATATAAATAAAAAACTATCGCCAAACTATAGGATGTAACGCCAAAAGCGCGTAATCGGGGCGTCATATTCATTTGGCGTGCGATGCGATACATTGTTTGTTACGTCATGATTTCTGATTAGACAATCATCTGTGTTTTTAATGATTTTTTTAGGATTTATTAGTTATTTCGTTAATTAAATTAAGAAGTACGTCCTTAAACGGCGAAGCCATGTTATTAAGAGAGGAAAACACTGAAAAAATTGTTGCAATGCATAGTTACACACAAAATATAAGTTTCAAGTGTCGTCCCAAACATTCACCAGCCGACTTTTTATGATAAAATGCTGAAATTTTGTACAAGACTTTATTAGAGAATGTGGCAAATTTTACTCATTGGGAATTTTTTTGTACGGGTGTCGTATAAAAATTTTAATTTGTACCGTGAACCGGGGCTACTTTGGGCCACTTTTTCATGTTTCCACTCACATTTCATTATTAAAAAATATTATATATGATTTTTCAACGTCTAAATGGAGCTGTAAACAATTAACATGAAACAATGAAGCAAACTGTATGGTTTTAAAGAAGAATTGTTTTATTTTATTTTTTATTTTTTAAGTAATTTTAAAATTTTTGGAACAAAGTAGCCCCTGCTGGGGGCTTCTTTGGTCCCTTTACTTTGTTTCATATAAAATTAATAAATTCCATATGTAAATGAATACTTTTTTATTGTAACCCTCTTGCAATAGCATTTGCTAATAAATTAACACTGCAAACTCGATAAACAAATGTTGTTGTTTTTTAACTTTAAACACAATAAACCAATTGTTAATATTAAAGAAATGAGAAACGGTTTTCGTTATGTTATCCTCAGCAACTGGAGCAAAAACAATGAATGTATTATTTTGCTGCAATTACATTTGTAAAAAATGTTACTTAAAACATGTTTTAAGAGATTTGGCTTAATAGATTTAAGATAAAAGGCATTTCTAAGTAATTGGGGCTATTTTCAGACCAAAAAAGACCTGGCACAAAGTAGCCCCGAAATACTAGTTTTCACGTTAGCTTTATGAAAATGTAAACATTTCCTGTCGAAATAAAAAAGTTAAAGGAAAAACTATGATCACGCATGGGTTACAGGTTACTGAAGGTAATATTTTGACACTTATCTTATTTGTAGCTTTTATTCAGATTGCTTCACTATAGAAAGTTTGGAGAGTTAAAATTTACACACGAAAACATTTGTTTACAAACACATCCAGTGTTGTCATTCAAAAAATTAAATTACCCCCAAACAATTCAAAATTTTTTCAAGGGCAAAAACTCCAAATTATCTTGTGTTGTTCATTCAATACAGAGAATAAAGCCTTTTTTATGAGATGGACCAAAGTAACCCAGCAAGGAAAAAAAGTGACCCCGTAACGGTAACTTTGTAATTTATAATATGGTCCATGATTAATATTTAAGGAATAAAAGCCGAGATCAATGTTTTGGGGAAACATCTATATTCGAGAGATATCCACTTAAAGAATGAGCATTATAATCTTATGCTCCAACTTAAACATATAAATTTACTTTCTTATTTTTGTAACATATATGCAGAATTATATAAGAATGTTTGGATTCGTTTAAATATATTATAAACAAATGATTTTAATAGGAAATATCATAACTACTTACGTGCATTATCTATATTCAGTAATATGCAAAATGAGATTTCATGATTGAGCAAAACTTACCTGAAAAAAAAAGAGAGATTATTATTAATGGATGTCAATGCAAAATATTATTTAAAACATATCAATAACATAAAACTCGTTTAAAACTTGAATTTTAAACTGTAATACAAATATTAAAAAATCTATTGAATTTATTTTTCGAATTTTTTTTATTTTTTCAACTTTAAATTAGGAACATTTTAAAGGAATATACTGAATGATTATAAGTCTGATATATTCGACGATTAACTCTTAATTCAATTTATATTTTCCTTATTTTAAGTTTTACTGACCGTCTGTCTGTCTGGTCGAACTCTAAAGAGCGTAAATACACCTGGAGTAGAATGTAAACCATACAGGGTGTTCATAATTAAACGACCCTATTTTAAAGTTGTCTACAAATATATATATATACAGGGTGCATAGGAAAGTCCCTTTAATCTGAAAATACCTGCGAACGGAGAGAGCTACAGTTATGCAAGTGAGGTAACGGTATAGTAAAGCGACTACGCCCGATTTAATGCAGACGACGCCAGCACCCCTAGTGGCAAAATTTGGAAGATAACCATTGCAAATCGAAAACGAAAAGAAACAGAGCAAAATTTCAAATTAGAAAATTTTTGAGCGTCAATTAATTAGTACGAAACGGTACTTGGTTTACATGGATAAGATAAATATTCGCCTGTATACCCAAAAATGTCCGAAATCGATGCACTCAATTTCGTCTAAACGTTTGAATGGAATAGCCAGAAGTATGAAGAAATACGCACAATTTATTGAATAAATACGTACTTATCTCAATGCATTTTGCTAACATCACACAAAAAAACAAAAAAAGACAAACTGTCTCTCAGTGATAAAAAGTTAATATTCAGTAGATTCGAAAAGTTCGCCATTGCTCACGATACACGTTTGTATTCGTGAGAGTAATTCTGCATGAACATTTCTCAGCATGGAACGTCTATTGCAAGCCTCTTCAATAGGACGACATAGATTTAAACATTTCAAGGGCGGTGGCTAGGCGGTCTATCCACCTAATTTTAATTCCAAAACTGACAAATGACACCAAGAACATTTTAATAAAATTTTGCTTTTGTAATGAAAGTTCAAATTAGCGGGGTTTTATTTTCTAAAAAATTCATTTGAATATTCTGGTGTCAGACAATTATTTCACCATTTTACGAATAGAATTCTTCTGCCCCTGAAAGGGTTAAACTAAAATTTTAAATGCATTGGCAATTAAATTTTTATAGACATTGTAGTACAGTACAACGTCACAATCTGCAATTGCGCACTGCTACATTTCCGAAATGTGAATATGCAAAGTAGAATCGTCACTCATCGATTTCGGACATTTTTGTGTATACAGGCGACGATTTATCTTATCCTTGTGAACCAAATATCGTTTCGTACTAATTAAATGATGCTCTAAAACTTTCTAATTGAAAATTTTGCGCTATCTCTTTTCGTTTTCGATTTGCAATAGCTAACTTCCAAATTTCGCCACTAGGGGCGCTGCTGTCGTTTGCATTAGGTCGGTCGTAGTCATTTTACTATACCGTTACATCACTTGCATAGCTATAGCTCTCTCAGTTCGCAAGTATTTTCAGGTTAAAGGGACTTTCCTATGCACCCTGTATATATATATATATATTGTTCACAATGCTGTGAAATTTTGTGGAACACATAATAAAGGCATGGGAATTTGTTTGAGTGGGAAAAGTTCACAATTTCGCCGCCAGAGGGCGTTTTTTAACGAATTACACTTTTAGCATACATTTACGATATTTTGAAAATTTTATTACAACCGAACATATTACACATTACTATCATCGTTTTCAGATACAATATGGAATCGTAAGATAAGCATGTTCCACAGTTGACAGCAGTGTTTTCTAGGAAATGCTAAGAACATGTCGTGAAATGCTGTCTTTAAGATCAGGTAAAGATAACATATAAAACTTCTAAACTATTTTTAATATATTATAAATATATGCTAAATGTGTAATTCATTAAAGAATGTCGTCTGGTGACGAAATTTTGAATTTTTTTTTTTTTTTCGTTTAAACAAATTCCATCCCTTTTTTAAGTATTTCACAAAATGTCACGACTTTATGACAAATATTTTCTTTTTTAGGCAACTTTAAAGTAGGGTCGTTTAATTATCGACGCCCTGTATATGTTTTTGACGTTTATTATGGCATAGTCGGAATTTTAAATGCAGTGTGTAGCATTTATAGTTCTTTTATACGGAAATTCAAAATAATTCCTCTACATTATGGTATATGGAAAAAAAAGTCATTTGTAATGCATTTTAATGATGTTACATTTTCCAACATATTGAGTCTTATATACAGAACTGGTGTGCATTACAAGATTCATACTGTAGAATGAGTTGTGCAAACCAATTCATGTCCATTAAAAGGGACACACAAAAAAAATTTGTTGCAGTACTTCTAATAAAAAATAATCAGTAATTCGAAAATCTATAATTTTCTTAAGTTTGCAGACATAAAAATATATGAAAAGTACAGGACACATAATAAATTGATAGAGAATTAATGAAATTAAAAAGTTAAAACTGAGCATTAATTGAGGCTCCTTTTTTAAAAAATCTTAAAACTATTAAAAGTTTATTACTTGTTACTATTATTTTATATTAAACATAAAAATCATATCCTTAGTATTCAAGTCATAGAAAATTTTTCTATTATGTCAATTCTTTGCGCGGATTCCTATGAAAAATTTAATTGCATAAATCTACTTTTTTGTGAGAAAAAGTTTCATTGGCTGCTTTAAATGCTTTACCGAAAAATTTTTTAACAGGATTTTTCATATTTTTCTCCTTTCTTTTCTGTTTTAAGTTGATAAGAAAATTCCTAATTATTTTTAAGTATTCGCAGATTTTTTCCCAGAATTTTTCATCTCTGATTACTGTAGTAAAAAGAATCTTAAAATATTTAGCCTTTTCCACATAATTTTATTTCAGCTGCTTAACTAATTTGTTTGTCTTATTATTGAATTTCATAAGCAATACAAGTAGAAATTTGCAATCCAAAAGTGATGAATTAACATAATAATACTGAAAAAAAAAATTCGGGAAAACACAAAGCATTAAGCATGTTCGTTTTTAAATGTCTTACAATTTTATATTTGGATTTTTTTTTTTTTTTTTTTTTTTTTTTTTTTTTTTTTAATATCTTGAAATTTTCATCTCTGTTTACTGTAGTAAAAAGAATCTTAAAATATTTAGCCTTTTCCACATAGTTTGATTTCAGATGCTTAATTAATTTGTTTGTCTTATTATTGAATTTCATAAGCAATACAAGTAGAAATTTGCAATCCAAAAGTGATGAATTAACATAATAATACTGAAGAAAAAAATTCGGGAAAACACAAAGCATTAAGCATATTCGTTTTTAAATATCTTAAAATTTTATATTTGGAATTTTTAAAAAATATATCTCTGACATAAAATCGTACAAAAGTTTCTTTTTGCGAACTCGACGAGTTATTAGAATGATAACGATAAAAAATTCGAGAAAACAATGCATTAAACAGTTTCTTTTCATTAAGTTTACTCAGTCTTAAGAAACACTTAAAATTTTTATTTTGAGATTAAAAAAGAAAAAAATCCTGACTTTCATAAAAGTCGTAGAAATCTTTCTTATTATGTCAATTTATCTTTTGAGTCGCTAGATATATCTTAATTCAATTGATTATTTTCAGTGATACTTCTCATTGACTACTTTAAAATTCCCCGTAGAATAATTTCTTAAAAATAGTGTTTGGATATTAATATTTTACATCTTATACCAATGATTTATATTGATAAGAAGATTTTAAAAAACTTTCAGAATTATATTATTTTCCAACTTCCTGAATTTGTCTTTTCCATTTACTATAGGCACAAAAGAAAACTTTAAGTTTTAGCATTTATTATTTCAAATATTTTTTTTTTAATGCTAAGGAAAAATTTCATCATATTTTTAAATCCAATAAGCAGCTTGGATATTTAAAAATGCTTATTAAAGTATAGATTAAACACACTTTTGAAATAATAATAAGTCTTATGTCCCATAATAATAAAAACAAATCAAATTTCCTTTCTCTTGTCATGGAATAGGAAGTTCTTTATATATATATATATATATATATATATATATATATATAATTAGTTTGATATTAGAACAACTCCATGACTGTGCACGTGTATGAAGATGATTGTGAAGATTAGATAACCTTTAGAAAAAAATTATAATACATTTTAGGGATCATAAAGCAAACAATGAAATATTCCCTCACCTTTACAAAAGCTTTTAATTGAACAGCTTTATCCATTTTTCTATTACAGTATTCGATAAAAACGTGTTTCAAAAACTTTCAGAGTTATATTGTTTTTCAAATTTCCTGAATTTGTCCGTTCCGTTATACTCTAGGCACAATAGAAAACGTTAACACTTAGCATTTATTGTTTCAAATAGTTTTTTAAACTGCTAGGGAAAAATTTTATCGTATTCTTAAATTCAATAAGGAACGTCGATATTTAAAAATGTTTATTAAACTAAAGTAGATAAAATATTCTTTTGAAATAATAATAAATATTATTATGAAATTTCCTTTCCTTGTCACAAAAGAAGAAAGTTCTTTTTTAGAAAAAAAAGTTTAATTAATATGATGTTAGAACAACTCCATGACTGTTCATGCATATTAACTAGTTGGATGTGCCAATCCCAAAACTTTCTTCTAGCTCATGTCCATATTTCGTTATAATTAGTTTTATTAGTATTTTTATTAGAATTAAGCATAACTTCATACACTTTTCGATGGTACAATATTGAAAATTGCACAAAAATCGCTATTACAGCGCCCCCTTCCGGCGGAATTTTCCAAATTCCGGGAGGAACTTCTTGCCATGGCCAAAAATATACACAAAAAATTTGGTTCAATTCTATGCATAACTTCATACACTTTTCAATGGTACAATATTCAAAATGCACAAAAATCGCACAAAAATCCTCACTACAGCGCCCCCTACCGGCGGATTTTTTCCAAATTCAGGGAGGACCTTCTTGCTATGGCCAAAAACATACCCAAAAACATTCGTTCAATTCCATGCATAACTTCATACAGCTTTCGATGGTACAATATTCAAAATGCACAAAAATCGCTATTACAGAGCCCCCTACCGGTGGATTTTTCCCAAATTACTGGAGGACCTGCTTGCCTTAGCCAAAAACTTTAAAAAAAAATTTTGGTTCAATTCTATGCATAACTTCATACAATTTTTGATGGTACAATGGCGACATACGGACACACGGACATACGGACACACGGACAGACAGATATTTTCTATAAACATGTTTTTTAGAAACTCTGACACCTAAAACGTGTAAATCCGTCGAAAATCAGAAGTAAAAAAAAATTCGATTACAATACTTTCTTCTATTAAAGATAGAAGAAAGTAAAAATATTGTGAGGATAAAATCGCTTTCGACTAAATTAAAATATTTTTAGGGATCATAGGGCAAACAGTGAAATATTCACTCACCTTTACAAAAACTTTTAATTAAACAGTTTTATCCATTTTTCTATTACAGTATTCGATAAAACGTATATTTTTTTAGTAATCGTTTTAAATCCAAAGTCGCGTTCCTTTTATTTCAGTTTGGTTTATTACTAGCATATAGGATACAATAAGGAACTTCGATATTTAAAAATGTTTGTTAAAAACTAAAGAAGATAAAACACTCTTTTGAAATAATAATAAGCATTATGTCTCATAATGACTAAAAAGAATTAAATTTCCTTTCCCTTGTTACGGAAGAAGGATGTTCTTTTTTAGAAAAAAAAAGTTTAATTTATATGGTATTAGAACAACTTCATGACTTTGCATGCATATTAAGAAGACTGTGAGGCTTAAATAGCCTTTCGAATAAATTAAGATACTTTTAGGACTCATAGAGCAAACAGTGAAATATTCACTCACCTTTACAAAAACTTTTAACTAAACAGTTTTATCCATTTTTCTATTACAGTGTTCAATAAAAACGTATATTGTTTTAGTAATTATTTTAAATCCAAAGTCGCGTTCCTTTTATTTCAATTGGTTTATTACTAACATACAGGATACAATAAAAAACTTCGATATTTAAAAATGTTTATTAAAAACTGAAGAAGATAAAACACTCTTTTGAAATAATAATAAGAATTATGTCCCATAATGACAAAAAAAAAAAATCAAATTTCCTTTCCCTTGTTACGGAAGAAGAAAGTTCTTTTTTAGAAAAAAAGTTTAATTAATAAGGTATTAGCACAACTTCATGACTGTGCATGCATATTAAGAAGACTGTGGGAATTAAATCACCTTTCGACTAAATTAATATATTTTTAGGGATCATAGGCAAGCAGTGAAATATTCACTCACCTTTACAAAAAGTTTTAATTAAACAGTTTTATCCATTTTTCCATTAAAGTATTCGATAAAATGTATATTTTTTTAGTAATTGTTTTAAATCCAAAGTCACGTTCCTTTTATTTCAGTTTGGTTTATTGCTAGCATATCGGATACAATAAGGAACTTCGATATTTAAAAATGTTTAGTAAAAACTAAAGAAGATAAAACATTCTTTTGAAATAATAATAAGCATTATGTCTCATAATGACTAAAAAAAAAAAAAAAAAATCAAATTTCCTTTCCCTTGTCACGGAAGAAGGATGGTCTTTTTTAGAAAAAAAAGTTTAATTAATATGGTATTAGAACAACTTCATTGATGTGCATCTGTATTAAGAACACTGTGAGGATTAAACCGCCTTTCGATTAAATTAAAATATTTTTAGGGATCACACGGAAAACAATTGAATATTCACTTGCTTTACAGAAACCTTCAAATAAACAACTTTTTCTATTTTTCTACTACTGATATTCATTAAAAACGTGGTTAATTTTTAGTGATGTTTTAAATCGAAAGTCATATTCCTTCTATTTCAATTGGTTTATTACTAACAGATACAATGTTATATAAAGTCCGCAGAGGGCGTTCGCTGCTGTAGTCTAATAAAATTATTTAAAATGGTTCATAAAGTGTTTATTTTTGTTGTAAAAACAAATAATAGAATTTTTCTATATGCGACATATCATCAGCGCAGTCATCAAGACATATCATCAGGTAATCAGCGGAGAAAGTTTTAATCAATATTCCAAATTAGTAAATATCATTTAAATTTCATTTAAATTTTTTTGTGGGGAAAACTATTCTTTAACAGTTTTAAATTACTTGTGGCTAAAATTTTTGGAAAAAACATTTAAATACAAATTTGTTCTCCCTTGTTCGCTGTTTACAATTGATAAGGAAATGTTATTGTTCGTGCTGTAGCAGTTAACTCTTTTTTCTAATTTTCTGCATCTGTGATATCTGTTTACTATCCCAAAAGAAAACTTCAACACCTTTTATTGCTTTAAACCTTTTTTTATTTACAGCTAAGGGTAATTTTTATCGTATTCTTAAACCTAATAAGAAACTTCAATATTTAAAAATGTTTTTTAAACTAAACTATTTATCACACTGCTTTTAAATGATAATATGTATTTTGTCTCATAATGATTAAACAACAAGAACAACAAACAAGAAAAAACATTTCTTTCTCTTGTCAAGGAAGAAGGAAATTCTTTTTTAGAAACAAGTGTACTATGCTTTTAGAGGTAGGGGAGACCGGGGCTAGTTGGCTATAGGGGTAGGTAGGCGCAGCCCTCATAAATCGCCTGTTTGTGGATAGATTGCGCAACCAGTCACAGAGTATCTTTCTTCTTGCTTTTTACAATCTTCATTGTAGTTTTGCAGCGTTACCTACGCGCAATGGATATTTATTATGATTTTTCTGTTTTTTCAACTCATAAGTAATTTTTTGTTGCTTCATTCTTTTTCTAATTTCTAATACTTATCTTAACCCTAGAAAGCTCCTCGGGTCTTTTTAGACCCATACACATGTTTAAGCTTGTGTTACTCAAAAACTACTCATAAGAATTTTCTGAAATACAATGACTTTTCCTGATTTATTTTTAACTAACACATACTAAAATTTTAAATTAATGCGACTTTTAATTTTAACGCAACAAAAAACACCTTATTCTGTCCCTCGGGCTTTTTTGTCCAAGCATACAAATACATTCGCACAGTTTTTTTTAAACGCCAATATTGTTTTATTTCTGCTATACAGCTGCAAAATAGGTAAGGGGGAAAAGGGGGCTTATACAGAAGAGGAAAAATCATGATTTTGTAATTTTTTTAAAAGTTTCTAAGTTTTTTTGAAGATGAAGGAAATAAATGGCCACTTTAAAACTTGGGGAATTCGATCTACATATGACATAATACATCAGGCATTAATTTCACAGAGGTTTTTTAATTCCTTTGATTTTTATAACGATTCTAATTTTCTCAAAATTTACAAATTTTCAATTTTTGCAACCAATTTATAAATAATCATGGTGTTACTAGATTATTATTACTCAGTAAATAAGAAGATAATTTTTCAGAGTTTACAAAATTACAAAAAAAAAAATCCTTTCTGTTAAACAGCTGTCAAGATACAGAACTTCAAACTTGCAACTTTGGACGATTGCGCACATGCCATTCTATATCACAAGTTTTTTAAATGTCCAAAACTGCTAAAAAAATTTATTTTTTGTCAAGATATTTTGCAGAGCATTACTTGAATATAAATTGAACCTGTGCATCGAATTTTATTAAAATTGGTTAGTACGTGGCCACGACTTTTTTTTTAATTTTTGCTCATTTTACGTGGAATGACCCTATAATAAAACTAAGGGAGCAGTTGATACGCTGGACAAAATAGTAGTTACTTACACTACAAAAAAAGAAGACAAACCGTTGGCCATTTGTCGTATTTTGTAACATTTTAGACATATTTGCATGTAACGCTTTTGTACTTTATTCAAAATAAATAAATCATGGAAGAAAGACTGTCCTTATAGACAAAGAATTTTCTGGAAAGCGGGTGAAAAACTTGTAAAAAAGCCTATGGAGACCAGAGAAAATATTCCAAGAGGGCAAGGAGAAAAACAGATGGTTCAAAGTGTGAAGCGGATCCACAAGGAAATTGCTAGTACTTCAGCTGAATTGGAAATTGCTAAGAAGCGAGGAAGGTGTCAGCTATGTGAAAAAACGGACAATAAATGTACATTTAAGTGTGTAACATGCCACTGCTTTACATGCAAAAAGCATTTGAATACAGTTTGCAATAACTGTTATACGGGATAATTACATTTAAATATTTGAAAGATTCATTTGTGTTTTTTGGATGTACCTGTAAACAAGATTTTGTAAAAACTTTTTACTTTTATTTCATCTTTGTACTATCATAATTTATGTTTTGTTTTAGTATTCGTCAATTGCTATTAAAATGATAAATTGATTCCTTGTAGACTGCCGAATTTAGGCGCGAAACATGCATGAGTCTTTTTAGACCTGAGGGACTGATTCGTAGGTACGGAACGAGGAGAGTTCTAGGGTTAATAATTACGATTTAACTTGTGCAGTTTTTCTTAGTGTATGATTAACTGTACCTACTCCATATGTGATTTACTTGGATTATTTATTCTTATATGGTTACGTGTGCCTTTTGTTTAGACATTTATTATGGGGCTAGTAGGCGCATTGAACACGGGGACACGGGGCAAGTTGGCTCAGTGTTTGGTGTGTGCTAGTAGCTTGAAAAACAGCAAACACCGAGAAGTGTGGTTGCAATTGCAACATTTTGGGCACACGAGGCTTGCCCAAACGGAGACACCCAATTTTTTATTAGTGACATCTGTAACTCTAATGATGATATCGAGTAGGATAGAAGTTACTCAGTGTTAATGTTTTATTCATTATTTTTATGTCTGTATAAGTTAGAATTTACATTGTACGGCGATAACACCTTTATTGAAACTTACTGGTAATAATGAAATTTATTTCTCTTAACTGCGTGCCTTATTAGAGTTTCATTTAAATTTTTATAAAGCGTGTGCCAACTTACCCCATAGATATAGGCAACTTGCCCCGTGACGGATTAAGTTGGCGCAAAACTTTCCTTTTACTTTAGGCTTCCGCTAAACATAAACTACAACAGCTGCAAACTCAAACCTCCGAGTATTTATAGCCCAATGCCTGTTTTTTAAAAGTACAGTTAAAGTATCATAAAAAAAACTTAAACAAAAAATTAATAAAAATCAATAACTAAAAACTGCGCCTACTAGCCCCGGTCTCCCCTACAGCGTGACTGTGAATGTTAATTAATAAGATTGAGAAAATTAAATCGTCTTTTGAATAAACTTAAATATTTCTAGGGATTAAGGCGTATACATTCGAAATATTTTGTCTCATTAAAAAAATATATATAATTAAATATATATATATTTTTGTCATTTTCCTACTGCCGTATTCTTTAATAACTTGTTTTTTTAGTAACAGTTTTAAATCAACTGCCATGTTTCTTTTTCTTTCAGTATGTGTATCACTAACAGACACATGTGATCTAAATTCTATAGGGGGTAAATGCTTCAATAGTCGTCTACTCCCCGTAATCTTACAAAATTATATAAAACGGTTTATAAAGATTAAATTTTTGGTTCAAAATGAATTATTAGATTTCTCTTATGTCCAATTTTTTTCATAAGTGATCATCAATCGGAAAATATTTGTGGATTATTTTTTTTCATTAGTAATCAGCCCTTTTTTGAGGTAAAAGCGTCCGACTGCTTTTACTCTACATATACACTGTAAAAAAATATGTGATTTTACTAAAAAATACTTAGTATCATTACAGATATTATAGCAGTTACTAGAAAATCATCTGTAAACTTACCTGATATTTATTCTATCCAAAATACGCTTTGAATTTATTTTTAATTTTTCGCAACAAATAATTCAGAACATATTCAAATATTTTATTATGAAAAGAAAATTTCAATAAAGAATTAGGAACAGATGCTGTATATTCCCTTGGCCGCCATCTTGGATTTTTTTCTTAGCGTGAAAACCACCTTCTGCCAAGTAGTAAATGTCACCAAGCAGCGATTTATGCGCATGTTAGGCTTAACGCGGTTGCCTTATCGATAAACAAAGCCAACAAAAAATCGCCAAGAAATCCAAGATGGCGGCCGAGGGAATATACAGCATCTTAGCGAAGAATTGTATTAATTAAGTCATATTCTAATCATCCATTAACCGCAGAAAAACACTAATGAAAAATTAGGCTTATTAATTGAAACTTGGGGGAATTATAATAGCATCAATAAATTTACGCTCAGTTCAATAAAAGTAACAACACACAGCAGAATCGGCTTCATCACCCATTACCAGCATTTAAAATCGTTTACAAACAAGGTCCCAGTAGCAAGGTGTGTAGAACGCTCGGTTTCCAAACTCCAGATAGTGAGTTCTGTACCCCCGACTAGGAAAAAACATAAATCTCCCCCACAAATAAATAAAGGTGCTTCTGAAATTCTCCAAACATGGCACCACCAGCGTCTTTTTTAACTTTTTATACACAATTCAATTCACACAATTTCTTAGTGAAGATACAAGAGAAGTAACTGTAATGCTACTAACCGTTTCTTAGTACGCATACTAAAAAGCACCTGTAATGGCTACTAATGATTTCTTAGTATGTTCATTAAGAAAGTCTATGTGCTGTTTACTAAGTTAAATGCAGTAATGTTACTTAACCCATTGGACCGCTGTCCTATAAATAGGACAGCTAAGAAAACATTTTTTAAAGTAAAATTGGAAAGGATTTTTGGATGCATTTTGTTATGACGTCTTTATAACACATAAAAGTATAACACATAAACAAAAGAACAAGTAACCAATTAAAATTTAATTGAAAAAAATCTATTTAAAAAATTCTTTAAGAATTGTGATCTAATAATCTAGAATTTTACCGTTATTATTATCTTTTTAGTGGAGTATTTTTATTAGAGTATTTTTTTACAACCTAAACAGTATTTTTAAAGTAAAATAAAATATTTGCTCATAAAATTAGTTTATGTATGCATTTTATATGTCCTTACTATGTGTCCTACTAATATATATCCTGTTTATAGGACAACTAATTACTTAAAAAATTAAAAACTTTTTTTCAAAATTTTGCTAGTATCTTCTTAATTACACCATACTAATGATATAATTGAAGTTTTAAAATTTTTCAAAAATATTTAATCGGTGTGGTTCAATACTGGTTAAGAAGAAAAAGCTGTATTGGTCACTAGAAAAGTTCGCGGAATCCCAGTTGCCTAAAGATTTTCTAGTAGTACTACAGATTTTTTTTTAATGTTTACAATCTTGATACACATGTATTGTGAAGTACTGTATAACGACGATAATAAAAATAAATAACACAGTTTTAGGGGAAATGAAAATTTACATTTTTTGTTAGAGATATTCTAAATTTCATAGTTTTTGATATATTAAAAAATCACACTTTCTTCGGGAAAAATCCGAGAAAAAAATATTAAAGAGATAGTACTAGCAATCAACGGAGTGCCTTCCATTTTTATTTTATCTTATTTGATTTTTGTATTTTGCAGTGTAAGTGTTCAAAAACTGTTCATTTTTTCCAGATTTTCGCTGAAGAAGATATTCTTGCTATGAAAATAAAAAAACTCTAGTCTAAATGATTGAATGCGTTGCTCAAAGCATTAGTGAATTTCGCCAAAACACCATAAAAATGCTAATTTTGTATTTAAAATTCTTATATTTTCTAACAAGAGCAGCAAGTTCCTATTCATGTTCCAAATTTGTTGAAAATTTAAATCATTTAAAAAATTTTCGTATTTATAAATAGTCTTTAAAACTTTCAAATGTATGTCGCAAAAATCTTTAGAAAAGACATTTGAATGTCAATTGTTTCCTACTTACTTCACGGTTTTTAATTGAAAATGGAAATTCTATTATTCTTCATGCTATCAGAGTTAACTTATTATTTAATTTATGGTATATTTAATCTATTTACTACTAACACAAAAGAAAACTTTAACATTTAGCTTCTATTGTTTCAACTCATTGTTTTCTTAACTGCTAAGTTTATCGTATTCTTAAAATAAACTTCAATATTTAAAGATGTTAATTAAACTAAACTAGATAAAACTCTCAATAATAATAAGTATTGTGTCTCATAATAACTAAAAAAATCGCATTTTCCTTTTCTTGTCAAGGAAGAAGGAAGATATTTTTTAGAATAAAAGTTTAATATGCTTTTAGAACTACACAGGGGCTGTACATTAGGGTGGAACTAAAAAACAAAGTTTCGAATTTTATATTCTAATAGTGATTATTTTTTTCCTTTTTAATTCCATAAAAAGAAAATATTTTTCTTTTAGTTTTAAAATGATATTTTCCGGTTACTCAAAGCGTCTGATTTTCCATAAAAAACTAATAAAAACCAGTAATTGCATGAAATGTGTTTTAAGCTTATTAAATTTATATTTTGCAAAATTAACTTTATGAAGAGTTAATGTCCTGTAATAAAGAGAATAATTTAATTTGAGTGCCATAGAAACGATGGCCCCACTTTATTTGACTTTTGTAGAAGCCAGCGTAGTGGGCGTCGGCTTTCATTGTCTCTGATTTATTTAGCTGCAGCTCATAACATGTTAGTCCGATTTAGCATGTGTTAACAGTTTCTTCGATTATTTTGCAATTAACAGTCGGTGTCAAATGTGACATTGTCTACTAACGTGCCTAAATCTAGAAAATTGTTGAAGTGTCTTGTATTTCGCAAACCAAAGCAATTAACATTCTGACTGTTGTCTTTGTCGAGCATATGAAGATGTTATGAAACATTATTTTTGAGTTCAATTAACTTAAAATCTGCCTACTGGAATTTAAAACACACTGCTTTTGATATATCTAAAGCTGCTGCTGATACAATTAAAAGTGTATTGCTTAAATTCCAGACCTTAAATTCCAACGATTTCTGATACACAAATCATAAACAATGATTGAACTATCATGAGAAATGTCCAAATTTGAAAAAAAAATACACACAATCAGTTACTTCATGCTATCAGAGTTAACTTATTATTTAATTTATGGTATATTTAATCTATTTACTACTAACACAAAAGAAAACTTTAACATTTAACTTCTATTGTTTCAACTCATTGTTTTCTTAACTGCTAAGTTTATCGTATTCTTAAAATGAACTTTAATATTTAAAGATGTTAATTAAACTAAACTAGATAAAACTCTCACTAATAATAAGTATTGTGTCTCATATTAACTAAAAATAGCTAAGTAATATAAACAATATAAAAAAAATATTTTAAGTCATTTCCTACTTAGGTCAATAAGATAATTTTTTCCTTTTTCTCCCAATCTTCTTTTCTCTTGAATGGCGCTTAAAATGCCTTGATCAAGAAGAGGGCTCTCTCGATTTTAAAATACCTTGATCAAGAAGAGGGCTCTCTCGATTACTGAAAATTAATTAATTTAATTTTAATGAATTAATGCTTGAAAAAAACTGGATTCACATCAAGTTTCATCCCCTACAAGTTAAAAAAAAATATATTTGAGCTTGATTGGATGAATAATAAGTGTTTTATTAACGTTTGAAAATTTGAACAAGATATAACGAGAGTGTGAGCTAATAGTAGGAATTGAAAAAAAAATAGTTTCACATCGATGACAAATAATTAATTAGTTCGCTTTTTACGCAGTCGGTTTTTTTGATTTTTTTAAATTTAATTGTTTATTATAAATGATGCTTTAAATTTGGAAAATATGTCAGTTTTGATAGGAAAACTAAAGTAATCTCCTCAGATTAATAGCATCTTTCAACGTGCTTAATGAAAGAAAGGGGGTGTAAAATTGTAAATCCAATGTAAAATTGCAAGATATTTGGTAATCGTGCAAAAAACTTTTCTTTGTTTAAATGCACTAAATATTATCGTGTATCGGAACAAGAACGTCACTTTCTCAAAGACCAAAGAGAGATGGGGTTTCAATGGAGCAATAGGATCAATAGATATAAAAACTACAAAAAAGAAATGTGCAGCAAGACTGGAAAAGGAAATATCAAGGAAAGAAAAAGTTATTTTAAAACAAAAAAATTGATGTTTTGATTGCTCGCCAAATGAAGAAAGTAGTTTGGAAGGAAATAGTTCAATAACCTGAATAACCTCAAACAATTCAATAATCTCAAATCTGAATTTGAGAATCAACAAGGTGGATGAACCGGAGTATTAGCCAGAACTGCAAATATTATTGCAAGCGGAACGATAGAAGATATGTGTATTTCTTACGATAATAAAGAAAAGGTATCTAAAAAAAAGGACTGGAAGAAGACTAAGAAAGAGAAAAGGAAGTATTAGAAAGACGAGTTAATTTTAGATGGTTTTTAATTTGATGGTTGAAAGTATAACACTATAATAAAAAAGTATAACTCAAAATCATTAAAGATGAACACATGGTCTTAGTTCAAACACTAGGATAAAAATATATTGGTCATATTTCATTGACATTGTCTGCTTATATTAATAAAGCCACTGCAATTTAGGTGTATTTTCAAAATAATAATACGAACATTTCAAGATTGAAATTTATTGTGTGAAACAAAAACGCCATCAATACAGGACGTAAATCTGGAGTTGCCAAAACATTGGAAGCCAGACTGTAAAAACGTTACAATGGATGATTTGCTTATTACATGCAAATGAACTGTTTTTTTTTTTTTTTTAGATACTTATTTCAACATCTTGATGGCAAAACTACGGGTACTAAAAGATTTTCTGGACCAATAGGAAAGTAACTTGAAAAAATGCGATCATATTGAAATTATAGACTATAAAAAATGGATCCTCTCTTGATGGACTGATATGATGAAGAACTTTAAAAAAATGTACAAACAGCAGAAACACCTGAATTTTAGATTTTTCTTGCCATACTGAAACAGTGGAAACGTGTGTCAAAATTGTCTCGCGAGCTGCGTCAACCGTCTTCAGATATTAAGCAAGAGATGGCTTTATATTGGGAAAGTTAAATTCCAGCAATGTAATGGCAAAGTTTGCATAAGAAGACATAATCCAGTAATTTTAATATCCAATTGAATTAATCCATAATAAAAGCAGGTAAGGAGGGTGGAAAACGATATTTAGCCACCTCCTCGTGATGACTTCTGGGTAGTATTTGCTTAATATAAGCAGATATGAGTTAACAGCTACCTTGTTTACTTTAAGTTACTTTATACTGAAATTTTAAAACTTTGACGTCCTTGAGGAACCGGAAAACAAATTAATTTCAAAAAATCTTTTCAGCCAATACTTTAGACATCCCAAAAGGAAAAAGTTTTCACTATTACACATTTAAAAAAAAAAAGTTTTTTTTAACCCTATACTTAAGTTCCACTCTACTGTACATGCGTATTGGAAGAATGTGAGAATTAAATTGACTTTTTGAATAAATTAAAATATTTCTAGGAATCATGACGCAAACATTTTAATCACACATTTTCAAAAAAAAAAAAAAAAAAATTAAACAGTTTTTTTCTATTACCGTATTTTTAATGACTTGTTCCTTTTGTAACTGTTTTAAATGGAAAACCATGTTTTCTTAAATTTAATTGGTTTGTTATTTAAAAATTACAGATACCAAATGATCTAAATTATATATAGGGTAATTGCTTCAGTAGTAGACCTAAATGGCGTAAGGTATACTGGGGTAAACGAGATAATTAGGCCATAGGCTGTTTTATGAAAAACAGTTGATGTCTTTTAAGTTTTAGCTGTTCTCAACATTGCACCCGCATCTGTACGTCATAAGGTGTGTCAACACCATCTTAACTGTGTCTTTGCTGCGATAGGTTGCCGAAAATTTAAGGTTTCTTTTTTTAGAAAGAACGTCGATTTGGCTCAAATTCCCGGCTTTTTATTAAAATACAGTAAGTACTTTTACCCCATAAATTTCGTAAGGATAGGATAACTGGAACATGTATCCTGGGTAGTTGTCCCATTTTTATGGGGCAACTGGACCCATGAAGAAAGAAAGGTGAAATATATGTATTTTTTATTCTTAGACATTCAACTGTAATTTTGAAAATTTCCATCTGGTAGAGGGAACCTAAATGAACACATTTACAAAGGTTTAGACTTTACTTCAAATGAACATTAGCTTTTGGAAGCTGAATTGCCAGAATCCCCAGAGTAACATTGTAAAATCATGCCCCAGTTGCCTCACGAAACCTTAAAATTATTTATTTAGAAAGAGTTTATTTTTTGTTTGAAATGAAATTTTATAATTTCTCTACGTGAACCCTTTTTTCATATGTCTTTAGCCAATTACCAAATACGTATGGGTAGTCTTTTTTAGTAATTAGCGATTTTTGTATGCTATTAGTTACTGACTGTTAAAACTAACAAGGAAGGTTTCCATACGGGCATATTAAAAAAAATCTGAAAAAAATTACAGAGTGTTCTTCTCATGTGGATAGATATGTTTATAAAATTTTTTTTGGTGGAACCTCGATAGAAAGTTCGTAAAAAATTTCGTTTATTTTCGTATGAAAATTTCGTTTATTTGGCGATTTATCATCGGTTGGCAAAGAAATGAAATTTCGAAAAGCACTTTTTCATGTGGAATGCTCTTTAAGATAAAAATGTTTCATATTGAACTTGTTTAAATAAATTTAACGTAAATAACTTTAGTTTTGTCAGTTTTAGTTTCATTTAACTATAGTTTTGTCATATATATATATATTTATCATAAAAGTTAAATATCAGATTTTATGAATTAATACAAAATTAAAATAAATTAAAATTGTTTCAATACCTAAAAATTAAGTGTAATTGAGCGCTGTCGATTCAGTTTTGTTGCTATGGAAACGACGAATTCTTTGATATTGAAATGAATAACTGCTAAATGAATCTTGCCTTTATTTTGGAATACGCTTAAATATATGAAATTATTTTTTATATATGAAATTTTTTTTAAGTAATAAAATTAAATAACAAGCAACATAAATATGTAATACGAAAAAATGTATTTATTAAACTCTCTCATTGTTTATGTTAAAATTCATTAAATATTCTTTACACGTATTCTAAAAATCAATTAACAAACAATTTTCAGGTGCATTAAAATCGTTTGCTTTTGGCGAGGAAAAGTACTGCTCGCCAAATCGCATGAGACTTTCGTCTTTTTGCGCCAAATATTCGAAAGTATTTTATTTTTTTTTACAGACTTTCTTTTGTAATTCCGCCGCTAAATTTGACTGATTCTTTATTACATACATAAGTAGTTTAATTGGTATTTTTTTCAAAATATTCTGAGTATGCCGAGTAAGGAGACCTTCCTCGTTAGTGGCTGACTGACTACGGTTGCTTTTATATTACATATACAATCCTCATATATATATGTATTGTGAAATACTGTATTACAACAATAATAAAACTAAATCCAGAGTTTTAGATAAAATGAAAATTTCCCATTTTCTCTCAAGCATATTCACAATTTCATACTTTTTAACAAATTCATGATATCCTTTTCATCGAAAAAAATAATTAGAGAATTTTTTGTACAGGTTAAATGCTCAACAACTTTTTCTTTTTCCATTTTTCACTAAAGAAGGTATTCTTCTTACGAATCTATAAAAATCTAATCTAAACACATTAAGCTGATCGAATGATGCTAAACAAAGCAGCAAACTACTTGTGCTATTAATTCTGCATATACAATCTTTATATGCGTGTATAGTAAAGTAGTGTAAAGCAAAATATTAAATCATACAATTTTAGAGAAAAGGAAAATTTAGCATATTCTGTTACAGATAACCTCAATTTATTATTTTTGACACATTCACAAAATCTCTTTCAACCAGAAAAAAAAGAAAAAAGAAAAAAAAAAGATAGTAAGAAAAGAATATACGGTCATTGTACTGGCATTAACGGAATTTGTTTACGGTGTAAATGCTCAGAAAATTTTCACTGAGAAAGGTATTGTTCATATGAAGCGATAATGCATTAATATGATCGAATGATCTTAACCTTTAACTGATGTCACGCGGTCTCCCAGACCCCGCGACTCCCAGCTGTAAACACTTTTACAGCTTTTTACTTTTCTGTACTGAAGTTAAATAATATGAATAAAATAATTTTTTCATGCAATTTAATTCACATGCTCCAAAGAGAAGTACAACGATATTGTTAGGACAAAATTTAAGTAAATTCAACTATTTGAGTTATTTTATTTATTCATTTTATTCCAGAGACCGGATCACATCAGTTGTGTGACAAATTTTAGTCACATCAGTTAAAGGTTAATTACAATGCGTGAAATATATAAAGCATTTCTCAATGTATTGTATAATCTATTTGAAACATCATGGAAGTGCCAGTTTTGCATTTAATAATTCCAATTATTCGTAAAAAGCTGAATGAGGATTTTGAAGAGAAGGAACTCTTTTCGTAATCGTGGATAACTCGGAAAAGGTTGTTGTATATTTTAATGCATGGTTATATAATATTTGCATACATTAAGAAGTATTTCTGATTTCAAAAGTGTAGTCTGTACATTGATATTGTGAGATACTGTAAAAAAAAATCTCTTATTTACAGGGTGCGGAGAAAGTATTGATAGTAAAATTAATCTCTACTACAACACCATAGATACAATCATTTCAATACTTTTTAATGAGTAAATTTAAAGACTAAGTAGCAATTGATATCCTATCATTTATTTTAGATTCGGTCTCATTTTGCCTTGATACACTCGCGGAGATGGCGCGGGAAGGCACCACGGAACGCCGCAAAGTATTCCGCATCGAGACTGTTCCATTCACGTGTCAGAGCAGCTTTTAAAGAAGCGATATTATTGTGGGGTTTAGCACAGGCTCTTGCTTGCAACACTCCCCATACTGAGAAATCAAATGAATTCAAATTCGGACTATTCGGTGGCCAGTCTTGAGAAGAAAAGAAATCGCGAAGATTTGTTTGGCACGACTGTTGCGTTTGGCGATGGCGAGCCTTATGGGCTGGTGCTGAATCTTGTTGGGAAACATATGGATTGTTTCCAAAATGAGAATTTAGGCATGGAAGGATATTTTTTATCAGAATATTGTTGAGATAATTGTTCTGATTAATCTTGACACCAGCATCAACAAATCCCAAATGGGATTTCCCATTGCTTCTCATTTCTTTTCTTCTCATGACTGGCCACCGAATAGTCCGGATTTAAATTCCATTGATAACTCAGTATCAAGACTGTTGAAAACAAGAGTCTGTGGTAAGCTTCACAAGAATATCGCTTCTTTAATAGCTGTTCTGATACGTGAATCGAACGTTCTGTATGCGGACTACTTGCGTCGCGCTGTGGATGCCTTCTCGCGTGGTCCCCTCGAGTGTATCAAGGCAAAAGGAAACCGAATCGAAAATGAATGATAAAATATCAATTGTTACTTAGTTGTTAAACTTACTCAATAAAAATTATTGAAATATCTGTATTAAGTTTCTGTGTGTAAAGGTGCTGTAAAAGCCTGAGAAAATTCTTGTTGCTATTGGCTGCGTGGTGCAGATGACAAAAATAATTCGATTTTTACTACACTTGTTGCTTGAATTCGATTTCACAGAATCGGTGCTTGAAATATTACTACATAAAGTGCAGAAAAAATCATTGTATTATCACTGTATAAATAAAAGGTGATGGCACCCTGGTTGGCAACACAATTTCTGTGAAATTTACAAGCTGCTGTCTATAACAGTGGTGTAAAAATGTCTCCAGACTTGGGAAAGCCGCGTTGCCATTGGCTGCGTGGTGCACGTGTCAGAAAGAATTCGTATTTTACTTTACTTGCTGCTTGAATTCGCTTCACAGCATCGGTGCTTGAATTCGCTTCACAGCATCGGTGCTTGAATTCGATATCACAGTAGCGGTGTTTGAAAAATTACAACAAAAGTGGAGAAAAAAAACACAAATTATTTTTATAGTGGGCACTTTCTTTTGGTGTTACGTTTTACAGGATAAATTTTCAGGCAAAACATTTACACAAGCAATGCATAAGATGAAAAAATGCTCTAAATAAATTTAACATGTCTGTGGCTTCTAGTTTAAAATATACTTTTTTATTCTATTTCGCGCTGAAGACTGTATAACTTTTATGAAAGTTCGAATTTATATTCCAAATGTAATAGGTAAATAAAATTTATGCTAATAATAACCTGATAAAAACACATTATTGAAGAAGGCTTTATAAAAAATTGCCTAAAAGTTCTCTTTTAATTAAAAATATCCTGACTTTTGTTAAAGACCACTCAAAAGTTTTTGATTATGTCAGTTTATTTAGCGAAAACCACGAAGTTTTTTAATAAATTCGAACAAACTTTGTTTTCGAAAACTTTTATTGTCTCTGGAGCAGAAAATTCTAAGAAAACCTTTTGAATATTAATAATTTTCTCTCTACGCCGCACTTTTATGCTGATAAGTGGATTTTTATTATTTTAAAACTGCGATACTTAAATCAATTTTTCAATTTCCTTTATTTGAAATCTGCGTATTCTCTAGACGCGGGAGAATTTGACATTTAGACTCTATTGTTTCAATTAACTCTTTTTTTTAAATCTGTTAATCTCTTTTTTTATACATAATTTTGCACTGAAGAAGGTAGAACTTTTATGAAGCGTCGAAATTATATTCCACGTATAATGGCTGAACAAAATTATGCTAATAATATCCTCAGAAAACACGATATCGAAGAAGGTATTACAAAAAATGGCCTAAATTTATCTTTTAATTAAAAATATCCTAACTTTAGTTAAAGGTCACTTAAAAGTTTTTTACATTATGTCAGTTTATTTTGTGAAACCCCAGAAGCTTTTTTAATTAATTTGAACGAGCTTTGTTTTGAGAACTTTCATCGGCTCTGGAGCGGAAAATTCTAGAAAAACTTTTTGAATATTAATATTTTTCTAGGTACTGTCGTGGAAAAAAAAAAGTAAACACCCCCTTCTAACTCCTCAACAAATTATCGTAGAAGAAAGTTACTGATACCAAACGATTGGAAATAAAGTCTACTTTTAAAAGATGTATATAAAATTGGCTTAGGGGGCCATCTACATATTAAAACGAACCATAACTTTATTTTTTTCAATAGCAGTACCCAATTCTGACAGCATAAATGAACTCTACACCCTTCAATTCGCCTAAAGAGGAATTGTTATGCAATTCGTACCATAAGTTTCCGAGAAATTAATTATTTTAAAACGAGCGTATTTTAAGAGCTGTATCCAAATTGAAGTTCCGTACTGGATTGTTAACCGAGAGAGCCGCCTTCTTGATCAAGGCACGTTTAAGCGCAATGAAATCTGTTTGATTACATTACAGCAGAATAAATTTCAAAATGTGTACTCACTTCCATCATAGACGGCCCCTTAAACCATCATTTTGCCGTTTTTTAAGCATAATTTGAAAACTACTTGAAAGAAAAATGTGAATTTTTTGAATTTCCATAAAGCAAGACTTAATAAATCTAAATCCATCAAAAAAATTGTAGGTTGCAATTCATAATTTTTTCGAATATTAATTTCATTATTCATAATTCATATCATAAAATTATAAAAATTGCAAATATGTTTGGGTATATTAGTACTATTACTACACAAAAAATTAACACATTAGTAGCATAATTTCGGGCGATATAAATAAAAATATGAAAATGTAATTTAACATTAGAAGCACTCAATTTTGAATGCTTATAATTCAAAAACTTATCATTCAAATGACTTGAAATTTGTTGTCTAGGCATGGTTTGAACCGAAGATTTGAAATATCTCGTTAAAATTGGGTATTGTCATTGAAAAAAATGAAGTTTGGATTCATTTTAATATGTAGATGGCCCCCTAAGAAAATTTTATATACATCATTTAAAAGTAGACTTTATTTCCAATCGTTCGGTAACAGTAACTTTCTTCTACGATGATTTGTTGAGGAGTTAGTAGGGGGTGTTTACTTTTTCTTTTTTCCACGACTGTACATCACTTTTTTATGGTGATAAGAGAATTTGTTTTAAATCTGTCATAGTTGAATCAATTTTCCAATTTCCTTTATTTAAGATTTCTTTATTTTCTAGAGAAAGAAGAATTTGACATTTCGATTCTATTGTTTCAATTTACTCTTTTTAAAAGATGTTAAGCTCATTTTTCTCGTATAATTTTGCACTTAAGAAAGTAGAAATTGAGCGTCAAAATTATATTACAAATATATTAGCTGAATAAAATTTATACTAATAATATCCTGATATAAACAGATTATTGAAAAAGGCTTTATAAAAAAAAGGCCTAAAAGTTCTCTTTTAATTAAAAATATCCTGACTTTTGTTAAAGGTCACTTAAAAGTTTTTTATTACGTCAGTTTATTTTGCGAAACTCACGGAGTTTTTTAATAAATTCGAACAAACTTTGTTTTTGAAAACTTTAATGGTCTCTGGAGCAGATAATTCTAGAAAAACCTTTTGAATATTAATAATTTTCTCTCTACGCCACTCTTTTATGCTGATAAGTGGATTTTTATTATATTAAATCTGTCATAGTTGAATCAAATTTTCAATTTCCTGTATTTGGGTTCTTTGTATTCGCTAGACGCAGGAGAAATTGACTCTATTGTTTAAATTAAATTTTTTTTAAAGCTGTTAAGCTCTTTATATATACAGGGTGTCTCAAAAGGTCGTTTACAAACTTAACATGCTGGTCTGTCATATCATGAGGAACAAGATTTACATAGGAACTTGTGTTCGAAAATGCAAACTGCGACCGCTAGAGGACGATGAGCGCAGGTGTGGATGGGAAGAAAGAAAAGTTATCGAAAGAGGTATTAATATGACTTTTAATAAAGAACATGGTTTAATTTACAGAAGGTGTTCAAAATTCCTTCCATTCGCCGCAATACATGCTTCACAACGTCGACGCATGGATTCACGGATGCGTTCAAAATGAGCAGGTTTGTCACGGACACGTGCTGCCGCTTCTACAATCTTGGCGACGACATCCATGTACGATGTTACGTGCGTATCGTACACCATGGACTTCATGTGCCCCCACAGACACAAATCCAGGGGAGCCAGGTCGGGGGATCTCGGTTGCCATGTGACTGGTCCACCTCTGCCAATCCAGATATTAGGATATGTCCTATCGAGGTATTCTCGCACAGTGCAGCTAAAATGAGCAGGTGCTCCATCATGCTGAAACCAAATGTTTCGGCGTGTAGCTGCTGGAACGTTACCCATCAGATTCGGCAAGACTCTTTCTAAGAAAATGCGATAGGTATTCCCGTCGTGGTAGTAGGTAAGAGTCAATTAACATATCACCGATAATACCAACCCAAACGTTTATATCGGCATTTTAAACATGCATATCGGTCAATTCTGCGTTACTAAACCGATTCATCCTTCTCCTGCAACGTCCTTGCCTAAAATGATTACGCTTTTCACTTTCCCGTAAGGGTGCGCTTATTTCCCTCTAGCGGTCCCAGTTTGCATTTTCGAACACAAGTTCCTATGTAAATCTTGTTTATCATGATATGACAGACCAGCATGTTAAGTTTGTAAACGACCTTTTGAGACACCCTGTATATAATTTTGCACTGAAGAAGTTAGAACATTTACGAAGCGTTGAAAGTATATTCCAAATACAATGGGTGAATAAAATTATGCTAATAATATCACCAGAAAACACGATATTGAAGATGTGTTTAAAAAAAATGGCCTAAAAATTTAATTAATTAAAAATATCCTAACTTTTGTTAAAGGCCACTTAAATTATTTTTATGTCAATTTATTTTGTGAAACACCAGAAGTTTTTTAATAAATCCAAACGAATTTTGTTCTTGAAAACTTCGATTGGCTCTGGAGCAGAAAATTCTAGAAAAACCTTTTCAAAATTAATACTTTTCTTGGTACGTTACTTTTTATTGCTGGTAGGAGATTTTTTTTTAATCTGTCATAGTTGGAAGTATTTTCCAATTTCTTTTATTTGAGCTTTCTGTATTTTCTACACACAGATGAATTTAACATTTTGAATCCATTGTTTCAATTAACTCTTTTTAAAAGATGTTAAGCTCATTTTTTTATAATTTTGCACTGAAGAAAAAAGAAATTTAGCGTCGAAAATATATTACAAATATATTAGGTGAATAAAATTTATACTAATAATATCCTGAGGGAAACAGGTTATTGAAAAAGGATTTATAAAAAAGAACCTAAAAGTTCTTTTTTAATTAAAAATATCCTGACTTTTGTTAAATGTCACTTAAAAGTTTTTTATTATGTCAGTTTATTTTGCGAAACCCTCGGAGTTTTTTAATAAATTCGAACAAACTTTGTTTTTGAAAACTTTTATTGTCTCTGTTGCAGAAAATTCGAGAAAAACCTTTTGAATATTAATAATTTTCTCTCTACGCCACTCTTTTATGCTGATAAGTGGATTTGTATTATATTAAAGCTGTCATAGTTGAATCAATTTTTCAATTTCCTGTATTTGGGATCTTTGTATTCTCTAGACGCAGGGGAAATTGACACTATTGTTTCAATTAACTCTTTTTTAAAGATGTTAAGCCCTTTTTATATCTATATAATTTTGCACTGAAGAAGGTAGAACTTTTATGATGCGTCGAAATTATATTTCAAATATAATGAGTGAATAAAATTATGCTAATAATAGCATCAAAAAGCACGATATTGAAGGAGTCTGTATATAAAAAATTACCCAAAAGTTTAATTAATTAAAAATATCCTAACTTTTGTTAAAGGCCACTTAAAAGTTTTTTATTATGTCAGTTTATTTTGTGAAACACCAGACGTTTTTTAATAAATTCGAAAGAACTTTGTTTTGAAAACTTTCATAGGCTCTGGAGGAGAAACTTCTAGAAAAACCTATTGAATTTTAATACCTCTCTCAGCACGTCACTTTTTTTTATGCTGGCAAGAGAATTTGTTTTAAATCTGTCATAGTTGGATCAATTTCCCAATTTCCTTTATTTAAGATTTCTGTATTTTCTAGACACAGAAAAAATTGACATTTCGAATCTATTGTTTCAATTAACTTTATTAAAAGATGTTAAGCTCATTTTTCTTTTATAATTTGACTGAAGAAACTGAAGAAAGAAGTATTTAAGCTTCGAAATTATATAACAAATGTATTAGGTGAATGAAATTTATGCTAATAATATCCTGAGAAAAACACATTATTGAAGAAAACTTTATAAAAATTACATAAAAGTTCTCTTTTAATTAAAACTATCCTAATTTTTGTTAAAGACCACTCAAAAGTTTTTGATTATGTCATTTTATTTTGTGAAACCTTCGAAGTATTTTAATAAATTCGAACAAACGTTGTTTTTGAAAACTTTTATTGTCTCTGGAGCAGAAAATTCTAGAAAAACCTTTTGAATATTAACAATTTTCTCTCTACGCCACTCTTTTATACTGATAAGTGGATTTTTATTATTTTAAAGCTGTCATAGTTGAATCAATTTTTCAATTTCCTTTATTTGAGATCTTTTATTCTCTAGACGCAGGAGTATTTGACATTTAGACTCTATTATTTCAATTAACTCTTTTTTAAAACTGTTAGTTCAATTCTTTTAATATAATTTTACATTGAATAGAAATTTACATTTAGAAATTGTTTAATAAAATAAGGAAGATAAATTTTTTGTGGATTTTTATTATATTAAAGCTGTCATAGTTGAATCAATTTTTCAATTTCCTGTATTTGGGATCTTTGTATTCTCTAGACGCAGGGGAAATTGACACTATTGTTTCAATTAACTCTTTTTTAAAGATGTTAAGCCCTTTTTATATCTATATAATTTTGCACTGAAGAAGGTAGAACTTTTATGATGCGTCGAAATTATATTTCAAATATAATGGGTGAATAAAATTATGCTAATAATAGCATCAAAAAGCACGATATTGAAGGAGTCTGTATATAAAACCTTTTGAATATTAACAATTTTCTCTCTACGCCACTCTTTTATACTGATAAGTGGATTTTTATTATTTTAAAGCTGTCATAGTTGAATCAATTTTTCAATTTCCTTTATTTGAGATCTTTTATTCTCTAGACGCAGGAGTATTTGACATTTAGACTCTATTATTTCAATTAACTCTTTTTTAAAACTGTTAAGTTCAATTCTTTTAATATAATTTTACATTGAATAGAAATTTACATTTAGAAATTGTTTAATAAAATAAGGAAGATAAATTTTTTGTGGATTTTTATTATATTAAAGCTGTCATAGTTGAATCAATTTTTCAATTTCCTGTATTTGGGATCTTTGTATTCTCCAGACGCAGGGGAAATTGACACTATTGTTTCAATTAACTCTTTTTTAAAGATGTTAAGCCCTTTTTATATCTATATAATTTTGCACTGAAGAAGGTAGAACTTTTATGATGCGTCGAAATTATATTTCAAATATAATGGGTGAATAAAATTATGCTAATAATAGCATCAAAAAGCACGATATTGAAGGAGTCTGTATATAAAAAATTACCCAAAAGTTTAATTAATTAAAAATATCCTAACTTTTGTTAAAGGCCACTTAAAAGTTTTTTATTATGTCAGTTTATTTTGTGAAACCCCAGACGTTTTTTAATAAATTCGAAAGAACTTTGTTTTGAAAACTTTCATAGGCTCTGGAGGAGAAAATTCTAGAAAAACCTATTGAATTTTAATACCTCTCTCAGCACGTCACTTTTTTTATGCTGGCAAGAGAATTTGTTTTAAATCTGTCATAGTTGGATCAATTTCCCAATTTCCTTTATTTAAGATTTCTGTATTTTCTAGACACAGAAAAAATTGACATTTCGAATCTATTGTTTCAATTAACTTTATTAAAAGATGTTAAGCTCATTTTTCTTTTATAATTTGACTGAAGAAACTGAAGAAAGAAGTATTTAAGCTTCGAAATTATATAACAAATGTATTAGGTGAATGAAATTTATGCTAATAATATCCTGAGAAAAACACATTATTGAAGAAAACTTTATAAAAATTACATAAAAGTTCTCTTTTAATTAAAACTATCCTAATTTTTGTTAAAGACCACTCAAAAGTTTTTGATTATGTCATTTTATTTTGTGAAACCTTCGAAGTATTTTAATAAATTCGAACAAACGTTGTTTTTGAAAACTTTTATTGTCTCTGGAGCAGAAAATTCTAGAAAAACTTTTTGAATATTAACAATTTTCTCTCTACGCCACTCTTTTATACTGATAAGTGGATTTTTATTATTTTAAAGCTGTCATAGTTGAATCAATTTTTCAATTTCCTTTATTTGAGATCTTTTATTCTCTAGACGCAGGAGTATTTGACATTTAGACTCTATTATTTCAATTAACTCTTTTTTAAAACTGTTAAGTTCAATTCTTTTAATATAATTTTACATTGAATAGAAATTTACATTTAGAAATTGTTTAATAAAATAAGGAAGATAAATTTTTTTATAATATATACTGGGAAATTAAATCGGGCTTTTTGGGTTACAGAACATTGGTGAAAAACATTTTTAACACTTTCGAACATAGTTTAACCCTTTATCTACTGACGGTGCTTATAAGTACCACTAAAATAACTTGTTATGAAATATTTTAAATGCATCGATTAGTTGTAATACAGGTTAGAATGAGTTATAGGTGTATTACTTTATCTTATTTCAAAAGCATTATTGGTTACGTAAAACAAAAACATTTTTAAAAGAATGATTTATTTTGCCTTTGCATCTTTTCAGCTTTCTTGGCGCTGGCGGGAAAGGGGGGGGGGGATTTTTCAATTCAGAAATTTTTCTAAATTTCTGTTGTAAGAACATTATATTTGTACGTTTCGTAATTCTACAAAATACTAAGAAAAATATTTAAAATAAAAGAAAGATTTGAGTGGGGTTATAAATGTTGCACTAATCCCTATATATTCAAATTTAATTAATCCTTCTAAATACTTCCATCCTTCTAAAATCCTTCTAAAATTTATTAAATGATTATGTAAATTGTCTAATGTAGTTTAAACAATTCACGAAAAATGCTTTAGAAGATAAAATTTTCATGAATTCATAATTTAGTACATAAAGGGTTAAAAGTGCTTATGAATTCTATTTCTCTGCCTGTCGTCGTCCCGTCTGTCTGCCTGCCTGTCCGTGCTCTAACGCAAATAAGTACCCTAGTAGCATCGACAGATCGTATTTTTCTCGGCCTTTCATCAATTCCTCGAAATGTACTCGAGTAACAACAGAGGTATATCCTTGCGAGCAGTACCTGAGAACCGGTTTTCGATGGGCACTATTTCCTCGGGTAAAAGGTATCATTATGAGCATAATTACCGAGGAAACTGTGCTAATCGCATAGTCATGTGCAACAGGTAACGGCCCGATATCAAATCACGGTGAAAAATACAAGAAAACGCAGTTTTTCTGGAAGCGTGAATCTGATTGGTTGAAACACGAGAGCTACGAAGATCCCGGATGAAGACGATGTTGTTGTTGATGGCTGTTCGCGAGGAAGAAGGAAGCGGTCGCCATTGCTACACCGCGTTATCCGTGGAATAAATACATTTTTTTCCGGAAATATGTAAGTACCTATTTCATTCTTTCTGATGTTATTACCTTTTTCATTTGATAATGCTTCTGATTTACACACGTTTTCCCGTGCTCTTGATTGTAATGCACCTTTTTTAATAGTCTGTGTAATTGTTTATATTTAATCTTATATGACAACAAAGCGCAATTTAAAACTGAAAAAAAAATTGATTTCATTTCTGATTTTTGGATTTCGGAGCTTGGCAAGTCTGTATGTAGTAGGGTGTCAACGATTTAAATCAGTTGATTTAAATCAGCGATTTAAATCATGATTTTAATCAAGTGATTTTTTTTAAAAAAATCATTGATTAAAATCAAAAAAATTCTAAATGTTTAAAATGACGTAAAAAATATTCAAATCTAAGATGAACATAATTTGGAAAGTTTCTACAGGTATTGTGACTTATGAATACACAAAACAAAGCTTTAAATAATTGTTTCTAAGCATAATTCCTGAGTATTGTGAAATTTTAAGTACAGTAAGTTTGTAAAAAGCATGGTTTTTATCTAACAAACATAAAAAGCATTTAATTTAAAAATGATATTTCAATCTAATATAATTTACAATGCCATAATTTCCTTTTAATAATCAAGTTATTCATTCTTTTATACTATACAATAAACATAGCAATAGAGTGTCAATGATTTTAATCAATTGATTTGAATCAGATGATAAAATCACATATTTTCTGATTTTTTAAAATAGTGTGAAAAAGCATTATAATCAGTAATGAAAACGATCACTAAATCACTTGTAAAAAATGTAATATTTGTTATTGTTAATTATAAAAATATTAAACTGTGTAAAAAGAAGTATTATACATTTAAAAAAAAAAATCTAACTAAATGTTAAATAACTTCAAAACATTATAATATTTAGTAGCTATTCAAATATTTTAATGTTATGGGGAAAAAAATCCGATTTAAGTTTCAAAAATACAATTTTTGTAATCTATTTTTAAATTATGTGTGAATTTGCTGTATACATTGCTACAATTTTTGATCGATTTGCTATACATACGCTTTAGAACCTGTGTAAAATTACTGGCTGCTTTATGTATTTATCAAACTATTATTTATCACCTTTTTTCAATCACTTTTTCAAAAATGTAGATTGTGTTCTTAAAAAGTTAATTGTTTAATAATTACAAAATTTAATCTGTATCATCAATTTAAAATTAAATGCAATTTATCAATAACTTTAAAATGTAAGCAGTATTTAATATTGGTTTACATAATTATTACAAAATATTAATGCACATAATGTTGTATGTTACTAAAGAAATTTTTAATTTGCAGTTTTTTGTAAATTCTATAATTGCATAATTAAAATTTTATTAATTAAAGCAAAAAAACATAGATTATGTTAGTAACTGAAGGGTTGTTCATTTTTGAAATGCTTAATTCTTGGTAAATGTTTAATATTTTAACACAGGGAAAAAAATAAAAAAAATCTGATTTAAATTAAAAAAATCTGATTTTTTTAAAAAAATCTGTACAGATGTCATATTCGCCCCATATTGGCGCGATTTTTTTCGCTTGCCAATTTGGCGAAAACATCAACAGCATAAACAACATAATCCGGGTTACCACATCAAGCACTTTGGCGCAAGTTAAGTACCAGTTGCCTATATGATATTGGCGACAGAAAAAAATCGCGCCAATATGGGGCGAATATGACATCTGTTCCAAAACATCATGATTTTTTTACACCCTAGTATGTAGTAGTATTTTGTTTCTGAAACCAAGCAGTCTGGCAGCCAAAATCCAAAATGCTTTAGTATCATTCAGTCAAGATTTAAGGATACTAAACAAAAAACATCTTTTAACGCTTTCGTTTATTAACACACAAAACAACCCCTACTGCTGGGATATTTAAAAAGAAAAAAAAAACAGGCAGAGGGGGGGGGATATTAAAATACAAAAAAGTTCATAAAATACTCTTATTTTTATCGCTTATGATAAAAAATAAATTTTTGCAGGGTCGCAAATATCAAAACAGCGGTAGAAATGATTAAAAAAAAGTCACTGGTCCCAAGGACCAGTAAACATCAGAGTTTACTGGTCCGCAGACATCGTCACTGGCCCTCTACATAAAATTATATTAAGTACTTTTAACCCTTTGAGTGACACCCCCCCCCTTTCCTCCTCCGAGAATATAAACCAAACTTCCTTTCAGTTATCCAAAATTTTCGGCATAGTAAAATGTAAAATTATAATTTGCTAAAAATTAAATAAGTAATACATTATCAAAAACTGAACTTATTAATTATGTATTTTATTTTCGTTTACTTATTTTAACTAACTAAGTTTTTATGCTTATTGTAATGTTTAGTTGCGGTTTTTGTCAGGGATGGGGTAATTTAAGTTTACCTGTCAGAGAGGGAAAAAAGTTACTTGCTTCATCGGAATGTTAAAAGACATATTGCATAGATTTTTTTTTTTTTTTTTTAACCAAAATTTTTCTAATTTACCAATGTTTTTGAAGACAAAATAATATTTTGTATTTATCGCTAATGCTGCGTGGGGACAAGCATTAACAAATGTTATTAAATGCAAGAATATTGTTTTGAATTTTTGCTTTATGGGCATGCAGTGCTCATACATGCAGTATTTTTTACTTACTGCACATGCATGCACAAAATTTTTTGTTTATTTTATTACTATTTGCTTTTTACAAATTCCCTTTCCCCTCTCTTTTTTTAGAAATAACGTTTGGAAAATTTTGGTATTTTGTTTTGAAAACATCATTGTTTTTTATTGGGCTTAGATCAATTTTAATATTTATATGAATCTCAGAATCATTATCATTACAAAATTTTATACTATTTGCTTTTTACAAATTCCCCCCCCCCCCCACCACCACCACCACCATCTCTCTCTCTCTCCTTTTTCATAAATAACATTTGGAGAACTTTGATATTTTGCTTGTAAAAGCATGTTAAAACATAGATTGAATAGATCTTTTTTTTTTTTTTTTAACCAAAATTTTTCTAATTTACCGATGTTTTTGAAGACAAAATAATATTTTGTATTTATCGCTAATGCTGCTTGGGGACAAGTATTATAACAAATGTTATTAAATACAAGAATATTGTTTTGAATTTTTAATCTTATCATCTGTTAACCTTATGTTAATTTTTATAATGAAATTGAATGAGTTTTTGTATATCCCTTGCATATTCTCCCTTGATCGTCTGTCATCTTTTTTGTTATGACCGACATTTTTTTAGCGATTTTGCAACCCTGACTATTTTCAGCGGTAGAATTGATTAAAAAAAAATCACTGATCACAAGGAACAGTAAACATCAGAGTTTACTGGTCCACAGACATCGTCACTGGCCCGCTACATAAAATTATATAAGTACCTTAACCCTTTGAGTGACACCCCCCCCCCTCTCCTCCTCCGAGAATATAAATTAAACTTCCTTTCAGTTACCCAAAATTTTCGGCATAATAAAATGTAAAATTATATTTTGCTAAAAATTAAATAGTACATAAACAAAAACTGAAATTATTATGTTTTTTATTTCCGTCTATTTATTTTAACTAAGTTTTTATGCAAATTTTATGCTTATTGTAATGTTTGGTTGCAGTTTTCTCAGGGATGGGAAAATTTACATTTACCTGTCAGAAAGGGGAAAAAGTTACTGTTAGTTACTGGTCCTTCGGACCGCAAAATTTTTTAAATTAGTGGTCCAATTGAATTTTTAGTGGTCTCGGACCAGCGGACCACCAAGGATTTCGAACGCTGCAAAATAGTCAAATACTTATTGCTGATTATAAATATTTTGAGATTTAATATAAATTGGAAACTAAAATATATTGCACCTAAAAAGAACACAATCTTTTTCTTTCTATTTACACCAAAATTGACAGTCAACTAATTGAAAACAGAAACAATTTGCTTTTCACAAAAAACAAACATTCACTATCAAGGGAATTTTTATACACAGAACAAAATATATTTTTTACTGAAGAATTAGAATGCAAATGTTAGCATGCCTGTATTTTTATTGCCTAACCTTTTTAAACTAAATTAAATGAAAACCAGAAAATATTCTTTCTAATGAAACTATAAGTAACTCAATGTCTTCTAAATTAGGCAGTTTATAAATTAATATTAATGCTCCACATAAATATTCGTTCTACATTTACAAATCAACATTCAGAATCCTTTGTGTTCTGCTGGTCCGCGACCACTGAAAATTCAACCTGACCACTAAGGGACAGTCCATAAATGATGTCACACTTTTTGGCCCCTTCCCCCCCCCCTTTTTTTTCACACTTCACCTTACCTCTTGCCCTCCCCTCTTGTCGCATGTCATGCTATATTACATAACATATACTTGCAGTTCAGAAACAAAGCACTGCTTTATAGATCATATTTAAAATTTTAACTTTATAATTAAACTTTCATATTAACTTTAACTATTTGTTTTCACGACATTTGTGAGCATAACTATAAAATATGATTTGTACATTTATTTTGTATGAAATAATATTAAGGTTTACGACAAAAAACATAAATTAATATGCAATAGTCATAAAATATTAATATGAAAGAGCATTTGAAAACAGTAGTATTTTGGAATTTGAAATGGAATTTAATATATTTGGCTTTAAATCTTATCCTTTAGTGTTGACTCTAGAAAAAAAGGGCCGCCGGGCAGTAATTTTTCAAAAAGGGAACACTATTCTAAAAAAAGGGAACACTATCTAAAAAAGGGTACATTTCTTCAAAAAGGAAACATTGTTCTAAAAAAAGGCACATTTTTTTTTTCAAAAAAGGGACACTTAAACCTTGTTCACAAAAATATTTTGAACTGGTTTGTTTAGAGAGCCTAGAATTTGTGATATTTTTTCGGGATCAATTGGATTGCCACGAGGCACATAGGAAATGTTGAAAAGGGCAGCTGGGCGTATCGGGAGGGTTTAAAAGAGCTGCCAGGCACAAAAAAGAAAAAAAGGGCCGCCTAGCGCTGCGCCCTGCTAAAAAGCGGCTTAGAGTCAACTCAATACTATCCTTACTTTATGAGTATAAAATACTTTCAAGGATCGATGCAGGTTTTTATTCTTGGGGCCCATTTTGTGAAAAGTAAGTTATTTTTGTGAATTTTATAATATTTTTGTGAAAAATAGCATTTTGTAACGAAAGTGGAAATCCAGTTACTCATTCGAACCAAGAATTTATAAACAAAAATCTGCCAATGTCTATTATCCGGACTACATGTTGGAATGTAAACAATGAAAATTCCATTAACAGTTAAACTCTTAGATAAAGTTAAATTTGGTATTTTTTTTTCATAAGTTATCAGTTCTCCAATGAATAAATATTTAAATATAAATTGGACATAAATGTTTAAATTTCTCAGGGCAACAAAATTTTATCTCAGAGCAAAAAGTAATGATTGTTCATAGACTATAGAAAAAAATTATTGACAACAAAGCAAAACTGAAATTACCATTATGTTATGTCAACGTTTAAAAAAATTAATACAATTAGTAAAATAATAATGCATTATGTTTTTCTTTTACATTGTAATTATAATTTGTGTGCAGTTGTTTCTAATTTATTGCCAGACTCTAAAAAGTAAAATGTAAACAAATGTGTAATCCGCAAAACCCTCTGTCCCTAAGTGTGCAGATTTCACAGAGTCGACTGTATATAATTTTATTTTTATTTTATGAAAATCAAAAGGGTTTTGTTGTAAAGATGAAAATAAGCACTCGCCACCCGGCGATTAAACTTGAAAGACTGGCGACTAAAAATATGGAAGGAACCGGTCAAATGCAGGATTTTGTAAAAAAAAAAAAAAAAAAAAAAAAAAAAAAAAAAAAAAAAATTTCATCAAAAAATCACGAAAAATGCCGCTAATTTTGTCAAGAGATCGCGAAAGAAGCGTAAATTTCGTCAAAGGATCGCTAAAAACTCGAATTTCGTCGAAGGATCGCGAGAACTCAAATTTCTTCGAAGGATCACAAAAACTCAATTTCTTTGAAGGATCGTGAAAACTCAATTTCTTCGTAGGATCACGAAAACTCCAATTTCTTGGAAGGATTGCGAAAACTCAATTTCTTCGAAGGTTCGCGAAAACTCCAATTTCTTCGAAGCATTGTGAAAACTCTCATTTCTTCCAAGGATCGTGAAAACTCCAATTTCTTCGAAGCATTGTGAAAACTCTCATTTCTTCCAAGGATCGTGAAAACTCTCATTTCTTCGAAGGATCGTGAAAACTCGCATTTCTTCGAAGGATCGTGAAAACTCTCATTTCTTCGAAGGATCGTGAAAACTCGCATTTCTTCGAAGGATCGTGAAAACTCGCATTTCTTCGAAGGATCGTGAAAACTCGCATTTCTTCGAAGGATCGTGAAAACTCGCATTTCTTCGAAGAATCGTGAAAACTCTCATTTCTTCGAAGGATCGTGAAAACTCATTTCTTCGAAGGATCGTGAAAACTCCAATTTCTTCGAAGGATCGTGAAAACTCTCATTTCTTCGAAGGATCGTGAAAACTCCAATTTCTTCGAAGGATCGTGAAAACTCCAATTTCTTCGAAGGATCGTGAAAACTCTCATTTCTTCGAAGGATCGTGAAAACTCTCATTTCTTCGAAGGATCGTGAAAACTCCAATTTCTTCGAAGGATCGTGAAAACTCGCATTTCTTCGAAGGATCGTGAAAACTCCAATTTCTTCGAAGGATCGTGAAAACTCGCATTTCTTCGAAGGATCGTGAAAACTCGCATTTCTTCGAAGGATCGTGAAAACTCGCATTTCTTCGAAGGATCGTAAAAACTCGCATTTCTTCGAAGGATCGTGAAAACTCCAATTTCTTCGAAGGATCGTGAAAACTCGCATTTCTTCGAAGGATCGTGAAAACTCGCATTTCTTCGAAGGATCGTGAAAACTCGCATTTCTTCGAAGGATCGTGAAAACTCGCATTTCTTCGAAGGATCGTGAAAACTCTCATTTCTTCGAAGGATCGTGAAAACTCGCATTTCTTCGAAGGATCGTGAAAACTCGCATTTCTTCGAAGAATCGTGAAAACTCTCATTTCTTCGAAGGATCGTGAAAACTCATTTCTTCGAAGGATCGTGAAAACTCCAATTTCTTCGAAGGATCGTGAAAACTCTCATTTCTTCGAAGGATCGTGAAAACTCCAATTTCTTCGAAGGATCGTGAAAACTCCAATTTCTTCGAAGGATCGTGAAAACTCTCATTTCTTCGAAGGATCGTGAAAACTCTCATTTCTTCGAAGGATCGTGAAAACTCCAATTTCTTCGAAGGATCGTGAAAACTCCAATTTCTTCGAAGGATCGTGAAAACTCGCATTTCTTCGAAGGATCGTGAAAACTCGCATTTCTTCGAAGGATCGTGAAAACTCGCATTTCTTCGAAGGATCGTGAAAACTCGCATTTCTTCGAAGGATCGTGAAAACTCGCAGTTCTTCGAAGGATCGTGAAAACTCGCATTTCTTCGAAGGATCGTGAAAACTCGCATTTCTTCGAAGGATCGTGAAAACTCCAATTTCTTCGAAGGATCGTGAAAACTCCAATTTCTTCGAAGGATCGTGAAAACTCCAATTTCTTCGAAGGATCGTGAAAACTCTCATTTCTTCGAAGGATCGTGAAAACTCTCATTTCTTCGAAGGATCGTGAAAACTCCAATTTCTTCGAAGGATCGTGAAAACTCCAATTTCTTCGAAGGATCGTGAAAACTCCAATTTCTTCGAAGGATCGTGAAAACTCCAATTTCTTCGAAGGATCGTGAAAACTCCAATTTCTTCGAAGGATCGTGAAAACTCTCATTTCTTCGAAGGATCGTGAAAACTCTCATTTCTTCGAAGGATCGTGAAAACTCCAATTTCTTCGAAGGATCGTGAAAACTCCAATTTCTTCGAAGGATCGTGAAAACTCCAATTTCTTTGAAGGATCACGAAAACTCAAATTTCGTCGAATGGCTGCTGAAAAATCGTGAATTTCATCGAAGGATCATGGGGGGGGGGGATGCAAATTTCATCATAGGGCATGGAAAAGTTCAAATTTTGTGAATGGTTCGCAGAAAAGACTAGAACGGGCTCTGTGACAGACTGACAGAGGAGCGAGACGAATAGGGTTTCATCAGATGAACGAAACCCTAAAAATTGAATTTCAAGCCCTGTCTTCAGCGGTTATAAAATTTTTGCGACGATTGATAAATCCTGCCATTTCATTTTACGATTGATTGACAAAATTTACTCTGTTTTTCCTCTGTTGAATTGAAAAATTGCATGTTTTTTTTCTGAGATGAGTAGACAATTTGATATTTTTTCCCATTAATCGATCACAATTAAAAGATTTCGCAGTTTTTTTCTTGTGTGGAGTTGACATATTTCTTGATTTTTTCCCCCCTCTTTACAATCAATTAACAAATTTTGCATTTCCCTTGCCTATTTGATGAATTTAGCTGGGGTTTTTTCTCCTTCGGCCAATTAGTGAAATTCAGATTTTTTTTGCAGCTGATTGATCTATTTTTCGATTAAATTAAATAAAAGGGTGAATAAAAAAAAGCAGTAACGACCCCTGGGTGCATAAAGTAGTTAGTAGTAGGGCCGCCGGGCTTTATGCCCTGACAAATAAGCCCATAGTCAATACTATTTTTACATTACCAAAATTCCTTTTTAGGTGCATTCGTAATTATATAAATATGTAGCTATAGTTGTCATTCAGTCAGTACGTCTGTCTGTCTGTCACTCTGCATATAACTGAGGAAAAACTACCCAACCGAATGTTCTGAAATTTTAAATATATAATTATTGCAATATTTTGTTGAGTCATTTCAAATTTTATGAAAATCAGATCTATAGTTTAATGACAGGGATAGTCTAAAGTTGTCCATTACATTACGGCCAATGGGGTGGAAAAAAAAGTGCATTTTAATGATGTTACAGCCAACAGAATGAAATGGATATGCACTTATTGAACCGTACTAAAATATACATTCAGTGAGTACAATATGCGGTGCAAAAAATATTTATAAAACTAGCTATAGTACGAACGCACCTCATTAGCTACGTTTGACGTGCAATTTCCAACTTGTTTTTGTGTATCAGTACTTTAATGAAATCCAATATTTTTTTTACATTTCAATTACTTTTTTTTTTTTAATCCTTAGGATATACCTAGAATTCCTGAGAGTCCACTCTGAGAATGCAAACAGTGTTCCCCTTGCAGCGTGACTTTTTAGAGAAATCTGTTTAACGGTAATTATAATTATGTTTATGCTAAAGAAACTACTTTTTGCAGTAGATGCTGCTTAATGTGATTATGTGTAATATCAGCCTGTTAGTGTTTTCAAAATCATCATGTCTCGACCTAACGCATCATGCTAAAAGCATCGCTTTGTGTGAAAAATATTTTGAATTATATTAAGAATTATATAAAAAAATTCAGTTGTAGTTGGTTCAATATATTCTTAATGCAGCAAACCAGTCCCATGAGATACAAATGTACTTTTTAAATTAACTTAATTAATGCAAAATTATACCCAGGTTTCACTGATAAATGTATATGTATTATGTAGAAGTTTAAAGTGTTCTGCAAAAAAACTCAATAAAGTCCCCCCCCCACCCTTTTTTTTTTTAAAGAAAACCCCGAGTTTTAGACCAGTGTGCTGGGTGTTTTAAAACCCTGTATATTGTTATCAAAAACTTGTGGTCCCGAAGTAATCACATTAAGCAGCATCTATACTATACAGTGAAACCCCCGATCTATCGTTCCAGCATCCATCGTTTTCCCACATTGATCGTTTTACTTCTATGGTCCCTGCACAAATTATACTTAAATAATGTTAACGAAACCTGCATTCATCGTTCGTCAAGAAATCTTTTTCCCGCATTCATCGTTGTAAAATTTTTCTCCCCACCGAAATGAAATTGAAGGTCAAGCGGATCCATATGACATACAAACTGGAATTACTTCTTTTATCCTAAAATAACTCATTTGAGCTGTTTCGGGATAGGGGGTGGGGGGGGCAGAGATTATCAAGAGGTCGTAAATCTTCTTGATGCCAGAATAATCAATTGTTTTAAGCAATTTTACAGGAGAAAGCTAGTGAAATATCTTTGTTTCATGGAATAAGCAAAAGAACGTACTCCAAAAATAGAGCTTCTGCAGGCTATTCATTTTGTACTTTCAGCTTGGCATGGAGTAACTTCTTCATTCCATCCAGAAGTGTTTCGTGAAATGCAGTTTTTTTGCGAAAAACTCATGAAGAATGCTCAACAGAAGGGAAAGAAAATAATGAATATGCTGACGATAATGCAAATGAAGAGTGGTTGCGTGTAAAAGAGGATGTCTCTGTTACAAAATTTAACGATATATTTCTATTGATCGAGATGTTGCGACATGTGGTGTCCTAAGCATAGAAGAAATGTGTGATGATGCAAAAAATGAAAATAATGGCGAAGAAGCAGAGGATAATATTCATGCCGATGAAGCTAAGCCTACACCAGCGCAAAGTCTGTCTGATTTAATTACGGCATTTGAACCTATACGAACTTTTTTATATGTACATGAAATTACAGAAAATGACCAGAAATATGTTGTACATCCTGAAAATTTGTTGTTTAATTTAAAAAATGAACGAAAAACTGAATATAAAATTACTCATTTTTAGAATAAATATCCATTTTCTACAACTTTGATTTATTTATTTTACAGTTTGGTCTGTAACAAATTAGTATTTATTAATATACTGTATACATTGCATGTATTAGTAAGTAATGCTTAAACTTTTTTTTTTTTTTTTCGTGTTTTGACGTTAAACCACATTCATCATTTTCCTGCATTTATCGTTTTTTCCACACACACACCTTGAAAAACGATGGATCGAGGTTCTACTGTATTTAAATATTAATAAATTTGTATGTGTTCAAACTGTTCAAAGCAAAAAAGACAGTATTTATATGAAACATTTAATTATAGACTTTTTTCCATAATTGTATTAAAATATGTATTACTTTCCTTTCTCTTCAGTTTGTAGAATTTTTTTGTTGTTGGATTCGTATTGATTTTAAGCAGAAAATTCGTGTTTTGGTTGGTATAAACTGATCCATGTTAAACGTTAATGTTTTTGAGTTACCAGACGTAACTTGACGTCTCTTGCTACTTCAAAGAGTATGTTAAGTTATACACTAATGTAACAAATACTTCTTTATTATAGGGGCTATGACATAACTCAGTCATGACTGAGTTAAGATTAAGAAAGTGTGATTTCTTGGCAAATATTATAAACTGTCGTGAAATTGCGACCAATAAAAAATGTCTAACTATATATGGCTTATTTCTTATTATATATATATATATATATATATATTGTATTAATTGTTATGTTTTATTTATGCATAAATTAAACTAATAGTTTTTTAATGTGTATATTAAATGGTATCAATATAAAACAAATAATTGTTTGTGCGTTTGATACATTGATAACTATTTTATAAAGATATTTCAATCTGTGAATGTTTTTAAAATGTAAATAAAGGTTGCCACAAAGTGATTTTGAAAATGTTGATAAATTGCCAAATAATTTTTGCAGTTGTAATTATTTATGAGTACAAAAACAACGAAGATAATGTGTCAAATGATTTCTGCCAAAATATGCCAACTGACTGTGAATCTGCAGTAACAATTATTTTAAGCACTAAAAAGTAGAAAATATAAATAAATAAAAAATGTATTTAAAAATATTACTTTTTTATCATTTCAACTTTTCAAATAGTTTAATATTAATATAATTATGATTACACATTGAGTAAACAGTTTAGAAGAAGTGTAGTTATAATTGTTTATGAGTACAAAAACAATGAAGATAATGTGTCAAATCATTTCTTCGAAAATATGCCAACTGACTGTGAATCTGCAACAACAAAATATTTAAACACTAAAAAGTAGAAAAGATAAAAAAAATAATGTATTTAAAAATTTATATGCCTACTCTTTTTATCATTTAAAATTTTCAAATGGTTTAATAAATATAATTATGATTACACACCAAGAAAACCGTGTAGAAGTCTATTTTTAAGGACCATTTCATGTTTTTTATCCAAGTGTCAATCAAAAGGATGAATTTTCAATAATCGGGCCCATGCCAAATTAACGTGTTGTAATGAAAAAATTTTTTAACTACATAAACTTGCAGTTTTGAAAGGTGTGATTTTTAAAGATAAACGTTGAATGCTTATGAATTGTTTTTTAAATTGTTGTTATTTTTTTTCACCCCTCCCTTTTTTCCCCTCTTCTCCCTCATGTCTGTGGAAACATAAATAATTTCGAAATTGGAAACTCCTCCCCCCCCCCCCAATTGTGAAAATTTGGCTTTTTTTTTCTCCTCAGGTTTCCAAGAATAAAAATTATACAAAATTGTATTTTTTTTTTTTTTGCTTGGTTTTATGCACCTTGGACCTGAAATAAAACAGATGTTGTAAAATTATCTGTGTGACTGAAAATAAAGCCAAAATGGTAAATTTTCTCTTCAATCTGCGTGCAGTCTGTCTCAAATCGAAAGGTCTGTGTGACATAAAATAACGATGGTGGTGTAAACTTTTTACAAATTTTACAGCAGTTCATTGAAATTTAATTTTTTTTTTTGGGGGGGGGGGGGGGGGGGGCGAAATTGTTTTCAGAAAAAAAGTGTCATCTTTTTTCTGAAAACTTTTATCTCTTAACTTCGGTGTAGCTCAAAGAATATATTATAATTACATATGTAAAAGGCTGATGGGCCCGCAAAATATTCTGCTATTTCCAAAAAGAAAAACATGATTGGGTGATGCATTTAAACTGTATTTTACATGTCATGCTAAAAATGTTGTATATGCAACTGACAATATTGCCATCAGTTTTAATAGTTGTTGTCCGGGTAGCAGAATGTTCGAAACAGGAGACGAGCTTCGCAGATTTTCTTTTCTCTTTTGCAGATTCTTCTTCGTCAGACCTTTATTTTGCTTCATAGTATTATGTTTAGCTCTTTCTTTATTACTTAATACAAAAAGTTAATATTGTTATTAATAAAATATTTTAAAATGTCTAAAAACGTTACATGTAAGTGATTGTTTGATTAATTAACGCTTCAATTGTAAAAATATTTTACCTGCAGATTATTTTTTGTCCCCGAAGTATCTGTCACAGGCACATGGAGAATTTTCTGCTACTGGGGTTGTTGTATAATAAAAAATATCTGTTATACTACAAACTATGAATAATAACTGGTTAAATTCAGTTTTTGTGGTACTTTATTCTTTCTATGGGGGGGAGGATGAAATTGACCTACTTTTTCGGCTCAATGAATGGTATCCTGCATTTAAAGAAAATTATAGAGGATTCCATGAAATCATAAAACCACCTTTTCTTCATAGCAAAAAGCTGGTTTTTGTTGTTTGAAATAAGATTTTGGGTGAAATCTGTAGGGTATACTTGATAAGTACCAGGTTTCAATCTGAAGAAAATCTCCAAAATTGGCCCTTTGTAAAATGGTTATTTAAACACTGAAACTGTTTATAGAAACAAAGTGTAATTTTGTATATAAAGTCTTAATTTTTTTTTCTTTGCAAATTTGCCGGTTCCTATTTGGAAAGTTTTATGTTTGTTAATTTTAACTTGTATATAGAAAAATTAACTGAAATAACAGTAGACATTAAAGGTCTGCACAGACTAAAATTTTCAGGTTTGGCCTTAACAAATTCTATCTTGGCTTAAAATTTTTACAATTTTGCTGTTATTTCAAATTGTGCAGACCCAAAAAATCCAAGATTAAAAAAAAAAATACTAAGCTGGGGCCAAAATCCCAAATTCACATTCAGTTTCTTTTTTGAATAAGTATTCAATCCTTTTCAAAAGATATTTTTTCTTTCTTAAAAATTTCAAAATGGACTTTTTTGAATGACCACATATATCTCTCATTGAAATAAAATACAAGGGTACTAAATAAAGCTTACTGAAATAAACCACAGTTTTATATGTATATACACAACACATGATTATGCACAAAAATTTACTATTTTTTTCTCTTTTTGTCTAGCTTTGTGAACTGCATTTTACATCTGATGACATTCATGATATCCCCTCTCTACACTGCAGAAAATGAAATATTGTCAGCAGTTTTGTTAGCTACATTTAAGAAAAGATGGCATTCCGTCCTGATAATTTGGCTAGAACACTTCTAAAACAAGATACTTCATGTAATTACCCAGATGACTGACTTCAAATGGAAAATACAGATCAACCTTCCCTTGCAATTTTTTTTTCCGAAGTTATTTTAAATGCATTAGTTTTTGTTTGTTCCTGTTGGAACATTAATTATAAACAGTGTAATTGATGCACTTATATATTTAAACTTACCTTGAATTTCTTTTGATGTGTATGTTATATTATGTGTTATTTAAAAATAAATAAATCTTAAATTTATATCAGAGTTAATTAAAGTTTGCTTTTGAAATTATTAGCTATATTTGAGGACATGAGTTTCAAAATTCGCCTTATCTAGAAAATCAAATTTTCAGAAATCGTGAAAAACCTCTGATCACGTCCATTGGTCTTCATTCTAAACCAAGATTTTACAATGCCAGAAATACACAGTAAAGCTAGTGTTTTGCAGATTGTATTGTTTTCTCAATTCATGTCCACCAGTACCAGTAGAATAGAATGACAGAGAAAACTCGATTTTTTAACTTTTAGATAAGACAAGTTTTGAAATTGACGTCCTCATTTAATTCTTATGCATGAATATTCAATAAATATTTTATTACTTCTACTTTTTTATGGGATGTACACAGCCACGTTTGAATCATTCTGTGACAATAAATTGCTTCAGAAACTTATTTAACTTAGAAGATTTGTGTTTAGATTTCTATGAAGAGTTACGGGAAGAAGCAACAATTTTTTTTTCTGCCATTGTTTAACCTTAATAAAACTTTCAAATAGTACATTTATATGAAATGAGCAAGTTAATTGAACAGAATTTAAGTACTTTTTGTGTACTCTAATTTCAGATGTACATAGTTTGCAGCCGATCCAATAAATTTTACATCAAGAAAGTTTCTTTAAATATGTTGCATAATATGTAGAAAATAGAAATAAGATAAATCTTATTTATTAACATTTCTGGATCTAAACATGTTTGTTTGATCAGCAGAGTATGCACTAGAAATTGGGGTATTTTATTAATGTAGTAATTAAAAAATGCAGATAGTATATGTAGATTCTTAAAACAACACTTCAAGTTTAGAAACAATAAGATAAAATAGCTTACATTAATGTGATGTTTTATGTAGGCATAGAGATATAAAACTGAAAAAAAAAATGAATTAAGATAATGTATTTTTTCAGTCATCTGCCCTAATATCTAAACAGCATAGCTGCCAACTTGTACGGATTTTTCATACCACTAAAATGTAACAGAAAATTTTAGTTAATTTAATCACCGCAATTCAAGCAATTTTAACGTTTAAATAAATAAAAAAATTCTATAAAATTTTAGTGGTAAGAAAAATACGTACAAGTTGGCAGCTATGAAACAGAAACTAATAGGAGATGGATGTTGCTATTAAACAACAAAAAGTACATTCAAACCTCATTAACATGTACAGAATTAACCTGGTATATTTTTAATATGAATTGTTCCTACAATGCCTGTCAAAATTAATACAACGATTTTGTTACTAATAATATAAACTATTGATGATAACATGAGGGAAAACTTTTAATTTGCCTTGAAATTTATGTTAACGAGGTTTGACTGTATAACTACTACAGTAGTATTTTAAATTTTGTTTCAGTCATGAAATTTATGGATTAATAAACAAAAACAGTTAAACATTTTAAATAATATCACGAGCATTAAAGCCTTTCCTTATTCCACGTTGTGTGGATTTGTTCGCATTCAACTATTGTGACCTATGCATCTGGATGCGTAAGTTTAGGTGTTGAAAATTTTTTTCCTACACTTCCAGAGAATGTTGATCCTGTGCTAATGAAGCCCAATTCCATAATGAATATAAATTTATGTAAATTTTTTGAATGAAAAAAATCATCGCAGCAGTGTTTTGGGAAAAAAATTATCAGAAAGGCTCAAAAAGTTATTTTCAAATAAATTGGACAATTAGATTGATCAATAATTATTAAAATATTAATTAAAATAGTTTTTCTATCTATTTTTCTTAAATCATATTAAAGATACAAATATTTCAGAGGGGGAAAGACCTACTTTACAGAAGTTTTCACAGACAATACTGTCTTGAAGTATCAGCGTGACATAAGATTTTTCCTTAAACATCTAGGTAGTACTAATAGAAAAGAAATTAACCGTAGACGTGAAAGTTGTGAATATTAACCCCTTGAGAGGCGATGGGATATATTTTATCTCACCTAAGTTTAATCAAGATTTGCACCGGAAACTTTTAAATAAATTTTATTTTTGTAACTTTGATGGAAAAAACTTGTAAAATTGCTTTTCCTTATTTTGAAACAAAAATTTTCAAAGATCCGGTGTGAATTTAACATTACAGGAACACAATCACTTTCTCAAGGGGTTAAATGAAATGGATTTGAATTAAAAATGGGACTTGCAAAGCTGAACTTAATTCATACATTTGTTTTAGAAATATAATCTGTTATTACGGTGTGCTTCTTCAAGAGTTTTATTTTTTATACTTTACAGATATGAATTATGAAATATTTAAGAAAAAAAAATATAAGCATTACTTATTACCACCTTCCCACGTAATGAAAGAAGAAAAAAACTTTAAACCAGAAATTTTATTTAATGAAATAAAGTATATTTCAAATCTACCACATAGAGGCAAGACACATTTAATTAAATAAATTTTCTGGTTCAAAGTATTTATTTTTGGGAAAAACGGCTTATTGGCAAATATGGGTATGTGTTTGGGACAGTTTGTGTGATAAAAAATGGTCTTTATTTAAACGAGGAGGGTGTGAGGGCCTTTTTCTTTTGTATGCCTCTTGTCAAGGATCTCCGAACAGACCTAAATTGTACCTAATTAGACACCTGAATCCCACCTTAACCCTCCCCCCCTCCAAAAAATGCTTATTTAAAAATATGCACTCTTGTGAGTTATGAGTGTTTATACAATAGTATAACTTACTGAATTATTCATATGTACCTTGGTAGAAAAAAGGCCCAATGCATTTTTCATCTCTTAAAGTCGAATAAAATGAAAGAAATAACCTTTCACATTTTAAAATGAAAAATTTAAAGGGCAAAAACTTATCAAAGCAGAACAATAATTTAGAATTAACAAAATTCTTTTAAAATATTTCTATCAAACAAAATGATAAACAATAACAGTGGTAATTGTTAGTCCAATATTAATACTTAAAAAATCCCTTTTTTAAGTATTAATATTGGAAAATCCCTTTTTTAGAGCCTTTTTTTTTTTAATAAATCAGTTTGAGTTCAGCAAGCAAACTTTATTTAAAATAAAAGGCTCTAGGAAGAGGATAAATAATAGAATTTAACAGGATTATTTAAATGAAGGAGTAGTATTTGTTCAGAAATAAACTAAGAAAATATGGAACTTTAATTCAGCCCCCCTCCCCCCTCAAAAAATAAAACAAAATTTGGATATTTTTGTTTAAATATTTTGTTTCAAATGATTGTAGTAAAGCTAATAGAAATTAAAAGTGAGCATATTTAAATTTCTAACTCCTAAAATTTTAATGTATGTATATTTCGCAAAATCTGAAAATGAATATTCTGAAATCGCTTTCATTTATACACCCAACCAACCAATCTATAATTCATCGCTTTCTCATCAAAATTTGCTTGATAACTCATCTAAAAGTCATCGGACATTCATCGTCATGAAATCGTACTCCTCGGGGATTCATCATATTTTTTTCTAAAATTCATCAGGTTGCGATCATCCATTGATCTAAGGCCAATGAGACATTTCTGAGTAATTGCCGATGAAAATCATCCCTGTCCGATGAGAATACGATAATCGGCCACTTATCGTGTAATCGGATTTCGATGAGAGGCCATTCAAGGGCCAGACACAATTTGCTACTAGGGTAATAGTCCGATTGCATTGAAGTTGATACGTGTTATTGGGGTTTACTGTGCCATGATCGGTATTAAAAATGAAGTGTGTAGCATTATCGGTTCATTTACTGGGACACTCAAAAGCATTCCGTTACATTACGGCTTACGGGGAAAAAACGTTTGCGGTGTATTTTAATGATGTTACACTATGTATATATATATTAAATACAGTAGGACCTCTTTTATCAGAAACTCTTTTAACCGAAACTCTCGGTTAACCGAAATTCATTTGTAAAGTTTTTTTTTTCTTTTACTATCACATTCTTACGCGCAAAATCCATTTTGAAAGCTTCCTTGTATTCCTGTGTGCAAGCGGTCCTTTTCGAAATACGTATACACATAAATATTTTCGATCCCCCTTTTTAGAGTTCCTTTGAATTTAAGTTGAGCTCACGTAAGCTGCGGTGTGGATGTGGAGCGAAGAAAACGAAGAAATTAGCAATTATGAAGCTTTTGAATGTTTTTGAATGTTTTTTGCAAAACGTTTGGCATGACTGGAGCAGCAAAAAGACTGTGATACGGGTGAACGAATAATATTAAAAAACTCCGTGATAGAGCTTCAAAGCAAAGGCAATCGAAACTGCGGCAAACAAAACATTTTTTCAAACCCTTGTGATATATCTAAAAGGTATTTAATTTCAAAATTAAATTTCAGGTGATTTATTCTTGTTTCTATTTTGCTATTACTTTATTTTTATTAAGCACTTGTTTCCATAATAAGAAATATTGGATATATTTCTCCTTAATCTTAAAATTGAAGCATTCTCGATTATCCGAAAATTTATTTTCCGAAAGAGGGTCGGTCCCAATTACTTCGGATAATCGAGGCTCTACTGTATGTAGAAATTTTTATATATAACTGAAGTGTACTAAAAAATGCTTACTGTTGAATCTGATATGCATATAATTTATCGTTCATTTACAGGGTCACAGTAAAGTACTTGGATACAATCCTGCATATGAAGAATAATTACTGGAAATGCGTTTTCTGTTTCCATGAAAGTTGCCATGTTTTGAAATTTACGTGTATTTTTTTGCATATTACTTGATGTGCATAAATTCTATAGATTATATATAAGGTAAAGCAAACTATATCAAGTGCATTTCCGTTTATTGACGGAAATTGCTGAATGAGGAATTCCAACAGTGCTATGCGTTTGATTGAACTAACTTTTAGCATACTTTTCAATATGCATGTAAATCTATGGATTATGTACAGGGCTGCACAAAACATAATCGGAAATTTTTCGTACTATTTATGGTAATGGCAGAAATTTGATTTTCAAATACGTTATGCATTTTCGAAATTGTTTGTTTAGACATCTTTTACGTTATTCTTAATGTGTTGGAAAGTGTTTCATAATTTATGCTGAACGCGTAACTTTTTGTTTTTGTTTTTATTGAAAACTTTATTGCATTTTTTACATAATATACAGTGTCATCGAAAAATAATGGCTAGATTTTAAATAACTGTCACAAAAAAAAACTATGAAAGGTAATTTATTGGTTTTAGCCTTATAATGTGCGGCAAAAATTTTTTTTTTTTCATACCTTAGTATGTTTCAATGTGAGCACCGTTCGGTGTGCAACAGGAGCAAATGTGTGCAATGTGAGCACCAGGAGCAGTTTGACCTGGATAAGTTCTCCGAAAAAGCCGCTGTACACTGACTATTGACTTTGACTCCACATACCAAATCACACACTGTGCTTTTTGTTGCACGGTCAACATCGTACTGTGCTTTTTGTTGCACGGTCAACATCGTACTGAGCAGCTGCAGTCTGGCGCGTCGGCTGACCTTAACGACTGCACAACGAATCCGCGCATAACACAGACACGCAAACGAATTCTGGTGAACTAAAACCAAATTTACGTTCACCAGTTATCGTCTAGTGAAAGAATTACTCATTTAACGTAAAAGGATTCGATATTATGATTGTTTTTTAAAATCTAGGCATTATTTTTCGATGACCCTGTATTTCGTTTAGATTTCCCACTGGAAACACACCAAATTATATTTTTGTAGGGAATATATGAAGTATGTATACAAATAAAGTTTTCAAATTCATTAAAAACGATATAGACCGGGAAACGGCAGCACATAAAATCCCCTCATCGACTTCACTGTCTAAACTCCAGAATTAGTTAAAACTCGATTAGCATATTAAAACGCAATCGGTCTGCCAATACATATTTTTGTGGAAACACCTGAAAACCCGATTTTAGCGGTTGCGGGAGGTTTACCACTGTGTTTTCCTGCTCCCAGTCCTCCATGTTTATCATACCTTTGGGTACAGGAAAACACAATGGTAAATCTACGATTCAATAGCTAAAATCGCTTTTTCAGGTGTTTTCCACCAAGATGTGACTTGGCAGACCGATTGCGTTTTAATATGCTAATCGTAATTTAACTAATTCCGAATTTCAGCCGTAAACTTGATGAAGTGATTGTCTGTGCTACTGCCTCCCGGTCTAACACTTCCGTATTAGCCGTTTGCCAGGGGTTTATGGCCGAATGAATCAAAAAAGATTTCGCTACTTACAGCAGACTTTTTGATTATGATAATTTCAGTAGTTTATGTGCGTAGTTCGATTAAATGTCTGTTTAAATGTGTGTTTTATATGTATTATTTTATTTTATTATTTATTTATTGAAGAAGTTTTAATTTGATCATGGAATATTAGTCGGTAACATATGCTGAACTATTTACTTTCTTTTAACTGCTAACTGGTTATTCTTTCATAATCGGCTTGCACGCGATAGAGATGTGTTTAAAAAAATCGCGCATGAAAATTATTTTTTAAATCACTAAACATAAGTTTTCAAACAACAGGGTTACATTTTTCAAACAAATTGCATTTAAAAGAACATTTCTTTCCCATCGAACGGTGTCAAAATTAAAAATATGCTATGTTTAGAAATTAAGTAATAATAAAAAAAGTAATAATTTAACTTATGGATACCGTGAATATTACACCAACGGGCATGTTTTTGCTTTATAATATAGATTGTATCTTATAATAAGTAAATAAAAAAATCGAGATTTTTTTTTTTCTTTGCAGCGAAAAAAGCTCCAACACCACGATTTTGAAAGTATATTAAGAAATATTTTACAATTTAAAATTCAACACGGATATTTGACTTTTTACTTTTTTATAAAACATTTGAATTAGACATTCTTTATTTTCGTATTTGCAGGGATTTCATAAAAAAAAAAAAGGTTCAAATATAGAACCTCACTTTGATTTTGCAATAGAGTATATGTGTATCCTATAGCTATGAATTTTTAAAATAAACATTATTAATTACCACTCCTCTTAAAGCATTTTTTTTTTAATGTGGGTAAATATATTAATATAACACATATTTAAAGAACAGGGTGATTTTTTTTTTAAGTAGCGAAAGTAAAAACCCTATAACAAAAGAACCACTGATCCAAATGACCTGAAATTTCAGCAAAATGCTCTCAAAGCTATGGGAATTTTTTAGGCGCGGTAAGAAAATAAAACTTAAAATCGCACCGACAGATGGCGCTGTAAGTCTACAGAAACAAAGAATGACGTTCGTGGGAGAAAAACAGTGGACGGTACTTTGGGAAAAATAATACGTACTTTATTATGCATGTGAAAAACATACAGAATGCAGTAATTGGGAAAAGGAACTGCGCACACTTTCCCAGAAACAGAACGAAATGAAAATATGGAGTAAAGTAATCATACGGAACTGCGCCACTAACGCAAAAGATTTTCAATGTGCTGTCCATCGTTTTCAGCTACGAGTTAGAAACCTGAAACCACATATCCCACAACAGAGCGAAGATTGTCCGGCTGGATGCTATGGATCTGGTGCACAATGCGTGCCTTTAAGTCAGCTAAGTTGATTAACACCAGCACAATACACACTACTCATTAAGTAAATTCCTTAGCTGGCCAGGCTGTTGAGAAATTGCGGATTATATTCCTAATCTGAGTAATAATGTTTTCTTTTTCTCAAAGTACTGTCCATCGTTTTCTCCTACTGAAGGTAGTCGTTTCTGTTAGATATCCTACATTAGAGAGAGATTGGACATTGACGAAATGTCCGCCATTTTCGTTACAAAGTAGATGGAACGCCGTACAACGCAATGCATTTTCATCAGCGTCTAATATTTTTTATTCTATTAAAATTATGAAAATTTCATTTTATATACCTTCAAAGAATCTTTCAGAACATAAATATGAGCACATTTCTATTTTAATGAGTAAGAATTCTCAGAAAATGCATTTTTTACTCTATTTTTTTTACTAATTAACATAGTGGGCAGAGGAAGATTGGACATGTAAGAACTTTATTTTAATTTCGCAATATTTGAGAAAATTATTTTTAACGATTATCAGATAGAAAAGGAACTATATAATTCAATTTTTTAAAACTATCTATAATTTATTACGCATTTTAAAACAAGAGTAATTATTATAATTTTCACCATTCATAATTCATTGATAATTTCAGAAGCAATAAGATTTGAACATATCATATACCACTCCTATTTAACTATGTATGTGATTCAAAGTTGATTTAATATGTGCGCTGAAAATATTTTATGATAAGTTTCTACGTACTGCTACTCATCTTTATTTTTTTTTGTTTTTTAAAATACAGAAGTCTGGTATATAGTATTAGAATGAGTACTGTTATCATAATATTAAATGAAAGTTTAGAAAGAAAAAATTAAATAGGGGCACTTCTGATAGAAGAAACAAAAAATATGAAAAACAAATTCTATAAATAAATCAAAATGTAAAATCGCTCTGCTGCGTAGCGTAAAACAGCTGAGTAAAAAAAAAAAAAAAAAAAAAAAAAAAAAATGCATTTTCTGAAAATTCTTACTCATTAAAATGGAAATGTGCTTATATTTATGTTCCGAAAGACTCTTTGAAGGCATATAAAAAGAAATTTGCATAATTTTAATAGAATAAAAAGCGTTAGACGCTGATAATAATGCATTGCGTTGTAAGGCGTTCCCTCTACTTTGTAACGGAAATGGCGGACATTTCTTCAATGTCCAATTTCTCTCTAATGTAGGATCTCTAGTTTCTGTTAGAGATCCTACATTAGAGAGAGATTGGACATTGACGAAATGTCCGCCATTTTCGTTACAAAGTGGATGGAACGCCGTACGATGCAATGCATTTTTATCAGCGTCTAACACTTTTTATTCTATTAAAATTATGAAAATTTCATTTTATATATCTTCAAAGAGTCTTTCAGAACATAAGTATGGACACATTTCCATTTTAATGAGTAAGAATTCTCAGAAAATGCATTTTTTACTCTATTTTGTTTTACTAATTAAAATAGTTGGCAGAGGAAGATTGGACATGTAAGAACTTTATTTTATTTTCGCAATATTTGAGAAAATAATTTTTAACGATTATCAGATAGAAAAGGAACTATAGAATTCAATTTTTTAAAACTATCTATAATTTATTACGCATTTTTAAACAACAGTAATTATTATAATTTTCACCATCTTTGCATTGATAATTTCAGAAACAATAAAATTTGAACATATCATATACCACTCCTATTTAACTATGTATGTGATTCAAAGTTAATTTAATATGTGCGCTGAAAATATTTTATGATAAGTTTCTACGTACTGCTACTTCTCTTTGATATTCTTTTTAAATACAGAAATCTGGTAAATATATAGTATTAAAATAAGTATTGTTATCAAAACATTAAATGAAAGTTTAGAAAAAAAATTAAATAGGGGCACTGCTGTTAAAAGAAACAAATAAAAAATATGAAAAGCGAATTCTTTAAATAAATCAAAATCTGATAACTAAGTAAAATTGCACTGCTGCTTAGCGTAAAACAGCTGAGTAAAAAAAAAAAGGCATTTTCTGAGAATTCTTACTCAGTAAAATGGAAATGTGCTTATATTTATGTTTCGAAAGACTCTTTGAAGGCATATAAAATGAAATTTTCATAATTTTAATAGAATAAAAAGTGTTAGACACTGATAAAATTGCATTGCGTTGTACGGCGTTCCATCTACTTTGTAACGGAAATGGCGGACATTTCTTTAATGTCCAATCTCTCTCTAATGTAGGATCTCCAGTTTCTGTTAACTTACAGCGCCATCTATCTGTGCGATTTTAAGTTTTTTTAACCACACCTAAAAAATCCCCATTACTTTGGGAGCATACTGTGAAATTTAAGGTCATTTGGAACAGTGGTTCTTTTGTTATAGAGTTTGACTTTCACAACTTAAAAAAAAGTCAAATCACGCTGTACAAAAATATTGTAAGAGCAAACATCCAAAATGATTTGAATATCTATAGGCTGTACACAATTCTATAAGTAGCTTAAATTACATGCTCTGATAAAGTGAAACACAGAAAATGTCATGAGAAATGAATGTTAAACAAAACCATGTCTTATAGTTATGTATATTTATTTTTATTAAAAATAAATCTCAATTTTGTAAAATTCTTTTTACTTAAATGAAATTATTTTAATGATATATTATTCTTTGATAAACCCTGAGTATTTCTCTGATTCAATAAAAAGTTTTTGTAAAAAGTTTTCCTTCTCTACTTTAAATTCTCCGTGGCTCAAGATCTCAGAAGAAGCTTTCAATTAATACTACAACGCTCTTTACATTTCTGTTTTAAAATGATAAGGTTTCAAACAAATAATCTGTTAAACAGTTTCTTTAATTTCTGAATTCAGAGCCTTCCTTTATTGTAGAATAAGAAGAAATCTTTTATTGTCATATCATCTATTGTTATAATTGCTATTTAACAAATCCATAGAATTTCTCTAATTCACTCTAGTTTTTCTTATGAAAAGTTTTCCGTGAACACAAATTTTTAGAATAATCTTTTAATTATTATTACTCCGCTCTTTACATCGCTGTTTTAAAATGATAAGAATTAAAAAAAATAATATATTAAACTGGTTCTTAAATTTCTGAATTCGTAGCCTTCATTTATTACAGAAGAAAAAAGAACTATTATTGTCATATCTTCTATTCATTTAAATGCTATTTAACAAATCCATAGAATTTCTCTAATTCATTTCAGTTTTTTTTTTTTTTTTTTTTTTTTTTTTTTTTTTTTTTTTTTTAAAGTTTTGCTTCGCTCTTTTAAATTCTCTCTGACACAAATTCTGAGAAGGAACGGTCAACTACTAACACTCCGCTCTTTACATTGCTGTTTAAAATGATAAGCTTTAAAAAATAATCTTTTAAACTGTTTCTTTAATTTCTGAATCCGTAGCCTTCAGTTATTATAGAAGAAAAAGAGACTATTATTGCCATGTAACCTATTGTTTTAAATGCTATTAAACAAATCCATAAAATTTCTCTAATTCACTCCAGTTTTTCTTGTGAAAAGTTTTCCTTCACTGCTTTAATTTCTCCGCGACACAAATTTTTAGAATAATCTTTTAATTATTATTACTCCGCTTTTTACATCGCTGTTTTAAAATGATAAGGATTTAAAAACAATATATTAAACTGGTTCTTAAATTTCTGAGTTCGTAGCCTTCATTCTTTATAGAAGAAAAATAAACTATTATTGTCATATCATCTATTGTTACAAATGTTATTTAACAAATCCATAAAATTTCTCTAATTCATTTCAGTTTTTTTTTCCAAGTTTTGCTTTGCTACTTTAAATTCTCTGTGTCACAAATTCTGAGAAGGAGCTTTCAATTACTAATACTCCGCTCTTTACATTGCTGTTTTAAAATGATAAGCTTTAAAAAATAATCTTTTAAACTGTTTCTTTAATTTCTGAATTCGTAGCCTTCAGTTATTATAGAAGAAAAAGAGACTATTATTGTCATAGAAAATAAGTTAAAACTGGTGTGAATGAATAAGAACAAAAATCTTCTTAAAACACCATCAAAATTTTTTAAATGCGCTAGGCCTTTCGAAAGATCCGAGTCTTTCTTCGTCAGGCGCAAAGAAGACGTGCTTCTACTATAAAAGTAAAAGCAAGACTGCTATTATATTACATATTATTGTCATATCATCTATTGTTTTAAATGCTACATATTTAACAAATGCATAGAATTTCTCTAATTTGATGCAAAAATTTTTTGAAGAGTTTTTCTTTATTACTTTAAATTCTCCGCGACACACATTTTTAGAAGTAGCTTTTAATTGTTAATACTCCGTTCTTTACACCGCTGTTTTAAAATGATAAGGATTTAAAAAATAATATATTAAACTGATTCTTAAATTTCTGAATTCGTAGCCTTCATTTATTATAGAAGAAAATGAAACTATTATCGTCATATCATCTATTCATTTAAATTCTATTTAAAAAATCCATATAATTTCTCTAATTCATTTCAGTTTTTTTTTTTCAAGTTTTGCTTTGCTACTTTAAATTCTCTATGACACAAATTCTGAGAAGGAGCTTTCAATTACTAATACTCCGCTCTTTACATTGCTGTTTAAAAATTATAGGCTTTAAAAAATAATCTTTTAAAGTGTTTGTTTAATTTCTGAATTCGTAGCCTTCAGTTATTATAGAAGAAAAAGAGACTATTATTGTCATATCACGTATTGTTTTAAATGCTATTTAACAAATCCATAAAATTTCTCTAATTCATTTAAAAATTCTTTTGAAGTGTTTTTCTTTACTACTTTAAATTCTCCGCGACACACATTTTTAGAAGTAGCTTTTAATTGTTAATACGTCGTTCCTCACACCGCTGTTTTAAAATAATAAGGATTTAAAAAATAATATGTTAAACTGTTTCTTTAATTCCTGAATTCGTAGCCTTCGTTTATTATAGAAGAAAAATAAACTATTATTTTCATATCATCTATTGTTTCAAATGTTATTTAACAAATATATAGAATTTCTATAATTAATTTCATTTTTTTTTTCTCTGAAAGGTTTCCCTTCACTACTTTAAATTCTACGTGACATAAATTCTGAGAAGGAGCTTTCAATTATTAATACTCCTCTCTTTTCATTGATGTTTTAAAATGATAAAATTAAAAAAATAATAATATTTTAAACTGTTTCTTAAATTTCTGAGTTCGTAGCCTTCATTTATTATACAGTAGCGTTCAAAAGTATTTTGATAAAGATAACAATTGACTTAATTTAAAACAACAATAAAATACAAAAATTAATCATTTATTTTATTTAACCATATTCAGTGTTTTATAGAATTTTAATAAATTAACTGCCATTTGCTAGAAAAGAACGTGGAACCCATGATAAAATAGTAAAATGATAAATCAAAAGTATTTTGACATTATAATAAAACAATACGTTTACAATAAAATAATAACGTTTTAACACAATAATTAATCAAATATAGTAATGTGTCAGTCAATATTTAGTAGTATATCCTCTGGCCCTTATTTCAGCCTCACAACGCGTGGGCATCGACTCGACTAACTTTTGTATTCGATCTAAAGGAATTCGGTCCCACTCATTTTTAAGATCTTAGTATAAAGCCGCTATATTTGAATAATTTTGGCATCTTATTCTACGATCTAACTCCTTCCCCAGATGCTCTATAGGGTTCAAATCCGGACTTTGACTTAGCCACTGTAGAACCTTGACTTTTCAGCGTTTCATAAAATCACTTTCGTACTTGGATTTGTGTTTCGCTCCATTATCTTGCTGAAAATACCACTTAGAAGGCATGTTTTGTTCAGCATATGGTAGCATATGGGTCTTTAATATTTCAGCATACATGAACTGATCCATATTCCCCTCAATTCGAACTAAGGATCCAACTCCGCTGCGAGAAAAACAACTCCAAACCATCACATTGCCGCCTCCATGTTTGACGGTGGGTATTTTGTATCGAAAATCATATTTTTGGTTTTTAGGACGTCGAATGTAATTGATTCCACCAGACGACACAAAATTAAACTTGCTTTCATCGCCTCACAAAACATTAGACCACTGTACACTTGTCCACGAATTACGTCGTTTTGCGAATGCAAGTCTAGCCTTCTGATTCTTAGCAGATATCTAAGGCTTTCTTGTTGCTCTTCGGCTATGTAAACCATAGAGGTTTTGGTGTCGTTTGGCAGTTGAAACGTGTAAGTCTATGCCATAATTTTCTTTCAGTTCATTTTTTTTTTACTACAGCCGAATTAGGACAATCACTTGAAGATAGTAGCTTTTTTATAATACGGTGAACATTGCAAGTTGTTTTTTTCGGTTGGCCACTTCGAGGCTTATTTTCGATAGATTTCGGTTTATTAAATCTTTATTCCATGTACTAACAAGCTGCTGAAACACGTTAAAAAACGAGCAACTTCTGCTTGCGTCCTTCCTTGCTTAAGTGCACTTACAGTGGCTTTTCTAAATTCACTAGAATATTATTTCCGTTTCAGCATTTAAAAATAATCACAATAAGTCAATAGAGGCACTAATCAAAGCTATAGAGTAACTGACGCCTTCAACAATTAAATGCACACTAATTGTCAAAATACTTTTGAGATAAGGAGGAGTCATATTTCTTCGTTGGCGCCGAATAAAAACGAACAAGTTGAAACTTCATACTTTTGAATAACTGCAGTCATATTGCTCTTAATGTTGGGAAATATATTTTCTTTTGTCTTTTTATATTAAACAAAATAAGAGCGAAAATAATGGTGTCAAATACTTTTGAGCGCTACTGTACAAGAAAAAGAAACTATTATTGCCATACCATCTATTGTTTTAATTGCTATTTAACAAATCAATAGAATATTTATAATTTATTTCTTTTTTTATGAAGGGTTTGCATTCATTTCTTTAAATTATCCGTGACACAAATTCTTTGAGGAATTTTCAGATATTAATATTCTGCTCTTTACATTGCTGTTTTAAAATTATAATGTTTAAAAAATAATCTGTTAAACTTTCTTTAATTTCTGAATTAATAGTCTTCATTTATTACAGAAGAAAAATGAACTTTTATTGTCGTATCATCTATTGTTTTAAGTACTATCTGACAAATCCATAGACATTCACTAGTTTATTTCAGTTTCTTTTTTGAAATGTTTCTGACTCTGTTTTGAATTACTTATGACATAAATTCTTAGTGGAAGCTTTTAAATATTAACACTTCGCTCTGTGCATCTCTGTTTTCAGTTGATAATTGTTTTTTTTTTTTTCAATCTGTTAAACGTTTTCCCTCATATTTTAATTCGTATCCTTGATTTATTACAGGAGAAAAATAAAATTTTATTTTCCTATTATCCATTTTTTAAATGATGTTTAAGAACCCTAAGGATTCTATAAATCATTTGAATTCCTTTTTGAAAAATTTCTGTCAATGCTTTGAATTCACTTGACATAAATCCTTAGTAGAAGATTTTAAATATTTGTATTTCGTCCTGTATATCGTTGTTTTTAGTTGATATGTTTTAGCATTATTATTTAATCTATTAAGAGTTTTTTTGTAATTTTTAATTATATCCTGCATTTATTATAGAAGGAAAAGAAATTTTTGTTGTGATACAAATATTGTTTTAATTTCTGTTTAGCAAACACTTAGAATTATCTAATGCATTTCAATTGCTTTATAAAAAGATTCCCTTCATTGCTTCAAACTAACTGAGACATAAATCCTTAGACGAAACTTATAAATATTATTACTTTTACTCTGTGTTAGATTGATAAGCGTTTTTAATACTTTCCATCATAGTTCAAAAATGTTTATGAATACGGTTTATCTGGCTGTCTGTCTGTCCATGCTTTAACACACGTAAATGTATTCGGATTTTCGTGCAAGTGGCATATGTTAATGCTGTTTACCATGGCATGTTCGGTTTTGAATATGAAATGTGTAGCGTTAATAGTTCATTTACGGGAACATTCAAAAGAAATAACGTTACATTATGGCTAACGGGTAAATATCGTTTGCAGTGCATTTTAATGACATTATTTCAAATAGATTGAAATTGATAAAAATCACTGAATGTCATTATAGGATTATCATTATAAAATAGGGCATCCATAGCATTTATTGTTCATTTGCAAGAACACACAAAAAAACCGGTTACAGCACAGTCTTTGAGCAAAAATTTGTGGAAGTGCGTTTTCAATTGTGGTATGCGTTTTTAAATTTAACTCTTTTTTTTTCATGTTACTCAATGTATAAAAAAATATGCCTTGTATACAGGGCTAAACAAAAGCATTCACGTACCATTCTAATTATTAACGAAAATTTCTGACATAAATTCTTAGTTTAATCTTTTAAAAATTACTACGTCGCACTTTACATGTCTGTTTTAATTTGATAATTGAATATTTTTGTTTCTTTTTAATCTGTTAATCGTTTTCTCGAGTTTTCTAAGTCATTCCTTTGAATTCTTATACTTCATTTATTATAGGAGAAAAATGAACTTTTATTGTCATATTATCTATTATTTTAAATGAGATTTTAGAACCATTAGGATTTAAATAATTCATTTGAGCTTACTTTTGAAGTTTTATTTCAATGCTTTAAATTCCCTTGACATGAATTCTTAATATAGAAGTTTTTAATATTTATAATTCGCTCTGTATATCTCTGCTTTAAGTTGATAAGTGTTTATCATTATTATTATTTAATCTATTAAACGTATTTCGTAATTTTTGAATTCGTATCATGCATTGATTATTGAAGAAAAAGAAGCTTTTATTGCCATACAATAAATCGTTTTAATTGCTTTTTAACGAACACTTAGAATTTCTCTAATGCATTTCAATTGCTTTGTAAAAAGTTTTCCCTCATTGCTTTAAACTCTCTGCGACATAAATTGTTAGGCGAAGTTTTTAAATATTAATACCTTTGCCCTGTGTTAAACTGACAAGAGTTTTTTTTTTTAATATAATCTTTCAAACATTTTTTTTTATTTCTTAATTCTTATTTATTAAAAAAGAAAGACAAATGTTCTCATATCAGCTTTTTTAATAAACCGACAGAATTTCTCTAATTCTTTTCAATTTTTTGTGAAAAGTTTTATTTTAGTGCTTTAATTTTGCTGTGACATACAATCTTATAAGACGCTGTTAAATTTTAATACGTTACATCGATTGTTAATACTTTACGTCTTCTACACATCTTTGTTTTAAGTTGATAAGTTTATTTTTAATTAATCTCTTAATTTTTTCTCTACTTTCTCAATTCTTATCACTGATTTGTTATAGATGAAAAATAATATTTTAATTTCGCACCATTGATTGTTTTATTTCTTTAACAAACCATTAGAATACCTTAAATTCATTTCAATTATTCTAATGAAAAGTTTTTCTTAACTACTTTAAATTTTCTGAGACACAAATTCTTATAATAAGGTCATATATATTTATTAATTCGCTCTCCATAGCACTAATTTGAGTTGATAAAGGTTTTAAAAAAACTTAATCTGTTGAAATTTTTCTCTAATATTCTTATTCGTAATCTTCATTCATTAAAAACAAAGGAAAATTCCATTTTCGTATTTTTATTTTTTTTAGCAAACCCTTATACTTTCTCTAATCCAGTTGAATTTCTTTGTAAAAAATGATACTTCACTGATTTAAGTTATCTCCGACAGAAATTCTTAGAACAAGCTTTTAAATATTACTACTTCGGTTTGAGCAATGTTTTATGTTGAAAAAGTTTTTTTTATTATTATTTAATCTCTTAAAGGTTTATGCAATATCTGAAATCGTACATTTCATTTATTATAGACGGAAGAGAAGATTTTTTTTTTGTCATATCATCTTTTATTTTAAGCGTTTTATAACAAATTCTTTCGAATATCATAGGATAAAGTGTCCATATTTCGTCCCCCAGTCACTTTTAGGCCTTAAATATTGTAATTTTCAGTGAAAACCTACCAAATTTGGATTTTACATAGACTACCCACGCACAGAGATACATAGGCAAATATCGTACAAAAAAATTTTAACAACGTAAAAAATTGTTTTTTCAAAAGTATCTAAAAAATGCAAAAAAAAGTCCCAATTTAGACCCCCCCCCTCCCCCCCCCAAAAAAAAAAAATCCATTACGACGAGGCTTAACTTACAACTAAATGAGAATTTATTTCTAAATGAGTAAGTAATTTAATTTAGATTAAAGTAAATACAAAGAAATGTACTAATTATCAGTAGAAGAATAACATAACGAAACATCAGCCATCCAACATGAAGAAATTTATCATGAAAAAGCATTCTTAACTTCGTACTCGGGATGAAAATAAGAACTGCAAGAGGGGCGAAATTGGGACCACGCTACATCCCAATATGTCGGAGCTTCAGTTCCGTTAAGTTGAACTGAGCGTTCTAAAACTCACTGTATGCTACTGTCAGCATCTTACATACGTAAAATACATGCAAGGAATGAGAAATAAATACTTACAGTACAGCATATAACGTTTTACAAACGACGTAATAAGAACTCAGGTCTTCTAAAAATAGGAAATTCGGCGAATTTAATTTATGAATACGTCTTGGCGAACTAGACTTTCAATACTGACCCCTTTTACCTTCCTCCCCTGTGCCTTGCGTGATAAATTGCGCCACTTTCGCAGAAGCGGAAGAGTTAAGGGGTACGAAATTAGGAAAGGGGGTGAAAAATGGGCACTTTACCCTATTAGAATAATAATAATTAATATTTTTAACAAACCCTTTGAATTTGCCTGATTCATTTTAATTTCCTCTTCAAAAAATTTCTTCCACTGCTTTAAATTCACCGTGATATAAATTATTTGAAGAATATTAATACTTCGCTTTATAGATCACTGTTTTAAATTGATAAGGGTTTTCTTATAAAATCTTTTTAACAATTTCTCTAGTTTCTGACTTCATGTCCTTCATTTAATATAGACGAAAAAAATATTGTGATATCATACATATTTTTTAAACAAATCTTTAGAATAAATCTTATTTATTTCAATTTCATAGGCAAATTCTTTTCGCTGCTTTAAATTCCATGTGGCATAAATTCATTGAAAAAGCTGTATTAATTCTTCGCTCTGTATATTTCAATTTTAAGTTTATTGCTGTATTTTATTTTTTCTTTAATACTTTGTTAAATATTTTCTCTAATTTCTACATTCATATCCTTCATTTAATATAGCGGGCAATCCATTTCAAGTGGTCCAGAAAATGTCAAATTCCTTGTTCGACCATTTTTAAAAAATCTGAAATTTTTTGTACTACAACCCTAACATGATGGAAGTTCAAAATGACTATTATTTTAATTTTATTAATTTTTGTTTGTGCATGGCGGCCATCTTTGTTTCATCGTCTGCAGCAATTTTCTCACAAGAAGGGGTTACGGAAGTGTAAATAATTCATCGTTTATTTATCCAATTCAAGTGCGGATTAAAGCAATTTGTACAGAATACATTGGGCTAAAAATTTGGTAATGGAGTAGTATCCGAAACTAACTGCTTATTGGTAAAATTTAAGCATACAGTTTCAGGTTTTTTCCAAAATTTGTCCGTTTACAAGAGGAAATTTTTATAGCAAGGAAAACTGTCAACATGGCATAATTTTTTTTTACAAATAGGCCGAAAGTACTTATATTCACACGCCGAGTTCCAGATCTGGGACTTGCTTTCTCTTCGCTAAAAAAAATCCCAAATTTTTCAAAAATGACAAAAATCGGACTTTTCAGGCTTTGATATCTCTGGTGGGGCACGAGATAAAAATCTGAATTTTTTTTTATAACAGTATTGTATGGTAGTGTTATGCAAAAGAAATTTCAGGATGGAGATTTCACTATAAGCTGAGATATGGCAAGAGCAACATGTCAAAAGTATACTGCAAACTATAGTTTTGTTGTAGTCACAGCTAAGTATTTATCTCAAAGTATCCTTTAAATTTATTTTTTAGATTATCTTTAAATAATAGTAACAGAAAATAAATCTTTTGCAATTAATTAAAAAAATAATTATGCCTAAGGCTTACATTTTGTATGGTTTCAGTATTGTAATTTTAGTAACTAAAAGAAACCTCAGCAATTTTACATATATATACAAGATCTGTGACAAAAACAGAATAGGGAAAGAGAAAAGCTGTTAATGTTGGCATACTTGTTGAGACATGATCAAACTTGTCAAAACACATTCTTGCTTGTTGGTTTAAAAATCACAATTTTAATGCTGCTTGCCAGTCCCTGAAACTTGTTCCTACTATAAGTATATTCCTGTAAATGAAACATTATGCGATGTTACCATGCATCAGCCACAAGTAATTTTCAAAAAGTAAAGATACCCAAAGCCTTTTCAAAATTTATACTGCAGAAAATTCACATTTTTTCATATGAAGTAAGCTAGGAATTCTTAATGAATTGAGACTTGTACATAGTGATTTCAAAGTATATTTTTATGAGCCAGCAGGGCCAAGATCTTCAATCAAGTTATCAAGAGATGACAAGACTTGGTTCCTACAAATAAAATTTTGAGAAAGATCAAAATTGTGGTTTTTGAACAAACATGCAAGAATGTGTTTTGACACGTTTGATCATGTCTCAACAAGTATGACAACATTAACAGCTTTTCTTTTTCCCTATGTTGTTTTTGTCTCAGGTCTTGTATAAAAATATTTTTTTTTCTTTATGTAAATGTGCTAAGGTTACTTTTAGTTACTAAAATTACTTACAACAAAAAATACTGAAACCATACAAAATGTATGGACTTAGACATATATATATATTTTTTAATTAATTGCTAAGCTTTGCAAAGGGCTTTATTTTCTGTTACTATTATTTAAAGATAATCAAAAACATAAATTTAAATGACATTCTGAGATAAATACTTAGCTGTGACTTCAAAAAAACAATAGTTTGGCAGTATTGTTTTGATATGTTGCCGTTGCCATATCTCAGCTTGTAGTCAAATCTCCATCTTGAAATTTCTTGTGCATAACACTACCATACAATACTCTTATAAAAAAAAATTCAGATTTTTATCTCGTGCACCATCAGAGATATCAAAGCCTGAAAAGTGCGATTTTTGTCATTTTTGAAAAATTTGGTATTTTGTTTTAGCAAAGAGAAAGCAAGTCTCAGATCTGGAACGCGGCGTGTGAGTACAAGTACTTTCAGCCTATTTGTAAAAAAAAAAAAAAAAAAAAAATGTCATGTTGACAGTATTCCTTGCTAGAAAAACTTCCTCTTATAAACGGACAAATTTTGGAAAAAAACGGAAACTTTATGCTTAAATTTTACCAATAAGCAGTTAGTTTCGGAAACTACTCCATTACCAGATTTTTAGCCCAATGTATTCTGTACATATTGCTTTAATCAGCAGTTGAATTGGATAAATAAACGATGAATTATTTACAATTCCATAAACCCTTCTTGTGAGAAAATTGCTGCAGACGATGAAACAAAGATGGCCGCCATGCACAAACAAAAATTAATAAAATTAAAATAATAGTCATTTTGAACTTCCACCATGTTAGGGTTGTTGTACAAAAAATTTCAGATTTTTTTAAAATGGTCGAGCAACCAGTGCTGGACCACTTGAAATGGATTGACCCTAGCAGAAAAAGAAATTATTATTGTGTATTGTTGCAAATATAATTTTTAACAGCTTAGCTGAAATTTTAACCGGACAATGAGAAAAGCAAATTTCTTAACCAGCATACTAAACTACGAACTATAAACATTCTTTCAATATTAATAGTGTGATAATAAGGGAAAAAAAATAGATTTCTTCCTTTTGGCAACTGAAGAAATGTCTTTTGCGAAAAAAGGTGGGATAGTGTACTTTTAGAAAAGAGGTCGTGACCATGCATGTAAATTAACTAAACAGGTTATCGCGCAAACATGATACGATTGTTTTAGTTATAAGACAAACTTTTTTGAAAAAAACTTTTTTCAAATATTTTTCAATTGTTTTGTTGTTTCAAAATCAAAAATTGTAAATAGGAATCTTCCTTTTTATTTGCATTACATTTTTATTGCATTGGGTGTCTCTTGAACGATTTTTACGTATATATACACGGTGTTCCTAATAGACGCATATTTAATTCTAACGACATTAACGTTTCCGATAATAACAGTCCACTTCACTTTCACTGAAAACGTAAGCTAACCTTGGAATGTAATTTTTCCAATATATTTCACTTTAACTCTTTTTTTAAACTACTTTTTAAACTACCTCACAAACCGCTTGCCTAACTGATCTTTGAAACTCTTCATTTGCTAGGTTTATTGATAATCATCGTATTTCCGAACGTTGCTTGAGAAATTTTGAAAGTTTTATATACTCTGTAAGAAACGTTCATTGTTTCTTAATATATTAAAATATAAAATAACTTCTTCTGACATTAAATAATTAAATAAGCTGGTGTTAAGTGATAAGATAATCATAACATCTTAAAAAACACAATAAATATTTTAATAAATTCGTAAGGCCTTTCGAAAGAAGTAGTCTTTTTTTTCATCAGGCGCAAAGAAAACGTCTTATTTCTTTGAAATTTATCTTGCTGCTGTTTTGAAAATAGCAAGACGTGTTTTTTTCCGCCTGCTGAAGAAAGATTGGATCTTTCGAAAGGCCTTGCGCATTTATTGCAATTTTTATGATGCTTTTAATAAGTTCTTTTATCTTAATATCTTCTGAATTACCTACGATTCTGCAAAGCGTGCTGTATATTTAAAAACCTCAAAAGCTAATATATTTTCGAAAATTAAAGAATCATTTCTGCAAATAAGGTTCGTTTGTTGCCAGTGACTTTCGAACGCGTATCCGAATGGTCCTTATGGGTTATAATTTAATTTCCACAAACCCGAATATTCGTTTTGAGACTAATATCTGTTCTCAATAAAAGATTCTCAGCTGCGTAATTGGATTTATTCATGCAAGACTAACAAAATAATATTAATGTAATGTTAATGCTATTCATTTATCATGATTATTATAAAGCGTGTTTGTTTATCACGAAAATGTTTACTTGAGAAATGATTTCATACGAAACACCTACACTATATGGCCAAAGGTGACCGGTCACTTGCGATTTTAGACGTTTTGTTAAATATCTAGAAAATATATGAGGAATTATCCTGAAACTGCAGGTGTCTAAATAGTATAGTATAGTATAGGTCATATATTTCCGCGTAGATTTTTTTTCGAAACCCCATACGGAACTATCAATAAATTAAAAAAGGACGAATATCTTTTGGAAAACCATGTAAAAACTAATGTAGAAAAAGCGTTCAAACACGAGATTATTAATAAGTGGCTTATTGTAATATATTGTGTTTATTTTTATGAGGGTAACATGTATACGCGTAGAGAAATTAAGATTTTTATAAAAACTGTCCCAAATTTCGCCCAGTTTTTTCCTTATAACTTACAGAGTTGTTAATATAAAAAAAAGTTCTTTTCAGAAAATATGACAAACATCATTGTACACAATACCCTGCAATTAGAATTAAAAAATAACAAAAATTAGATGAAAAATGTGCAGGTTTACTAAAACATTTTTCCCTGCGCATGCGCGAATGCAATCAAAATATAATGCGCATATGTATTAGCTAAGTATATAGAGCAACTTTTGTGAAAGTCTAAAAATGATAGCTTGAAAATTCAGAAAATTATCGTCGATAGAATAAGCTCGAAATCCGTTGTTCCCAAAAGGAAGCAAAAAGATGAGGGGTTGTATCCAAACATAGTAGTATGTGCAATATTGTGTACGTTATCTTAGCACTAATCAACAGATATTTGATACAAACCCTTATCTTTTTGCTTCTTTTTGGTAACAATGGATTTTGAGCATATCCTATCGACGATAATTTTCAGAATTTTCAAGCTATGATTTTGAGACTTTCAGAAAAGTTTCTCTATATACTTAGCTAATAAATTATGCATATTATATTTTGTTTGAATTCGCGTATGCGCAGTGAAACATTTTTAGTAAACCTGTTCATTTTTCATCCAATTTTTATTATTTTTTAATTCTGATTGCAAAATATTGTGTACAAAGTTGTTTGTGATATTTTCTGAAAAGAACTTTCTTTTATATTAACAACTCTGCAAATTATAAGCAAAACACTTTGCGAAATTTGGGACTGTTTTTATAAAAACCTTAATTTTTTTACGAGTGTACATGCTATCTTCATTAAAATGAACACAGTATATTACAATAAGCCACGTATTAATAATCTCGAGTTTGAACGCTTTTGCTCCATTAGTTTTTACAGGGTTATCCAAAAGATACTCGTTCTTTTTCAACTTGTTGACGGTCCCCTATGGGGTTTCAGGGAAATATCTTCTCGAAAATATATGACCTATACTATACTGTTTACACACCTGTAGTTTCAGGTTAAATCTCTCATTTATTTTTCTGCAAAACGCCTAAAATCGCAAGTGACCGATCACTTTTGGCAATATAGTGTATATTCTGGGTTAAGGAAATTGATTAATAGTGTATATAAACTACTCGCAAATGTCTCCGAAAATCCGTGGCAGCAAATGAAGTTTAGCTTTTATAAATTTTTCTTTAAATCGAAAGAGTAAAGTTATTTCTGAGTTTTCTAAATATAATGAAAACTTTTTGAAGTCATATATAACTCGAAAGAGGTTATAGTATATTTTCGTTTGAGTTTATGTTATATTTTCTTAGATTAATAAACATTTTTCTTTTTTTACAGAGTTCATCCGACTTATCTTTAATTCTATCGATTATAAGTCACGTAGTTAATAAACAATCTGTTAATAAACACTCTTTTAAAATATCAGCTCTTCAGCAATGTTTTTGAATTTCCAGTCACATTGTAGGATAAATTTCCTTCAAATGAGTCTAAATTTCCAACTGGGCGTAAAATGTCCGTACCAGGTTTCGTATCACACTGTAAAAAATCACAGATGTTTCTTAATCTACAAAAATGCACAATAATCACGAACGCAAATACATTGGTTATTAAAAATTAAGGAAAAGTCACAAAATGCTAATTTTTAAATAAGCGAACACTCAAAAGGAAATAATATAATTCGAATAATTACTATCTCTACAACACAGCTAGTCCATATAACATATCATTCATGCCACACATTGTCACAAATGTCACAGTCACTACGGTGAAGCAAAAAAATAGGAAATTCCTTACATCTCATTATGAGTCTCAAATGATCACGAGTCACCATGTGACTTTACAATGTAGTTATATTGTGACTCTCATGTGACTGTCATTTGTAGACTCAATTTCAAAGTCATCTTGAACGCTGCATTGTGATAAGTTACAAAATAATGTCACATTAAAGTCACATGATGACAATCAGGTGACAGAGATACTACTGTGAAGCACCATTGTGCTCCTTTGGGAAAAGTCTCCATGTGACTATAATATGATATTATTTGGTGACTTATCATAATGCAACGTTCGTGATGACTATGAAATTGAGTCTAAAAATGACAGTCACATGAGAGTCACAATTTAACTACATTGTAAAGTCACCTGGTGACTCGTCACAAAGCAGCAGTCACATTGACTTCTCAGTGGAGTCGCATATAGTGATCATTTGAGATTCATAATGAGATGTATTGAATTTCTTTTTTTTTTTTTTTTTTTTTTTTGCTTCACCGTAGTGACTGTGACACTTGTGACCATGTGTGACAAGAATGAGATGTTATATGGGCTAGCTGTGATGTAGATATAGTAATTATTCGAATTATATTATTTCCTTTTGAGTGTTCGCGTATTTGAAAATTAGCATTTTGTGACTTTTCCTTAATTTTTGATAACGAGTGTATATAATAACATGTTCCGAGTCACCCAAGATTCAGAAAAGTGTTCCTATATCTTTAGAAACCTGAGAAAACAATTTATTTTGGAAATTTAAAGAAGATTTTACAAAAATAAATTTTTATTAGCTGCCCGACATTTTCGGAAACGTTTCCTAGTAACTTTTGCAATGCATTAATTAGTTCTCTGTACCCGAAAAATCGGTTAACATTTCCAGCTGCGTAACTGAATTTGTGCATGCAATTGCAACAAAATAATGTTAATTTTCATATTAATGTTAACTCTGTTAATATTGTATGTTTGTATGCTAAGCATGTTTTCTGAATATTAAAAATATTTACCTAAGAATTGATAGCATCCGAAAACGTGATATTCTGATCTGAGAAAACTAATTATTACACTGTAAAAGAAACTGAGAAACGTTTCCAAAATGACGGGCAGCTAAAGAAATTTTTTTTATATAAATTATTTTTTTAATTCTGAAAATAAATATTTTTCTGACGTTTTTAAAGGTAAAAGAAACTCTTTTAGTAATCTTCGGTGACTTGGAATAGGTTATTGTATATTTTCGTTCTTGATTATAGTACATTTTAAAACATTTAGAAACATCTGTCTTTTTTTACAGTGCAGGGAAACCTTGGCTGAAGCCAACTATGCTCTGCCATCTGAGTTATGCCGGACGAATCTAGAGGATCTAATTCACCCAGATAACATTTATTGATTATAGCACCTAGTCTGATATCTGATTCAGGTCAACAGAATAAATCGCAGGTAATGTAACTCCATAAAACGATGGATACGTAATTACACTAGATTAATTTTAACACAATTTTTCTAATTGGTAAGTAAATCATATGAGGTGTAAATTTCCAAATGTGAGAAAAATATTTGGACCATGATTTGAATCAGGGATCTCTTGGCTGAATAGCAGAGATCATTGACAAGTTTAGCCAAGAGATCCCTGGTTCGAATCCTGATATGGACATTTTTCGTTCAGTTGGAAATTTACAATTCATATGACTTATTTACCAATTAGACTTATTTACCAATAATAGTGTTAAAATTAATCTAATGTAAATATTCTTCATTAAAAACTTCGCCTACTTTAATTCATTGTTTGTTGCTAGTTAAACCGGAAAGAAAAAGATAAAAATGTCGCCAGTTATTAGCGAATAAATTGTGTATACGTATTTAAAGCACCTACTATACAAATAAATTTTTAACGCATGCCTTATAAAACGTTTCTTAAACAGTCTTAACTTTTGAAATAAACATTAAGTATAATACCTTTACATATAATAATATAAACAAAACTCTCAATAAAAGCTCAAAAACATCAAAAATTTATTTAGCAAGCGTTTGTTGTACATATCAATTTAGATATTTTGCTCACCTATTATTCTCTATTTTTTTCTATAGAAGGCATTTCTTTCAAAAAGACCTTAAAAGCAACTGAAACATATTACATATACATACATATACACATATATATATATAATGTTGAGTGAGCATTAAATTATAAACCTTAAAATTATTATTTTTGCATTTAAAAAGATCTCATCTTCTGTAAAACTGTAAAAATATTTTGGATTAAACCAATTTATTTGACGAAACCTTAGAAAACTTTAAATTTATTTCAATATTTCTTTTAGAAAAAGTTTCCTTTAAAGATTTTTGCGGCACATATGTTTTGAATATTAATACACATCTCCCTGTTTTATTGTCCAAATGTGACAAGATAATTATTTTTAATCTGCCAGAGTTAATTTATTTTTCTAATTTCCTGAATGCGTGACCTCCACTTACTTTGGGCTAAGGAAAAATAATTTAATGTCTTAACTTCCTCTCTCTGAGAAAGACTTTTTTTTCTCAAATTCTTAACATAAATTTGTCATACTGTTAAATCTCATTTAGAAATCCGAAATTCTAAAGAGTTTATTAAAATAAGGAAGATAAAATTTAATTTTTGACTAGTAGGGAAACTCGCAGCGACAAAAAAATGCTTTTTTGTTACGATAGAAATTTTTAGTTTTTTAAATAGCAGTCTTTAGAGCATCAAACATCCATTTTATGTAGAATGTTAGTCTTTTAAAACTTTCTGAAGACGTTTAACGTTTTTGTGTTTGCTTAAAAAATAACCAATTTTTTTTCCCTAGTTTTGTCATATTGTTTAGGACGTAAAACTCATTTTACATTTTTACTTTCTTCTATCTTCAACAGAAGAAAGCTTTGTAATCGAAATTTTTTCGACTTCCCGTTTTTGACGGATTTACACGTTTTAGGCGTCAGAGATTCCAAAAAACATTTTTATAGAAAATGTCTGTCTGCCCATGTGTCCGTGTGTCCGTATGTCCATTTGTCCGTATGTGGCCATTGTGCCATCGAAAACTGTATGAAGTTATTCATAGAATTGAACCAATTTTTTTTTACGTTTGTGGCTATGGCAAGCACCTCCTCCATTAATTTGAAAAAAACGCCGGTAGGCGGCGCTGTAATAGCGATTTTTGTGGCATTTTGAATATTTTACCATCAAAAAGTGTATGAAGTTTCGCTTAGAATTGAACACTTTTTTTTTAAGTTAGTGGCTATGGCAGGCAGGTCGTCCATTAATTTGGAAAAAAATACTCCGGTAGGGAGCGCTTTAATAGCGATTTTTGTGCTATTTTTCTGGCATTTTGAATATTGTACCATCGAAAAGTGTATGAAGTTATGCAGAGAATTGAACCAATTTTTGTTTAAGTTTGTGGCTATGGCAGGCAGGTCCTCAATTAATTTTGAAAAAAATCCTCCGGTAGGGGACTCTGTAATAGCGATTTTTGTGGCATTTTGAATATTGTACCATCGAAAAGTGTATGAAGTTATGCATAGAATTTAACCAAATTTTTTGCATATGTTTTTGGCCATAGAAAGAAAGTCCTCCCTGAATTTGGAAATATTCAGCCGAAAGGGAGCCCTATAATAGCAGTTTTTGTGCAATTTTCTTTCGAAGTTGATATAGTATTGAACTAATAAAAATGAAATTTTGACATTTGTAACAACATTTTGAAATATTAAAATATATGAGACAGAAGAACGTTTTTGGATTGGCACATCCATCTAGTTTAGGGTTTCTTTTATCCGACGAAACCCTGTTCGTCTCACTATTGTGTCTTTCTGTCTGTCACAGATTTCGTTCACAAAAAATGTATAACTTAGAGACCTCCGATCACATGCCAATTCATAAAACTTTGAAAAGTTCTTATATTATTTTAATTAAATGAATTATTTAAATGACATCTGATTGTTTTTATATTTAGTTTTTAAAACAGAACCTTAATTGCAGTCTTTTTAGCGCAGGCTGGATAGCTCCGTTGTAGCGCTTTTGCCTGCTAATCAAAAGTTTACCGGTTCAAAACCATCGGAGTTGATATATTTTTTAAAACCTTGTTAAAATTCATCTCAAATTTAATATTTCGTAACCGTTATTTATTATAGACAAAAAAGTAAATCTTTTTTGTGGTGAACTTCATGTCGTTTGTTTTTATTATTTCTTTTAACAAACCCTTATGATTTATCAAATTCATTTAAATTTTTTTTGTGAAAAGGCTTTTTTTCACTGCTCTAAATTCTCTGTGACAGAAATTTACAAATGTTTTTAAATATTAATACTTCCCTTTGCACATGAATGTTTTAAGTTGACAAGGGTATTTTTCTTAATTTATTATCTTTATTTTTTTCTAATTTCTGAATTCTTATATTTCATTTCTTATATACGAAAGATAATTTTTTTCATATCATCTTCTTTTTTAAGCGTTTATAAAAACCCCCTAAGAATTTCTCTAATAGACATTTCAGCTTCTTTGTAAAAAGTTTTATTTCACTGCTTTAAAACTCTGAGAAATAAATTATTAGAATAAGCTTTAAAACTTAATACTTCTCCCTGTAGATCTATTTGATATAAATAAGCATTTAAAAATAATAATAATATATTTTTTAAACAAATCCTTTGAATTTGTCAAATTAATTTTATTTATTTGTGAAAAGCTTTCTTTCACTATTTTAAATTCCCTGTCACATAAATTATTTGAAGAAGATTTTAAATATTAAAGCTTCGTTTTTTACATCTCTGTTTAAAATTGATAAGGGTTTAATATAATATTTTAGAATTTTTCTATAATTTCTTAGTTCAAATCCTTTATTTATTATAGGTGAAAGAGAAAATCGAAAATTATTATAGACGAATATTATTATATTTATTGCAGACGAAAAATAATCATCTAGTTTTTAAAAACAAGTCCTTAGAATAAATCTAATTTATTTCAATTTGTTTATCGAAAGATTGTTTTCACTGCTTTAGAGAGTCGATGGACTTTTTCTGTTTTTCATCATAGAGGTATGAAATTTTGTGGAAATGTACATTTCATCATAAGTGTGTAAACGCTTTAAAAAATGTCCAATATTATTATTATTTAAAAAATAATAATAATATTTTAAAACGAAATTTTAAATGCTCCATGCGTTTTAATTTTTGATATATTTCCTCGATTTTGCATTTTAATCATTTAAAATCCTATTACGAATAAATCCGTTCTTCGATTTTTTTAATCCTTTGAATAGTTAAATTTTTAAAGATTTTTTTCTGAATTTCATATCGATTTTCATCAAAATTTTGCCTTTTAATAAGTTAAAAATTAAATTTAATTATCTTAATGAAGTCGAATTTTAAAAGGCATGAACAGTTTCTTTGTAAGCAATATCAGGATTCTTCCTTCTCAATTTCATGATTTTTGATAAAAAATTATGACGGATGAAGCACTTCGAAAATCTATAAACGTTGAAAAATCAGTTTTGAGAAAAACAGATTTAAAATATATTAAAGGACCAATAAATTGTTTGTGTACAAAATTCCGACAGTTTTAACTTTGCGAAAAGTAATCGCATCTGCATCCGGTTTATCGCAAAATGGTTCCGAACAAACAGTAGAATAATAATATGCACAATACTAATTTTCTAATTTTGGTTGGTTTTCTGCTCAAATAAAGGTCCACGGTGACCTTAAATACTCTGTGGCATACATTCTTGGAAAAGCTGGGTTAATAATTCGCTCAGTACATTACTATTCCAATTTAGTAAGTGCTTTTAAAAAACATTGTTAAACGTTTTCTCTAATTTCTGAATCCGTATGCTTCATTTAATTTAGAAAAAAAAAAAAAAACTTTTATTGTCTATTGTTGCAAATGTTGCAATATAAAAATTCAAATTACTTTACCAGTTTACTAAACTAGGAAATATAAACTTTTTTTTCATTAGTAAAAGTATAAGAATAAATAAGAAAAGAAGGAAATTATAAATAAAAATATTAATAAAAATATTCATATCTGGACAATAATTAACGATGTAATAACAAAATGAAACTAATTATGACGTACAATGAAACGTATTAGTAGATTCAAATTAATAATTGTTGCCTACTTTCACTATTAAAATTATCGACTTTTTTTTTACATTAAATTGTTATTTCAGCAACAACGTATCATCAATGTATTACAAAGGGAAAAGAAAAAAAGTAAAATTGTGTTTAAATAATTTATTTGTTAACCCATTCGGCATCGGTGGCTTTTATACAAATTTTATTCGGTTGGTACCACTTTTTTAAAAGAAGTTACCTTTACTTAAATAATCATGAAAATGCTCTAATTAAACAAAGCAAATACTACATTTAATTTTTACTGGTGCCAGAAACAAATTTTGTAAGCTCTTTATGAAGATGCTTATAGGCACCTATGGTCAATAATGGGTTAAGAGACCTGTTTTTTCGACTACAATCTACAGAAAAGGTGGCGAAAAAGTAGTCTTTATGTAACTGCATTTAAAAACATGATGTAGCAAAGTCAATTACACTTCCTCTTTTTTGGAGTAGTTTGCAAAGAACGTCTGCGTTACGCGTAATCCAATTTTTCATCATTATCATCTTGACTTGCATGATTCTTGCACTTCTTACTTTTTATTTTCCTATTTTCTCTTTTGGTTTTAGTAAACTTGATAACATGCCTAACATGGTTAGTCTGTGCAGAAAGAAAAAGAAATGTTAATAACATTTAATCATCCCGTACAAAAGAAACTGCGGCATGTATACCGGAGTAGCAGTGCGGCATGTATCCCATTTTGCACGGTGCAGCCGTCGGCCATCACAGTTACCTGCCATCGCGAAGGGGAATGGCGTAATTATACACACGATACTCTATACAAACGCTACACTTAGTTTTGACTTCGAAATCATGCATGCATTCAGTAATTAGTGCATGCAAAGTATTTAAACATAAAGCGTTTAAAAGTTTGGACAGTGAAATCATGCACTTACGTCAAATTAAGGATTGTACTTCTACAAGTAAACATCGAAATGGGATTCAAGCTATACACTGGTTAAAATAATCTCATTGCGCACCTATACTGTGCGTTTGACGACCATCTATCGATAATTACAAGAAATACAAGGGGTGCGGCATCTATTCCGTATGCGGCGAATCTCCCGGAATTACTGTATATGTATTTTAACAAGTTCATATAATATATTTTATGTTTGAATCAAGATGAAATATTGTGTTTCGTCTTATTATATTTTATTATATGATACGATTGTTTTAGTTACTTTTGAAAAAAAAAATACTTTCTCGATAAACATTTTTCAATATTTTTCAATTGCTTTTTTTTTTTTTTTTTTTCAAAATCAAAATTTTTAAATAGGAAGCTATATTTTTATTTGTAATTCTATTTTTGATTTTTCATTTAGGGCTCTATTGAATGATATTTACGTATACATACACATTCCAAAGAAACGCATATTTAATTCTAACGAAAACCACATTCACTGAAAACTTGAGCTAACCTTGAAATATCATTTTTTCAGCACTAGTCAACTTTAAATATTTTATTTTAAACTACATCACCAGCCGCTTTCTGAACAGATCTTCTAATTTCACTTCAATTACGTGGTTTGTTGATGACCATGGTATTTGCGAACGTAGCTTGTGAACATTTTGAACAGTTTCATATGCTCTATAAAAAAGTCCCATGTTTCTTAACCTAAGAATATATAAAATAACCTCTTCTGGGATACTTACGATTCCGTAAAGATTTCTCTATCTTTAAGAGCCTCAAAAACCAATATATTTTAAGATTTAAAGACTGCATTTGTAAAAAAATAGATATTTTTTATTGCCACTGGTTTTCTAAAACGTTTCCAAATAGTTTTTACAGTGTATTTCCCAGTTTTCACAAACCGAAATATTAGATTTTAGGATGCTACCTAATATTAATTCAGAATCTTCAGCTGCGTAAATGGATTTATATATGCAATATTAAAAAAAAAAAAAAAAAGAACGAAAAAGAAAAGAAAAAAAAAACATTAATTTTAATGTTAATGTTAATGCTATTAATGTTTCATGTTTTTCTGTAAGACATGTTTCTTAGGCATTATTTTATCATGTTTATCGTAAAACATGCTTTTTAATAAACAAATGTTTAACACTAGAACTACCGATGCTAAATATTTACCTAGTTTTACCGCACCCGTCAAGTCGACGGATTTTTGATCATGGCTTTCATTTCAACTTTTAACTTAGTTAATGTAAATTAAAGAATATAATTTAACATAAACAACATTTAATATAATAATTCATTAATTATTAATAAAAAACAAACAAAAACAGTTTCTATTCGCATTTATAGCACCGGGTGAGCAAAAAGTCCGCATAAATTTTAAAAAATCATAAAAACCGAAAAAATAACCGAAATGAAAAACTGTTTACAGAATTAGCATCTATAGGTCACGGGATTTTTTTAAGACAAAAATAAAAAATAACTCAAAAAACAGCCGACAGATGGCGCTGGTTCGTGCAATTTCGGTGGAAATATGCAAATGAAACTGTTTTAAGAATTTGCGCTACTAATCCAGAACTAGTTCACCGTTGTGAGCCGTGTACTTGATCAAGGATGCTGAGTATGAAGGATGAAGCTTTGTTGGTGAAGTTATTTTACGTGTAAAATTTCTGGATTAGGAGCGCAAGTTCTTATAACCGTTTCATTTGCATATTTCCACCAATATTGCACGAACCAGCGCCATCTGTTGGCTATTTTTTGAGTTATTTCTTATTTCTGTCTTAAAAAAATCCCGTGACCTATAGATGCTAATCCTGCAAACAGTTTTTCATTTCGGTTATTTTTTTCGGTTTTTATGAATTTTTAAAGTTTATACCGACTTTTTGCTCACCCAGTATAGCACATTGATATATACGAAATAACTTTGAGGCACATGTTTTACAAGTACATGTTATTTTAGATGAACATTTGCCACAAACATATTTGTTGCATACATTGCAGTTATAAATCGCTATGTTTTTGTTGCACAATCGGATTTGGCAAGATTTGTGTTCATAAGGACTTTTTGTGTTTTCTGGAGTACAATCCACTGCTTTCCGTTCTTGTTTTTGGGAGGAGGCTTCTTTTCTGCAGTACCCATATTCACTGGAGAGTTCTTCGGATAATTGAAATAAAAATTGTTTTCTAGTTATATTTTCATTAAAAGTCTCTTTATATACAATCCACGTATTGATTGCTACCAAGTCCAAAATAGTGAAAATACCTTGCAAAGGCCATCTACGTGGCTCTCCTTTTACACTATATTTGCGGGCCATTTGGTCAACTACAACTACTCCAAACTTAGTCTCATTGTAAAATGACACAGTTGCAGGAATTGTTTTTCTATCAGAAATTTTTATGGATTTATGTTTTGAGCTAAGAAGTAGTACTTTTTTTACAAGGCTTACTTTTGTAAATTGTTAGAACAACATAATTTGATTTGTAGAGTTTTGTGTAGAAAACAGCCATGTTATTTTTTCTAACTTTAGCTATTTTCGGATATTCTTTTTTATTATCTCTCTTAGTTCCAACAAGACTTGTTTTTTTTTTTTTTTTTGGCATGTAGCTTCTTTGCGAGTTGTATACTTATAAAAATATTATTCGTTGTTATGTTTCTACCACAATTTATATAGATTTAATAAGATTCAAAACTACAAATTCATTCAAAGGTACTCCTGATGGTCTAAGTTCATTTTTGCCTAAGTAGGGAACGGCATTTATACGATATTTACTTCGTACGTCTACAGCTAACCAAAACTTAATTCCGAATTTGTCCGGTTTGTTGGGCATATATTGCAGAAATCTGCATCTTGCCTTTATGAGAAACAGTTGTTCATCTACGCTTATGTTCTGATCTGGTTTGTAACAAGCTTGGCTGTTATCGATAAACTACTTCCACATTTCGGAAGCTAATCCAAAATTGTCAGTTCTTAAGCGAACACTCCTCTCACTTTTTTTGTCGAAACGAATGAATCTCATAATTTCTGAAAATCTGTTTCTACTCATAGTTTCTTGAAAAAATGTCCCCATGTTTCTGACCACAAATATAATAATTTCAAATTTTTCGCTTCGTAGGCTCCTCGAGTATAAAAAATAGCTACAAACGCATATAAGTCTTCAATAGTAATTTTCCAATCGTCCTTCTGTAAAACATTTCTAGCCTCGAGCTCAGTGCAAGTTTTGATGTGATTCATCATTCGATTACAATTATAAGTCTAGATGCAATGCTAACATTACCAAGCACAATGTTTCGCTACACATAACTAGTTATGCCTGAATTATCCTTGAATATAGTATGTGATGGAGCCTACAACACAACCATTCCCTAATTCTTCCCATTCAGTACCGTCGAGAGCAATGTCTTTTTTTGTCTTTTTTCGGTTTTTGTTTGGCTATCTGATTGAATATCTGAACAATGCAATTGCTTTCTGCGCCTGTGGCTATTTTGTGGAATTGCATCTTCACTCCCTGAATCTTCACTTTCATATTCATCTTCTTCACATGGTTCAATATCTCGTACTTCAATTTCATCTTCGTCTGAAAATTAAAATTCAGTTTTATTTTCCACGCAAGATATGTCCAAATTATTATTAGTTGATTTGTGTACGAACAGTCTTCGTTTATACTAGTGAGTTGTTTGAATTCTTCGAATAATTTTTGCTTCCTGAAAACCGTTTCATTGTTGCCTAGAATTTACAAAAAATAAATTTTAAAGGTCATATATTTTGCCATGTCTTAAGACGACATTCTTCGAACAGACACATTCCATCACATCTCACACTCGCGGCCAAACAACATATACCTAGTCGTTTCTCACTTCATTTCAGTTTTTACTTCCTTTCTCTCTCTTACTTTTAGGCCACGCTGTCTGGTATTCCGACGGTTTGTAGGGTGCCTCTGTTAGTGACGGACATCGGCTGTCGAAATTAAAGCTGTGCATGAAAGCAATTAGCCTTCCTATAATACTATTTTCCGAGATTGGACTTTTTACAGATTTTACTTTGCACAGATTGCATTTTTCACCAAGAAGCTTATCACATTAGAAGTACAGGTGATAATGATTGCGTCATGATTACATTTACCACTCAGAGCGTTCAGTTCTAAACTGAATCGTAATCGGTATAAATAGGTATAGGTCATACTGATTATGGAAATTAAAGAGGGTGAGTGGAAACTGAATAGGGATATTTTAATATATAGGATTTCATTAAAAGTCGTATCCAGCGTTCTCGCTGCCGCTCGCCTTTGCGCCAAATCGCGACACAATATTTCATTTGGCGAGTAAACTAACAATCAGACTCGCCAAATTGCGAGTGCTCAATTTCTGCTCTGTTTGTGTGTGTGCCAATACACTCGAGACTTATCCGCGTTTTTGAACGATTGATGTAACTTTACATGCTCAATAGCACCATGCCATTTGCATTGCTCTTTTTATAGCGATACAGACTCAATATCAATTCAGTTTAGCAACAGCCAAACACACAAAAAGGATTACGCGATAGTTTTTTGTCTATTAATCACTGACCGGCCTCGCTCTGGTAAAAACATAAACAAAATTACTCGTAACAAGTGCCAAATATTGAAAATTTTTGCTGGAATGTGATGTTGAAATTAACCATACTATTTATTAGTTGTACGTAAAGTATCATTGGGCAGTCAATTTTTTCCATCGGTTGAAATCTCATAGGAATTTCTAGTGTTTGTTTTCACAAAAGTAAATCAAATATAGCTGTTTTAGCTTTTATTCAGACTGCTAAAATGTCTGAAATATATACACATTTAGGAGGCGTTTAGAATGTATTTATTTTTAATATTTTCTGTAATGGATAGTTGAATTTCTATTTTTTGAGTAATTACAAAATATTAGGTTATTTTAGAACATATTCAAAAAATGGATACTATAAGGGATTAAAGATATATTTTTGAGTGTTTCACGCCGAATCTATTTTGCTAACATTTATTTTCATTTGGCTACTTCATTTGGCTTTCATTTGGTTTTTTATTTCTTATTCGCCAAATCGCTAATGTTGGTCAAAACCTAGCGAGAACACTGGTCGTATCATAAATTTCTAGAACAATACATAAATTATATCAAATTTTTAAGCATGAAATTTGAAAACCGTCAAAATGACTGTCTTGGTAGTTCTAGTGTTAAAAAATGCTATAAAAGTTATATAATGCCTTTATTTAGATTAAAGCTCGTTTCATCAGACAAACGGCGACATTTTCAAAATCATTCATTATAGAAATATTTTTCCAAACGAATTTAAAAAAAAAAATAACTTGGTAAATAATGTCACAAGACTTCATGCATAGAGAAAAAATGTGCAAACATAAAATAAAATGAAATTGGATATTTGTGAGAGTGAATTAATTTTTGCTATTGTTATTAAAACAACATAGTCAATTTCATTTTATTTTATGTTTGCACGGATTTTCATTACACATGAAGTCCCGTGACATTTATTTTTAAAGTTTGTTTGCAAAAACATTTCTATCATGAATGATTTTAAAAATTTCGTCGTTCGCGCGATGAAAGGATCGTTAATCTAAATAAAGGTATTATATTACTTTTATGTCATTTTTATCTTTGTTTCATTATAAGTGATTAGCATACATATTTTTAAATACAAAAGTTTATTTGAAAACTTATTACACACGAAAAACCTATATTTCAATAGGTAAAAACTGGTTAATATACTATAAAATCTGCTCGGAAATATTTCCGAAAATAAGTGGCAACAAAACAATAAATGTTGTAATAAATGTTTCTTTAATCTTGACAATAGATTGGTTTCTGTGATTTTTAATTATATAGAAAGCTTTTAAAACTAGTGGGTAAATCGGAATAGGATATTGTTTGTTTTTGTTCGGGGATATATTATATTTTCCCATTTAAAAAAAAAAAAACGTTTTGTTTCTTTTTTTTTTATACAGTATGCGTCTTTTCTACATATTGTCGGGATAATCCCGCCATATTACACGTGTTCGCTAAGGGAAGGGAAGAGACAAAAACAGAATATGGGAATGGACCACCAGGAGATGTTTGAAAGATCGCATGTGTGCGTGGGATCGTGAAAAAGATAGAATTTTTAAAATGAGAGAATTGCCGATATATATGAAACCGGGTGTTTGGTACAGGACCAGAGAATTCAGTGGAAAATACTCGGTTAGGCAATAAACTTGTCTAAAACGGTGATAAGTTAGACTTGAAGAGATTGAGTGTCGAAATAAATGGGATGGGAAATTTTGCGCATCTGGTGATTTTGTCATCACTAGTCCAATAAATATATCCGCTGGGGAATTTGCATGTCAGTCGATTTATTAGTGCGTTTAGCAAGTTAGCTATGAAAATTGCACATTTTGGTAACATGAGTTCAGCTTACGTCATAAAAGGGATTAGGAAAGGGAAGAATCTGTAGAAGGGTATTAAGGGATAAATTTTAGACCACCAAAGTGCAAGTGTTTCTAGAAAAATGATAATGTTATGCAGGCGTCAGAGGTTTCAGCAGCAAATAGTTTACAAAATACAAAAAAAAAGTCACCCCTAGAATAAGATAGGAAGAGAGAATTTCTTTTAGGCGGGATTTTGGCAGACGTAAAAATTAAGAAAGAGAAGATAAAAAAAGAAGAGAAAGGGAATGAAGTTTAGATTCGAGAGAGGAAACATATTTTTTCTTTAAGAAGGGAGAATTTTTTTTTTCAACGGCTCGAGTAGAAGAATGCGGGTTACGCGATCCCTCCTAATACGCGGATTTTTTTCGATACATTGAACATTGCCCATCAGGCTAATCTAAAAAAATTATGTTTAATACGCTGTTGGTTTTTATGCGCAAATTTCTCGGTTCTTTCAGAAGAAAATCACGCTTTAGACAAGAATTCATTTATCAATATGCGAATTCCTTCTCTCTTTTCGAGTGTTGCCAATTTAGCGGATTTCTATTATTATTATTATTATTGAGATAAAAAACACTTTTTACGAATAGTATTACTTACTTAAATATAAATACTACTATACTACTATAACAATATAACAGATTAATTAAGGAAAAAAGCACTTATCGGAAATAGTGGTAACGTTTCGAATAAAACAAAATCCCGCTAAATTAGCAAAACTGCAATTCACTTTGCAATTTTCTCTTGCTAAAGTTCTTTGTCTCTTGCTTCGTCTACGCTTTTATTGTAGTAGAGAGATATAAACGACTTCAGGTTACTCAGATATGTCATATTATTTTTATATTTAAAAGAACGACAGATATTACTGTGAATATTAAATATGACTTTAAAAAATGGGATGTGCTTCACACATCTTTTTATCTTTTATCTTTCTGTTAAAAAAATTAGTCTAGAAGGAAAATTATTTTTGTTGTTTTATTTTTGGTTGCAACGTATTAGTCGAAAATTACGTCGATTTGGAATTCAAATTTAATTTGCTTTAGTATTCCAGTCGGTCCTTAAAAAAAAAAAAAAAAAAAAAAAAGACTAAAAGTGGAATACAATTAAATGTTAATACAAATATTGTAAAAGACACAATTTCGACAGTAAACTTACAGGGGGTTTCAAAATTATGTGTCAAAAATTAAAAGGCAGGTATAGGGAACATTAGTCAGCAGATTTAGCATAGAAATGTGGGTGCGGAAATGCAGCGTTGAGGCACTAGAGGTCGCTGTTCAGTTTGGTGGATGAAAGTGCTTCGCTGACTTGAATCGAGATTCCTCACACGGATTTCGTGCAACAAACATCGTTACATCAATGGGGAGCTTGCGGACATGAATTTCATGCATGTGACTGCGCAAGGAAATGGTTCACACTCAACGCACTTCCAACAGATCTCGAGCTTTTGGTAGGACATCCATCTACTGTGCATAATATTGCGTTTTCCACTGCAAGAATTCTGCGATAACTTCCAATGCCCGTATCACGTCCCGAGGCATAAAATGATCCAATCGCGTACAACTCCTGATGAAGACACCCAAATGTTCGGCGATCCGACAAATTCCTACTTGGAAATCATTCTATGTACTGTACATCCATTGAACAGCCGCTCCATTTTCTTGCGTACCCTCATACATGAAATGCACGTCGGCAAGCTTCGCCTTGGTGTAACGACGCATGTTGCCTGACATCCGTGCGAAGCAAGCTAACGAAATGCTTTTATCTACTGAACTTAACAGGGCCCTCTACCGCCTCAACGCTGCATTTCCACACCCACATTCTTATACGAAATCCGTTTACTCTATTCCAGTCTTTCTGCCTTTAAATGAAAGCTCTAAATGAAAGCTCTAAAGCTCTAAATTTCATTTAGAAGATTAAATGTGTAAATAAGCCCAGCTCTTGCAGCGTTATACAAATCACGTTTAATACACGATCCCGCTTAATACACGACCTTTGTCCAATGCCTTGAAACGCGTCTGAACCGGGTTCGACATTTCTTTAAATAGCAAATGAAATACAATATCTTTTTTTAAATGTTGACAGAGTATTAAATACAATACAAATTAAAAGTATTATTTTTGTTTTTCAAAACATCCCAACTTTTGTAAAACTTACAGAAAATTTTATGATTAAATCATTTCACTTTACGAAACGCTAGACACTTTTAAATTTATTTTATTTTTTCCTTTTGAAAGAACTTTTCATACACCGCTTTTAACTTCTCCGTCGAAAAAATTCTTAAAAGAAATCTTTTGAATATTAATACATCTCTCTCTGTCATATTGTCCAAAAGTGACAAGATAATTATTTTTAATTTTTTTAATCTGTCAGAGTTAATTTATTCTTCTAATTTCCTGAATTCTTGACTTTCGTTTATTCAGGGCTAAAGAAAAATAATTTGATGCCTTAGATTTCTTTGTTTGAAAAAGATTTTTTTTTTTATTCTAAAGAGAATTTTTGTCATACTGTTAAAACTCATTTAGAAATCTGAGTTTCTAAAGAGTTTATTAAAATAAGGAAGATAAGTTTTTTTTTAGGAATAAAAATCTCATAGTGACAAAAAAAAATCATTTGTTATTGTTTCTGTAGCATAGTAATTTCTGTTTTTAAAAAAGTTGAATGAAATACTTTTGAGCGACAAACCGTGACTGAGCATGCACATTATGTAGGATGTTAAACTTTTAACTTTCCTGCAAACACTTAATTTTTTCTGTCACTTTTAAAAATTAGTTGAAAAAGTTTTTTTTTTTTCACTTTTAATTTTCTAGATTTGTCCTGTTGTTTCGGAATCCAAAACCCAGTTTTGTTTTTAGGAATTACGTAGATACATGTAAAATATGATCTATATACATGGTGTCTTAGAATGAGGTTTTTTTTTAAATAGAATAGAAAGCAATCGGTGACAACTATCAGGTGATTAATATGTGAAATGGCGATTAATGTAGAACTTATTTATATTCTTATTTGTTCCAAACCAACTATCATCGATAGATGGTGGTGCATAATCTCAAACTGTACCAATTCTTAAAATAACCTTAGAATTTCAAACCATAAACCCATTCTGTTTTTATACAATATCTAAGCACATTGAAGTGTTGAACCTGTGTGAATTTCTATCCATCCTTCAACATTACTTAAAGTTTATTACAGTTTTTGGCTGAACAGCGCCATGTGCCTGTGATATTTGGTACTAAAACTGCGTTGTAAACAAAATTCCCGATGTCACAAAATAATCTAATACAAGATTAACTTTAATAATTGTCAGCGTTTGTTTATTGTTCCATATTAAAAACCAACTTAATGATACAAGACATTTCAGTCGGGAAATACGTTTTCAGATCTGTATGTGTGTGTGTGTATGGAGGGGGGAGGGAGTGTATTGAGCCTCTGGGAACAATGTATACTCTTAAACCATTACCAAAAACAAAATTTCAACTCTTCCGAAGGAAAGGGGGCATTTTGATACTCCGGCTGTAGCCATTCCCAAAATTGCAATTTTCTCTTGCTAAAGTTCTTTGTCTCTTGCTTCGTCTACGCTTTTATTGTAGTAGAGAGATATAAACGACTTCAGGTTACTCAGATATGTCATATTATTTTTATATTTAAAAGAACGACAGATATTACTGTGAATATTAAATATGACTTTAAAAAATGGGATGTGCTTCACACATCTTTTTATCTTTTATCTTTCTGTTAAAAAAATTAGTCTAGAAGGAAAATTATTTTTGTTGTTTTATTTTTGGTTGCAACGTATTAGTCGAAAATTACGTCGATTTGGAATTCAAATTTAATTTGCTTTAGTATTCCAGTCGGTCCTTAAAAAAAAAAAAAAAAAAAAAAAAAAAAAAAAAAAAAAAAAGACTAAAAGTGGAATAAAATTAAATGTTAATACAAATATTGTAAAAGACACAATTTCGACAGTAAACTTACAGGGGGTTTCAAAATTATGTGTCAAAAATTAAAAGGCAGGTATAGGGAACATTAGTCAGCAGATTTAGCATAGAAATGTGGGTGCGGAAATGCAGCGTTGAGGCACTAGAGGTCGCTGTTCAGTTTGGTGGATGAAAGTGCTTGGCTGACTTGAATCGAGATTCCTCACACGGATTTCGTGCAACAAACATCGTTACATCAATGGGGAGCTTGCGAACATGAATTTCATGCATGTGACTGCGCAAGGAAATGGTTCACACTCAACGCACTTCCAACAGATCTCGAGCTTTTGGTAGGACATCCATCTACTGTGCATAATATTGCGTTTTCCACTGCAAGAATTCTGCGATAACTTCCAATGCCCGTATCACGTCCCGAGGCATAAAATGATCCAATCGCGTACAACTCCTGATGAAGACACCCAAATGTTCGGCGATCCGACAAATTCCTACTTGGAAATCATTCTATGTACTGTACATCCATTGAACAGCCGCTCCATTTTCTTGCGTACCCTCGTACATGAAATGCACGTCGGCAAGCTTCGCCTTGGTGTAACGACGCATGTTGCCTGACATCCGTGCGAAGCAAGCTAACGAAATGCTTTTATCTACTGAACTTAACAGGGCTCTCTACCGCCTCAACGCTGCATTTCCACACCCACATTCTTACACGAAATCCGTTTACTCTATTCCAGTCTTTCTGCCTTTAAATGAAAGCTCTAAATGAAAGCTCTAAAGCTCTAAATTTCATTTAGAAGATTAAATGTGTAAATAAGCCCAGCTCTTGCAGCGTTATACAAATCAAGTTTAATACACGATCCCGCTTAATACACGACCTTTGTCCAATGCCTTGAAACGCGTCTGAACCGGGTTCGACATTTCTTTAAATAGCAAATGGAATACAATATCTTTTTTTAAATGTTGACAGAGTATTAAATACAATACAAATTAAAAGTATTATTTTTGTTTTTCAAAACATCCCAACTTTTGTAAAACTTACAGAAAATTTTATGATTAAATCATTTCACTTTACGAAACGCTAGACACTTTTAAATTTATTTTATTTTTTCCTTTTGAAAGAACTTTTCATACACCGCTTTTAACTTCTCCGTCGAAAAAATTCTTAAAAGAAATCTTTTGAATATTAATACATCTCTCTCTGTCATATTGTCCAAAAGTGACAAGATAATTATTTTTAATTTTTTTAATCTGTCAGAGTTATTTTATTCTTCTAATTTCCTGAATTCTTGACTTTCGTTTATTCAGGGCTAAGGAAAAATAATTTGATGCCTTAGATTTCTTTGTTTGAAAAAGATTTTTTTTTTTATTCTAAAGAGAATTTTTGTCATACTGTTAAAACTCATTTAGAAATCTGAGTTTCTAAAGAGTTTATTAAAATAAGGAAGATAAGTTTTTTTTTAGGAATAAAAATCTCATAGTGACAAAAAAAAAAAAAATCATTTGTTATTGTTTCTGTAGCATAGTAATTTCTGTTTTTAAAAAAGTTGAATGAAATACTTTTGAGCGACAAACCGTGACTGAGCATGCACATTATGTAGGATGTTAAACTTTTAACTTTCCTGCAAACACTTAATTTTTTCTGTCACTTTTAAAAATTAGTTGAAAAAGTTTTTTTTTTTTCACTTTTAATTTTCTAGATTTGTCCTGTTGTTTCGGAATCCAAAACCCAGTTTTGTTTTTAGGAATTACGTAGATACATGTAAAATATGATCTATATACATGGTGTCTTAGAATGAGGTTTTTTTTTAAATAGAATAGAAAGCAATCGGTGACAACTATCAGGTGATTAATATGTGAAATGGCGATTAATGTAGAACTTATTTATATTCTTATTTGTTCCAAACCAACTATCATCGATAGATGGTGGTGCATAATCTCAAACTGTACCAATTCTTAAAATAACCTTAGAATTTCAAACCACAAACCCATTCTGTTTTTATACAATATCTAAGCACATTGAAGTGTTGAACCTGTGTGAATTTCTATCCATCCTTCAACATTACTTAAAGTTTATTACAGTTTTTGGCTGAACAGCGCCATGTGCCTGTGATATTTGGTACTAAAACTGCGTTGTAAACAAAATTCCCGATGTCACAAAATATTCTAATACAAGATTAACTTTAATAATTGTCAGCGTTTGTTTATTGTTCCATATTAAAAACCAACTTAATGATACAAGACATTTCAGTCGGGAAATACGTTTTCAGATCTGTATGTGTGTGTGTGTATGGAGGGGGGAGGGAGTGTATTGAGCCTCTGGGAACAATGTATACTCTTAAACCATTACCAAAAACAAAATTTCAACTCTTCCGAAGGAAAGGGGGCATTTTGATACTCCGGCTGTAGCCATTCCCAAAATTCATCCCTGTTTGTGTTTACACCTGCAAAAAATTACATACACTACTTATGGCAGTAAAGTTTAAAGTATGCGTAAAACTTACAATACTATAACATAAATAAACCTCTTAAGTAAAGTTAAATTGCCCAAAATAATTTGTGCATGTATCTATTATAAATATTCATTTTAAAAAATTGTGTCATTTCCTTTTTTTCCAATTTTTACTGAAGAATGCGCTTCTATTGTGAAGTCTTGAAACATAGACATTTCCACTAAAATTTACAATATCAACACTACTTATGTCATTGCGACAATGGAGAAAAACAAATTGGACAGAATCATCTGAAATATACCTACGCATATGATGTCTCAACTATGCCTGTATGTTTCTAAATGTATCTTTTTTACGTATGTAAATGTCTATATAAATGTAATTTCTTCCTTTCCCCTAATTAATTCTGAATTCGGCCTTTCTTTCATCCCGTACCACTGGGCACGTAATCAAGAGGTTAAACCATTATTATAATAATATGCGAAATAAAGACCTACAGTAATTATAAAAAGATCTTAAATGTCTAAATAAATTAATAAAAAATACATATCTATAAAAATTAAAAGCAGGGTGGACTGATAACCGGGTACGTTCTGGCTTTAGGTTCTTGATTAGCGATTTATTCTAAACTTTGAAATAGAATTGTGAGCTTAGTGTTAAATTAAAAGTTAAGTGTGGGAACTCCTTTTATTCAGAAATTTATGTTCTATAACATTTGTATTGACAATGTTTCTGAGAGAGTTAATTTTATTTTAGATATTGTTATGGTAATTAAATAAAACCTGTTTTTCAACTATAAATCTGCACATATTTTCTAACGCTCACGTAATACGAGAGGGAAAGCATAGTATATTCATTCTAGACCTAAACTAAATGGATTAAAACAATTTCCAGCTTTCCTCTAATTAATTTCGAATTCGACCTTCCAATCCCCCCTACCACTGAAATATTCCTGAAAAATGTATATTTGTTTCCCACAAACTGGCTATTTGATTGAAAATTAAACTGCGTTTATGTTTCAATTTAATTAATAAATGCATGGGGTAAATGTGTAGCATAGCTTAAAAAAAAGATGTTTTCTTTCACACTTAAATTTTTAAGAGTTTAATGACAATAATAAAGTGACTCTGCTATTAATTCAATAATATTAAAATAATTTTTTGATTATTTAAATACTTCAGTTGAAACTATTTATTATGATTTTACTAATTATATGTATTTTTTATAATTTAAAGTACAATATATTTTAACAGTGAATTATTTTTATTTTCTGTAAAAAAAAAAAAAAGTGTTTGACACACGTTTCATTGAAAAAATCTTTTATTTCATGAAAAAAGTAAAAGCAATTTCAAACATAATTAATTGGTCAGTAAAATTAATTTTGTATATGTTTTCACAAATTAAAAAATAGTAAAAATAAATTAAAATGATAAAAAAGTGAAGTAAGGTAACAGCAAAAATATGTGTCATGTACAAAAATAAGAAAATAATAATTTATGTACAAGACCAATTTCAAATTATAAACGAAGATATAAATAAATGCTGAAATCCTATAAAGTAAAAATTCTGTTTGCCTGTCTGTCGGGCAATCAATCCGTTGTCTATACTCTTGTAAATAAATTTAGTTTTCCATGTAAGATAATGTAACAATATTAAATTGCTCATGGATTTAAGAAAAATATTTATAACCCTCATTTGCAGATTTAATAGTATATGTTAATGTAAACTATATTACAGAGAATATCTTTATAATTCTCTAATACTTTTTAAATCAATATAACTATATCCTATGAAATATTTAATTAAAAGTGAAAAAATTATATATTTTTTAAAGGTAAAAATGTGTATCTTGTAAATTCTCTTTCTGTCTTTCTTTTTTTAAATGTAAGATTTGAATTCGTATAAATACAATATAAATACAAAGTATATTGATACACAATATACTCCATTTATTCGTGTGATAAGATAATAAAAAACAAATACAGGTTTTGTTCCCCTTTGGTCCATTATCATTTCAATCTCCTGGTGTCTTGGCGCCATTATAGGTTGTCTCTCAGTTATATTTTCTCAGATGTCAATCGCGTTTCTTCTGCCTTATTTATTTTCCTTTTCTTTTACGTCAATATTTTACAATAAATGCAAAAGTTGTTTATGTAATGTAGTTTTTGATAGATAGTGAAATCATATATTTAATATTTCAAATTATTCAACAAGTGGTTGTAAAGAATATCTATAAAGATTTTTAAAATATCTGTTTTCTAAAATATTTCGATTTTTGAAACATTCTAGCACGGTTGGAAAACTTTTAATATTTTCATTTATCTGTCTAGCAGACTGCCCTTTCTAAAACTCTTGTAACTGTGCGCAGATTACCATGCAATATAACGTAAGAAAGTAAGAACCTGATCTTCAGAAAGATTTATTACAGAGAATATGTTTAAAATTATTACTTTTTAAATCAATATGAATTTCTCCATGAAAAGTTTATCTAATTATAACAAAAATATTTACATATACTTGAAACGAGAAACATATAACTCGTCTTTTCACTTAAACAATCGTAAGATATATATATTCTCATAGAAAAAAATATAAAGTTCGAAGCATCAGAAAAAATATCATTAATGTAAAGAATACCATTACAAAATCTTTTTGATAGATTACAGATACTTAGACTGAGCATCAGAAAGTATCACCGCAGAAACGAATATACCTCCAAAACCCGACAACTTTATCATCGTCAAAATTGAATGCTATATCCACTTGGATTTTTCATGTAACGCAAAAGGATATACATTCAAAATACACTTCATTCATTTATATGACAAGATAATAAAAATGAATACAGATTTCGGTCCCTTTCGTCCATTATCTTTTGAATCTCTTATACTTTGCCGCCAATATATGCTGCTTATCCACCGTATCTTCTCGGATGTTATTTGTATTTCATCTGCCTGATTTATTTTGCTTTTATTTTACTTCAATACCTTACAGTTAATGCAAACGTTAGTTATGCAACGCATTATTTGATTCATATAGCATGGTTGAAAAATGATTGTGATTTCGGCTTGTCTGTCTATATGACATTCTGGCCTTTCCCTAAACCTTGTAAGTGTAATCAGTTTGTATGTAAAAAATATATGATTACGCACTAGCTTTAAATATTATATAAAGTTTGATAAAAATAAGAGTGTGCTTTGCACAGCTGACGATAAGGTACTTGATCTGCAGATTATCCATAGAGGCTTTATTGGAGAGAATATGTTTATAATCATTCATTTTTAAATTAATATAATTTTTTTCATTAAAAGTTTACTTAACTGAAATAGAAATAATTTCAAAGGAGAAACATGTAACTCCCATTTTTTATTTAACAAACGTAAGATACATATTCTTATACAGCAAAAATTTAAAGTTTAAAGTAATAGTAAAATTATCATTAAAGTAAAGAATTGGCCATATTCTTTTGGTAGATTACAGATTAATACAAATCAGACTGAGCAGAATAAAGTACAGCCGAAGAAACGAATATACCTCCAATTCCTGACAATTTTATTATGGTCAAAACTGAATAATATCTCTACTTGAAATTTGTACTTCACACAAAATGATATAAATATAAATTACACTCATTTATTAAAGTTAAAAGGTAATAAAACAGATACAGATTTCATTTCCTTTTGGTCCATTATCTTTACAATCTCCGTCTTGGAGCCACTGTATGTTGTCTCCCCATCATAGAAACTTGGTTGTTATTCCTGTGTCTTCTGACATATATATTTTGTTTCAATATTTTATAGTAAAGCAAATATAATTTATATCTATTTTTGATCGATACATGAAAAGCTTACTTAATTGAAATAAAAATAATTATACATATTTCAAACGAGAAACATTTAACTCGACTTTTTTAGTTGAAAAACTTAATATATATATCCTTGTACAAAAAAAAAATGTAAAGGTTAAAATATAAGAGAAATTTTCATTAAAATAAAGAATGCCATTACAATATCCTTTTGATAGATTAGAGTTTATATAACTCTGGCTGAGCATTATAAATTATAACAGCAGGCAAGAATATAACTCGAAATCCTTGACAACTTTTTCACGGTCAACATTGAATAATATTTTCCCCAGCAATTTTCGTTTCACACAAAATGTATATACAAATTTACTCCATTTATTCATATCACAAGATAATAAAAACAAATACAGATTTCATTCCCTTTGGTCCATTATCTTTTCAATCTTCTGATGCATTGGCGCCATGATAGTTTGTCTCTCTACTATATCTTCTCAGATGTTAGTCGTATTTGTTCTGCATTATTTATTCTGATTTTCTTTTATTTCAATATTTTACAGCCAATGCAAATATAATTTCTATAATATATTTTTGATCGATACAGATCGATTTAAAGTGAAGCGTGTTGATTGGACAGTCGGGCACGACCCTTGCATGAGGGATCGATTCTAGGCAGCTGTGGTTTTGAAGAAAGAAATACTTTTTTTTTTTAATCGGGCAGCATGATGAGCATTTAATTAATATCCCAGTAAAATATTAGCTATTTAAAAATCTGATTCTCATGTGCGCTACGAGAGGTCTTGTACTACACTGTAAAAAAATCTGTAGTTCTGCAGATGTAAAGTTACATGCTTACTAAACTTTCAACTGTAGCTGTACAAAAAAATCTGCAAATCTACAAAACTAGTTTTTGTGAAATCTGTAACTTTACAAATGAATCTGCTAAAAATACAGTAATCTTACTAAACTTTTATCTGTAAGTTCCAGTTACATGAAAAGTTTTAGGTATACCAGTTTCTGAAAAAAATCTTAGTAACCTTACAGATTTCTTGATTTTCGGCGCAAAAGTGTGTCTGTTATATGAACTTTTGTTGTTGCCGTTACATAAAAAGTTCTTGAAATCCCAGTGTTCTAGAAAAACTTCAGTAACTTTACAGATTTTTTTTTTTTTACAGTGTATCTTCACAAAACATTCCAGCTTCGTACGTGCTGTAGATTTTCCTAGCCATCGCAGACACGCACACACATAAACACACACAGCCAGACAGACACACAAAGTGAAACTTTCTTTTATTAGTATAGATATTTTTTTTCCCACGAGAAGCTTACCTTTATTGAATGAAGAATACTAATATATATTTCAGATGAGACACATGTAACTTGCCTTTTTTATTTAAGAAACGTAAGGTATATATCCTCGTAAAATAAAAATTTGAAATTTTAATTGAAATTTTCGAACGTAAAGAATGCCATTACAATAACTTTTTGACAGATTAGGAATTACATTACTCTGAGAAAGCATAATAAACTATAACATAAGGAACGAATTTACCTGCAAATCCTGACACGTTTATCATGGTCAAAATCGAATAATATATTCCCTGGCAATTTGCACTTCACAAAAAGGATATACATGCAAAATACACTCCATTTATTCTTGTGACAACATAATAAAAATAAATTCAGATTTCAATCCTTTTGGTCCATTATCTTTTTAATCTGCTGATGTCTTGGTGCCACTATAGTTTGTCTCCCCACTACACCTTCTCAGATGTTATTCATGCTTATTCTGCCTCTTTTATTTTGATTCCCTCTCACGTTAATATTTTACAGTCAATACCAGTATTACACATATAATGCAATATTTGATTACTATAGTATGGTTGAACAATTTTTAGGATTTTGGCTTGCCTGTCTGTGCGGTAATCTGGTAATTCTCTAACTATTATAAATGCACTAAGATTGCCATGCAAGATAATGTAAAAAATATTATTGCGCATGCGTTAAACTATTAGGTAAAGTGTGATTAAACTAAGAATTTCCATACCTGGCGATAAAGCCCTTTATCTGCACATTTAGTAGTATATATATTTATTACAGATAAAATGTTTGTAATTATTCCTTTGAAATCAATATAAATATCTCCATGAAAAGCTTATATAATTGAAAGAGAAATAATTACATATTTTTTAATTAGAAACGCGTAACTTTTTTTTTTATTTAAAAAAAACATAAGCCATGTATTTTTATACATCTAAAATGCAAAGTTTGAAGCATTAGAAAATTTACCATTACAGTTAAGACTGGAATTACAATATCCTTTTGATAGATTACAGATGTATATAACTTTGGCTGAAAATTATAAAATATAACCACAGAAACGAATATACCTCCAAATCCTTGACAACTTTATCATAGTCAGAATTGAATAGTATCTCCCGTAGCAATTTTCACTTTACACAAAAGGACATAATTACATGATACACCCCATTTATTCATATGGCAGGATAATAAAAACAAATACAAATTTCGCTCCTCTTCGGTCCATTTTCTTTTCAATCTCCTGATGTTTTGGCACCACTACAGATTGTCTCCGCAATCTATCATCTCAGGAGTTGTTCGAATTTCCTTGTGCCTTATTTTTTTCTTTTATTTCAGTATTTTACAGATAAAAGTAACATATATAAATATTATTTATCTAACGTATTATTTTATCAACTGCAAAATCATATATATAATATTATACATTATTCATCAAGTGGTTCTAAAAAATTTCTATGAATATTTTTAAAAACCCTAAATATTGCAGAAGGGAAATAAATAGCTCGATTCTTTCCCCTTCGCCATTTTTTTTCGCTTTTTCTAGGATATTTCGATTTTTAACCCTTATCAGTATAGTTGCGAAATGTTTATGATTTCGATTTGTCCGTCTGCCTGGCAGCCCAACCGATCTCTAACTGTTGTAAATATACACAGATTAGCATGTAAGATAACGTTGAAAAATTAATTGCTGATAGGTTTTAAATATTATGTAAAATGTGATTAAAATAAGAACGCGATTTACACAGATGACGATGAGACACTGATCTACAGATTTGCTTGTACAGGGTGTCTACGAATTAGTTGGCAATTTCGTAAGTTAAGTACTTCCGAAATATTAAATGTAATTAAGAATTTGCAAGTCATACTAGTAGTAATATTGCCGAAGTTTGTTCATAGATGGCGTTAGGTGTCATAACTGATACTATCTCTTAGTGAGAGGAGGTGTTATTCAATGGCCACCTTGATCACAAGATCTTTCACCTCTTGATTTCGGTGTATAGGGTTTTGTAAAGGATCAAGTGTACAAGCTGCCACTTCCTGTATTCATTCCTGAAGTAAAATCAAGAATTTCTGCTGCAATTAATTCGATCGATGGGAACTTGCTGACAAATATGTGGCCAGAAATGATTTAACGTGGGACATTTGCAGTGTCACGAAAGGAAGTCGCATCGAACATTTGTGATAATGGTAAACTTGAATTACTTTTCTATCTTACAACAATATGTACTTTAATATTTTTCCTGTCAAATCCATTCAATAAATCATTCTTTTCGCACAACGAATTTGTTGACACCTTGTATATATCCACGCAAGTTTTATTTTAGAGAATAACTTTGTAATTGTTACGTGTTCAATCAATGAAAATTTCGCCATGAAAATCTTATTTTATTAAAGGAGAAATGATTACATATATTTCAAACGAGAAACATGTATCTCGCATTTTTTACTTTTTTCTTTCTAAAGGAGAAAGTATTGTAATGGAATTTATTTTCAATTTCCTGTTTTTGACGGAATTGTATGTTTTAGGAGTCAGAGATTCCTAAAAAATATGTTTGTAAAAAGATGTCTGTATGTCTGTACGCATGTCCTCTTCTAATCAACGAAAAGTGTATAAAGTTATGCATAGAATTGTACGAAATTTTTTGTGTGCGTTTTTGGCTATGCCCATCAGGTCAGTATTCAATCTGGAAATATTCCGACGGAAGGAGGTGTTTTAAAAGTATTTTTTGTGATATTTTCATTATTGTACAATCGAAAAGTGTATGAAGTTATGCATGCAATTGAATGAAATATTTTGTGTAGGTTTTTGGCTATGGCCAGCAGGTCATCATTCAATTTGGAAATATTCCGACGGAAGGAGGGGTTGTAATAGCGAATGTGGTGCCATTTTCATTATTGTACAATCGAAAAGTTTATGAAGTTGTGCATAGAATTGAACTAATTTTTTTGTGTGCGTTTTTGGCTATGCCCATCAGGTCAGTATTCAATCTGGAAATATTCGACGGAAGGAGGTGTTTTAATTGTAATTTTTGTGCTATTTTCATTATTGTACAATCGAAAAGTGTATGAAGTTATACATGGAATTGAATGAAATATTTTGCGTAGGTTTTTGGCTATGGCCAGCAGGTCATCATTCAATTTGGAAATATTCCGATGGAAGGAGGTGTTGTAATAGTGATTGTGGTGCCATTTTCATTATTGTACAATCGAAAAGTTTATGAAGTTGTGCATAGAATTGAACTAAATTTTTTGTGTGCGTTTTTGGCTATGCCCATCAGGTCAGTATTCAATCTGGAAATATTCGACGGAAGGAGGTGTTTTAATAGTAATTTTTGTGTTATTTTCATTATTGTACAATCGAAAAGTGTATGAAGTTATGCATGGAATTGAATGAAATATTTTGTGTAGGTTTTTGGCTATGGCCAGCAGGTCATCATCCAATTTGGAAATATTCCGACGGAAGGAGGTGTTGTAATAGCGATTGTGGTGCCATTTTCATTATTGTACAATCGAAAAGTTTATGAAGTTGTGCATAGAATTGAACTAAATATTTTGTGCGCGTTTTTGGCTATGCCCATCAGGTCAGTACTCAATCTGAAAATATTCCGACGGAAGGAGGTGTTTTAATAGTAATTTTTGTGCTGTTTTCATTATTGTACAATAGAAAAGTGTATGAAGTTATGCATGGAATTGGATGAAATATTTTGTGTAGGTTTTTGGCTATGGCCAGCAGGTCATCATTCAATTTGGAAATATTCCGACGGAAGGAGGTGTTGTAATAGCGATTGTGGTGCCATTTTCAATATTGTACAATCGAAAAGTTTGTGAAGTTGTGCATAGAATTGAACTAAATTTTTTGCGTATAGTTTTGGCTATAGCCTCTGTTAAGTCCTCTGTTAATGTGGAAATATTCCACCTGAAGGGGAGGTGTAATTGCAATTTTTGTGCCATTTTCATTATTGTACTATCGAAAAATGTATAAAGTTATGCATTGAATTAAACCAAAATTTTTGTGTACATTTTTGGTTATGGCCAACATGTCCCCCTTGAATTTTTTAACAATTCGCCAGCAAAAAGCGCCATAGTAGCGATTTTTCTCAATTTTTTATAGTTCTATTATACAGTCGTTGAAAAAAAAACATACACCTCTTACTAACTACAAAAAATTATCGTAGAAGAAAGTTACTGGTACCAATCGATTGGTAATAAAGTCCACTTTTAAATGACGTATATGAAATTTGCTTAGGGGGCATCTACATATTTAAACGAACCATAACTTTGTTTTTTTTTCAATAGCAGTACAGAATTCTGACATCATAAATGAACTCGACACCCTTCAATTAGCCTAAAAACAATATTTTATGCAAATCATACTATAAGTTTCAGAGAAATTATTTATTTAAAAACGAGTGTATTTTAGGGGCTGTATCGAAATTGAAGTCCGGTACTCCATTGTTGACCGAGAGACACCTCTTCTTGATCAAGCCATCTTATGTACCACTCAAGCAGTCATTGAAGACTGCTAGATTACAGGATAGCGTAAGAAATTTCAAAATATTCAGTCATTTCAATCATAGACGGTCCCTTAAACCATCATTTTGCCTTTTTTAAGCATAATTTGAAAAGTACTTGGAAGAAAAATGTGAAATTTTGAATTTCCATTAAGCAGGACATAACAAATCTAAATCTATCAAAAATATTGTAGGTTGCAATTCATAATTGTTTCGAATATTAATTTCATAATTCATAATTCATATAAACAATTATAAAAATTACAAATTCAACGTATTTATGTTTGGGTATTTTAGTATTATTGCTACGCAAAAAATTAGCACATTAGGAGTTTAATTTCAGGAGATATTAATAAAAATATGAAAATGTAATTTAACATTAGAAGCACTAAAATTTTGAATGTTTATAATTCAAAAACGTATCATTCAAATGACTTGAAATTTGGTGTCTAGTCATATTTTGAACCGAAGATTTGAAATATCTTGTTAAACTTGGGTATTGCCATTAAAAAATGAAGTTTGGGTTCGTTTTAACATGTAGATGGACCCCAGAAACAAATTTTATATACATCATAAACGTAGACATTAAAATACATACATTTAAAAGTAGACTTTATTTCCAATCGTTCGGTACCAGTAACTTTCTTCTACGATAATTTGTTGAGGCGTTAATAGGGGGTGTTTACTTTTTTTTCTACGGCTGTACATCAGCTGTTCAATTTCGACGGGTAATTCGCATCCATAACTCCCGTAGATTCTCAAACAGTAGACTAACAACAGAATAACGAAACATTTTGATTTTATTAAATACTAGCAAGCCCCGCGGCTTTGCTCGCGTAATATTTGAAATGTGCCAAGTGATATTTATATGTCTAATTTTTATTAAAACGTTCTAACTAAATTTTTACTTTATTAAAAGGTAATATTTTATTTTATTAAAAGGTTTTTTTTTTTATTAAAAGGTACTTATTACTTTTAGGAATAATTCAAAAGTTACTATTTAAAACACAGTTTGATTAAACATCATTAATACACTGCTTTAGGCAGAAATGAGACTTAAATTAATAAAATGAAATAAAACTAAATAAATGATAATTTAGAAAATATTTTGAAACTTTCATGCTCAATTAATACGCTCATTTCAGTATTCATTTGAAGTTTTGAATTTTTTAGAAACCATCTTCTTACATCTTAAAATTAACCATCATGTCAAATTCCAAGTCCTACCACCTCTCTCAACATAAAGGGCGATGTTGAAACAGGAACTGTCACCATTAATTTGCCAACATTAATTTTGAAATCGGTTTGTTATTTCCTAATATTCCACAGAAACGTAATTTAAAAAGCTTTTAAAGCCCTTTATTAGAACGTTTGTTGTTCCTTGAACCCCAGGTGGTAGAATCACCGCCATAAAATATAGCCTGTGTAGGATCAGATACTGTTACCATTGATTCGCAACTATTACTTTTATAATCGGTTTATATTCCCTGAAATTGCATAGAATCGTAATTTAGAACTTTTTTAGAATGCTTTTCGCACCTCCCCTTCGCTTCACCCCTTTTTAGTTCGAATTTATTTTCGACGTTCCTTCGAGGGCATTTATATTTTATAAGTAACTACCATGTCCTATTTAAAGTTTCTAGCCCTATCAGTATCACAGAAATCGCAATTTAGAAAGTTTTTAGCTCCTGCAACCCTCTGGTGGTAGTGGAATAGACATAAAATATAGCTTATGTTTGAGCAGGTTCTATCACCAAATTTTGTCATCATTATTTTTTTAATCGGTATGGTATTTTTGAAGTTTGCTTAAAAATTGTAATTTATAACGCTTTTCACTCACTTCATTTTTTAAAATTTGGAATTTTCTTTCGACTGTTCTTAGGAAGCACTTGCATCTTGTAAGTAGATACCATGCCATACTTCAAAGTGTTAGACCCCTCAGTTTTGCAAAAAACGCAAATTAGAACATGTTTTGCTTTTGCAACTCTCAGATGGTAGTGACAACAACACGAAATATAACCTATGTTATAGCAGGGACTGTCACCATTGATTTGCAACCATTACTTTTGAAATAGCTTTGGTATTTCCTTAGATTGAGTAGAAGTCGCAATTTAGAACGTTTTTAGGACGCTTTTCGCGCATTTTCACCCCTTTTTAAATTTCCAATTTTTTCGAAACTGTTCTTAAAGATCATTTATATCTATTAAATATGTACCTTGCCTAATTTTAAGTTGCTAGCTCCTACCAATCAAAAAATCAAAATTTAGAACGCTTTTTTGCTCCTGCAACGTTTTGGTGATAGTGATACCGACATATAATAGCGTCTATGCTAGAGCAGAGGCTGTCAACATTAATTTCCTACCATTACGTTTGAAGTCAGATTCATCCTTCCTGAGATATTGCCGATAAATCAGCATTTAGAACGTTTTTAGAACGCTTTTCACTCATTTTGCTCCTGCATCTCCTTTGGGGTAGTGGAAACAGATATAAATTATAGCCTATCTTGGAGCAAGATCTGTCACCATCATTTTTACACCATTATATTTCAAATCGGTTCAGTACTTCCTGAGATTGCATAGAAATCGCAATTTAGAAAGTTTTTTACAACGCTTTTTGCGCATTTTGACCCCCTTTTAATTTCACGCCCTTCCGTAATGCAAAAGCCGTAATTTAGAACGTTTTTCTCCTGCACACCCTTTGGGGTAGTGGCACCGACATAAAATATCGCCTATGTTGGAGCAAGGGTTGTCACCATCATTTTGACGCCATTATTTTTTAGATCGGTTTGGTACTTCCTGAGATTGTGTAGAAACCACCATTAGAACGTTTTTTAGAACGCTTTTCGCGCATTTTCACCCCTTTTAAATTTCGAATTGTTTAAGAACTGTTCTTAGAAATCCTTTATATCTAATAAGTAGCTAATATTTCATATTTCTAGGCCCTTCGGTAACGCAAAAATCGCATTTTTAGAACGTTTTTTGCTCCTGCACCCCCTTTCGGGTAGTGGCACCGACGTAAAACATAGCCTATCTTGGAGTAAGGGTCGTCACCGTCCTTTTGACACCCTTATTTTGACACCATTATTTTTTAAATCGGTTTGGTATTTCCTGAGATTGTGTAGAAACCACCATTTAGAACGTTTTTTAGAACGATTTTCGCGCATTTTCACCCCTTTCAAATTTCCAATTGTTTAAAAACTGTTCTTAGAAATCCTTTATATCTAATAAATAGCTAATATTTCAAATTTCATATTTCTAGGCCCTTCAGTAACACATAAATCGCATTTTTAGAAAGTTTTTTGCTCCATGCACCCCCTTTGGGGTAATGACACCGACATAAAACATAGCCTATCTTGGAGCAAGTGTTATCTCCATCATTTTGACACCAATATTTTTAAAATCGGTTTGGTATTTCTTGAGATTGTGTAGAAACTACCATTTAGAACGTTTTTTAGAACGCTTTTTGTGCATTTTCACCCCTTTTAAATTTGGAATTGTTTAAGAACTGTTCTTAGACATCATTTATATCTTATAAGTAACTAATATTGAAAATTTCATATTTCTAGGCCCTTCAGTAACGCTAAAATCGCATTTTTAGAACGTTTTTTGCTCCTACACCCCCTTTGGGGTAGTGGCACCGATATAAAACATAGCCTATCTTAGAGCAAGCGTTGTCACCATCATTTTGACACCAATATTTTTTAAATTCGTTTGGTATTTCCTGAGATTGTGTAGAAATTACCATTTAGAACGTTTTTTAGAACGCTTTTTGTGCATTTTCACCCCTTTCAAATTTCGAATTGTTTAAGAACTGTTCTTAGACATCATTTATATCTTATAAGTTACTAATATTCAAAATTTCATATTTCTAGGCCCTTCAGTAACGCTAAAATCACATTTTTAGAACGTTTTTTGCTCCTACACCCCCTTTGGGTTAGTGGCACCGATATAAAACATAGCCTATCTTAGAGCAAGCGTTGTCACCATCATTTTGACACCAATATTTTTTAAATTCGTTTGGTATTTCCTGAGATTGTGTAGAAATTACCATTTAGAACGTTTTTTAGAACGCTTTTTGTGCATTTTCACCCCTTTCAAATTTCGAATTGTTTAAGAACTGTTCTTAGACATCATTTATATCTTATAAGTTACTAATATTCAAAATTTCATATTTCTAGGCCCTTCAGTAACGCTAAAATCACATTTTTAGAACGTTTTTTGCTCCTACACCCCCTTTGGGGTAGTGGCACCGATATAAAACATAGCCTATCTTAGAGCAAGCGTTGTCACCATCATTTTGACACCAATATTTTTTAAATTCGTTTGGTATTTCCTGAGATTGTGTAGAAATTACCATTTAGAACGTTTTTTAGAACGCTTTTTGTGCATTTTCACCCCTTTCAAATTTCGAATTGTTTAAGAACTGTTCTTAGACATCTTTTATATCTTATAAGTTACTAATATTCAAAATTTCATATTTCTAGGCCCTTCAGTAACGCTAAAATCACATTTTTAGAACGTTTTTTACTCCTACACCCCCTTTGGGGTAGTGGCACCGATATAAAACATAGCCTATCTTAGAGCAAGCGTTGTCACCATCATTTTGACACCAATATTTTTTAAATTCGTTTGGTATTTCCTGAGATTGTGTAGAAATTACCATTTAGAACGTTTTTTAGAACGCTTTTTGTGCATTTTCACCCCTTTCAAATTTCGAATTGTTTAAAAACTGTTCTTAGACATCATTTATATCTTATAAGTAACTAATATTCAAAATTTCATATTTCTAGGCCTTTCAGTAATGCTAAAATCGCATTTTTAGAACGTTTTTTGCTCCTACACTCCCTTTGGGGTAGTGGCACCGACATAAGATATAGCCTATGTTCTAAGTTGGACTAACACCATCATTTTGATACCATTACTTTTGGAATCGGTTCGGTAGTTCCAGAGCTTACCTCCGACAAATAAACAATTTTTTCCTCTTTATAATAGTACTAGCAAACCCCGCGGCTTTGCTCGCGTAATAGTTGAAATATGTCAAATTCTGTTTTTGTGCGTATATTCATTATTGTATATTACACTGCTACAGATAATTCAAAAATGACTAATTAAGGCAACGTTTGACCAAACCTCATTCTTATACTGCATTAGGAGAACGTGAGAATTAAATTAATGAGAAAAACTAAAATTAATTCCCAAGAAATGGTAATTTAGAATGTATTTTGATAGTGGCTAATTTCATTCATCTTTTGCAGTTTGAATACTTTTAGAAATCGTTCTCAGAAAGCGTTTACATCTTAAAAGTACCCATCATGTCAAAATCCAAGCTTCGATTTATGCAAGATTTTTCTGATTATAGAAATCGCAATTTTATAAACATTTTTGCTCCTGCAAGCTTTAAAATTTCTAATTCTTTTAAATGTTCTGTGGATGTATTTAAGTCGTTAAAGTGATAATTATGTCAAAATTTAAGTTTCTATCTGTAACAATTTCAGATAATTCATAGTTTAAAAGATTTTTATAAAGTTTACCCCTCATTTAACTGATTTTAAATTTTGATCAAAAGAAAAAACATACTCAGCGAGCACTTAAATCTTAAAAATTGTCACAATGTCAAACTTTAAATTTCTAGCTCAGCAGCATCATAAATATCGCAACTTTAAAACGTTTATAGCTTTTGCATCTTTTAAAATTTCGAATTTTGTAAAAACTCTAACTGATAGTTCTAAATAAACCGTAATTTAGAACATTTTTCGCTTACTTTTAAATTTCGGAATTTTAAGCCATTGATTTATACCATGCATCTGCATCTTAAAAGTAACCTCTATACTAAATTTCAAATTGTTACCCGAAGAAATCCAACTAAATCTTAGTTTAAAACTTTTTTATAACATTTTCAGCTCATTTCATCTTTTTGATTTCGAATTTTTTAAAACCATTCTTAACTAACATGTAAATCTTAAAAATAGCCATCATAACAAATTCTAAGACTCTATACCAATTGCTTACATAAATCACAATTTTAGATTTTTTTTTTCTTTTTGCTCCTGCACTCTGTTAAATTTCGAATCTTTACAAAACTGTTTTGAGCGAGCATTTTCGTCTTTAGAACAACAGTCATGCCAAATTTTAGTTTTTCTCATTAATAGTTCGAAATAAATCGAAATTTAGAACGTTGTCCGCTCATTTCAGCGTTCTGAATTTCGAATTTTTTAGAAATCGTATCACATAAATCGTAAATCTAGAATATTTTCTGCTTATGCATAGTTGTAAATTTCGAATATTTAGAAAACTGTTCTGAGAGAATATTTACATCTCTAAAGTAAGAACTATGCCAAATTTTAAGCTTCTAGTTCTAACAATTCCAAATAAATTACAATTTAGAACAATTTTAGACCGTTTTTGTCTCATTTCATCTTTTTAAAATTTGAGTTTTTTAGAAACCATTAATAGCAAGTATTTACATCTTAATGCTACAACCACGCAAAATTTAATATTTCTACCCCGAACAATATCACAAAAATTGCAATTATAGAAAGTTTTTTGCTTCTTTATCTCCCTGGTGGTAGTGGCATCGATATACAATATAGCCTATGTTGGAGTAGAGATATTTAGCAGCATTTTGCCACCCTTATTTTTGAAATTGATTAGTTAGTTCCAGAGATTACCTCCTACAAATAAACAAACAAATGTTACTTATTTATAATATTAGTATGGATTAGCATATTATTGTTTTGTTCTCTTTCCAATTTTAAATTCAGCTTCTGTGACCTGGTAAACTTTATTCTTATTTATAAATTGCCAACTTAGCACCTTTTTAATAATAAAAAAATTGCCATCGAGCCAGAATTTCTGTTAAGCAATTTTTTTTAATTTAATCGCGAAATGTCTGTCGTTAAATAAAACATAAAATATTTTACAGAAATTCCGATAGGTCTGTTTATTTTAATAAAAAAGGACTAAGTTGGTAGCACTGTAGTAATTATTTACAATTTATGAAATACATTTTATGAAATCCATAAATATTACAATTTATTTACAATTTAGTAAAAGATGACATCGGTTGAAAAGTTGAAATCGGTTCTGAACAGAATATTTATTTTAGTTATATTTGAAGGGGTGAGAATATATACGTTTATGAAAAGATATTGAACACTTGTTTCTGTAAAATCAAACTAAGGTTTTAAAACCTCTGTATAAACAATATTTGAGGTTTTGTTGCCCTGTGGCAGCAGAATAAATTGGTTTTCTGCGCTACCAGTTCTAGATAGTCCTACATAAAGTTGTCCGTGTGTGAAACATTCTTGCCTCAAATCGATACCTACCGTTTTAAATGTCTGCCCTTGAGACTTATTAATTGTTAATGCAAAGGCTACTTTCACTGGGAATTGAAGACGCTGAAATGAAAATGGAAGTTCTGTAGGGATCATTGGTACCCGCAGAATGTGCGCCATTTCTCCTGTTTCTGGACCTGTAAGTATCGTCGCCTCTATTAAGTGTTATCGGAAATTTTTAATTTGAAGTCTTGTGCCATTTCACAAATTAGGTGGGCTCAAATTTCGTAATAAGATAATTGGTACACCGATTTTTAAATATAGTTCATGCGGTGATAAAGCAGGTGGGCTTAAGGAATTTAAGAATTCCTGTGGGTAATTAATTGCGTCTTCCACTTGAACAACAGTGTCAATAGACTTGTAGAGCCGTAGATCACCGGGTACTTTTTTCAATATAATGTTATTTATTTCATTTACAGCATTATTTCTTGGACAAACTATTGCTCTACAGCAAAACCACTCAAAGTCTTTTTGCAGAATAGAGTCAATATCAGGGTAAACTTTTGTTATTAGTTCTTCAATATCGTATATAATGTGTCCTAATTTCTCAGTTAGTTCAACAATAGTCGAGTTATTACTTGATACACTGTTGCAAAGTTTGCCCTCACCCAACTTCAATAATTCAGTAGGAAAATCACTATTGCTTCTTGCTAGATGGGCCCGCATATTAGTTCGCAAATTAAGTGTTTGTACAGAACTCCACACTACTGAAGATTTTAAGCATGCTTTAATAATGTCTGCTCTTGTTCCTCTGGCAATTACCGGGAGCGTTTGACGGTAATCTCCTGTAAAGACAAATGTGACTCCACCCATAAGTGCATTACAATTTCTAAAATCATTAAGTGTGCGATTCACAGCTTCAACATGTTTTCTGTGGCTCATTATGCATTCATCCCACATAATTATTGACACTTGTTGAAGTAATTTGCCAATAGTACCATTTTTGCGTATAGAACAAACAGATTCTTGATGTAGAGGCACTGAAAGTGGTAACTTAAATGTCGAATGGGCAGTTTTTCCACCTAAAAGTAAAGTTGCCACTATTCCAGATGAGGCAACAGCAAGAGCAATTTTCCCCATTTGTCTAACTTTAGCCAATATCAAATTAGTCAAAAAAGTCTTGCCAGTTCCACCTGGTGCATCTATGAAAAAAACTTTTCCTTTATTTTGTTCTACACTTTCAATAATTTTATTAAAAGCTTCAAGCTGTTCAGGGATTAATAGAGTAAGGTTTTCTTTTACATACGTAGTTAACTGGTTTTTGTCATGCATTTTTTTTAGTGTTTCACGAGATGAAGGCTTATTCGAACGATTAGGTGAAGGTATTCCAAAATCGTTTAATGTCTTATCGTTTAACTCTAATATCTTATCTTCGATAAGTATCAACCCTTCATTATAAATATCTTCAGAAAATGGCAGATCAGGATTAAGGTTTAATAACCTTTCTCTTTGTAGAATATCCTCAGAAAGATCTTTTTTAAAACGTTCCCATAGTTTCGTTGGTTCAGAAGGATGGCAGAATAATAAAATAATAACAAACAATTCTCTTAACATGATAGGTGACTGAGCGATTACAATCCGTCCGTTTTTAATAAACCTCGTTCGTGGCAGGCTGCTTGAAACGTTTCTTTAATGACCCCGTTTACAATCCTTAGACTTTCAAAAGAAGTTGGACCACGAACATGATGAAGCAGCATTCTTAAATGAAAACACTCCGTTTGGCTTGGATGAATATTGTAAACTCTGCCCAAAGTAGTGTCCTTTTTAATTCCGGGATATCCATCAACATCTTGTCCACGTTTTCTTCGTGAAAATGTGTTGTCGGCCCACGTGTAATAATGGGGAACTTCGGGTTATAATAGAGTCTTTGCAAAATCATCGGTAGCGCATAATTCGAAAAAGGCCATAAGAGTTGTTTTTCGTGGATTATTAATAACCTGTTGCAAAGTATTGCTGGAGAAATATACCTTCTGACCGTTCTCCAGATGAACGGCTAAATGCAAAACCTTTGGATATCTTTCATGAATATTAAAATCTAGTAGTCTCCACATCGCTTCAGACGTGCTTATATATCGGCCATTCAAATACTTCGCGATTTCATCATTAGGATTCTCAATGGAAACAGTGGCTTGATCCGAGCCTTTGTTTATATATTTGCATATATACTTTATTGCTTTAATGGAATGACAATATTCAATGTTTATATGAGCGTTAAATATCCGGCACAAAAACGGTGAATAAGGGACAATATAGCGGTTATCAATACTAACTGGTTTTCCGCGGATATTTAGAGTAGTAGTCTGGTCACCATTATTTGGATCTCTCCGCCGATATAGTGGGTAACCTTCCTTCGCTGTTTGAGTTTCAGAAACAAATTTTCTTGGATATTTTTTGCTACATATGCCATTTTTCATACAGGGAGATGTTGGGTTAATTTCGCAGCAGGGCCCATGGATCATATTTTTGGAAACAATTTCAAATAATGTAGGGTCAGATTCTTTATCTGGTAACTCGGCCGAAATAATTTTGTCAATTTCATCCGGTTGAATTTTTCTATCGAGCCAGAAAAGCAGATGGCAATGAGGCAAACCCCTCTTTAGTACTTCCTGCTTATCCCGTCGACCAAATTACTGTCGCCAAATTATAAGATTAAATGCCAATAATGGTTGCCATTAATTAATTAATTCTAAGATTAAATGCCAATAATGGCCAATAAAACCATTAATTCGACGTTTTATTTGTAATTTTATTATGTTTTACTAATTTATTTGTTCTTTCGTTATTTAAAATAAAAATTAAGTCAATGTGTATAATTTGGCGAGTGGTTTGGCGATTTATATAATTTGGCGAAATTGGTCGACGGGATAACTAAGAAGTACCAAAATTGAAATTACAACACATGTGCCACGCTAATCTTCTTTGTGATTACGGAAAAATGTATATTTAGTCAAAACGCAATAAAATATATGCAATTAATTTATTGTGTTTTGATTACCTACGCAATAAAATATATGCAATTAATTTACTGTGTTTTGATTACCTACGCAATAAAATAATTCAGTAATGGTATGCATGCTGCTATACTTAAATTATACACGCAATAATATTACTTTAGATACTTTTATTTTAGATGGACTTACGTGACAAATCGCTAAATATTTTTTTGTATTAGGTAACTTCTTCATTATCCCGTCAATCACTTTCCATTAAAAAAAAAAAAAAAAACTGTCGCCAATAAATTAAGGATTTCACGCCAAATAGGCATGATCGTGTCATCTCTCTAATTTAATGTCAGATGCATTGCCCTTGTCATCAAGTGTTTATTTTTATTTATTTAAACTTTTATCTCTATTTTAATAATGTTTTAGCGATTAATTAGTTATTACGTTAATTACAATTATGTTCTCATATGGTGATACCATGATACTAAAAGAGAAAAAGCATTGAAAAAAATCTTGTGATGCATAGTTACATACTGTAGATCAGTTTCAACTGACGTCACAAATATTTATGCACCAGCTAAGAGGGATAATTAAGAAAAATAATGTAAATAAATAAATATTATGGATTATTCTTTTCTGTTTTGATTAATATATAATCAATTTTATTGTTTAAAGTTACTGAGAGTTGATACTTTAGTGAGTGAGTCTTTTCCGAACTTGTTGTGTATATATATATTTGAGATTCTAATGAAATTATATTTTTCTATTTCTTTATTGGACTTTACATTATGGCGAATACTTTGGCGACAGTTTTTAAGGAAACTGCTCGACGGGATAGTTAAGAAGGACCTTCTCTGTATTACATTCATTTTTTTAAATACTACACCTTTTACTAATTTCATTTAAAATACACAGTTCATATAAAATATATATTTTTAAATACATATATTGTATATATTTGAAATACACATATTACATATTTTTTAAAATGCATCATTTCCCTCATTTCATTTAACATAGCTCCCAAAAATAAAATAGGAGAAAAGTTGCATAGTAGATATGTTTCCAATTAGCGTATTTTATTGACACAAGCTTAATTTTAACATCAATTAAACTCTGGTTTGTTCACCGTCACTGTCGTGCGTGTTAGTATTATTTGGCAAGAAATTTCACTTTCCAAAGAATGAGCTATGCCAAAAGCTGCTGCTAAAAAAAGAAATTTGTCTTATTTTATTAATTTCATGGCGATAGTTGATTTTAGGTGAGTAACTGATCGATAAATAATTGCAAGAAATTGGAATATATTACACAGGAATTACGGGGAGATGTTAATGGGATTTAAAAGCTATTTTGGAACCAGTGTTTCACGATGAAAATATTTCTGATTATTATTTTAATTTTACTTTAGTTCATTTTGCTGAATAATTGAATTTATAAGGTTAGTCAAAAGCCAGTAAGAATCCTGATTCAGATTAAATAAAGATGTAAATTATGACATCCATATATTAAAAAGACATTACTAAAAAGACAAATATTTCAATATTTAAAAACAATCATTCGAAAATAAAAGTATTTTTTTTGGTTAATCTAAAAGTTAGTACGTACCAATTCAATCTTTATTTAATCTTTGAAATAATACTATTTTAGGATAACTATATAACAGAATACAGAATAGTATTGTCCATTGCCACTCAGAAAATATACCCTCTAAAATTGTTGGAAAATAGGCAGGTTACCATAAGAGTGTGATGCGTTTTACAAGTTCTCTACTATTTGGCGCACATAATGGCGTCATTTTTCTCAGTGGGAGCATTTTACCTATACTGTTGTAATACACACAGATCTTAAAATCATTTCAATAGTGAATAAATCCATACATATAATTTTTGGACATTTTTTGTGGAAAATTTCTCACGCCTTGAATTTAAATAATGCTTAAAAGGCGTACAGCCAACAGAGTGAAAAGTATCCAAGCCTGGAATCTAACCAAAGTCGTTGATTATACGCGTGAATGCTTTTACCACTAAGCTGCAAACCGTTTTTAGAGTGCATTTATATTTTATAAATATCTACCACGCCAAATTTAAAGAGTCTAACTTTAACAGTTGAATGGAAATCGCAATTCAGAACGTTTTTATAACGCTTTTCGCGCATTTCAACCACTTTTAAATCTCGATTTTGTTTCAACTTCACTTAGAGAGCATTTGCATCTTATAAGCAACTACCACGCTAAATTTAAAGTTGCTATCGCCTTCAGTATCACAAAAATCGCAATTTAGAACTTTTTTGCTCCTGCAACTCACATGTGGTAGTAGCACTGACATAAAATACAGCCTATGTTGGATCAAGGACTGGACCATCAATTTTCCGCCATTAATTTTAAAATCGGTTCGGTATTTCCTGATATACAGATTGCATAGAAATCGTCATTTAAACGTTTTTTAGAACACTTATCGCGCATTTTTACTTTTTTTAAATTTAAAATTTTTCCGAAACTATTCATAGAGAACATTTACATCTTATAAGTAACTACCCTGCGTAATTTCAAGTTGCTAACCCCTACAGTATCACAAAAATCACAATTTAGAACGTTTCTTGCTCCTGCAACGCCAGGTGGTAGTGAAACCGACATAAAATAGAACCTATGTTAGAACAGGGATTGTCACCATCAATTTCCAACCATTACTTTTGAAATCGATTTGATATGGTAGTTCCTGAGATTCCGTAAATATCGCCATTTAGAACGTTTTTTGCTCCTGCAACCCCTTTGGGACAGTGACACCGACATAAAATATATCTTATATTGGAGCAAGGGCTGGCACCGTCATTTTGTCGCCATTATTTTTTAAATCGCTTTGATACTTCCTGGGATTGCGTATAAATCTCCATTTAGAAGGTTTTTTAGAACGCTTTTTGCGCATTTTCACCCCTTTTTAATTTCGATTATTTTAAGAAATGTCCTTAGAGATAATTAGTATCTTATAAGTAACTAATATTCAAAATTTCATATTTCTAGGCCCTTCAGTAACGCTAAAATCGCATTTTTAGAACGTTTTTTGCTCCTACACCCCCTTTGGGGTAGTGAAACCGATATAAAATATAGCCTATATTGGTGCAAGGGCTGGCACCGTACTTTTGTCGCCATTATTTTTTAAATCGGTTTGATACTTCCTGGGATGGCGTATAAATCGCCATTTAGAACGTTTTTTAGAACGCTTTTCGCGCATTTTCACCCCTTTTTAATTTCGAATTGTTTAAGAACTGTTCTTAGACATCATTTATATCTTATAAGTAACTAATTTTCAAAATTTCATATTTCTAGGCCCTTCAGTAGCGCTAAAATCGCATTTTTAGAACGTTTTTGGCTCCTGCACCCCCTTTGGGGTAGTGGCACCGACATAAGATATAGCCAATGTTCTAAGTTGGGCGAACACCATCATTTTGATACCATTACTTTTGGAATCGGTTCGGTAGTTCCTGAGCTTATCTCCGACAAATAAACAATTTTTACCTCTTTATAATAGGAGTATGACTAGCAAACCCCGCGGCTTTGCTCGCGTAATATTTGAAATATGCCAAGTGATTTTTATATGTCTAATTTTTATTAAAAGTTACTAACTAAATTTTTATTTTATTAAAAGGTAATATTTTATTTTTTTAAAAGGTATTTTTATTAAAAGGTACTTATTACTTTTAGGAATAATTCAAAAATTACTATTTAAAGCACAGTTTGACTAAACATCATTATTACACTGCATTAGGCAGAAATGAGACTTAAATTAATAAAACGAAATAAAACTAAAAAAAAATGATAATTTCGAAAATATTTTGAAACTTTTATGCTCAATTAATAGGGTCATTTCAGTATTCATTTGAAGTTTTGAATTTTTTAGAAACCATCTTCTTACATCTTAAAATTAACTATCATGCCAAATTCCAAGTCCTACCACCTCTCTCAACATAAAGGGCTATGTTGAAATAGGAACTGTCACCATTAATTTGCCAACATTAATTTTAAAATCGGTTTGTTATTTCCTAATATTCCACAGAAACGTAATTTAGAAAGTTTTTAAAGGCCTTTTTTAGAACATTTGTTGTTCATGTGAACCCCAGATGGTAGAACCATCGGCATAAAATATAGCCTGTGTAGAATCAGAGACTGTTACCATTGATTCGTAACTATTACTTTTATAATCGGCTAATATTCCCTGAAATTGCATAGAAATCGTAATTTTGGACTGTTTTAGAATGCTTTTCGCACCTCCCCTTCGCTTCACTCCTTTTTAATTCGAATTTATTTTCGGCAGTCCTTTGAGGGCATTTATATTTTATAAGTAACTACCATGCCATATTTAAAGTTTCTAGCCTTTTCGGTATCACAGAAATCGCAATTTAGAAAGTTTTTGCTCCTGCAACTCATTGGTGATAGTGGCACAGACATAAAATATAGCTTATGTTTGAGCAGGTTCCATCACCAACAACTTGTCACAATTATTTTTTAAATCGGTTTGGTATTTGGTAAGATTGCATAAAAATTGTAATTTAGAAGGCTTTTCGCTCACTTCATCTGTTTAAATTTGGAATTTACTTTCGACTTTACTTAGAAAGCAGTTGCATCTTGTAAGTAAATACCATTCCATACTTCAAAGTGTTAGACCCCTCAGTTATGCAAAAAACGCAAATTAGAATAGGTTTTGCTTTTGCAACCGTCAGATGGTAGTGACAGCAACATAAAATATAACCTATGTTATAGCAGGGATTGTCACCATTGATTTGCAACCATTACTTTTGAAATAGCATTGGTATTTCCTGAGATTGAGTAGAAATCGCAATTTAGAACGTTTTTAGAACACTTTTCGCGCATTTTCACTCCTTTTAAATTTCGAATTGTTTAAGAACTGTTCTTAGAAATCCTTTATATCTAATAAGTAGCTAATATTTCAAATTTCATATTTCTAGGCCCTTCGGTAACGCAAAAATTGGATTTTTAGAACGTTTTTTGCTCCTGCACCCCCTTTGGGGTAGTGGCACCAAGATAAAACATAGCCTATGTTGGAGCAAGGGTTGTCACCGTCATTTTGACACCCTTATTTTGACACCATTATTTTTTAAATCGGTTTGGTATTTCCTGAGATTGTGTAGAAACCACCATTTAGAACGTTTTTTAGAACGATTTTCGCCCATTTTCACCCCTTTCAAATTTCGAATAGCTTAAGAACTGTTCTTAGAAATCCTTTATATCTAATAAGTAGTTAATATTTCAAATTTCATATTTCTAGGCCTTTCAATAACACATAAATCGAATTTTTAGAACGTTTTTTTGCTCCTGCACCCCCTTTGGGATAGTGACACCGACATAAAACATAGCCTATCTTGGAGCAAGCGTTGTCACCATCATTTTGACACCAATATTTTTTAAATCGGTTTGGTATTTCCTGAGATTGTGCAGAAACTACCATTTAGAACGTTTTTTAGAATGCTTTTTGTGCATTTTCACCCCTTTTAAATTTCGAATTGTTTAAGAACTGTTCTTAGATATCATTTATATCTTATAAGTAACTAATATTCAAAATTTCATATTTCTAGGCCCTTCAGTAACGCTAAAATCGCATTTTTAGAACGTTTTTTGCTCCTATACCCCCTGTGGGGTAGTGGCACCGACATAAAACATAGCCTATCTTGGAGCAAGCGTTTTCACCATCATTATGACACCAATATTTTTTAAATCGGTTTGGTATTTCGTGAGATTGCGTAGAAACTACCATTTAGAACGTTTTTTAGAACGCTTTTTGTGCATTTTCAACCCTTTTAAATTTCGAATTGTTTAAGAAGTGTTCTTAGATATCATTTATATCTTATAAGTAACTAAAATTCAAAATTTCATATTTCTAGGCCCTTCAGTAACGCTAAAATCGCATTTTTAGAACGTTTTTTGCACCCACACACCCTACGGGTTACTGGCAGCGACATAAGATATAGCCTATGTTCTAAGTTGGACTAACACCATCATTTTGATACCATTAGTTTTGGAATCGGTTCGGTAGTTCCAGAGCTTACCTCCTACAAATAAACAATTTTTTCCTCTTTATAATAGGAGTATAGACTAGCAAGCCCCGCGGCTTTGCTCGCGTAATATTTGAAATGTGCCAAGTGATATTTATAAGTCTAATTATTATTAAAACGTTCTAACTAAATTTTTACTTTATTAAAAGGTAATATTTTATTTTATTAAAAGGTTTTTTTTTATTAAAAGGTACTTATTACTTTTAGGAATAATTCAAAAATTACTATTTAAAACACAGTTTGATTAAACATCATTAATACACTGTTTTAGGCAGAAATGAGACTTAAATTAATAAAACGAAATAAAACTAAATAAATGATAATTTAGAAAATATTTTGAAACTTTCATGCTCAATTAATACGCTCATTTCAGTATTCATTTGAAGTTTTGAATTTTTTAGAAACCATCTTCTTACACCTTAAAATTAACGATCATGACAAATTCCAAGTCCTACCACCTCTCTCAACATAAAGGGCGATGTTGAAACAGGAACTGTCACCATTAATTTGCCAACATTAATTTTGAAATCGGTTTGTTATTTCCTAATATTCCACAGAAACGTAATTTAAAAAGCTTTTAAAGCCCTTTATTAGAACGTTTGTTGTTCCTGTGAACCCCAGGTGGTAGAATCACCGCCATAAAATATAGCCTGTGTAGGATCAGATACTGTTACCATTGATTCGCAACTATTACTTTTATAATCGGTTTATATTCCCTGAAATTGCATAGAATCGTAATTTAGAACTTTTTTAGAATGCTTTTCGCACCTCCCCTTCGCTTCACCCCTTTTTAGTTCGAATTTATTTTCGACGTTCCTTCGAGGGCATTTATATTTTATAAGTAACTACCATGTCCTATTTAAAGTTTCTAGCCCTATCAGTATCACAGAAATCGCAATTTAGAAAGTTTTTAGCTCCTGCAACCCTCTGGTGGTAGTGGAATAGACATAAAATATAGCTTATGTTTGAGCAGGTTCTATCACCAAATTTTGTCATCATTATTTTTTTAATCGGTATGGTATTTTTGAAGTTTGCTTAAAAATTGTAATTTATAACGCTTTTCACTCACTTCATTTTTTAAAATTTGGAATTTTCTTTCGACTGTTCTTAGGAAGTACTTGCATCTTGTAAGTAGATACCATGCCATACATCAAAGTGTTAGACCCCTCAGTTTTGCAAAAAACGCAAATTAGAACATGTTTTGCTTTTGCAACTCTCAGATGGTAGGGACAACAACACAAGATATAACCTATGTTATAGCAGGGACTGTCACCATTGATTTGCAACCATTACTTTTGAAATAGCTTTGGTATTTCCTTAGATTGAGTAGAAGTCGCAATTTAGAACGTTTTTAGGACGCTTTTCGCGCATTTTCACCCCTTTTTAAATTTCTAATTTTTTCGAAACTGTTCTTAAAGATCATTTATATCTATTAAATATGTACCTTGCCTAATTTTAAGTTGCTAGCTCCTACCAATCAAAAAATCAAAATTTAGAACGCTTTTTTGCTCCTGCAACGTTTTGGTGATAGTGATACCGACATACAATAGCGTCTATGCTAGAGCAGAGGCTGTCAACATTAATTTCCTACCATTACGTTTGAAATCAGATTCATCCTTCCTGAGATATTGCCGATAAATCAGCATTTAGAACGTTTTTAGAACGCTTTTCACTCATTTTGCTCCTGCATCTCCTTTGGGGTAGTGGAAACAGATATAAATTATAGCCTATCTTGGAGCAAGATCTGTCACCATCATATGTACACCATTATATTTGAAATCGGTTCAGTACTTCTTGAGATTGCATAGAAATCGCAATTTAGAAAGTTTTTTACAACGCTTTTTGCGCATTTTGACCCCCCTTTTAATTTCACGCCCTTCCGTAATGCAAAAGCCGTAATTTAGAACGTTTTTCTCCTGCACACCCTTTGGGGTAGTGGCACCGACATAAAACATCGCCTATGTTGGAGCAAGGGTTGTCACCATCATTTTGACGCCATTATTTTTTAGATCGGTTTGGTACTTCCTGAGATTGTGTAGAAACCACCATTAGAACGTTTTCTAGAACGCTTTTCGCGCATTTTCACCCCTTTTAAATTTCGAATTGTTTAAGAACTGTTCTTAGAAATCCTTTATATCTAATAAGTAGCTAATATTTCATATTTCTAGGCCCTTCGGTAACGCAAAAATCGCATTTTTAGAACGTTTTTTGCTCCTGCACCCCCTTTCGGGTAGTGGCACCGACGTAAAACATAGCCTATCTTGGAGTAAGGGTTGTCACCGTCCTTTTGACACCCTTATTTTGACACCATTATTTTTTAAATCGGTTTGGTATTTCCTGAGATTGTGTAGAAACCACCATTTAGAACGTTTTTTAGAACGATTTTCGCGCATTTTCAACCCTTTCAAATTTCGAATTGTTTAAGAACTGTTCTTAGAAATCCTTTATATCTAATAAATAGCTAATATTTCAAATTTCATATTTCTAGGCCCTTCAGTAACACATAAATCGCATTTTTAGAAAGTTTTTTGCTCCATGCACCCCCTTTGGGTTAATGACACCGACATAAAACATAGCCTATCTTGGAGCAAGCGTTGTCACCATCATTTTGACACCAATATTTTTAAAATCGGTTTGGTATTTCTTGAGATTGTGTAGAAACTACCATTTAGAACGTTCTTTAGAACGCTTTTTGTGCATTTTCACCCCTTTTAAATTTGGAATTGTTTAAGAACTGTTCTTAGACATCATTTATATCTTATAAGTAACTAATATTGAAAATTTCATATTTCTAGGCCCTTCAGTAACGCTAAAATCGCATTTTTAGAACGTTTTTTGCTCCTATACCCCCTTTGGGGTAGTGACACCGACATAAGATATAGCCTATGTTCTAAGTTGGACTAACACCATCATTTTGATACCATTACTTTTGGAATCGGTTCGGTAGTTCCAGAGCTTATCTCCGACAAATAAACAATTTTTTCCTCTTTATAATAGGAGTATAGATAGATGATGATGATGATGATAAGTATAGACTAGCATACCCCGCGGCTTTGCTCGCGTAATATTTGAAATATGCCAAGTGATATTTATATGTCTAATTCTTATCAAAAGGTACGAACTAAATTTTTATTTTATTAAAAGGTACTTATTACTTTTAATAATAATTCAAAAAATACTATTTAAAACACAGTTTGACTAAACATCATTATTACACTGTATTAGGCAGAAATGAGACTTAAATTAATAAAATGAAATAAAACTAAATAAATGATAATTTAGAAAATATTTTGAAACTTTTATGCTCAATTAATACGCTCATTTCAGTATTCATTTGAAGTTTTGAATTTTTTAGAAACCATCTTCTTACGTCTTAAAATTAACTATCATGTCAGATTCCAAGTCCTACCAACTCTCTCAACATAAAGGGCTATGTTGAAATAGGAAATGTCACCATTAATTTGCCAACATTAATTTTTAAATCAGTTTATTTCCTAATATTCCACAGAAACGTAATTTAAAAAGCTTTTAAAGACCTTTTTTAGAACGTTTTTTGTTCCTGTGAACCACAGGTGGTAGAATCACCGGCATAAAACATAGCCTGTGTAGGATCAGAGACTTTTACCATTGATTCGCAACTATTACTTTTATAATCGGTTTATATTCCCTGAAATTGCATAAAATCGTAATTTAGAACTTTTTTAGAATGCTTTTCGCACCTCCCCTTCGCTTCACCCCTTTTTAATTCGAATTTATTTTCGACGTTCCTTCGAGGGCATCTATTATATCATTTTTATATTTATATCTTATATTTATATATTTATCATTATTATATTATCATCATTTATATTTTATAAGTAAGTACCATGTCATATTTAAAGTTTCTAGCCTTTTCAGTATCAATGAAATCGCAATTTAGACAGATTTTAGCTCCTTCAACCCTCTGGTGGTAGCGGAATAGACATAAAATATAGCTTATGTTTGAGCAGGTTCTATCACCAAAATTTGTCATCATTATTTTTTTAATCGGTTTGGTAATTTATAAGTTTGCTTAAAAATTGTAATTTATAACGCTTTTCACTCACTTCATTTTCTTAAAATTTGGAATTTTCTTTCGACTGTTCTTAGAAAGCAGTTGCATCTTGTAAGTAAATACCATGCCATACTTCAAAGTGTTACTCCTCAGTTGTGCAAAAAATGCAAATTAGAACATGTTTTGCTTTTTCAACCCTGAGATGGTAGTGACAGCAACATAAAATATAACCTTTGTTATAGCAGGGACTGTCACCATTGATTTGCAACCATTACTTTTGAAATAGCTTTGGTATTTCCTTAGATTGAGTAGAAATCGCAATTTAGAACGTTTTTAGGACGCTTTTTGCGCATTTTCACAACTTTTTAAATTTCCAATTTTTTCGAAACTGTTCTTAAAGATCATTTATATCTAATAAATATGTACCTTGCCTAATTTTAAGTTGCTAGCCCCTACCGATCACAAAAATCGAAATTTAGAACGCTTTTTTGCTCCTGCAAAGTCTTGGTGATAGTGATACGGACATAAAATAGCGTCTGTGTTAGAGCAGAGGCGGTCAGCATCAATTTCCTACCATTACGTTTGAAATCAGATTCATTCTTCCTGAGATATTGCCGAAAAATCGGCATTTAGAACGTTTTGAGAACGCTTTTCGCGCGTTCTGCTCCTGCATGTCCTCTGGGGTAGTGGAAACAGATATAAAATTTAGCCTATCTTGGAGCACGATCTGTCACCATCATTTTTACACCATTATATTTGAAATCTGTTCAGTACTTCCAGAGATTGCATAGAAATCGCAATTTAGAAAAATTTTTACAACGCTTTTTGCGCATTTTGACCCCCTTTTAAATTTCGATTTTTTTAGGAAATGTCCTTAGAGATCATTGATATCTTATAACTAACTACCATTCCAAATTTCACGATTCTAGGCCCTTCCGTAATGCAAAAGCCACAATTTAGAACGTTTTTTGCTCCTGCACCCCCTTTGGGGTAGTGGCACCGACATAAAACATCGCCTAATGTTGGAGCAAGGGTTTTCACCATCATTTTGACGTCAATATTTTTTTTAATCGGTTTGGTATTTCCTGAGATTGTGTAGAAACTACCATTTAGAACGTTTTTTAGAACGCTTTTTGTGCATTTTCACCCCTTTTAAATTTCGCATTGTTTAAGAACTGTTCTTAGAAATCCTTTATATCTTATAAGTAACTAATATTCAAAATTTCATATTTCTAGGCCCTTCAGTAACGCTAAAATCGCATTTTTAGAACGTTTTTTGCTCCTGCACCCCCTTTGGGGTAGTGGCACCGACATAAGATATAGCCTATGTTCTAAGTTGGTATAACACCATCTTTTTTATACCGTTACTTTTGGAATCGGTTCGGTAGTTCCAGAGCTTACCTCCTACAAATAAACAATTTTTTCCTCTTTATAATAGGAGTATAGATGACTAGCAAACCCCGCGGCTTTGCTCGCGTAATATTTGAAATATGCCAAGTGATATTTATATGTCTAATTTTTATTAAAAGGTACTTGTAAGATATTTTCATTTAAAGTATTTACATGTAATCTACTATATTCTTGACTGCATTACCTAGTCGGGCAGCAAGTAAAGTACTAACTAAATTTTTATTTTATTAAAAGGTAATATTTTATTTTATTAAATGGTACTTATTACTTTTAGGAATAATTAAAAAAATTACTATTTAAAACACAGTTTGATTAAACATCATTGTGACACTGTATAAGGCAGAAATGAGACTTAAATTAATAAAACTAAATAAAACTAAATAAATAATAATTTAGAAAATATTTTGAAACTTTTATGCTCAATTAATACGCTTATTTCAGTATTCATTTGAAGTTTTGAAATTTTTAGAAACCATCTTCTTACATCTTAAAATTAACCATCATGTCAAATTCCAAGTCCTACCACCTCTCTCAACATAAAGGGCTATGTTGAAATAGGAACTGTCACCATTAATTTGCCAACATTAATTTTGAAATTGCTTTGTTATTTCCTAATATTCCACAGAAACGTAATTTAGAAAGCTTTTAAAGGCCTTTTTTAGAGCGTTAGAGACTGTTACCATTGATTCGCAGCTATTACTTTTATATTTGGTTTATATTCCCTGAAATTGCGTAGAAATCGTAATTTAGGACTTTTTTAGAATGCTTTTCGCACTTCTCCTTCACTTCACCCCTTATTAATTCGAATTTATTTTCGACAGTCCTTCGAGGGCACTTATATTTTATAAGCAACTACCATGCCATATTTAAAGTTTCTAGCCTTTTCAGTATCACAGAAACCGCAATTTAGAAAGTTTTTAGCTCCTGGAACCCTGTGGTGGTAGTGGCCCAGACATAAAATATAGCTTATGTTTGAGCAGGTTCTATAACCAACAATTTGTCATCATTATTTTTTTAATCGGTTTGGTATTTGATAAGATTGCACAAAAATTGCAATTTATAACACTTTTCGGTCACTTCATCTTTTTAAATTTGGAATTTTCTTTCGACTGTACTTAGAAAGCAGTTGCATCTTGTACGTAAATACCATGCCATACTTGAAAGTGCTAGACCCCTCAGTAGTACAAAAAACGCAAATCAGAACATGTTTTGTTTTTGCAACCCTCAGATTGTAGTGGCGGCAACATAAAATATAACCTATGTTATAGCAGGGACTGTCACCATTGATTTGCAACCATTACTTGAAATAGCTTTGGTATTTCCTGAGATTGAGTAGAAATCGCAATTTAGAACGTTTTTAGAACGCTTTTCGCGCATTTTCACACCTTTTTAAGTTTTCAAATTTTTCTAAACTATTCTTAAACATCATTTCTATCTACTAAATGTGTACCTTGCCTAAATTTAAGTTGCTAGCCCCTACTGATCACAAAAATCAAAATTAAGAACGCTTCTTTGCTCCTGCAACGTCTAGGTGATAGTGATACCGACATAAAATAGCGTCTGTGTTAGAGCAGAGGCTATCAGCATGAATTTCCTACCATTACTTTTGAAATCAGTTTGATTCTTCCTGAGATATTGCCGACAAATCGACATTTAGAACGTTTTTAAAACGTTTTTCGCGCATTTTGCTCCTGCATCTCCTCTGGGGTAGTGGAAACAGATGTAAAATATAGCCTATCTTGGAGCAATATCTGTCACCATCATTTTTACACCATTATATTTCAAATCGGTTCAGTACTTCCTGAGATTGCATAGAAATCGTAATTTAGAACGGTTTTTACAACGGTTTTTGCGCTTTTTTACCCCCTTTTAAATTTCGATTTTTTTTTTAGGAAATGTCCTTAGAGATCATTGATATCTTATAATTAACTACCATTCCAAATTTCACGATTCTAGGCCCTTCCGTGACGCAAAAACCGCAATTTAGAACGTTTTTCTCCTGCACCCCATTTGGGGTAGTCGCACCGACATAAAACATAGCCTATGTTGGAGTAAGGGTTGTCACCATCATTTTGACGTCATTATTTTTTAAATCGGTTTGGTATTTCCTGAGATTGTGCGGAAACCGCCATGTAGAACATTTTTAGAACGCTTTTCGCGCATTTTCACCCCTTTTAAATTTCGAATTGTTTAAGAACTGTTCTTAGAAATCCTTTATATCTAATAAGTAGCTGATACTTCAAATTTCATATTTCTAGGCCTTTCAGTAACACATAAATCGCATTTTTAGAACATTTTATGCTCCTACACCCCCTTTGGGGTAGTGGCACCGACATAAAACATAGCCTATCTTGGAGCAAGCGTTGTCACCATCATTTTAACACCAATATTTTTTAAATCGGTTTGGTGTTTCCTGAGATTGTGTAGAAAATACCATTTAGAACGTTTTTTAGAACGCTTTTTGTGCATTTTCACCCTTTTTAAATTTCGAATTGTTTAAGAACTGCTCTTAGACATCATTTATATCTTATAAGTAACTAATATTCAAAATTTCATATTTCTAGGCCCTTCAGTAACGCTAAAATCGCATTTTTAGAACTTTTTTGCTCCTACACCCCCTTTGGGGTAGTGGCATCGACATAAAACATATCCTATCTTGGAGCAAACGTTGTCACCATGATTTTGACACCAATATTTTTTTAATCGGTTTGGTATTTCCTGAGATTGTGTAGAAACTACCATTTAGAACGTTTTTCAGAACGCTTTTTGTGCATTTTCACCCCTTTTAAATTTGGAATTGTTTAAGAACTGTTCTTAGACATCATTTATATCTTATAAGTAACTAATATTCAAAATTTCATATTTCTAAGCTCTTCAGTAACGCTAAAATCGCATTTTTAGAACGTTTTTTGCTCCTACACCCCTTTTGGGGTAGTGGCACCGATATAAGATATAGCCTATGTTCTAAGTTGGACTAACACCATCATTTTGATACCATTACTTTTGGAATCGGTTCGGTAGTTCCAGAGCTTACCTCCGACAAATAAACAATTTTTTCCTCTTTATAATAGGAGTATAGATTACGATTAAGATTAACTCGTTCCTACTCCGAATATTAAAATGATGCAGAAACTTAAAGTGAAAATCAAAGTTGATGTAATGTTGAAGCAATAACACTGAAGTATTAACATGTGCAACAACTTTTTGAAATATTTATATGTATGAATAAGAGGAAAGTTTTAGGAATGGCACATCCGATAAATTTGTTTAAAAAACGAAAGATTCCTGCACATCAAAAATGTAAAGTCTGAAGTATTTGAAAATGTTTCCTTAAAGTAAAGAATGTCATTACAATATCTTTTTGACGGATTAAAGATATGTACATAACTCAGACTTAGCATCATAAAGTATGACAGAAGAAACGAATATACCTTGAAATCCTGACAACTTTTTCATGTTCAACATTGAATAATATCTTCCTTAGTAATTTGCACATCATACAAAAGGATAAACATGCAAAATACAGTCCATTTATTCCAGTGACAAGATAATAAAAACAAATACAGATTTCGTTCCCTTTAGATCCATTATCTCCTGATGTATTGGCGCCACTATGGGTTGTGTGCCCACTATATCTTCTGAGATGTTATTCATGTTTCTTCTGCCTTATTTATTTTGCTTTTCTTTTACGTCAATATTTTACAGTCAGTGCAAATATTATTTATGTAACGTATTATTTGAACTATATCGAAATCATATATATAATGTTTCAGATAATTCAACAAGTGCTTGTAAAGAACATCTTTAAAGGTACTAATAATAAAAAACTCTAAAAACGCTGATGGTGGGTAAATAAGAACTAATTTTTATGCTTCCATTGAGTCTCTGTGTATTTCTACTTCTTTCTAAGAATTTTGATTTAAAAAAATGTTTAACATCGTGTTTAAATAATTATTAATTCTAAGAAAAAACACTCATACTACAATATATATTAAAACACACATACACACATAAATAACGCCTGCATTCAACAGTTAAAGGTATATATAAATATTATACAGACATACAAACAATAAATACAATAAACCCAACTAGCGTGAACAATTAGCCAGAGCCAGGAATCGAACCCGGGACCACAGTATCTGCTGCTCTAACCACTGAGCTACTCCGACCGATGCCTGAGTCTGCAATTTCTCACTAATAAACCATGTTGGGGAAGTCACCAGCCATCTATATATAGTCACATGGTCAACATTGATGGCTGGTGACTTCCCCAACATGGCTTATTATTGCGAAATTGCAGACTCAGGCATCGGTCGGAGTAACTCAGTGGCTACAACAGCAGTCTTGTATACTGTGGTTCCGGGTTCGATTCCTGGCTCTGGATAATTTTTCACTTCAGTTGGGTTTATTGTATTTATTGTTTGTATGTCTGTATAATATTTATATATACCTTTAATTATGAATTCTGTTTGTCTGTTTATCTTGGCGTCTGACCGTGCCCTAACTCTTGTAGATGTACTTGTAATGCCATGTAAGTTTTATATGTTAGTGAGGTTTTCTGAAGAATACGCGGCATTGGAAATAAAGTGAACAGCAGTTATAGTTCATCTACAATAACGCAGAAAATATTTCTGTTATATTATGATCTACGGAGAAAAATCGTTTGCGGTGAATTTTATTGATGCTACTTTATCTCAAATCTAATGAGATTGCTATGCCTCACAAAGGTGTCTACGAACAGGTTTTTAAGGGATCTCAGGGCTCTTAAAGCTTCAAAAATTTCGAAAGTTTATATATATATATAAACCTTATATATATATACCTTATACTGCTACCTTTTCAGAAAATTTTGATATAATTTTTTCTTTAAAATTCAAATTAGAAGAGTAGTTATGGTTTTTAGACTTTTATCAACCCAATAGCTGAAGTGGTATTTCCGAAAGTTTTAAATTATTTGTCTCAAAATGACGTTTCTGGGCGTAACGCGAGGGATATCTCAAAATCTTATCAATATTTTTTCATGAAATTTTCAAAATAAATCTTTCATATTACTGTGTATAAACTGATCTTAAAATTTCCTTTTTATTGTTCAAAATAATATATTTTTTAGGTGTTTATACTGTTGAAATTTTCATAATTTTGTATTAGTTAAATAAACTTTGCATTAAAAATTTAAAAATGCTTTAAATACAAATTTATTTATGTTCAGGGTAATTATTAAAACATGAAGCATAATTAGGCACCAAACTTTGAATTCTAGTTGCAAAGTTTATTTAATAATCCTGCGCATTATCTGTCATACCAATTTTCTGCTCGAGAAATGGGTAACAGTTTGATGCCCTGTATACATATTAATTCTGCACCTTCTAATTTTTTAAATATAGGAAATCAAAGAGCATACTCATATCTTTAATCCCTCTCAAAATTTTGTTCTAAAATCATATTCAGTTCAAGATATTAAATGTTTAAAACTGTCCGTTTTTCTCATTTTTCCAATTTTAAGAGCCGTGAGACCCTTTAAAACTTAATAAAATTAAAAGGATCACTGAAGCGCATTGCAAAATATTTTCGATAGTTTATGGAGTAATAAACACAGAGACGCAGAAAAGAATTCGTTTAATGACTGACTTTTAAAAGCTTTAATAGATGTTTAATTATGATTATGTGTATACAGTTCCGAGCTTATTAAATTCCCCATTTAAATAATAATTATATTTTATGTAAGATAATAAAAACATAATTGCGCATGGATTTTAAATATTATATAAAGGGTGATTAAATAAGAATGTGATTTGCACTGCTTATGATGAACTGCAGATTTACTAGTATATATCCATGAAAGGGTAATTAGAAAGAATATGTTTATAGTTATTATTTTTTAATTAATATCCAATTCTCCATGAAAAGCTTACTTAATTGAAAGATAAATAATTATGTATATTTCAAACAAGAAAATTGTAACTCGTCTTTTTTATTAGATGGTGTCGTAAGAAATACGACCTATAACATTCCCCCCTTTGATAGAATTGTTGAAGATTTTTTGCAGATCTATGCCGATCATGACCCCTAGAACCCCAAACCACCCCCAGTTCAAAACTTTACCTATCTATCTATCTATCTATATACATATATACATATATATATCCAAAAACCAAACCAAAAATTCAAAACCACAGAACTGAACCGAAGATAAATAAACCAAACCAAATAACAACAACCAAAATAACTAAAAACAACTAACTTCAAAAACAACATACTTTAAAAACAGCATACTTTAAAAACAGCAAACTTTAAATATTATTCAATAACTAAAACCAGAAGAAATTAAATCAATGGAGACAGGTGGCATGCACTTGCGACATGCTCTGCGGGGTTAAACCAGTTTTAAGTGCACAACGTTCCCCTAACAATCTGTCAAGACCAATTGGAAAAAACTAACAAATCGAATGATATATATATATATATATATTATATATAATTAATGAAAAAATTATTGCACAACTGGCGCTAATAGCAGCTCATATCAAATGCAACAAAAATATATTTCATTACTTTAAAATGCAAAAACACATAACTCAGAAAAGAAGGTGTACATCTGCAAAATTTAACTATAAAAAACTTTTAAAAAACAAGTTAAAGACAGGCAAAAAACAAAAACACAGGCAAAAAATAGCCTGTTCTTCTTCAGTGGGAGGACAGACTTAACCTAACTCCACCCCCACTGTTAAAAATCTGCAGGTTTCTGAACACACGTGTAACCTGCACCCAAAACAGAAAAACTACTGTCAATTCAGTAACTGAATTCAAAAAAGCTAAAATAAACCAAAATTAAACAAAAACAAAATAAAATAATAAATAAAAATAAGTAATGCAGGCAAAGCATAATTTAAAATCATTAATAAAATAATCTTTTAGAAAAGTACTTAAAAATTAACAAATTAAATATAAACAAATTAACATGTATGAATGCAGATGAACGTGCACCCTGCCATACCTGCAAGATAAAATCTTTTCAAAAACATGAAAAACAGCAATACCTGTACATTTGTTTATATTTAATTTGTTAATTTTTAAGTACTTTTCTAAAAGATTATTTTATTAATGATTTTAAATTATGCTTTGCCTGCATTACTTATTTTTATTTTTTTATTTATTTATTTATTTATTTTTTGTTTAATTTTGGTTTATTTTAGCTTTTTTGAATTTAGTTACTGAATTGACAATAGTTTTTCTGTATTGGGTGCAGGTTGGACGTGTGTTCGGAAACCTGCAGAGTTTTAACAGTCGGCGTGGAGTTAGGTTAAGTCTGTCCTCCCACTGAAGAAGAACAGACTATTTTATGCCTGTGCTTTGGTTTTTTACCTGTCCTTAACTTGTTTTTTAAAAGTTTTTTATAGTTAAATTTGGCAGATATACACCTTCTTTTCTGAGTTATGTGTTTTTGCATTTTAAAGTAATGAAACATATATATACATCACTTTTTTTATGGAAACTATAACTTCCGTAATTCTGCACAAATCTCTTCCAAACTGATACATAAAATCAAGGGGTAGACAATCTCGGTCAAGTACGTTAATGGGCAAAATGGGACCAAGGGGGTAAAAAAGGAGAGGGATTTTATGAAAACAAACAAATCCCCATAACTTCTTAATTATAATACATATGAAATCAAATTAAAGTTATTATTACTTATAAGAAAAGGGCCAAAAATTTATGAATAATAGATTTTTGATATGATTAAAAATGGTCTCAAGGGGCGAAATATATAGGGTTTTAGAGAGAAAAATATTCACAACTTCGTTAATCCACCAGATATCAAATCCACTTAAATTTATTATAACGTTTCTTAATCTTATCTACAACTTTCATATTGACAATTTTTTGTTAGGGCAAACTCTTACAGCAGAAAAAAAAAATGAAAATATAATCAACAAAAAGGGGGCGTGAAAAAGAAAAGAAAACCTAACTTCGTCAATTCTTAAGATATCAAATCCTCTAAAATTTATTATAAATGTTCTTAATATTATCTACAACTTTTATATTGACAAGATTTTTATAGGACCAACTTTTACAGGAGAAATAAATGGTTTGAAGAAAAAATTATCGTATTAAGGTTGTTCTCAAATCCAAAGGGGCAACATTATATCAAAAGTTTTAATTTATTTTTGTTCGGAAACGCATGAAACCGGAAGGTATTGTTATACATAAAGTATGTTAATGAAATACGTTTGCTGTTTCTTTGGAAACAAAATAGATGTTTCACAAAATTCTAAGTTAGCGTTTTGAACCGAATTACCCCGACGAAAGCAGAAAAACCGGTAACGAAGGGAGAAAAATGTATTGCGATAGTTCTGCCAATTTTATAATTTTGCGTTTAAAAATGCGTACGTCGATGTGTCAGAAATTATCACGCTTGTTGAGCAGTGCAGTTGAGCAACAGAATTAACATGATTCTGATAAAACCAGCTCATACAGAAAAATGAAATTAAAAGCTCGCCAAATGTGGCCAAATAAAATTGCTGAACTGGGTTTATCTGTAATGTTGATTTAGTTTTTGTAGGTGAAATTAGTACTTCGAAATCTACATGTGCCTGTAGGCCAAGCCGGCAGGGATTTTTTTTAAACGCAACATATATATTCTTGTACAACAGAAATGTAAAGTTTGAAGTATTAGAAAGGATTACATTAACTTAAGGGGTCTTGCACCTTTTAAACGCGTCGAAAATTAACGAAAAACTTCAAAGTTTGAATTTGTCTATTTTCAAAACTTTTTTATGTACAAACATGAAATTTTGGATATTGATTAAACATATTATGCTTTGTGATATGCTACCATTAGAAATTTATTAGCCTTTAACAGAATTTGTGTATTGTTCAAATCAAAATAGCTCTTTTTTTTACTCCAGAAATTATTGCGCGCATATCTTGAGAAAATATGTATGGATTGTCATGAAATTTGGTAAAGATACTAACCAAATATGCGTGTTTAAAAGAACTACTTTTAAGTTTTTACAATGGTAATATTTTTAGTTATGATTATTTTTATTCATTAAATATATATATATATTACAAAAATATTTTTTTATATAATTAATGATTAATTTTGGCCTAAGAGTAGTTAGTTCATTTTAAACACACATGTATGTTTAGTATCTTTACCGAATTTCATGACAATCCATACATACTTTCGCAAGATATCATGCGCGCAATGGCATCTGGAGTAAAAAAAAGAGCTATTTGGATTTCAACAATACACAATTCTGTAAAAGGTTAATAGATTTCTAATGGTAGCATATTAAAAAGCACTTAATCAGTATCCAAAATTTCATGTTTATACAGAAAAAGAGTTTGAAGATAGAATAATTCAAACTTTGAATTTTTTCGTTAAATTTCGTCGCGTTTAAAAGGTACAAGACACCTTAAAGAAAGTCATTCGATATTCTTTTGATAAATTAAAAATATATATATAACTCAGACTGAGTATCACAAGGTATAACCGAAGAAACGAATAGAAATCGAAATCCTAACAACTTTATCACGGTCAAACCAGAATAATATCTCCCCTAGCAATTTACACTTCACACAAAATATATACATACAGAATACACTCCATTTATTCTTGTGACAAGATAATAAAAAGAAATACAGATTTCGTTCCCTTTTGGTCCATTATCTTTTCAATCTCTTGATGTATTGGCGCCACTATAGGTTGTCTCCGCACTATATCTTCTCAGATGTTATTCCCGTTTATTCTGACTTATTTATTTTACTTTTCTTTTATTTTAATATTTTACGTTCAATGCAAATATTATGTAATGATTATTTAAACAATAGCTAAATCATATATATGATATTTAAAATTATTCAACAATTTCTTGTAAAAAAGTCTTTAAAGATATTTAAGAACCCTGAAATCATAGACGTTGGGTCAATAAGCTACATTTTTTATGCTTTCATAGAGTCTATGTTTTTCTACTTGTTTATAAGATGTTTTGATTTCAATTTCAAAGATGGTTGAAAAATAGATTTGAATTTGGTTATCTGTCTTGGCGTCTTATGTGCTCTAACTCTTGAAAATATACTCGTATTGCCATGGGATATTTATATCTTACAAGAAAGGTCTCCATACGGGCATAATCTGAAAAATCTTAAATCTGAATCTTCTACTCGTGAGGATAGATATGTTTATATATAATTAAAATGAGCAAAGTGAAATTGAAGAGCTAAAACTAAGCTATAATAATTACCAAGCTAAAATTACCTTTTACTTGATAAAGAGAGTACCATAAAAAATGCCAGAATAATAAGGTTGTAAGACTAGACTAAAAATAACATAATAACATGCGCATTTGCAGCAATGCTATTAGAAGGCTGAAATAATAATTGGAAATTACAAATATATGAATAAATTGGTAAAGTTCTAAAGATAGATTTCTTGGATTTTTATTACCTATTTTATGTTATGTTTGCGTTATAAGGAGCTACATTTTGTCATTTTAGGCTTAATGCCGACAAAATTGGATGAAATAACGCATCTTCTATGAATGAACTTACATGCTTCTCTGAGAATTCTGCGGGTAATTCATAGTTTCTTATTTTACATGCTTGTTTCCTGTGTTCATTTCTAATTCATCTTTAGAACTTTACCAATTTATTCATATATATGTGATTTCAATTTATTCATATATATTTGATTTCAAATTATTATGTTTATATATATTCGGCGAAAACGCAATAGAGCGTCGTAAAAAATAATGAAAATTTTGATATTTGGCTATTTATTACTGGCTGGCGATGGAATAAAATTTCAAAAAAATATTTTTTTTATGTCAAATACTCTTTAAAGTAAAAATGTTTCATATTGAACTTGTTTAAATACATTTAAACAAATAACTTTAGTTTTGTCTGTTTTAGTTTGATTTAACTATAGTTTTACCATGTATGTATATTTATAGTAAAAGTTAACTATGAAATTTAGGAATTAAAAGAAAATTTAAACTAATTAAAATTATTTCAATCTCAAAATTTTTCCAATGGAGGACTGTCTATTCAATTTTGTTGCTATGGAAACAATTATTTTTTTATATTGAAATGAATAACTGCTAAATGCATCTTGCCTTTATTTCGGAATACGCTTAAATATATGAAAATATTTTTTTATATATGAAATTGTTTTTAAAGTACTAAAATTAAATAACAAGCAACATAAATATGTAATAAAAAATGTATTTAGGACACTCTCTAATTGTTTAAGATTAAATTCATTAAATACTATCTACACGCATTCTAAAAATCAATTATCAAGCAATTTTCAGAGGTATTAAAATCGTTTGCTTTTGGCGAGGAAAAGTACTGCTCACCAAATCGCGCGACGCTTTCGTCATTTCGCGCTAAATACTCGAAAGTTTTTTTTTTTTTTTTTTTTTTTTTTTTTTACTGACTTTCTACTGTAATTCCTTTTTCGACTGATGATTTATTACATACATAAGTAGTTTAATTAGTATTATTTTTATACAACATTTTACCATTATTTACCATGCATATTATCATTTTTACGCAACAAGAATATTTGCAATGATTCAGTGTCCCTAGATTTACGTAAAATTTGAAAAGAGATGCTATGTAATTTTAGTAACAATTTTAGTACAAAAATTAATTCACGCTCGCAAATAGCCAAGATAATTTTTATTTTTACTGTATGTTTTGCAATATTTTTCATTATGCATGTTGTCTCGTGACATTATTTACCATGTTATTGTTTTGTTAAATTATATGAAAATTAATCCAAGCTCACAAATAACTAATTAAATTTTAATTTAATTTATGTTTGCAATGTTTTTCATTATGCATCATGTCTCGTGACATTATTTACTATGTTTCTTATTTTTAAATTATGTGAAAATATTTTCTATCGTGTATGATTTTGAAAATGTCACCGTTGGTGCGACGAAACGATCGTCAATCTTAATAAATGATATTTTATCACTTTATAGCATTATTTTACTTAATAGTATTATTTTTTTTAATATTCTGAGTGTGCCCGGTAAGGAGACATCCCTTGTTAGTGAGGTTTACCGTAAAGAGATCGGTATTGAATATAAACTGTGTAGCAATCAAGGATCGACCGAAACCGGTTTTATAAACCGAAACTGAATGTCGGTGATCTTCCTATTTTTGGCGAAAATAAAAACTAAAATTACCAAACTAAAATTACCATTGTGTTGCTGGCGAAATAGAAGTGTGCGTACAAAAGAAGTTTGTGCCCTCTAAAAGTAGTGCCAGTTTTGCAAAAATTAAAAAACAAAAATGTAGACATTAAATGGATAAAGAAGGAACTATTGAATATGACTCACCCAAAACATGAAGCATGAGATAGAAACATGACAATTGCGAGGAAAATAACAAGATTGTGTTCTGAAAATAAAAAGTATTTCTTACAATCTTTAGGTAAAGTTGAATTGTCTCTTTTGCAAACACCTTTTTCAAGTGAAGAATTACCCGGAAACAAATGAGCAATGGGAAGGCCGAGTAAGTTTAGCATGCAAAATTTATTACATAGAGTACATGGACATGTAATCAAGTACGAAAACAGCAGAAGACTACATTGTAAACAATGCCATAGCCAGAGTGTTTATCATTGCAGTAAATTTGTGATATTGCTTTATATCATGACTGTAGTGAATCTTTTGATGACTAGAAGCGTTTTCAGGATATAAACTATAATTTGTAAAAAAAAAAGAAAGAAAAATACTATATATTTTATAATAAATTAATACCCATAAAGTGAAGTTTGCTTTCTAAATTCTAACAAATCATAAAAAAATCTTCCTGTGCTCAACTCTAAGAAAAGCCTGTAGATACACCGATTCTTCTGACGTTGCGCTAACGCAACACTCAATTTTTCGTACGGTAAGTCAAGTTTTATTTTATTTGCACTAAAAATTAATGATTTATATGTTCAAATGAATAGCCTATATCATTTGTATAAAAAAATTAATCCCTTATAGTTTTGGCGGTTAATAGATTTAAGATATTGTGCAAGTCTCATGTGTTTAGCTGCAAACTCATTCAGGCTACATCAGTTTTTATACTTCTCTCTTTAATTTTCTGTGTATCAGTGTACTTGCTAATACGATCAAATCAATTTATTTCTATTCCTTATAGAAAAAACATAAGAATATTACATTCTTTATTTCCTATAAACTGCATATAGCTGCTTAGGGCCCTTCCACAAATGATGTAACGCTTGGAGGGGGGAGGGGGGTTCGTGAAATTGTGACAGTTTGTGACAAGGGGGTGGGAGGTGATAAGAAGAAATGTGACATCACACATTTTGATTAAAATAAAAGCATTAAAAATCAGCAGATTAAATTTTGAAGTTATTTTGAAATTGAAGTATTTTGTGTTTATAAAGTAGTTTTAAAGCCAAATATATTAAATTCCTTTTCAAATTCCAAAATACCACTGTTTTCAACTGCTCTTTCGTATTAATATTTTATTACTATTGTATATTAATTATGTTTTCGTTATAAACCTTAATCTTATTTTATACAAAATAAGTATATGAATCATTTTTATTGTTATGCTCACAAATGTCGTTAAAACACATAGTTAAAGTTTAAAAATAAAGTTTGAATTATGATCTATGACGTAGTGCTTTGTTTCTGAACTGTAAGTATATGTTTATGTAATATAGCGTGACATGTGACAATGGGGGGAGGGGGTATGGTGAAGTGTGACACTTTTTGACAAGAGGGGGGGGGAAAGGGGTAAAAAATAGTGAAAAAAAGTGTGACATCATTTATGGACCGCCCCTTATTTACTTTTTGTGAAGACATTAGATATTCTTCATGTTAAAGTTATTACAGGTATGACAAATTAAAGATATTTTGAAAGTTGCATGTGTTTAGCTGTGAACTCATTCAGACTACATGAGTTTTTATAATTTTCTCTTTAATTTTCTGTACCAGTGTACTTGCCAATACGACCAAATCTATTTCTTTCTATTCTTTGTAGAAGAAAAACAAGAATATTATGTTATTTTTTCCATATAAATGGCATATAGATAAATATTTACCTTTGTTTGCAGTAATTGGACATTGTAAGTATGACAAATTAAAGATTTTGCTCAAGTTTCACGTGTTTAACTGAAAAATCATTCAGGCTACGCGAGTTTTTCTACTTTTATCTTTAATTTTCCGAACCAGTGTACTTCACAATACGACCCAATCTATCTAATCTATATCTTTCTATCCCTTTAGAAGAAACACAAAAATATTACATTCTGCGTATCATATAAACTGCACATAAAAGCTTATTTACTTTTTTTGCAAAAATGTGATGTTCTGGATGTTAAAGGTATTACACACTGTAAAAAAAACACTGTAAATTTGCCAGAACAAACTCGATCACAGTGAATGTGCTGTATCTTTCTTTGGTTTCCTGACTATATTAACATGGAAAATACAGTAGTTTTGTAAAATTAACAGCACAATGTGCTGGCAATTTGGACGCATTTTTTTACAGGACAAACTACTGGCGTCCAAATTGCCAGCACATTGTGCTGTTAATTTTACGCAACTACTGAATTTTCCATGTTAATATAGTCAGGAAACCAAAGAAAGATACAGCACATTCACTGTGATCGAGTTTGTGCGCGAGATGAACAGTACCTTGTACTGTAAAAATGTCATTTTTTTTTTTTTTTTTTTTACAGTGCAAGTATGCCAAATTAAATATATTGTGCAAGTTTCATGTGTTTAGCTGTAAACTCATTCAGGCTACACGAGTTTTTGTACTTCTCTCTTTATTTTTACGTACCAGTATACTTGCTAATACGACCAAATCTATTTCTTTTCATTCTTTGTAGAAGTCACTCTAGTATGTTTCATTCTTTGTTGCATATAAACTGCATGAAAGCTCGAACCGAAATATTGAAACCGAAAATGTTTTGCTAGCACACAATGGAATATTTCTATTTCGTTTCTATTTATTATAACTTACAGCACGCGCAAATTCAGATATTTTTTCCTTTTCAAATATTTTCATAAAAGGGAAATTCTGCAATATAAAACTGAAGTAATATCTACAAAGAAAACTCTTTGCACAGAACCCGTATTCAATTTATGTCCATGCAAGCACAATATGTCGAAGGTTTACGTGGGTAAATATTTATGTACCTGCACTTTTATTTCCCTAAATGCATGCAACTATGTTATTTTTGCGATTGTATGTAGATACTGTTTGTATTTTTACAGGGAAAATTACTGATAATACATTTATTACTCTTGTTTTCCGATAACATTTGCTGTTACTTATAAAAGAAATAGAGGATAGTCTCGTAGAATTGCATACTTTATTTATTAGTTTCTTGAAGCCAGAAATTCTAACTAAATTAGTGAAACTTTTCAGAACTTCTTTACACTTAATCGTGTATTATAATGTAATTCTAAGTATATGAATAATTCATCCCATTTTTATTAGTAAATGAATATCTATAAAAATGAAATCATATACTCTTAACAGAACGATGAAGTCAAATTTTGTAGATATTTTAATCTTGCAAGAAATGCAACATACTATATTTTTCTTAAAAAGGGACCTATTTGTTTTATTTTACAACTTTAAATAAGGGCTAAACTACTAAAATTTTAATTGCGAACAATTAAATGGAAATTCTCCAATACAAATCCGAAGTAATATCTATACAGAAATACTTTTCTTTAAAAATAAACTATTTGTTTTATTTTACAATTTTATGTAATGAGCTAAACTAATAAAATTTCAATTACGAATCATAAAAGGGAAATTCTGCAATATAAAACTGAAGTAATATCTACAAAGAAAAACTCTTTGTAGAGAACCCGTATTCAATTTATGTCCATGCAAGCACAATGTGTCGAATATTTATGCGAGTAAATATTTATCTACTGAACTTTATTTTCCAGAAAAAATACAACAATATTATTTTTGCGATTGTACTGTTTGTATTTTTACGCTAGAAATAACTAATAATACTTTTAATACTTTTGTTTTCAGATAACATGCTCTGTTACTTATGAAAGAAATAGGGGAAAGTACCGTATTACTTTATTATTATCCTCTTATTGAAGACAAAAATTCCAGCTAAGTTAGAGGAACTACTTTACATTGCCACTAGTATAATATAAGTTTAAAGATATGATTAATTCATTACTATGAAAAAAAAAAATCATATGTTCTTAACAGTACGGTGAAGTCAAACTTCGTGGATATTTTAATCTTGCAAGAAATACTTTTCTTTAAAAATAAACTACTTGTTTTATTTTATAACTTTATGTAACAAGCTAAACTAATAAAATTTCAATTACGAATCATAAAAGGGAAATTCTGCAATATAAAACTGAAGCAAAATCTACAAAGAAAAACATTTTGCAGAGAACTGCATTCAATTTATGCCCATGCAAGCACACATTGTCGAAGATTTATATGAGTAAATATTTATGTAATAAACATTTATTTCCCAGAAAGAATACAATAATATTATTTTTTGCGATTGTATATACATAAAGCTTATATTTTTACTGTAGAAATTACTGTTAATACATTTAATACTTTTGTTTTCTTATAACACTGGCCGTTACGTTTAAAAGAAATAGGGGAAAATAGCGTAAAATCTCATACTTTATTATTAATCTCTTAATGAAGCCAAAAAATCAAACTAAAATAGTAGAACTTTTCTACACTTATTTATGTACTATAATACAATTTTCAGTATAGTATTAATTCATAATTTTAAGTATATGATTAATTCACCACATTATTATTAATAAATGAGTATCTATAAAAAGTTTAAGCAGACGTTCTTACACGAACACTAAAGTAAAACAGCGTGGATCAGTTAATCTTGAAAAAAAAAAAAAAAGAAATATATCAGACATTTCTTGTAAAAAGAAATACATATTTTATTTTACAATTTTAAGTAACAGGCTAGCCTATTAAAATTTTAATTATAAGCCTAATGATTTACTATATAAATTTAAATGTACAATTATTTTCATGTCAATTAGATAAATTGCATACAAGTTTACTACTTTTTCAGCTTTATGAAAACATGTTATTTTAGGAAATACGGCTCACTAATTTTATTTCACAACACTGCAGAAATAGACTACAATGACTGGAGATTAGGTAAAATTTCAGATTAAGTAAGGGTACAAAGCATTAAAATTTCAATTATAAACCTATTGATTTAATATTTATATGTATAATTATCTTCATTTCAATTAGATAAATCGCTTACAAAAAGCTTACTACATTTTCAGCTTTATGAAAATCATAGTGTTTTGCAGAATACGGTTCGCTAATTTTATTACAGAAGACTGCACATATGGGTTTCATATGACTCAAGATTAAGTAAGAATTCAGACTAGTTAAACTAAATTAAGTTGTTAACTAAAAAGTTGTTAAAATAGAATGGCATGTTAAATGGAGATGGAAAACAATATGCCACAATTTCAGAATTAAAAGCTTCTATCATATTCCACTGCAATTTAATCGATCAAAATATATTAAAAAGCTTAGTCCACTCCATGCCTGATCGCGTTTTTACATTAATTAAAAGATCTGGTGCATAGACTGGCTACTAATTTATATTTTTGGCCCATGTTCATATCATTATGAAACACCTCAAAATGGAAAAATGCAGTTTATTTTATGTATAAATTGCTGTTTCAATTATATTTTGTTATAAAATAAAACGATTTGTTCTATTTCTAACATTGATTAGACTTCAATTTGTTTTGTAACATTTTCTTCTTTTTATGCTGGAAAAGCTGGATGTTTATATCATTATGAAACCCAGCGTAATTATAAGGAAATGGAAAAGGAGAAAAAATAATGAAATATGTTAAAAAAGTTAATTCATTAAAGACTGACGTTGCGTTTCCGCAACATTATATTTGTGATTGTTTTTAATTTTACTGTACCAGTAAAAGAACCTAAAATTTGCCTTATTTAATCAACACATTTCAATGATTCATACAGTAAAAGTAAGAAAAAGTGGTGTGAACTGAATAAATTTCCAGTAAAACACGCTGGTCCTTAATGAATTAACCAGACTTCGAAATTTAGATGCATATTTTCTTACAAAACATCGATTAATGTTTGATTTATATTATCTAAACACTTTGTAAAATATAATGTGAACTTTGGATCATCGATTACTTAAAATGTGAATAATAAATTAAATAATATAGGTAAACATCCTTCATCTCAAATGTGGAGACGCATTCGGACGAATAGGCCGGCAGTTGACGAAAATGGATGCTGCGGATGCAAGCCGAAAGTACTCGGAGGTTGAATAAAATTCATATTTTAAACTTTTACAATATATCTTGTTTATGGTGAATTTTTAATAAAACGATGGAAGTTAACATTATATTTTACAATTAACTCAGGGTGGAATTTTGTATTTCGTTATATTGTTTTCAATGATGCATATGGAGCCAGATAAAAAGTCACTCAATCTTGCAGTTACAAGGATAGTAATCGAGTACAATGTTTTAACTTTTTATTCGTTATTATGTCCATACACCAAGAAACACCTTATATATTGATTTTTTATTGACGATTTTTGATGATAAAAGTGGTTTGTGAAAAAAAAATGAGTATATCATATCATTGAAGAAAATCAATGGTCCTCCACCATCTGCTAAATTAATAATTGAAAACTCACAGACATTTTAAATGATAAAGGAGGCCTTTGACGATAAAATATTGTAGTTTTAGTTGATAAAAGCGGTTTAAAATGCGTTTTCTCAAAATTGGGATTTCTCACTTACCACCATTATCATACGAGCCCTTCATTTATTCTAAAATTTTTAAAATAATATGTCACTTTTTTATGCTTAAAAATCGTATTACGTTTTAATATTCTTTAATGAAACATTTGAATTTTCAGCATCAATTATTCATGCAAACACCTATTATCATCAGACAGCAATAACCTTCATTTGTATTCGTTTTCTTTTTTCTTGAAAACGTACTAAAAAAAGTATTTAAAAAAAAACTTTTTTGCACCAGATGTTTATTCACACATAAAAACAATACAGTTCTTAAACGATAGTTAAGTATTTAAACTTGGTCGCATAATGTTTGATAACAGAAAACGAAATAAAAATTGTTTTTTGAAACTCGTAATAGTTTAAAATAATGTATATTGAAGTACAAAAATGTATTTCCCTATACGAGGCAATTCGATATGAGGAAAACGGAACATGAACATATTTAAAAAGGCTCTAAATCAGATTTTACTTAAATAATTTTTTGCAATAATTTTTTTTTATATATAAATGCTTTAAAATGGTTAAAATAAAAATCTGCGATGTGGTAGTCCACCCATTAAAATTTCATTTGATGATAAATTATAAAAGGAATGATGATAATGTATAATTTTTGAGAAGTAATAAAATTTAAAGTGGTGTGCATGGAAATAAAATATAAGTAATCCCTACGATGAAATGGTATTTGTGGAAATATTTTAGATTATGCAAAGGAACATGTATATAATTTAAAGTAATCTGAAAGGAACATGCATATATTTAAAAATAATCTGAGTTAGATTTTATTTAGAAAGATTTAGTAATTTACTTTTTTTATTAACATTGTTTTAAAACGCGATAAAAACAAAATTCTAGAATGTGGATTAGCCGCACGTTCCAATATTGTTGATTAATAATGAAATGATTAATAATATCATGAATAATATTAATGATTATTATTATGATTATTATTAATAACATGATTATTAATAATAATCATGAATAATAATTTTTGAGAAACAAATAATAGTATTTTAACGTGGTGGGCATCGAAGTAAAATATTTGCAATAAAGTAAAATATTTCAGCACACTACAATGAAGAAATTCTATTTTAGGAAGTACTTTAGATTAGGAAATGGGACATATATAGGGCAGGGGAGTACACAGTGAGACAGCAGACATTTTGACATGTGATTATAAATTTTTCTCCTAGCTGGAACACACACTGAACCACCTCATCTTATGCAGCACGTGGATGTACTTTCGGCACTTCAGTTCCTCGTCCAACAAAATAGTTCAACAAATTAACGTTATATAAACGTCCATTTTAGACTTTATTTATTTCATTATGGCATATATTTACTTAACCAAACATAGCTATATCTAATGATAGACTATGTCGACAAAACGACACAAGCATTCAAAGCTATGAAACTGATGATGAAACAGATATGGCATCCATTTTGTTGCAACGTAACGAAAGTACACAGTGAGACGTGCCTCATTGTGTATCTACTATGCGGTTCTGACGTAAAAAAAAGTTATTTATTAATAAAAGAAGGTTTCTCTCTCTCTCTCTCTCTATCTCTGTGTGTGTGTGTGTGGGGGGGGGGGGGGTGGCATGCGATGGTTAGTGAAATCTACTAAACGTAAGAGGCTGAAAGTTTGTATGAAGGTAGCCCAATGTCTGCCATTGTCCAACCGAGGCTCATAGTTTTAAATTTTTTTTTAATCTAGAAATATGAATTAGAAGTCATAAAATGCAGAAAATTATTGATAGAGTATAAAAATGTATGATTTATGAAAATATATACATTGTCTCACTGTGTACCACTTGTGGTACACAACTCTTTTATGCTGCTTCTGTGCTTTATAAATAACTTTCTTAAAACCGTATATACATTAATGTGTACCGTATATGTGTAGCTTAAAGTTGTAGCAAATTTTCTTTCAAAAGAATAAAAATCGTTGCCATTTGTTAAGTAATAATAATTTTCGTCTCACTGTGTACTACCCTCCCCTATAATTAAAAATAATTTAAGATGGATTTTATTAAAAAAATTGAATGATGATGAATAATAATTTTTTAGAGTCTCATAATAGTATTATAAAGTGGTGTACATCGAAGTAAAATATTTGAGCGTACTACAATGATGCAGTTACAATTGCAGGAGGCACTTATAAAATAGAACACCAATGCATTTAAAAATGAACTGTGTTAGAAAAACAATAATTTATCAGAACATAAATTAATTTAAAGTGGTGTGCAATAAAGTAGAATATTTCAGCCCACTATAATGAGGAAATTCTATTTTAGGAAGTACTGTAGATTAAGAAATAAAAATTTAATGCATTTAAAAATAATTTGTGTTGTATTTTATTTACATAATTTTTGTAATATACTTTTTAAATAAAAATGTTTTAAAATAGGGAAACGAAAATTCTACAATGTGGTTAATCCTCCCAACCAAATATTGTTCATGAATAATGAAATGAAGAATGTTGAATAATACTTTTTGAAAAATCCATAACAGTTTAAAGTGTTGAACATCGAAATTAAATATTTGAAAGCCTACAGTGAGGCAATTATATTTGAGAAAGGCGCATAGATTATAAAACAGAACATCAACGCATTTAAAAATAATCTGGATTAGATTTTATTTTAATAATTTCTGTAATGTTTTCGTAACAAAAAGGTTTTAAAATGGGGAAAATAAAATGCAGCGATGTGACAGTAAGAGCAATGAACTATTGTTGATGATGAATAAGAAAATGAATATTTTTTTTTCTTGATAAATATGTAACAATGTAAAGGGTATTTTTCGGTTATACCAACACCGTTGTCTCTAAGCACAATAGTTAGCGCAAATGGAAAAATGTAGAAAAAATAAAAATTGCTCATGCAAAAGTGATAATTCAAAAAATATAACATTGTAAAATAGCAGATTTTCACGAACCATTTTCTTACATCAATACAAATACATGATTAAAATAAAAGTGCAAAAAAATGTTATAAATAAAAAAATCAATTTAAACTGCAGACATGAAATGCCAAATATCTACTAGCATTTTAGAAAACATTTAAATAAAGACTACATGAATTCTGTGAGATAGAGTTCTAAATGATGATGAATAATTCACAGCTGTCTTTTATGAGGACATTTTGCGATTTCCCATAATCTCTCAATACAATACTTTCGGTATGGAATCCTGTGTTAGTCTCATAAAAATTATATTTGTGAGTTACTGTGAAATTTTTATGGCCGGCATCTCGCAATCCACCAGTTTTACATCCATCCCAGCAATTTATGAAGTTATACGCCCATCAGCTACATTTCATTGAATTGACGCTATTAAGTTTAATAGTTGAGTTAAAAAAATAACGGTACGATCGGGGAAATAAGGAAAGAAAGAAAGTGATGTACATTAAACAGCGAGACACAATTAGCACTGTTTGCAATAAAAATCCTTTGCATTGTCAGGATTCAAAAAATAGCGCAAATGGCAAGTTTCCCTTAAAACGCAGATATTTCACACAAAACCACCAGAAAAGATACTTATTTTTTACTATCTACTATAAGAGGAAATGAAATGAAACAAGATAAATTGGAAGGACTAGTGAATGAATAACAATAAGATATAATAAGATAATCTAGTTATACTTCATAGCAGGAAAGCTGTTGAACATTTTAGGATAGGTATTTGAGGAACCATAAAAATTTGTGTAACACTTCTTTTGCAATGTCTGAATCCAAAATCGAATGTCTGGCTGAAGGATCGTGGAACTTAGCCCACACGTGAATTTTTAAATTTCCAAAATTTTCTTTGAAAAAAAAAATTTCCTTGAGGCATTTTGAAATTTTAATACCTTCAAATTTAGTATTTAATGAAATAAAAAATATAAAAACATAGAAACAAAGCGTAAACCGCGTTGCATCTTAAGATGTATTTCAACTGGATGCGTGCGCAATCACAACAAATCTAACTACGATAGGCTCATACCAAGCATGCAGTTGTTCGAAAAATTTTGGAGCAGTAAAGAGATTCTCAATCGCAGTATGCATATGTTTGTCAGAATTTTCATACATTTAACATTAAATGATAAAGATATGATGTATATTTATTGATACACGATATAACAGAGAATTTCAGAGAACAGACGAAAATGTACTTGAGAACTTTTGTGCAGCCATGTATATTATCTAAAGAATTTTTACACACCAAGCAATATTTAAAAATATAGTTCAATTTAAAAACGCGTCTACAACTGAAAATGCACTTTCAGCAATTATTGCTTATAGGTTTTAATTTTTCAATTATTGTTCAATTTCCTCTGCAGTAAAATTATTTTGTGTGTCCCTGTAAATGAACGATAAGTTTTATGCATGCCATATTATACAATAACTCCGTGAAGTATACCTCAGTAGTATATATAAATTTGTGTAAGTTTAAAATAGTGTAATATCATTAAATTACATCGGAAACGATTTTTTCTCCACAGGCCGTAATGCAACGAAGTTTTTTAAGTGTCACTGTAAACGAACCATATATGCTACACACTTCATTTTCTATACCGAACATGCCATAGTGTTACCCAATAATGTCTATGAATTTCGTGGCAATCGGACTATATTTACTAGAGATAGAGCACCAAGGGACAGACAGGCAAACCAAATTCACAATCGCTTTTTAACTTTGTTGGAAAGTGTGAAAAATGCTTATAAAACTTATATGCTTATTATACATATGTATGCTTTAAAGTATCAGTAAAATTTAATTGCGGAACTTCATTAGAAAGCCTTTAAAAAAATAAAATATTTTCGATTATTTGACGCTAAAAGACGAATGCGCGCGCAATTTGGCGGGCAAAACTTTTCCTCACCAAATGCGAATACTTATAATGCATCTGAAAATTGCTTGTTAAATGATTATTCGAATGCGCGGTACTTAATGAATTTAAAATTAAACAATGAAACATTTTGTTATTTTTTCTATAAGCTGAGGTAATATATAGAAGTTCGTAATTATATTATTATCGTTATTATTATCGTTATTATATAAATTTAAGTGCACTTTAAAAGTAACTGCGCGATTAAGAACTATTTCATTATACATTTCGATATTAAATAAGTCGTTGTTTCTATGACAAAAATACTCTTCTCATGTCGTCTCTGACACTAACACTATCGAAGTCAAATTGACAGTGCTAACATTCGGCCTTTAACTCTGAAGCAATTTTAATCAGTTTAAATTTTGTACTATTCGTCATTAAACGATCGTTAAATTTCATTACATTTACATATATATGTATATGGCAAAATCATAGTTATAAAAGTACTTCACAACATTTTCTTTAGCGTTTTTTCCCGAAAAACAGGGATTTTTTTCGTAGATTTTGCCAAAATAACACTTTTTTTGTACTTTCCATAATTACTACTCCTAAATTTTCAGAACAACTGCATGCTTGCTATGAGTCATGTGGTCTTGCGAGAGCCTAACACAATTAGATTTGTTTTGATTGCGCGCGCATCCAGTTGAAATTCATCTTAAGATGCAACGCGGTGTACGCTTTGTTTGTATCGTAAGTCAGCAAATTGATCTTCAGCGAGGCACCGCAAGTCCAGCTTTACTGGCACTCGCGTTTAACATTCTATGTTGTCTGGCAAGTAGAAAGTGCCAACAAAAATGTCTGTCATTTTCAAAATATTTTTTTCAAAGCATAAACATTATTCTGTCTTAATCTCAGCGTGCCTCAAATACCTTTTTTGAATAGTTATTAAAATGGCACTTGACACGTGTCTGGCACAGTTTTTGGGCCGACTAAAGTGTCAGGCTTTTATATTTTTTATTTCATTAAATACTAAATTTGAAGGTATTAAAATTTCAAAATGCCTCTATGATTTTTTTTGCAACGAAAATTTTTGAAATTAAAAAATTCATGGGTTGGCTAAGTGCCACGATCCTTCAGCCAGACATTCGATTTTGTATTCAGGCATTACAAAGAAGTGTTACACAAATTTTAGGGTGCCTCAAATACCTTTCCCTAAAATGTTTAACAGCTCTCGGACTATCAAAATTCAGATGAGATTCTTTAAAAGACATTATTTATTTTATTAATTTAGAAACACGTAATCAATTATAAGTTTATGAAATTTCCCCAAAATGTTTAAAAATTAAAATTTTAATACTTTGCTTTTTGTCTGTTATATCCATTCATTAAAATAAAATCTACATACTGAATTTTATGTTATTTTAACATAAATTCTAGAAATAATGTTTAATTTTCTTCTTCTTAGTTTCTATAATACATTTATTTCCTCAAGAAATAAAAACACTTAATACTGAAGATGTTGTTATTCCTTCTAAAACATATCATTACCGTTACACATTTAGAATCCACAATTGCGTTTGTAAATTTTTTGCTTAAGAAATAATTTTCAAGAAACAAAAAACAAAGAGTTGCAGCAGATGTTCGTTCACAAAAAAAAAGCAACAGTGAAACTCTTAAACTGTCCTTAAACTTTTAAATGACAGTCGCATAATGTTTGATGTAAGAACGTTTTAAAATTGTTATTGCAAATCATAAAAAAATAATATATAGTGTACACACGGAAGTACAACATTTGAACACATTACAAAAGGAATGGATATTTGGTGGAGAAACTGAATAAGAATGCGCTTAAAAAGTAACTGGGTTGGATTTATATATATATATATATATATATATATATAAGTAATTTTCACAAATAGGTGTGTTTAGAAATGCTATAAAATGATGTAAATAAAATGCAATCATTTATTAGTCCGGACAATCAAATATTTCTTATATCAAAATTTGAAATTTGTAATGATAAAAAATAATAAAGTATGCTAAGCTGTATTATGATATAATATGATTACAAAATGCAATGCTGAATAATATAACTAATAATAAATGAATTATAAAGAAAATGTTAAGATAATCTAATTCTACTTAAAAATACCAATGGAATTTTGTTTAATAATTATTTACTTTATAAAATTAGAAGAAAATAGTGCTTTACAATATGAAAATTCATTAAAACTTTAAAAATTAAAATTTAAATAGTTCGTTATTTGTCCATTAGATTCATTCATTAAAACAAAAGTTACTTTTAAAAGTTTTAGCTATTTTAACATAAATTCATGAAATAATGTATTTTATTCTTCTTAGTTTCTATAATACATTTAGGGGAGACTAGGGACGATTGACCATACGGGAGGCTTGACCCACCCATCAATTTTCATATTTAAAAGAAATTCAGAGTTTTATCAATAGGTGTCAGCCAAAGCTATTGATATGCGTAAACAACAGTCTTCGTTTCATAGAGATAATCGAAATAGATTGGAAAAAATCAATTGTGAGGGGTTTTCAACCTAAAAGTTGTGCTTTTTAGAAATATTTTGTAAGCTTTTTTCAGATAAATTATATCATAGAAATTTAAGTAAGTAGGCTTAAATTAATGCAGAAATATCGGGCTTTCATTCCAGGCATAAAGACTGTACAATAAGTTGGACTTAACATAACAATGTGCTATTCTTTAGAAAAGTTCTATGTAGGGAGGCTTGACCCAGTCAATGTGAGGGAGGGTTGACCCAGTCAATGTGAGGGAGACGTGAAAAGATGCTCAAGGTTCCCTTAATTAAGTGGTTTTGGAAATCTTTTTATTATACACTTTGCATAATGAAAAGGTAATGGTTATAGGCATATAAGAATGTAAATTTATTCTGTAAAGCTACAGTAAAATAGTGTGATGGAAATGAAAATGTTTAAAACTGACAAAAGAAAAATGTGAAAAATTACTAGAAAATGGGAAAGTTGATAGGAACTTTTTTTCCATTTAAATATTATTTACAGTAGGTAAATAGAAACAGTGAGGAAGTCTACAAAGGACTAGAAAGGATTAAAGCAGCAATCTTAAACCTTTCAGAGGCAGTGGTATGTTTATAAAACCACTTATTTTTAACTCCGAAACGTCACAAGGGCACCAGAAGTTTGCTCAAATCTTTTCCATTTAATATTTATGTGAAATATAGCCTTTTTCTTATTTCCAAATAAATTGGTTCGTAAATTCCGGTGCCAGTCATTTATTTCAATATTTTAGTACTGAAAGTACTTTGCCCCTACAAGGTTTAAATCATGTTAATGATAAGTTATGTGCTCATGCGGCTGCAAAAGAACATAGCATCGATCGAAAAACATTAGGAAGGTATGTAGACAAATTTCACCAGGGTGAATACAGTAAGATGATGCCAAACTATGTGACAACTTGAGTTGTCAGGTCGAGTGTCACAAAAAATAAAACAAGGAGACAAATAAAAGCGGGACAGTGCCTCCTAAATCCGGAAATAATAACATGAAACACTATGAAAACGGACCCTGTCTCTAACGACTTAAATGTTAAAATTTCATTTTCCCAGCTGTACAATTACACCTGCTCAGACAAAATCTTGTTTAAAGCAAAATATTTCCCCTCTGACTTGCGATTGCGTCTCAACAGGTTTGTTTAAGCATCATATTTAAGATATATTTTTTTGTAATAATTAAAGCATGTAGCATAAAGTTATTTTGCTTTTTTAAAAACAGGTTTTATTTCTCTTCACAAATATTGCAATATAAAACAAAGTGGGTCAACCCTCCCATATGTGGGGAGACTTGACCCATTATTTTTTCACCATTAAAATCAACCATTTTTCAAATTTCTTATATTCTACGCTTATGTAGCAATTTTATTTTGATAACTGATTGTATAACGAATAAAATGATATATAAAACTTTATTATACGTTCAATATTTAAAAAATAAAAAATCATTTTGTAAAAAGGGGGTCAACCCTCCCTAGTCTTCCCTATATGCTCACGATATAAAAACATTTGATACCGAACATGTTGTTATTAATCCTAAAACATATCATTACCGTAATTCAATTAGAATCCACCTTTTCATTTGTAAATCGTTTGTTTCAGAAATAATTTTCAAGAAAAACTTAAAAAACAAAGACATACAGCAAATGTTTTTTCAGAAATAAAAACACGAAAATTCTTAAATGGTACTTAAACTTTTAAACGGTAGACGCGTAATGTTTGATGTAAGAACATTTCAGAAACGTAATTGCAAATCATAAAAATTTTATATGGTGTACACGTATGTACATTTGAACACATTTAAAAAGAAAATGATATTTGATGGAGAAACTGAACAAAAATGCATTTAAAAACTGCCTGGGTTGAATTTTATTTAAATATACGGTATGCAATTCTTAAAAATAAATGTATTTGTAAATGTTATAAAAAGATGCAAATAAAATGAAACCATTTAGATCAAAAGATGCAAATAAAATCAAACATTTATTATATTTAATAATAAAATGAACAATGATAAGTAATAATGAAATATGCTAATGTGTATTATGATATGATATGGTGACAAAATATGATGATGAATAATAAAACGAATAAGGAAAGAATAATAATGAAAACTGTTAAGATAAAGTAAATCTACTTCAAAATTCATATTTACATTTTCTTGGAAAACATGATTCCTTTTATGTAATTAAAAATATATAGTCAATTACAATCTAGAGAATGTTCATCAATACTTTGAAAAATGAAGATTATTGTAACTTGTTATTTTTTCCTTAGACTCACAGATTAAATTAAACTTTACATACAGATTTTATATATATATATATATATAAATTCTTAGAATAATGTTGTGTTGCATTTAATATTTCTAAATTTCTAAAATACATTTAAATGCTAAAGAATTAAAAACATGTAATACTTGATAAACTTGTTATTCCCGCGAAAGCATCTCATTACCATTAAACAATTATAACCCATATTTTTTATATTTTGTTTAAAAAATAATATTCAAGAAAAAGTTTAACAACAAAGAAGTAATAATTTTACAGCATATATTCGTTCGCAGATAAAGACAGTAAAATTCTCAAATGGTACTTAAATTTTTAAACGGTATTAGGTTAATGCTTGTCAATGTTAAGGGGATATTTAAAAAAAGTGAAGTAAATCATACAAAGTTAATTTAGTGTACAGTCGTGAAAAAAAAAAGTAAATACCCCCTACTAACTTCTCAACACATTACCGTAAACAAAATTTACTGGTACCGAACGATTGGAAATAAAGTCTACTTTTAAATGATGTATATAAAATTTGCTTAGGGGGCCATCTACATATTAAAACGAATCCAAACTTCGTTTTTTTCAATGGCAATACCCAATTTTAACGAGGTATTTCAAATCTTCGGTTCAAACTATGTCTATATACCAAATTTCAAGTCATTTGAATGATAAGTTTTCGAATTATAAACATTCAAAATTGAGTGCTTCTAATGTTAAATTACATTTTCATATTTTTATTTATATCTCCTGAAATTGTGCTCCTAATGTGCAAATTTTTTGTGTAGCAATATTTCTAATATACCCAACCGTAAATACGCTGAATTTGCAATTTTTATAATTTTATGTTATGAATTATGAATTATGAAATTAATATTCGAAAAAATTATGAATTGCAAACTACAATTTTTTTGATGGATTCAGATTTATTAAGTCCTGCTTTATGGAAATCCAAAATTTCACATTTTTCTTCCAAGTAGTTTTCAAATTATGCTTAAAAAACGGCAAACTGATGGTTTAAGGGGTCGTCTATGATAGAAGTGAGCAGATATTTTGAAATTTCTTCTGCTGTCCTGTAATCTAATAGGCTTAATTGACTGCTTGAGTGGTGCTTAAGGAGCCTTGATCAAGAAGGGGGTTCTCTCGGTGAACAGTCGAGTACCGAACTTCGATTTGTATACAGCCTTTAAAATACGTTCGTTTTAAAATAACTAATTTCTCGGAAACTTATGGTACGAATTGCATAAAATTTTTTTTTATGCTAATTGAAGGGTGTAGAGTTCATTTATGCTGTCAGAATTGTGTACTGCTATTAAAAAAAACAAAGTTATGGTTCGTTTTAATATGTAAATTTTAAAAATTTATTTCTAAGCAAATTTTATATACATCATTTAAAAGTATACTTTATTTCCAATCGTTCGGTACCAGTAACTTTCTTCTACGATAATTTGTTGAGGAGTTAGTAGGGGGTGTTTACTTTTTTTTTCACGACTGTACGTAATTATAAAACATATATTTGAACAGAATGAAAAAATAAACTATATTTGATGGAGTAACTGGACAGAAATGCGCTTAAAAACTTTCTAGATTGGATTGTATTTAAATATATGATATGCATTGCTTTTTAAATAAATGTGTTTGTACACGTTTTAAAATGATATAAATAAAATGAAACCATTTAGTAGTATGGACAATCAAATATTTCTTATATTGAAAAATAAAATGAAAGATGATATTTAATAATGAAATATGGTTTGGTGTGAGATAATATGATGACGAATAATAAATGGAGTAATGAATGAATAATAATGAAATGTAATTATGATTTAATTGTACTTCCAAATTCAAATATACTTTTTTGACAATATGATTCATTTTATGTAATAAAAAAACAGCCAATTAAAATCATGAAAAAATTCATTAAATTTTGTAAATAGAAAAATGTTTTAAATTGTCAGTTGCTCTACAGACTGATACATTAAAAAATCCTTAGAAACCGATTATATATATATATTAATATAATTTCTGAAAGTAACGTTTTACTAATTTTATTTTGTTTTTACTTTGCACTTATATTCCCGGTAAATAAAATGTAGCGGACGTTCGGGTATTATGGAATACCATTTGCATTTTTATTTGTACGTCAAGATACCAAAAATGAGATACATTAAAACACACTGTTACAATTTCAATATGGAGATGGAATCATTAGTTTACGTTTTTAACATAAAGGGAAAAAATACACATTACCCAATTGAATATCTTTTTTCGTTTTTCTCAGCAACAATTTGGAGATTAAAATGCATCAAATGCATATTTTTTTGTTGCCACTGACTGGACAGTAACAGTACGCAATTTCAAAAATTATTCAATAAATTAACAAAATAAAATATCAAGGAACAATATTTTCACAGAAAATTTTCTTTCAAAGATGAAAACAATAAATTTCTTAAACTTTTAAACTTTGTTGCATAATATATGATTACAGAACGTTAAATTTTTTAAGAAGAAAAGTATGACAAATCAAGGTGATATGCGTGGATTTTAAACACATGAACACTTATAATGAAGCTATCCCATTTTACAGATGTGCTTTGATTAAGAATGAAACACAAATGCATTTAAAGTTTTTATGTATGTATTTATTTAATAAAATATATGTTTTGTTAATGATTTTCTAAATAAAAATGTTTTAAAACAATTTAATAATAAAATATTACGAAATAATTACAATAAATATAATAACTCCAAAATGGCCTATTTAAAGACATTTAAATTGCACTACAAAATTTACATAACTAACAAATAATCCATTTAGGAATTTAAAAACACACACACTCTAAAAAAATTCGGGAATTCAAAGTCCTTTCGTGTTTCCTTTTTCGTTAAAACACGAAAATGTCCGTTTTGATTCGTCCACTAAAATACAGAAACTTCGCCAATCAAATGTAAAAATTACTGGAATTTAAACTTTTACTCAAAAGCTGTATCTTTGTCTAATCACAGGCATGTTCCGTCATCTTTGCTGCGAGTTACTTTTCCGTTTTCGGAACTGAAGTCTTGAGAAAACCGCTTCTGCCACTAAAAACACAAAACAATTTCCAACCCGAAACTGAAAGTTTATGGAAATTGTCCTGGGAAATTCGTTAGACGTAACAGTTTCGCATCCGAAACCTTCAGACAATGCGCAGAATCGATGCGCCGTGATGACCATTGAAAGGTTTTCAAACTTTCCTTGTATTTCAAAAGTACCATGTTTCTACATATTTTTAAGACATTTATTAAAACAATATATGAAAAAAAACCATGGAGTTTAATTGTTTTTATGACTGAGGGTCACCGAAAAGGACTGGGCGCATTTTCGCTATTTATAACCGCGCATCACTCCTGAACATCGTCAGTTGTTCCCGGATAGGAAAAACTTTCAGCTATCCGATACACATTTGTCACTGAAAATAAATTTATTGCTTTTCTTTAAATAATGTTGGAGCTGTATGTTTTTTAAATGTGTCCAACATTGTTCGATGGTACTGTACTTAAAACTTTACATGTATAATGTATGATATAATATTTTTTTATTGTAATTTGGAAAACAGAATGAATTCAAATCACACACATACTCCATCAATTTTTATCGTTACTCTGTCCGTATGTATCATAAAGCGAATTTGAGAGTGCTAGAATAACACTGGACATTACATAAAAGAAGATTATTTGAACTTGTTAGTTATACATCATGCTGTTAAATTGGAATAAATTTTAAATTATGAATTTTAATAATTTTATTATAAATTCTTAAAATAACATTTCCGCCTGTGTATTTTAACATATCATTTATTTTTATATGTAATATTCATATATATATTTTTTTTTTATCAGGAAAGAAAAAATTTAAAGCTGGAGCATATATGTTAGTACAAAAGCACATCATTATCATTGTACAATAATAACCTTCTTTTGTTCATTCTTTGTTTAAAAGAATAAATTTCGAGAAAAAAAAAGTAAAAAAAAAAAGTAAAGAAAGATTATTCTTACGGCAGTTATTCGTTCACTGATAATAAATAAATAAATGGGACTCAACTATTTAAACTTAGTCGCATGACGTTTAATAAAACATAAAATTTATTTTTCGAAATCCACCTTAAAAGCGTGCTTTTTTGTGCATGGCAATTATCTTTTAAGGAGTAACCCGGATGATTAAACATAAATAATTTGCTTACGTAAGATTTATTTTTAAATGTACTTTGTTGATTAAATTCATGTGTTTTTAATTTAATATCTTTTTTTTTCAATGAAAATAAAGTAAATAAATAATAATAATAAGGCGATGCAACGCAGGATATTCGCTTTAAGATACCCAATCTAGCCGATCTACAGAAGTTACATAAAACTCATTTTTAATTAAAAACAATAACATATTTTTTTTTTCATACCTTTTCAGCATCTAAAAAATAAAAAAGCTTTTTGGTCATTTAATATTAGCTGCATGCTAGGAGTTAATTGCAAAGCATAATATAAATAAGAATATTTATATTATATTATTTATATAATATACTTATATTATTTATTTATAAATAAAATATATAAATAAGATGTGTTTTTCTTATTTATAGCAATCTTTGTAATTTTGATTATTTCAATGTTTAAGCGCGTAGTTCAATTACATATCTGTTAAAATCGTGTTTAGTTTTTTTATTAATTTGTTTATTTATGAAGTTGTTGCATGGCAAGTATGTTTGAAGGAGGAACCTGGATTAATGACCATAAATAATTTGCTTAAGTAAGAATTATTTTTAATGCACCTTATTAATTAAATAAATGTGTTTTTGATTAAATAGCTTTTTTAAAAATGAAAATGCTTTAAAATAATCAGGCGATGCAACTAATGCTACACGTTTTTAAGATGCCAAATCTATCCGGTCTACAAAACTTACATAAAATCATTTTTAATTAAAAACTCTCATAGATTTTTTTTACATTTAGTGTATTTTCTTAGCTTTTTAGCAACTAAACCAAAAAGCCTTTTTGAAAATTTAATATTGGCCACATGACAGTAGTTAATTTTGAAAAATTTAACTAACTATAGAAACCTCTTTAATTTTGATTATTTCAATGTTTAAGCGCGTAGTTCAATTACATATCTGTTAAATTTCGTGTTTTCTTTCTTTATTAATTAATTTATTTATGTAGTTGTTGCATGGAAATTATCTTTGAAGAAGGGAACTGGATTATTAAACATAAATAACTTGCTTGAGTACGAATTATATTTACATTTACGTTATTGATTAAATACATGTGTTTTTAATTAAACAGCTTTATTTTAAATGAAAACCCTTTAAAATAATCAGGCAATATCTCACAGGCTACTCGGGTTTAAGATGTACCCGGTCTATAGAATTTGCATAAAAATTGTTTTAAATTAAAAATGTCATAGATCTTTTTACATTTAGTACATTTTCGTAGATTTTCATCAACTAATCCAAAAAGCCTTTTTTGTAATTTAATATTAGCCACATGCTATCAATTAATTTCAAAATATTTAATTATTTTTCGAAAGCTTCGTTAATTGTATTATTTCTAAATTTAAGCAACTAATTCAATTACATATGTGTTAAATTCGTGTTTTGTTTATTAATTAATTAATTCATTTATGAAGTTGTTATTTCGTTTGACAATTTATTTACTTATGGAATATTAAACGGAAAGAAACAAATGCTGATATGTTTACATTATTAAAGGTGCAAACGCTTAATCTTGAATAAGTGTGTTGCGTAAGTGTGCCCATTTAAAAACATTCATGCTTTAAAAAAATTATTATTTAAAAAAAAAATCAAGATAGAGTTTTTAAATAATCTATTTAAGTACAATAAGTTGTTATTTGAAAGTGTAAATGTTACAATTTCGCAATGTAGTTTAAAAATTGCAGCAAAAGTTAAGTTTATTGTCCAGGTATAGCTGCCACCGTCAACATGATGGCAATGTTACTCACTTACTTTGTAATATAGATGTGGTATAAAGCTACAGTTTGCTTTTTCAAAAAAAAAAAAAAATTGTTTTTAAGTATTTTGACTATACAATATACATTTATATCTGGAAATTTAGATTTTTTAAAATTAATTCGTTTTAATATAATTAGAAAAATTAGTGACTTTGCTTTTCAATGACAAATTGTGTGAATATAAATCAATTAAATAAAAATAAAAAATAAAAAAAAACCGACTGCGCAAAAAGCGAACTAATTAATTATTTCTCATCAATGTGAAACTATTTTTTATATTACTTTCATATTTTTTTATTTACTTGTATTGATGACTTTTAAATTGTGTTTAATTGTTAGTTCCCATCTATAAACACTGTTTTGATGAGGTCTATAGATGTCTATAATGGTTAGAGTTGCAGTAAAGCTAGAGATCCTATCTACACAACTTCCAGGTTGTATAATATTTAAATGGAGCTTCTGATTGTAAAATAGTCAATGAAACATCGTATTCATTTTGAAAGACCTATCCAATGATATGCCAGTCAATATGGTGCGTAAAGTTTTTTTCGACTCTATTGCCATTTTGTATTTTACAGCCGCCATTTCCAATTTATAAAAACAAAACATAGCCTATAATCATCTGACTGTTAAGACGAATCGATAGAGATCTCATACATTAAAATCCATCCAGCCGCTGGGCTGTTTCGAGGGTATAAAGAAATCCACATACCTAGATACGCGTGAAACACATAACCCTTCTTTTCAGTCGGGTAATAAACAAATATCTTTTTTTTTTTTTTTTTGAAAGAATTTTTATCTTTATTTATCCAATAGATTAACTTATTTAAACATGCTTTCATTACCAAATATTTTATCACTTTATTGTACATTCTTGAAATAAAATTTCACTAATTCCTTTTTATATTTAATATTTTCATTAACTTTTTAGTTTTAAGAATTAAACGTTTTAAATGTTGAGCTTGTACTTAATCCTGCGAAAGATTATTTCTACAACAGTTGTTTGTGCAAACATAAAACAACACGGTTCTTAAATGACAATTAGGAAATAAAACTTAGTCAGATAATTTTATATAAAAGAGCATTTAAATGAATTTAAAAAGCGCATTTAAATTAAATAAAGCATGACAAAATTTGTGTACATGGAAGTAAAACATTTTCACGTCATTAAATGAGACAAATATATTTGAAGATGGAACATGAAACACCTGGATAAGATTTTATTCAAATATATGTTTTGCAAATTCTTTTTTTAAATAAAGATTCTTTAAAGTGATGAAATAAAAAAAAGTACGGACTGAAAAAAAAAGTTTATCTATGAAAATGTAATATAATCATGAATGGAAATATATAATAACCAATTCCGATTCACCCATAATTAAAATTTTAATAAATTAAAATGTTTCATTTCTTCAGCAAATTTGTTGTTTAATATTAATCGATCAGGATTGTTTGGCGCCTATTTCCAAAAGTAATTGATTACTTTTTCTATGTATATATTGGTAAATTAAATCAAAAGTCTGTAGTTTCATCTCTTATAAAAAATATTCTCTCGAAAATCCATGTTTCGTGGGTATTAAATTGCCATATTAAATTTATCGTATAAAAGCCGACGCATGATTTCAGATTTGTGGTCATTAGATAATTTAAGGAATTATGTAATTTTTTAGCACTATTTAGGTGCATTCGTAATTATATTATAATGTAGCACCTATAGTTATCGGTCGGTCCGTCTATCTGTCTGTCCGTCCGCGTATAACACAGCAAAAACTACCCAACCGAATGGTCTGAAACTTTAAATATATTATTGATGCACATTTTTGTCGAGTCATTTCAAATTTTATGAAAATCTAATGTATAGTTTAATTACAAGGACAGTCAAAAGTGTTCCGTTACATTACGGCCAATAGAAAAAAAATATTTCAAGTGCATTTTAATGATGTTATAGCCTTTCGAACAGAATGAAATTGACATGCACTTATGAAGTGTGCACTAAAATATACATTCAGTACAATATGCGGTGAAAAAAATATTTTCAAAATTAGATATAGTATGAACGCACCTCATTTGCCACATTTGACGTGCAATTTTTCAGATTGTTCATTTTAATTCTGTTAATATTTTCTTTTGAAAAGTTTATTTTAATTCACTAAACTTGTTGAAAATTTTCCGGTGCACTGGTCAGTGTTAAAAAGAAATGAAAAGGACCTCGGACGGGTGTGCAGAACGAATCGCTTCGCGAATTCGCGGCGATTCATTCCATTTATTTTTAGGGTTTCGTTCATCTGACGAAACCTTATTCTTCTCACTCCTCTGTCTGCCCGTCTGTCTGTGTGTCACAGAGCCCGTTCTCAAAAAATATATATGATGGAGACTTGACATTTTGGATTCGTATAGCTGAACACCTCACATCAAATGACAAATCATAAAACTTTGAAAAAATCTTATATTTACCCCCCCCCCCCCCCTGGGCTCTAACTTGTGTATTTTAAGCTTTTTCTTCTAACTAAGACCTTAATTAAATTGAAGACTTGACATTTTGGATTCTTATAACTGAACACCTGACATAAAACGGCAAACCATAAAATTTTGAAAAAGTCATATTTACCCCCCTCTGGGCTCTAACTTGTGTATTTTAAGGTTTTTTTTTTTTTTTTCTAACTGAGCCCCTAATTAAATTGAAGACTTGAAATTTTGGATACTTATAGCTGAATACCTCACATCAAAAGACATATGATAAAATTTTTTAAAAGGTCTTATATTATTTACCTTCCCGGGATCTAACTTTGCATTTTTAGCAATTTTTCTAACCTCCACACTTTTCACCCGAGTTGCACTTTTCTAACTTTTGCCGACACTCCTTTAACCACTCTTTCATATTATACACCATAGCCGTACATATTTTAGTTCCAATTTTTACCGCCATGGGGTGCCTACCTATCTCGGGTGCTATGGGTCCGATGCCCTCGACTAATATACCTATGGATAGTTTGTAAAACGGAGTTTCGTTCGGGTAGAGGTTCGTTTAAAATAGAGTGCACCCCTGTTTGAGAAATGTGGAACTAACATATTTTGCAAAAAATAAAGTGTTTTGAAAGGAATACTAAACGAAACCCTCTGCGCAATCTATGATCACACTTACCCACTTGTTTTCCGCAGTATTTATAGAAACAAAGTTTCTTTTGTTGTCACCGATTTTCGTAAACATTTTCGACTACTTCTTCATAGTACTTTTTCAATCCTTTTCTCAATTCTGAATATTGGTTTTTAGGATGCTATAAATTTTGAATAAAACAATTTTCGCCTGCGTAACTCCATTTAAACATGGAAGAGCAACAATATAACGCTAAATTTATTGTTAAGGGGTCTGAAGACTTAAAATTGGGAAAAAATGAAAAAAAGACCATTTTCAACATTTAATATCTTAAAATGTATATGATTTTAAAACACAATTTTTATTGGCATGAAAGATGTAAGTATATTATCGCATTTCATGTACTTTAAAAAATACAAGATGCGGAATTAGCATTTACAGGGGGTTTCAAAGTGTCAGTAATTTAACGAGCAGAAAAATTGTATAACAGATTACGCGCAGGATTACAAAATAAATTTTGCAACTGGAAGGAAAATTTTGGTGCCTACTTATACTTCGGATTATAGTACTTACTCTAAACCTAAATATATTTGTATTTAAAACCTTTTTATACTTTTAATATAAAGTTGTATGTAGCTAATACAAAATTTTGAAATTTTCAACAATATAATCACCTATAAAAAATTTCTGAACAATAAAAAGGGAATTTTAAGTTCAGTTCATACAGACTAACATGAAACAAATGTTTTGAAGATTTCATGAAAAAACATTTAAAAGTATTTGAGATATCCTGCGCGTTATGCACAAAAACGTCATTTAGAGAAAAATAACTTCAAAGTTTGGGAAACGCCGCTTCAACTATTGATAGAGTATAATTCTAAAAGTCATAACTTCTGTTCTAATGGTAATTTCAAGGCAACAATTATGTCAAAATGTTTAGAAAAAATAGGAGTTTAACATCTAAAAAATTTAAAATTTCGAAAATTTTGAAACTTTAAGAGTCATGAGACACCATTATGCTAATGCTGTTAATTTATTATATTTGTTTGGAAATTGATATCATCCGAAAAAACCTATATTGGGTGATGGAAAAACTGATTCATACACAATACAAACTACGCGGAAAAGTACCGAAAATCAGGGACTGCAAAAGAGATTTTGTTTATATAAATACTCCAAAAATATGTGCAAGTTTTGGATGTTTCCTAATTTTCAATACATTTTTATTCTTCTTATTTAATAACAAAAAATCTAACATAAAATATATAGATGAATACTAGTACGAAAATGAAATAGTAGTAATAAAAAACAAGAACTATGAGACTTACGAGCACATTATGTTGTTTTATTTTTTATATTTTTTATTAATTTTCAAGAAAGTTTCACAAAAAAAATCTTGTACTTTTTGTTCCAGCGGAAACATGTTATTATCATTATGGAATAAGGACACGTAAAAAATATCATTGTTGGAAAAATATACAATTTTCAAGAACTAGGAAACATTAAAATAATGTATTTTTTCACAGTTAGTATTAGTAACATACAAAACGAAAACTCTTAAATGACACTTTAGTATTTGAAATTAGTTGCATAATATTCTAATATTTAAAATATATTTCGAAGAATATTGCAACAATTTAAAGCTATATTCCTCGAAATATATCATTTTAACACCTTAAATGAGGGTATTACTTTTAATGTTGATAATTGAATTGTAAAAAGGAATGTGAATTGATTTTAAGAAAGATTTGCGTAGTGTGTTATTTAAATGTGCGTTTTGTAAAATTTCTTTTAAATGAAGATATTTTAGAATGATGCATTTTAAAATGCTACAAATTGGTAGCTAAGAAGTGGAAATATTTTAAAACGTTAAAATTATAGTTAAGAATTTAGATGCGTTGTTTCCTCTGACAAAACAAATTCTTCAATGCATTTCGAAACATGTCTTCATTTAAAAATTGTTAGTTAAGGAACTAAGGATTTCGAGGGATTTTTTTTTTAATGTTTAGGATAATTTGCATTTTTATGGTATTCAAACTCCTGATGGGGTCTACTGTAAATAAAAGTTGAAAATTGAACGTCAAACGTGGCAAATATGCCGCGTTCATACTGTAATGAGATTTACAAATATTCAGATCATGGTGCAATAATAGTGACACACTTATGCAAAAATGTAACAATACAAAATTTTACGATTCTATATATTAAATTCAGTAATACGGAAATAATAGGATTCCGTCTTAAATAGGACGTCCTCACCATGGCAACCTAGAATCATTACCTATCATGGGATATCGTTGAATTAACTACGTATGATAGAATTTAATAGAATGAAAAAACTTTTATTAATATCTTTTCAAATTTTGATTCGGTTTTCATAAAATTTTAAATGGCTCGACAAAATTCTCCAACGATTATATATATGAAATTTCAAACCATTCGGTTGGGTAGCTTTTGCGCTGTTATATGCGGACAGACGGAAAGACAGACAGTAGGACGGACAAAACGACGATTTTGGTTTTACGTATTTATCTAATTGCGAACGCGCCTAAAAATATTACTATATGCATTATAGTTTTAAAGATATAATTTACTCTTTCCGAGTTAACCAAGAAAACGAATACATTCCTTTGTTTTCCAAAATCTCAGAAACCAATACGGTTTCCACGTTTTAAAACAGCATTCCCTAAACAAAATTCCATTTTGCTACCATTAATTTTCAGAAACTTTTCCGAGTAGATTTTACAGTGTATTTTTCCGTTTTCTCAACACGAAATATGGGTTTTTATATGCTACCAATTCTCAAATTAACATTTTCAGCTGAGTTACAAAACTTTTACAAGCATAAGAATTAAGGTGGTAGGATACCTTTGAACATGTCGAAAAAAGAAAAAAAAATACCACTAAGTTCTAAGCTTCAAAACTTATGTAATAAGTCAAAAATAAAAATCAAACTTCATTTAAATATAAAGCTGATATTTATATTTATATTTAAATATATATATATATACTTATAAATTCATAAATAAATATTGAAATGATAAGTTTAAAAATGTAATATAATGAGAGAGAAAAATCTTGCGCGTATGATAAAATCTGAAAATATGCATATAAAGAGGAAATTTTGGTAAAAATAAATACATAATACTGTTACCTTCGTACTAAAACCAGAATGTTTGTAAAAAAAAAATAATAAATAAAAAAAAATGACTAAATTAAAAATTAACAAAAAATTCAAAAATTTCACTTTTTAAAAAATTATTTTCAAAGTAAAAAACAAAAAATAAAATAAAATCTTACCTTTTTCTGGTTTTAAGTTGTAGATAATACAATAATAAATATGTGGTGAAAAGATTTTTTGATTGCCATGCATAGTTTTTTAGTAACAACACTGCGTCAGTTTCAAAATTTATCGTTTTGAATAATCGCAATGCAAATTTTAATTATCCTATGTAGTCTAAATATTTAGTCTTAATAAAACAGCCATAATTACTAAACCAATGGGAATTTTTTCATGCGTTTTCTTGTATATTGTTCAGACATGATTACGGAATCAAAATATGTATAAAAAAATTTTCGAAAATTTTTCAGGTTTAAAGGTATCCTACCCCCTTAAGAAGATGTTAATTTATATGCAAATTTTAGTTCGATCACTTTAATATGTTTGAACATTGAACATGTATTTTAAACATGAAAATGTTCACTGGACAACTGACATTATCCAGAAAACTATACTTCTTGTTGAGAAAACAGATTAACACACTATAAAAAGAACTCGGAAATGTTTTCGAAAGATATGGACAGAAAAAGAAACTTTTGTTTCAGAAATGTTTTCCTTAAATCTCAGAAATCTATTGATTTGTGAATATTCAGACAATAAAGAAACGTTTTGAAGAATTGTGCGTAACTTGGAATGAAATGTTTTCGAAAGATATGGACAGAAAAAGAAACTTTTCTTTCAGAAATGTTTTCCTTAAATCTCAGAAATATATTGATTTGTGAATTTTCAGACAATAAAGAAACGTTTTGAAGAATTGTTCTTAACTTGGAAGAGGTTATATTATACTTTCGTAGACCGCATAAATGCTATCAATGCTCTTGTTGACATTTCCAGCTGTATAACAGAATTTTTACATGCATGAGTAACAAGAAAATGTTAATTTCTTTCTTAATATTAATGCGATGACTTTTGAATGTTTGAATATGGAACATATTTGTTAAACATGAAAATATTTACTTGGGTGTAGATAATATATAAAAAAAAGATATTTCGTGTTGAGAAAACAGATTTGTTACTTTATAAAAAGAACTCTGAAACGTTTTCGAAAGACATGAACATTAAAAGAAACTTTTGTTTCAAAAATGCTTTTTTTGTGTCTCAAAAATATATTGGTTTGTGTTTTTTTAGACGAACAGTAATTGTGGGTAACTCAAAAGAAGGTAAGTTATATTTTTATAAACAGTATTTAGTTTCGTAATATTTTCAGAAATATCTCTCTGTTTTACGGTGTAGTGTATTTTTGTTATTTCTTGCTAGTGTTTGCTAGTGTTTGCATAATTAATATTAGATTTTACTTAAACTTTGAAAACAAAACAAATAACATCTTTTAAAGATTAAATTTGAAAAAAAATATATACCGAAAATTTTTAATAATAGCAGCCTCTAATTCATACTAAAAAATTCAATCTTGTTGGTTGGTTGGTTGATTTTGTGACGGCCGATTATCTACACTAGGGATATAGGCATCAATCTTGTTGATATTCAAATTATGCTAGTTAAAGCACAAATAAGATGAAAAGTTGTTTTTTTAGCACACTAAGAGAAAAATTTTAAAGAGTAAATATATTGTAAGGGTATTTATTATATTTTATAATTTAGGTATAATTCTGATGAGAAAACAGTTTCGTATTGATGTACTATTTTTTTCACTTTAAATTTATATATATAAAAAAGTTAAACAGTTTTTCATGAATCGTCCTCATTTTTAGACAACTTTTTTTTTAAATTTATCTGTTTTTTTTTTTTTTTTTTTTTTTTTTTTTTTTTGTCTTAGAAACATATTGGTTTTTGTTTTTTTAGACGAACAATAATTGTGGGTAACTCAAAAGAAGATAAATTATATTTTTATAAACAGCATTTAGTTTCGTAATATTTTCAGAAATATCTCTCTGTTTTGCGGTGTAGTATATTATTGTTATTTCTTGCTAGTGTTTGCATAATTAATATTAGATATTTACTTAAACTTTGAAAACAAAACAAATAACATCTTTAAAACATTAAATTAGAAAAAAACAAAAGCCGAAAAATTTTAATAATAGCTGCCTCTAATTCATACTATAAAATTCAATCTTGTTGATATTCAAATTATGCTAGTTAAAGCACAAATAAGATGAAAAGTTGTTTTTTTAGCACACTAAGAGAAAAATTTTAAAGAGTAAATCTATTGTGAGGGATTTTAATATATTTTATAATTTAGGTATAATTCTGATGAGAAAACAGTTTCGTATTGATGTACTATTTTTTTTCACTTTAAATTTATAAAAAAAAAAGTAAACAATTTTTCATGAATTGTCCTCATTTTTAGAATTCTTTTTTTTTTTTTTTAATATTTATCTTTTTTTTGTTGTTGTTGTCTCAGAAATATATTAAGTCGTGTTTTTTTATCCGAACAATAATTGTCGGTAACTCAAAAGAAGGTAAATTATATTTTTATAAACAGTATTTAGCTTCGTAATATTTTCAGAAATATCTCTCTGTTTTACGGTGTAGTATATTTCTGTTATTTCTTGCTACTGTTTGGATAATTAACATTAGATATTTATTTAAACTTTGATAACAAACAAATAACATCTTTTTAACATTAAATTTAAAAAAATCAAATACCGAAAATTTTTAATAATAGGAGCCTCTAATTCATACTATAAAATTCAATCTTGTTGATATTCAAATTAAGCTAGTTAAAGCACAAATAAGATGAAAAGTTATTTTTTTTAGCACACTAAGAGAAAAATTTTAAAGAGTAAATATATTGTAAGGGATTTTATTATATTTTATAATTTAGGTATAATTCTGATGAGAAAACAGTTTTGTATTGGTGTACTATTTTTTTTCACTTTAAATTAAGAAAAAAAAGTTAAAACAGTTTTTCACGAATTGTCCCCATTTTTAGACAATTTTTTTTTTTAATTTATCAAAGTAGAATAAATATAGATATTAAAATTATATAAGTCGTCAAATAATAGGAAAGAGGTAAAGTGAAAACAAAAACAAAATAAATAGATATAGAAAAAAAAAAGCATACAGCATCACCGCAAAACAGGAAAACCCGAGAACAAACACTATCTTATATTTATTTGTAAAGTAACATAATTCAAAGCAGAATTTTGTGAAGAATGTAAAAAACATTCTGAATGTAATTTTTTTCTTATATAGATTTGTTTAAGAATTAATTTAAAATTGATTTGATTTTAAAAGTAAAGGCAAATTACGTGTTAATAGGAATGACGTTGTAATTAAATACCTTCGATTTCTAATCAGCAAATTTAAGAACCAAATTCCGTAATAATACCGTAGTACAACAAGCAGCAGTAAGAGAAGTACAGTTAGAGAAATTCAAAAATTTCCAATTTAGAATCCAAAACATTGTACGATATTTGAAAAGCACTAAACATTGAAGTACAGGGAATTTGAATTGTAAACATTACTCTTTTCCCAATCATACTCGATCCATAATTTTTTTTAAAAATTTAATTGATTTATTTTTTAATTTATTTTCAATTATTTTCTATTTTTATTATTTGATTTTAAGGTTTTCATTCATGAAGTTTTGTAAACGGATGAAAGTTACATTTTGTTCATAAAATAGTATTAAATGGGATTATTATGAAGGAAACAATATTCCATGGCAAAAGCAGAAATTTGCTGTAGTATACAGTTTATTCGAACACCACCGACAAACTCAACTGAAAGGGAATCCTCACTATGAGGACATGAAAAGTGTTCGAAATAAACATACCCCGGCGACGTATAATTTTCGAGAAAAATGCAAAATGCGACATAAACTCTTTGGCAGTTTATAATGCATTCCATGACCGAACGTAAAAAAACATATCGCAAAGCTTCATATCAGAATACATTATCACCATATTAATATTGACGATTGTTTCAAGTTATTAGCAATTTATAGCGAACTCAGCGGCGGTTGTTTATTTGCATATTAGGCATATGTCTAGCGTCCATTTGTAAAAATGTTTCCTTTTTAAAAGCATATGGGCTGAAATTTTTATGTTAAAAAATATATATATTTATCCGCATTCGGTTTGTAATTTCATGCGGTTCAATAAAGCTATCTAATACAAAATTTACGTTTTGAAACTCTGGTGTCAAGAGATGTAAAATATTTTGCAACGTCGCCTACCTTTGTAATGAAAAAATATTTTAAAAATGCATGCCAAATAGTTTCAGAAGTCTAAAATTTATTTAATTGAGGACGAAAGTTTCAAAATTCGCCTGATCCTGAAAATCGAATTTTGGGAAATCACGAAAAATTTCTAACTGTGTCCATTGGTTTTCATTGTAAACCAAGGTTTTTCAATGGCTGAAATACAGAATAAAACTTGTTTTTTTTTTACAGATGATTGTGTTTTTTCTTTGCAGTTTTACCAATAGAATAGATGAATAGAGAAAACACGATTGTTTTAAATTTTGGATAAGACGATTTTTAAAACTTATGTCCTCAATTATACTGTAACGTGTGCTAAATGAATTATAAATGCTATATTCATGTAAAACTTTATAGAAACACAAATCTCTTCAAGTGGTCTCAGGACTCCTAAAGCTTAAAAATTTTCAAAATTAAAATTTTTTTTACATGTTAAACTCCTGTCTTTTCTGAAAATTTTAATATAATTGTTTCCTTGATATTCCCATTAGAATAGAAATTATGGCTTTCAGAATTATACTCGCTCAATAGCTGACGTAGCGTTTCCGAAACTTTGAAGTCAATTTTCTCCAAATGACATTTTTGAGCTTAATGTTGCAGGATATATAAGAAACTTCTGGATATTTTTTGATGAAATTATGAATTATAATTACGCACCAAAAATTACAGTCCAGTTGCAAAATTTATTTTGTAATCAAGCGCGTAAGCTGTTATACAATTTTTTTGCTTGACGAATGTCCGACAGTTTGGAGCCCTTTGTAAAAACTAATTCTGCATCTTGCAATTTTATTAATGCATGAAAATAAAGTACATACTGATATCTTTCATCCCAATAAAAATTTGACTTTTAAATACACATACATTTTACGATATCAGATGGTAAAAAGAGTCTTTTTTTAATTTTTTAAAAATTTTAAGGGCCCTGAGATTCCTTAATTGTGGAAAAAGGTCATACATATTATTTACATCGTTACTCTATAAAAGAAAAAAATATTACTTGAATGCAGAGATTTCTTAATACAAATTATAAATAAAACATAATTGCCTCTAAAGAGTTTCAAAACGGGAAATGATAATTATGCTTTTGCATATTTAAAAAAATATTAAAAACATAAGTATGAGGATGTTAGAAATAAACCAACAATTTATTTCAATAGTAACATCATTAGTAACATTTAATTTTTTTTTTCATTAACCATACTCTATTTTTACCAGCACATTTGTGCATGATACTTAAGAATTAGAAAGCATTTTTTAGATTATTTTAAATCTGAATTAGTTTAAATGCTTTTAAAAAGACATTTGCTGTTCATTTTTATAAAATAATACAAATTTTTATTTAAAACAAGTACCACTGTTTGTAAAATATATAGGATTGTTAGGAAAAATACTGTCATAAAATTTTAAAATGTCAAACAATCTTCGAAATTTTCGAAAAAATGTTCTCACGAAATTTCACGGTAAATTCATAATAAAAAGTGTGAAAAGTAAGTACACGTTGAGTTCAATATGAATGATGTATGGGGAGAGTAGTACACAGTGAGACATGGTACACAGTGTGACAGCAGTCACTTGGACATATAGTTGTAACTTTTTCTCCAAGCCGGCACACACACATAACGACCTCATCTTATGCAATACGTGGATGTAGTTTTGGCACTTCCGTTACTCTTCAGACAAAATAGTAGATAATTTTTTATTTTATAGTGGCTAAAGCTACATAAACGTCCATTTTAGAGTTTTCTTCCTAAAATATGACATATATTTACTTAACCATCATAGCTATATCTAATAATATACTATTTCGACAAAACGGCATAAAATTTTCAAAGCGATGAAATTGATGTGACAGATGTGGCATCCATTTTGTTACAACGTTACGAAAGTACACAGTGAGGCACACAGCTGTGGTGCACAGTGATACATGTCTCATTGTGTACTTACTATGTGGTTCTGATGTTAAAAAAAGTTATTTATTAGCAAAAGAAGGTTTCTCTCTCTCCCTTTCTGTGCGTGTGTGTGGGCGTGCGTTGGCTAGGGAAATCTACTGAACGTAAGAGGCTGAAAATTTGCATGAAGGTAGCCCAAGGTCTGTCATTGTCCACCCGAGGCTCATATTTTTTATATTTTGAAAATCTAGAAATATTAATTAGAAATTATAAACTGTAGAAAATTATTGACAGAGTGTAAAAATGTGTGATTTTTGAAAATATATACCTTGTCTCACTGCGTACCACAAATGGTACGCAGTGAGACAATTTCCGATACTCTTTTATGATGCTTCTGTGCTTTTATAAACCATTTATAGATTAATATGTAGCGCATTTATGTAGCTTAAAGATGTAGCAATTTTTTTTTTCAGAATAATTCAAATCGTCTCCATTCGTTAAGTAATAATAATTTTCGTCTGATTGTGTACTACCCTCCCCTATATAAAATGGCTGTTTAAAAACCAAAATATCACATATGGGTTAATTTGAGATTTTACGTGGATTAACAAAAAATGTAACTTAACATTGTACTTATAAAACGCTTCTCTTAAAATTAAATTTATATTAGATAACATCTATTTCTGTAGATTTTCATTGTAATTCTCTTATCTAATATATTCATTTAATAGTTACACAATTGTAAAATTTAACCTTTGAGATAGCAGTCTGGAACTATATAGAACAACAGTTAAATTTTAATTTCAATCACAATTTAATAATTATGAGACTGTATATCTTTTGACTTATATATATTTACTATATACCATGTACATATTGGTTAATTTGAGATTTTACGTGGATTAACAAAAATATAACTTAACATTTTATTTATAAAATGCTTCTGTTAAAATAAGATTTATTTTAGATAACATGTATTTCTGTAGATTTTCATTATAATTATCTTATCTGATATATCCATGTAATAGTTACATAATTGTAAAATTTAATCTTTGAGGCAGCAGTCTGGAACTATATACTATAACAATAGTTAAATTTTAATTTCAATCACAATTTAATAATTATGAGACTGTATATCTTTTAACTTATACATATTTACTGTATACCACTCTTACATTAAAAAAAAAAAACATTTATTTTACCTCTAACTATTTATAGACTGCTTTCTTCATAAAAAGTCAAACAATCTTCGAAATTTTCGAAAAAATGTTCTCACGAAATTTCACGGTAAATTCATAATAAAAAGTGTGAAAAGTAAGTACACGTTGAGTTCAATATGAATGATGTATGGGGAGAGTAGTACACAGTGAGACATGGTACACAGTGAGACATGGTACACAGTGTAACAGCAGTCACTTGGACATATAGTTGTAACTTTGTGTGTTCATCATAACTGTAAGCTTTAAATATTAATTCGGCAAGCAGGTCATCGAATACGATTTTGTTTTAGTTATTTTTTTCTAATTTCTTAATTTTGTGTCTAGATAACTTTTAGAACAATTGAAATTTCACATATATGTTGAAAATTATTCTTCAAAATACCTTTATAAACAAAAACAATAGTTTCCATAACTATATTAAGAGCATGTAATTAATGATTATGACCAAAATTGTGGGGGTTTTTTTTGCTAGTAATTAAAAAGGAAATCAAGGTTAATATGGACCGGTTATATTGAATGTAATCAGAATAATACTGATTCCTTATTCTAAACGTCATATGTGCATATTCAATATAAAGTAATTATTGAAAATATTAAAAATACCGAAAGAATCATTTACTTTTTTTATAGCTTAAGATATTTTAAGTAAATAAAATGAACTGTAACAAAATTAACAGAGTACAATCTCTATCTACATTCATTCGTTCTTAAATGTAGTACTTCATTTATCAATGCTGCTAACTTCGTACAAGTTTTTAAAAATTTCCTTACAATCTTTTGTAAATTACATTTTGTTTAATAGCTATACAATTTTAGGTTTCGAATTTCACAATCTGGGAAAATATATGGAGATATTTTATTTCAAATTTTCTTCGAAAATTTGTAATTATGCCTCGATATAGCTCTTCTGCGAATCGAAACTGCTTTCATTTGGGCAAAAGTGCACTTAAAACATCTTTATTAAGCCCGATGCAATATCAAGAATTACTTAAAATCTCTGTAATTGATGATTATGACAGATGTAATGGGTTTTGGAACTTTTATTTCTTTTGCTTTATTGTAAATGGGAATTGAGTTTCACATAGTTGTGTTGTTAAAGAAATGGAAACATAAAAATTCATTGCTATATCTTATCATTTTTGCCTATAATATATTACGTTATATATGATGGTGATTATATTAGGTTACATTACAAATTCTTCTCGATCTTTGATTTTACAAAGAAAATATTTTTCACTGCATATTAAAAACTGGTTGGGTGTGCCAATCCAAAAGCTTTCTTCTATCTAATGCAACTTAACATTTTAAAATGTAGTTACAAATGTCAGTACTTTAATATTATTAGTTCAATACTATACCAACTTTGACTTTCATCTTAAGTTTCTGCTTTAGCCAATTAATCGGAGAAAAAACGAGTTAATCTCGATCCTGATATTTAATATAAAATAATCTTAAAAAAAAAATAATAACCGACTTTATAAAAGAATAAAAGAATTAAATAATTCTTTAAACTTCTCTAATGACGAAACGTTATTCATTAACTGCACATCGGACATCATGTATCGGCATAAAAACGTTAAATTTAATATATAGAATGTAATATCTACCAAACATGGATTTTCTAGAGAATATTTTTTACAAGAGATTAATTTACATATTTATGATTTAATTTACGAATATATACATATAAAATGTAATCAATTACTTTTTTAAGTTGGTGCCAACCTATTTTAAGTATAGTAAAATTGCGAATATATTGTAGCTATTACCATGAATAAAGTGATGATGGAAAATATGATACAAAATTTAAAAAATGCTCTATTTCTTCAGAAAATTATTTGTTTAATCATTATCGATTGTGAATGTTTGGCACCAACTTCAAAAAGTAATTGATTACTTTTTATATGTATATATTTGTAAATTAAATCATAAATATGTAAATTAATCTCTTGTAAAAAATATTCTCTAGAAAATCCATGTTTGGTAGATATTAAATTCTATATATTAAATTTAACGTTTTTATGGCGATACATGATGTCCGATGTGCAGTTAATGGATAACGTTTCGTCATTAGAGAAGTTTAAAGAATTATTTAATTCTTTTTAGTGCTTTTTTTTAAGTCAGTTATTTTTTTTTTAAGATTATTTTTTTCCTACTTTTTAGTTATTCATACCGTAACACATAATTATCCGGCTTTCAACATCTGATGAATAAGTAAATTATTTGTCAAATAAATTATAATTTACAAAAATTATTTATTAAACAAATAGTTTTTAATAAATTCTTTATAATTTCATTAGAAGTATTGATTTTATTAGCATTTAATACTTGTGATATTTTTTAAAACAAGTACATTGAATTCATAACAATCTACATTCATTTATTTATTGATCACATACAGCTCACTTGTGTGCTTGACATAAGGGACCCGCTTATAAGTCATCGTTAATATACAAGGACTTTGAGCTTTGAAGGGAAGGGGGGGGGGTTCTAAATAGCACAAGGAAATTTACAACACCAGAGGATTACATCTGGGGGCTCCACAAAGTGCGTACAACGGAGCCAGCGGGATTTGAACCCGCAGCCCAATTACGCTCTCAAGCGATTAGTGGTGTGGTGCCTTAACCATTCAGCCACGGTCTACATTCAACAATTATTTTTTGTAGGACTCCGTTGTCAAGAAGCAATATGCAGACTATGTACCAATATTTGTATTGACTCTTCAAGTATATTGACCAGGACCCAGATATATTTTTCGCTGTTAGCGAAATGAGATTGACCAATCAGAAGCCTGCCTTTTTGCGAACATGTAATTTTATAGAGTGTGTCGTTTTAAATTTCAAAAATTCTTCTATCAAATAAAACAAAATTTTCTGTACTAAAATACTAGCATCTAAAAATTTGTAGACTTGTCATGTTTGAAAATGTGGTCCATGGCCCACTATAGCCCAGTGGTCAAGGCATCACGCCGCTAATCGCTTAAGAGCGTAGGTGGCTGCGGGTTCAAATCTCGCTGGCTCCGTTGCACACTCTTTGTGGAGCTCTCGGATGTAATTCTGTGGTGCTGTAAATTTCCTTGTGCTGTCTCGTTCCTGTATATTGACGATGACTTATAAGCGGCACTTGACACCAAGCACACAGGTCAGATATATGTATTCAATAAACCAATCATGCGGTCCATAATTCTACCTTATTATTTTCTGATAATCTACATTAATTGTTTCCTCATGTAAGGTGCCTCTATTTGAGAGTGGTGACATACATTGCTCAGACTCTGTTTATACATATGTGTTTGCCTACACTACGGCAAAACTAGACATTTTCTATTCCAGAACTTGACGATACTCGCTTGGACAAGTTTGATTATACGAGTGGCGGACAATTTAACAAGCATAAGTTTGGCAATAATGACAAGCTCTTCAAGATTCATGGCGATAGCTTTTGTCCAAACAGCGTAAAGTTCGCAAAACTGCAGTCTTCTGATTGGTCAATCTCGTTTCACTACCAGCAAAAAATCTATCTGGATCTCGACCCTTGTCCAGCTAAGTTTTCGCACTTTGAAAGATCTCGTATCTGTGTAAGAATAACAGTATGAAAGATGAGTGCTTATATACGGGCGACTGCTTCAAAAAGGATTTGAATTTCAAAATTTTTATTTTTTTTAAATGTTCTAATCATCAGATTTTGATGAAATTGGAATGGGATCAAATGGATGAATTACACTTTCAAACAAAAAAAAATATCAAAATCGGTTCATATTAAAGAAAGTTATTCGTGAACATGGCCAAAACATACATACAGGTCGAATTGATAACCTCCCTCTTTCTGAAGTCGGTTAACAAAATCGGTTCATATTTAAGAAAGTTATTCGTGAACATGGCCAAAACATACATACAGGTCGAATTGATAACCTCCTTCTTTTTGAAGTCGGTTAAAAATCAATAGTTTTCCGTTATTCTGTTGTACATCAGCTGTTCGCGAATAGACGTTTTTTCATTATGCGAAGTTCCCGTCGCTTTACGAACCACCGGTGTACAATAGAACTACGAAAAATCAAGAAAATTATACACAAATTGCTATTACAGTGCTACCTTTCGGCGGTATATTTTCAAATTCAGGGAGGACCTGCTTGCCATGGCCAAAAACATACACAGACAATTTGGTTCAATTCTATACATAACTTCATGCAGTTTTCAATGGTAAAATAATGAAAATGGCAGAAAAATCGCTTTTACAGAGCCCCCTTCCGGCGGAATGTTTCTAAATTAAGGGAGGATCTACTTGATATAGACAAAAACAAAAAAAAAATGGTTCAATTCTATGCAGAACTACATACACTTTTTGATGGTACAATGGCGACAGACATATGGACACACGGACAGAGAAACATTTTCTAATAACATGTTTTTTGGGATCTCAGACCCCTAAAACGTGAACATCTGTTGACAAACCTAAGTCGAAAAAAATTGCGATTACAATTCTTTCTTCTATTGAAGATAGGAGAAAGTAAAAATCAAAATAACAATCTATTACAAATTTACTTTAGAAACTTTATATATTACACAATATCCTTAGTGGATTTAAAAATATATATTTCAAATTAATTTTTAGTATTTTTTCAAATTTTTAATTGCTTAAAAGGCGTAGAGCCAACAGATTGAAAATGTGTCCAAGCCTGGAATCAAACCAAGGTCATATAGAATACTGATTCATCCCTGAATCGATTCTAGGTTTGGACATTTTTTCACTCTGTTGGATCTACGCCTTTTAAGGGGACCGGAAAATCCTTATCTCCGCCATGTTAAATTCACCAATTTTATGTAGTCTTTTCTCAGAAATGGTGAAAGATAGAGGTCTAGAATTCCAAGAGTAGTTAGAATAACATGATTTACGTATTTTAACAGACCATTTTCATTCTAAGTGAAACTCAAAATTAATTATTAATTATTTATTGAAAGTCATTTTTAAATTAGCATTTTTGTTAATATTTCACTGCCTAAAATAAATAATTCTCAACAAATCATTAAATCCCTGTATTAAAGTGTACGCTATAACATGAAATAAGTATTACAAAAACCTGAGTTCTTAAGTTTAATAGATATTGAAAGAAAGGACATAAACATGAAAAATCCAAGATTTGAGAAAAAGTCAATTAAATATTTAAATGGCCAGTAAGCTGTGAAGTACTCTTAGAAAGAATGAATAACTTGAACACTTATTTTTTCATATAAACATGTTTAACACATAGTAGGAAAGATAATAGTTTAAACTATTTAACGATATAAAAAAAATAATAATAATCGATTTTTTGGTTGAATTTTGCTTTCCCGGTCTCCTTAAGCAATTAAAAATTTGAAAAATTACTAAAGATTACTAAATTCAAGGCGTGTGAAGTATTCTACAAATATTTCCAAAACATTATATATAGAGATTTATATTTTTTAATTATTTCACATGTTTAGATTGGGAAATAAAAATTGTGTGGATTTTACCTTCTTTCAGTTCTAAAAACATTGTGTAAGATTTATTATTTTTTTTATTACATTTAACAAAATAATTATTCTTGAGTTCTGACTTTCAAATAGAAAATTCAGAACAAAATTGTATTACAAATTCTGTTCAGAAACTTTAAATATTACTCGATATAATTAGTAGATTAAAAAAAAAAATCTGATTTTTTTAACATTTTAGATTGTAAAACGAAAAATTTCTGTAAATATAAAATTCTCAATATTTTGATTTTACAAAATAATTGCTCTTCAGTGCAGATTTTATAATGAAAAATTCAAAATCGCATTCTATTATAAATTCAGTTCGGAAAATTATATGTTATTCAATATTACAATTTCATTTTTTTTATATTTCTGATTTTTATATTTCTGATTTTATATTTCTAAAAAATAAAATTTTTTCCTCCCTTCAAACTAAATATGTAAAGTGTATAGATCTAATATTCCTAATTCAAAATATGTTATTCAAATTGTTGAAGCACGTACCATTTTTACCCGACTGAAAAGAAGGGCTATGTGTTTCACGCGTATCTGTGTATGTGGATTTATTTATACCTTCGAAACATCCCAACGGTTTGATGGATTTTAATGAATGAGGTCTCCATCAATTCGTCTAAACGGCCCGATGGTTATAGGCTAGGTTTTGTTTTTATAAATTCAAAATGGCGGCCGTAAAATACAAAATGACGGTAGAGATAGAAAAAAAAAATTACGCACACTATTGAGTGGCATATCATTGGATAGGTCTTTGAAAATGAAGACGATGTTTCATTGACTATTTTACGACCAGAAGCTCCGTTAAAATATTATACAACCTGGAAATTGTGTATGAATTGTGGATCTCTAGCTTTACTGTAACTCTAACCATCATAGACATCTACAGACCTCATTAAAACAGTGTTTATAGATAGGAACTAACAATTAAACACAACTTAAAAGTCATCAATACAAGTAGATAAAAAAAATAGGTAAGTAATATAAACAAGTAATATGAAAAAAATATTTTAAGTCAATTCCTACTTTGGTCAATAAGAGAATGTTTCTTTCTCCCATTCTTCTTTCGTCTTGAGTGGCGCTTAAAATGCATTGATCAAGAAGAGGGCTCTCTCGGTCTTAAAATACCTTGATCAAGAAGAGGGCTCTCTCGATTATTGAAAATTAATTAATTTAATTTAATTAATGAATTAATATTTGAAAAAATCTGGATTAACATCAATTGTCATCCACGACAAGTTTAAAAAAAAAAAATTACTTGAGCTTGATTAGATGATTAATAAGTATTTTATTAACGATTGGAAATTTGAACAAGATATATATAGCGAGAGTGTGAGCTAATAGTAGGAATTGAAAAAAAATAGCTTCACATTGATGAGAAATAATTAATTAGTTCGCTTTTTACGCAGTCGGGTTTTTTGATTTTTTAAATTTAATTGTTTATTACGAGAAAGAGTTTTATATTAATAACAAATAATGAAGGATTAATGTATTACTTTGCAATGCTAGATAAAACTGAAATCATGAAAAAAGTGTTGTCACTGCCTTAGATATCAAATTGATAATATATAGCATGAAAATCTAGTTTGTTGATACATGTATCGTGTATTTTTCTTTTATGCCCTCCCCCCTCCTCTCGTTTCCTGTCCGAATTTACTATTTGCAATCCACTAATTTATTTTCATTCCTTTTGCCGCTGTAACTTGGGTAACCATATTTATACAGTTATTTTGAAGTAATTTACATATTATTATCTGTATTTTAGAGTTTACAAAATGTCCATTTATGTTTTAGCAAGATATAAAATACCTTAGTTTTAAAAGCAAACCCTTCTACCAAAAGGATGGTACGTGATACAGTAGTTTCGTTACCATATTTGTATTTAACAGAGTGAAGTCTATAAGAATCAGCTATTATTACCCGAGTGCAAAGAAGGGTTATGTGTTTGACAGGTATCTGGGTAAGTGGATTTCTTTATACCCTCGAGACATTCCAACGGCTTGATAGATTTTAATGAATGAGGTCTCTATCGATTCGTCTTAGTCATTCGATGGTTATTGGCTAGGTATGGTTTTATAAATTCATAATGGCGGTAGTGACGAAAAAAAAAAATTACGCACCATATTGAGTGGCATATCATTCGATAGGTCTTTCAAAATGAAGACGATGTTTCATTGATTATTTTACAGTCAGAAACTCCGTTTAAAATGTTACACAACCTGGAAGTTGGGTAGATAGGATCTCTAGTTTTACTGTAAATTTAACCTTCATAGACATCTATAGGCCTCATCAAAACAGTGTTTATAGATAGGAACTAACAATTAAACACAACTTAAAAGTCATCAATACGAGTAAATAAAAGAAATAGGTTAGTAATATAAAAAATAGTTTCACATTGGTGAGAAATAATTAATTAGTTCGGCAGTCGGGTTTTTGTTTTTTTTAATTTAATTTTTACTTGTTTTTACAGAGAGGATTTTGGTGTCGACCAGAGTCATTTTAAAATTAGAATATTTATATATATATATATATATATATTCAAAATATTTATGATTATTCTAAAGAGAATTTTTAAGTGAAACTGGACATTTATCCACATGGGATTATTTTATTTGATTAATATTTTTTCTTCTTTAATATTTTACAATGTAAGTAAAATATTGGAATATATAAAGTTTAAAACAAAAGCATGAATTCCATCAAAGCATGTTGATGGAAATTCATATATACAGTCATTTAAATAAACGTCAAAATTCAAGTAATATGTTTTGTAGCATACAATATTTTATTTTAAACATAATCACTGTATCCATAACTTGCAGTTAAATAATTTTTAAAAGAAGTAATATATTTAAAAAATGCAACTTATAATTCTTTACAAGTTACTTTAAAATTCCTTAACATTAATTTCTGATTTATTTCTAGCAAATACTTATATAATTGTAGGCTTTCAAACCTTAAATTGGCAGCTTGGAAAAATATATGGTTATACTTTAGTTCATCCTTGAATCGTAAATTCTTAATTATGGGACAATATAACTTTTGGAACAATCAAAATTACTTTCATTTGGATAAAATTGTACTTAAAAGATCTTTATTACAGCAACTGTCTTACAACGAGTATATTTCTAATTGACGATTATGTCAGATGTAATGCGTTTTGCATGTCTAATGCATGTTACTGGCAATAAAAATTGGAACAAAGTTTAATATGTTTCATATCGAATTACAGGGAAATAAAATGTTTCATTTGACTATTTGATTAAATTATTCTGTTCTATATAACTTTATATAAGAATGATTACGTTGATCTGCATTATTACATCTCTTTAATATTTTAACTTGGAAAAAATGCTTTTAACAGCAAATTTTAGAAAGGATATTTCAAAATACCATTCTGTTCTAAATTGCTTTTAAATAATCTTTACGCTTAGTCACATAAACTTTATATATCAGCTAACTATTGTAAATGCATTTTTTTTTAAATGTGTCTGATTATTTTACAATTTTAGATTCAAGAAATCGAATGTTTAAAAGTTTAAACTGTTTAATGATTAAACTTTTTATATAAGTTTTTTTAAATGTTTTAAAGATTGAATAATTATTAGCATGCCAATTGTAGACTTTTGTTTTGAACTTTCGATTTTATGTAAGATTAGTTGGGGCAACTGGGACATGATTTTACAATATGACTCTGGAACTTCTGACAATTCAGCTTTAAGAGCTAATGTTCATTTGAATTAAAGTCTGAACTTCTGTAAATGTGTTCAATTAGGTTCCTTCTATCAGACAGAAAGGCTCAAAATTACATTTTAATATTTAAAATTATAAAAATATGCATATTCTATCATTATTTCCACATGGGTCCAGTTTCCCCATAAAAATGGGGTAAGTGGACCAGGAGGGTATATTTTTCACACGCTTTTTTTTTTCATATGGGATATCAGGTCCTGTTTGAAAAGGTGTAAACAACTTAAAAAAATTTAAACCAGGCAGATCATGTAAAATATATAGCAACTAAAGAGCGTTGAAGGGAAACCTTTGCTTTCAATGTGTCTATAAAAAGCACTAAAAAAGAAAATATTAGATTTATTTATACCAAAAACATAAAAATTAAGTAGTACTTATGTGCTTTAGTATTGGTAATAAGTATAAAAGTCACATGGGTATTTTAAGGGAAGAAATAGCAAGGTAAATCTATGAACAAACGGCTACGTAAATACTTAAGTACTTTATCTGTAATTGTACAATTTCAAGGTTTGGCTATCTCGCTTTCAGGGGCAAGGTACTTTCATTCGTAAAATGTTGAAATAATTTAATGACACCAGTATTTACAAGAGAATCTATTTGTAAACAAGTAAAAGTATATTTTCGCGTACGTCATAAAGGTGAAATTTTAATTATAAAATTTCGGTGCCAATGTGGCAATTAGGGATTAAAATTATCTGATGCCATAAATGTATAACCGCTTCTCAAGGGGTCAAGAAATTTAGTTTGATACCACCCAATATGCTTTTTTTTATTTTATTAAGTAAGTTTAATAAGGTATTCTATAATTTTTTTAATGTGAGCAAAAAACAATGGAGAAATTTATTTCCCGTAGTAAGAGAAACTCAAAAAAAATTATTTATAACTATTTTTTTAACTGGATTCAGCATGGTCTAGTTACCGCAGATACATGTCCCAGTTACCCTATTCTTGAAATATTTATGGGGTAACTGGGACACCGGGATTACATTTGAAACACGAAGTAAATATGTATAGATACCTAATAATATTAATGTAGTTATATGCCTAATCTGAAAATATATATATATTGCTAAATAACAGTACTTACAGTATTTTAATAAAAAGCCAAGGAAGTTCAACCAAATGCACGTTGTTTTTAAAAAAAGAAACGTAAATTTTTGACAACCTATCACAGCAAAGTGAGAATTATGATTGAGTTGACACACGTTGTTTTAGGAAGTAGAGATTAAGGGGCATTGTTCACAAAAGCTAAAACTTAAAAAACATCAACAGTGTTTTATAAAATAACCTATGGCCCAGTTACCGCGTGGGTCCAGTTACCCCAACTAACCTTACATGAAATCTTCCGGCTAATGTCAGACAAAGGTCTATTTGCACGCTTATTTCCTTGCTACAGCCTTTCTACATTTTCGCTAGCATGTGTTTCTGTGCATGTTGAAAATAAAAGCATGCAAATAGACGTTCGTCTCATATTAGCCTTAGATGTAAAAACTAGTCATTCATGCATTTTATATAAATTAAACTATGCAGACTCTAAAAGTTGACAAAACTGCTAGAACTTATATTATTTAGTTGTGCTAAAGTTGTAACTTATAAGTTGTAGTAGAATTTATATAATTTAATTTTTATACTATATACGAAAATAAAAGGGACAAAAATGCCAATAAGGTAATACAAATATTTGTTTAAGTTTTAAAATGGTGATTATTTTCATTAAACATCTAATATTGTATTAACTGTTTTGAGATTTTGAAAAGGGATAATATAATTTTATTTATAAATGCCTACGCACGGTAATGTATTGAAATTGATTTACATGACCTACAACGGGTATATGGCATTTATAAAAACTATTTTCATTGATAAGCATTTTATTGCCTTCTCCAATAATACATTTAAATTAAGTTAGATAACATGAAATCTGACGAAATATCAAGTATTGTAAAAGCCAACTTATTTCACATACATAGAGAGAGATTTCTAAATCATAGACATCTTGCAATTCATTTGGTTCGAGTTAATAAAATGATTTAATAGAAAGAGACGTAAACATTAATATAGACGTGAAAATTAACGCATTAAAATCTTTGGGTATGGTAAGTCCACGAAAGGGCATTATTATTGCATTGTATACGTACCAGTACATCTCATGCATTTGAATTAAATTGGAGAACATGCAATTCGACGAACTAACGAGTGTTGCAGTGGGCTACTTTTTTAACGTTAATATTTCTTGATTGAAACCACTTTTTTGAAATGGTAAAATTTGCCTTATTTAATGATATATTAATTAAGGCGAAAATAAGGGGAATTTTACTATTTCAAAAAAGTGCTGCTAATTAAGAAATATGAATAAAAAAATAGCCCATTTGCAACATTAAAACTAACAAGTATTGCGAACATAGGGATTTATTTCACAGACAAAAAGACAGAGATTTCTAAATCATACACATTTTTCAATTCATTTGGTTCGAGTTAATGCAATGATTCAATAGAAAGAGAAATAATGTTAATATAGAAGTGAATATTAGCAGATTCATATATCTGGATATTGGTAAGTCCACCAAATGACATTAATTTTGCATTGTATACGTAATAATGCTTCCCAAAAATATACACAATATACGTATTTGTACAATCGGTTCCCATGCATTAAAATAGATTGATAAGAAACAGTCTTATTATTTATAGGTTGTTATCTCTATATAATAAAAGACAGTGTAACGCATCCGGGGCGAACCCATCGATTTTGCCAATCTCCGATAAGATGGAGCCACGTTAGGCTTAATTTCTATTTCAGATGTGTAAGAGAAAACTTATCTGCTTAAATACAAATCTTTTCTACCTGAAATTACTTCTGTTCAACATAATTTTCTTTAAAAGATTCAAAATGAACAAAATTTCAATGATTTGCGCACTTGAAAAACAATCGAGTTAAAAACATACATTAGCGTAAAAATGTAAACAAGGTAGCGAGTCATTCACTAGATTCATTGAAAAAAAATTAAACCATGGAGATAAGGCACAAATCAACTACGGTGATCATCTTTCGGCCTCGAAGCTTCCAACGGATTTAGATCGATATGTCGTCTCCTTTTAATCTTCATGGCTCCATGAATGAAACAAACATATTTTTGTCAAACTGCGTTCTATAAAACAAATCACTTGGCTGTAGGGTCAGCATTAGCGGTATGGTGATTCATTCATTTTGAGATTCATTCATTGAAAGTTTGTTTGAATTAATTTGGCAATACTTATAGATTCGTTATTCGTTTCTTTTGAATCCTGAACATAAAATGTTCATGTTTTGAATCAGCGATCCCATATAATGAGCAGCCACTGATCCATAAAGAATAATGTATAAAAATAGTGTTCTGTTCAGTAATATGAATTTGCAAATATACTTTTAAGCAAGTTTTATAGAATTAAATGTATTTTTTTCTATAGCAATATATATATGTATTGGTTACAAATACATTGCAATTTTTATGCTGTAATATTTAAAATTTGGGATGTAAATCTAATTTTTTCAAAGGAGGCCTTTTTCAGATCAAATTCCTGCCTTTTTCACTTTTGTTTACGTTTATAAGCAGTATGGCAAAAGGGGAGAGAGGTTTATAAGTTCAATTTTGTCTGTGAAAGAAAGATTCAATCTGTGAAATATTTTGTACTGGATAACGTTTTGTTGCTATATATTGTTTTGGCGCCATCTCTCGGGATTTAATATAAACAAAGAAGCGTTGTATTGAAATTGTACCTTTTTATGCATTTTATCAGCTTTGCATTGCAAATAAAATGAATAATTCATACCAATTCTTATTTTAATAAAAATACAAAGATATATATAACACCTTTTTAACATAGGAAGTCTCTACAGGAAAGAACATCATATTAATGTAATTAATAGTTGCAATTTTACATTACTTTTCCAATTCAATTTATTTATTATGCAATTTACTTTGAGAAATGATGTAGATTAAAATCATTAAAAATTTTCTGTTTAGTGTGCTACAAAATAATTCAAAATTAGTTTCTGAGTAGTAAAATAATTTGTAAGTCACAAATTTAATATCGGGTAAAGAATAATATATAAAAATAGTGCTCAGTTCAGTAATATGGATTTGCAAATATACTTTTAGACAAGTTTTATAGAATTAAATGTATTTTTTTCTATAACATACACACATATATATGTATTGGTTACAAATGCAATGCAGTTTTTATGCTGTAATATTTAAAATTTGGGATGTAATTCTAATTTTTTTTTTCAAAGGAGACATTTTTCAGTTCAAATTCCTGTATTTTAAATTGTAGTTTACATAATATCTTTGTTCTTTTCATAAGAAATCAAAGGATAATATTTTTTGATTAACAAAATGCAAAAAAATCATAAAATGATGCATCATGGTTTTTTTTTTTTTTTTTTCAGTCAGAAAAGTATTTTTCTAACGTACAATTTTCATGATTAAATGTTAGCGGAAAATGTAGATATTTTGATAGAAGTTTGTTTTTTACTATGAACTTAAATTAAAAGAAAAGGCCTATACCTTTGCTTCTTATTTTCATTCATGTTCAATTATCATACAGAAATTTTTGAAAGTGAGAAAGAAAATAATAAAATAGTTAATGGCATTTGATGCTGCCATCGATAATCAAAACTTAAAACTACACACAAAACACGCTTAAAGGGTCCTGTCCCTGCCGGCGAAGACACTCACGAGCTAATGCTAATCCTATGGAGATTGATTTTTCTAATATCTCGTTTGCATTTCGACATTTTTAAATTTTTTTTTTTTTTTTTTTTTTTTTTGCATTAGATAGCTGAGGTCCGTCTCTACAGCGCACCTTGGTTACTTTTTTGATTTTGGTCGCAGATATTTTTAATGAAGTTACTTTCATTTTCAAAACCGGTTCTAAAAATGAAAGTGTCATTCTAAAAAATATCTGCAACCAAAATCGAAAAAGTAACCAAGGTGCGCTATAGAGACGGACCTCGGCTATCCAATGCAAAAAAAAATATTTAAAAATGTCGAAATGCAAACGAGATATTAGAAAAATCCCTCCCCATAGGATTAGCATTAGCTCGTGAGTGTCTTCGCCGGCAGGGACAGGACCCTTAAGCCGGGATGATGCGTAAGCTGGGAGCATCAGCGCCGCGAAACGAGTATTATATATGGGTACACGTTCATTGTTCTCCTCTATGTTCTATCTTCATGATCTAAACTTCTAAACGCTGTTTTGAAGATCTTTAGTTCACATACCGTCATTTTTGACGGGGTTATATACTAGTTATTATATAAATCAAAAATTTACACATAACGTTTGAAATATAAACATGATTTTGTTTGTTGAATAATACAACATACAAGCGTAATCCTAGTAGGGTTAAAAGCAGATGTAAGTTTCTATACCTACCATGTTAAATTGATGTATCATTTCACAGAAACTACCAAAGATAATCACTCGAAATTTTTTACATACATAATATGAATAATTCCTAATAAAGGGAAGTCTACTTTGCAACCAGATATTATTCAGTTATTCTTTTAAAAAATGTCGAAAAAAACAATTTCTACATAACAAAAAACATTTTTCCATAATTCAATTTCCACATTTTTTATAAAAAATTTGCACAGTTGCTTGCAACAAAAGTTCACTTGAGATTGAACAGGGATATGTGTGAAATGTTCTGGTATGATTTCAAACAATAATATGTAGCAGTTTCTATAAAAAGTTACATCGAATTTCAAAAAACTACGTTTTGAGAATATTGAGTTTAATGTTTAAGTATGTAATGTTCATATATAATGTACACAGACTGAATTACTTATTATTTTTTTTTTACTTTTTGTTGTCGTAGAAACAAATGTAACATACCATTTGATAAACAATTAAATTTTAAAAATCAAAAAAGCCGACTGCGTAAAAAGCGAACTAATTAATTATTTCTCATCAATGTTAAACTATTTTTTTCTTCAATTCCTACTATTAGCTAACACTCTTGCTATATATATATATTGTTCAAATTTTCAATATTTAATAAAATACTTATTATTCATCCAATCATGCTCAAATAAATATTTTTAAACTTGTAGTGGATGACACTTGAAGTTAATCAAGTTTGTTTTCAAATATTAATTCATTATATAAATTAAATTAATTAATTTTCAATAATCGAGAGAGCCTTCTTCTTGATCAAGGTATTTTAAGACCGAGACAGCCCTCTTCTTGATCAAGGCATTTTAAGCGCCACTCAGGAGAAAAGAAGAAAGGGAGAAAAAAAATATCTCTTATTAACCTAAGTAGGAATAGACTTAAAATATTTTTTTTTATATTACTTGTTTATATTACTTACAAATTTTTTTTTATTTACTTGTATTGATGACTTTTAAGTTGTGTTTAATTGTTAGTTCCTCTCTATAAACACTGTTTTGATGAGGTCTATAGATGTCTATGATGGTTAGAGTTGCAGCAAAGCTAGAGATCCTACCTACACAACTTCCAGGTTGTATAATATTTTAACGGAGCTTCTGACTGTAAAATAGTCAATGAAACATCGTCTTCATTTTGAAAGATCTATCCGATGATATGCCACTCAACAGGGTGCGTAAATTTTTTTTCGTCTCTACCGCCATTTTGTATTTTACGGCCGCCATTTTGAATTTATTTAACGAAACCTAGTCTATAACCATCGAGCCATTAAGACGAATCGATAGAGACCTCATTCATTAAAATCCATCCAGCCGTTGGGATGTTTCGTGGGTATAAAAAAATCCACATACACAGATACACATAACCCTTCTTTTCAGTGGGGAAAAAAAGGGGAAACAAAAGATAGAAAACCCAGACTTTTTTTTAAGGGAATTTGATTTACAATTGCCCTTAATGCGAAACAGATGTGCATATGACTGAAGCGTAGACAGTAGATAACCTTTAATACAGCTAATGAGCATGTGGATCATTTTATGTGCATATTTGCATATTTTTTTATCATCCAGATCTAAGTGACCAAAGAGCGTGCTCAGTGGTTAATTTAATTCAAACAGAGATGATTTTATCTGTTTTGTTTTAAATTTTAAACTTTAATAAAATCATTTTAAAAGTTTTGTTTTTCTCTGGGTTTTTTTTTAAATCTAAATTTTACTATATTAAGTTATATTTTACTATCGGGTTATTAATAAATGGATGAACATTTCTTACTGAAATTGATAAAATTGATATGCAACTATGTAATAATGTAATAAATATTACAATGAAAAACATGAATTTTAAATATTATATAAATACAAAAGTATACAGGGTGTTGCCGAATTCGACCGACAATTTCGGTAGGATGACGTAGTCATCAAGAGGCTGAAAATTTTTTATAGATCATGAGGTCGCAAACCACTCATTTAATCATAATACAATGTGTTCTACCATATCCTAACTTTGTTTGGAGGTAATAACTTTGAGAAAACTGAAGTATGTTATAATGAAACTTATAATAGACATGCTCACTTTTGTTGCAAATATGGTAATGCCAATAAAAGTGGAAGAAGTTTGCATTATACGCGCCAGCAGTATCCTTTTGAAGCTCCACATTGAGGACTGTGATTATCAGTTCATATCGTATCCATCTATTGGCTGAACACACTGTTTTGCCGGAATTGTTTGTGATGTTATCGCATTTCATAAAAAACAAGGTACATATTTTTACATATTTATTGCAATATTTTTATTTATTGCAACATTAGTATGGTCAAGGCGACATCAGTGAAACATCCTGTTTTTGTGACTAAATAAGTGGTTTGCGAGACCATGTTCTAGGCAGATTTTGATTTTCTTGATGCCTACTATCAACATTCTGAATTTGTCAGTAGAATGCGGCAGCATACTGTATAAAAATTAAAGTTGTGATATTACAAAAATCCTTGTTACTTTCTTCTATCTTTACAAGAAGAAAGTATTGGATTCGTGAAAATTTTCGACTTCCGGTTTTCGACGGATTTATACGTTTTAGAATGCCCAGAACACGATTTGATGGTTTTTAGAAAATGTCTGTCTGTGAGTCTGTCTGTCACTCTGTCACTCTGTCACTCTGTGAGTCTGTATGTGACACAAATTTTGTGGGCACTCTATCTCAAGAACTAATGCACGTAATTTCACAAAACTTCATATTTAGTTAGACCTTGATATAAACTGGACTTGATTAGTTTTTGGTGAAAATCGCCCAACAGGTGGCGCTGCTATGCGGCATTTTTCACGATTTCTGCAATAGCTATATCTCAAGAACTACTGCACGGATTTTCATAAAACTTCAGATTCTGTTAGTCCAAGATATAGTTTGGTGCTGATTACTTTTTTGTGAAAATCGACCAACAGGTGGCGCTGATATGCTGCATTGTTCATGATTACGCAATAACTCTAACTCAAGAAAAAATGCACGAATTTCCACCAAACTTCAGATTCAGTTAGTCCCTGATATAAATTAGTGATGTTTAAATTCTGGTGTAAATCGCCCAACAGGTGGCGCAGCTGTGCTGCATTTTTCACGATTTCTACAAGAACTGTATCTCAAGAACTATTGCACGGATTTTCATCAAACTTCAGATTTACATAGTCCTTGACATGAATTGACGTATAAATTAGTGCTGTTTGATTTTTGGTGTAAATCGCTCAACAGGTGGCACTGCTATGTTGTATTTTTGCGATTTCCGCAATAGCTTTATCCCAAGAAATAATGCTTGGATTTTCAACAAACTTCAGACTCAGGTATGCCTTGATATCGTTTAGTGCTGTTTACTTTTGGTGTAAATCGCTCAACAGGTGGCGCTGGTATGCTACATTTTTTCAGAATTTCCGCTATAGCTCTATCTCAACAACTAATGCACGAATTTTCATCCAACTTCAAATTCAGATATACTTTGATATGAATTGGTGCTAAATCTTTGTTATTTCTTGTACTATTTAAATCATTTAATTGACGTGATTTACATAGAAGAAAGTTTTGTGATGGCCACAACATACTAGTTTTTTCTTGCACACGAGACATGCCATTCAGGAAACATATAAGGTTACGTGGGGTAACTGGGCCATGATTTTACAATGTGAGTCTGGAGATTCTGGCAAGTCAGTTTCAAAAGGCTAATATTCATTTGAATTAAAGTCCGAACTTTTGGAAATGTGTTCAGTTAGGTTCCCTCTATCAGACAGAAATGTTCAAAATTACATTTCAATATCTAAAAATATATATATATATATATTTTATCTTTCTTTCTTCATGGGTCCATTTTCCCCATAAGAAGGGAGCAAGTGGATTTTTTGGCCATTTGGAAAAATGATTATTAGCCATTTGGAATTTAACCATTTGGAAAAATGATTATTGTTCTCTTCGGGGTAGGGAATCAAAAAGCATATCTGAAGTTTTTTATTGGTTTAATTCGTATTTTATTCGTTTTCTGATTTTTCTATACAGTAATCTGTATTTCCCTTTACTTTCAACAGAGATGGATACTTCTGTTGCCGATATGACAAAAAAGTAATAAAACTACAAAGAAAAATTAATAACTCAGAAACAAATTGAGATACAGCTTCCAAAGAAATTGCATTTAAAAGTACATTTTTTCTCTATACGATGGTGTAAAAAGTAATATTGTGGGATGTTTAGAAATTTAAGAATGAAATTTCATTTAAAATGGGTCGTCAGATTTCACGGAAAAGCCTTTTCCCGAACAGCCAATAAAATTCTTGGATAATATGTAAGTTTCAGGTGGATAATACGTAAGTTTTTGGCGATCGCAGGCGATTTCTGTCGCTTGCAATTTTTACGTGTAATAACACTATTAATGTTTAATTCATGGCGTACGTAATGTATGATCAACTCCGTGCGATTTTTTATGTCTTAAATTATAGTCTTTGAAAAAATCATTTTTCAAATGGTCGTTGTAATTTGTTAAATTGCATTTTTTTTAAAATCTCGGGTATCAGCTCTTATTTGAAAAAGTGTAAACAACTAAAAAATATTAAACCAGGCAGATCATGTACATTATATATCACCTAAAGGGCGTTCATCGTAAGGAAAACCTTTACTGCCAATGTGTCTTAAGAAAGCACTAAAAGTGAAAATATTAGATCTATTTACACAAAAACATAAAAATTAAGTAATTATTTATGTACTTTAGTATGAGTAATAAGTATAAAAGTTAAATGGGTATTTTAAGGAACAAAATAACAATATAAATCTATGAACAAACGACTACGTAAGTACTTAAGTATATCATTCTCTTTTTTATTTACCACAATGGAAGTTCGATATGTCCAATAAACCTGTGGAGAATGTAACCATATTTTTATAAAATCCAAAAAATGCTATGAATTGTAAAAATCGATGGTATTCAAAAACAATGGAACGTGAATATAAAAGCCATTTAGAAAAAATTCTTAAGACCTATAAGATCCGATCCTGCCAGCTTGCTGAAAAAAGTGGTTGTAGTAGCAATTCAATTAGTTTAGAACAGAACTATTTTTTATTCGTTTCGATAATTTACTAATTATCCCACTTTGGCTTATGTACGCTTCTTCATCTGCATAGAAAAATTTCAAACTATAGCTATCACACGTAAAAAATTTGGTTTGATACCCCCAACATGCTTTTTTAAAATTTTATTATGTGATTTTAATAAGGTATTGTGTAATTTTCTTTATTGCAAGGGGGAAAAAAATGGAAAAATTAATTTCCCGTAGTAAGAGAAACTCAAAAAGAAATTTCTAACTGTTGGTGTAACCTTATCCCATATGGTCCAGTTACCCATAATACATGTCCAAGTTACCCCATTCTTGAAATATTTATGGGGTAACTGTAACACCGAACTTACATTTGAAACATGAAGTAAATATCTATATATACTTAATAATATTAATGTATTTATGTGTCTAATTTTTAAATGAAAAGATTGTTTAATAAAAGCACTTACCGTATTTTAATAAAAGCCGAGGAAGTTCAACCAAATGGACGTTGTTTTAAAGAAAATAAGAGAAAAGAAAAGTTTTTAGCAACCTATCACAGTAAAGGCAGAGTTATGATTGAGTTGAAACACGTTGTTTTGAGAAGTAGAGGTGGGGGTGCAATGCTGACAAAAGCTAAAACATAAAAAACATCAACGGTTTTTTTTTTATAAAATAAGCTTATGACCCATTTACCTCGTGGTTCCAGTTACCCCAGCTTACCTTAATGCATGCTGTAAAATATTAAAGGTACATTAATCACGTAGTCTTGATTAATTTAAACGACAAAGAATAATTCTATTCTAGGTGAATTTCAGGAACCTTAATCACACGGAATAGCTGCACACTAAGTCCTCTTCCATGTAATCCTTAATAATTGATGATTCTTAGCAGAATTCTAGATAGTGACATTTGATTTCACATATCGGCCGTCAAAGATACAATGTATATATTAAATGTGAATCAATAATGGTTGCATTTACCAGCGATATTATATTTTATGTTTTATTTCATTTAAATACAGCCGATTTATTTTCTATTTCGCTTCTATTTTTTAAACTTTTATCTTATAATAGCTTTTAATAAAACAAATATAAAAAAAAAAGAAAAATAAGTAACAAATATTGTAAGAAATTGCAAACAATAAATAAAAATATGTGAATCAATAATAGTTGTATTTAGCAGTGATTTTGATTTATTACGTTTCATGTATTATTTAATTTCAATACAGCCAATTTATTTTCTATTTCGTTTTTAATTTTTAAACTTTAATCTTATAATAGCTTTTAATAAATAACACATATTAAAAAAAAAAGAAAAAGAAATAATAAATATTGTAAAAAATTGTAAGGAATAAATAAGGAAATTTGAATCAATAATAGTTGTATTTAGCAGTGTTTTTTTTTATTATTTTATTTAATATTTTATTGCATTTCAATACAGCCGATTTATTTTCCATTTCGTTTTTATTTTTTCTTAACTTTAATATTATAATAGTTTTTAATAAATAACAAATATTAAATAAAAAAGAAAAGTGCCCAGCTAAACTGATGGCATTGACCTCACAGGCTATTCGCACTAATTGTTTATTATACTCTTATTTTAAAGAATAATACCCCTCAAAAAATAAGTGAAGGGGGATTAGCTCCCGTTTCCCCCTTGTACTGCCCCCGGTATACCAAATTGGAGCAAATCGAATAATTTTGTATGAAAAACTCATTTATCTAAATTAAGGGCGGTTGACTAGTCCCTTTTTTCCCCCTTTATCCTTAACCAATGAACCCCCAAAACTAATCAGGGAAGTTTCTTAACATAATAAACCGGTATACCAAATTTGGACCATATCGAATAATTTTGCAGGAAAAACCCATTTATCTAAATTAAGGGGTGGACTAGCCCCCCTTTTCACCCTTTATCCTTAACCAATGAACCCCCAAAACTAATCATGGAAGTTCCTTAACATAATAAGCCGGTATACCAAATTCGGAGCAAATCGAATAATTCTGCATTAAAAACCCATTTATCTGAATTAAGGGGGGGGGGGGTTGGACAAACGCCCCCTTTCCCCCTTTATCCTTAACCAATGAATCCTCAAAACTAATCAGGGAAGCGCCTTATCAGAACGAAACAAGAAAAAAATTTGAAGCAAATAGGATGTTTCTATCAAGAGTTATCGCGTTACGTACGTACATACGTACGCACATACAGAACCGGCGGCCACATAAGCTCTCAGGCTTTGATAGCATGTGAGCTAAAAAAGAGAAAAATAAATAATAAATATTGTAAAAAATGGTAAGAAATAAAATGTAAGAAATAAATGTAAGAAACAAATGTGAATTAATAATTGTTGTATTTAGCAGTGATTTTGATTTATTATATTTCATTTTAATACAGTCGATTTATTTTGCATTCCGTTTTTAATTTTTAATCTATAAATTTAAAACAGCTTTTAATAACTAGCAAATATTTAAAAAAAGATAAATAAATAATAAATATTGTAAGAAATGTTAAGAAACAAATAAGTAAATATGAATCAATAATAGTTGTATTTAACAGTGATTTTTTTTTAATTTCACGTTTTATGTTATTACAATAAAGCCAATTTATTTCCTATTTCGTTTTTAATTTTTAAAATTTAATCTTATAATAGCTTTTAATAAATAAAGAATATTAAATAAAAGAAAAATAAATAATAAATATTGTAAGAAATGATAAGAAATAAATAAGGAAATTCATTTATCACAGTGAAAGAAAAATGTACGTCATCTTTTTACATGCAGATGAGAAATAACATTCTAGAAATAAATACACCATGCTGCTCAACGCTGAATAATACATTTAATCATGTAGCATATATTAATATTAAAGTCAATTCCACTGTGGATAAACTTCAAGAATCTTAATCATGCGGAATAACTACACACAAAGACCACGTCCATGTAATCCTTATTAATTGATGACCATTATTAGAATTCAATATAGTCTATGACATTTGATTTCGTAAATCCTTCGTCACAGAAACACGCAGTACAATTGAAGCAATAACATGACTTTTTAGCTCACAGGCTATCAAAGCATGAGAGCTAATGTACCCGAGATAGAAAATCCGATTTCTTCAAATTTTTTATCTAGATTCATTCTGATAAGGCGCTTCCCTGATTGTCTTTGGGGATTCAGTGGTTAAGTATAAAGAGGGAAAGGGGGGCTACCCCCCTTAATTTAGATAAATGGGTTTTTCACGCACAATTATTCCATTTGTTTCAAATTTGATATACCGGTTTATTCCGATGTGGCGCTTCCTTCATTAGATTTGGAGGTTCATTGGTTAAGTATCCAAGGTGGAAAGGGGGGAAAGTCCCCTTCACTTAATTTAGATAAATGGATTTTCATGCAGAATTATCCAATTTACTTTATATTTTTCTATGTACATTCTGATAAGGAGCTTTCCTGATTAGATTTGGAGGTTCATTCGTTAACTATAAAGTGGGGAAAGGGGGAATTAGACCCCCTTAATTTAACGATATGTTTTTTTCATGCAGAATTATCTGATTTGCTTCAAATTTGGCATACAGGTTTATTATGTTAAGGAGCTTCCCTCATTACATTTGGAGGTTCATTAGTTAAGTATAAAGGGGGGAAACGGGGGATAATCCCCTTCATTTATTTTTTGAGGGGCATTATTCTGTGAAATAAGAGTATAATATACAATTAGTGTGAATAGCCTGTGAGCTCAATGCCATCACTTTAACTGGGCACTTTTCCTTTTATTATATAATTTTTGTTCTATGTTAGTTTTGTTTAAACATATTAGATAATTTTGTTGACTTTTAAATTCTCAATTTCTTGAACAAAATAGAAATATATTAGAAGTTTCATCTATCTAGCTGATAAAAATTTTGAATGTGTTTTTTGCTGAAATTTAATAATATAAATAACTGATGTTACAGTATGCAATTGTCTTGAATCTTATTCAATAAATACGTTTTTTTTCTTAGTAATTAATCTTTAGTAGCTAAATTTCCAAGCACCGCACATCCGAAGTTTCTTGTTTTACTTACAATACGTTTATACATGTTTCATAAGAAATAATATTGTTAAGTGCTAAAAAAAAATTATAAATTGTAATAAGCATGCTGTTTAATTTTATCCCTTTGAAAACGTTACTCTAATCTTATTTTATGCATTTGAAAAATAGTAGGCAAATATGAAAGACATATTTAATCATATAGTCTTGATTAATATTAACGACAGAGAATAATTCTATTCTAGGCAAACTTCAAGAACCTTAATCATGCGGAATATCTACAGACAAAATCCACTTTCATGTAATCCTTAATAAATGATGATCTTTAGTGGAATTGTAGATAGTCGGTAACATTTGATTTCACATATCGTCCATCAAACGCACACTTGCTGGTAGTAAAACTGAAGCAGGAAGATTTTTCACAGATAAATGGTATTGTTTTGATTATAATGTGAATTTCAATTACTCATCTTTTAATTTTTTTTTTCTAAGTTTGAATATTGGAAATTTAAGTTCGGTTGTTCTATGATTTGATTTATTTATAAAACATAAATTATTTCTTAATATCACATTATTAGAAATCCATTAACTTTGCTGAAATTGTTAATTTTAAAATGTTCTTTTGTTTAAATTGGTTATTTCCAATACCAGAAATTTTAATTGGTTAGATGATTAGTTTAAATGTACATGTAGGAAATTCTATCTGGGAGCACGGCAGTGCGTCTGCCAAGTTCGCACAAGCCGTAAGCTACCTTTTCCTGAACCATTTCGGCATACTTTTCACCCCCTCATAACGTCGTTTTAGGGAGAGATACAAAAATTTTTCTTTTATACACATGTTCGTATGGTCAAACTGAACTAAGGTTCCACGATTTTATGTTTCTATATTTAGTAGTTTTCGAAATATTAAATTCCGAAAAAGCGTTTTTTTGTCACTGACTCAGTTCGCATCATCAAATAACTAAAGTACTTCTAAAAGTCGTAGAATCATGAAATTTCACTAGTAAGTCGGGTTTGTAGCACAATTAACCAGAAAAATCTGAAAACACAGAATTTCCGCCTCTAAACCCTTCAAACAGGGGGTGTTCATTTGGCCGTAAACAGTTCCTTAACGCATTCAATTGTGTCAATGTTGGTCGCCAAAACTTGATTACAGAGTTTTGAAGGGGGTCACGTGATTTCAAGCAGAATAACATTTTATATATATGCTTTTCCAAAGATGTTTGTTAAATAGAAAAAATGAATATACCTAAAAATTTTAATCAGTATAGGTTATGATATATTTACGATATTAAAACAATAAAACATTTAAACAAAATATAACCGCAATTCGGTACGTTTCCGATATAGTAACCTTGGCGAAATACAGAAAATAGCCTTGACGAGAAAAGAAATTTGATAATAACGTATTTTCTGGCAACCTATTTACTGTGTTATATACACAAGCAATTTTTTCCATATGTATACAATTTATTTAATGTAAGGAACCCGTTTATTTATTTTTATATACCAACATAAATAATTTGTATATTAAAAATAATATTTTATACATGTATAAATAAAATGTTTCTATGTATATAAATGCATATACAAATAACATAAAAGTTCATCAGGTTTGTTTTCATAGTTGTTTATATCATTTGGCAACATATCTCAGTTTCTGAAGTCCGAATTGCGCCAAGATTTTAAAAAAATGCCAAGGTCCCTATAGTAGAAAAATATCCTAATTCCATATGAAAGTTTAAAAATCTCCTTTTAATTAAAAGAAATGTGTAACTAATAAACTGTCTTTAACGATGTGCGACAGATGCGGCGTCCGAAGTCCGCTGCTAATGTTGTTATATTGTATTAATAGCCTACTTACTGTTAATTTATTGTTAATTTTAAATCTGTAAAAGAAAGATTATAGTTATAGATAAGATATGTTGGTCGCCAAAACCCGATTACAGAAAATTAGCCTGAGTTATAAAGGTGTTACATGATTTCAAGCTGAATGAATTTTTATATGCTTTTACAAAAATCTTAATAAGGTAATTCTTTCAGTTTAGCTGTCCATCTTTCTATCTTTTACTTCCTTAAAACAAATTTTATTAAAGACCGGGAGGCATCTGCACAGATCATCACCTCATCGAGTTGACGGCTGAAATTTTAGGATTAGTAAAAATATCGATTAGCGTATTGAAATGTAACTGGTCTGCCAAGTTATATATTTGTGGAAACCACCTACAGACCTGATTTCATGGGTTAATTGGTGGATTTTCCATTGTGTTTTCCTGCACTCATTCCTCCATGTTTCCAAACTTTTGGATGCAGGAAAATACAATATTAAAACTATCAGTTAACCACTAAAATTAGGTCTTCAGGTGGTTTCTACCAAGATATGACTTAACTGACCAGTTGCATTTAAATATGTTAATCTAGTTTTAACTAATCCTAAAATTTTAGCTGTAAACTCGATGAGGTGATGATGTGTACAGACCCCTCCCGGTCTATTATAAATGTCGGAATTCTAATCTCAGTAGCACTCTGGTCAATCTGGCAATTATCCCTACTATTTATGGAACACTATTCCTTTAAGTGCGTTTTAGTGATGTTAATGAACTTATGCATATGCATCATACATATTATACATATGCATATAATACGCAATACATTTGCATCATGCATATTATAGGCATGTGTATAATACATAATATATATGCATCTTTATGACGTCAGAATAAACAAAACATTTTTTGCCTCCAAATTTGAGAATTGACATGATATATTATCAAATCTGGCGAAACCTTGCTAAATGTCGCCAAGCTTGGCAAATATTTGACGCTAGTGGTTATTTTTCAATGACTTAATTATTAATGCGAGCCATCTATTTTTATTTTTCCGCATATCATCTGAATAGTTAAATGATATAACGTACTAATATTTCCAAAGTGCTAATAGTTTCGCCACTGCCCAAAACCTCTGCTATTGTTATTACACTGTACTGTTATTATACTTTCTATCACTGTACTGTTATTATACCTTTACACTACTAAAACTTCTGTATTATATAAAGAGAATTTATGGAAACTATTAAAGCATTGAAACTGCCAGTTCTCCTTATGATTATTATAATTCTATAATATGTAACCTGTTAATCGATATGTACGTTAGAATGAATCTTCTATAATCCGGTTACTCGCATTTTAGTTTTCAGTTTTCGAATAAAATTAGCTAAAATCTTAAAACCATGGCACATTGACTAATTCTTCAACACGATCAGATGAGAAGAATGATAGATTTTCAAGTGGATCATGTCAGTGAGCCGGTAGACCTTCTATTCTTCCGTAATCGAGTATATTGAAAAGGTTAATGTGAAACAAAAATATATTAGCATCAATATGGTTTAAGGCAAATGCAGATATTGTCAAAGGATTTAATAAGAACCATGTCACTTGTACCCAGTCGTATCAGATAAAATACAACAATTGGCAGTGAGCCCAATTAGAAAAGATTACTTAATAGGATTAAAAATTTCCGCATTAGAGAACGAATCATAACTGCTAAGGAAACATGCATAAGTGAATTAAGAGATATTTGTCACGAAGATGAAATACATCACAACACAAAATATATGATGTGCTTCCATGATCGTAAAGATTTCTTGATTTCTCTATCAAAAGCTTCCGACTCTGCGAAAGAATGGGCAAGTAAATTAAATTATGAATAACAGTAACATGATGCAACGTTTAACATGGAATTAATACGGTAAATACTGATTGCTAGAGGCGGCGAGTACTTTAATATAAAAAGAAATAAAGTATAAATTTGTAAAGCTCAATAAAATAAATTTAGGTATTTTTATGTTAGCCGGGAGCAAGTGGCAAATCGCCAAATACTGTTCCCAACTCCATTGTTCATATTGCATTCATTTCATTTAAAGATATATACTTTTCAGTCATCTCATTTAAAATAGATGCATTTCCCTCATTCTATTTAATAGAATATTTAATACAGAAATAAATAAATAAATAAATAAGAAATAATAACATAAACCAAATATTTTATTTGAAAATCAAAGCATTGTTTCTAATTTACACATATGAAAAATGAAAACTGCTATTGGCGAAAAAACAAAAGGCTAATGAGGAGATTTGCTTCCGGCTAACATAAAAGTACCGAAATTTAAGTTTTTTCATATTAATATAGTTTAGAATAACAAACTTGAAAAAACATATAAAAAGTAGTGATATCCCAACAAAAAGTTTTCTGTAAAAAAAAAAAAAAAGCGCCAAGTTCTCCTTAATTTTTCGGCCAGAAAAAGTAGTGATATCTGAAGTTCGCACAAGTTAAAAGCCAAACATCCCAAATCTTTCATTGAAAATGGCTTCCTTGAAGTTTGAAATATGATTTATAACATAGTGCTTTGTTTCTGAACTGCAAGTATATGTTTATATAATATAGCGTGACAAGGGACAATCGCGAAGGAGGGGGTATGGTGAATTGTGACAAAAGAAGGGAGGGGGGGGGGTAAAAATGTTGAAAAAAAGTGTGACATCATTTATGGATCGCCCTTAACTTCAAATCTAGTTAGATGTTAACACAAGTTGTTGCTGATTAGGTTTTGGTGTTAAGCGTCCAATAGGTGGCGCTGCTATGCTGGAATTTTCAGGATTTTTTCAATAGCCCTATCTCAAAAACTAAAGCACGGATTTTTCCCAATCTTCAGATACAGTTAGGCGTTGATATAAGTTGTTGCTTGGTGGTTTTGGTGTAACATAGGTTTTCGTGTAAAGCACCGAATAGGTGGCGCTGCTAGGCTGCATTTTGCTGGATTTACATGATTTCAGCGATAGTCATATCTCATGAACTAATGCACGGAATTTCATATCTTTAGAATCCTCATGATCGTCATGGATTGCCATTTAATTTTGGCAGTGTGATAGCGATTTTTGAAGCATTAGCATTGTATGAGATAATAGAAAGCTTTAGAATTGGTATATCCATTTAGTTTTGTAATGTGATTATTTATTTATTAATTAGTTAAAAATACTAAAAAAAACGAACGAGAACTTAAATCCTATAAAGTATGTCATATGCATATTATCGACGATATAAATTTTAGTTTTCGTTTTTATCGAAACAAAATTTGACAGCTGCAATAATTATGCAAAGATTTCAAATATTTAAAAAAAATTCTGAGACGACATGTTTGCAAAAGGTTGAGAGAATAATGTTTTCTGGTGAAAAGTTATTTCGCAATGGACAATTCTGAAGGCAAAATCATACACTATGTTCAGCAACAACCAAGAATGTATCTGATAATTCTACTGTGGTTTGATATACTTATTTTATAAAAATCCATTATAAATAGTAAAGGATTGTACCAGAAAATTTATCTAGAAATGCATATCCATTTTATCAAAGAGAAACTGAATATTTCAACCAAAAATTTAAATTTTCCATAACATCAATCCAACATTTGGCTACAAATCACCTTAAAATTATTACTTCATTTTTCTCTTTTACCTTCTGATACATATTATTTATATTATTACATCTGGAAGATTTTAAAATCTAAATAATGAAAAACAATGGAGAGATTTAGATTATATCAAAGTTTTTATATGGTGTAAATGACTGTAACTATTGTTCTGAAGTGCGTAGAGCACTCAAAGAAACGGATGAAAAACAGTATTTTGCAATTAATAATATTTGTTATCGGTTAGAATTTAATTTTACTATGGAACCATTTATTTTCTAAGTACAGTATTCTGAGGATTTGACAATTTATGCTTAATGTTTGTTATATTAAAAAGAATCACCCATCTTAAAAGTATTTACTTATTAAGCTTTATATCTAAATATCTAAATACATATGTAATTTATTTACTTATTTATATCTGTGTGTGTATTTTTACACCATAGTATGTATACATTTTAAGTTATTTTGAAAATATAGAGAAAAATTAATGTATAACTTTTAATAAAGCAAATGATAACGTCATTACGGTTTTTAATCACACTGAAAAAAATGAAATACTCATAATTGAGTAAATCGATGTACTCATATCGAATTGAATATGTTAAGATAAAAAATGAACATATGTTTTCTTAAATTTTAAACATCACATGTTATCGAATACGAACAAAACGCTAATTCTGTACTTTTATTTCATCATGGCGGCTTAAAAGATGTTTATTAATGTAAATATTAAGATACGCACAGTATTTTAAAATAATTTAAAAGTGCTTGCAAATAATGTTCTTGTCATAAAAGTACTCGATTTGGGTATCTTGCTAATAATTTTGCTATTTTTTAAAATAAATAATCAATTAAATGTTTCTTGTTACTACTTTTGAGCGGGAAATAAATGTCAGTACGCTTTTACTTTAATTTGTAGGTTCATGGGGGCTGTACATAAGTATTCATATTTAAACACAACCATGGAATCAAAAATGAGTACCTGCGTTTCACAATTTTGAGTACATTTGTATCGGAGCAATTTTGAGTATGTGACGTATATAAAATTGAGTACTTTTTACTGAATTTTGAGAGCCTATTTTTTTCAGTTGATTATAGTTTTATTAAGTTCATTTCAAAAATTGCTCAATTGTTACATTTCAGTATTAATTTAATGTAAAGTTTTTCGAAGGTGCAAGTTTTAAGTAATCATTTGGGAAATATGATAGTTTACAGATTATTTTTTATTTGGAATTTAAATTCATATTACATTGATCCAAGTAACAATGTAATTGGTACCTTATCGCATGAACTAGTTAATACAGTGTTTGGTAATTCAGAGCATGATCGACTGCATGAGCAGCACTCTAAACACGTGTTCTTTTTTCTTTTATCTGTATGCTGTAAATGTCAGAATTGTTTTGTTCACTTACTGGAATACAAGATTTTACTTGTTTTTATAATTTCTTTCGTAAGTGTTTATTAAAATCTTACCATTGTTCAAATATGTAGTATTATTTTAAATAATGTATTCACTACAACTTTGTGTTCTGAGTTTAAATTTTTTCACCACTATAAACCACCAATTTATTTGAATTCGTATTAACTGATTATAAGAGCCTACGCTCGATTATGTAGTTTTTAGCTGCGCTTTATTTGGTGACTTTGTACCACTAATGATCCAAAATTACTAATACAGTTCTCTATAAACAGTTCTGTCATTTGACTTTACATCTACAGAAGAGAATTTGTTTGTATTGGGTTTGTATTGCGTGGAAAAATCTCCTTACTTCAGAATTTAATTCATATTTTATGAAAGAGTTAATTGGTTTTCTATTTCTATTTCACGAGTTCAACATTTCCAATTTATGTTTAATATATTAATTTTATATATATTAATATTATAATTATATATTAATAATAGTCAACAAATCTAATATATAATAAAATCCCTGCCGGCCCGGCCTACAGGCAGAGGTAGATTTCGAAGTCAAATATACTAATTTCACAAACAAAAACTAAATCATGATTATAGATAAATCCACTTTAACAATTTTATTTGGCCGCTCTTGACGAGTTTTTATTTCATTTTCATATAATAGCTGGTTTTATCAGAATCATGTTAGGGCGGTATTCAAAAAATACTTTTCCATGCTCAACAACTCGAAATTTTCTGGCATAATTCCAGATTCATTTTTAATTTTAAAAAAATATGAAACTTGCTGACGTGATTTTTGAAGAGATTTATAAGCGACCTGGGTTTTTTTTTTTGTTGTTGTTCAATTAATTAAAACTTGATATATAAACAATTATTTTCTCAGAAGGACGATATTTTTCGTTTCTAACACAATCGCTTCGGGAAATTCCGTTCAAAATGCCCAATTTGACATCATTTTTTGAAATATATTCTGCCTCTATCTAAAAATCGATTATTACGGTACATTATATAGTTTCTGAATAAGCGAATCTACCAATTAAATGCGTTTGAGAGCAAAAATGAATTTAAAAACCAGTCAGAAAAAAAGCAGTTTGGATTTAACCGCATCCTTAATACAATGATTTTTCCAACACAATCCGCTTCGGTAAATTCGGTTCAAAATGCCCTTTTTAACAGCATTTAAAAAAATATATTCTGCCCCTATCAGAAAATCGACCATTACGGTACATTATATAGTTTCTGAGTAAGAAAACGTACCAATTGGAAGCCTTTGAGAGCAAAAATGAATTGTAAAATGAGTCAGAAAATAAGCAGTTTGGATTTGAAAACACCCTTACTTAGATGATTTTTTACTTCAACCGGTATGTATTTTTAATTTGTTTTTGCTCTAAGAATTGGTCCTATCCAAAACGTGTCTATATAGATGTTGTAGACAATATTAAGAAGATATATGATAAATTCATGGGGATTTTATATCTTTTGAATTGACGGAGTTATGGATTTTTTAGGTAGATTTCGTATGAAATACTACCTCTTGGGATCGTTCCTATGTTGGAATTTCTGAAAAATTTTTGCAGATCTACACCGATCATGACCCCTAGAACCCAAAACCACCCTCAGTAAAAAACTTTATATATATATATATCTATCTATCTATCTATCTCTCTATCTATCTATCTATCTATCTATCTATCTATCTATCTATCTATCTATCTATCTATATATATCACTTTCTTCTGGACACGATAACTTTCGTAATTCTGCACCAATCTCTTCCAAACTGATACATAAAATCAATGGGCATAAAATCTCGGTCAAGTTCGTTAATGGGCAAAATCGGACCAAGGGGAGGGAAATAGGGAGGGGTTTTGTGAAAACAGAAACCTCCCCATAACTTCTTAATTTTTGTACATATCAAATCAGTTTAAAGTTTTTATTACTTCTAAAAATAGGTCCAAAAATTTAGGTATCACAGATTTTTGATAAAGTTAAAAATGGGCTCAAGGGGCGCAAAAAATAGGGTTTTTGGGACAAAAAAATTCATAACTTCGTCAATTCTCAAGATATCAAATTCAATTAATTTTATTATAAATCTCCTTAACATTATCTAAAACTTTTATTTTCACAAGTTTTTGATAGGAACAATTCGTACCGCAAAAAAAAAATTAAAAACGAAAACAAAAAGGGCGTTTGAAGAAGAAAAAAATCCATAACTTCGTCAATTCTCAAGATATCAAATCCAATTAATTTTATCATGAATCTCCTTAACATTATCTACAACTTTTATATTCACAAGTTTTTGATAGGACCAATTCGTACCGCAAAAAAAATTAAAAACGAAAACAAAAAGGTGGTTTGAAGAAGAAAAAAATCCATAACTCCGTCAATTCAAAAGATATAAAATCCCCATGAATTTATCATATATCTTCTTAATATTGTCTACAACATCTATATAGACGAGTTTTGGATAGGACCAATTCTTAGAGCAAAAACAAATTAAAAATACATACCGGTTGAAGTAAAAAATGATCTTAGTAAGGGTGTTTTCAAATCCAAACTGCTTATTTTCTGACTCATTTTACAATTCATTTTTGCTCTCAAAGGCTTCCAATTGGTACGTTTTCTTACTCAGAAACTATATAATGTACCGTAATGGTCGATTTTCTGATAGGGGCAGAATATATTTTTTTAAATGCTGTTAAAAGGGGCATTTTGAACCGAATTTACCGAAGCGGATTGTGTTGGAAAAATCATTGTATTAAGGATGCGCTTAAATCCAAACTGCTTATTTTCTGACTGGTTTTTAAATTCATTTTTGCTCTCAAACGCATTTAATTGGTAGATTCGCTTATTCAGAAACTATATAATGTACCGTAATAATGGATTTTTAGATAGAGGCAGAATATATTTCAAAAAATGATGTCAAAGTGGGCATTTTGAACGGAATTTCCCGAAGCGATTGTGTTAGAAACGAAAAATATTGTCCTTCTGAGAAAATAATTGTTTATATATCAAGTTTTAATTAATTGAACAAAAAATAAAAACACAGGTCGCTTATAAATCTCTTCAAAAATCACGTCAGCAAGTTTCATATTTTTTTAAATTAAAAATGAATCTGGAATTATGCCAGAAAATTTCGAGTTGTTGAGCATGGAAAAGTATTTTTTTGAATACCGCCCTAACATGATTCTGATAAAACCAGCTATTATATGAAAATGAAATAAAAACTCGTCAAGAGCGGCCAGATAAAATTGTTAAAGTGGATTTATCTATAATCATGATTTAGTTTTTGTTTGTGAAATTAGTATATTTGACTTCGAAATCTACCTCTGCCTGTAGGCCGGGCCGGCAGGGATTTTTTCTTCTTCAAACCACCTTTTTGTTTTCGTTTTTAATGTTTTTTGCGGTACGAATTGGTCCTATCAAAAACTTGTGAATATAAAAGTTGTAGATAATGTTAAGGAGATTCATGATAAAATTAATTGGATTTGATATCTTGAAAATTGACGAAGTTATGGATTTTTTTCTTCTTCAAACGCCCTTTTTGTTTTCGTTTTTAATTTTTTTTTTTTGCGGTACGAATTGCTCCTATCAAAAACTTGTGAATATAAAAGTTTTAGATAATGTTAAGGAGATTTATAATAAAATTAATTGAATTTGATATCTTGAGAATTGACGAAGTTATGATTTTTTTTCTTCCAAAAACCCTATTTTTTGCGCCCCTTGAGCCCATTTTTAACTTTATCAAAAATCTGTGATACATAAATTTTTGGCCCTATTTTTAGAAGTAATAAAAACTTTAAACTGATTTGATATGTACAAAAATTAAGAAGTTATGGGGGGTTTTCTGTTTTCACAAAACCCCTCCCTATTTCCCTCCCCTTGGTCCGATTTTGCCCATTAACGAACTTGACCGAGATTTTATGCCCATTGATTTTATGTATCAGTTTGGAAGAGATTGGTGCAGAATTACGAAAGTTATCGTGTCCAGAAGAAAGTGATATATATAGATAGATAGATAGATAGATAGATAGATAGATAGATAGATAGATAGACAGATAGATATATATATATATAAAGTTTTTTACTGAGGGTGGTTTTGGGTTCTATGGGTCATGATCGGTGTAGATCTGCAAAAATTTTTCAGAAATTCCAACATAGGAACGATCCCAATAGGTAGTATTTCATACGAAATCTACCTAAAAACGAAAATTTGTCTGTCTGTCTCTAATTCTATACAAATCCACAGTTTGGGAGCCAGAATTGAAAAATGTTACGTTCATGTGTATTAAAACACGTCCGAGACAACTGAAGTAATCCGGAATCGAAAAAATTTACTGTTAATTTTTAATTAATAAAAAACCTCCAATTTAACAGCAATTTCCTATCAAATTTAAATATTTTCAGTTATAGCTGTTGCCAATAATTAAAAATCCACAATAAAATTCTTACCACAATTACTTTTCCATTGCAAGATTTCCACATGAAAAATGAAAATGAAATAAATAGTTTAGAGAATTTAAAAAAAAGTGAATATTACGTCATAACTTTTGCATTGCAAGATTTCCACGTGAAAAATGAAAATGAAAAAAAAATTGCTTGACGAATTTAAAAAAAGTGAATATTGCGTCATATTGGAAAGATAATGGGCGTCAGAAGGTGAATATATAATGTCATATGAGTTTGAAAAAAAAATATATTAAAACGTAATAAAAACCGATTATGGAAATATTGGCATATTTTAACATTTTGATGTTCTCCGAATTTATTTCCTCTATTTTTAAATTTATTCCATATGCATTCGTGTGTGTATGCGTGTATATTACAACTTTCACAAAGGTTTTGGTCCTTAGAGCTCATTCATAGTGAAGAACTGAAATAAATATTTCAGATTTTCTTAAAATAAAATTCATAGAATTTTTGTACTTGCCATTTTTCTTTAATCAAGAAAAAAGTACTTAAATAACAAAATACTTGGAAGCAACTTTTCATAAAAAAGTTTTAATCTAAGTCTCAATCCTGAACATAGATTATATTTACTAAGCAATTATGTAATCTATCGTCCGGATTAAATGAAAAAAAAGAGAGTGAAAATTACGTAAATTAATTCGTAATGGTTGATTTTTCAAAATCGATTTTCCAAAGCAAACATTCTAAAAATTCTGTGCAACGCCGGGTACTTTAGCTAGTCATTAACAATTAAAAGATGTTAGTACAACAATGTGTATTTAAAAATAATAAAATAAAAAAAATAAACATAATAAATAATATTTCAGAAATAATGAAAGTTTTAGAATTCACTGACGAATTACCATAGTGACTCGATTCGACACCGAATAAAAAGAAATGTTTCTTAATTTAGGATAATATAATAAAATTGAAACCAAAAATGTACAAATAACCTGCAGACAAACCGAATTAAATGAATTCCATCCAGAAAAATAAAGACGCTCTTGATTCCAGTAAATGTGTTTTTTTTTTCATAAAAAAGTAATAACTTCCTTTAGAATCCTTTTAATGCCATTAATATAAAAGATACGGACTAAAACCTATCTGGATAAACTTTTGAAACCTTAATCACGCAGAAGATCTTCAGATAAAGACAGCTTTCACGTTCATACTTAGTAATTGATGGTCAGTAATGGAATAAAATATGCTCTATGACATACAACTTTTGCATGACTTACATAAAAGACACAATTTCTAGCTAAATATGCATTAAAAAAGTATCATTTGTCACATTTTTTATACCCTCAATAACTATATATTTATGGTTCTCAAAAAATGAAATAAATGGAAACAAAAGTCAATTCCTTTTATAATATTGAAGATTTCCGAGTTGTGGTAATTAAATGGAGACCTATTAGGTATATTCGTAATTATATATATACGTAGTACCTATAGTCGCCGCCTGGTCCGTCCTTCTGTCCGCATATAACAGTGCAAAAACTACCTAACCGAATGGCTAGAAATTTAATACATATAATCGTTAAAGAATTTTGTCGAGTCATTCAAAATTTTAGGAAAATAGATTCACAAACTTAAAAGATATTAATAAAAGTTTTATTCATTCAGTTAAATCCTATTATATGTAATTAATTCAACGATATCAAGTGATAGGTAATGATTCTATATTGCCATGGTGATGGCCTCCTAATTAAGATGAAGTCCTATTATTTCCGTATTACAGAATTTCATATTATAGAATTGTAATAAATTTTGTATTCATGCATTTTTGCATACGAGTGCAACAGCTATTGCACCAACATCTGGATGAATTGGATTTTCAAAAAAAAGGACGCCTTAGATTCTTAAATTCAAGTAAATGTTATTTTCTTAATATAAAATTAATAAACGCCTTTAAAATTATTCTAATAGAAAAGATACAGAATAAAGTCTATCTGAATAAATTTTTTAACCTTAATTACGCAGAAGATTCTCAGACAAAGGAAGATTTAAGCCTTAAATTCAGGATGTTGCTTTTCGGCAACATGCCCAATTTAGACTCTAAAATACTCTTAAAATTATATTGAAGCTATAATGCCTGATGTTGCCAATAAAATACATTCTGAAAATATTATTAAATCGATTTTCAACATGTAGATGGCAACACTTGTTCTGTTTAAGAATAAAGATATATTTATTTTTTCAATTGTTGCACTTGTTCTTTTTGTTTTGCTTGGAAGCTTGCGAAATACCCTATTTTGTTCTGCAGTGAGCAAGTAAAATTTATTTTTTACTATAATTCCTAAAATTCCTGTGTGTTTAATATTATATAATATATATATGTGTTTAATATTATATAATATATTATATATTGTGTGTTTAATATATAATTTATCAAGGAAAATTATTTTTTCAATTAAAGACCAGTATTGCCGATTAGCAACAAACTGCTTTTAGCAGTAAACCATACTTAAAACAAAATATGATTTTTTGAAGTATTTTTCCCATGATTTATTTACAAAATGAAAGACGAAAAACATTATTACAATGATTTTTGAAAATTCAGGCATTTAAGGGTTAACGTTAATATTTAGTAATTGAGGATCAGTAATGAACTGAAATATTTTTAAGACATAGAGCTTTTGTGAAACTTTGATAAAAGACACAATTTTTACCTAAATATGTATTAGAAAAAATATTGTTTTGAATTTTTTATAGTTTATATAACTATACCTTAACGACACTCAAAATATGAATTGAATTAATACAACAGTAAATTCCATTTATTATGTTGAAAATTTCCGATTTGTTGTAATAAAATCAAAATATGTCTTTCACTGAAATAGATCAATCGAGATTGGACTTGAAAGATTGACTGTGAAAGTTTTCCAAAGTTTTTATTGTTACTTTTTTTATGAAAATATTTCAGGACACTTATTCCTTTAAAAGAAGTCATTTCTTCTACAACCCTGAAGTCATTTCTTCCAAAATACAAATGCCCTCTTAATCCATGAAAATATAATATAAACACAAACGACCATATACAATAACCACTTCTGCGTTATCTACTATTCCAAAAAGGCTCTTTATTTTAAGAAACTACTGAAGCTAATATATTTTCGAGGTTTAAAGAAGCCTGTGTAAAAATAATGTTGCCTCTGCTTCTACTGACTTTAATATTCTTCGGAAACACGTCTGAGCAGATTTTTTGTGTATTAACCTTCTCACCGCCGCGAACTGATATATCCGTTCACTAACCTGTAGGTTTCACTGCAGTAGACACATTTTTTTAAATTAATATAATTCTACAAATATAATGCAGTTTTAAAATACAGGGTAAGTCAAAATGAATTTAGCGATTACAAACGGCTATAACTATTTAATGAAAATGCATTTATCGATAAGATTAACACAGAATGTAGACGGAACTTCAAATTTCTTTACGTAAGGCGCAGGTGCAGTGAAGCGGAAGCTTACGCATGCGCGTGTTGAAACTTCCCAACGGCAAGAAACCTGTTCATTGCAGGCGTCTCATTAGCAAAAATGGCGAATCCCGTGCAGAAAGCATTCTGCGTGTTAAAATTTAACAAATGTTATTCTGTTATCACAGTGCAGCAAGATGGAGCATCCCCACACTGGAGTACGGAGGTTCGCACTCTTTTAAACCAACATCTTCCAAAGCATTGGATCCGTCGAAGTACAGATGCCGACGATGTTTTGCTCTTGGCCATCAAGATTTTCGGACTTGACACTCTGCTATTTTGTGCCTCCCAAGCCCAAAACAACTGAAGAACTAAAAATACGCATGTGTAGATGACTGAACAAATGCTCCAGAATGTATGGCGTGAAATGGACTACCGCCTAGATGTTGCCTATGTGACCATGGGATATCACATAGAACATCTATGACGTATGTGTACAAAATTTTGAAGATCCGTCTACATTCTGCATTAACCCCTTGGGGACGAGAGACCCGTATACGTGCCACTTGAAGCGTTCAAAATCCTTGTTTTTCCTCAGCAGTAAAATTTTACTGTAAAATTTGCCTTATTTAATCAGCGCATTTTCTCGATTTATGAAGATACAAATTTCTATTTTTAAAAAACGGTGATAAAAGATTAAAAATTTCGTAAAAGGCTCCCGTCGCGAAGGGGTTAATCTTATCGATAAATTATTTTCCATTAAATAGTTATAGCCGTTTGTAATTGCTATATTCATTTTGACTTACCCTGTACTTTGTTATGATTAGCACTGTCAAGGCTTGTACTCCAATACGTAACTAAATTTTTTACATTTGATTATAAAAATAATCTTTTTTTAGATTTGTTAGAAAATTATAGAGAAAAAAAATTACAATTCTGCCCTTTTACTCGGCGATAGGGGATTAGTCAGTTTTGTCAAGTCCGAGTACCTGTTTTTAGATGCTACCAATTCAAAGGTTAAACATTTTAAGCTGTGTAACTGAATTTAAACAAGCAAGACTAACAAAAATATGTTACTGTTGTTAATTTATCCTATTTGTGTGTGAAAGATGTTTGTTGAACCCGAAAATGTTAACAATAGACTTTATCACAGCAGAAAAACTTGTATTTCGGATTGAAAAAAAATTAATAGTTCATTATAAAAGTTAGACGTAAGTGTTTCCGAAAATCAGTTTGTAACTGATGTGTTATAGTTCAGCAGAATGAATAAGGCGATTTTTTTCGAAAACACGCCAAAATGCCATTTTTTATAAATGATCTGCAATCTGAAAATTCGAGATAAACAAACCAACATGGCGGTTACTTTTAAAACTAAATTGATTTTATCGCATTTTAAAAAGAAAATTAAAGAAATATCAGGTTGTAACGAAAGTTTCCCGCCACACCTAATAGGGTCTATGAAAACAGTTCGCGTTGATATGTTTGCTCATATTTTGTCAAACGATTTACGGTATTTGAAAGAAAGAGACTTGATTTATAACACTGTGTTGTGAAATTTCTAAATAAATATCGTTATCATTAAGTACAAGGTGTCTGAAATGGAACTATCACGTTACCAGATTAGAACCATCATTTACATCCAGTTCTGTTGCAAAAAGTAAGCTACAGAATGTCACCGAATTTTACAGCTTTAGGTACTAGTGTTGTATCATATGGCATTGTGAAGGTTTGGCGGAATGGTTGTTATATATAAAATTACAGTTAATTAAATATAGTATAATTAGTATTATGTAATGGTGATTTTGCGGAAAACTTTCGTTACAACCTAATAATAAAAAATACAAAAATAAGCTTTGATTTTAATAAATTTTGAATCTAAATATAGAAAAATATAGAAAAAAAGATCATATAATTCAGTTTAAAATAAGGGTGATATTTTTACTTTTCATAGTTGAAAAAAATAGCTATGGTTGTCTAAAATCAGAGTTGCCACAAAAAAACTGTTTATCACCAACAATATTGCCTTTTTTTTTCGCCAAGTTCAATTTGCGGACCTCTAACACATCTCATCCATCAGTTACAGCTAAAGAATTTGTTTTTTAAAAATATTTCTATAAATCTTGAAAATATGTTTCTTATGTTTCTAAAGATAAAACGTTTTTCGGAGTCGTAGGTAATGCTCAAGAATTATCGTATATTTTCGATCGTGATATGTTACAATTTCCCAGATGAATAAAATTTTGTCTTTTTTTTAAAGTGCAGCCTATTAAATGAACTTGATTTTCCATAAAAAAGTGGGACGAAATTGAAGGTAAATATGGTTTTTCTTAATATAAAAAAAATACAATCCTTTCACATTATTAACACAAAAGAAACAGAATAAAGCCTATCCGGATAAAGTTTTGAAACCTTAATCACGCAGAAGATCTTCAGATAAAAGGAGCTTTCACGTTAATGCTTAGTAATTGATGGTCAGTAATGGAATAAAATATTTTCTATCACATGCAACATTTGCGTGACTTTGATAAAAGACACATTGTTTAGCTACCAAACTAAAAAAAAAAATTCCCCAAAAAGATTCTCTGATTACGCATAAAAAATTAAAACTGAATTTTGCACAAAAAAATGCATACACTGTATTATACGCAAAAGGTGCATTAAGGGGACCTTCTACATTAGGAGACCAAAAAAATTTTTTTTTACAATTTTTTTGTAAGAAAACTGCATGATGGATCTTTTTTGAAATTTTAACAGTTTATTGTACGTATCGTAAAGTATACACAAGAATTTTAGGTAGATTTCGTAAGAAATACTACCTATTGCAGTCGTTACCATGGTGCGACTTTTGAAAAATTCCTTCATAACTTTTCATTATAGGACCCCAGGAACCCAAAACCACCCCCACCTAAAAAGTTTATATATATATATATATATATATATATATATATGTATGTATGTACTAAATTTTGTCCGCACGATAAAAGTCGCAATAATGCACGGATCGTCTTCAAACTCGCCAACAACTTTGAGATGGTTGATATCTCGGCGGGAATTGAAAATGGGCAAAATCGGCCCAAGGGAATGGAAATGGGAAGGGCTCAAAATTTTGAATCCCGTCTTAACATGATTCTGATAAAACCAGCTCTTACACAACAATGACAGGAAAAAATAAATATTTTTCGGCAATTGCCAACAATTAAAAAAAAAACAATAAAATTCTCACCACAACAATTGTTTTTCTATGGCAAGATTTCACGTGAAAAATTAACTTAAATAAATAGTTTGACGAATTGAAAACAAATTGAATATTACGTCATTAGTTTTCTAGTGCAAGATTTCCGCATGAAGCTCAAAAAGAAATAAATAGTTTGACGAATAATATATATATATATATATATATATATATATTGCGTCATATTGGAAATATAATTGATCTCAGCAGGTGAATATGTAACGTCATGTGAGTTTGAAAAAACGTATTAAAACATGATAAAAACCCGACTATGGAAATATTAACATATTTTAACACTTTGAGGCTCTCTGAATTTGCTTTATCCATTTTTAAACCTATTCCATATACATGCGTGTGTGTATTCGTGTATATTAGAATTTTCACAAAATGTTTAGCTCCCTAGAGCTCATTCTTAGTGAAGGAACTGGGTTTATCTCTAATCTTGATTTAAGTTTTGTTGGTGAATTTAGTACTTAACTTCGAAATCTGCCTCCACCTGTAGGCCCGAGCCGGCAGGGATTTTTTTTTATTAGATTTTGTTGCTTCTACTCTAAGTTATAAACAGATAATTTCAACTGCTTTGGAAAATTTCGTCTGGACGTTGGGCATGATAGCGCCTTGTAGAATTATCTGAAACACAAAAATAAGTTTTTTCCGTAAACGTCGTGAGCATAGCTTCTAGTTAAATTAAAGGAACCCATAAATGTGTTTAAAAAAAAGTTATGTAATGTCTGATTAAAGAAAAAAAAAAGTTAAAAAAATTCGTTCTTATTTGTTAACAAATAAGTTACCCTTTTTTAAAAAAATAATTTTAGTAAAAGCTTTAATTCATATCGAAGGCAATTAAATAAGCTTTTATTTAAAAAAAATCAAGATGATCCATTTAGTAGTTTTTTTTTATTTTGCCCACCGTGTCAAAAAATGTGGTTGAACGTATTTGTTTATAACTTAGAGTAGAAGCAACAGAATCTAAAAAAAATTGTGTATACCTTAAGATATGTACAATAAACAGTTAAAATTTCAAAAAGATCCATCATGCAGTTTTCTTACAAAAAAATCATAAAAAGTGCTTTTTCTTGGTCTCCTAATGTAGAAGGTCCCCTTAATTGAATTATTCTCAAAATGTGCCGGTTCTGCCATCTATGGAGTTTTTTAGAAACACCTTTATTTGTAATATACAATAGAATAAACTCATTTTTTTTCTACCAAGGGCGGATCGGAATCACAACCTATGCTTTGGGAGTCCAGTACGTTACCGTTCTTGCCAAGGTGATCGCAAAAGTGCATTAAATGAATTATGCTCAAAAGGTGCCACCTCTGCCACCTATAGAGTTTTTCAGGTTTGAATATGGTCATAATAATTGGTTTCTGAGAAATTTGAAAATTTGAAGCGGATTTTGTGTAGATTTTGTCAATTTGAGATGTCGGCTAGGATTTTATCACTTTAGTATTTATCAATTATTCATACTTTCAATTCGATTGTGATGAATACATTTCTTAAATGAAATAGCGCTGCTTAGAATTTGAAATTTAAGTGTCAAAAGTTTCTTTTTGACCGTTTTAGCAAAAAAAGTAAATTTATTCTTTTCTAGTAACTTAAAATAATAAAAAATTAAGAGAAATTACAACTAAGAATTTTATGTTGTGGACCAATTCCCCCAAATTCCCCATTGAAATTAATGCTCAGTTATATTAATTTTATGTTTATGTGTTAAAACTTTATATCAATTGGTTGGTTTTTGACAGTGTTGAATTCAGATGGTAGTGGTTCGTCGGATACATCTGCCCCCCTCCCCCCTCCCAGATATTAAAATTTAATAAAGAAAATTTTCTTTTTCTCAGAATTTCAAATACTCAGCATTTTTATTCTTAAACTAATATGGATAACCTGAATGATATATCCTAAAACAATTAGAGTGAAACCGATATGTTATGAAAAAAATATTTCCAACCTGACCTGAACCGAACAGTGAGTCGGTTTGGGCTTCAGTAAAATTAGCTTTTCAAATGTACTCAAGGCTGCAATATCCATCAATTTTAAATGCCATTTTGTATATATCGCTTATTTTGAGGTTCTATAAATGACAATTTATTATCATTTTTCAGGTACCCCTATAAAAAAAAAAACTATGCATGATACAACGTGTATTTTAAAAACATAACAGAGTGCTGTGTGTCTTAACACCATATTCCAATTACGTTACTAAAAGTTAATTTTAAGATGCTTAAAGGGTATATCCACAAAATAAAATTGAAACATGCATGCAAACAAACATGTCATTTTTTTTTTTAATCCTGATGCTTTTGATACGAGAACATCTGCACACTGAAACCTTCCCAACAACAACAACAAAACTGAAAATTCGACTAACCGTTTAACCCTCTAAGTGTTTGGGGCGTATTATTCCGTTCACTAAGCTCCATGTTTCACAGCAATACAAGCAATATTTAAGAAAATATAATTCTATAGATTTGTGGAATTTTAAATATATTGAAGAATTAGTAATAATCTTAAGAATTAGTTTCATGTTTGTAATTGAGTTTTTTTTATAATGTTGAAAGAATCATATTTTATTAGCATTTAAAACAAAATGCAACGAAAACATTACAATTTCACCCTTTTGCAAGACGCTCGGAGGGTTAAGAGGTATACGTGCATATACATAGAAAATATCATGCATTTACTTCGTCCATAAGACTTATAAACCTAAACCACGTTGCTTTATATAGATTGTCTACCTTCACAGTAAATAGGAGTAATGTATGATCTTTAATGCCATGTTATATTTAGTACATAATTTAATTCCGTCTAATGTCTGCCAAAGGTAAAATGTAAGGGGTGCAGTTGAATTTGCATTGAACGACTTATCGTTTACCAAATTCCGGTAGTTTCAATAAATGGAATAATTTTATTTAACTGATAAAATTTTAAATAATTGAAAATCCAATCATTCAAGGGGTATACGTATACATAAATAGAAAAATAAAATACAAACGACTTCTATAAACCGCTTTCTTGAAAGTCAGTTAAAAAAACTTTATTTGTTTAAACGTCTTTCATAAATCTCAACCACGTTGTTTTATATACATTATCTACCTTCAAAATAAATCGGAGTAATGTATGATCTCGAATGCGATGTTATATTTAGTGCATCATTTAGTAATTCTATATAACATCTGTTAAAGGTACAACGTACGTGGTACAGTTGAATTTGCATGAAACGACATATCGTGTGTCAAATGCCTGTAATTTCAATACATGGAACTAGCTATAATTTCAAAATCATTATTCAGCTTAGATTAATGATACTTGTTTTGTTTTAAAGGTTTAATCCTTCGAAATTTAACTCCGTGCAATTGCTCTTTTTCGTTCATTATTCCAATTTACCTTTTTAAAATAAATTTATACACACATTTAATTCAATACCAAATGTAAAATAATGCATTGACTAGATTTTTTGTTCCTTAAATTTTACTGTTCATGTATATTTGTCATACATTTTTAGTGCAGTATTACATTTCTTAACATCTTTTAAAGAATCTAAAACAAAACTTAATACAGTCACACTGAAAGCAATTATTAGACTTCTGAGCTTTGTATCACTAGTTATTGCAAATAGTGCTTAACACGTTTCCACATAACTTTCTTAAATATTATATTTCTTAATATATTTTCTAATATATTTCTTAAACACAATAAATGCTATTCCTCTTGACAGTAGCATACAAAATAAATAATGAATTTTAACAAATGATTCGTTTTTTTTTAATCTCCGAGATACAAAGTTCAGTTATGTTGCAAAACACAGTTTAGGATTTTGCTTTTAAACAAATAAAAACCAAAACAGTCCTTATCTCATTAACACCATACAATTAAAGGAAAGAACTTTGTAAGGAACTTTGTCGTTCTTCGTCAAGCATAAAGCATAGCATTGAAAGCAAAAGCAAGGCTGAAAAAAGAAGTCAGAGAACAAGGCAAGGAAAAGAAAACAGCTAACAGAAAAACAGAATGTTTCAGCCAATAGCATTCAGAGATAACACATTTTGTTTTCTTATTGGTTTTTAACATGCCCTTTTCTCATTCATTTCCTTATATTATTTACATAATAGATTCATTTTATTGAAATTCCACAACCTATTACTTCTTAATTAAATTGATTTAAATACTATACCAGGTATATACGGTATATAACACGCACCTACGACTTGAGGCTGTATCTTTTTGTTTTAGGTACATTCGGAGTATTTTGTTAATCCACTTGTTTGCAAATAAACCTTAATGATATATGTAGACAAAAATACATTAAAGAATATTAAGCACTATAATAATTAGAGCGTACATAAAAAAGTAAACAAATGCAAAGTAAGGACATCCGCTATCACCAAGCCTGTCTGCATGAATTCTAATGTAACGTTTGGAATCTCACTGTTGTTCATACAAATAATATTTTTCTCTTATTCATTAATATAGAAATCTCAATTCTTATGCTTAATTTAAAACCTTTCATTTTTATACTCGACGTATAAAGTGCATCTGTAAAATTTGAACTTTTTTTTTTTTTAAAGTGAGATAAGACCTAATTACCATTCTTTAATCTGAACTACTACTGTTTTAAAATTTGTGGAACAGACTTCGTAAAGTGTTTTCTTAATGTCTTTTGATGCAGTTAGTGCCCAAATGAATCCGAATATTCAGTGAAAATAAGCCCGCTAGAGCCTGTTATCTGCGGACACGTAATAGTTGTTCTTCAACGGATTTCTGCAAATAAATTAACTAAATCAATGCTTATTGAAAACGCCTTCGAAAGTCGATTTGGAGATGGCTACTAAACAAAACTTTAGAATTCTGAGCGTACAACAAGAAATCAAAAAGAGGAAGAAGTTCTGCACGTTTTTGCGTTGGATATAGAAGGTGTTGTAAAGTCTTATTCAGAGTGTTCTATCGACATCTTGAATGTCTTGGAGACCAATATTTGTCACTGCAATTAAAGAAAACGATATACAACCCTGATAACTTGTAATAGGTTTTGAAGTTCTTAATAGCTCACTAGCAAACAACATGAAATACGAAGCTGCCAATTATATTTTCAGGACTTAGAGGCATGGGAAATTCCGAGGTTAAAAGCCAAAAGTCAATTTTAAATAATCATATTCAAGTTTTAATGAATAAACTGGATAGAGTTTTTAAAATATAGAAAGCACCCTACCGAGAAAATAAGGTAAATGTTGAATTCCATGTTGGAAATCTCATCAAAGTAGAAATTTGGAAGTAAATTGCCCATCGTCTGAAAAATCACGTGGCAAACACTACCTTTTCCAGAATAAAACCGCTTAAAAGGACTTGAATATTTCATCACTTGGTGAGAAGAAAAACGGACAATACATTGACGAATATGTAACCAACAATCCATGTTCAGTATTAGTGAATACCAGATCAAACGTCACACTTTTAATAACAGCAAAAGAATTCAATGAAAAACTTATTTTCCTTTCTACTTCCATTCCTTTAACCCATTAAAGGTCGCATTAAATTACGGTTAAAAAATTCAAATTGCTTATGGCACCACTTTTATGAAAAAGAAATATTCACCTTATTTAATGACCGGTAAAATGATACCGTAATAAAGCAAAGTTTATTATTTTATAAAACTGGTAGGAATCAAACAATTTGAATAAAACACGCAGCCCGTGAATATCACGTGAGCGAGAAATAAGGGATTAAACATAATTACTTTAGATAGGGATATAAAAGATGAGATACGAACAAATGTGATAATGACATTATTAAAATATTTATTTTTTAAATATGCATTCTAAGATTTGTTTCAAAATTTAAATAGCATGCTCTTTTCAAGCAGACGATTAAATATTGATAAAGAAAAATTGCAATGCATCTGTATTTAAATGTCATCTAAATAATATCGAATACACTCAATCAAAGTAGTCCGATAGAATAAATAATTAAGCTGAAGTATCGTAATCCGGAAGGCAGTTTTTCTTCAATAATGTTTATAAATTTACTCTTATGAATGCTAACAAAATATTTTTATAAATTTATTACAGACAGATATTACTAATGAAGAAATGCATTCGAATTCCGGCAGATAATCCTTAGAGATGTTTTACACAATAAATTAGTAATTTTAAGAGAAACTCCATTTTTTTATGTACGACTAGAGCTTGCATAAATAAATTAAATAATACGTTTTGAAAAATAAATTGTAAATAAAATTTACAAATAAAAGTTTAAAAATTTATTATGCGGAATGTCTTTTCGCCGTTTTTTATAATATTAAATATAAGTGTTTGAGAAGAGTTTAAAATTATAAAAATGTAACATAGTTTGATCATCTATTAGGAAGCCTGTAATTAATTTAGGATATTACTTCTGTTTGAATTTTTTTATTTATAATGCAGAAAATGATTTTTTTTCAATTGGATAAATCATATTCGAGGTTGCAATAGCACGGTTGAGGTTTATGCCAACAGAGCGAAAATTTTCCAGATCAGGGTGCGACCGTGTATACTTTGGCTAGCCGTGTTCTACCAATTGAGCTATCCGGATGATATATGGCTGACATAATTAACTTTTTTTATTGGAAACGGCTGCTAACTGTAGCACAAGTTTCAATCATCAGCATTGTCGCCGCATACCAAGGTTTCCAGGTTCGATATTTTTTGCTCTGTTGGCAAAAACCTAAACTGTGATACTCAAAGCTTGTATATGATTTATCCAGTTGAAATAAGAATCCTTCTGTTCTTTATGACCTAATTAATGGTATAAAGAAGTTTCCGTTTTATCACAAACTTTCATCATGTAAATTCTGTAGTTATATTGCTGCAGTTCGCAGTCATATTCAACAAAAAAGAGAGAATTATGTCAGCCAGGTACTGTCCGGATAACGCAATAGGTAGAGCATTAGAATATATGCTTTCGGTAGAATCTTTCCGAGTCTTTATACAAAATCTATGTTCCAAATAATCCTGTGTAATTAATGATCTTGTAAGGAATGTTATAGTATGTATTTAGTGCGACATTCAAATTCACCCAAGAAAGCAAGAGACTAATCCTGTAGAAGATGTCAGCGATATACACACATAACGAATGCTTGGAAATCACCAATGTCGTCCTAAATATGCCAGTTTTCATTGCAGAAATTAGCCGAACTTTTCCTTAAGCTACGTTTACATTATGGTGTTATCGCCTTTAGGCGTTGGCGTTCAATGCATTAGATCATGCATTAGTTCAATGCATTATCATGGCGTTCAATGCACTCGCAGACCTCGGAGACCTGGGAAGATGGCTACGCCATAATATAAACCAGCTTTAGACGACTTGTCAGTTTTGTGTCAGTAACTTTCTTAAGTTACGTAAGGTTCGTTTAACGCAGAGTAAACCTTAAAACACTAAAGATATGTATGCTGTAGATGGACTCAAACTAATTAATAGAAAAAAAAACATCAATAATAAAAAAAACTTCAAAATTTAGAAGCATTAAAAATATATGAAATAAACATTAGCTGTACTACAATAGCAGTCTACAACAATAAACCCCTTTAATATCATATTTTAACGAAGTCTGGGTTATCCGAAAACCTTTTGATTACTCAAATGCCACCCTTATCTTGCAACAATTTACAAGGGTAAATAAATAACGCCTCTTAGATCACCAGTTACGATAACTACACTCCTGTTCGTAAAACTTGCAACACCATGAAGGAAACATGTCAGAGTGAATCTGACAGCGAATTTAAATCATGACGCTGCATTCAAATGATTACAATTTCAAAGTTACTGCTCAAGCACTGGCGGAACAGTGCCTTCTAGACTGCTAATTTAGCATTACATATGTTTCCATAGAGTTGTAGCAAGATGTTAAAAGTAGTATATGGTTGTCTGTCAGTTGTAAGCATTTCACGACAAGTCCCTATACCTCTACGACGGCAGAAAGCTCCAGATGAGAGTTTGAACGGTGACGAATAATAGCCTTTGTGTAGGGTAGGGTGGAGCGAAAAAAATTATTTTTTGAAAATCAAAAACGGGTAGGTGCCAAAAGTTGCCTATCAACATATGCCTATCAACATTGCCTAAGTACATCATCTGCGTGCAATATTACCGCTGAAAAAAAAATGGCTTGAGTCTGCGCTTTTGGTCCAAAAGTCGAAATTTTGGGTAAAATTTGACATTAAAAAAAATTCCTATACAGCTGGTCATTATTTAAAAGTGTTATTTAAACATTTATTATTAATTACTTAACACATTTAAACGATAAAATGATATCTTTGTTCTGCATAACGGGAGCAAAACTGACAACTTTTGGTAAAAAAAGGCGTTTCCACTCTGTTGTGTCTTACAACTAATAGTTGTTCGGAATACAGCTCTTACGTAGTTGCTTTCAAATCTACCAAGGGGGTATCACGTGGGAGTGGCTGCATTTCATGACACAACAGTGCATAGCTTCATCACCCTTCCATCTGAGCACAATGTTTTATTTATATATTGAATTGTGATTTTTTATCAAAGACTGACATAAGATTCCTATGTATCGACCTAATCCATCTCTTATTTGTATCCACAGACGTTGGGTGCTGCTGTGACACTTCTCCACGTATATTTCTACTGCTTGTGTATGATAAGGCAAGCATGTAGAGTAATGCAGTAGAATTAATGGAATTTATTCAGCCCTCTAGTATCTTAACCAAAATTACATCCAGTTACTGCATAGCGATTGGGAGTTCCGTTCCTACAACATTTTACAACATTTAGGTATTTCATCTTTGAGTATGCCATCATTTACTCTACCTCTTGAATTTTTTATATGCTGATAAGCTTGTTGTTTAATGTGATGGCGATCGTCATCAAAATTGCAATAAGAATTTTCTCTCGATGTGAAAAGCTACCATTATCCTAAATATTTTTTTTTAGTATTTGTTTTTTGCCGCTTTCTGTGATGTTTTGCAGCCGAGTAATTTCCCATAAGTTTTTAGATCAATTTTTTAGATGTGAATTTTATTTGGTGTAAGCCATCATGTGGCATAAACTTGGATTACATACTTTGTGAGTGAACCAGACTCTGATGGTCAATCAGTGCTTATATAAAGGTGAATAATTTTATGCGCCATTGTGGGCCATCTTGCGTAGGACAAGTTTCTTGGGTTTCTATTCGCTAGTTCTTCTGAGCAATATCTTGATGAAATAACTTTGCAAATATCTATCGGGTATTTCTGGTATGTGATGAGTACCCTTTTCTTGATTTCAGGAAACAATGGTTAAAAATTACTCTCTATGGCTTCAAAAATTGAAATAAGAAGGGAATAAGCACGTGGATAAAGATTTTCCTATTGGTCCGACACATCCCTGTGGGTTAGAATCTAATTTTTGCCAATGATTTTATCTAATAAATGATGCAGAGGAAATTAAATCGACTTGGAGGAGACATGTGATCAATTGTAATGGTTCATTATAAACATGTCCCTCGCAAAATAGATGACGAATTTTAGGGGTTTAATTAGGGGGTTTCATTTTGTGCAACATCAGTTGATATGGATATGAATGCCACGTCAGTGAGGCCAGTGAAGAAGTGTTGGTCATAAGAGAACCGAAAGGGTCGAACACTCCGCTGGTGATGACAAAATGCTACGTCAGCACAGAAGACAAGACATGGAAATGAAGAACCATACAGTTTGATCCGGGCAGTTGACAGAACGTTGACGCATTCCTGCAGCTGTACTATTGTCTGCGCCGAAACTCCGTTGGCGTCTTTTGCACCGTGGACTGTGTACAGGATTCCCCTCACTCAAAACTCTTGTTGCCTGTGGTTTCAAAGGGCACGTCGACATAGTAAATGGCGTATCGATTAGCAATAAACAGCCGTTTCCGATTAAACCGCTTTAATTTGGGGATCCGTTATGGTTGTATCCGCATTAGACCCTAATCCGGTCACCACATTCCAGAGGGCATTATCCAACGTCATACCGGACGAACACCTAGTGTGGTGGTTCAAGGTGCCACTGGATATAATGGAAAATTTCAAAAGCTAAGAATTGTGGGTAATCCCAAAAGCAGTCGGAACATAACAGGCATTCTGAAGTCCGAAGTTGTATCCGGTTTTCAACGCTTTCCTGGTGCTGCATATTAACCCTTTCCGGCGCGGTGTCCTTAAAAAAGGACACTTAATTTTAATTCCAAAACTGACAAAGTATATTTAACTAAAATTTTCCTATTATAATGTACATGAAATTAAGAAAGTTCCTATTTTGTAATAAATTCGTTTATAAATTGCGGTGTCAGTTCATTATTTCATCAGTTTATAAACAGAATTACTCCGCGCCGGTAAGGGTTAACAGTTACACCCGCATGTTTTTAAGAATGGTCAAAAAGTATTTTTTATCACATTAGACACAGTGCCTTCCTCGTCCCGCCTATTCACCGGATGCGTCACATTTTGAACATTTCTGATATTTTCTTGTTGGGTATCTTGCTCCTGACGCCCGCCTTAAGCTGATACACGTGAGCTTAGGGTTCGAATAGAAGCAATCTGAAAAAGAAGCACTTATTGCAACGCGTAGTGGCTGCACACAATGCAGATTTTAAATGTCTAATATTGTTTTTTTTTTTTTTTTTTTTTTTTTTTTGCTTTATAAATTTTAATTAATAATTCCTTATTCAGGTCATTTGACAGAAAGCAGGTCATTTCCCAAATGACAGAAAAATGTTATAGGATTACCGTAAATACTATAAAAATGAAACCTTTGTACAACGGAAAATCCTAGCTTAAATTGAAAACTTCATGGTACCGAGGACGGAAATATAATACAATTTTGCCAGTCAAGGCGGAAATGTTTCTAAAACAGAATTCCCACTTACTTAATTATACTGTAATTATCAATATAAAGTAAATATAAATTACAGGAATAATATCTGGTATTAAGCTAATGTGCCGGGTGTCCCAAAAAGGACTGACTGATTTTAAAATTCAATAACTTGCAAACGGTGACAGATATTAAAAAAAATTCTTGCAGGAGGGTTATGCATAAGGTCAAAAGTTTTATTACAGTGATTTTCAATTTTATTTCGATTTACAAACAATAGATGGCGCTGTAAGCAATAGTCGCTAAATACAGGCTCGATTTTTGGTCCTTTATCTTGTTCCATGCAGAAAAAGGAGATGGAAATGTATTATCCGGGCCACGAAGTACCAAAAATCGAGCCTGAATTTAGCGACTATTGCTTACAGCGCCATCTATTGTTTGTAAATCGAACTAAAATTGAAAATCACTGTAATAAAACTTTTGACCTTATGCATAACCCTCCTGCAAGAATTTTTTTAATATCTGTCACCGTTTGCAAGTTATTGAATTTTAAAATCAGTCAGTCCTTTTTGGGACACCCGGTATCTCGATGAGTAAAGTTCATAAGCCAGAATTGCAATAACTGTTCATCAGGCAGAATAGCAATAACTGCTCATAAGCCAGAATAGCAATAACTAGCTGCTGTTACATTTACCTAAAAAAAATAGCGTAGTAACTTGCATACATTACAAGTGTATATATATTTATCTCAAGCATGTTATGATATATAACAATTTATTTATTTACTATTTAACATTCTGCAAAATACAAATCTCGAAATATTTACTTGGAAATAAATTTCAACGATCCCAATAAAACAACAGAATTAGTATGGAGTCTACATTCTAAGTAGCACTGAGTAATTTATGATCTCAGAAGGAATGTTATGCTTACTGCGATATTCAATTTTGAATAATGTCAGTCAAACGCACAATGTAATTAGGACAGCAGAATTTGCATGAAACGATATATCGTTTGTAAAATGTCTGTCATTTCAATTACCGGATCACGTGAGTGAGTTCAAATATTTTATTTAGCTGTGACAAATGGGTTTTCGATCGCTTTCATTTTTGAAACACGTGAACTTGATTTTGCATTACATTGATCAGCTGCATTTCATAAATCTGTCCGTTTAACCACTTGAAGGAGAAGCAATTGTGTTCCTGTAATGTAAAATTGACGCCGGAATAACCAAAAAAAGTTATTGCAAAATATGGAAAACCAATTTTACAACCTTTTTCCCACCAAACTTATAGAAGCATAATTATATAAAATTTTTCTGGTGCAAATCTTCATTAATCGTAGGTCGGATCAAATATATCCCACCGCCCTTCAAGTAGTTAAGGGGTATCAGGACTCTTAACCCCTTAACGGTCGCATTAAAATACGGTTTAAAAATTCAAATTGCTTATTTGAACCACTTTTGTGAAAAAGAAATATTGACCTTGTTTAATGACAGCTAAAATGATATCATAATAAAGTCAATTACACTATTTTATAAAACTGGTGGGAATCAAACAATTCTGAATAATCTGAATAAAAGACACAGCCCGTGAATATCACGGGAACGAAATTAAGGGGTTAAAGCTTCAAAAGTTTTGAAATTTTAATTTTTATACATGTTAAATGTCTATGTTTTCTGAACATTTTGATATAATTCTTTGCTTGATATTTCCATTAGAAAATAATTTATGGCTGTTACAATTATACCCACTCAATAGCTCAAGCAGCGTTTCCAGAAATTTAAAGTCATTTTTCTCCAAATGACGTTTTTTTGATAACGCGCAGGATATCTCAAAAGCACCAGAACTTTTTTTCGTGAAATTTTCAAAACATATGTTTCATGTTAGTCTGTATAAACTGAACCTAAAATTTCATTTTATTGTTAAAAAAAATAATTTTTTAAGCAATTATACTGTTGAAATTTTCAAAATTTTGTATTAGCTAAATACAACTTTGCATTCAAAATATAAAAATGATTTAAATGAAAATTTATTTGGATACAGAGTAATTATTATAATCTGAAGTATAATTAGGCATAATTTTTTTTATTCTAGTTCCAAAATTTATTTTGTGATCGTGCGCATCAGCTCTTATGCCAATTTTCTGTTCGACAAATGTTTGACAGTTTGGAGCCCCTATAAATGCTAATTATGTATCTTTAAGTTTTTAAAGTAGATGACATGAAAGACATATCTTTTCATACCAATAAAAAGTGTGTTTTAAAATCTTATACATTTTAAGATATTGAATGTTGAAAATGGTCTTTTTTTTTCTTTTTTTTTCCAGTTTTAAGAGTCCTGAGAGCCTTAAAGACATTTCACATTTTCATAATATTATATTAATTAACATTTAATGAATTTAAATTTACCTGAACGGTTCTTTATCTTTTATTCTTGTGAAACATGAATGATATAAAGAATTTAGATTTTCCACACAAAAAATTATAAAATATCTATAAATATTTTTATTATTATCTCAATCATACTTATTGAAAAAGAACTGCTGTTGAACCAGAGAATCAAAAGCTAATGCCAAAAAGGTTTTATGCTAATGTTTTTGCCCAAAATCGTCCTGGATAGTTTAGTTGTTAGTGAGTAGTACATTAGGGCAAAGAACTTAGATTTGGCAATCAGTGTGAATTTCACTCTATTGGAAATTTTTAACCTTCAGACTACCAAAAAAAAAAGTATATGCAAGAACTACCATTCGGGTCCATTGGACCCATATGTAAAATATATAGGATTTCAAAATATAAAAAACACCCATTTATCTACAATGAATATATTTGTTATTAATGCACCTTATACAATATATAAAAGTGATATATATAGTAATAGAGTAAGAAAGTAACACATACAGTAAGAAAGTAATATATATAGTATATTATAATGACTACAAAACGTTTTTCATCATAATAAAATTATTCTGTACATGAAGTACAAATAACGACGGAATGTTCTCCGCAAACATTTTTCGTACACTTCTTGCATAATGTTCGTGTTTTTCGATCTTTTTTAGAGGGACAAATATGACATCTTGATTTTTTTCGTGGCGGTTCAAAACTATTTGCGTAAAGTTGTTCTGAAGTAGATGTTGAGACGGCGATACCTCCTTCACCTACTAATTCTTCTGCAAGTTGAATAATGAAATTCCGCCTTTTTTTCATTTTCGGATCACATTCAGCATTCAGTGACAACCATATTATGTATGCATTCATCGCACTTATATCGATCATATTATAAAATACAATCAAAGGCCACCGACGTGTCATGCGTTTCACACTATATGCTCTTACCATTTTGTCCATCGTATCTACTCCGCCTTTGGTTTTATTATAATCTAGGATTATTTGTGGCTTTTTTTCTAAGCTGTTGTCAATATCATAAGTGTTATGCATTGTGCTTAGCAAAGTAACAATTCTACCTTTTCTGGGACAGTAAGAGATGATGGTCGCCTTCTCTTGAAACCCAAATAAAGTAGAATATACAGAACGATGTTTTGGATTTGTGAACACAGCGGGTAATTCAGGTTTATTTTTTCGAATTGTTCCAATAAGAGATAATTTTTTTGAAGTAAGATGTGTTGCTAATGCATATGACGTAAAAAAGTTATCACATGTAATATTACGACCAGAATTTTCAATTTCCTTCGTCAATCTTTTAACTACATTTTCTCCCTGATGAGATTCTCTTACTTCATTTTTGCCTGTATATAGTTCCAGTTTCCAAGCACACGATGTTACGCTGTCACAAATAACCCAGAAATTCAATCCATACTTTCCAGGTTTAGATGGCATATACTGACGGAAAGGACATTTTCCACGAAAAGAAACTAATTGCTCATCGACAGTCATAGACCAATTAGGAATATAAGGGTCTTGTAAATAGCTATTCCACAATTCAAAGCATTCTCTTATTGGCTCTAATTTATCAGTTGATCTTCTTTTACGCTTCTCAGCAGCATCATCAAATCTTATGACACGTAATATACTTGTGAATCTATTGCGACTCATAATGTCCCGAAATATTTGTCTTCCATTTTTTATGCTCCAAAGTTCGCTTACTGTTTCATTTTTCGATTTATATACTCCAATAAGTAATAAAAGTCCGATGAATTTTTTAAGTTCTATAATATCTATAGGTTTCCACTCTTTATCGAATACTCTATTGCCTTCCGCGTTTGTCCATTTTACTATAATTTCCAAAAGTCTTTTTCGGAAATAGATAAGAAATGAGGATGATATGGAATCCACTTCACGATTTGCAAATCTTGAAGGTCCAGATTTTTCACGTAAAATATTGATTTCAGTACGTCTTCCTTGTGGTCTGGCAACTTCATTCTTATACCAGATCTGTGAATTATTTTTGGAAACAAAAGTAGAATTTGAAGTACTTGTGGTTGCTACATTTACTTCATTGGAATCATTATCAGATTCTGAGTAGGAATCAGAAATTTCATTATGTATTTCAACATAATCTACTTCACCTTCATCAGACGACAGATTTTCATCATCGGTGTCGAATTCTATATCGTCCGGATTTTCCATAATTTTTTGAATTTCCTCTTGAGTCAATACTTTTTTCCTGTTCATCTTCAATTCAGTTTTTAACAAAAAATAAGTTAGGAAATAAGAAAATGATGAATATTTGTAAAATAACAAAGCACGTACAAACTACACTTATTACTTGTCTTCAAATATCAAGTCCTATTTTCAATGAAAAGACTCAAAAACATCAATAGACACCATTCGCTCACTAACTGTGTCTGTTGATAAATGACTCTCTGAACCAGAAGTAACCTTTTATATATAGAGCACGAAGTTTACTAGATCAGTCTAGAATGTTCTCAAAACTTCATTATAAAGTCGCCAAATTTGGCGAGATTGGCGCTAAAAATCCATCGCCAAATGGGCGATAAACAGCCAATTATGGTAACCCTGTTCCTCCTCATGATTTATGGCAACCCTAGAAAAAGAAAGCAACAGTATATTACGTTTGTTTTAATGTTGGGTCCAATGGACCCGCGTGGTAAACAATGAAACAAATTAAAAATAGGTAAAAAATTTCGAACAAAATTTTAATCGCAATTGCATATACATAGAGGAGACAATTGCAGGAAAAGTCATGTAATCGCGAAACTTTGAATGCTATTTTTCATGAGAAAAATTTACATTAAATATTGCTGTCGGGTCCAATGGACCCGTCTGGTAGACGGAAGGTTAACTCGTACAAAGATAATTCTCTGTTACATTAAATATTCAAGCATTTACCTGTAATCAACTATCCGACTGCAGAATTAATTTTCAGCATAAAAATCAGTATTTTCTGTATTCAAATTTTAAAATAATATTTGATCATAGAATTATTTTAAGTTGTATTTTCAAGAGATTAAATTATATATTTTTTACTACAAGGCCATGGACAATGTACATCACATCAATGGATAACAAAACATATAACATTATTTTCAATAATCAAAGAATACAGACATGTAATTATAATTTAAGAATTTAAATACGTAATTTAAAGGATAAAATTACAAAGAAAAAATTAAAATCTAATGAATAAAAAATTCATATTATATGCCATATTATATATATTACATTATTTATTCATATCAATTTACATCACGATTGTTATGCAGCAAATAAAGAAAATTATTAACTTAATTTTCAGTAACTTTCAAGATGAAGATTCTAGACGCTGCTACTTCTACTGTCCATCTATGCATTTAAAAATTAAAGTGAAGTATGAGAAAAAAAGTGATGTAATAATAAAAATGGAACTGTACTAGTTAATATATATTTTCTACTTAAGTTCAAACCAAGGGACTGTTACTTCTACTTTCAACTACACTAATAATTATCGGCTATCCCATTTTAATCAAAGTGACGTATTTGTATAAATGAACTGCAATTAATTATAAAAAAATTCTCTGATGATGGCCGCGGGAAATGAAGGCCAAAAGCATTTAAAAAGTTTTTGAATGAAATGTATATTTTTAATTTGTAACGTCTGTTTTATTATTTTCGTCGCATTTTAAGTAAAACGGTTAGCTAGTAAAGTTCATATGTATATTTTGTAAGGATTTTCCTTTAGACTAAATTCAGCTCTTGTAATCTCGATGCAGATAATAGTACATTCTAATTAGCACTAAGTAATTTATAATCTTGAAAGTAATGTTATGTTTCTGCAATATTCATTTTCACATAACTTCAGTCAAAAGCACAATGTAAGCAGGACATCAGAATTTGTTGTGACGTATCATTTGTCAAATTTCTGTAATTTAACTCGATCACGTAGCAGTTTTAAATGCCTCATTTAGTTCTGACAAATGCGTGTTATTTCTTTTGTATTTTTAAGAAGTTGAAACTTAACATTGCATGCATTGGTCAGCTTAGTTTTATAATATCATATAAGCGGAGGAAATTGGGCTTCATACTTAAAAAAAAAAAAATCTTGTGTTACCTTCATCTTTTTAAAAATATGTTAAGTAGTGTTATCTACTTATTTTAAGAAAATATAATACAATATTTTCATTACATTTTAAAGACTTGCCTGGTGAAAAAAGATACTAAAATATGAAATGATAAGCTTTAGAGCCCAGTTACCCCTTGGAAGTAATTGGAGATCATAACAGCAACTCTACAATGATAGAGATGTATGCTAATTTATTTTGACAAATAATAAGGGATACAAAAAGTCATATATAAAAACTTGATTTATTAACAGATTATTTCACTATTTTTAACACTTGATGGAATAGTACTTTCAAATAATGTTACAAGTTGATAAATATAAATACAAACAGAAAAATAATTTGAATTTTTTGTTGTTATTGTAGTTGTTTTCATTACAAAAATCAGTTCTAAGAAATCAAAACATTCTAAAAATAAAGAGGATTTTTGATTAAGAAAAATATTGAGGGTTCTACTAAACTTGCCTAGTTAAATATTGCTAACAAACTTGCCTCGTGCTTTTTAAAATCTTTTTTTAAGTTGGACCATTTACAAGATACGTTTTTATGTCTAATAAATATAAATAAAACTATATAAGCAGGTAGAAAACAACGTTTGCTTATATTGCAATGGCGCCAACTAATTTTTTATTATTGTACATAAAAATACTTAAAATTTTCCACATGTGAATTTCAAACTGCAGATTTTAAAGTTCTCATTTCACATATCCCTAAAACATTTTTTTAAACATCGTGAAACGCAAAACAATAGAAACTTAAAAAAAAAAAAATAGTAATGTAATGCAGGAAATAAAAAGGAGTTAATTAGCTATTAGCGCTTCCCAAACCTCAAAACACTTCTTCGTTGATAATGGAAATACCTTAATACACATTCTTTGGTATCATTTTAACTAAAAATTAAATATATTTACAAGTTAATAAATGTCCATTACTTTATGTGTTAGAAAGAAAACATTTGTTAGGCACTTAAAAAAACGATATGTATAAGGGAATTTTTTTTTAATTCCCTAGAGTGATTAAGATAAAAGACTGAAAAGATAGGAACTATAGATAACGTAGATACACGAATAAGTGCTGCTTTTTACATAATAATTATTATAACGATCATAATAACGATATGTTATTTTTACATTCAATATTTTCTTAATATTTTTCTCTTTTAGCCAGGAAATAAAATTGTTAAATAGTTAAACAAGCTGAAGAATTTAATTGGTAAATATATACTTTTTTATTATTTAATGAATTAGTTATATACTTTAAAAAAATAAAATTACTTATTAAAAAAAGGGGGTTACCAAAAACATGTAACGGTAATTAAAATACACATAGATTAGTAAAACGAATTTTAAAGTACTATTTTTTTTTTTTAAACTAGCACGTTTTTCTATATAAGAATTATTTTCAGAATGATGTCCGTCGTTGTTTAAGTTTTCATTTTATTTGAAACTAATGAGACATTTAGGCTAAGTGTTTGCTTTTTAATCAAATTTTTAAATCCCCCAAAAATTATTTGCCTGAAGCTGTGTAATGATTATGAATGGAAATGGAAAAGTTGTGTATTTTATTCCGACGAAAATTTCTAAAAGAACAATTGCACTGACACTTAATTACATACGATCGGCATATAATGTTGCCATTAAGAGTGTTGTAATTTCATTAAATGGCCCATTTTTTTCCCATATAGACTTGTGGCAGCATGCTTCATAAATTTGCATTATTGCTAAGCATTATGATAAAATAGCAATTAATACAATCTGGATAATTTCCTTTCATAAAGTAATTTTCAGAATAAGATAAGAATTAAGCAATTTCAGAATCTTTTAAAAAGATATTTAGCATTGCAAATTGCTTAAAAAAACTGCTGGAATATTCTCCATTGCTAAATATTCACTTCTTTAATACACTATTTAGGCAATTACGTCAGCGTAATTTCTTTTGAAAATTTAAGTAGTGAATATAATAACAAATGTTCAAAAATTATTTAATTTAGAATGTTTGAGATTACTAAATTTTTGAAGCTAATTAAGAAAAATTATTTTAACTAATTTATAACAATCACAAAAAAAAAAAAAAAAAAAAAAAAAAGAAAAAAAAAAAAGAAAAAAAAAAAGAAAAAAAGATTACAATTAAAAAAAAAAAAAAAAAATCAGGAAACGTTTTTAATGGAATAAAGTTTGGTTTATTTTTGTTGTAGTTTATGCAATTGTATTTTATGTTCTTACGCGTTGTTATGTAAAGAATTACAACTAATAGAGGTGTTTCCCTTAAGAAAAAGTAATTTCATTAAAGTCTAAATCGTTACATAGCTGCCAACTTGTGCGGATTATTGTTACCACTTAAATCTGACCGAATTTTTTGTCTTGTTTCATTGTTAGAAATCGTTAGATTTCGGTGATAGTTTTAGGTAAAATTTGCCATTAAATTTTAGTGGAGAAAATAATCATTACAAGTTGGCAGCTATGTCTTTATCATTTAAGTCGTAAGAAAGCACTAAAACTGGATAAGATTTTTCATATCACTAAAACATAATTTTAAAAGTTAATTTTTATAAACTAGTTAATTTTCACCCATAAACTATTAAATACATAAAATATTTTAATATCCATAAAGTATTTTTCAGCAGCCATTTGAGATATTTAGGTACAAAAGTGTTTAAAAATGTTTAATTTAATTCTTTAATTAAATGATTTTAATTTCTAAACATATCTTTTAAAATGCGATTAATTAAAGAAAATGAGTAAATTTAATTTCACCAGACATTTTCTAAAGTGAGTTTGTTGTTTATGTTTTATATATAAATTAAATGTAAAATTCCAATCTCCAAAATGCAGTGAGGGTTTTTGGAAAAATACATTCCATTTAGAACAATTTTGCATTCTGGTTGTGAGTACGAAATGCATTTTATAATTACTAGATAGTACCCGCCAAGATTTGACGGTAAGTAACTTGAATGTTTCATTAGAAAAATTCTTGAATTTTTAATAAGTTACTTTTAATTTAATTATTGAAATCGTGACAAATCTTTATATTGCATAACTGGTCCCTATTTCTGTAAGACGATAGATGGTGCTGTCAGCCAAATTGCCTATTATTGCCTATTCAATGAAGTCCAAGAATTTTAAATTTGTAATTTACAGCCAATAATGCTTCCTTTGTATGAGAAGTGTACCTAAAATTGTTGGGCAGAGCATTTATTTTTACTTACTTCGGTCTCATTTTTTTATAATATTTATTTTTATTTATTTATTATTTTTACTTAACTACACGACCATTAAAAGCTGCCATGAATTTTATTTTTATCAGTCTCGTTCTCTAATAGTCTAAATTTTTAAATTGATGCAGGTAACGATTTATAATACATATTTTTCATTACTTAAATTTTATTTTTCATTTGTATGCATTTTTAAATATTAAACCATGGATATCAAGGTAATTTCTTTTATACTTCTTATATGAATATTTTTCATTCTGACACACACATATGTATATATATTCTTGAAAATAGTCAGAAAATATAACAAAAATTATAGATAAGCTCAATTCATTTAATTGATAATTACATGCAAAATATTTTAGCTTAAATATTTTAAATATAAAATAATTATTACTATTTTAAATGTCGTTCAGTGTTAAATATTGTTTAATTATAAAGCATTCAAATAATAATAATAAAAAAACAAAAATCATATAACTGCCCCGCCTAATAAAATATGTGATTATTGCATAATTTATCGCCAAAAGTATTATAGAAACCATTTTGCCGGATGTTGTGCTTGAACCTGTATCTTCTACGAAAACTCAGAGCTTTAAACTGATGCCTTAGACCGCTCCGTCGTCGCCAGGAACTCGTTCTACATTCTTTTAAATTGAAGAGGTTAGAAAAAAAAGTTAAGGCACGCGCAGATGTCCTGATTTAGATTTACTTAAAAGTTTAACTTTGCGTTTTAATATATATGATATTTTATTCCGCAATTCATGTATCAAGTTTAGAATACATTGCAAGCACACTAAAAGTTTTGTACAAGCATTCGAAATAATGTTTCTGGTAGATCTTACATTTAGGCAACATGAGAAACATGAACTGCGTATTAGGAGAAAAAAACAGGCTGTTTCAAGCATGTTTTTTTCTCTTCTAAGACATGCGACATGTTGCTTCTATCACCTCAATGTGTTGTCTGCCTTAGATTATTTAAAATTTAATGCTTCATTTATTGAAATAATTTCTACATTTATACTGTATTTCATTAGAATTTGATGTATTTAAACCATAATTGAACCAAAGTGCATTTTTTAAACGGATTTTGTTTCCTTAAGATCCTAATATAATTAATGTTAATTTATGTGTTGTGGCTAAACATTTTTTAAAAAAAATAGCTTATAGTAATTCATAAAAAAAGATAAAGTATAAATGAAATCCTCAAAAAATATTTTTTTTCGTTATTAATACATATGTAAGCGTGTATGTATTTAGCGAATGGACAAATTTGGGCATTATAATATGTGTAGGGAATTATATTAATAATTAACTTTTTACACAATAACTTTATAGTAATTTATAATTTATAGTATATAAGTTTGTGTTTCGTAGTAGTATATAAGAATACAATAAATAAATAAATAAATCGCAACATGTTTAATAACTGTATAAAAATTTACAAAATGCAAATGAAAGACCCTTTAACCTGAGATGCACAAAACGTTTCATAAAATTTTTACGAAAATAATAATAAAAAATATATTTATTTTCGTATATTTATAATTTAAAATTTAATAATTGAAATAATTTTAAATGTTGATTAAAATTATTTTGGCGTAATTGCTGTGTTGCTATAGGAAATTTAAAATTAGTGCATGTTTAAACACACACATTTTATGCACACCATTTGAAAGATTTATATACCCCCCCCCCCCTCCCCTCAAATATATTATGTTTGATTATTAATGCATATATAATTGTTTGTGTATTTAGCGAATGGACATGTTTGGATATTATAATACATATGGGATTTTAAATTAATAATTAATGTTCTAAACCACTCATACTTAACCTTTTTTTTTTTTTTTTTCGCGGGTCGCAAGAATATGTTTGCGACGTTACGTGAGCCGCAACACACTTGTCATAAAATGTAATAAAAAGAGTAATTAAAATAGTAATGTATTATAAATAGTATAATGAAACAATATCCTAAAGCTATTATTATCAGTACGGTTCAACGTTTGTCGTGTAAGAAATGCAGGCAAAAATTTTTAACACCAATACATCGATACCATAAACTTTTCGGTAGCACTTTTCTTTTGCAAATGTTGAAGAAATATGCTGCGAAGTTTATTGTTTGAAAATAGTGGTTTACAAATTTTTTGGTGCGATTTTTTTCGCGACATGCGTTCAAACTTATAAAGTAGTAGTAACTATTTAATAAGTTCAAAACGTAATAGATAACACTGCAGAATTTCCAAGCTATAAAGAAAAAAAATCATGAGATTTTTTCTTGTAAATTTGGCTTTTTCTCTTTATTTTCTTTTAATTGTAGAAATATGCAGAACACATTTAATTAATTTGAAATAATGTGTGTCTTGAAGTGTTATTGAATTAATCTTTAAGATAGTGTTTTCTTAAGACAGATGGCCATTCACCAAAATTTGGAAAGAACTTCGGTTTGTCACTAAAAATAAAGATCCGATGAGTCCGCAAAAAATAAAGTTGTTTTACCGTATTTTAGGGGCAAAAAGAGGTCATTTTAACTTGGAGGGGGGGGGGGGAGGGAGAAATTAACTTTTTTTAAATATGTCAAGTGGGTTATCTTTTTTTAAGTATAGTTTAATTCTGAATCCAATGAAACCATCCGAAGATCAATGCGATCATTCTTTCCAAAGTTATAAAGTTTTTACGAATACAAAGTTGAAAATTATACTTTATTATTGACCACACCTTTGTCACATTTATTTTACGTTCAAAACATGTTATTCAAAACATGTATAACATCGTTCAAAACATGTTCTTTATATCATATCAAATAATATCAAACTTATTAAATGTCCTCAAAACAGCAAAAATAAAAATGAAGAATCATCTGAATTTTCTTCAAGGTCATTAAAGTCATCAAAATTCATGTATTCATAATTTTGTATTCATAAAAATTATGTTATATTTTATTGATATACTGAGTCACATTCCCTTCATGACTTTATATTCAAAAAACTTGCCATAACTTTGTAAGGAATGATCGTATCAACATGCGAATGGTGTCATTCAATTCCCAATTAAAAAATACATAATCACGATATCCCAATCAACCCATTCAAAAAAAGTTGAATTTCCCCCCTCCCCGAGTTAAAAAGCCACCCCTAAAACACGGTAAAACAACTTTATTTGGGGGGGGGGGGGGATTCGTCTGATATTCATTTCTAGTGCCACAACAAAGTTTATCCCAAATTTTCGTGAATGGCCATCAGTTGCAGAGAAAACCTATTTTACTTGCAATAAAGTATAATTTTAGACTTTGTATTCATAAAACTTGCTGTAATTTTATAACGAAATATCTTACTGGCTTGCGGATGGTGCCAACCGATCCGGAATTAAAAAATATATAGCTAAAGATATCTCACTTGATCTACTTAATTTATTTTGAGTACACACCCCTCCCTGAGTTTGACACCCCCAAAATCTTTTGACGCCGAAAAAAGGGTAAAACTACTCTATTTGGGGGGGGCAATCGGATCTTCATTTCTAGTTCCAAAACAAAGTTCTTCCCAAATTTTAGTGAATGGCTATCAGTTGTCGTACATTACTCAATTCTTGGTCAATTTTATCTGTACTATAGATGTAGAAAGAAACTTTGACTAATAAAACGCCATTTAAAATACTTTGTATTTTTTAAAATTAATCATTATAAATAACAGAGCAGATTTTGTCTTTCCATAAAAACATATGAAAAAACTTTGGAGCTCTTAAATAACTTTTAGTATATCTCAATTAATTTTCTAAATGTAACTGATTTTATAAATGTGATTGTGTGTTTCGGGAAGCACACACAAGGGAGCTGGGCCACATGCGGCCCGCGGGCCGCAGGTCGAGTATGGCTGTATTTAAACTATAAGATTTTGATATTTTATAAATCATAGTATATAAGACAGCGTTTCGTAGTAATATATATAAAAATACAAGAAACAAATAAATAAATAATAATAGCTTCCATAACTGTATACAATTATAGAAAATGCAAATAAAAGACCCTTTAACATTAGGTGCACTAACGTTTCATAATCTATTTTTCTATACTTAAAAAAATATTTATTTTTTCTCTTTATGATTTAAAATTTATTAATTGAATAATTTTAAAGGTTTATTCAAATTATTTTGGTTTAATTGCGGTGGTACTATACAAAGTTTAAAATTAATGCATGCTTGAATACACATATTTTATGCAGACCGTATAAAAGATATATGTAAGTGCAGTTATTAGATAAAATAACTACAACTCAAAATGTTTCAATTGCTTAATGTAACATTCAAAACATTTCAACGACAAATATTTAATAAACACGAAGTTCACAATGAATACGTAACAGCAAGTTAAACAATAAGTTAACGCAATTAAAAATGGACTTATACCCAATTAACAGAAATATTATTATGTAGTAGTACTTATACATTTTATTTTTAAATATCAGCCAGTCACCTAAAGAAAGGCGTTTTTATAAAACTACACTAATATTGTTCTAATTATGACATAATTGCTTTTACACTATGTTAAGTCATTTGTAGATCAACTGAGTTCAGGTGCTGCACATTATTCTAACATACGAGACATTCTCACATATTTTAAAAAATTACCAATTTAGAAATTATCAAAATTTCAATATCAAAAATTACCAAATTATCAGTTACCAATTATCAAAAATTACCAATTTACCAATTACCAATTATCAAAAATTACCAATTTATCAATTACCAATTATCAAAAATTACCAATTTATCAATTTAAAGCTATTTCAAATGGGCTGATATAGATATCTCTTCTACGCAATAATTTGCATTAGTAAAAATTTAATGTATTAAATTTTGAAAAATTACAGTAAAGAATCTTGAACGCATTTAATTCACCGGAAGCACAAAATACATCTAGAAACCAAAATTTTGGATAGTTAATATGACTTTTAAATCCAAATCTGTTGTAAACAATCCCATTTACACGTAGAATATTTATGACAAGTTTACATGTTTATACACTATGACGCAAAAGTTTAGACAATGAAGAAATTCTTACATACTTTGAAAAATATTTATTCAATTTTCAAATCACTGCTTGAAATTAATGTGCTGTACATATAAACAATATTTATAACAAAGAAAAGTGGAATTGTGCATATTGCAATAAATTAAATGGTAACAAAAATAAACTGCTGTCTCAAAAGTTTAGACACAAATTAAATAAAATCGAAATAAACAATTTTTAAAACCTGGTTGCACATCCATGCTTATGTATTACGTCATATACACGAGATTGCATGGAAGAAACTAAATCTTGCATAGTTTGTGGATCGATATCGAACCATGCATTCTCAATAGATGTCTTAAGTTCCTTTTCAGAAGAGTATTGTCTAGCGTTGCTATAAACTTTGCGACACATGATGCTCCAAAGGTTTTCTATAAGGTTAAGATCTGGGCTACATGCTGGCCAGTCGAGAACTCTTATATTATGGGAATTAAACCAAGATTTTGAATGTTTTGCAGTGTGAATTGAAGCATTGTCTTGCTGAAATTCCCACTGAGGACCCCCTAGAAGCTCAGCAAATGACAGTAGGTTTTTTTCTAATGTCTGTGTATAATGCTGAGAAGTTTGACGACCACTGGGGAAGGTCAGAGATACTTGTCCATTATAGCAAAAGGCTGCCCAAACCATCACCGAGCCCCCTCCTTGTCTGCGACTAAAAAAACGTCGAGGTTCCTTCCGCAAGTCATGCCAATACGATAAACAACCATCTGGACCATCCAAATTCCACTTTTTTTCATCGCTAAATATGACTGACTGCCATTTCTCTCCATATGACATATGCTTTCGAGCCCACATAAGTCTTTGTAACTTATGATGTGGTTTCAGAGCTGGTTTCTTCTGCATTTTGCTATAAACGATTGTTACTTTTTCCAAAATTCGTCTACGAATCGTATCCTTTGATACAGAGAGTCCCGATGAGCTTTGAACTCCACGTACGCTCATTTGTTGAGTACTCGCTAGTCTTTGTATCAGGCGATCCTCTCGTACATTTGTCACACGTGGCCTCCCAGACCGACATTTTGCTTTATATTCGGAACCACTCGATAAAACTCGATAAATAGATTTTTTTGACCTATTAATAATAGCAGAAATTTCAGAAACGCTCTTCCCTTCACCTTTCAACTGCCAAATCCTTGAAACCTCATTCACTTGAATTTCTTTAGCTCTCGGCATGTCGACTATGAAGCGCAATCGTTTGCAGAACTTAAGTACTCCAAATTTGTGACATCATCGATTCTAAATTTGCATATGCCAGCGAATATTCAAAGAAATTTAGAATAGTGTCTAAACTTTTGCGACAAGCACATTTGAATTTTTATGAAAAAAATTAGTATTATAGCAAATAAAACGACTGTCTTTTGTACATAGCATTTTAAATCAGTTTTTGAATATATTTACAGGTTTTTGTAATTCTGACGTCATAATTCTACATTTTAAAGCTGAATGACGTCATTGTCTAAACTTTTGCGTCATAGTGTATAAGATCATTTTCATTACAGAAATCCTCTTATACCAAAATTCCTAATGCGACAGTCATGCACTGTTTCCTCTTATCATTCTGCAGATTGCAAAATGGCCTGAAAATCTTAATTCAGGGAATTTAATAAAGTAATAATTTTCCGTAAGGAGGATTTTTGAGCCCTATACCGTGAATCTAAGAGCCACATATTTCAGTTTGATGATGCTTAATATTTAAATTAAGCCTAATAAAAAAAGCTAGTCGCGTAATGCACTCATTGTAGATTTAGAATTTATTTTGAGATTACATATTTAATAAACTTTAATAAATTGTTAACTGAATATTTCGAATATTACCGGCTATATCATGAATTAATTTCGGAAAAGTTATTATGCAAACTAATGAATCATAAATATAATATATATTCAAGTATAAAATTACAATTTTTATGTTTTAGTGATTTTGGGTTTTAGATATTTAAGAAAACACTTAAGTAGATGTTAATATGAAAATGTATTAATAAAATGCATATATAATAACAGAATGGTTATATTAATGTTTTCTTTTTATGTGTTTAGATTATTACCTTAATAACTAATAGACGCTTTAGATTTACATCTATTTAAATCTATTCAGCAGATATATTTAATAAACACTTTTATAGCCATAAGATTGCCATAAGAGATAAGCTATAAATTTGTAATAACCAAGTACAGCAGAATCACAATTATCCGAAGTAATTGGGACAGACCATCTTTCGGAAAATCGAAATATTCGGATAAGCGTGAATGCTTCGATTTTAAGATGAATGAGAAATGTATGCAATATTTCTTATTATGGTAACAAGAATAAATTGCCTGAATTTTAACTGTGAAATTAAGTACCTTTTACAATTATCACAAGGGTTTGAAAAAATGTTTTGTTTGTCGCAGTTTCGATTGCCTTTGCTTTGAAGCTCTATCACGGAGTTTTTTAATACTATTTGTTCACCAGTATCACAGTCTTTCTGCTTCTCCAACCATGCCAAACCTTTTGCAAAACATTCAAAATCTTCAAAATTGCTAATTTGTTCGTTTTCTTCATTCCACTCCACAGCTTACGGGAGCTAAAGTTAAATTCAATGGAACTCTAAGAAAGAGGATCGAAAATATTTATATGTATATTCGTATGACATGACATCGCGGTGCTTAAGGAGTTTCGACGCGGCGTGCAACCTCCAACTAAATATGAATACGAACTAAGAATGAATTTCGAAACAATGCACGGCCTAAAAGTTTAATTTGGAAGCTCTGGTGGAGTCCCGAGGGCCATTCCGGAGTTGGAAGCACGAGGTTAAATATAACCTCCAGAAAAAAGGGGCGAATAAGGCATCCAAGAATTTTTTGGTTGCCCTATACTTCGATGTCACTTCACCAATTGGCGTCGGCAAAAAACGGAAAATGCAAAGACAGTAGGGTACCAACGAGCACAGAAAGCAATAGCATAAGGTAGCCAAACCTAACTAACCTCTCTAAGAACTTATAAAAAAAAGGGGGGCCACATAGCTCACTAATTTAGATGTCAAGCCTAGTGCGCATTACAGGTCGCGGGTCTCCCGGCTTTCACACAAACCGTTTAGCCTTTAAAAAGGCTTTGTGTTTCTAGACATCGAAAGAACACCGCTAATGCAAATTGCATTTTGGCATTGACAGTGATCGAAAATGGGGACAAGTTAAGATTAAAATTAAATGCTAAAAACAAACAATTAACTTCAAAATTAACTATAAAACTGGGGTAAACATTTTGCGACCGGGACGCCTAAGCACCGCCGGTCAACTGAACTAAAATGGGGGGGAAATGTATAAATGGCTGGGATGCAGTGAGCAAACACCCCAAGGCCGGCGGGAAAAAGGTAGGCAGAGCCTGACCTCTCCCTGGCGGAAGTACCGAAGATGCACGAAGACAAACTAAAATTTTGAGATAGCAGGTAACACCCATTCAAAATAAACAGTGAAGAAAAGGGAGTTCCAGAATATAAAAATGAAAAGATACTAACAATTAAATTAGGAAGTTCGGAAAGGACCGCTTGCACACAAGGAATATGATAGTTTAAAAAAAAAAGCTTTCAAAATGAATTTTGCACACAAGAAATGTGATAGTAAAAAAGAATATTTTCAGGTGCACAATTGAATTTATATATGCAAGAGTAACAATCGAAGATAAATTGTAATGTTAATTTTAATACTGATAATTTACAATGTTCTCGTTCTAATTATAGTGGTTTAAAATTGTAGAACTTCGGTATATCCTTTTTAGAACTGCGTTAGATTAATAGTAAATATGTGCAAAATAGAATTAACATATTTACTCACCTGCATATGAGTCATCTAATACCTATATTTAAAATTTTTCATTCGCATTGTAAATGTAATATTAATTGCAATGGTAAAAAATGAGCATACATTAGTTCTTCAATGAAGGGGTGGGGTTGGGGGAGGTGCCCAACACTAGAACTTGTCAGACTTAAAGCAATTAGATATTTATAACAAGAACGAAAAATCATGCGTCTAGCTTAGATTATGAAACACTTTCGAACACATTCAGAATAATATAACAAAATTTGAGACAACAACAAAATCTTTTAACAAAAGATGAAAGATGTCTAAATAAACAATTTATAAAATGCATTCCAAAACCTAATTTCGGAAATTACCATAAGTAGTCATAGAAACTAGCATAGAAACCATAGAGAATACCATAGAAACATAACCGAATATTTTTGTGCAGCGTTGTATATGATTCATAGATTCGTATGTATATTATAGTATGCTAAAAGTCAGCTCAATTCAATGCATAGCAGAATTGGAATTTTCCATTCAGCAGTTCTTGTCAATTAACGGAAATGCACTTGAGATCTCTTGTATAGCCCTGTATGTGGTCTATAAAATTTATGCACACCGAATAATATGCAAAAAAAATAGTTAAATTTTCAAACCAGTATCACAAATGAAAAAGCATTTCCAGCAATCATTCTTCATTGGCAGTACTGTAGCCAAATACTTTTGTGTGTCCCTGTAAATGAATGATAGGAAATGGTTAAAATTCAGCCAAAACACTTGGCTTGCGATTGAGGTTGAATAAGAAGAATAATTCGAATCCATATGAAATGCAATGACCTTTGGAATATTTGATATATCGTTTGGAATATTTCGATATATAATAAAGCTCTTCAAAGATTATTTCTCGTGATAAATCATAGTAAAGTCTAAATCCTGATAATAATTATAAAAAATCCTGATAATTAAATCTGATGATAATTAATTGTGCTTAAGTCTTGCAATATTTAATTTGTTTATTTATTATTTTAGTATTATATTATATTACTATTTAAAAAAATGTGCAAATTTGGGTCATGGATTTAACAAATTTGGCGATTTTTCGGAAAGTTGGCATTATTTTGGTAACCCTGCCAGTAATACATTTCAACAAAGACTCATTGTTGAAGCAGATACTGATTCACATATAGGAAATTGAACTACAATTGAGTAACCATTAATTTTATGTAGTGTTAACCTTAGTAGTGTTACTTTAACCATAAGTAGTGTTTTTGCGATGTCGTACGAATAGGTAGGGCGCTATGGGATAGGCCTTCCTTTGGCTCCACTTTAGGAGTAGAATTTTGAAAAATTCCGAAACGCATGTTTACTAATTTTAATTATACTATAGGCATTTCAAGTTTCAAGAGTTTATTTCCAAACGCTTTTTATCACACCTCAGAGATATATACAAATTTCAATGTATTTAAGACAGTATAATATCATTAAAATACATCGCAAACAATTTTTCCCTATATGACGTAATGTAACGGATTTCTTTTAAGTGCCCATAAATGCTACACACCTCATTTTTAATACTGAACATGCCACACTAGACAACAATAACCTATATTAATTTCATGGCAATCTGAGTGTACTTACGCGAGTTAGAGCACGGGAGACATACAATCAGACAGACAGACAAACCTAATTCTTAAACAGGTTTCAACTATGTTAAAAATAGTTAAAAAGTTTCGATATTTCCAAATCGCTTGAAAGTCATTCCAATATTTCGAATGGAACAGAAAACATTGAAATATTGTACGTGATAGTGTAACTCATATGAGATGTAAATTTCCAACTGGGCGAAAAATGTTCGGACCAGGATACGTGTTAGGGATCTGTTGGTTGAAGATGCTAATACTATGCCTGCCAACAGAGCTATCCCGAACGAATCTGGTCGACCTAATTCACCTAGCTAACCTTATTGATCATAGCATCTGGTCTGATATTTGAATCTGTTCAACAGAATAAATCGAAGATAATGAAACTCCAGTAAACGCTGGATACTTAATTACACTAGATTAATTTTAACACAATATTATGATTTGTAAATAAATCATAACTTTCACATTAATTTTGACATTTTTTGCCAAGTTGGAAATTTACATCTCAGACATTTTTCGCCCAGTTGGAAATTTACATCTCTGACATTTTTCACCCACACTGTAAAAAATGACAGATCTTATACAAATATGTAAGCTAATCACCTATAATGAAACAAAGATAAACAATGCTGTAAAAGTGATAAAACACCTTTATTTAGATTACAGCTCGTTTCATCGTGTCATCAATGGCCGTTATTTTCAGAATCTTTCATGACAAAAATATTTTCGCAAAAAAAAAAAAAAAAAAAAAAAAAAAAAAGCAATTTAACAAATTACAACGACTATTTGGAAAATGATTTTTTGAAAGACTAAAATTTAAGACATAAAAAATCGCACGAAGTTGATCATACATTACGTACGCCATTGATTAAACATTAACATTCCTGGACTCATCATGCACAAATTTTAAAAGAAATTTCAGTTTTACAATTTTCTGTACTGTAAATTTTTTAACTTCCACGGACCTGGTCCTACATTACGTACGCCATGGATTAAACATTAATATTCCTGGACCAATTTTAAATGAAATTCCATTCTTAAACTCCTAAACATCCCACAATATTACTTTTTACACCGTCGTATGGAGAAAAAAATTTACTCTTAGATGCAATTTGTTTCAAAGCTGTATCTCAATTTGTTTCTGAGTTATTAATTTTTTTTGTAGTGTTTATTACTTCTATGTCATAGTGGCAGCAGAAGTATCCATCTCTGTTGAAAGTAAAGGGAAATACAGATTACTGTATAGAACAATCAGAAAATGAATAAAATGCGGTGTTCAACTAATAAAACACTTCAGATATGTTTTTGATTTCCTACCCTGACCGAGGACAATAACCATTTTTCCAAATGGTTAAAAAAATTATTTCAATTAATTCAATAAATTAATTGAATTTAATTTTTTTAATTTGAATTTAAAAATTTGTTTGCAAAAATATTTCTGTCATGAATGATTTTGAAAATGTCGCTGTTTTTGCGTTAAAACGAGCATTAATCTAAATAAAGCTATTTTATCATTTTTACAGCATTTTTTTTGCTTTATGACACATGGTTCTTAATCTACAAAAATGTTATATAATCAAGAACGAAAATATGCAATAACCTCTTCCAAGTCACCGAAAATTCTGAAAAGCGTTCCTTTACTTTTAAAAACCCCAGAAAACTATTTATTTCAGAAATTTAAAGAAGAATTTATAAAAATAAATTTTTATCAGCTGCCCTTCATTTTTGGAAACTTTTCTGGTTAGCTTTTACAGTACAATAATTAATTTTCTGAAATCGGAATATCACTTTTTCGGATGCTGTCTGTTCTCAGGTAAATATTTTGCTATTCAGAAAACATGTTTGACAGACAAACATACAATATTAACAGCATTAACATTAATATAAAAATTAACATTATTTTGTTACAATTGCATGCCCAAATTAAGTTATGCAGCCGAAAATGTTTACTTGAGTATTGATAGAAACGGGTACAGAGAGAACTGATTAAGCAACTAGGAAATGTTTCTGAAAATGACGGGCAAAAAATAAAATTTGATTTTTGTAAATTCGTCTTTAAATTTCGAAAATAAATAGTTTTCTGATGTTTCTAAAGATAAATCAACACTGTACGGAATCTTGTTTGTCTCGGAACAGGTTATTATAAAGTGTGTCCACGTATAACCTGATAGACCTTTATTTTCGCAACCGTTGGTATTAGATTTATACTTCCAAATACAAAAATGGTTTAAATAAGGTATAGAATCATTTTTAAAGTGATTTGGGTCAAGAAAAATATTTATTAAAAAATTACGAAATTAAAATTTTTATAAGGCCCGCCGGTCCTATAAGTGATATCAGATGTAAATTTCCAACTGGGCGAAAAACGTCCGGACCAGGATTCGAACCAGGGATCTCTTGGCTGAAGCTACCAATGCTCTACTATCTGAGCTATCCCGGACGAATCTGGTGGAACGTTTTCACCCAGCTATCCTTCTTGATGATAGCATCTGGTCTGAAATCTGATTCAGCTCAACAGAATAAATCGCAGGTAATGGAACTCCAGAAATCGCTGGATACGTAATTACACTAGATTAATTCTAACACAATTAAAATTGGTAAATAAATCTAATCGGATGTAAATTTCCAACTGGGCGAAAAATCTCCGGACTAGGATTCGAACCAGGGATCTCTTGGCTGAAGCTGCCAATGCTCAACTATCTGAGCTATCCCGGACGAATCTGGTGGAATTTTTTCACCCAGCTAATTCAGATAGCTCAGATAGTAGAGAATTGACTTATATCACTGCACGACTTATATCACTTTTTTGCAACTCAAAACAGATGATTTCTGCTATGCTTTCAAGGTTCGTATATAAAGTACTTAAACTTATTTCAAGGTATCTGCGCTTTGAAAGAAATCGTACAACTATTACGATTCGGTTAACTTTTATTAGTTAAGTTTCAGATTAGTTAAAATATTTGTATTTTAACATATGTTTTATTTTGTAAGGTTTTGAGGCTAAGATTTCTTTTAATAAAAATTATGTTATTTTCAAATGGTTTCATTTAACTTGCAACGTTCGTCTTCCCAGTTTAAAATTTGTACACCGAACTTTAACTCACTTTCAAATGTCCGATCGAAGTTAAATTGTTCATACTGACTAAATCCGATGACAATGTGATGATGATTATGATTTTCGACGCTTACCATCTTATACATTATTATATTAGAGGATAACACAAAAAAAAAAAAATTCAGGTAGATTACCGTCAACAAGTTTAAGAAAGAATTTTAGAATAGATAACATAAATCTGCGATGGTTGTGTTTTTTAACATTTATAATTACGTTTTATGTATTTTTTATCGCTGAATAAAAATAGTACTTTCACTTTTAACCATCATGTCAGGATGTTTCGATTTCAAGGTTAAAAAATAGCGAAAAATCTAATACTAATAAAATAGATGTAAGACTTTTTTATACAGTTTAATTTTAATTATTTCAATAATTTATTCAATTTTTTGGCTTATACCGGGTTTCTTACAGCTAAACAGCTCAGGGGTTCGATGACGTTCGGAGGGGAGGAGGGATCAATTTTAACTTTGAGCTTTTCAACTTTGAGCTTTTCAACTTTGAAATTTGCTTTTTGAGAAAATTTCTGACGTGATGGTTTGAAATAAAGGTCATTTTCGGATTCAGCGCTAAACAATACATAAGAATCAATTTTCGAAAAATAAAAAGCATGGCACAACCCAAAATTTGAAAAACAATGTAATATAACACCATTTAAAAATATGTATCATTTTATAAATAATTGAGGCTGTTGTTTTTCATCCTTTTATTTAACAAAAATTCTGTTATTTGTATCCTCTTCTATGTTCAGTACAAATTTGTATATTTTGCAGTAATATGTCAGAATGATTAAAGATTTCAAATTTATATTACAATGCTAATTTTACTCTCAACCACTTCTTTAATATATCTCACGAAGTTATATTTCTACTAAATTTGTTAATGACCACTAATTTGCAGCAAAAAATATGCTCCAACTTTAAACAACTATAACTCCGTCAATTTTAATCGTAGAAAAATGGGACTTTTTTTTTACCTTAATTATTAGTGTAACAGGAAAATTTTACTAAATATAACTTATAGGACCGGGGGACCATATAAAAATTTAGATTCTTTAATTCTTCACAAAACTTTTTTTCGCTTCAAACGTTTTTATATTAATTCTTCACCTAATTTTGACCACTTTTGTAATTTGAAGTATGCATCTAGGACCAACGGTTGCGAAAATAAAGGTCGGTCAGGTTATACGTGGACACACTGTATATTTACGTTTATGAATATTATACATTTTTGTAGATTAAGAAACATCTGTCATTTTTACAGTGCAGTCGGAAATGTACACCTCATGTTATTTATTTACCAATTATAATAATTGTATTAAAAATAATCTAGTGTTAATGTAACTATTACGTATTAAAAGTATAAATACGTAAGCAGAAAATATGCGATTCTTTAAACTAACCATTCACAATTATATTTTAAGAGTTTATGTTACAAATATTTCTAAATTTGATACATGTTTTTAGTAATTTTTCATTGTTAGTTATTTTTAATTTTCATGTCAAAGCTGCAATAAAAATAACTTCCTAAAATATTATAGTTCGTAATACATTATTAGGATATAAAAATAACCAACAATTTTAAAGAACTAATGATAATATTATTTATAATTAAGGAGGAAAAAGTTATTACTTATAATCTAATGTTTTATGCAAAAATCTGAATATTCATAGTTTTAATTTTTTTATTAATATCTTTCCATCAATATTTCCTCTAAATAGCACATGCAGATCTATCCCCGAAAGCGTAACGAACAAATGCATTAAATGTTCATCTCCAGGTAATATTTGCATAAAGCAACACTTATGACACCGCAACCACAAATCGAGACTCCCAGTGCAATACATTTACAGCGAGATTATGATCATTAGTGTAAGTTACATTGCGTTTGGAGAGAGATTTCAGAGATTTGGTCATTACGCAGTAAAAATCTGAAACGAACTTTTCATACTAAAGATGATTTAGCATCTGTACGTGTGATTATGAAAACTTCAGTTTGTGTAAGTAGAAAAATATATGATTTGTAGTCTGAAAGGAAAATATAATTTCTTACGGTAAACAACATCATTAATACTTTTTTTCTTAAACTTTTAAACAAGGAAAAAGGAATTATGATAAAATAAGCAATAAAATAAATATTTGTCTTTAATTCGGATTAATCGTTTAATATTAAATAATTTCTGGAAAAAAAAAACCATTCTAACAAGATTATAGCGTGGCAATTTACCTATCTATATTTAATGTCAAATTCCCATATTGTACTGAAGGATAATCTGTGAAAACATTATATGACATGCATGTTGTGTCAAGAAAATGTGTTTAGCGTGTTATTTTTATTAATTCATATAACGGAAGAAAATGGCCATTAATAAATAGGTTTTCATAATTGAGAAATAGACCCAGATAGCCGAAATTCGAGAATCAGTGTGACAAAAATACCAAGTGAAGTTTGGTCACAAAAAAAGCCCATAGATCAGAAACGGCGGAACAATGGCACACGTGCCATAAGTGGCACGCTGCAGATTACTTTTGGCATGGCATAGGTTCAGGTTCTGCATCAAAATAAAGTAGAATTTCAAAAAATGCTTTAATTGTCATTGTTTACCACAATTCGATTAGTTCGGTTGGTTGTCATTCTCATATAGACTGAAGAAACTGAAATATAACTTAATGTATCCCAATCTAGCTCAATATTGCCTAACAAAATTTTAAGAATAAGAAATAATTAGGAGTTTATCGTTAAAGAGATATTAAAAGGCAATACAAGCAAAAATGCCGAAGATAAAATTATAACAACTTGGAATTCAACTCCAGACACTAAAAGCTGTAGATTTTGGAGCTTGCTATTCTTTTCTCAATCAAATGATAAATGATTTTTAAAAATTTCAACTTAAAACATCTTTTTAAAAGAGTCCAATTCAACTTGCATTCTCTTAAAAATTAAGAAGTTGATATAAGTTATTTGGCATCTAAGGTGTGACAACAGAAATATTTTTTAAATAAATTTCTAAAGTATAACATCAAATATTACCCATATTTTTTAATGATAAAAACAAAATGTTTCAGTAATTTCGATTCATTATTATTTGATCCATTAAAATTTTTAATTGTTGGTGCATTATGAGGGCGTAAAATATATTTCTGGAATTTTTGGCAAGCAGATGTGAAAAGGTTCGCATACATTTCCTTCGGATAAATTTTCTTCTTTGGCAAGCAGCTCAGTAGTATAGTTGGCAGCATGCTGGATTTTAGATTTTTATTTGTGAGATCAAATCCCGCCCCGACGTATTTTTCGGACCGAAAATTTTCATCAATTATTTCAGAACCGTAATTGAAAAAATATGTATATAAATTGAAATTTACAAAAAATATAAATTAAATGTATGTTTTGTAGCATGTGAGAGCATTTTTAACAACAGAATTTTGCATGTTTAAATATATAATTAAAAGTAAACACAGCAGGTATATTTATAAGTCTATCGACCAGAATTATTTTTTTTGTTGTTATTTAAAATTATTTACAGTAATTTATATGATTAGCTATTATTTTTCACAGAGAAATAAATTAAAACTCGTGATATAAATGCGTGAATGATTATATTATTTTAATTTGCTTCATCATGAAAATATTTTAAATATTTGATATTTTTTTTAAATCTATTTTTTAATTCCTAATACGACTTTTTTTATTTTTGGATTTTTGGTTTTGTAATTATTACCTACGTAACAACTATTTTAGGCAATTCAATATCTTTTTAGAATTTATTTTTAAGCACATAGACAGTTACTTTAACTATAAGCATAAGAATCCAAAATTATAAAAATTGAAAAGTTAAAAAGTTAGTTGTTAAAAAGCGATACATTTATACATTATTAAGATAATCGAAAAATTACAATTTAAAAATTAACGCAGCGTGTTATAATTCTATATAACGCATTTTAATTTATTTCACTGTAAAAAATAGAAGCTAATTTATGTAAATAACAGTAAATAAATTTTAAAATTTCCTAAATTTTATGCTCTATAAAAGTTGCAATTGACTTTTTTTTTTTAGTTTACTATTATTATTATTATTATTATTATTGTTATTTATTTTATCTTTACTTTTTATTAAATATATAAACCTGCATAGATTCAAAATTAAAATTTTATTTATATAACTAAACTGCATTATATGAACATATTAAAGAAGAAAAAATTTTGAATTCCGAAAAAAAATTACTATTATTCTAATACAATTATTCTAAGTAAAAATTGAGAATCCCAGACTTTAAAAAATCCTATTAAAAACATAAGAGCATATTTTTAATAAACCATAAACTATAGGAAGTATTTGCATGAGAAAAGAAAATGAAAATAATATACTTGTTCACGTATTTTAATTTATTTATCTATTGAAAATATTAGCTAATCATAGACACAACTGTAAATATTTTTAAATAACAACAAAACATTTATGGTATATAGACATGTAAATATTCCTATTTATTTTTAATTTTTTTATGTATTTAAACATGCAAAATTTCGTAGTTAAAAATGTACTTATGTTCTACAAAACATACATTTAATTTATATTTTTCGTAAATTTCAATTATTATACATATTTTTTCAATTGCGGTTCGAAAATATTGATGAAAATTTTCGTTCCGAAAAATAAGTTCGAGCGAGATTCGATCTCACAAAGAAAACTGTAAAATCCAACATTGTGCCAACCATATTACCGAGCCGCTTGCCAAATAGAGAAATCTATCCGGGTAAAAACAGTAGCGTAAACTTTGCAACCTATTTTCTCCAGATACCCTGAGGATCGGGCTTTATGACTGTCATATTTTATATACCAACTATACTCTATCGAGACACAAACGTTCATCACATTTGGTGACTCCAACCTCGGGCCCTCTCCTTGTAAATGAAGGGATGGGAAAGATATTAGCTGGCCAAAAAAAATTTATTTTAAAAATTGCTACCAGAAGACTTATTATTGATTTTGTCAATAATTTTACAAAATACATGCTTATACGCTGTAGAATTTTTTTACCAAGTCACATACAGTTCACTGTGCTGACCATTAATGTCAAGTACGGATTGAAATAGCAAAATAGCATGTTCAACAGTAACGCGAAGCAAAATCTTGGAAATGTTGCGTGCGTTATGGACAGCAATGTTCATGATTTCTGCAATCTTCCGTTTGCAGTTATTGCACACCGCGATTTATTTTCAAAGCTTTAAACTTCCGTAAAGCTTACGGCGAGGAATCACCATTTTGGCTAACGAGTTTCATAAATAAAAGCCGATCATATAAACTTTAGGGCATTTTCAGTGGAACAGGCATGATACTGACGAGAGATCATTGCAGTTTCTTCTTTGACTTTTTCATTGTGCGGTGGAAGATACATCACGCGATTGCTGAAATTTACATATATGCCAAAATTTTATTAGAAAGCACCCTCTGTCGGATATTTTTGACATTTTTTTTTTATTAAATGTCTGTCGAATCTCTTCATTTAGACGTATTCCAATTTTCCCATTTTTCAGTTGAATCAATTGTTTTAACCTCTTCAGTTCCGAAGCTAAAATAATAATACAAATGCTTATTCATTGTTTTTTTTTCAAACAAAATGACATCGTAAATGATAGAAAAAATATCTTTTCTGAAATTGATTCTTTAGTCGCTTAGTAAATTTAGGCTCAAAAATATGGATCTAAAACTATAAATCTCCTTAAAAAACATCCCTTTAATAACCATTAACCTAAATTAAAGCAATCACAAATTTAAGAGCTTTAAAGAAGTAAATAATCTACAAATACTCAAAAAATTTTATTGAAAAAGATTTAAGTTAAATACTTATGAAAATTTCATACTTCCTTGGTCATACTATCTTTTGGGCATTTTTAGGCATTTTGCAAACTCAGGTGAAAATAACACTTATTTTATGTTGGAATCAGCTTAGATGCTGTTATTTATTCATTAGTTTTGAACGCAAAAGACATTCAGCTATTACAAAGTGATGTGAATATGTAAAAAAAATCAGACATTTTAGTTTTCATAAGGAAAAGAACACAGGTCCCCCTACGGGCACCCAGGGACCGAAGAGGTTAAGTATACACGGCTCTGAGTAGGTAAACTTTATTTTTGTACCTCCTGTTGTTATGCACATGCACATATATTGGTTTTACCATCAGATTTCGTGAATTAGAATATTTGTTTTATGGGATAATGAAATAGTTTAGAAAGTTGGCTGCAATTAACGAGTACTTATTTTTATGACGAAGTTCATAAATAGTAGTAGATAGACATTTTCAAAGATAATTTAATGAAAATTAAGATAACAATATAAAGGTAAAGCGTGAGAACGTCCAATAAACATCATTGTAGTAACGGAATTCATCAATTTGTCTTGCGTTATGTTAAATGAATTATATGGCAAATTAGTATGTTTAAACTTAAAATATAAGAAGTACATAACAATATCGTGTTATATAATATTCAAACAATCACAATTTTATTATGTAGGTAAATAACTTTAACTTTTGCTCGACCTATGCATATAAAATAAATTCTAGAAATAAATCTCCATTCTTAATCAAATGTATACTGAAGGGACTCATTAAGCAGGTAAACATAAAGTGTCGTACGGGAGATTACAGCAACCAAAGAAATATGCATAATGAAACGAGGTCTTTCACTAATTCCCACTTTATGTCTGTATGCAGCTTTGTTAATGCTTATTTCTAATGCGGAATGGTTATTTAGAAATATGTTTTTTGTAGACATATAACTGTTCATCATAGCAGAAGTGCAAATTTTCATTCTTAATCAAATGTACGCTAAAGAAACTCAAATAAAGCAAGTCAAAAATTGTATGTCAAACGTGCCAAATGAGATGCGTACTATAACTAACTAGTTTTATAAATATTCAGATCTTAGTGCAATAACTGTTGCATTCTTACAAAATCTGCATGAATACAAAATTTATTACACTTGTATATGTTGAATTCAGTAATACGGAAATAATGGGAGTCCGTCTTAAATAGAGATAATCAACATGGCATTGAATTAGTTACTTATGATAGGATTTAATAGAATGAAGAAAACTTTTATTAATATCTTTTTAAGTTTTGATTCGAATTTCATAAAATTTAAAATGACTCGACAAAATTCTGAAACGATTATATATATTAAATTTCAAACCATTCGGTTTGGTATTTTTTGCGCTGTTATATGCGGACAGTCGGACGTTGCCAAACGACGAATATAAGTGCGACGTATTTATATAATTACGAATGCACATTTAAGGGGGTAGGATACCTTTGAACATGTCGAAAAAGTAAAAAAATATCACTATGTTCCAAGTTTCAAAACTTGTATAACAAGTCAAAAATAAAAATCAAACTTCATTTAAATATAAAGCTCATATTTAAATTTATATTTAAAATATATATGTATACTTGTAAATTCATAAATAAATATTGAAATGATAAGTTAAAAAATATATGATAATAAGAGAGAAAAATTTTGGTAAAATCTCAATATAAGCATATAAAGAGGAACTTTTGGTGAAAATAAATACATAATTTATATTAAAACCAGAATATCTGTAAAAAATATTGAATAAATTATAAAATTATCAAAAAAATAAAAATTTTCACTTTTTAACAAATATTTTCAAAGAACAAAAACAAGAAAAATAAAATCTTACCTTTTTCTGGTTTTAAGTTGTAGATAATACAGAAATGAATATGTGGTAAAAATTTCTTTTGATTGCCATGCATAGTGTTTTAATAACATTGCGCGCAGTATCAAAATTCATCGTTTTGAATAAACGCAACGCGAAGTTTAATTTCCCTATGTAGTCTTAACATGTAGTCTTAATAAAACTGCCATAATAAGTAAATTAATGGGAATTTTTTAATGCGGTTTTCTGCATATTGCTCAGAAATGATTACGGAATCAAAATATGTATTAAAAAAAACTTCGAAAATTTGGAAGGCTTAAAGGTAACCTACACCCATAAATGTAAAATGCACAATGCAACAAGAGATGCTAAGAATTGTCATGTAACTTAGGTATGATTTGTAAATATCCCATTCATAAATGCAGAAAACTTTATATATCAATATTTAATGCGACAAAATGACTTTCTGTACTTAAATATAATCTAAAAAAAAATAAAATATTACCTTTTTCTGGTTTTAAGTTGTAGATAATACAGAAATGAATATGTGGTAAAAATTTCTTATATGTAGTCAAAAGTTTGTAGTCAAAAGTGTATCAAGAGTTTTTCTGAAATAACCTCATGATGATTCTGCAGGGTTTTCTTACAAAAATAAAATAAGTTTTAAATTCAAAATTAAAATTGATAAATTTTAATACTTCAAATTTATTTAACTGTTAAAAAATTATCAGAAAGTCTATAAATAAGATCATTATAATAATAAAAATCAGAAAAATTACAAAAACGTATAGAGGGAATTAGGTTATAATGGAATACTATTTACATTTTAATTTGAAAGTCAACTTAAAAAATGAAGATGTATAAAATGTTAGTTATAAAATTTGATTGTTTCATGACACATTTTTAATGCACTTAAAGTGGAAGAATATATATGAATGTCAAATGACCACACTGGTATTCTTTTACTTATTTAATAAAAACTAAATTAAATATAAGTATTTACAAGTGGGCTTTGGAGTTTAAAAGACGCGATCGAGTCACCGCACGACCGTATTCATCCTGGCAACAGGAGGGTCTGAAGTCGTCTGTTTCACACAAAGCATTTTGGACAGTATTTAAGTAAAATAATTGCTGATCAAGCTACATCTTAACAAGGAAATTGTGCAGGGCGGCTAATTTTCTGCTATGACGCCAAACGTTGACATTACCCTTTTCCTTTATAAGGAACGTCTGTCGTCTCAGCGCCATTGAATGTTGATTCTGTTTGTTGATATGCCATGTGTCGTTGTTTCTAAATGTTTTATGCATCACTGCTATCGGCTGATGACCTAACCCGTCTCTGACATTAATATTTAGCTTTTCAAAAGTTACACTTTTTTTATATTGGCAACAAGGCGGGTAACATGGAGTAGGGTCATGAGTAATATTAAAATTGCAAGAAAATTATCTGCTTAAAAGTGTTGGGTTTAAAGGCGAGCGAACATTTTTTTATGCGCATTATATCTGCGCACTGCCAGTCTTTTCCCCCGGCGCACTCAGTCTGGGTGCGAACGATAGAAGAGTGTAGACGTAAAAATTATTCTGTGTGAAGTTATTATGAAAAAGTAATCTGTGTGAGAAATTTATCTTTAAATTAATTGTTATGTGTTTGTGCAGTGTTTTCGTTTAATAAACTGTTTGTTCTGTCAACATCCACGGACTTAGTGATAATTAATATTAGTGAAAGAACAACAAAATGGTAGCAGTTCGCGGTTGATATTCTAAATCGAAATTAGTTTTGTTAAAAGAAACCATGGGCAAGTTAAACGTCCCCGAATTAAACGGAACTAATTATTTTATATGGAGTCTAAAAATTAAAGCTGCTTTAAGCCTTTAAAGGATGGATACTTTCATATCCGAAGTAAAAGCAGAAGGGCTGAGTGAGAAGGATTCTGCCGAATAGGACCAAAAAAAATAGCGATGCCGTCGCATATATAAAGCTGTCATTGTCTGATGAACAGGCGCTACAGTTTGTAGCAGAAGAAAATGCGAAATTATTATGGGAAAAAATAAGATCGACTTTTACCGGTCAAGCAGAAGATAGAAGAATAGATGCCGGCAACGAGTTAAAGAACTTAGAAATAAAGTCAAATGAATCTGCAAATGATTATATAGCCAGAGCTCGAGGCATCTCAACAAAATATCAAACACTTGGATTGGCTATAACAGATAGAGAACTTGTATTCTACACGGTACGAGGTCTGAAAGGAAAGTTCTCGAAAGTGAGAGATATATTAAAGACTCAACGTGAGAAAAGTATGGATGAAGTACTAGAAATTCTTCGGGAAGAAGAACTGACGAATACCGCTCGTTCTGAAGGGACCGCCGCTGAAGTATTCTACTCCAGGAAAAATAAAAGTCCGAGACTTTGTTACATTTGCAGACGTCCGAATCACATAGCCAAGGATTGTTTTTACAGGAATAATATTTCAAAAAATGACAGGTCCAATGGAAATCGACAAAGAAGAAAAACGCACCACGATGTAAATTATCCAGTTAAGGACAGAAACAATTCGGTACTGACTGTTTCATCTGAACAATGTGAACTATGTGATAAAATATGGTTATTAGACAGCGGGGCCATCTCGCATATGTGTAAAGATAAAATATGGTTCATTAATCTAATTCCTGAAGAAAAGGATATCTATCAAGCAGGTAAAAATTCCAAAATAATTTCGAAGGGTACAGGTACGGTATCATGTAATACGGTAAGTAAAAATGATTCTATACATTTGACAATAAACAATGTTAGTTTTGTACCAGATTTGAGATATAATTTATTATCTGTTACTGCTTTAATGGATAAGGGTTGTAGAATTACTTCTGAAAATAACTGTGTGCTAATTTTTGACAAATATAATAAATTTCTAACTAAGGCATTTAAAAATGATAATCGATTAGAGATTAAACTTCAACCTGCCTATAATTCTGAGTGTAATTTTACTGATAAGAGTGCTAGTCTGTTATGCCACAGTTCATAATTATGAACTGTGGCATAACAGATTGTGTCATTTAAATTCAAAATATATGTTAAAAATGAAAGAGTATATAGATCTTAAAGATGTAAGTGTGTCTGATTTTAAATGTGATACATGTGACATAAGTAAAATAACCAGGAAAAGTCATCCAAATATTGATATTGACCAAAGTTCTGACATTATGCAATTGTTTCATTTGGATTTATGTGGCCCGATACAACCCGAATCGCTTGGTGGGGCAAAATATTTTATGGTACTAGTGGATGATTTTTCTGGAATGTATTTTACTTATTTCCTCAAAAGTAAAAATGAAGCATTTGATGTATTTTATAAATTTAAAGCTAAATATGAAAATCTTATGGGTAAAAGAATTAAAAAAGTGAGAAGTGACAATGGGCTCGAATTCGTAAATACGGAATTTGACAATTATCTTGCTAATGCAGGTATTTTTCACGAAACAACTGTCCCATATAACAGCGAAGGCAATGGAAAGGCTAAAAGAGCGAATAGAGTTCTATTAGAAAGGGCTAGGTCTTTATTATATGAAAGCGAACTTCCCACCAAATTCTGGGCAGAAGCTATCAATTGCACTACACAGGTATCTAATATAGCACCCCGTAAAGGAAAAGAAAAACTCCCCTTAGAAATTTGGACAGGTAAAAAGCCCAATTTAAATTATGTAAGAAAATTTGGTTGTTTAGCTTATTTTCATATTCCTAAAACAATGAGAAATAAATTCGATGTACCAGGAAGAAGTGGAATTATGTTAGGATATGCTAGAGATAGGAGGGGATATCGTATTTATGATATAAAAAATAAGAAAGTGATTGAGGAACGTTCTGTTAAGTTCAATGAAACTATAAAGGGAAGTAGATATTTTGGATTAAGTAAATTTTCCGAGTGTTGGGATATTGAACCGCTAATAAATAAAAATTTTCCGGAAGAGAATGAAATTCATGAAAATCAAAAGAATAAATCTCTCAATTTAGAAATTTCTGACACAAGTAAAATAAAAAACGGTTGCGCAACCCCATTAACAAAACTTAATTTGTCTCCAGCTAGACATGAAGGTGCGGAGAAAAGGAATCGAAACAACAAAATAAAAGACCGAAGTGAAAATATGACAGAAGCTCGAAGGTCAGAAAGATTGAAAAGTAAATATTCGTCAGCTAATTTAACTGATAATGTCCCGAGCAATTATTTAGAAGCAATAAATAGTGTGAATTCACGTGATTGGGGAATAGCTATGAAAAATGAATTGGATTCTTTAATTAAGCATAATGTTTGGGAAATCGTTGATATGCCAGAAAAAACGAAATTGATTAAAAGTAAATGGGTCTATGCTTTAAAAGAGGGCGACAGTAAGGAAATAAAATATAAAGCCAGATTAGTGGCAGCTGGATTTAATCAAATTAAAAAGAAAGATTATACTGAATCGTATTCACCTGTTGTAAATATTGAGTCATTTAGATTACTAATTGCACTTGCAGCTAAATTAAATTTGATTGTTAAGTTTTTTGATGTAAAAACAGCATATTTATACAGTGATTTGGAAGAAACTTTATGTATGTCACCACCACCTGGATATGAAAAACTGATAGGGGTTAATGAAGTTTGTAAACTGAAAAAGAGTATTTATGGATTACCCCAATCGGGTAGAAATTGGTATTTAAAAATAAAAGAGGAACTTGGTAATATTGGATTAAATCAATTAGCTTCTGATAACTGTGTATTCATTAAAGTTGAAAATGATAACATTTTTATATTATGTATGTATGTAGACGATTTAGCTATATTTTGTAATAACCAAATAATGTATGAAAATATTGTTTCTAAAATTAAAAATGTATTCGAATTGTACGAAAATAAGAATTCTAAATTTTTAGGTATAGAAATTGAAAAACATGAAAAAGGTATAAGTTTGTCACAAGTGGAATATATTGAGTCATTGTTGGTAAAACATAATTTAGAAAATTGTAAATCTGTGAAAACACCTATTTTTAAAGGTGAAGATAAAAGTTTTCCTCCAACAAATGAATTGTTTAACATAACTATGTATCAGGAAATTATTGGTGAACTTTTATATTTAGCCAATAGAACACGCCCTGATATATCATTTGTCACAACTTATTTGTCTCAATTTAATCACAAACCAGAGAAAAGACATTACATTTTGGCTAAAAGAGTATTAAGGTATTTAAAAGGTACAAAAGACAAAAAATTATTTTACAGCAACGAATTTGGGTATTTAAATAGTAGTTCAGATGCTAGTTGGGGAAATGGAGAAAATGGAAGGTCTTTTTCAGGAGGAGTTGTATTGTTAGGAAAGTCATTAGTATCTTGGAAATGTCGTAAACAAAAAAGTGTTAGTCTTTCTACATGTGAAACAGAATTATTTTCTATTTCAGAAATGTGTAAGGATATAATATGGACTGTAAACTTATTGTCTGAGTTAAATTGTAACCAATTTATAAAAGATGCCATAAATTTAAGCACTGATAGTCAAGCAGCAATACAGTGGATTAACCCTAGAACTACCAAAAATTTTACTCAAGTTTTATAAAAACATTCTACACCAGAATTTTTACTTAAAACTATTTAATTTGTTTATTTAACTTATTATTGTCTGATTTATAAATTTAGTTTGTTTTGAAGAAATTTCTGGTTTGAATAAATATTTTGAATGTACATGTCGGGTCCATTGTACCCTTCTGGTAGACAGAGGGTTAAATGTACAAAATCCTCAAATAAATCTAGGCACATGAACTTAAGATTTCATTTTGTCAGGGATTTATTGTCAGAAGGTATTATTTCATTGGAATATGTTCAAAGTGAACATATTATTTCTGATTTCCTTACTAAAGGTGTAAATGAAGATAAGTTGTTATATTCTATGGAAAGTATTTCACTATTATGATATGTGTAATTATTGTATGTAATTTGTGTGACATTTTTGTATGTATATGTATTTTTTGGAATTGTTTAAAGAGAAAAAAAAAATGTATCTCTCGCAGGAGGGGTGTGTTGGGTTTAAAGGCGAGCGAACATTTTTTATGCGCATTATATCTGCGCACTGCCAGTCTTTTCCCCCGGCGCACTCAGTCTGGGTGCGAACGATAGAAGAGTGTAGACGTAAAAATTATTCTGTGTGAAGTTATTATGAAAAAGTAATCTGTGTGAGAAATTTATCTTTAAATTAATTGTTATGTGTTTGTGCAGTGTTTTCGTTTAATAAACTCTTTGTTCTGTCAACATCCACGGACTTAGTGATAATTAATATTAGTGAAAGAACAACAAAAGGAATAACCAAAGTTATTTAATGAGTAAACCTTAGTACAACATCTATAAATCATCAGTGTCTTTGAAAAACTGTTTTAATTTTTAGAGTCGTCTTGAAACAGTTGCCTAGCTCATATTCTATATTACCCGACACACCATTTTGAAAAAAAAAAAAAAAAAAAAAAAAAAAAAAACATAGCCATTTCACTCATCAAAGGGTTATTATAAAGGAAAACTGTAATAACTTGTTAACACAGCAATAAATATAACTGTTCAACTTTATAGTGAACTTTGTTACCAATACGAATTAATAATTGATACTAATTTTGTAAAATTTACCTATAAAAAACTGCTAAAATTGAAAAGGACTGTTTATTTAACCGTGTCGATTCAACAATAGTTATCCAAACAGAACTGCACTGTAAAAAAAAATGGTAACGTTCCATGCAAAATTCAGGAACGTTTCGCCTTTTCTCAGGTTTTCAGAATAATTTAGCTCTTTCCTGTGAAATTCTGGTTTTCTTATCTGAAACGTTCCTGAACAAAAGTTGGAAACAGCAAAACGCTGCGGCCGCCATTTATTATTATTTGCTATAATCCGTTGCTCGCGCGCGAGTGTCGAAAACGAATTCCTTAAATGAATGTAAAAAAATCAATATGGAATGCAAATAAATCAATAGACGACATAATCCTTTACGTCTCTATTGTCAAGACAATTCATATGAAAATACAATACCTCTGTGACATCGCTAAGAGGTTATCTCTCGTACTTGTCTGTGGAATGTTTAACGAGCAGACCGTGTAAAAAAAATACATCTATTATTTGGATCTCCATTAACCAGGGGACCATCAAACATGATTCTCACCGATTTTGATTAATTTAAAGTATGTTTTAGAGTTCTTATCTCTAATTATTCTTGTGAAAGGATTTCTTCAAATGGGCCTTAGATTTTCAGAAATTAGATGCCGAGGTTTAGCATACGTTTAAAATACCCATTAGTTTGCAGCTCTCAACGTGTCTTTCGTGGTGTGGACGCAGAAGGCTCGCACGCCACCCGTAAGGCCCGAGTTCGATGCTACCTCTTGACTTTTTTTTTCTTTTTTAATTAATTTTATATTTTAACACTTTATTACAATTTGCTTTAAATTTGATATATATTTGACACTTTGAATTGCTGCAAATTTGATTTTTTTTTTTCGGAAAAAATATACAATTACGTTTAGGTTTTTTTTTTCATGAAAATTTATATGTATTTTATCTAACTTGTAAACTATCATAATTACTGACGAAAATCCAAAATATTTATGTCTAGATTTTTTTTCTAATTATTATTTACATTTATATATTTTTATATTTTAAGCAAAGTTCAGAAACGATATATCATATATATATATTTACTTTATTGAATTTTAACTGACAATTTAGTTTTTCGTGTAAATTATAAATAATAATTTTGATGTCAATTTCAAAATATTTTTTCATTCTAACAAATAATGATAATAAAGCAAAAATTGTCAACTGGAAATGTAAAAATCGTCTGCGGATCCCGCATGCTGTAAAATGTCAGTAATGTTTTGCTGTCAACAGAAATATTCCTGGTATTTCGCAGGAAACTTACTGGCATTTCTGTAGAAAGTTTTTAACATATACAGTTAAGTTCCAGTCATTTTCAAGAAATGTTTCTTGGAAATAATGGGCAACTCAGCTGCCCATTTTTTCCCAGGAACGTTGCGGAATTTTTTTTACAGTGTAATTACAGTACCTCATGGGAGTACAAGGCAGGCGTATGGCAGATTTACGCTTATCTGCAACATATGCGCCATATGCTTGTATGCGCATTATATTGAAGTATACCATATTATCCAATCATTCCATAATACTCGATCTTACTCTACTTATATTTTGTAATGATCTTAATTTTTTTTTAAAAGGTATCAGTAATATAATTTAAACAGCATTTTACAGAAAAACTATTTATTTGCGGCACATAATTCATTAATCGACCTTATTATGATTTCATTGCGATTTTTTAGCCCCCAGTAGGCTATTTCTTTCTCCCTCCCGTTGATGTGTCATGTCCGAAAAATAACGTTATGCTGTATAAGCAGCCGTAAAACAAAGCAGATGTATCATTGTACTGTTAAATACTCTATAGCATTTTTTTAATTCTAAGCATCGCACATTTTCAATTTGTATACTCTCGTGTAGGAAAAAAATAGTACTTTTAAATGCGATTTGTTTGAAAACTGCATCTCCATTTATTTTTGAGATATTAATTTTTTTGTGGTTTTTAGCACCATTTCTTTAATATTGTCAACTCAAGTACTCCATTTCTGTAGAATGTAAAGGAAAAATAGTTGAAAAATAGCTATTATATCTTTTTGTTTTCATTTTCTCATAGATACTGAAAAAAATAATGTAATTAAAATACGTACTATTTTGAAAAAATATAAATGAATAATTTCTGACCAAACATGGAGCTATTATAAACTAAATTTAATTTTAAGTATCTATATTAATATTACAAACAAGTGAAGGCATATTAATCATGAGATAGCCGATTTTTTTTATCCAGTTTCTTGAATGACGAAATCTCTTTTTTTTTTTTTTTTTGATTTGTGTATTATTCAGCGGTAGTCACGTCCTATGCATATTTTACTGTAGATGTTATTTAAGACTGGATCGTAAAAGAGGAATTCTTTAGCGGATGTGGATGACGTCATTTTATATAAAATAAAAGAGCGTGTTTGGAGTCTTAAAACTGAACATTCTATATTTATATACATATTTTTTTTTCATTGTGGGCGACACTAAATTCTGAAAAAAGCAGAATTCCTGTTTTCTAGTTTGTTTAATTCGTTTGAAATCCTACTGCTGGCAAATAATAATGCAAAAAAGAAACAAGATGTAATTGAAAATATGTTATGAATGCATATCTAAATCATCACAGCCAAATTTTAAAGCCCTATTTAAATTATGTAACACGAATTTTTCTGCAGTGAAATATCTTTTGTTAATGGTAATTTTCATCCAAAAATACCCTCTCTTCTCGAAGGTTTAACAGCGATAAATCCCTTTATTGAATATGTACTTCACTTGGTAAGAAGATAAAAGTAGCTTTATTATGTATTACTTCATTTTTTATCACAATGAACTTTTATTACAAGCTAACTGTAATAAGTGTTATCTAAAGTAAGTGCTTTTATTAGTAGTGTTCATGCATTTTACAGCTCCAACGATGCTAATCATTTAGCTAGGCAGAATATCATTTAAGGTTTACATTTCTATACTATGAAGAAATGATATTTAATTTTTTTTAAATCTTTTATTTAATATTTTATTTCAAACGATTTATTTTTATATTTTCATTACCTTCTTTTGTTACATTTATAAAATTACATGACTCATAATGATTTTGTTTCACGCAAAACCTTTTTTATAGAATACCATCGTTATTATTATTTTTATTATTAGAGATCCACCGAAAATTCGGTTTCATTTTCGTATTCGGCCGAAAATTTGAATTTCGCCTGAATTCCTTCGGAGAATCTTGAGGTTGAATCTTCGGAGATATCCGCTCAAACTATTTATTGCTACGAAATTCGTTGTTTTTTATTATTATTCATGACTGTATCAAGACGTGAATACAAAATATAAAGAAAGCAATGCATAGATAACTAAACTTTTTCACTTGCTGATTGAAAGCTGTAGACATTACAGTAATAGAAAATTGTAAGTTTGAAACCGCAGAAGTGTTTCGAATACCCTTTGAGAAAGTTCTAATATAACAGATGATCATTCACAGAAATCATTATAAAGATAAAGAGGTGTGTATATATAAAACTAAAATATTTTTAATTAAAGGAAATTCTTAGAAAATCTTTCTGTGTCGTTCATGAATTAATTACGTTTTATTTTATATGAAAATATAAAGTTTTTGGTCTAAGGCACAGAGTGCCAATTTGAAACACACGTACAATTAATTATTAATTATGTATGTTTAATAAATACGTATAATTAATTAATAATTATGCATATTTAATAAATACGTATGATTAATTAATAATTATGTATATTTATGCATGTATTAATTGCTTTAATTTATACAATTTAATTACTTAAAAATTTTTTGGGACAATTTCGTTTTCGTTTTCGACCGGAAATAGGAGGATCACTAAAATTCGGTTTCCGTTTCGACCTTAAAAACCTGTTTTGGTCGATCCTTAATTATTATTATTATTATTGTAGGACGAGACTCCACGATAATATCAAGCCTTGATTAACAGGCACCATTCACATATACTGACACGAAGGAACGAAAAAAAACAAAACAAAGAATATCATTTACACTTAGTTATTGCCGTAGTTTGGCACTCGTTAAGTACCCTACATAATCGTTTAACAAACAATTCAATCTCAGTTTTAACGTCGTTAAATACATCGTAGTAAATCATAGAACACGATTATGCTTCTTTTAGTACGTCGTCACTCGAATCGCATTTCACGTCGTTCTATTATTACTTGCTCCAGAAAACAAAGACGTTCCTTAATCTCGAAAGAGTGTTATTTTTCATACCACGCAATAGTAGTGCCAACTGCATCTTACTTGCTATGCAGGTGTATCTCGGAGTCCCCAGATTATTAGTGTTATTAGGATTATTCTTATCATTATCTTAATATTATCACTGCTATTATTATTATTATTATTATTATTATTATTATTATTATTATTATTATTATTATTATCCTTACTATTATTCTGCTTCTTTGAATTTTTTATTCACTTCTATTTACTTATTTTAAATATAAATTAGCGCTTTTAAGTTCTTTTTGTTCGTCTATCTGCGTGTAGTATTTTTCAACTTGTATCATGACCCTAATTATACAGAAAGTAATTATAAATATTGTTTTGCATAAAACGTGTAGTCAGGTGTTTTCATATTATTCATATGATCTCCATTGTGACGTCAGATTTACTCTGTATCCAATTCAGTGTTTAAGCAAAATGATATTGATCATGTTTCGCCACAAATTTAATGATATTGTGGTTTCAAAAATTATATGTATGTAATTGCAAAACAATTCTTGCACACTAAAGCACAGTTTTTATTTTTACCATACATAATTGTGCTAAAATTATTTTCCCTTTTTCTATTTTATTACATTTGTGTTAATATAATTTACAATTTATTGCACACTTACTTTTAACATCGCTAGCATTGCCTGTATTTTCGACACTGTTCATATTAATCGCAAAAGAGTGCATATTTCCTTGCCGTCTGAATTTTATTTTATTTTTTTATTTATTTATTTTTTTTTTACCTTCAAAAAACAGAACCTCCCGAATGAAAGTTTGAGTGCCAAATATGCTTGAATTTTGTCTAATTATAAATATGTAGTAAATTAACACCTTGTAATAATATACTAATTTCAAATGCTAAAAGGTGCAAAATGAAACTTTAAAATCAGTAAAAATATGTTTATTTCGACTGTTGACATGTTTCACCTCATCCCGAGTCACTATCAAAACAAATAAGTAAAACTATTCTAAATTTGCTCACTCTATGAAATGCCATCATTCAGTTTTCCACGTATTCTTTCATATTATTAACGTTATTTTTTATTTTACTTGGATGTTTATTTTATTTTTATTATCATTGAGTAGTTCGAGCCATATTTTTGGTAAGTGAAATGATGCTGCATCGTTACATATTGATTTTTTGCGTGTTACAATCTTTATGGTTTCTCTTATGGATAGTATAGTCTGAGAGGGGAAAGTTATTTTATTATATAGCTGATATTAAATATTCAGTCAAACCTCGTTATCCCGACACTCTAATGACCAGAAAAAAGTGTCGTCATATGCGGAGTGTCGCGGTAACCGAAGTTGGAGAAAAATATGTTTATAAAAAGCTGTATTTTTAATTAATTTAAGACAATTTTAAATACTTAACTGTTATTGCCCTTTTAAGCAATAAAACATTATTAAACAAAATAAACACAAAAATAAAATTGTAAAGAATAAAAATCATATTTATGACGACTTATTTTTTTATTGTTACATGAAATATTGATGAATTAAGGATTGCTTATCCCTAGATGTGCTTCCTATAATTCTTTTTTCGATATTATACAATGAATTGTAATCAATATTCGTTGTTTGAGGAATGGATGTTAGACAATTTCTGATCGTTTCAATATAATGGAATGTTTTGGTTTTAGTCGGATGAAAAACGCCGTGTAACCACAAAAAAACGCCGCCTGACCAGAGCAAAAAGACCGCGAGTAGACTGATACGTCTATCTGGAGCTTAAATGTGCCATTCATAGTGTGTGGGTTTATTTATTCAGATAAAGGATTGAAGTAAAATTTCGTATTTATCTCAATGTGTATTTTAGACACTTTTATGGAAGGTTTGGCTAAGACATTTTTTATCGCTTTATTTCCGTACTTATAAGACGGATTATGAAAAATAGACAATTTTCCTAAACCGTTGGGATATCCGGAGTGGAAAATTATTCAACGACGTAAAATCCGGAGTTTATTTACATTAAAATCATATAGAGAAAATCGGGACTTTGAAAAACTGACGTGATAAGCGGAGTGACGTGAAAACCGGGTGTCGGAATAACGAGGTCCGACTGTAATAAAAAATCGATAGCCCGAGCAAGATTTTATCAAGAAGAAACCATCCAAATAAATTTCAATAGAAGTAAAATAATTTTCCCCTCCAGACTATACAATCCATCCATTTTAAGAGAAACCATAGAGATTTAACGTGTAAAAAATCAAGGTGTAACGATGCAGCAGAATTTCACTTACCAAAAATATGACTCGATCTACTCAACGGCTATGAAAATAAAAATAAAATAAACATCCAAGTAAAATAAAAATAACGTGAATAATAAGGAAGAAAACGTGAAAAACTGAATGATGGAGTTTCATAGACCGTGCAAATTTAGAATAGTTTTATTTATTTGTTTTGAAAATGACTCGGGGTGAGTTGAAACATTTCAACAGTCAAAATAAACGTACTTTTACTGGTTTTAAAGTGTCATTTTACACCTTTTAGCATATGAAATTAGTATATTTTGTCTAATTGTTTTTACACTAATAAAATGTAAACACTTAGGTTTTAATGTCGACCAAGAAGTATTTTGCTAAGTTAGCTCCGGAATAAAAGAAAAACTTCCATAAACAAAATAATTTTTTTTATGATTTTAAAACATTTTTCATTCCCCTTGCATTAAAAATATACTTAAACCTCGAAATACATTTAATTTGTTACATTGCACTGTTACAAATAACATTTGGCAGAAAATCTGACAAATAATTCATTCGATAAAAATACAAGTACAGTTTTGCTCCTTTTTATAAGGGTTAGTTTATAAAGCACAACTTATAATTAAATACTACAGCTCAATAACTGCTGCTGTACACCTACCTGGAATTCCTTTAAGCAGTGCATATTTAAAAGAATTGCAATATATTTTTGTTTTTTTCAACGCAAATTTCTTCTTAACACGTTAATAGAAAATTGATATCATGTTTTGAAAGACAAGCACATTTACAATACATCGTATAGCATGAAAACTTTCATTTTTTTTCAAGAATAGACGGAAATACGAATAACATGTAATTCGGAAAGGAAATGGGCTGTAATTTTCTCCTATGTTTTAATAATATGTATTTCAAATAAATTCATGATTAAGATGTTAGATTAGACGCGCATATCTGCTAATTTTAAAAAAGCATGATTTAACTAAAAATATTACACAGGTGTAGTTAATGATGTGTTAGCCTTTAAATGCATAGTGATGCATACCTGCATCACTTCTTATCTAACTCTAGCAACCACTATATTTAAACTGAAATGTTAATCTTGTAAAATGTACAAAAATATGCTACTAAGAAAAGTTAAAAATCTATCTTAGAATTTCTGGTGTCTAATCTTTAATATAAGACGAAAAAACACAATTCTAAACGACTAATTCGAGCATTTAAGGGTTAAGTTTTACAAAATGAAAAAAATATATAAAATAAGGTAAATAGATTCATATTTATTGAAATATTTACTAATTTGTAATATTTTAGTTTTTACTTTTATTGCAGATGCGAAACATAAGAAAATGTTGACGTATTATACGAAAATTGTACCTCTGTTTTTTTTTTTTTTTTTTTCGTTATGTTTCCTGTCAAATAATACTTTCTGAGAATCATATATATATATTTTTCTAAACAAAATAAAAAAATCATGCATTTAAGGGTGAATGATTATTTTTACATGTCCTTTGTATAGGGTAACTCCGGGAGAGTTGCCGCATCCGGGATAGATACCGCACCCCTTGTATTTCTTGTAATTATCCATAGTTGGTCATCAAACGCACAGTATAGGCGCGCAATGAGATTATTTTAACCTGTATATAGCGTGAGTCCCATTTCGATGTTTACTTGTAGAAGTACAGTCCTTAATTTGACGTAAATGCATGATTTCACTGTCCAAACTTTTAAACACGTTATGTTTAAATGCTTTCCATACACTAATTACTAAATGCATGCATGATTTCGAAGTCAAAACTGAGTGTAGCGTTTGTATAGAGTACTGTGCATATGGTTACTCCATTCCTCTTAGCAATGATAGGTAACTGTGATGGCCGACGTCTGCACAATGCAAAATGGGATACATGCTGCAGTGCAATTCCGGTATACATGCCGCAGTTTCTTTTGTACGAGATAATTAAGTGTTATTAACTTTTCCTTTTCTTTTTGCACAGACTAACCATGTTAGGCATGTTATCAAGTTTACTGAAACCACAGGGGAAAAAGAGAAAAATAAAAAGTAAGAAGGGCAAGAAAGATGCAAGTCAAGATTATAATAATGAAAAATTGAATTACGCGTTGACGTTCTTTGCAAGGAATGTTTAGAAAAGTACTCCAAAAAGGAGGAAGTGTAATTGGCTTCGTTGCATCATGTGTTTAAATGTAGTTACATAGAGACTGTACTTTTTCGATAGTTTTTCTGTAGATTGTAGTCGAAAAAACAGCTTTCTTAACCCATTCAGGGCCATTGGTGCATATAAGCACCTTCATAAAAAGCTTACAAATTTTGTTTCTGGCAATAGTAAAAAAGAAAAGTAATATTTGCTTTGCTTAATTAGAGCATTTTCATGATTATTTGAGTAAAGGTAACTTTTTTTTTTAAAAAATGGTACCAACCGAATAAAATTTGTCTAAAAGCCACCGGTTTCGAAAGGGTTAAGAAATAAATTATGTAAACACAATTTTACTTTTTCTTTCCCCTTTCTAATACAATGTTGTTACGTTGTTGCTGAAATGACAATTAAAATTTAATGTAAAAAAAAAATAAGTCGATAACTTTAATAGTGAAAGTTGGCATCAATTATTAATTTGAATCTACTAATACGCTCCATTGTACTCATTTAGTGTCATTTTGTTATTACATCGTTAATTATAGTCCAGATATGATTTTTTTATACATATATAATTTCATTCTGTTCTTATTACAAGCGCGGCATAACTACCGCACAAGTGCAGCGTCTCAGCCTGAATGTACGGGTTACGCGCCGCAGTGTAACATTTTAGAAAAAAAATGTTAAAAAATATTAATAACTTGTTTTGAAATTTTTTGTCGCCGTACACTCGTTGTACGTTTAACATATTAAATAGCACAGCATTATTTTTTTTATTTTATGTGCACCATGGGACTTTATACAGAAGTTCAAAAAAATGTGCGGCATAAATCCCGGAATTACCCTATGTTATTTCATGCTGAGAGGATTATATTTTAAAATCTCTCTCAATTTTTTTTTCATTTTAATTCTCAGTATTAAAAATATTTTTTGAGTTAATGTCGACTCAGTTTTCAAACAACGTTGAAAAATGACAACTTTTCAGATCTAGTCTTTGTGATAGGATATTTAAGTCAAATGCAGAACTTTAATTAATGTTCTTAGTTTGCGAAATCCTATGAAATGCGTAATGAATAATGACCAGGTTAAACCTGACGAAGCATATCTAAAAAAGCTATTTACAAATATCTCGTGCTAATTTGTAAATACATAACACTTTTATTTAACACATAATTAAATCTATGTATACAAAATATAGTAAACATGGAGTAAAACACTGACGCGAGAAACATAATTTTAAAATATGCTGTAGAAAATAGTGAATAAAATGCTGATGCGATTGCTAATTCAGTGCGTTTCACGCATGCCGGACAAAACTGATCGAGAAATAAAATCTGAAATACATTTCCAATCATATAAGATGTAGTTGTTTGTGGTACACTGCGAACATTTAAGGTTGAAGTTTTAGTATTTGATGGAGCATGTACTTTAATTTTATTTTAAAGGGCTTAATTTATAAAGCACAAACTATAATCAAATGCTACAGCACAACAATTGTTATTTCATACAGATCTGAAAATAATTTCCCTAACACACGCTTAAACAAAATGCAATATACATTTGTTTATTTCAAAGGGAATTTGTTCACAAGACGTAGCAAGGAATTTAATACTATGTTTCCAAAGACAAATACATTTACGATACCCCTCACTGCATGAAGATATTAATTTATCCAAGCAGAAAAGATAATGCGTCTAAACGCAAATTTGTTCGTAACATATAAATAGAAACTTGAAACCGTGTTCCCAAAGACATGCACATTTACAGTCAATTTTATGGCATGAAAACATTTAATTACCCAAGCAGAAACGAAAATGAGTGTATAATTATTAATTAAGAATGGAAACAGACTGTTACGTTAACTTTTATGGCATATATATTGGTTGATTATTATTTATAGGTAAACGAATATTTTTCAACTGTGTTTGAACTATTCTCATTCTAAAGATATGTATCGTTAGTTTTCGATAAGACCGACATAATTAAAAAATAAACGTTATGAAATAATAAAAAAATACTTAAAAATTACAGGTTATTCCTTTTTTATATAAAAACAAATTTATCTAGCAGCATACTAAGGCATTTTAAAAGACTCAGATAAAAGGAACTTTAATTTATATTATAATGTTCTGGGAATCTCCATGATAATTACTTTTGATTTGCATCACGGTTCTCCGAAAGCTACAATATGAATTAACTTTAAGAGAAGACTAATACATGCTTTGTGCTTTAAATAAGCGCGTGTAACGTAAAAGATAATATTTCACTGATGTAATAAGGGATCAGAGGGAAAAGTTTTATATGTAACATTTCGATTTGAATGAATTTATTTTAAATATCAATTTCCCACTCCATTTAAATATTCTGTAATAATAATAATATGCTATGAAGAGAACTTGACACTGATTTAATCAACTTTTAAAAATGACACTTTTAATATTTTGAAATTGGGTATTTTGTTTTAGTATTAATTTTTAATCTAAAAAATGACAAATCTTATTTAATTTTAACAAAAATGTTAGTTCTACAATAATCTTTTCACAAAGTAAACTTCATTAGAATATGCTTGTATGTATATAATAAAACTTTTTATTTTTACACTGTAAAACACGTTTTCATGGGCAATATTCCACAATATAAGTATAATGCACACACAATACAACAATATAAACACGATTTTTGTTTAAGCATTTGCATGTATATATATGTATATGTATACTATTAATCTATATATAAATTAAGAAATTCAAAATTTCGAAATTCAAAACTATCATAATCCTTTAAGACCTAACCTACACAATTGATTAGGCGACCCTAAGAAAAAGAACTTTTTTCTGTGATTTAAAGCCAAGTCTGCACCAAATAATTGTCTGGATTCTCCCTTGACGTAACCTGATTCGGAAAATTTTTTTTAAATATTTTTTTAAGCATATATGATCCTATTAATCAGGGTTGAACACCAAGACTTTTAATTTCTACCAAAACTCTTCAGGTCTTAAAAGGTTAAAATAATCCTATACTTTTTCCCATCTAATACATTTTCGAATACCATACTTCATTTAATTTTCACCAATAATTCATCTAAAATGCGTACGATATCATTTATTTTTCCTTTTCAAAAACCTATTTAAAAAAAATCGCGATTTTTTATTAAATGTTTAGCTTAAACGACAATAAGATTTTCATTTCCCTTATAGATTATTTGTTCTTCGGATCTTATTTTTACTTTGCGAGTTTTTAAAAAAAAATTATTGTAGAAGCTGATTTTTACGATTGTTTCTCCTATGCCAAATAATATCTCTGTTCGTTTTCTTATTCGATAAGAGTATCTGTCGCATTGCGGTTATGAAAAACATACGCAGTCAGTATTTATCGTGTTCGAACAGTCTCTGAGTTATATTTTTTGTGTTTTGTGTTATTTAAAATCCCTGCACGTCACCAGTAAGTGATATCGTCTTTAATAATATGGAATAACTCTTTTATCATCACCTAATAATGTAGGGCAGAATTGGCGAACCTATGGCACGCGTGCCAGAGTTGGCACGTAAAACAATTTCTCTGGCACACGAAAATTATTTTTTTATAATTCTTATATAGATAACATTTAGTTTGTATTACATTCGATAAAATTTTGTTTCATACGAGCAGACTATCACAAATAATGCATTTATTTTTGCATGAATGAACACATCAAAAGAAGTTTCTTTTCTTGTGATGAAGCAGCGTTTTCGACATGTATTTTGCCTTTTTATATGATTTTATAACGCTGTAATTTTCCAAATAATTTTTTTAGACAGTCACTGCATTAAGATGGCAAATGGATGCAATTTATATGTATATTTATAAAACTACCAAAATATGAATCAGGTATGAAGCATTCTCCATCGAACATACAACAGCAAAAATATCATCAATAATTTATTGATGCATTGTTTAATGCAACTTGGATAATTATAACTGGATGTTGCATTAATAATAAGATCAAAAATTTCGTATTTTTGTTTCCTTATTACAGTGAATATGATTACATAAATGAATTATATTTACGTATTAAAATTTCGTTAATTTAATGGCCTATTCCAATATACAGAGAAATAGCATTTTTTTTTTAATATTTTTAATTATTAATTATTAGTGCATGAAAGACTCTGCTTTTTTAACTAGTGATTGTATAAACATCGTTCGTTGCAAAATTGTTTCATGTTAAAATGTGGCACGTTACACTGTTGATAGATATTGTTGGTGAATTTTTGTCACGCGCACGTAAAAAGGTTCGCCGATCCTGATGTAGCGTATGGCGGATTATTAAAGAAAAGTTTAGTCAGTGGAATGTTATATTTAATCTTATTTACAATAATGAATTCGAATGAATACAATGATGAATTCGTAGCTTGTTTCGAATGCATTGCTTATGTGCAATGCTCGATTGACTTAATAATAAAAAAGAAAAGTGCTCAGTTAAACTGATGGCACTGAACTCACAGGCTATTCACATTATTTGTATATTATACTCTTATTTCAAAGAATAAAGCCCCTGGAAAGATAAATTAAGGGGGATTCCCCACTCTCTAATTAAATTTCTATAAATTAAAGATTCTAATCTAAATAATTTCTATCTTATTAAAGCTTTATCATATCGTAGCTTTCGGAGAGAGGAAGTGGGGGGATGTCTCCTCTGCTTACCTTCTTTATACTTAACCAATGAGCCTCCAAATGTTACCACGGAAGTGCCTTATCGAAATAAACCGGTATACCAAATGTGATGCAAATCAGATAAAAAAAAACGATTTATCTAAATTAAGGGGGGGAGGGGGGGGTAGCACCTTCCGTTCCCCATTTATATTTAACCAATGAACTTGCAAATCTAATCAGGGAAGCGCCTTATCAGAATAAACCGGTATACTAAATTTGAAGCAAATCGTATAGAAAAAAAACATTTATCTAATTTAAGGGGTGCCCCCTTTTCACCCTTTAGACTTAAACAATGAAACTTCAAATCTAATCAGGGAAGCGCCTTCCCTGAATTAACCTGTATACCATATTTGAAGAAAATATGATAATTTTGCATGTAAAACCCATGTATCTAATTTAAGAGGGATTAGCCTCCCGTTCCCCCTTTATACTTAACTAATGAACCCCCAAAACTAATCAGGCAAGCGCCTTATCTGAATGAACTTAGATAACATATGAAGCAAATCGGATATTTCTATCTTGAGTTATTGCGTAACGTACATACGTACATACATACAGAACCGACGAGCACATTCGTTCTCAGGCTTTGATAGCCTGTGATCTAAAAATTTTTTCCATTATGGATATTAGTATATATCTGCGTATTAGTTATTTTACTAGACAAGCAACTAACTTCGCTGCTGTGCCAAATTTAGGGGACTGCAAACTTACGTAATAACATGCTAGTGAGAGGTTTTTACTACAAGGACTTCGATTTTATGCAATATCTATAACTTATTAATCGAAGTACGTAAGTTACACTGCTAAGTAACTGCTCAATTATTGGCGTGGAATGATGCAATAGTCTTGAGTAGAGTCTTCGTTATAAAGAACAAGGGTTAGAACGTTGTTCTGACATCCGGCGACCCGTAAAGTTACGTCAACAAGTGATTGCACATAGCTGTTACCACACACACACATATATATACTATTGTTTCATTCCATAAAATCATACATGTAGTATAGTTTTGTGTAAAACATTAATTTATAAAGTACTAATTATAATCAAATTTCGCAATACAAAACAACAATCGTTGCTTACACACATCTGTATTTTCATTCACCAATATATCGTCGCCTATAGTGTCAAACATACAACGACACTATTGTTGTCCAGTTCATTGTGTTTCGAGTAGTCAGCGCCCTCTACATGTGATTTTTTAACTATTTTTTTTTCGCTACTAAAAAAATCTCACTACCTTGTGAGCCCTTTCTTGGAAGCTCCTTTATCATAATTTCATCTTTTTTATGAGTTTTTAAAGTTGTCACGAATTTTTGGCTCATCCGGTAAATATTTTGGAAAAATAGCTCTAACTACTGATTTATTAAATCAGTTATACTTTTTAAAAATCTAAAAAGGAAACTATTGTTATAAATGTTATTCTGGATATACCGGGTGAGCAAAAAGTCCGTATAAACTTTAAAAATTCATAAAAACCAAAAAAATAACCGAAATGAAAAACTGTTTTCAGAATTAGCATCTATAGGTCACGGGATTTTTCTTAAGACAGAAATAAAAATAACTCAAAAAACAGCCAACAGATGGCGCTGGTTCATGCGATTTTGGTGAAAATATGCAAATGAAACGGTTATAAGAACTTGCGCTCGTAATCCAGAAATTGTCCACGTAAAATAACTTCACCAAGAAAGCTTTATCCGTCATACTCAGCATCCTTGATCAAGTACACGGCTCACAACGGTGAACTAGTTCTGGATTACGCGCGCAAGTTCTTATAACCGTTTCATTTGCATATTTGAACCAAAATCGCACGAAACAGCGCCATCTGTGGGCTGTTTTTTGAGTTATTTTTTATTTCTGTCTTTTAAAAAAAATTCCCGTGACCTATAGATGCTAATTCTGCAAAAAGTTTTTCATTTCGGTTATTTTTTCTGTTTTTATGAATTTTTAAAGTTTATACGGACTTTTTGCTCACCCGGTATAAAAGATTAGCGTAAATAATTATTCAGGTGAAGCAATTTTTTTATTCAAAATTCAGGATATAAAGGGTACTATAAGAACTATACTTATATATTCAACTTATTTTTCTTTGTATGGTACTATCTTTTAAGAGACGAAATATATCAGATACAAAAAGTACACTGCTATGCGTCAGTTATTCTCTACTCTAAAAGATAATGTTTGATAAAGATTGGTAGGTTTGTAAATAACTGTATAACTGCAATCGAAGATCGCACAGAGGGTTTCGTTTAATTTTCTTTTAAAAACTCTTATCCTTTAATTAATACATCCAAATCGTTAATTTATAATTATAAAATAATTATCCTTTTAAAATAAGAACATAGATGGTAGCACCATAAGGTTATACGTTTAATCAAATTAATAAACAATTAAATTTAAAAAATCAAAAAACCAGACTGCGTAAAAAGAGAACTAATTAATTATTTCTCATCAATGTGAAACTATTTTTTTCTTCAATTCCTACTATTAGCTCACACTCTCGCTAAATATATCTGGTTCAAATTTTCAATCGTTAATAAAATACTTATTATTCATCTAATCAAGCTCAAATAAATTTTTTTTAACTTGTAGTGGATGACACTTGATGTTAATCCAGTTTTTTTCAAATATTAAATCATTAATTAAATTAAATTAATTAATTTTCAATAATCGAGAGAGCCCTCTTCTTGATCAAGGTATTTTAAGACCTAGAGAGCCCTCTTCTTGATCAAGGCATTTTAAGCGCCACTCCAGAGGAAAGAAGAATGGGACAAAAAAAATTCTCTTATTGACCTAAGTAGCAATGGACTTAAAATATTTTTTTTATATTACTTGTTTATATTACTTACCTATTTTTTTATTTACTTGTATTGGTGACTTTTAAGTTGTGTTTAATTGTTAGTTCCTATCTATAAACACTATTTGGATGAGGCCTATAGATGACTATGATGGTTAAAGTTGCAATAAAGCTAGAGATCCTTCATACACAACTTCCAGGTTGTATAATATTTAAATGTAGCTTCTGATTGTAAAATAGTCAATGAAACATCGTCTTCATTTTTAAAGACCTATCCAATTATAAGCCACTCAATAGGGTGCGTAATTTTTTTGTTTCGTGTCTACCGCCATTTTTTATTTTACGGCCGCCATTTGAATTTATAAAAACAAAACCTAGCCTATAAACATCGGAAGGTTAAGACGAATCGATAGAGACCTCATTCATTAAAATCCATAGAGCCGTTGGGGTGTTTCGAGGATATAAAGAAATCCACATACCCAGATACGCGTGCAACACATAACCCTTCTTGGCAGTCGGATAAAAATATTCAAGAACTGCTTTTTACACAATTGTAACAGAATATCTTTGTACATATCGTCGACTCAGAGTACCTGTAGGGCATCTAGTATTAATCGAAAATCAGATTCCTGACTTACTGCTCTAAAAAATTGTGTCTACATATGGTGGAATAGTAAGGAATTTGTATAAAACACATCTTAGATATAGTATTAAACATAAGTTTGTGTTTCAGAAGTTGTTCCACTATATGCAAACACAGTTATTAATAGCAGTAACTCGGGTATCTCATTTTTTTTTATTACTAGATGTCCTACTGTTGTTACGAGGCGACGATATGCTAAAATGTATTGAAATTTACGTTTGTTTATTAGGCACAGTTTTGTTGAAACAGAGAATTAGAAATTCAATATTATGTTCCCCAAAACAATTTCATTTATTATACATGTCCTTGCAATGAAAATGCTGAATTATCCAATCAGAAATGAAAATTCGTAGAACAAATACTTCGGAAAGGGAATGGGCTGATACATTAGACAATATTGGATGTTAATATGGTTGATTATAATTATTCGTAAAATACAAACTAATCACTTTTTCCGCTTCTTTCATTTCTGGTTTTCAATAAGATATGCATTATTAAAATGTTACATACGATAGTACTACATGACAGCTACTTTTATACCCCCTGACCGGAGAGCAAATAGGCAAAATTGTAATGCTGTTTTCTCTGCAATTTGTAAAAAATCTAAAAAAAATATTATTTTTCTTACACGACATAAAAAATTTAATTGCGTATAGGAATGTAAACCTTAAGGGTATTAATCATAACAAAACGTTTTAAAACTGCATTATATTTGTAGACTTATATTAATCTAAATAATAATTGTATTGCTGCAAAACCTGCAGGATATATCAGTGAACGGATATATCAGTTCGATATAGTGAAATTTAAAAAAAAGTATGTTACACTGGTGTAAAAAATTATCAGTGCTAGGACCTTAAAAGTATTGTGCAAAGTAATGTCTTTTACCTTTGTTTCGATTTTTCGCCTTTTAAGGGATATAAAAATACGATATAAATAGGATTTAAGCTTTAAAAATTAATACGGAATATGTAGCCCATCTATTATTTTTTTAATCACAAAATTAATAAGTCAAAATATAAACTATATTTTTGCCAATTCATAGATGTGTTGAAAAATGCTATACAGTGACGAAAGATATACTTACTGAACTATCACTATAAAAAGTTTTATCAAAGATTCACTCACCTGAAAAAGAAAGAACACCAAATTAAGAAATATGAAAGAAACGGTAAACATTCCATATAAATGAACTAATTTTAACATTGAAGTCAGAAAATGATGATGCTTTACTTCAAAATATTTTAATACGAGTTAATAACCATTGATAAAAAAATTAGTATTAGCCAATATCCTAGATTTGTTGTCAATTTTATATTTCTAGTGTCTTGTTTTTTAAGTTATTTTTTCTGTGTTAACTACATTACACAAAACAATTTCCAAATATAATTTTATTTGATAGAATTTTTGAATTAATCCCTGTTATTACTAAAGTATGAATGTTATCTCTAACGCGTTACTGCTTGAATAACAATCATTTTTGCCAATTTAGAGAATTTTTTTTATTCAGATCGGAAATTTAAATTTGTTATTTTCGCGGATCAGGGAACATCTGTCATTAAAGGGACAAAAAACGTATTTTATTACTCTTATTATTATTATAATGTTTGAACTTTTAAGATTACGTACAATTTCCTCCTACAGAAATATTTTTAAAATAGCGGTTGTACTAGCCAAAAAAGTTGAACCATGCAGAGCGGCGATACCAGCAAAGGTAAGACAATGAACACAATTATCTCAAAGCATTGTATTTCAGTGGAAACGAGTTAAATATTTCATTATTTGATTAATAAAGAAAATTAAATTGTCTAAAAACTATACTTGAAAATAAACCATTTTGTTTTCAAATTTATAACAATAAAAAGTGATCATTTTTTTAATAAACTAGGGGCTCTGCCCCCTACGAGCTACGCTCGCCAACCCCCGTCCAGACACCGAAGACTCTAAAAGCACGCTAATTTGATCGGCTTTAAAAAGATTTCGGAAGATTGAATTATAATTTAAAAAAGAGTGGCGATCTCCCTATAAACGGGTTTCTATTCATTTCTCTTTGATTGGGGAATTTTAAGGCCAAATCAGCTGCTGTTAAAAGATACAATTGCTGTTTTTATCTTTGATTAAATAAAATCAGTTAAACATTTCAAAATAATATAAAATTAATTAAGTAAACAGAGTTTTTGTCTCCCGGTATTTTTTAACAAAGCGAAAAGAAAGTTCTTTTCAATAAGACATTTTAAATGTATCGTTTTTAATTTCACGTAATTTTCACGAAGCTTTTCTTTCTATTTTTAATATTCACGTGAAAATACTTTTGTTAGAAATGAAGTATTATTTGCGCTGTCTTAACAAAAATAGTTGAAAAGATCATCTCAAAATATCAAATAAATGTCTCGTGTAATTTTTAAATTTAAACTGTTTTGCAATATTATTTTTTATTCATTTTACATAATAAGTGTGATGTGACGTAATTTCTCCTATTTAAGACTTCTAACGCATGTTAATGAATTTATTATTTTACGATATTCTTTCTCTTTTAAAATTCACGTGTAAATATAGTTTTTATGACGTACTTTTCAATAAGTTCCTGCTTTTTATACGTAACTATTTATTTCTAATTTGAAAGTTTTTTTGTTCTGTTTATAATAGTCCCGTGTAAATAACTTTTTTATTTGAAGCAAACATTATTGTTTGCACTGTTTATACAGTTGGCAACAGTTTAAATTAATACCATTTTCTAAAATATGTAAAAAATATCTCTCAAAATGCTGAAAATTTGAATTTAAAATAGGAATAAAACTTCAAAAAATCAGTCAAATTAAAAAAAATAAATGCAGTCTGCACACCGGGAAATTATACGTATAAAATGATCTAAAAATGATTAAATTCCTATGTTAAGTTTTTGCTCCTATAAAAGTTATTTAATGGATTGATTATGTCAAATTTAGCATTAAATATCTCTTAAAATAATTCTTCGATTTGAAAACTGTCTGCATCAGAGTGTTTATCAAACATTTCTCTATAATACCACCGATTTTCATATTTTTGCAGACAATATTTTTCTTAATATTAACGAAGAAAAACCTCCGGTCACAAAAAATTCAAAACCGTCGGCGGCAGCGGTGAGTATTAGTTACTTTTTTTAGAATAGCGAGATTTTGAATTTTTTTACATTTTGTTTTTATACTTTTTTTTCTATTTCAGATATCATGGAGAAAAAGGATAATAAGCAGCATAAAGGAAAAAATATTTTAGACACATGCTATTACGATGTTATTAGACACACTTAAAAAATTACAAGATATATCGAAACGGAAAATTAAACAAGTTCTTACAAATATTTTTCGAAGCTCTCCACACATACATTAGAGTTGCAAAACAACATTTTAAGTTAAAAATCTAATCTTCTTCAATTGGTTGTAATAATTTGAATGAATGCAACCAAAAGAAGGAAAAAAAATAAAATGTACAAACCTTTAGGATTTAATTTTACGGTTTCCACATGAATCGTTAAAAACCAAGAAGTTTTATGAACACGTGAAATATTGAATAACTTCCTCAAGCATGTTAATGCTAGTTGTGACTTTCTCCTAAATCTGACAACGTTTTCAAATGGATTTTTTTTTTTTTTTTTTTTTTTTCGATGATAAAATTTGTTTACTTTTTAACAACAACAAAAAAAAAAGCACAGTAATATTGATACGATAAAGAAAATGTCCTAGCCAATTTAGGTTTTAGCTAGAAGAAAATAATTGTTTTCTTTACTTCAAAAGATTCTTTTCCCCTGACGTAAACGCCATTTCGCACTAGTATATTGATATGTGTTTAATGAGAGATAAGTTGTTGTGACAATTTCTGCTAAAGCACTAAGTTATATCTAGAAAATTTAAATGTTTAATTAATAGTTTGTATGGGAATATTTATTTACTTTCAGCTCAAATTAAATATTCTTTTATCTGTATTTCATTTAATTATGTTTTACAATTTATTGTCGTGTATATATACTTTTTTACGATATTTGAAAAACATTTAGAGTAAATAAAATCATAAGACGAAATGCAGTTTTCTACCTTGATTCAGTCATAAAATACACAACATAAACTTTGACAAGAAAGAAAAATCACGCGTACGACATAGATTACGAAACACATTTCAACACTCCCTGAAAGCTGTAACAAAACTTCGTTATTTAGGTAAATAAGGTAAATAAGATTTCTAAGTAAACATTTAAAAAAATTATTTCAGCAGTTACCGTCCATAGCCAAATATGTACTTCAATTCTTTTTAATAGCCCTGTATTTGACATATATGTTGATATATATACTATATAATGGAAAAATTTAGTTTAGGAAGAAAACGCATAACATGTTGAAATTTCTCTTTCAGAAATTTATACTAATAGATGGAAACATACTTGAACACATTTATACAGCCCCATAGTTCACCTAGTACCTTTATTACACGCCACTATTTAGGTAAAATTTAATTCAAACTAAAACATTCTTAAAAGTACTGAAATCACATTTCCGGAAATTATCATTCATAGACGCAATGTATCCAATTCTTTGCGTGACCCTGTATATCATTTTATATATAATCTACAAACATTTCTTAGTAAATTAAATGCAATTCAGCGTAAAAATGCATAACTTATTTAAAAACCACCTTTAAGCAATTTGCGCTCATACTCGGTAACCCTTACAAATTCTTTTGTGTAGCCCTGTATATAAATTATAGCATTTATACACACCACATAGTATGCATAAATACAGTGAAACATAAAAGCACATATCATAACTGAAAATGCATTTACAGCAGTCACCGCTAATGTACAGTAGTTCTGATACAATATAGTATCTAAAATCTTTTCTGTGTCCCTGTAAATGCTGTGCACTTCGTACTATATATGGAATAACTTTTAGTAAACCTCAACAACGTATACCAATTTCATTATATATGAAATAGTTTAACATAATTAAAATACGCCGCAAAGAATCCCCCGTATATCATTATCTAACGGAATTTTTTGTGTGGCCCTGTAAATGAATAATAACTATTCTTTGCACAGCATAGTCTGCAGATTATATATTTTAGTGCACTTATTTAAATCCATATCAATTTTATTATGTTTGAAAGTTTGTAATGTCATTAAAAATCATTTTGAATGATTTTTTTCCCATTGGCCATAATGTAACGGAATACTTTTGACTTTCCCTGTAGATGAATTGACCATGCTACAAACTTAATTTGAAATAGGGATCGTGCTATGATAAACGTCAATAACTTCAAAAATTTCAGGGCAATCCGAGTATATTTACCAGAGTTAGAGCGCCTACAGAAGGCCAGACAAACCGAAGTCATGAACACTTTTCAACTTTGTTGGAAAGGGTTAAAAAGCTCACTGTTTTTCTTTAAAGGTGACAAAAATGTTAATAATATAGAGGTTACAATTATAAAACACACATACTACAATATACATTAAAACTCACATACACACAAAAATAATGCCTACATTCAACAATTAAAGGTTCATATAAATATTATACAGTCATACATACAATAAATACAATAAACCCAACTGGAGTGAAAAATTAGCCAGAGCCTGGAATCGAACCCGGGAACACAGTGTACAAGATTGCTGCTCTAATCACTGAGCTACTCCGGTCGATACCTGCCTCTGCAATTTCTCATTAATAAACCATGTTGGGGAAGTCACCAGCTATCTATACGACAGCCTTGGATGACCGGGCAACGATGAATAGATTTTACTATTACATCGATCTACGATAATTCTAAAAAGGGAGAAATTGCAAACACAGGTATCGGCCGGAGTAGCTCAGTGGTTAGAGAAGCAGTCTTGTATACTGCGGTCCCGGGTTCGATTCCCGACTCTGACTAATTTCTCACTCAAGTAGGGTTTATTGTATTAATTGTATGTATGTCTGTATAATATTTATATATACCTTTAATAGATGATACATGTTTAAAATATACAATTTAGTTAAGATTTCTTAGAACTTTCGGTCTGCAATTCTCGTGGCTATAGTCAAAGAATATTTTTATTATTAATTGCTATTCTATTCGTAGAAATATGTCGCCTCGTTTGAAATGGGTGAGTCTTAAATTATCATAGTAGTTAAAAGTAGAAGTAGCAATGCCTTGGATTGAACTTATGTAAAGAAAATATATTTAATGGCCGTTCCATTTTTTTAATACGTCGCTTTGTTCATCACTTCCACTTTAAATGCGCAGCTGGACATTTAGTGGACGTAGCAATTTTTCGGATTAAACTTGCGCTGATGGAAATAAATTCTGAAAACTTGATCAAAGTGACTTATTAAAATTTAAAGGAACGGTAAGTTTAATCCGAAAAACTGCTATGTCTTCTATTGTCGAGATACGCATCTAAAAGGAAAGTGGCATATGTGAACAAAGTGACGTAGTAAAATAATGGAATGGCAATTAAATATATTTTATTCTACATAAATTCAATCCAAGGCACTGCTACTTCTACTTTCGGCTACCTAAATAATTATAGACTCTCCCATTTCAAACGAAATAAGGTATTTGTATGAATTGAACAGCAATTGATAATAAAAATACTCTCTGACGATGGCCGCGGCAATTGCATGCCAAAAGTACTAAGAAATTTGAAATAAAATGTTTATTTTTCAACTTTTAACATCTATATTATTTTTGTCGCCTTTTAAGTACGACAGCGGGCTTTATAAAGTTCATATTGTGTATTTTGATACCTTTAGCGCATTTTAATTATCATATATTTTACAATATATTTTCAGAAGTATTTCTCAAAATTAAAAGTTTTGTGAATGTTTCATGGCCATCATTTGTAAACCCCTCCCAATAAAGTTGAAAATGGTTTATGATTTCAGTTTTTGTGTCTGCCGTATATATGCAGTCTGCCTGTGGTCTAACTAAATATACTCGTAATTGCCATGTAATTCATATATGTTACTAAGTCTTACCTTAGCATGTTTTTTACTGAAAATGAAGTATGTACCATTTGCAGTTTGTTTATAGGGCCACACAAAACAATTCGGTTATAGGTTAGCCGAAGGGGACGTTGTATACAAAATGATTTCTACAGGTTACTGATTGCGGAGCACACATCATTGCAGAGATGAACAAAAGAGTTTCATTAAAAGAATGATTAAACACAATAATTGCTGCAAATGCGTTTTTAGATAAGGTGTGCATTAAACTTAAGTTTTTGTGTATTACAGTGTGTATAAATTTTACTGATGATATACAGGGCTGCATAAATGAACTTACAAGCATTACCACCAGTGGTCGTTAATCTATCTCGAATGCATGACTTTTTTTCTTTTTTATTTCAGATTACTTTCACAAGCCTAATTAAGCTATTTAAACATAATTTAAATTAAATTTTTTTTGTGGGTGTATGGATTTTTAATGTAGTTAATTTTCTTAACTTTTGCATATTTTTTTAAAAATCAACCTGTAAAGCTTTTAATACAGTTTAAAGAAATAGAAAAAAGTTTTTAAAATTTGGTAAAGGTGTATTTGTACTAAATGTCTTCATATCAGAGGTTTATATTTCCATAAAATATCACTATTTAACTTCTTGAAAAACTTCCAAATACTTTTGTCACAGAGAACCTATTTTGAACGATGTGTAGTTTAACATACTACCTTGCTTGTATATAAAACATAATAGTAAGATTGATTTAAAAGCAGTCTTTAAGTTATCATTTCTGGTATTTTCAAATTAAATAGCTCAGCAATGAAATTCCCAAAATATTATAAATGTAAGCGGAAAATTTTAATATCTTCTTTCATTAAATTTATTCTTGAAGTCAGAAAGTAATTCAAAATAATTTTTTTTCTCACGATGATGGTCTTTTTTGTCCTAATGAAAGCTGTGTACTGTTGTTGCGACAAACAAAATGTCTTAGTCAATTTAAGTTTTAGATAGAAGAAAAAATTAATAATGGCTTTTTGAATTCTATTCAATCGATAAGGAGTTTTTTCTCCTTTGGCTAAAGTTTTTTTTTTATGATGTATGAATTTTGAAAACCTTTCTAAAAGTAATTCTTTTTTTTAGTGCATTTTTATCTTTTACAGATTAGTTAATGTAAATAAATATAATTAATTAAGGTTGAAAATAAAAATTTAACTTAACTGAATGGAGTTTTGGCAAGGAGTTAAAATTTTAATTAGAATACTGTTCAATTAATCAGTTTAAAATGTTGCTTTCATATGATTTTACACAATATTTGCAACAAACATAAAGGAATTTATGTTATAATATATTTTGCATTATCGTTAGCTTATTATTTTTCAAAATTCAAAGTGTTTTGAATTTGCCATAAATTGATTTTACATTTTTTATACTTTTTCCAAAAAAGAAAATGTGACTTTTCAAAAGGTCTAGATAAACTACTTAAACTTATTAAAAATTTTAAATTTAGTTTCAGAAATCACCCATATTTAAAATACTGTATTTTATGTATTTTTACAAATATAACTTTTTTTTTATTATTATTGTATGACAAATATTTTTTTTGATCAATGCAGCCTTGTAAAAAGTTTTCAAATATGGAATATGTTCTATTGTAATATACTAGTTAGTCTGTATAAAAGAAAGTTTTATTGAAGGAGTATCGTTTAATAGTAATTTTTAACATTACTTTTGTGGCTTTCTGTACGAAGTAATTTATCCTTGGAATATCAATAACAATTTTATACTAAAAAAAGCAGAACATTTAATATCTGCTGAAGTTTGTTTATGCTTGACATAATTTCTCCCAAATCTGAGAAGGTTTTTTTTTTTTCTCAGTGATAACGTTTACGTATTTTTCCAGAAGAGAAGAAAGTGATATTGCTGCGATAAACTAAATGTCTCGGGCAATTACAATTTTATCAAGTACATGAAAAAAGTTACAAACGATTGTTTTAGGCTAATAGATTCTTTTTATTGGCATATATGCCTTTTCTCCGTAAATTAAAGATTGTATATATGCATATTTTTTCATGACAATTGAATTGTTCTTCTAAAAAGTCCTGTCTATAGTACACCATAATAAGAATTAATACACTTAGCTGCAGAAAATATGTTATAACATAATACTCAAAGATATTATTTTATATTGAAATAGACAATTTATCCTTTGTCTAAAATTATTGTTTTATTTTTAATTAGGAATAATTCATTATTATTTGAAATTCGAACATACGGATTGGCAAACTTATCTTACGAATTAAATTTTCCAACTGAGTGAAAAACTGCCTAAGCTGGCTGAAAGAACCGCTGGGCATCGTCTGAGCGAAGTATGCCGCCGCTTTGTCAGCCCGGGTAGCTCAAACGATAGAGCATTGACAATGTAAGTCAAAGTTCTGGGTTCGAGTCCCGGCTTCGGCATTTTTTCGCGAATTTGGAAAAATCGAAACCGCACTAGCACGCAATTGTCTTCCGAAAGTGTTTACTAAAAATGATTATTCTTTATCAAAGCATTTTCATCATTTCATTAATTGATAGGACATAGAAAGTTCAGACATTGTTCATATGAACAATAAAAATAGAAGTAAGACAGCAAATAAATTTTTATTTAAATATATTTATTATATTAAAAATTTCGAAGATACAAAAATTATATGCCCCTTAAAGAATTACCATGATTTAATTATCCGTGAATAAATAGAAATTATTACTAAAGAAAATACTGTTTGTAATGACGTTTTATCCTACAACATATCCAGAATTTGGCTCAGTTTGCTTAAAGAATCATAAAACACGTAATATTACACTTCACTCTATATCCATATTTTCATTTTCCCAATGTTTTCCGGATCTAAAAATTGACTTTCACTTTCCTCCTTTCGACACCAACTACGTCAACTATTTAAAAATAAGCCGCTTGTATTTTTGTATTTTTGTGTTCTCTGACGAAGACTATGTGTATAGTTAAATGTACTAAAGATATTAAAGTAATTTAACACGTTTTTATTTATTATTTATATATTTTTCATCTTTTAAGTAATTTGCATGTAGTGTAATTTTAAGTTTAAAAGTAGAATAGTTTTACATAAATAAAATATATCCTAATGACGAACTCCTTGTGATCCTTTAGTCTAATCTTGCATTTGTTACAAGGAAGAAAGTAGTGATCTTCTGAATTTTGTAAATTAAACTCGTGCAAATATCATTTTTCTGTTTTGTATTAGTTTTATATTAATTCAAAGAAACCTAATTAAGCTAATTCAATGCAATGCGTACCTTTTTAGATTTTGTATGTTTATGTCTATGTTTTTACTATGTTTATCCATAAAAAAGGGCATTTTCTATTTTTCTTTAAGTATAATAATTAAAAAAACATAAATAACAATAATTTATAATGTCTACGATAGATTATGTTAATATGATTTGGCCACCGTAGTGTAAAAAAAATTAATCTCTAATAGTAACGATCTCTATAACATTTAGTCTATATCAAAATAGTTTGCTTTCATACATACCTTTGAAATTTCATTTCTGTTATTTTTCTATGAAGTACTTCAACCATGCAATAACAAATAATCTTCAATAAAAAGGCGGAGACATTTAATATGTTCCCGCATTAGTTTTATACGTCTGGTGATTTTCTCTTACAACAAACTTTTGAAAGTCCTCTTTTAAGTGATAAAGTGTATATATGTTTCCTTTTTAATACAAAAAATCATAATAATACTGTTGGGATGAACAAAATATTTCGGGCAGTTTAGATTTAACTAAAGAAAATATTAAATCACGGGATTTTTTACTTAAATAAGTTATTTGCTATTAACATAAACAAATATTTTTCTAATCCAAAATTGTTGTTCTTCTTCTTATTATATTTTTTTTTTTTGTTTAACTAAGAATAATTTGTCTTCTAAAAGTTTCTATTACAAATAGTTTATTTTATTAGTATATTTTTATCAGTTTATTAATAGATAAGACAAAAAAAGTTTATACATACAAATTTGATATGAAAAAAACAATTTTTCTTAACTGGATTTTAAACAATTAATTTTTTTAAATTAACACCTATTTTATGGACCAGTTTAACTAGATTTTTTAGACTATTTCTTTGCACCATATTTAAAGTATTTTTATCAGCATATTTTTATTACTTAATTAATAATGTATACACAAAAATAATAAAAATTAATGTCAAAATGTGCTATTTACCTAGATTTTAAACAATTAAATGTGAAACAATTATACATTTTATGAACCAATGTGAATAGTTGTTGTTTAGACGTAACTTTTCAGTATATATAGAGTATATGTCTTATCAGTATATTCTTATAATTTAATTAGTGAATTATACACTGAATCGATGTATTTTAAATTCAAAATCAAATATTGTACGAAATTTTAACATATAAAATTGTGAAACAAAAACAAATTTTTTGAATCAATGTAATTAGTTGTTGTTCAGACATTTTTTCCCATAATATTAAGAGTATATTTTTTATCAGCATATTTTTATTATTCATTTAATATTTTATGCAAAAAGATGATGTACTTTTAAGTCAAAATTAAACATTTAACCGGATTATATACAATTAAGTTGTGTAACAAAAACAGTTATTTTCCAATAGAACTAGTTGACATTTAAAATTTTTCGGTTTAGAAACAACTTTATATATACAACCATATTTAAAATTGTTTTAATAAACATTAATCGATCATGTGATTTATACTTTAAGTAGACAATTTTGTTTCTACAAAATTAATAATGTTATGAAGAATTCATAATTTTATGAATTCATCTTACCAGTCATATTTCATATTCAGTATCTTGTTAATTTTACTCTCAATGTTAACCCAGTATCAAATCTATACCTTAAGTAAAATATGTAATTTTGTTTTCTTTTAGATTAATTCTGTAATTTATTAAGTTTGAGGGCGCAGTTTGCATCATCTTCATATCACAAAGTAAGAATACGAATGAAACAAAGAAATCTTAATGTATTACATAATCATAATCTACAATATTTTATCCATTATCCGGGGATATTTATAATTACAGTCAAAAGGTTTCAGAAGGCTCACTTCAAAAATTACGATTCTAAATTTCTTTGTTAAGTTCCATTTTTTTAAGTACGTTTAATTTGAAGGATTTGGAACATTAGGACTCTATTGCAAACATCATAAATATCTATTTACTGTTGACCTTTGACTTAACTTTCTCTCTTTTTAATATTTTAAGCACGAAATTACAAATATGTTGAGATGATGACTACAGAAACATTTCTATCTTCCTAAATTTTATATAAGCGTGTGGTAATTATCTTCCAAATTTGATAACATTTTCTGCTTCTCATCGAACGATGAAATATATGTATATTATTTTACAAGAAACATAACACAACTTTGTGCCAGGAGTAAAATCCCAAAAAGAAAGAAGATAATAATAAAAAGATCACATTTAACATAAAACGATTGTTCATTCCTTTAAACAATTCTCGATGTTATCGTCGTAAAGACCAAGATAGATGAGCAAGCTTAAATTTAATTTCCAAGCTACCACTATTTGGGAATTTAAAAATATTGACTTATTTAATGGTGGTTTTACACATTTGGCCTAAAATTCGTATGGTATTTACGATTTTACTTTCGGTTACAAAGAAAAGATATATGAAGTTTGGCCTTTTTCCATTATATTTATTGACATTATTCTTATAAATTTAGTTTTTGTGAGTAAATAATAATAATAATAATAATAATAATAATAATACACCTTGTGCGACGGGAAGTACTTGCAGGTGCGTGCTGTAAACTGACAATCGGGGCAGTTTTTCTTCCGTCACAAGCATATGAAACAAATTTGGTTGCTAAGTTATGAAAGGACATTACATTCTATGGAGCTTATAATACAATTTTCTTCAAAAAGTAGATTTTTAAGTTAATGGAAGTCATCTGAAAACACAGGTAATTGTTTCGTCTTTTTTTTTAACTTATCCAAGTTCGAAATGATAATTAATCAATGAAAATTACATTTTTCGGTGGTACAGCTCTGCGATTACCCTTCTGAAATGAAGGTAATCGGGCCTATAACTCTCGAGAAAAATCGTTGTTAATTTAGAAAACCAAGGTTTCGAGAAAAACAAGTGTAAAGTTTTATAATAACGTTACGTACAACGAGCAAAAAAAGATTATAAGGAATTGTAATGAGACGAAATATTTTCAGGGCAATAATCAATATGCTTTAGGGAACAAAAATCTGCAGAAAACGAAATTATCGGTTAATTTGTGACATTTTTCTAAGGTTTAAGGTTTCCTTTTTAGAGTTCCGTACTCAAAAGGTAAAAACGGAAGCATTATATGATCACTCTTGTGTCTGTCTGTCACAGGTATTTTACTCGTAAACTATGGAAGGGGAAAAGGATTATTAAACATTCACAAATGTATTTAGGAAAAACGTAAAGCGGCTAATTAACACTAGAACCGCCGTAGCGGTAATTTTGACCGTTACCAAATAAAAATATTCCGATTCGAATGAGAAATTTCTTTCTAAAATGTGCTATATATGTACCACAGAGAAATAAGTTAAATAAATAAGTTAAATTGCTTTAAATAAAAGTTCTGGTGTAAAATAATTTTATAAAACTTGAGTAAAATTTCCGGCGGTTAAGTTACTTGAAAAAAAAAATATTTTTTTTATATATATATCGTATGGGGTATCGTGAGAAAACATTCGTAACACTGAACTCAAAAATACATTTCTTTAAATTTTATGTATTATATTTTCAGAGATATCGTAAAAAATGTAGTGCAAAAATATGTCCCCCCCCCCTCTCTATTTCCGAATCTACTGAAACTAAAATTACGAAAAAAATAGAGGTAGTAGACGTTAATTTAAATCTTCCAGGAAAACTATAGCGATTACCCTGGGTCGCATGGTTTTTGAGAAAAGCGCATTTTTCCGTCACACAAAAATTTCGATTTGAAGGCATTTAGCAAAGATGTTAAGGATCGCTGGGGGAACCTATCGTATCAGAAGTATAAAAGCATTATTGATAATGACTTTCCAAAAAAATCGGCTGTAACTAGTCGAGATAGTAACCCTTAAAGACACGGACGGTTTGATATACATACATAATGACAGGGGCGAAGTAATCTGTGTAACATCGGCTTTTAAAGCCTCGATAACAACTTTTAAAGATATATTTATGCAATACAATTGCCAGCAGCTGTATAAAAGCAATTAACGTCAAATTGTTAAAAACAGACAAATTTAATTAGAATTAATCACATAAATACTATGGGATTCGCGACTAGTTTGCATTAAGTGGATCTCTTATTACGCCTCCCGTGTCTTTCGAACTTAATGAAAAACCTAACTGAAAATACGCGGCACGGACCAAGGCAGATGTGCAACTTTGCGAGCTCCTTTCAAAGCGCGCTTAGCACAATGCCCAGTTTAAAATTTGAACAAGGTATTTGTTTTAGCTACACTGTAAAAAAAAAAAAAAAAAAAAAAAAATTATTTCTACGCTGAATTTAGATTTTTGAAATGACAAATGAAGTTTAAATATACGCAACTTTTATTGTCAGTGCGGAATTAAGTTCATCATAAACATATTAGGAAAAGAATAAGAAATGAGTTATACAGAATAGCAATATTGGAAATTATTTAGGCTTCATATCTCTTTGAACTTTTATGGTATACCCATTCATACTTTTCTAGTACATACAGCTATACCCAGCCCTACGTTGTATAGTATTTTACAAAGTCTTATTATTCTTTTAGCAAAGATTATTTTGCATAATACAGTTAATAATCCATATATTTATTGCACGGAACCCTCTGGGCGCGAGTAACACTCGCACTTGACCGTTTATATTTAAATTGTTGCTTTTTTTTTGTCATAGGAATTCTGTTCTTTTTTTTTAGCAAGATTTTAATTCTACTTAATATACACTCTGTATGAATATTTAAAAATGTAACACTATTTTAATATATAATACCTACAGTAAAATTTAGGTTTCGTACAAAAAGAGGCATTTAATAATAATAATAGTAGTATTTTACATGCCATAAAGTTTTGTTGGCATTGACCTTGGCTTCATTGTTTCGTAGTCAGAGATTTCACTTTTAGTTGCAGATTTTGAGAAAAAGCATATTTAATATTTAATTGAATATGTCATTTTATTCCAAGCACCTGTTTTTGATGAAAGATTAAATTTTCGATTGATTTACAATCTTAAAATTGTGTAAAGTACAAAATACAAAAGTAGGATCTATTTTATCCTAACTTTTTTTAAATTCTTGTAATAAAATTTTAATTTGTAATACATCATCAATGAGTAGCAAATGGAAAATATTGTTTTACGATGCATTTACGAGTGTGGAATTTTATACCGAACTCAGTGAAATATTTCTGTGTGATTTCTGTATGAAAAAGTTTTATTCTTTTTTTCTAGGATGAGAAAGTTACATTGTGGCAAGGAATAAAATGTCTAATGCAATTTGTGTTTCAGCAGAAAAAGACACCCTAATAAGATCAGATTTTATCTAAAAGAATGTTTACTTCATTTCATCGCAATTAAAGGATGGGCATTTTTTCAATATAAGGTGATTTTTTCTTTTAATTGTTTTCTGTCATAGTTACTTAATTTATATTTAAGCAAACATGTTACTTTTTATTGATGTCACATTGTTTTAATAAATAAATACAGAACAAACAACTTTTCAGCATAAAGTAGCACTATTACAAGAACAGGTTTTAATTGAAAAAAAAATCACATTGCCTGAGGCGCCATTATTTCATAGTCTAAGATTCGACATTTAAAATCCGAAAATGAATTAATCTCTTAAAAGTATATGTCAAAGGTTTTTAATTTATATTTGATAAGAGAATTTGTGAAAAATTACAATTTGTTTAATTTAGAACTTTAGAACTCTGTTACTACAAAAGAGAAAGTATATTTATTAATAACATTAATTATTTAAGTTGCATTTTCCATTTAAATTTCTCATTCGTATAATTTCAAATATTGCGATATAGAATAGCAAAAACTTCAAATATCATTATGAGTAATATTTTATACCAATGGTGATTTTCTCAAGAAAAGATAAGTTTGAAACCTTTTCTGAATTATTAATTTTATGAGTTTTCCTTTTTATAAACAAAATAATGAAACATTGCTGCCTACCTCAGAATGCGCCATCTAAGCCCGTTAAACTGCTGAATGATTCATGTAGTATCTCTGATTCTTCTCCTCTTAAAAAAAACTGCTAATGAAAAATTAGTCTTTCAATTAGATCACGACTTATTAAATGTTCACATGTTTAACACACAATTTACGAGGGTGAGTCGGAAAATAAGTTTCCCCTGGCAACTGTGGACAGAAGTGTGTATGAAAGACAGAAAATGTAATGAAACATTAAAGATAATACGTAACTTTATTTTTCTAAATAAGTTCCAAGTGAGCTGAGACATTTGCCATACCCCTCTATAAGCTTCAGAATCGCTCCTTGAAAAAATCAGGGCTCTGCATCATTCTATTCTTGGTAGATATGGACAGAAAATGCGTTGTGAATTCATGGTCAAGGGAGGAAGTGAGAGCGGTTGTCCGCTATGAAAGGGCACGTGGAATATCGGGCTGTTATGGGGCTGTCCATAACAGCCACGTGCGAGTCTATGGGTCAGATGTGATGTCGAAGCAAATGTTGCGGAGATGGTGCCGCCAATTCAGTGAGAGGCCTCAGCAAGTGTTGGACAGACCGAGACCTGGACGGACGTGCACGGCCACTACTGACGAAAGCAATGCTTGACTACTTCTTTATAAGCAATTCTGAAGTCACACAAGCCGTTCAACGCTTCTTTTATATGCAGAGCCCTGTTTTTGTTTCCTGGAGAGCTTTATGAAGCTTATAAAGGATATGACAAATGTCTCAACTCACTTGGCACTTAAGTAGAAAAAGAAATTACGTCTTATCTTTAATATTTCATTATATTTTTTGTCTTTCATACAAACCTCTGTGCACAGTTGCCAGGGGAAACTTATTTTCCGACTCACCCTCGTAAAATAACATTCAATCTGTCGAATCATACTCAAAATATTTAATTTTGAGACGTACTCCACGAAAAAAGAAAAGTAACCATCTACCATATTCTTTTCAGGTCTTTAAAATTGTTTTCTTAAAAATGCATTCAACTCTGTCAATTATTTCTATAGAAACTTTAATATATAAACGCGTGCTATGAAAAAAATGCCCTGAAATCAGTTGAATTTTGTCAATTTTCACCATACAGAAAACCTTCTAGTATGCATACAAAAACTCGTTTATTAAAGCACTCTATTTTGAGTAGCAAATTTATATCTGTTTTCTGTAAATTCATGAAAAAATAAACTTAACTCAACTCATTATTTGCTTCTTTCGATGCTTCAGACGAAAACTTTCAAATAGTGTTCCTCTGAATCAGCATTAAGTACAGATAAGCTATAAGCGAATACTATTGAAAATTATTCTAGATATTTTTTATTTTGCAAATTTTATATTATTTCTTAAAAAAAAATGCAATTAAGAAAGAAAGAAATAGATAACTGTTCTTAAATCATTTTGTAATTTTCTATGTTGCATTTATTGGCATATATTACAATCGCAAATAGAAGCGTCATTTTTTAACAATTTAGATAAGTTATATAATAATCTAACTAAAAAACAGGAAAACTGTCTTCGAGTTGCAAAAGTTTAGACAAAGTACGTTTCTGCCAAATCAAGTAGCTTTGTATGCACTGGTCGCTACAGATAATTCCAGACAAACATACAAACATTTATGTTTATTAGTGTAGACTTTCTGAAGGTTTTTCCAGGATGTTTCACTTAGAAGGTGTCTGACATAGCTCAAAATAATATTGTTTTAAAAAAATATAGAAGGAAATAAAAATAAACATACAATCATCTGTGGTTTTAGATCACTTTCAACCACGTGATCATGTGCCCCCAATTTTCAACTAACCCACCAAAAACACGGATTTTTAGTGAATATTATCGCTCAATCAATCAAAGTTAAAAACAAGACTCCCTTATCATATTATCAGGGATATATATGATAAGGGAGTCTTGGTTAAGAAAAACCGGAAAAACCAATTGCCAAACAAATTGCCCAGGAGGTTCTCAAATTGGTTTCTAAAATGTGACGATAGTTGTAACGGATCTATATAAGAATTTCTGCAGATACTCAAAATGTCCCAGAATTCGCCCCTTATCCTCTTCGGTCCCTGGGTCCTTATGCGGAGACCTGTGTTCTTTTCCTTTTAGAAACTAAAATGTCCGATTTATTTACATTTTCACATAACTTCTTAACAGCTGAATGATTTTTGCATTCAAAGCAAATGAATAAATGGCAGCATCTAAGCTGATTCTCACATAAAATAATTGTTATTTTCATCCGAGTTTGCAAAATGCCTCAAAATGTCCAAAAGACAGTATGACCAAGAAAGTGAGAAATTTTCATAAGTATTTAACTTAAATTTTTTTCAATAAAAAATTTTGAGGATTTGTAGATTATTTACTTGTTTAAAGCTCTTAAATTTGTGATTGCGTTAATTTCGGTTAATGGTTATTAAATTAATGTTTTTAAGAAGGTTTATAGTTTTAGATCCCTATTTCTGAACCTAAATTAAAAAGCCCATAAAGGATCAATTTCAGAAAATATATTTTTTCTGTCATTTATGATGTCATTTTGTTCGGAAAAAACCAATGAATAAGCATTTGTATTATTATTTTAGCTTCGGAACTGAAGAGGTTATACCCACAGGCACTGTCGGTTTTGGAAAAAATATAGGAGGAGATAAAAATGAACATACAAGCGCATATATAATTAAAGATTTTCTCTACATATAGGGTCCCGCATAGACTGAGATAAAGTTTTGGATTTAGAAAAAAAAAAAACAAATGAAAATAAAAACAAACATACGGATACATATATTTATTATTACAGATTTTCCGCCCATGCATCGTATCCTATTTGGAAGGTGTCCGCCCCTACCACAGTAAAAGTTATTTTTAGAAAAAAAATATAGGAGAAAAAAAAAGACGAAACAAACATACATCTGCCGTTATTTTTACATTTTTCTGCACATAAATCATGTCCCACATAATCCAAGAAAATGTTGAGTTAAAATATATATATACAATAAAACCTACCTAAAGCGACCACGTTGCTTTCGAATAAAAATTGGTCACTCCGAGAGGTGGTCTCTTAATGGAGGACATCTTTAAATCTAAATTTTAATTGTTGAAAAAAGATAACAATTAATGTTACTAAAATTTGTTTTTCACATTCGGAAAAAATATGGAAATTTAAGTATCAAAACAAAAGTTAATTAGTGTATAGTTTAAAAAAAGAATACATTAACGTTCGCTTTGATTTTACGGTTTTATCTTCTATAACTCTTATTTCAAAGTCCTTTCGAAGTTCAGTAAATAAATGCAATTTTTGGGGGGGGGGAATGGAACAAATTATGATGATTTCATTAATTTTTCTATTTCTTTGAGAGTTTTCTGACAGAATAGGGCAGGGGAATTTATTGGTTTATTGATCGTCATCCTTACATTGTCATCAGAGTTAAATTCATTGCCTAAAAAGGCACAAAGGGGTTTAAATACTTAAAAGTTACCGGAATAAATAAAAGTTTTAAACTTAGTTTTGACGTTTGAAGAATAAATCTCTAGAATTAATATTCTAATAAAACCTTCTTCAAACGACCAGCAAAAAAATGAATTTGTTTAATTTTCTTCAAAGAAATGTGTCGCTCATGGAGGGATTTCAACAGGGGTGGTCTCTGAATAGAGGTAAAATTAGTATTGACCCTATGGGAATGAATTTCGTTTCATCAAAAAATGGTCACTCAGAGAGGTGGTCACTTAATGGAGATGGTCGCACTGGGAGGTTTCACTGTATGTAGGATTTATTATTTTACCTAATACTTAAATATTCACTTAACTTATAGCGATAAATGAATTCACCCATTAGTTTTTCAAATATATACAGTATTTATTAGTTAGACTTCATTACTTAGTCATGGAAATTCAATAACATTAATAATATAGTAAACAGTTTTCACATTGGCAAATATAAATATAAGAAATCGACTATACCTCTCGCTCAAGCCTTTTATTCGATCATGGACAGCTTTTTTAAACATTTTGTTAATATCCAAAATATGGAACATCTCTCTTGGGATTATTTATTTTCCAATCGAGCCGTTGCCACACATTTCGAGCTTTTTTCATGCTCCTCGTGTTATGCCTTTTATTTTTTATAATATTGCGTATTAATTAAATAAACGCTTGAGTCCGTCAAGTTTCGTTGTTTAGAATATTTATAATTCCAAATTAGTTGGAAATAAAACGAAAAGTTATAGGTCATGCATATATTTTAAAGAAAATGTGGTTCTCAAATGAGGTGCTGGAAATGCGCTTCCTCTATCTCCAAACACAGCGGAACACTACATTTCCTGTTTCTGAAGATTTCTAAATTAAAATAAAAATCTATATATATATATATATTACGCACGGCCGAAAGAAACGCATCTCATTGGTTATTGAACAACGTTTAGTGCATCTCTATAACTTTAAGGGGGGTTACCATAGAGGGAACCTGTTCTGTCGCCAAATGTCGCCAAATTTATCGCTAACTTGACAATATATCGCCAAATTTGGCGACCAAAATTAGCTACCAAAATTAGTCGCCAACTTGGCGATATCACTAATATTTCGCCAAATTCCCATAGACTTCCATTGTAAACCAATAGTGCTTACTTGCTTACAGAAAATGAACAAATTGTTACACAAAATCGTGTCAACAAATTGTGAAATCAACAAATTGTCACAGCTTACAGAAAATTAACAAAAAAAAATATTAGCTCAAGGGATTATATTAATTATATTTAAAGGAGTACAAGTAAATTAAATTGTGAATAAAAGTAACATGGTACAACGCTTAGCATCCTTTCCCAAACATAAATTTTAAGGGAGACCATACTGGTAGCCAAAGGTGGCTAGTATTATAAAATCTCTCAATATTCTAATTTTTGGTCGCTTAGATGAAAAATTGTCAGCACTTCATATGACAACAGTTGAACATACAGGTATGACATGTAATTATTCTCATTTATTTTATTTGATTACTGATTTTCATTATTTGATTTAATTTATAGTGTAATTGTTTCTAAAACTAAGTTTAATCGAGACTACCTTCAAAGCGGGACGATCTGTATACAGCGAGGGTTCAATATAATAGAAACGATACCAAAACAAATAAATCAGTTTGCGTTTGCTATGCAAGTGCGGAAATCTTTGTATTAAAATTAAATACACGATATTCCAATTAATATTAAAGTAATTGTTTACAAAAATTGTGTACATATTTCTTAATCTATTTTAAAATATGCCTTTTGCTACATTTACGCAGGAGTAAAATGATAAAAACGCAGTAAATATTTCGAAATCGCGGAACGTGGTTGGCGGATATTTTCGAATATCATTTAAATCTGCATTTAAAAGAAATTCTGAACACATTCGTCTAGTTTGCAAAACTTCTATTTCACAAGGTGACGAAAAAGGCTTTGTGACTTCGAAAAAGAGCAAATTCTAGCTTATAACAACATCGCAATGTCACTTCAAAGATTTGCTGCTTAAATTATACGTTCAAAGACTGTCATTTTTAATGTCTTACAGAATATAACTATTTATGTTACTACGAAATCTACAGGGAGGCTGACATTTTTTTCGAAACGATCCAAAAGTTTGATTGTTCGCACGGCTCCAAGAAAGAGAATGGCAGCAAAAGAAATTGGAAGCCATATAAAAACGCCAGCATCAGAATCGACAGTACAAAGAACAATAAATGTTTCAGGAGTTCTTAAAATTGTAAAACCAAGTTGGTGTCCGCCTTTAACGGGGCTAGTCTCTCACCTTCAGAATTCTCCTCCGTAATGTTAAGTCTATGGACTTTTGATGCATTAGTATATTTAAAATATCTTCTCGGGAAATTCATATTTTTTTACACGTTTTTCCTGTGTACTCTACTTAAAGGATGCCTCTTTTTTTCTTAGTTTTCAAAATATTCCTAAAATCTATGCTGAATTTACTATTTTATGTTATAAAAGCGGGCGAACTGTGAGTAAGATTTTAACCCTATAAAATTAAGTCTATACTTCAGAAATAGTTTGAGAACTAAGAAAAAAAGAGACATCTTTGAGAAAGTGTACACAAAAAATAGAAGTTAAAAATATTAATTTCCGGAGGAGATATTTTAAATATACGAATGCATCAAATGCCCATAGACTTTACATTAGTGAGGGGAAATCGGAAGCTGAATCACCAGCCCCCTTAATATCTGGCAATAAATAAACCGCAATTCGTTTGCAGAGATGCACCTGAAGTAACAAATGAATTGGTCTAAAATTATCTTCAGTTCTGAAAAGAAGTTTAATTTCGATATTCCGGATAGTATTCATTCATATTAGCATGGTCTTCAAAAGGAAAAGGACGTATTTTCTACACGTCGATTAGGTGAAGGCTCCCTAATGGTTTGGACTACTTCTTTCTCGAAAGGTAAGCTTAGAATAGGTTTTCTAGACGGATAAAAAATAGACATACCCATAATCACATGTTAGAATGCCATCTGTTGAAATTGAGTGAAAAAAATTTAACGAAAATTTCAACACGACAGTAACTGAAATTCGCTCTGAAAAATACACAAAGAAATGGTTTGAACATGAATAAGACTCTCAAACTTGATTGACCAGGCAATGGTCCAAACCTAAATACAGGGTTATTAAAAATGCAACATCGGGTTTTGATACGTTACTACGTGCGAACTATTAAGCATATATGTTTCTATAACAACTCAAACGAGAGGACGTTAACTACAGTTTCGCGATGCGTATGTGTCATGCGTGTGTGGTTGCCATGGTTGCTGTGCGAACGTCATATTCAAAATGGCGACTGTACAGCAGAAAGCCTTTTGTGTACTAGAATTTTCAGAGAACATTTTTTATAGAAATGTGTACTTGAATTCGTTCAGAGAGCATTCCGAAGGCATACAAATGCAAACCACCAATCCAACAAAGCATTCTGAGCTGGTATCGACAGATCAAAGAAACCGGTGGTTTATGTAAAGGCAAAAGTTCCGGCCGACCAAGCGTTACTGAAGAAACATTGAACCGACTTAGAGAGAGTTTCATCGGTAGTATCAAGAAATCAACAAATCGTGCTAGCCATGAACTTTCAATTTCACATCCAACTGTGTGGAAAACTTCTGCTGTCCAGTCACCATTTTGAATATGACGTTCGCGCAGCAATCATGGCAACTACATGCGCATGACACATACGCAGCGCGTAACTGTAGTTAACACCCTCTCGTTTGAGTTGTCATGGAAATATATACGTTAGCTAGTTAGCACGTAGTAACGTATCAAAACCCGATGATTCATTTGTAATAATAATGTACTATGATGAACGTTTAGGGTCTTATATTGGGCAATATATAACGAAAAATATTCAAATTGTGCAGTATAACCCGAAAGCAAAATTAAAATGTGGCATTTTGGAGATATGGCGTAATTTGTCACCACGATAAACTCAAAACAATGTAAACTCTATGCTACAATGTTGTACATAATTGCTTAAACACAATAGAGGACTAATTGGCATGGAATATTTTTATAATTTAGAAAAGTCTGTTCCGTTCTGATCATTTTGCTGCCAGTGCATATCGGGTAAAAATACAACATATTACATTATACGCATTTATAAAAATTACTTTCGAATGTTTTCTTTATATTTATATTAACTGTTTAGTTAGAGAAATAAAATTAATATGGGTTATACCGGGTGTCCCAAGAATGACTGATGGATTTTAAAATTCAATAACTTGCAAACGGTGACAGATATTAAAAAAATTCTTGCAGGAGTGTTATCTAAGAGTCAGGAGTTTTTATGCTGCGATTCTCAGTTTTAGTTACAGAGAGCATCGATAGATGGCGTTGCAAGGAATAACCGCTAAATTCAGGCTCGATTTTTCGACCTCTCTTTTCTTCCATGCAAAAAAAATGAGATTAAAATGTATTGAATGGAACGCGAAGTACCAAAAATTGGGTCTGAACTGAGTGCCTATTGCCCCCAGCGCCATCTGTTGTTTGAAATTCGAACTAAAATAAAGAATCACAGTACAAAATCTCCTGATATCATACATAACCCTCCTTCAAGAATTTTTTATATATCTGTCACCGTTTGGAAGTTATTAAATTTTTATATCCATCAGTCCTTTTTGGGACACCCGGTATGTGTATTACCACAATTATATTTTACACTTGGACAATTACATGATCGTTCCTATCATTTTGCATCCCGGTATATATGCACATAAACACAAAATAAGAACGTCTTAGTTATAAACAGATAACAATATTCTTATATTGTGCATTGCTGCTAATAGACAAGCAGCAGTAAATTACCATTTAAATTCATATGCTTTCGAATATATTAGTCGCAAAATTCTTTAAGCTAGAATAAAGGGATTTAACAAAACTAATGAAACATAAGTTTGTATAAACTTAGTTCAATGAAACATGCGACTGCTCAACATCTAAATCCCTTTTTATCTTTAAAATATTCTGCTTTCAAATTTCGCGATCCAGGAATTAAGAATTCCGAGAAATGCATTTGAATGAAATTTTCACCGAGCCACTGAATTCTCAGATTATCGTTTAAATTCGTAGCTTCAGCATATTTAATAAATTAATAAAACAAATTTTAAAGTTAAAAAATGCTATAAAAAGTGATAGAAAATCTCTATTAAGATTGACGATCGTTTCGTTGCACAAACGGAAACATTTTCAAAATCATTCAACGATAGAATGCAGCAAACAGTACAATTCTATCACTTTCCCTTTTTCTTTATTTTATTTATCAAATGCACCCGTCATTTTTGAGAAACGCTGTATATATATATATATATATATATATATACTATAGATATATACATATGTATGTATTCATGTATACATGAAAGTTATTCATGTTACAATGCTATCATGTTATAATGCAATGATAGAAATGCATGTTAACATGCATTTCTATCGTTGAATGATTTTGAAAATGTTGCCGTTTGTGCAACGAAACGATCGTCAATCTTACTAAAGATTTTCTATCACTTTTTATAGCATTTTTTAACTTTATCTGTTTATAAATGATTATTATACATGTGTTTAAAACAAATTTTGTTATAGTAACTTTCATGTATACATGAATACATACATATGTATATATATATATATATACAGCGTTTCTCAAAAATGACAGGAGCATTTGAAAAATAAAATAAAGAAAAAGGGAAAGAGATAGAATTGTACTGTTTGCTGCATTCTAGAAGCACTGTAAAAAAAATACTGCCAGTTTTTCGGTAGGAATCGGAAAAATAGTTGCCCTTATCGTACCGGAATATTTTCCGACTCAGCTCGAAATAAAATCCGTAAAAATAAGGAAATAGTCAGTAAAACGGTATTTTACGGATTTTATTCCGATTTCACGGATTTTATTCCAAGCTGGGTTGGAAATTATTCCGGTACGATAAGGGCAACTATTCTTTCGATTCCTACCGGAAAACTGGCAATATTTTTTTTACAGTGTGTGATATCAGTAAATTTTCAGTCACACAGATTTTCTTGTTTAGTTTTGATGTTTACCAAGAGCTGGTGCTGCAAAGTATACTAATAGGCCGGGAGGTGGCAGAAGAGGCAATCACCTCATCGAGTTCACAGCTGAAATTGTAGAATTAGTAATAACTCGATTCGCATATTAAAACGCAATTAGTCTACCAAATCATATCTTCGTGGAAAACACCTGAAAACTCGATTTTAGCGGCTGACTAGTAGGTTTACCTAAATTTAAAAGCAACGTTAAAAACGCCAGAATAAGCAAACGTTCAGCAGACTAGTTTCGGCAGTGTTAATCGTGCCGTCCTCAGAGCAAAGAATAACGGAAACTTGCTCATTTATATTCTCCCATTGGCTGTTACTCGCATTTTCTTGTTTCCGCATTGGTTAATGTACACTGTAATAGGAATCGGAAAAATAGTTGACCTTATCGTACCGGAAAAATTTCCTACCCAGCTTGGAATAAAATCAGTAAAATCGGAATAAAATCCGTAAAGTACCGTTTTAATGAATGTTTCCTTTTTTTTACAGATTTTATCCCGAGCTGTGTCGGAAAATTTTCCGGTACGATAAGGGCAACTATTTTTCCGATTCCTACAGGAATACTGTTCGGATTTTTTTGCAGTGTACTTTCCAGTGGAATCCGTTTCTCCAATTCATAAATGAGCAAGTTTCCATTATTCATTGCAATGAGAACGGTACGCTAAACGCTACCGAAACTAGTCTGCTGAATGTTTGCTTATTCTGGCGTTTTTAAAGTTGCTTTAAAATTTATATCATTCTGCGCCAAGTAGCATCTTAATAATTAGTAGGTTTACCACTGTGTTTTCCTGTTCCCAGTCCTCCATGTTTTCATACCTTTGAAGCAGGAAAACACAATGGTGAACCTACGAGTCAACCGCTAAAATCGGATTTTCAGGTGTTTCCACCAGCATATAACTTGACAGACCGATTGCGTTTTAATATTCGAATCGAGTTTTAACTAATTCTGGAATTTCAGCCGTGAACTCGATGAGGTGATTATCTGTGCAAGTGCCCCCCGTCTATAAGTAATCCAAAAAATTGTATAAACTTCTTGGGAATAAACTTATTTTGTTATTTTCAATATCTATTTTTTTATTCCATTTTTCAAATGCACCTATCATTTTTGGGACACTTTGTATATATGTATAGCAGAATGAAAATTTCGTTACAAAGTTACTTAATAAAAGAAATTATTTTAATTTTAAAACTATGAACCTATTGTATTTTGTATCAAATGTTCATATTTAGTTATAAGAAATGTCTTTAAAAATGATTTAATCCGCATGGAAAGACGTTCAGAGTTCATATGTTAACCCTAAAATGCCGGGTGTTGCTTTTCGACAACATACCCAATTTAGGGTCTAAAATACTATTAGAATAATATCGAAGCTATAATACCTAATGTTGCCAATAAAATACATTCTGAAAATATTATTAAATCGATTTTCAATATGTAGATGGCAACACTTGTGCTGTTTAAGAATAAAGATAGATTTATTTTTTCAATTGTTGCTACTTGCTCATTTTGTTTTGTTTCGAAGCTTGCTAAATACCCTATTTTGGTCTGCAGTGATCAAGTAAAATTTATTTCTTATTATTGTTCCTAAAATTCTTGTGTGTTTAATATTATAGAATTTTATCAAGGAAAATTATTTTTTCAATTAAAGACCAGTATCGCCGATTAGTAACAAATTGTTTTTTAGCCGTAAACCATACTTAAAACAAAATATGAATTTTTTAAGTATTTTTCCCATGATTTATTTAAACAATGAAAGCCGAAAAACATTATTACAATTATTTTTGAAAAACCAGGCATTTAAGGGCTAAAGATAGACTGACGATATTATAAAGTGGTGCACTCAGGGTTTTTTGCAAGGTTACCCAGAGAATTTTGTGAAAACAATAACGTGTGCTTTTATAAGGGACAACAGTTACCGCTCTGAGCTGAATACATTTTCGGATAACTTGATTGATGAAATGAGTTAGGATGGTAATTCGTTGTGCGTTGTTTAGATTTTTGGATTGTGTGTTTCAATTTTGTTCTTGGAAGGTGAAGAGGACGTTGCATGCGTGAAATCTATATTTAACTCTGCTGTGCATGCCGTTAGCCATTCCGCCTTTCTTCTGATTTGTTTTTTTCTGGTTTTGTTCTTCGGTTTGGGTTTTTGAAGTTGTTGTTTAAGTTGGTTTATTTTAAAGTTTATTTGAATGATAGTTGTGTGTTTTAAAGTTATGATGTGCGGTTGGAGTTAATTTTTATAATTGGTGTTTTAATTGTATATGTATGTATATATTCAAGCTATAACTGATATGATGGTCAGAAATTTCAGTTGTGATAATGCGCGTCAATTAAAGTAAGTTTTGTAAACAAAGCCAAAATCGCAATCCTCCTATTGATTTAACAGTACATTTGTTAGGATTTTTGTCGATTTTTGTTTGGATTTTTATGCTTGTGATTATGTAGTATATTTGTTCACACCTATGGTTAAAAATGAAAAGATTGTAATCATATTTTCACAATAAGTACTTTGCTTTTTGTAGCGCAAGCTGATATCACATGCGTGACGAGACCGTGTAAACGGCAAATAATTAGGCATAGTTAGCTAGAGTCTCCACAATCGAGAATGTAGCTGGCACTACCTTCTTTTTCAATAACAAAAGTATAATGCACTTCTAGCACTTATGCCACCTAATGCTCCTTATGGCTCCTAATGCCACCACATTTTATAGAAAGCAAAGTAAATCCGATTAAAATCTTCTTACTATATCATCTTTATTGTTCTGAAGATTTATTGTTCTTTAGAGTTCTGAAGGAATATTTAGATTCAACTTGCATTGAGACTCTCTGTATTTATAATTTAATAAGTGAATTACTGTTACAGTTTCCAGTACAATTTTGCTGTCTTGACGCATATATGAGCAGTAATTTATTGAGTATCTCATGTATAGATACAGGGTATCCTAAAGAGGAAAAGTTTCAAACTCAATATTTCATTAACTACACTTTAAAATTGGGAGGAGTGAAATATACACTCTTTGAAAGAGTGGCAGGCATTTTCACTCTTTTTGGAGTGAATTTTATAAAAATACACCCCTTAAAGAGTGGAGTTTTCCACACCCTAGAAAAGAGTAAAATGTTTCATTCCATTGTCGAGATTGAAATATGTCACTCCATTGCCGAGATTGCAAGACTGGCACTGTACGTTTTAAAAAATTTCCGATTAACTTTCAACCAATATATATGAAGTAAAATAATAAAAAGATCCAAAATATGTCACTTTTTAATTTTCAGAAACTTCATTTCATAATGTGACCTAGGAAATTAGGCTCATATGGTACTAAAACGCACTCCTTTTTAAGAGTGAACACTCCTTCTTAGAGTGGCTATTCACTCCTACTAGTCATTCTAAGAAGGAGTGAATATCGTAGTATTAGTATTACCCATCAGCCAATCAGAACACCAAGTTTACAACGCTTTTGTTAAGATAAGAGAAATAGTGCGTCATTTTAGAGAATAAAATATAAAGATATTATTAAAGTGATTATTTATGGAACGAAAAGGGTAAGACATTTATATTTAAACTTTTACTCCTGTTGTTTTTTATATTATGATCATGAGTTAAATAGTTTTATGCTATACAGAAAAAGACTGATCTGGGATTGTTTTCAGAAGCGATATTTTCCTTTCCTATACGATACTGTGATGTAAAATATTTTCATCTGACATCGTTCGAAAAAAAAATTTGACGCAATGGGTGATTCACGCCTACATTCATAGTAGAATGAATGTAAACATTAATCTGCAGTTACTTGAGATTGAAAATGTATTGAGACAGTGATTTAAATTATTTTCGGTTTCTTACTCTCTTCTGATTACTAATATTTACAGCATTTATCGTCATTATTATTTTGTAATTAAGTATGATAATCGAATATTATGAAGTAACGAAATGGTTTCGGATTAGAAATTAGCATTACACTGTAAAAATGTCTTTTTACATATTACAGTAGTGAAACTTTTGAAATTTTTTTTTATTACTAATAATATTTTAAATTATTTTTAAAATCCTAAACCTTCGTAATAATGTTTTAAGATTTAACATTTGCCAAATTTATAAAATAATAGGAATTTCTTATAACACATGGAAAGAATTTTGAGAAATTGTTAAATCTAATAATGCATTTAATTTATCTATTGTAGTTTGTTGTCGTTTAATAGTGGATTCTAAATTACTAATTATTTTTAGTGTTTTTCAAATTGGTATATTTATTTTTTTAAATTGTATGTAAGCATTTTTTTTTCTGTTTGTGATTTTCATCAAACATTTATTTATAGGCATTCTGAATCAGTTATTAAATTTCCTTTAAGTGAAAACGCATTTTCTTCGTTTTTAAAACACGTAATTATTGGCATTAAAAAATAAACGTGATATTTAGGGATTGAAATAAAGTGTTTTTATGTCTGATGTTTATAGATAAAACTGCTTTAGTATATATTTTTTTAAAGTTCATAGTATTGCTTATATCAAATGTGACTAAATATATTTTAACGAGATAAATAACTACTTTTTAATGTTTTTCAAACAATAAAAACGGTACATCTGTAGTCATTTCTTTTCTTTATATATATATATATATATATATATATATATATATATGTATGTATATTATTATTATTATTATTATTATTATCATTATTATTTCCCAGATCAATCCTTTCCTATAAAACATACCAAATCTATTTAGCTCATATTCACAAAATACAATATATACGGGAATAAAATATTTAAATAAATGTGGCTTATCATGTCGTTTTATAAATAAGAGTTGTATTAATATCCGATTTTAAGAAAATTCAAATCATAATTAAGTTAAGGAATATATTTAAAAGAAAAATATATACATAATCCAGAGAATATAAAATTCTAGACTCCATGTTCATGTTTAATAAAGCAATGACATATCACAACATATAAAAAAACTTACACTTTCTTAATATTTAGATAAAGTTTAGAACTTATTAATAAAAGATGTCAGTTGGTAAGCATTGTTTTTTAATTGAAAAAATTATAAATATTTTTGAAGAATAGGGCTCCAAAATAGCGATATTTTGCTAAAAAGTACGATAAAAAGATTTTATATTTAAAACAAAAATTAAAAATTAAAATTAATTTTAAAATTATCATACATTTATAGGGCATGCAATGAAAGAAAAGAGAAGGGATAAGATTTTAATAAAATACTTTAGTTTTTTTTCTTTTTTTGTCAGTAATCTAATTTAATTCACATGCAACTTTAATTGAGTTTTCCTTAAAAGATCAATTAATGTTAGAAACTATGAATTAAACAACAGTCACTCCTTTTTATTTAGAGTGTAATATACTTTCTGGAGAAAAATATGCAGAGTCTGCACGAAATTGATCTGTGCGAGATAATATCATTAATAAAATAGTGTTATCGAAATGTCTATCGCTTATAAGGAAAACATATTTTGTTATAAGGTGTTATGTAATTCCTTTGTCAATATAGCGCCTTTCGTTTAACAATGAGCGATTTTCATAACAGTAATGAAGATTTTCTAATAAACTTATCCTGTGTCTAGCACTGAATAGTAATGTGAAATCCTATAACGGCTTGTAGCTGAAATTTGAAGGGGCTACTGCTGTAAAAAATTTTTGGCCATTTAAGAATTTTTCGATCCATAATTACTTTTTTAGGACATGATGTTTGTCAGATTTTTCATATGCGAACCATACACGCCTTGACAGCTGTCACTGCTCTGAATTAATCGGTTATCGACCGAGAATTTTAAGAGAACTCGCTGTACTGTTTCAAACAATTTATTAAAAATTAAATTATCGGAAATTAAGTGGACCGTAGACCTTTATTTGAGTAGAAATCGACCGAAAAATCGAAAATTGTTTTTGTGCATATTATTATTCTTCAGTTGAGCTATTTGTAAAAAAAACTATATGCAAGTGACAACCATTTGAATTATGTACACAAACAATTTTTCGGCCTTTTACCGTATTTTAAATCCGTTTCGCTCAAAACTGATTTTTTAACATTTTGGGATTTTGAAATGCTCCATACGTCATAATTTTTCTTATCAAAATTCATGAAATTGATTAGAAAGAATCCTGGTACTGATTACAAAGAAACTGTGCATGCATTTTAAAATTCGACTTCATCAAGATAGTTAAATTTGATTTTTAACTTATTAAAAAGAAAAATTTTGATAAAAATCGATATCAGAAATATCGAAAAATCACAAATCGAATTTAGAAAAAGAAAATCCATAGAAAATTAAGTATTCAAGGGATGAAAAAAATCGATGCACATATTTGTTCGTAATAGAGTTTAAAGTGAGAAAAATGCAAAATCGAGAAAATATCGGAAAATTTATGATGCATGGAGAATTTTAAATTTTCGGTTTAAAATTTTATTATTTTTTTAATCTTAAAATTATAATAAGATTGGAAATTTCTTTCAAGGAGTTCTGTATACTTATGGTGAAATGTATATTTTCACAGAATTTCATTTCTCTATGATGAAAATTAAAAAAATAAATTTTTAGCATCCACCGTTGCCTTAACTCTGTTATTATATAGAATTTTTTACCATTCGATTTATGGAGTTTTTTTTTAAATATCAGCATCATATCCAAATACCATAGAAGAAACAAAAATTCAATAATTTAAAAAGTACTGACAGTAGAAGGATGTCTTTTTTTATAGAATTGAGCCGAAAGACATTAATAATAATAATTATTATTATTGCCACATGACATATGCCGCCGATACGTTGCATTTCTATTCTGTAGGCAGCTTGTACAATGGACGTAATAAGGATTACAGATGCTCAGTTTGATGGTTTCGATTCAAGGAGAGAATAACAGAAGAGCAAAATGGTTGGCATTAAGATAGTCTAAGTGTTTGCAGATTGTCCTTGACTGCAGTAAGAAATTCCCACATTTCAGTACCACTGGCCAACGAACCGGATAACAACAAAGTCCTATCGCGTGATCGAAACATCAACTGCTCATAATCCTATGCAGATACATTCCAAATTAAATGGGTTTCAGTATCCTATACTATAGTTTCCAAACCTTACACCTTTCGACTGTTTTCACAAACTACCAAAGATGGGTCTAAAATCTGTACTACTTGGGTACTCCAGATACTGTAAATTAGTAAGATAAATAACAGGTGCTTTTCTGTTAGTCTGTAGTTCATCGAAAAAGATTTCTTCTTTACATAAATACATATTATAGCTTAAATAGTGACAGGCGTCAGCTAAAGAACCCCTACAGTGCTAACAGACAATGAAAAATGCAGTTACTCAGTGATTATAATTTGTTAATAAAAAATTCCATGTACTTCTGTTTATTTAAATGTTAACCGGATCCTTCTACTGATTTTACCTTTTGAGATATTGAAAACAATTCGATGATATTGTACTTACTGTATTAACCCATTTGTGCCTGAATTTTTATTTCTCAAATTTGTTGATAAAATCCCTTTAAAATGCCGCAAAATGAACTAGAAATATACTAAAAAAAGTTACACAATTTTTTTTGTATTTATTTAATAAAATGTTAATGTAATAAATATGGGAATATGCATAATATTTGTAATATTATAATATGCATGATTATATATTTTTGTCTAAATTTGTATAAAATAAACCTTTAAATTGTATATAATATACTATAATTAGTATTTTCATGAACTACTAAAAAAATATATTTATTTCTTTAGAGAGACAAATAACATTATAAGTATTAGAAATAATAAACTAAGAATAATCGTATTTGAGGCTTAAAAACAATTTGTTTCATAATAATCTTGAAATGGACTCTCCCCTGAACGGCTAATAAAAATATGTACCCATCCGTGCCTAGTGTCCTATATTTTGTACGTTAAAAAAATGCCTAAAAAATAGGCTTTTACATATAATTTCACTATTTAAAAAAATACGTATTTCAAAAAAGTCTACAGGCTAAGATTATAACTGATTTATTTGGTTGAAAAAAACACAAATAAACTTACTTTCTACATTTCGCCATCTTGAAAAATTAAAAATCTATAAACTCGAAAAAAGCCTTCATTTTAAGCAAATAAATATCCATCTTATGCTGTCATCTTTCGATACCAGATAAAGACACTTATAGAAAATTATTTCATACAATTTTCATGTTATAAAGATGAAGAAAATTATGCAAATTTATTAAATTTCGGAGCATCGCAAAAATGTGTAGGAACACTCTCAAAAATAATTTACTTAAAAATGAGAACTTCCATGTACTCGTTATTTTTAAGTACAATTCTTTCAAAAAGAAGTACATTGTTAAAAATAATCTAGTTAAAAATGGGCATTTTTATGTACTCATATTTTTTAAGTACAATTGCTTCAAAAAGGAGCATTATTCTACTTAAAAATGAAAATTTCTTTGTACTCGATTTTTTTTAAGTACAATTAATTCAGAAACGAGTACATGATATTTTGAAGTTGTGTATACTTATAATTGATTTATAAATGTATTCAGAAATAAATACATATATTTTGTATTTTAAAGTCTTAATATTCATGTTTAAATCCTATGTGCTCAAAAATATGAGTTTTCTGATAAACCCTTTTCTTATACCGAATTGGCAGTAGGAATTTCCAGGCTTTTATTTAAAGATATGTCTATCTTTGTTATGATTTTTAATTTATAACACACACTTTTCAAATTTATTTACAATTTCATTAGAAATGTTAAAGAAGAAAATTTAGTTAAAAAATTGTTTTATTAGAAATTCGAATATTTAAGAAAGGGAGACTTCATCTCTGCTGTTAGCGATCTTCAGTCGCTGATTCATAAAAGGTGTCATTTGGGAGCAGCTGGTAACTGCTCTTATAGCACAGTCAGTGCAATACTGATCTCCCACCTAGAGGACTCGGGTTCAAATCACGGGACGGGTCATACACAAATTTCAAGATTTAAAATAGTAAATTCGTTATTCTTTACTCCAAAAATTGTAGTTCTTCGCAATTAAAAATAGGGATTTGTCGGTTCTCTGTAATTTCGATTTTTTTTTCTTATAGAGTATGTGTGTTTCTATACATACTAATTTTCGAGTCCCTGTATGTACTCAAAAAAATGAGTACATGCGTTTTTCAAATTTAAGAGTTAAGTACTCGGAACTATTTTAAGATCGGGAAGTGCACAATAATTAGTACAATTTACTTATTTTTAAGAATAGTGTTTTAACAGTGCAGGCATAAAAGGGTCTTGAATCATTATAGAAAATTTTTTAAATATCAGCCGTGTACAGGTGAACGAATATATTTACCCTAGTGGTACACGACGTGCAAAAAACTTTAAAAATCCAGATTTTCAGGTTTAGTTTCTTTTTAATATTCTGACAGTCTAATAATGTTTGTATACTTCTCGTGCTTTCAAAGCTTTTAAAATCTTTTCTGGATGATACTTTTCTTTTCTCGGAAAATGAAATGTATATTGTCACTATGAATATAATCTCTTAAACACTTTAGTCTATTAACAGGAAGTGACTACATAAAAAAATATGTTTGGATTTTTTTAACTATTTACATAGGTGATTTTATGTTACCCTAAAGTTATTTTTTATTCTAAATATACAGTATGACAATAGTGTAAAATATTACTCAAATATTCTTGATTTATAATTAATTAAAAATTTTATGTCTTATTTATAAATAATTTGTATGCAAGAGTTTAATGAATTCCAACTTCTAATAAGATTTAAAATTTAAAATTTAAATTTAAAATATTTTATTTCCAAATTCACAATTTAATAACTCTTACAGATTTATTTCAATATTTTTTTCTCGTAATATAAGAGTTACTGTCTTTGGAATCAAGTTTTAAAATGAAATTTATTTTTGAAGGAACATCAAAAGTAGTAACTAGAAATATCCAAAGTAGTACATTCTTAATGGTGCCTTTAACCATAATTTAATTCATTATTAAGCGATAATTATGTAAGAAAAAGTGAAAATTAAGTATAAAAAAAAGTTACTTTAATTTATATTTTCTGTGTTACAAAAAAAAAATCTAATAAACAATGAAATTATTTCTTCTCTTGTAATTCCGGAAACATTGACGTCAACTTCAATTTTTTTGGCCGCTCTTTAACAAGGTTTTTTTTTTTTGTTGTTGTTGTTGTATTTTATATAAATGAAGAATGACTATTTCGGAAATACAATCTTGTTTCTCTAAAGCATATATCATTTCTTGAGTAAAATTTATGCATTTTTCCAATGACACATTTTCTTCTGCCGGTTGTTCACCCTCGTCTTCTGAGCTCCTACTAGCATTATCAGCTGTTATATTTAGCACAGCGTCAGCGATCTCGTTGCCCGTTAAATCTTTCGTTGTTGATGCATTTTCGTCAATACTTAGCCATCCACCTCTTTAGACACTTAATGCATTTTCAGAATTTGCGTGCCCAATCAGCTCATGAATTGCGGCCTTTTCACGAGAAATGTGAAAGCCCGAAAATTCTACCTCATGATGTCGCTGTTGCCGAAAATTCGTTCCGGTCATATATTGTGCCATGCATTCGCCAAAGTTGTCCTCAAAGTTGTTCCCGTTGTTAAGGAACGGTGCAGCTCCCAGAAAATTTGTTCAGAAAATAATCGCCTCTGACAAATAAAATGAAAGTCTAATATTCTTTTTTTTTTTCAATTTTTACTTTCTACCTTGAAATTTTTAATTCATAAAAAATTGCTATTTCTCCCATAACTTGAAAGAGTAAAAGAAAAAGGAAGGGAAAATATGGTTTTGAGCGGGATTTTTGAAGTTAACGAATTTCTGAAGTGATACTGTATTGCCTTTCTTCTCCCTCTTTTAACATGTGTTTTCTCTTCGTTTAAGATTCTTATCAGAAACTAAGATTGTTGTTAGAAAAAAATCAACCGTATTTCTTACTTTTTGTAAATTACATAGTATATTTTTATACTGGATAAGTAATGCTTTATCCATTCGTTTGTTTAACCGATGCCTTTCGTTAAAAGAAAAAAAAAACATAAGCGTCAAACTGCATTTAGTACACGTTTGCAAAATATCTCTAAATTTGCTCCCGTATATTTTTCATTTTGTTCTATACTACTTTCTTAATATATATACAGGATTAGCCTAAAACATTCATCGGATTTCAAAAGATTGTTTATTTACAAGAATATGACATACAAAGACGGGTGATACATAAAAAGATACATACACTCACCAAATTTTTGGTACATACAGCAAACGTTCAATTTGTGTGCCCTTAGTCACCGCGGCATACATCCCAACGGTAATCCATATCAGTCGCTGCCATCGAAATACTCAAGGCCAGAGGAGACGAGATGTGACGTCATCTCTAATCGACCGACTTCTCACTAGTGTTGGAATTCCCACCGGAAAATTTTGAATAGCAATTTTCTTTTATTATATTTGTGGAATATATATCATCTTATAAAACAATAATGTCTATTTAAACTTACTGGTGAGAATTTGGAATCCCCCAATAAAAAATCAGCCAGATGCGGGAACACTGTGGCATTCCGCATTTGGCTGAATATTTATTTAGGGGTTCGAATTCTCAATAGTAAGTTTAAATAGTTATTATTGTTTTATAAAATTATATATATTCCACAAATAAAATAAAAGAAAACTACTATTCAGAATTCACCGGTGTGAATTCAAAACTAGTTATAAGTCTGTCGAATTGTGATGACGTCACAACTGGTGTCCTCTGACCTTGAGTATTTCGATGGCAGCGGATCAGTCCATACATTCAATAGTATGTTTCTGACAATGTTCGTCAGCAGCAATGATGCAATCATGCACGCGATCCACGAGACTAGCTTTTAATATTCGTGCGTGTATGTATATTACCATGTATCGCCCGTCTTATACCTGTTATAGCTCACATAGCTCTCAATACACAGTGTTTTGAAACTCGATGACTCATTTAGACTAACACTGTATCGTTGAATCATTGAATAAGTTTTGTAACTATGACAGCTATCAATTTAGTGAAAATGAAAACGTAATGAAATATGTACCTGAATTTTCTGTAGAGTATGATATACATATCATCTACTTAAATGTATGTAGAATGTTATCATGACTATTTTCCCTTATGCGTGTTTTGTAAGTCACTAATAAATTTGACTGCGTGTTAGGAGAAGATTAATTTAATTTCGTGAAGGTTTATTCATATTCTAAACTCTTTTCAACTTGATGATGAAAATCTGCTGCATTTATGTATTGGAAAAAATACCATCAATGTAAAAAACAATATATCATTTGACAACAATATAATTTGATTGAAATTATCCGAAACTTATCATTTGTATTTTCCAAAAAAAAATGTTTTTAACTTTTACATGGGAAATCGAACAGCATTTGTCGGACTAAGCATGCAATCTTGGACAAATGCTGTCAGAGTCCTTATGTAAAGGTTAACTGTGCAGTTAAGCTAATAAAGATTTTTTTTAATATTTTCATTTCATTATAAATTGATAAAATCAATTTCAAAAGATAATTAAAAGGATTTTTTTGTTTGAAAACAGAATGGGGATTTCAATGAAAAGCATACAACCGATATTTATAAACATATTCTACAAGATCGTAAATTCAGAATAAATTTTTCATAATATTTATAATTTATAAATTAATACTTAGATGTTGATAAATGTCAAAAGCCAAGGGTTTATCATGAATTAAATTTCCTTATAGTTCCATAAACTTTAGAGTATATCACTAACTAAATTCACTAAGCTTGAATAATCCGATTCTAAGAAACTGGCAAAATATAAATTTAGGTACATAAACTTGCCTTAACTAAATCTCAAAACATTTGGGGATTTCATTCACATTTCATCTTTCATCTATTCTGCCTCGCAGATTCTTGCAATCCGAAAGATAAGGCCTCTGCAAAATGTAAATGGAGTAGAAATTGTATTTAAAAGGGAAAGTTCTAGTTTTCTAATGTAACTTTAACTTTAAATTCAGAATGTTCAACGTCTTTCACGCAATCGATAAAATATATGATGTCATTCTTTTCAATTGTTTTAACACATTATAAGTCATGTGGCTCTGCCATTTAGGCACATATGGATAATTCATACAGTGATAGAATGATATGCGCTTATATAATGTGTATATTTTTGTAAAAGATGAAGTGTAAGAATAAATAATATATTTTGAAATGTTCGTGTCAAAAGTAATCACTGCATGGAGTGTTGAAATTCATACAGTAATGGAAGGATATGCACTTATATGTATATGTATATTTTTGTAAAAAATAAAGGGTAACAATAACGAATTTATTTTGAAAGTTTCATGATCAGAAAAAAATCTCTGCGTAGAGTCTTGAAAATCACAGAGTGAGAGAATGATACGCATGCATATGTATGTGTACATTTTTGTAAAAGATCAAGGGTAAGAATAAAAAAGTTATTTTGAAAGGTTCGTGATCGGAAATAATCTCTGCGTAGAGTCATGAAATTCACACAATTATAAAATGATATGCACTTATATGTATATTTTTGTAAAGGATGAAGGATAAGAACGATGAAGTTATTTTGAAAGATTCGTGATCGCAAATAATCACTACTAAGAGCCTTGAAATTCACACAGTGGCAGAATGATATGCACTTATATGTATGTGTATATTTTTGCAAAACATGAAGGATAAGAAGGGTGAAGTTATTTTGAAAGGTTCGTGAAAACAAATAATCTCTGCGTAAGGTCTTGAAATTAACACAGTGATAGAATGATGTGCACTTATATGTATGTTTATATTTTTGTAAAAGATGAAGGGCAAGAATAAAAAAGATATTTTGAAAATTTCGTGGCCGCAAACAACCTCTTCGTAGAGTCTTGAAATTCAAACACTGATAGAATGATATGCACTTATATGTATGTGTACATTTTTGTAAAAGATGAAAGGTAACAATAAAGAATTTATTTTAAAAGCTTCGTGATCAGAAATAATCCCTGCACAGAGTCTTGAAATTCCCTCAGTGAGAGAATGATATGCACGTATATACATGTGTATATTTTTGTAAAAGATGAAGGGTAAGAATAAATAATTTATTTCGAAAGGTTCGTGATCGCAAAAAATCTCTATGCAGAGTCTTGAAATTGACACAGTGATAAAATGATATGCACTTATATGTATGTGTATATATTTGTAAACGATGAAGGTTAAGAATAAAGAGGTTATTTTAAAAGGTTAGAGATCGAAAATAATCTTTGCGTAGAGTGTTGAAATTCACACAGTGATAGAATGATATGCACTTATATGTATGTATATATTTTTGTAAAACATGAAGGATAAGAAGGGTGAAGTTATTTTGAAAAGTTCGTTTTTGCAAATAATCACCACGTAGAGCGTTGAAAATCTCGGAAACTATACCAGTCATTATAAAATAGGGGTGCATAACCTTTTTAAGAGAAGGGCCACTTACAAAAATGCCTGGGTTGTCGAGGGCCACATCAGTAACACAGAGATAATTCTATTTCGGGGAGATAATAGGGAGATATGTGGTCTATAAAAGTATGGTTTCAGAGCAGCGGGCGTTTTACCCCTTTAGGTTCCCCGATCCAGTCAACATACCATACCCAATTCAGTTGGCAAAGATATATCAACAGTTTATGTTTGTATATATAACAAAGATATGTCAAAGATTATTTTCAAGGATTGAAAATATTTCTTGACTTTATTGGAGGGGGGGGGGGGGGTTAAATTTTACTTTATTAAAAGTGGTAAAAAATAAACATATGCATGAAAGTGGCTAGTGCCGAAAAAAATTGTGAACTTTATGAACGAAGTTAAATTGACGAAACTCCCAATTTTTCTGAAGCCGATCAACAAAATTTTAGATTTTCTCGCGCCCAGTCAACAAAATTCGCGATTGTTAACTGACTGAAGAAATTTTCAATTTTTTCACGTGGCGCATTGTTGAAATTCACTTTTTCTCGCGATAAACTGCCGAAACTCGCGATTTTACCGTAGCTGATCGACAGAATTTGCGACTTTTTCGCACTTAATTGATAAAATTCACGATTTTTCCTTTGCACGATCAACGAAATTCGAGTTTTTTTAGCGCCCGATTGACACATTGCGCAATTTTTACGCGCCCAGTCCACGAAATTCACGATTCTTAACTGACTGAAACCCTTGGCAAAATTCGCGACTTTTTCTCGCAATAAACTGACGAAACTCACAATTTTTCCGAGGCCGATCAGCGAAATTTGCGATTTTCCCGTGACCAATCAACGAAATTCGAGATTTTCCGCACCTGATCGACAGAACTCGCGATTTTATTCGTGCCGATCGACGAAATATGCAATTCTTAACTGACTGGCGAAAATTTAAATTTTTTCCCTGGGCAAAGTGCCGAAATTCACAACTTTTTCTTGCGTTAAACTAACGAAAGTCGCGATTTTTCCGCAGCCGATCAACGAAATAATTTTTCCACGCGCGATCGACAATACTCGCGATTTTTCCGCGCCCGATGGACTAAACTTGCGATTTTTCCGCACACGATTAGCGAAACTCCCGGTTTTCCCGGACCCTATCAACGAAGCTTGCGATTTATCTGCACACTATCGACGAAACTTGCAATTTTTTTGCACCCGATCGACGAAACTTGTGTTTATTCGCGCCCGAACGACGAAATTCACAATTTTTCGCGGCCGGTCAACAAAATTCGTAATTCTTAACTGACTGAAACCTTTGGCAAAATTCACGACTTTTTCTCGCGATAAACTGACGAAATTCACGATTTTTTCGCAGCCGATCAACGAAATTCGCAATTTTACCGTGACCAATTAACGAAATTCGAGATTTTTCCGCGCCTGATGGGCAGAACTCGCAATTTTTTCATGAACGATTGACAAAATTTGCTATTCTTAACTGACTGACGAAAATTTAAATTTTTTCCCTGGGCAAATTGCCAAAATTCACAACTTTTTCTTGCGATAAACTGACGAAAATTGCGATTTTTCCGTAGCTAATCAACGAAATAATTTTTCCAAGCCCGATCGACAAAACTCGCGATTTTTCCGCGTCCATTCATCGAAACTGAAACTTTCCATTTTTTATCGTCCGATCAACGAAACTTGCGATTTTTCCGCTCCCGACAGACAAAATTCGCATATCTTAAATGACTGAAAATTTGCAATTTTCCCGCAGCGAAATTTGCGGTTTTTCTCGCGATAAACTGAGGAAACTCGCGATATTTCCGTGAACGATCGACAAAACGCTCGATTTTTCCGCGCTCGATCAATGAAACTCAAGATTTTTTTCGCGCTCGATCGACGAAACTCGAGTTTTCTATGCTCAGTCAACGAAATTCGCAATTCTTAATTGACTGACGAAATCTGCAATTTTTTCTGCTGCAAATTGACGAAATTCACGACTTTTTCTCCCGATAAACTGACGAAACTTGCAATTTTTCCGTGCTCGATCAACAAAATTCGCGACTTTTTGCTTATGATCGACGAAACACGCGACTTTTTCACGCGCGGTCAACGAAGCACGTGATTTATGTGCACCCGATCGATCAAATTCGAGAAATGTTTTGGCTAGCGACTGACAAAATTAGCAACTTCGGAATTTCCTATATTGATACAAATCGTATCGGCGGGCAATTAATGAAATTCGCGATTTTTAACTGACAGTCGAAATTTGCAACTGTTTTCCACGGCTAATGGACAAAATTCACGATTTTTTCCTGTAACCTATGGTCAAAAATTGCAATTTTTTCCAATGATAAATTAACAAAATTCTTGGGCCATTGTTAAGCCATTGTTGTCGGGCCACAGGTTGTGCATCCCTACTATAAAAGATACAATTATTATTAATAATGCACTGTAAAAAAATCAAATGTTTCTTAACCTGGAAACATATAATATAACCACTGACGAAGATATAGAATAACCTCTTCTGAAATATCTGTGATTCCAAAAAGAGTTCTATATCATTAGAAACCTTAGAAACCAATATATTTTTGAGAGATAAAAAATCATTAAAAAAAGATTTTCTTTTGGTGCCACTGATTTTCAGAAACGTTTCAAAATAGTTTTTATAGTACATTAATACTTTGTGGTCGTATTAAGTTTATACATATGTGTCATACTGATAGGGATTAATTTTCGTTGAACGAACAGTAATACATAGTATGCAAAATTACGAAGCAAAAACAAAGTTTATTCATTCTTTTTTAAACTTATGTATCTCTAACACAATAATATGTTTTAATTTTATGATTCTCTATCGTGAGGTCTTTTTCAAAGCAGCCATCAATAGGCAGTCCTTCATTTTTCTGTTTGAAGATACAGAACAATCTTTACTCTTTGTCTTTACGTCTTATATCTTATATCTCTTACCTTTTTAAACTGCTTTGTATTTATCTTCTTTCGGCCACTTTCTTTCGTCATTTTAGATTATTACTTTTAAAGTATTTTAAGACGTGAAAATGTTTAATGACACTTAAATCAGTGGTGTGGCGTCCGGTCATCGCTGGATGCGGCGATGACCAAGCAATATTTTAAAACTCTTAATAAGCTTTTAAAACTCTACGATCCAGTTTTAGCAGAACATTTGGAGTTCATGTATAAGTGAAGGTAAGAATTAAAGTTTCTTTTTTGAACATTCAACCATTGAATTTTAGAGTTAATAATTTTTCTCCGCAAACTTAAATAATTGCGATGACCACCGAAAATTTTCACGCCACGCCACTGACTTAAATATAATTTGTAAAATATTATTGTGAATTCTACCTATCACCGAAGCTTGTAGACTTAAAACGATGGTGTATCAATACGTTTTTGCCCTCACATAGAAATAATGAAGTGAAATTTTTGAAATTGCTACAGTTATGAGTCCTTTTCTATATAGTCATAGTGCACAGTAACAAATTTCTGCAAACTGTATTTCAAAGACAGGGGGGAGGATGTATTCCAGGAGATAGTAGACCCAAAAGGGGGCATTTTTCTAACTTTTATCAATCCCCACATGTAACATATTATTGGAAAGGCATGTGACCACTCATTCAATCTATGCCCTCCTGAGTCCCTCCCCACAAATTTTCCCTCCGGGGGGCCCTTTTCAAAATTTTGGGGGCATCATTCATGCCACGTAGGGGTGCAAAATTGAGGGGAGAGGCTCAGGGGTTGCGTAGAATGAATAAGTGGTCATAGTCCTTTTTAACAGTATGTCATATGTGGGAGCCGCAAAGAATGAGAAAAATTACCCCTTTGGGTCTACTATCGCATCTGCTGGAATACATCCGCCCCCCTCTCTTTGAAATACCGTTTGCAGAAATGTCTTACTGTACACGGTGACTATATAGAAAAGGAATAATATGATGAAGCAATTTCATAAATTTTACTTACTTATTTCTATGTGCGGGCAAAAACCTATTCATACTCTTCTCGTATATCTTACCTTTTTAGAACTGCATTCAATTTCACTTCTTTAGGTCACTTTGTTTTTGTCATTTTACAGTATTACTTTTAAGATATTTTAACATGTGAAAATGCCTAATAACGCTTAAATAAAATTTGTAAAATATTATGTCGAATGCTACGTATCTCCGAAGTCTCTCGACTTAATTTAAAATCAGTATGGTTCTTTGGCGAAAGCAGACATACGACTGGAAAGGAAAAAATCCCTGCCGGCTCGGGCCTACAGGCGGAGGTAGATTTCGAATTTAAGTACTAAATTCACCAACAAAACTTAAATCAAGATTAAAGATAAACCCAGTTCCTTCGCTAAGAATGAGCTCTAGGGAGCTAAACATTTTGTGAAAATTCTAATATACGCATGTATATGGAATAGGTTTAAAAATGGCTAAATCAAATTCAGAGAACCTCAAAGTGTTAAAATATGTTAATATTTCCATACTAGGGTTTTTATCATGTTTTAATACGTTTCTTTAAACTCAATGACGTTACATATTCACCTGCTGTGGTCCATTATATTTTCAATATGACGCAATATTTTGTTTTGTTTTTTTTTAATTCGTCAAACTATTTATTTCATTTTGAATTTTGATGCAGAAATTTTGCTCTAGAAAACTTATAACATAATATTCAATTTGTTTTCAATTCGTCAAACTATTTATTTCATTTTGAATTTTCATGCAGAAATCTTGCTCTAGAAAACTTATGACGTAATATTCAATTTGTTTTCAATTCGTCAAACTTTATCTAATTTAATTTTTCACATGAAAACACAGCATTAGAAAACCAATTGTTGTGGTGAGAATTTTATTGCTTTTTTTTTAATTGTTGGCAACAGTTTAACGAAAAATATTTATTTTTTCTTGCCATTGTTGTGTAAAAGCTGGTTTTATCAGAATCATGTTAAGACGGTATTCAAAATTTTAAACCTTCCCCATTCCCATTCCCTTGGACCGATTTTGCTCATTTTCAATCCCCGACGAGAAATTAGCTATCTTAAAGTTGCTGGCGATTTTGAAGACGTTCCGTGCATAATTGCGACTTTTATCGTGCGGACAAAATTTAGTACATACATACATACATACACACACACACACATATATATATATATATATATATATATATATAAACTTTTTAGGTGGGGGTGGTTTTGGGTTCCTGGGGTCATGTAATGAAAAGTTATGAAGGAATTTTTCAAAAGTCGCACCATGGTAACGACTGCAATAGGTAGTATTTCTTACGAAATCTACCTAAAAAAGCTTTTGTGACTGAGTCCTTTACAGTCGTATGTCGACTGTAAAGGGTTAATCAGTTTCTTGAACAAGTAATAAAATATTATAGGCTGTGTAATTGAACGAATCAATGCAAGAGTAACGAAATAATAATAATGTTAATGCTGTTAACTTATCAACTTTGTCTGTAAAACCTTTTTGTTGACCATATATATGTTTGCTTTAGAAATAATAGTATCCTTAAAGTAAATTCCGGCTTGAGAAAACTCTATTATAAACTATAAAAAATACTCGGAATTGTTTCCGAAAATCAGTTGTAGCAAAAAAAAAAAAAAAAAAAAAAAAAAAAAAAAAAAAAAAAAAAAAAATGCTTACATAAATTCTCCTTTCAATCCCGAAGTCCAATCAAAATCGATTTTTAAAACAAAAGTTATAACGCCACCGTAACTAAATTCCCATGTGAATTTTATACAGATAATAGATTTTTCATATTATTCATTGCTTATTGTTCATTTTTGCACGCGTTACTGGTATGTAATAATTTTTACTTGCATTTTTACAGTTATGTGGTAAATTTTTAACTTATAATTATGTTTGTATGTGGCAGTCAAACCTTGTTACTCATTTTTACCAACTTTCTGTTGACGTAAAGCTTTGAAATTTGGAATATATATCTATTACTGAGGGCAATGCATGATTTGGAAGGTGATTTTTTAAAATTCGATTCCTAAGTGGGGTAACGGAGTCAAATTAAAAATTAAAAAAACATCCACATACCTCATAAACCAATATAAATAAAATCTTTAAAATTGTCATGTCTTTAATATAACTGAAATTAGTAAACATGTGTTTCGTAATTTTTCAAAAAAATCATCCCTTAAGGATGGAAACGGGATGCATCATCCAAGCGCCCTTTGTTTCAAATGACAACGCAGAAACACAACTTAAGGTTAAACTTGATTACAGTTTCATTTCCTATGGAGAAAGTATCAGCTTCAACAATGAGTATTTGTTGATACGTACTAGTGGGAGGATTGCTAGAATAGCGCCTAACTTTTGCCAACTTGGCGATAGCTGTCTAAGTTTATGAAATTCGCATTTAAATCTATTAATCCACATTTTTACATTTTTGTGACTTGTAATATAAGATGTTTTTATTTACATATATAATTATTTATTTATTTTTATCAGAACTATTTATAATTGTGATTGGTTTATAATTTTCTACATTCATTCTTTGTCTAGAATTAAAACTCGTTTATATACTTATATTTTGGAATATATCATAAAATAAATTCATGAAATTATATTAATCCGATTACATACATTTCGATCTAATAACTTTTTGTAGCATAAAATCGCTTTTACGAAATTTCTATCCATTTCAGATTTTATACATATTTCATCTTTAAATACTGTTCTCCGAAAATTCATGCAATGTAAAATGTCTAAATATAAGACTACTAAGAAATATAAATGGTTCTGAAATTTTATTGAAATACGAAGTTTCAAACTTTCTAATGTATATATATATATATCTTTAAATTCCAATGTTTAATATCTTTTACTGTTCTGTTAAAATATATAACGTTATTTTTATGTACTATTTCGGTGATATAAAGAAAGTTAAAAGGTATGCTTTATAAGTACGGTAGCGGCCAAAATTGCGGCAAAATTTTAGAAAAGTAAATTTTGAAGGTTTGTTGCCATATATCACCACTTTCTGTTTAATAAATACCATAAAATTATACAATCATTGAAATTATAATTTAATCAAAAATATAATGAAATAAATTTTGTTCAATAATTAGTATTTAACCAAAAGATATTGACTAATAAACAACAACAACAAAAAAAAAAAAAAAACACAACATGCTTAGGTTAACATGAAATATATTTCCGTTATTTGAATGCAGCCAATTGTTGTGAGTGTTTAGAGAGCCAATCAGGTGTCACCCTGCTTTGCTTTGAGTCATAAGTTAAAAGTAGGATTTAACTACAGTTGTCATGTTTTGGAGAGCATTTGACTGCTAGGAGCACATTTTTCAGTGCTTTGTGTGATTGATATTAGGCTCTAATGTAAAACATAACAAAGTTAAAGAAATTGCACAAAGTGTAGGCTGTTCACCTAGAAAGTGATGTAAAATAGAACTTTTAAGTGAACAAGATTACAGTTATGAATAAATTAGAAGGTGTATTAGTAGAAATGTGAGCAAAGCTGACATTTGTAAATTTTGAATCGGCATAAGGCGACTACGTCATTTAAAAAAACAATTAAAGAAATGGCACAATGTGCTTACTGGTTACTTGTAAACAATGTAAAATACTACTTTTAAGTGAACAAGATTACATTTATGAATAAATTAGAAGAAAAATTGGTAGAAATGTAAGCAAAGCTGGCATTGCAACATTTTCAAACGGTATAAGGCGACTTCGTCATTAAAAACCAATTAAAGGAATGACACAATGTGTTGACTGGTCACCTATAAAGCGATTTAAAATAGCACTTTTAAGTGAACAAGATTACAGTTATGAATAAATTAGAAGGCAAATTTGTGGAAATATAAGCAAAGCTGGCATTTCAAAATTTTAAAACTATATAAGGCAACTAACGCGTAAAGGCAGGAAAAGTTATACCACAACAAGTGATGATGGAAAAATTGATGTAGCGATGACAGAGGAAAATCATCTGTATGTATGCAAGGTAAAATGGGTCGAACCAATGTTTGAGGCAAAGATATTTATGGATTTATTTAACACAAGAATCCTGTTTTTAGATGGTTAAACCAGCATTTTTACGGCTTGCTTTCCGATCCATATCATCTTGTGATAAATTATATTCTACGTGGTATTAAAAAAAAGTAACCATAAAATAATAATGAAAGAACCCGTGAACAATATTTAAAGAAAAGGCATTCAATAATACATGAATAGAAGTGGTTATGATTTTAATATCTGATAAAGAGATTATCTGTTTTTCTCTAATTTCTCAAATTGTAATAAAGATAAATTTGAATTAATTTTGATATTAAATCATATGACTTGAGAATTAAAATTAAAAGTTAGATGGAATATAAAATACAGGAATGCCCAAATTTATATTTACAACTTAGATCCTCCATAAAACTTAAACGAAATAAGATAGCGAAGTCCGGTTTTGTGTTGGTATAACAGCAACTCATGAAGTTTTATTTGTACTAAAAAGGATGCTTTTGCTTTCTGATAGGATCCAGTGCGATCCATAACTTGTGATAGATACAACGCAGGAAAATGTCAAGTGTGTGGCCTCGTTCATAAAGACGAAGTCAGATACGCAAGTCCAAAGAAATTTCCAAACAAAATACGAACGTCACCATCCAGGACTTCAATATGTGCGTAGCACAACACGTATGTAGAGATCGGTAGTGTGCTTCACAAAAAAAGGCAGGACGTTGTATATCGTCTCGGCGTTCTTCGTGCAGAAAACGGTTATCATGTAGGTACAGCTTTTCTAGCATTACATAAAACTTTGGAAATTGCTGTTCATTATACAGTAAACAGATTTTTATTATCTATTTCGTTTAAGTTTTATGGAGGTTAAAATATGTAAGGATAAATTTAGGACTAATCTCTTTCATTTCCGGTAACATAAACACTAGAAAGACGGGAAATTTTACTGATTTTTTTTTTTAAATATTAAAAACCAGCATTTTTATTTAAAACTGTTTAACTTATTTAATTAGCCCTGTTTTCCTTTTAAACTTACTTTATATTAAAAAAAATTCCGGTTCGAACCGAAATATAGTGATATGGTTGGGGTCAAAATGCCCCCTCGCCGTCATTCTAGTGTCAATATATGCATGCGGCTTTATCCCACTGGTGCGGTAAGACCGGATGGTTTGATTTTTTATGAATAACTAGCTGACTCTCCCGTACTTTCATGGGGCCGTGATAATAACCTTAAATGAACCTAACATTTCTATGATTTTACATATTTAACTTGATTTTGTCTGAATTCATATCTTTAAATGCAATAATACCCCAAAAATATTGATTTTTAGTGGTAAAAGCGCTCGCAAAAAGACTTTTTCTTCTTTTTTTATGTTAGGTCGTTTCATGATTTAACAAAAATATATAAGAATAAAAAGTTTTCATAATTAAAATAAAAGAATAGTTCTTGTTGTCCGAAATCTTCTAAATTTTTATCGGTTATCCTTATAACGGTTATACAGACCGTGTAAAAATTTCGTGAAAAAATTTGAAAACTTAGCAACCTATAATTGTTCAGAATCTTGAACGATTTTTATATGTTTTATAAAATACGTGTGCCCTGACAGTGTGAAAGATTGGTAAGGTAAACATACTTATATTTAGCGGAAAAACGTTTCGAAAGAGGAGATTGTTTTTTCACATAGTCTATTTCAATTTAAAAAAAAATAATTCTTATTGTCGGGATTCTTGGAGACTTCTAGCGTTTATAAATATGACGCTTATGCACCTCATGACAAATGTTCGTGAAAAAATACTGATATCTACTTGAAAAAGAAATCTGCTTTCTTCTTGTTTTCGCATCGGTTCTGTTAGCATAACCAAAAAGCTTTTTTTTACCATCCGAATTCTCTGAAATTTTAATAAGTTATAGAGATAACTGTATCCGAACGCTCTTTATAATTTCGTAAAAGAATATATTTTTAGTAGTGAAAACGTCAGCCGAAAGCGTGCGAAACCGCGCCGAAACACTCAGGTTTTTATTTTATTCGTTTTCCTGAAGCTATCCAATGACCGCTGCTGCTTTGAGCTCCTTATTCGATGGAACTTTTCAAATTCAAGACGGCGTAGCTTTGTTCTTTAAAACTTTTAGAGCAATCTAACAACTCTTTCCTGAAAATGGTCATAGATGCTGACCGAATCGCCGATTGTTATAATTTCATGTTAATGTTTGTTTAGTTTTTGACTTTGCAACATTTTGTATACGCCATTTAGTAAATTTATGATTGTTTATTTTCACTTTAATATTAAAGTTTTCATGGTGTAAATGTCATTATCATCATCATATTGTCTCTTTTATCATTAAAATACCCAATTATCGCTATAAGTCATAAACATAAATTTAAAAAAAAAAAGGTAAAATACCTTTATTTATTTACACTTTCTCTTGTTTCATTGCGTCAGACGGCAACATTCTCAAGAAAATAAAATGCTAAAAATATTTTCGCAAAAATTCAAATCGAAAAACTAGTTTTAAAAAAAATCACGCGAACAATAGGATATTGAAATTAACTGCAGTATTAAAAAAATGGACATTTCTGAACGTGAATTATTTTACATTATTGTTTCATGATTCTGCATAGCATTTCTTTCCAAATTTTCGGGAGCTCCATGGACACTGAATCGTTGCAAATATTTTCATTGCGTAAGAAGATCTCTATTGATTCTCTGATGATGGATGGCAAATATGATCTTAATGGATAACTCATTCTACTGTTATTAAAATCTATTTGTAAAGGTTCTCTGGTATATATTCTATTTCTAAATAGAAAGGTCAAAACTACGATCAAAGCACATATAGCAGACATCAAATACAAGAAGAAAACTACAGCTCTGGCCAAATTATATAACAGAGAACCTTTACAAATTTTAAAAACAGTAGAATAATTTATCCATCAAGATCTTATATGCCATCTATCATCAGGAAATCAATATAGATCTTCTTACGCAATAAAAATAATTGCAATGATTCAGTGTCAATGTAGCGCCCTAAGATTTCGAAAGAAACGCTACACAGAATCATGAAACAATAATGTAAAATAATTCACGCTGACAAATTTTTATTTTTTAATATTGCAGTTAATTTTATTACCCTTGTGATCGTGTGATTTTTAACCATTTGGAAAAATGGTTATTGTTCTCGGTCAAGGTAGGAAATCAAAAACATATCTGAAGCTTTTTATTAGTTGAATCCACATTTTATTCGTTTTCTGATTGGTGTATACAGTAATCTGTATTTCCTCTTTACTTTCAACAGAGATGGATACTTTTTTTGTCAGTATGACAAAAAAGTAATAAAAACTACAAAAAAAAATTAATAACTCAGAAACAAATTGAGATACAGCTTTCAAACAAATTGCATTTAAAAGTACATTTTTTTCTATACGACGGTGTAAAAAGTAATATTGTGGGATGGTTAAGTTTAAGAATGAAATTTCATTTAAAATTGGTCCAGGAATATTAATGTTTGATCCATGGCGTACGTAATGTATGACCAGCTCCGTAGAAGTTTAAAAATTTTCAGTACCGAAAAATATAATCCATGGCGTACGTAATATATGATCAACTCCGTGCGATTTTTTATGTCTTAAATTTTAGTCTTTGGAAAAATCATTTTCCAAATGGTCGTTGTAATTTGTTAAATTGCATTTTTTTTTTTATTACTAGTTTTGCGGTTTGAATTTTTGCGAAAGTATTTTTATCATTTTATTTTCTTGAGAATGTTGCCGTCTGATGCAACGAAATATGTCGAAATGTAAATAAATAAATAAAGGAATTTTGCCTTTTTTTAAATTTATGTTTATCACTTATAGCAATAATTGAGTATTTTGATATTTTGAAGTGATTTTTATATATCTTTTATTATTGTTTAATTATAAACTAAGCTTTCTTTCAAATAATCATGTGCTATTTTTCTAACATTATTTTATTATTCAATTCGGCATATATTTTGTTGATAACGCATGTTGTATTTCCACTTAATAACAATAATTAATAATCAAAATATTACGAAATATTGTCCTTTAGTTTATCAATCAATGATATATCCAAATAAATCTTCGTAATTCAACTTTATTAAGTAATTATCCAGTAATCCAAAACACATTTTCTGGGAAAATTCAGAGCCTTTTTCATGTCAGTTTATAAATGAAAGAATTCAAACAATGATCACTTTTGAAGACATGGGCATTGTTTTGTTTTATGAGCTTCGAAGTTCTTGTTTTATGAGTTTTGAAGTTCTTTTTCGAAGAATTCTTAGATACCTTAAAGTTTGAAAAGGAGTTTGGAAGTAAATAAAATTTTCAAGAATTTTATCTACGACTTGTAGATTTAATACAAAAATGTTAGTTTAAATTTCATCCTTTCTGATAGCTATCCTACAATTATTCATAAACACTGTCGATTTTTTAAATCGAATAGATTTCGAAATATTGCTAATATACTCACTTATTTTGTAAAAGGCTTATTACAAATTTGATGTAATATGATTTATATACAGGGTCGTTCAAAAGATCATGTCCAAACGGCACGTTTGGGTATATCAGGTTAGGAGGAGCATGTGAAGGCGCCTACCTTCACATATTAATATTAAGACTTTTCCTCTTTCCCCCCTTTAAAATTACATTTTTTAAATTCTTAAATTTAATTATCTGTCTGCATTCGAATTCAATCTGTTTTTAGCGCTCTTTTCCCTTCATAAATTAAGCATTCAATTCTCAGTCTCTTTAATATTTTAACCGCAGCGCACTGCAGTTAAAAGAAAAGAAATCATTTCCTTTTCTCGCCTAATAACTGGATTCTAATTTTCATCCTTCTGCCTTAGTTTGATGATATGCAGAAATTAGTCAGACATATTACTTCTACATTTTTAGCCGTTGGTCCAGATGTTAGATAGATGTGTCATTTTAGTTATTAACCCTGTCTTTATTTGGTTTTTGTTTTTTTTTTAACGTGCTCTTTCGGCCGCTTCAATCCCATGAGCACTTTAGCAACCCCTATAGAATGCGGTTTATGAGCTAGAATTCCTTCACAGCCATTGGCGTTAAATATTTCTTATTAATCTTTTACATTCTCCATTCAATTTCAATTATTGTACTTTGACCACATGTCTTCCTCTCTTTAATCTCGCCATATAGTGTATATATTTGGCGAAATTGTGTATGTAAGCTTGCCAACACTCCAGATTTCGAAAAAGTGTATTTTTGAATCAGACTGGCTTCTGAACTCGCATGCTCTGAGCATAAGAATGTAGCGAGACTCTCTCTCCAACGCCCGGCTCCGGCCGAGGGCTCGCCTTGCAAAAAAAAAAAAAAAAAAAAAACTACCCGAACCTGGTGTCCGATTTGGTCAATAAAGAATTAGTTGTAACATTCGGCTTGTCTCTATCTGCAATATGGATTAATTCGTTCTGTTAATATTGTTTCACTTCGTTATCAACTCTTACAGCCATCGGAATAATTCAGTACAAATGTACAAAAATCCAAAGCTTCGCTACAGACAATTGGTGCCGTTCAGGCGCAAGCGAGTTCCAGTTGGAGAGAGGGGAAATTTTTTTACGGTATAATAGACTATAATTTATCGATTTCCTAAAAGTATTTAGTGAAACTTTCGATGCTCATCAATTGACTTGACTTTTCTGCGTCCTGATGTTGTCGTGTATAGGAGTACACAATGCGCAAAAAAAAAAAAAAATGTTAAAATTTATCAACTAACGTCAACATCCTGAAAATTCTGAACTATGCTCATTGCGATGAATTTCTGCACTCTCTCTCGCCTGAAATAACCACAGCTACAACAAATAAATTCCGATCAAAATAATGACTCGAGATTCTCTGCAAAACGTTTCCCAACACAATGTTCACCGAGGTTTTTCTATATCGTCATGCCGTCAGCTTCCGTCACAACTAGCCGATAATCGGCACTTGGTCTTCCGGCAAAAAAAAAGAGTTACCCAAGATACGTCAGCGCCGTGTGGTGAGTTATGGATCCTCCATCGCCTCTTGTGTTTTTTTTTCTCTCTTTTGTGCGCTCCTAAGATGAATTCCTCAGCTGAATCAACAATTTCTGACATCTTTTGGACTGTGTCTTGTGTCGGCCTCAATTAAAATAAAAAGAAGAAACAGAACATCTTATAAAACGTTTTTTTTTTTTTTTTTAATTAAAGGAATGTTTTTCTCCTTCCCCAGTAACCATCTATGAAGAAAGTGAAATAAAAAAATAGTTCATGGATTTACATGGATTACATTTACATTTCAAGAAACGTTTAAAGAAAATACTGGTTAACTTTATTTGTTCAAAGAAAGACAGTTAACAACAACAAAAAAAAAAACTGTTTATACCAGTGCAGTTTCTTTAGAACGGAAACTAATCAAATATAATATAAGTAGTGAATATTTAGAAGATGTCCACATCAAGTTATACGCAGATATACCTAAACTTTAAAAAAAAAATAAGAGTATTCCTGCTGGCACAGTACTAAACACACATAAATGCTTAGCATCCATTTATTCTTTTATTACCCTAATAAAAATATTATGCTTATATTTTTCTTTAGCTCAAGGTAAGTTTTATTTAGCTTTTGTTAGCAACATTTGAAGAGGTATTCTTCAAATATATATCATATTTCGTGAAATTACTTTTCTACACATTTGATATACACTGCTCAAACAATTAAAGGATATTGCAGTTTTAGGTGGATTTTGTATCTGGTAAACTGTTTAGCTGATTGATACATGGTCGACAGACATAGTAGGTTATATGAGAATAAATTACACATGTTTGGCAGAAAAAAATGCATTTTATTGCGCATTTGTGGAAAAAAAACACAATTTGTGCATATGAGAAAAAAAGAATAAGAAAAGGTGTTTTCTTCAAAGAAAATCATTTTCAGTAGGGGGTATGGTTTCCACGGGCGGCCAGCAACGTTGAACACCTTTGAGGCATGGACTCGATGAGGCTATTAATGACGAGTTGGGGTATTCTGCCCCACTCTTCCAGAAGAGCTCTTTCCAGTTCTTGGAGAGTTTGTGGAGGTTGTTGGTGGCCAGAAACTCGTCTTCCTAGAGCGTCCCAAACGTGCTCTATTGGATTCATGTCTGGAGAACACGCTGGCCATTCCATTCGAACGATTCCTTCCTCGAAAAGGAAATCCTCCACCAGGTTTGCACGATGTGGCCTGCAGTTATCGTCCATTAAAATGAAGTTATCTCCGATTGCTGCAGCGTAAGGGACTACAATAGGTCTGAGGATCTCATCCCTATATCGGCGACCAGTCAGAGCTCCATCTCGAATGATGTAGAGGTCAGTGCGCCCGTCAATGGAGATGCCACCATTCACCAACACTCCTCCACCGCCAAATCTGACACTTTTGTGCACGAACGTAGGATTATTCCTACTGCCACGGCCCCTCCAGATGAAAATACGCCTATTATCCGGATGCACAGAAAAGCGGGACTCGTCAGAACACAGAATATTGCTCCATTCATTTCTCCTACAGTTGACATGCTCGGTTGCCCACTCCCTGCGGTCGCGACGATGCCTTGATGTTAATCTAACACATACCATCGGTCGGCGAGCATACAGACCTACAGCATTTAGCCGGTTTCCGACAGTCTGAGTTGAAATCGTGGTGCCTGTAGCCGAGCGAAGGTGTTGTTGGAGAAGAGTAGCGTTCATGGTTCGGTGTCTCCGAGCTGTTAACGCTAAATACCGATCTTCATTGGGCGTTGTTGCCCGTGTACGACCTTGCCCTGGTCTTCGGCCTGCACATCCACTCTCCAAAAAACGGTTCCAGATCCTGGAAATGCCACTTTGTGACACTCCAATGGCTTGCGCTACTTCGGCTTGAGTTTGGCCCCCTTCTAACCTACCAACAATTCTCAAAGCTTCTGAATCTGTCAAATGACTTCGCTGAGACATCGTACTCATCGAAACAAAGCAATCACTGAATGCCGATCTTCCTTGTCTTCATTCTCTTTTATCCAGTTGAAAGTCAAATTTCATTCGCTGCCGTTGAAGCGACGTTTTTGACGTCGAACTCAAAATTTGCATACTCCACAGTTTGAAAACCAGAAAAATTTGCATTTGTGATTCTCTTCTTCTATTTTCGGCAAAAAAAAATTTCGTTTATATCTTTATTTTATATAAAACTTCAAATATCCTTTAATTGTTTTGAGCAGTGTATATAAAAAAAAAAAGAAAAATCAAATTCATTTTTTTTAGATTATATTAAGGGGATGTGTTTGTTTTAAATGTTTGGTTTGTTACAAACACATTTATTGGTGTATAAAGAAAATTCTTTGTTGTGATGAAATTAACTTTTCTGGTGGCTAGATTTTTAACGATGACAATTTTTTTTTTTTTTTTTTTTTTTAAGGTTAGATACAATTTTCTAGGTTTTAAAAGGTATTGTGTTTTAGCATATAAGTTACATATTTGTTATTTACTCACTACTATTACATGTTATTATTTACTCACTAAAAAAAAAGGTTGTTAAATTAGCTTTTTCATTCTAGTATGCTTATGGTAAGTGTTGATTTATACTTTTATATTAACTACTGAATAATACAGAGTAGACAGTGCTTGTTTAAAAAAAAAAAAATCTACTTTTCTTTTTTGTGCAGTGGATATTAAAATGGTATAATAAGTCAGTTAATGTTGATTTAGTTGTGAGGATTAATTACCATAAATAATAAAATATAAAAAAAAAAGCCTCATGGCTGGATTATATTGCTCTTTTAATATATATCTATATATATTAGTTTTGATGGCTTCTTACTAAAAATTAAGCATTTATTTTTATTAGTAACATGCTAAGATTTTGTATGTCTAGGGATGCCCTTCATATCCAGTTCAGTTTCAAAGTTTTTTTAATTTAGATAAAAGATTGTCCAAATTTTTTTTCTTTATTGTCACATTTCCGATTCTTATTTAATGCATTATATATATTTTTCGGTGTGACACAATGTTGCAATCCTGAGATGAGATGCTGTTTTTCTTATCTCTGTTGGCCTAGGGTTGTCAATATGGTTGCGCTCGCTTAATTCTTTCACCTTAGCGCTGGTCGCATTTTTTTCCCCTTTTAGATATTATGCGTCTGCAACTGATATGTGTCGCATTGCATTTTATATAAAAATGTTATATATTATGATCACAGACAAAGTTTTTATTATATTGGTTTGTGTAGTTTTTAAAACTCAGCAATCCTGTTGTAATCAGGCAGGCTTTCACAATGAAAATGAAAACTTAGTTATAAAAAAGGGGCATAGTATAAAAAAAAAGATAAATAAAATAACTTAAGGTAATTTTTTTTTTCACAGAGCTTAATGTAATTTTGATACAAAAAATGAGGTAAAAAAATGAAAAGGCTTAAACTGATACTGGAGTGATATTATTATTATTATTGATTTTTTTTTCTTACTTGTTGTGCTTAATATGTTTCTTGTTGTAGCACTTCCTACAGGTAATTTCTTTTTATATATAACATTTTATATGTTTTTTTTTATGTGTATATTATATGTTTTTTTTATGTGTATATTATACGTTTTGTCAGTCATCCATATCAATAAGATATGAATCTTTTAATAGTCTAGATTACTATAAATATAGGTCTTGCAACTTTTATACTTAAGGATAAGCACTAGTGACATATATAAAAAAAGAGAGAGGATGGGTAACCAATGAGAGGACCAGTAATGGCAGTTAAATTTGCTCAGTATTTAATCTTTTTCAGCTGGTTGCTACTAATTTGAGAAAATTACATTTGCGATCTAGACAGTACACTGTTCTGTTTATATACATCGCTCATAGTCCAATTTACACGGATTTTATACATTTTTATTCACGTCTCATTAATTTATTTCTATAGCATAAGTTAGGCTCCTTCGTTTTAAAATATAGCTCGAGTCATCATATCTTAAATTTTTTTTCATAAAAAAAGTCTCTTTTTCCTTTTGATTTCTATTTCTACTTTATAAAAATTTTTATAACATGAGTCGTAAACATTTTATGCATGTGTTAGATATCAGTATGCTTGTTACTGCATACACACACAATTTACACGCGCACTACATTTTACATGTGATTATATTACTTGAGGTAAATTTTTAATTATTGTTTCCTGTGTTGTGTAAGTGCTTTTTTTTCATTGCGCTATGATCCGGAAATAGCCCAATGATTAAAGGTGTATGTTTCAGTTTTGGCTAAGTGGATCGGCCGTCCACTTTCTCAAAAGTGGAATATATTACTTACATGATACAAATGTTCAATACCTCACATTAATTTACAAGGCGTTCGCGCTCTCTTTTATTTTTTTAAATGCATAATGACGTATCTCTCGTACTATTTGATACTCCGTACATGTTTTTTTTTCTCACTCTAGCTTACTATGGGCAGATAGTGAAGTTAGATGTTTGTCTGCATCAATTTTTTTTTAATCTCATGTACACATTTTTATGATTTCAAGTTTAACCTGGTACTACACACACACGCATATTTATATTTGCACTTCATATGGTCTTGTTTTGTAATAATTTTATGACACTCACCTTGGTTAAACATGGTCACGATTCTGTGTGCTTGTACATTTTTTTTACATACTTTCTCAACATTAGTGTACATTTTCACAAATACATAGTTTTCACTATTTTAAAGTTAGCGTATTTTTTGTTGCCTTGACATTTTTTTATTTTCGGATTGTTACTGTTTTTTTTTTTACATAATGTAATTCAATACAATATTTGCACATGCATCTTAAATTTACATGCATAAGTTAATTTCTAGCTGGTATTTTTTACACATTTGTTAATTTTGTTTGTTTACGCGCGGCTGGTGGCTCGTTGCTATTTTATTTATAACATAAGGTATTTTATTATAACTCACATGACATTTGATATCTTTAGGGGTTGTTTTTATAAAAGTTATTCAAATGCATAATGTGAGCTGTTATGTACACATTATTTTTTTTTAAAAAAAGGCTATTCACATATAGTCATTAAACTAAATATTTGGCAATTTCTCAGATTTAAATTTTTTCAGTTAGTGAGTTATAGTCTCACAGGTGTCTTGTGACGGATACATACACTCATATACCATAAAGTATAAAGCTTGGTATTTTGCTATTCATTTTTTTCTCTTTTCCATCCCGTTACTTGGAACATGCGTGCCTTGGCATTACTTCTACATTTTAGCGTAGAGTTATGCAATCTGTCGTGCACTCGTACATTGTATGCACGCTTCTGTTAACTTCATACAGTAATAACTTTGGCAGATACACCTTTCTTTTAATTTTTAACCCTTAGTTAACCATTTATGCAACTTTTTTTTTCTTTTCACAAGTAGTTCATGTGTTGCATATTTATTTATGTTATACAAAATTTGCTCAGTTAGAATACAATTTTGTTCATTCATATACATACATTACACTAGTTCATGTGTTGATTTACATATTTTGTTCATTTGCTTTTACACATTGTACTTTGCTTACGATCTATTCGACAGTATTTCTTTTTTTTTTCTCACAAGTAGTTCATTGAGTAATACACACTGGCTGGTTTAGAGTATAACCAGAGTTTTCACACATTACACGGAGTTCATTGCCTTTATTAACCCTTATTCAGTACATTTTGGTGATTAACTCACTAATTATGCAATTGAATCTCACTCGTATGTTAGTGTTTAGGGTTATCACACACATACTGTCCGTATATTTTTTTAGCAAATGCATAAAAATGGTAGTTCATTGAGACATTATTACAAGTAGTTCATGTGGAATTATACAATTTGTTCATGTGTTTATTTACACGTTGTGTATGCTTGCGTACACACTTATTCATATGTTTTATTTCAGGTAATTCATGAGTTTGAGGTTTCTTTTTCCCCTCCCTTCACACACATAAAGTTTTTTTTCCTGTTACTTTTCTATCTTTTAAACTTCACACCATGTTTCGATATTAAAATGTTCTATCAGTTTTTTTTTTTTTAAATTTTAACAGAGTTGTTTTTATTTATTTTACGTGTTTGCATAATGTCATAACATATCAATGACACCATCACTTTGTCTATGTACAAAGATTTTAAAGTGACTAAGAGTTATCCGTCACATGACATGTTAAACTACACACACATTTCGAATCTGTTTACTTTTAACATGCAACATTTTTTTTAACACTTTCATTAGATACATCTTACTTGAAGGTGGCAGATCTAGTAAGGTGTCTTGTTACACAATATTAAAGCGTATGCAATTTCTTAGTAGATGGTTTTTAATATTTTGGCCAGGTGTTAAATTTTAATAAATACACAGATGGTCTATACATGAAAATTCAGCAAAACTAAAACCTTTACATATCCTTTTTTTTTGTGGCAAATTTCATTTACTGTGTTTGATTCTCACTGGTTATCGAGGGAAATTTCTTTTTTCTTTCACACTCATATGTCAGGATTTTAAGATTTCTTTTTGGTAAACAACACTTCTTTTTCTATATTTTGCAAGAGACAGTTTATCTTTTCGGTAACACTCCTTTTCCTTTTTTGTTTATTTAACGTAAAGGTATGGATCCTGTCAATTTTACACTGGTGCGTTTTGAGTAGATATATATATATATTTTCAACGAATGCAGCAATATCTTATGAAATTTACAGTAAAAAAAAAATTAAATTTAACCCTTTGGTAACGATTTTTTAAGAATACGGTACACTTTTTTTTCTCTTCAGTTACGTTTTGCTGTTTGGTGCTTGGTGCATGTAGAGAATTTTTGTTCATAGTTAACACACACAGTAGTTCATAGTTTATCTTAGTTCATAGAAAAAACCCTTACACGAGTTCATTGCTTTGTCAATTCTTTGCATGCATCAGGGACTAATTGTCACTGTTTTTACAACTGATTTTCAAAACACTTAGGCATTTTATTTCATTGATACATTTCTTTGGTTCAGTGTTATATTTTTTTCACTTGAGGTCACTGTGATACACTTCTAGTGTTCATTTGTATACTAGCACACGTTTGTTATTTTTTATGCTAGATATTTAAAAAAAAGGGTGTCCTTTTTGGTAACTTTACAGGATTACACTTTACTTTTATTTTTTTCATTCGGTACCTTTCTTGGCTATTCAAGGTATTTCACGTGATAAGGTAGTTTTCTTATGCACGATTTTCCAATCACTCAGTATACAGGTGTGCATTATTTTTTTTTGGTTTTTGTTATGCTCATTGACACATGTGGTTTATTACTGGTATATACCAGTTGTAACACCAAACGGTGTTATTTATGATTACATTCACACACACACACATACTTTTATGTCACCTGTTGTATAATGCTTAGTAAATTTCATTAAATTTAATGTACATTTTACTTTTTTAAGGAGTACTTTCTCTGGAAAGTTCTTACTACCTCTTGTTTATACCTTATAGGAGTGCTATGTGTTTTAAAATAAATACACTTTAGTTAAATTAGGTTCTCAGTAAAACACATGAAGTCTTTGGTTACAAGATAAAACGATGGCAACTTTCAACTTTTATCAAGTAATTCAACCCCATCTTCCTCTCCTTTACCATTTATAACACCTTTGAAAACTTGAAATGTCACAAATAGTGCTGAAAATGAACAATTTTTATAGTTACTATACTAATGTTTTGTCTTTATATACAGTTCATGTCTCAAAAAAAATAATTTTTATAAGTTGGAGTACTACCAACTTTTGTAGCAATTGTGGAAATTGCTCTTGCTTGCAGTGAAAGTTCAAGCAATCTTATATTAAAATCTTCTGGAAATAATTAAAAAATATATATAATAACTGTGTGCACACGTTAAAAAAATAATAAGAAAATAAGAAAACAGCTGTCCAGAAGTATTAACTGCAGTTCAAAAAAAAAATTTCAATATATTTTATTTTGGCAAGTCTTTGGTACCAACTTGCTTTGTCATGCTTTTTATATGAGACATGATTTATTTGTTCCTTACATATTTAGTATTTCTGTATATGTTTATAAACTGTTGGTCACCGGGTTCCCTCTACAAAATATTACATTTTTACATATTTTTTTATGTGTTATTACATATTTTTTACTTTGACCACATGTCTTCCTCTCTTTAATCTCGCCATATAGTGTATATATTTGGCGAAATTGTGTATGTAAGCTTGCCAACACTCCAGATTTCGAAAAAGTGTATTTTTGAATCAGACTGGCTTCTGAACTCGCATGCTCTGAGCATAAGAATGTAGCGAGACTCTCTCTCCAACGCCCGGCTCCGGCCGAGGGCTCGCCTTGCAAAAAAAAAAAAAAAAACTACCCGAACCTGGTGTCCGATTTGGTCAATAAAGAATTAGTTGTAACATTCGGCTTGTCTCTATCTGCAATATGGATTAATTCGTTCTGTTAATATTGTTTCACTTCGTTATCAACTCTTACAGCCATCGGAATAATTCAGTACAAATGTACAAAAATCCAAAGCTTCGCTACAGAGCAAGAATTACATAGGGAATTGGGTCGGAAACGCGATCGTGACGATACAATTGCATTGACGGGGACGCAAAGAAAATATAACAAACGGTGTGAAAAGACCTTTATTTTACAAAAAACTTAATCGAAGTACAAAATACAAATGAAAAATATTACAACGTACAATTCTCTGAAAAATTGTCTAACTGACAGTACAAATTCCAAAATCTTGTAATATGTTCATATCACAATCTTGCTTTATTAACAGCATTCTATATATCACGAAAAATATAAAGCAACTGATAAATCATTTTTAAATAAATAAAAAAAGAAAATTGTTAAAAAGTTAAAATATTTAGATCTCCTATTGAATTGTTAAATTGTACCAATCAACCTACCAAACAAAACATAACCAATGAAACATAAGCACAAAACGTACAATCACGTGATCAAATCGCCCACATAATTTTTCTGGGTCGTTTGCGCGGAGTTTGTGTGCGGTTGATTGAATGCTGATCGGGCTGAAGTGGATAAAGTAGGTCACGTGGCGCTTTTCCCGAATATTTTAAATTTTATCTGAGTGAACATAGGCATATATTCCTGTTACGAAAACCATGTTTTGGAAGAAGATAGAAATCTAGTCGTTAGTTTTACCTGTTTTGAAAGTGCTCAAAATTCGACCCGTTAGCCGTGCTGCATGCTTGACATCACCGCCGCATGGAATCGCAAACACGTTCCAATTAGCCTAGTATCTCACAGACACGTGCCGCCGTTTCATCGACCCGTGCCATGAGGGCCATGACCGATGAGACAGTTGTCTCGTGCACCAGAGACTTAAGATATTCCCAGAGATAGAAATCCAAGGAGTTTAGGTCCAGGGATCGCGGTGGCCACGGTACAGGGCCAATTGGAATATGTTCGCGATTGGGGCACATTTTCAGCACTTGTTATGAGTTGTAACATTTTTCATTTGTATTTTGTACTTCGATTAAGTTTTTGTAAAATAAACGTCTTTTTACACCGTTTGTTATATATTTCTTTGCGTCAGTGTCACAATGCAATTGCACCGTCACGATCGCGTTTCCGACCTCCCGTTCCTATGTAATTCTTGCTCCTCATGACCTCACATATCTACACGTTCCGTTTGGACATGACCTTTTGAACTACCCTGTATATGCTACAACTATTTAGTTATATTAAAGCATAATTGAATTATTCTAATTTTCATCAGACTATGCGCACTCTATTTCCATTGATTAATATATAATTATAGTGAAAAAATATTTATGATTAAAATTTATTTTTACATAGTGATATAATTTCTAATTACTACGACATCTTACCTTAGATGAATAATGTTTTAAAATAATAGTAAATTACCTGGATTTTTCTTATACACTATTAATTTCTTAAATACCGTACTTAATTTTTCAAAAAATAAATAAATAAATAAAATAATTACAAAATTTCTACTACTATTTCTGTAACATATGTCCATTATTATGTTTTCCATATATATTTGTATGTGATCCATATTCTATTTTCAATTATTAATATAATATGATAATTGAAAGCGTAATAAATACCGTTAGTTTATTTATGAATTCCCGTTAAAATAAATTTCCATCCCTGTATTATAAATCAAAAACCTGCCCGTGAGCGACGCTGAGGTTATTAAATTGATGGCAGCAACTTACTAAGAAATATCGCTTTTACAGCAATTTTTATTTTCTAAACATCGGATAATTTAAATTTGTATGTCGCTGAATAGAGGGAAAATGTACTTTCAAATGAACTTGTTTAAAAACTTTCTATCAGTTTATTGATACTACAATAATTTTTAAATAATTTTCAAGCATGGATTTTTAAAATCTATCTCTATCGCATACAACCCGATTACGAAAGATGAACCCACTTGCAATCAAAACAATATAAACAGTTCAGAATTATTTAGGCTAACATTCCATAACCAGGGGACGCATCCTACAGGGGAAATGTTGACTGTTTATAAATGTGAAATTCAGAATATGCCCAATGCCGATGTCAGAGAAACTCTTATGTACTACAAATAATTAAAATTATTATTCGGCTAATTCCAAGACTCCAAAAATTCCTAGATAAGAGTCCCAAAGTAAAAAAAAAAAAAAAAAAAAAAAAAAAAAAAATGGAAATTTTAGCGGCGGCTTGTAGACTTTTTCCCTAAAAATAGAAATGTAAATTCAACTAATATTTTTCAGATTTCTAAATATCTCATTCTGAACAATTCATATATGCATTGAAGATTCTATGTAAGTAAGAATCTGAATTAATTTGGCTTCAAAAATTGTTCCTTTATTTGATTTAGAAATATCATAATAATATTTTCTAAGAAATCTGGGAATAACAGTTAATCGATAAAATATATTACCAACAGACATAATGCATTTTTTTAATCTACCTCTATCGCGTAGAACTCGATTTCGAAAAATTAATCCGTTTGCATTTAACACCATGTAAAAAATCGAGCATTTGTTTCCCCCAATATTCTATTACGAAATAAAATAATAGAGAACATAAGAAAAGCAAAGGCGTGTAATCAAACTATGCGCTGAGATCACTGAAACTGTCTGAATCAAAATGGCTACAGTTAGTTACGAAATATTTGGCAATTTGTTGAGATAGTAACTTCGGACATGCGGCAAATACGAAAGTATCATAATAATAATTTTAAAATTTTATTTGATTACAAGGTTCGTACGGGTGCTGGAATTAAAGGAACAGAATTACCTTATTTGATATCTTTTTACTTGATATCTTCGATATCAGTATTTTCTTATAGATAATCGCTCCTGAAATAAGACGAAATTTTGCGCGTTTGAGCTTGATTTATTTTTTTATAAGAAAATTCTGATAATTAGCCTTAAAAATAACGGTACCCGTACGAACCCTGGATTACATTTTTGATATTGTTTACATAAAATTGCTTTTTACAGTTGTTAACGGAGAATCTAAAAAAATATATCAAATGAAAAAAAAAGGGAACATTAGGGTTTTCAAATAAAAAGAAAAGTTCTTTTACCTGGGGAACCCGCGTTATCCTTTAGTATCTATCATTTTAAAGCATTATTCAGTAAATCAAACTCTTTTCAAGAAGATGCCCACCATAATTCAGGACAGTGTATGAATAAAAAATTCAGAATATGCTCACAGCCGAGGTCAGAGACATTACTTTGTACTACGAGTTTTAAAATTTATTATTCGTAGAATTCCAGACTCGAGAAATGCCTGAGATAAGAGTTCGAAGGTAAATAAAAGATACGAGAATTTTACGAGCTTGGGGACATTCTTCTGAAAATGAGAATAAATTTCAAGCTAAATTTATCGGATTTCTAAATATCTCATTTAGAAAAATTCAGTCATGCATTGGAGATATTATAACAAATAAATAAATATTAAACTGGATTTATTTAGCTGCAACAGATATTTTCCAATTTCGATCCTCAGGACGAAAATAAACGTTTTTTTTTTCTTCTTTTTTTTTTTTTTTTTTTTTCTTTTGCCAGGAAGAAGATTTGAAACTGAATATAACTTCCCCTTTTATTTAAAAAAAAAAAATAAACTAATAAGAAATCACTCGCAATTTAATTTTATTTCTTGCAGAAAACGTGTTTTTTTTTCAAAGAATTGCCCTTCAATATTTTATTCGTTTGAAGTACATTATAGTAAAAGATTATCTTTAAAACATTTTTTATCTGATGCGATTTGATATGCAGCCTGAAAAAAAAACATTAAATCTAAAAAAATCCATCAGATATTTAAACAGAAATAGATGATTTTTACATATGTTGTGTAATCCTGGAAAATCGTATTGAATTCTTTAGTTTCTATAATTTTAAAACAGTATTCAGTAAATTAAACACTTTTCAAGGAGATGGCACCGCCTCTTTCCAGGCAGTTTAGAAATATGAAATTTAGAATATGCTCACAGCCAAGGTCAGAGACATTCTTTTTTGCTACGAGTTTTAAAATTGACTATTTTAAGAATTCCAGACTCCAGAAATGCCTGAGATAAGAGTTCGTAGGAAAATAAATGATACTAGAATTTTACCAACACCTTGCCGATTTTCTCCCAAAAATGGGAATTTAAATTCGTGGTACTTTTTCAGATTTATAAATATATCATTTAGAAAACAATTCATGTATGCATTGAATATATTATAAAAAGTAAATAAATAAGAATCTGGAATTATTTAGCTGCAAGATATTTTCCTCTATTTGGTTTATAACGTGTTTGTTTTAATAATACTTTCCAAGTAAATTTGTGAATAAATTTAATCGAGGAAATATTTTACCAACCAAATTTAAACACTTACCGACATAGCAAAAATATTGCTGCATTATTATCTAAATTTTCTTCAGATTTAGATGATTTTGAAAAAAAAAATGTCCTTTTTTTACTTTCTTCTATCTCTAGTGGAGGAAAGTATTGTAATCAAAATGTTTTTCGACGGGTTATCACGTTTTAGGAGTCAGAGACCCCGGAAAATATTTTTTCACAAAATGTCTGTCTGCCCGTGTATCCGTGTGCGTAATCTGTATATCAACGAAAAGTGTATGAAGTTATGTAAAGAATTTCACGAAACTTCATTTAAGTTTTTGGCTATGCCCAGCAGGTATGAGGTAAAACTGGAGCTGTTCCGCCCGAAAGTGTTCTCTTTGAGGGTGATTTTCTTGTTTTCCTAATTGTATTACCGAAAATGTATACGAACTTACGCATACATTTGGACCAGAATACAATATATAGGATTTTGACTGTGATCTTAAGGTCAAAGTTAAAACTGTGGATATTCTCTCGGAAAGGCACACTTTGATAGCGATTTTTTGGGCTTTTTTTTTCATCAGAAAGTGTGTGAAGTTATGAATAGAATTGAATATAATATATGTAAGTGTTTACATATAAGTTTATATATAAGTTATATATATATATAAGTTTTATGTATAAGTTTTTGACTATGTACTATGGACGTCAGTTCCTAGTTAAAAATAAGGTTATTCCCCAGGCAAGGTGCAGTATGATAGCGATGTCTGCACGAATTTCTCGAATTTTTGTAGTTGTGTTGTACAATTGTTTCTCGTGCAGCGAAATGTACTTCACACGTAGGTAGCCAGGTGATTTTCATATATCATAAGTTTAACAGAATAACGAAAAATATTTACTTTATAAAAAAATATAATCAAGAGTAACTCATATTACTCCACTTAATAATATGAAGCAGAAATTTAAGATGAAAATCAAAGTCGTTCTGTTTGTGTTTTGCATTGGAACACTGCTGCATTGAAAACTTTTATATTTTATTTTTTTCTAAAATGTATAAATAAAAAATACGCTTTTTGAAGTATTAAAATGTATCTCTCTATTCTAAAAAAAAGTAACTACCGCCGCCGCCGCCGCCGCCGCCGCCGGTTTTGAATTTTTTGTGACCGGAGGTCTTTCTTCGTTAATATTAAAAAAACTGTTGCATACAAAAATATGAAAATTGGTAGTATTATAGAAAAACGTTTAATAAACACGCTGATGCAGACAGTTTTCAAATCGAAGAATTATTTTAAGAGATATTTAATCCCAAAATTGGACAAAATCGTTCCATTCAAAAAGCTTTATAGGAGCAAAAACTACATAGGAATTCAATCATTTTTAGATAATTTTATGCTTCAGAATTTCCCGGTGTGCAGACTGCAGTTAGTTTTTTAATTTGAATATTTTTTCGAGGTTTTATTTCTATTTTAAATTCAAATTTTCAGCATTTCGAGAGATATTTTTTACAAATTTTAGAAAATTGTATTAATTTAAACTGTTGCCAACTGTATAAACAGCGCAAACAGTAATGTTTGCTTCAAATTAAAAATTTATTTTACACGTGACTATTATAAGCAAAAAAATATAAAAAGCAGGAACTCATTGAAAATTACGTCATAAAAACTATAGTTACACGTGAATTTTAAAAGAGAAAGAATATTGTAAAATAATAAATTCAGTAACATGCTATAGAAGTCCTAAATAGGAGAATTTACGTCATATTACACTTATTACGTAAAATGAACAAAAAATAATATTGCAAAACAGTTTAAATTTAAAAATTGCGCGAGACATTTACTTGATACTTTAAGATGATCATAATATTTCATTTCTAACAAAAGTATTTTTACGTGAATATTAAAAAGAGAAAGAAAAGTTTGGTGAAAATTACGTCAGATTATAATTGTCAAATTCAAATTATAATTAAATCTTCCGAAATCTTTTTAAAGGCAATCAAATTAGCGTGCTGTTAGAGTCTGCGTTGTCTGAACGGGGGTTGACGAGCATAGCTCGTAGGGAGCAGAGCCCCCTTGTGAGATAAAAGGAAGTTTGGCGTTTGACACATATTACAAGCATATTACATTTAAAAATAAACTGCTAGAAAATTTACATCCAAATAAAACCTCATATTGTATTAAAGCATAATATAATAGATAAAAATAAAATGTCGAGGAAATTCACAGATAATTTCCAGGCCATTTATTAATCCGAAATTCAGAATATCCACTCTTCTGAGGTCGCAAACTTTGTTTTGTTCTACGAGCTTTAAAACCCTTGATTCGCAGAATTCAGAGGTTCCAGAATGTCCGAGATAAATAAATGATCCGGGGAATTTTATCGACTCTTTGGAGACTTTCTTCCGAAAATGTGAGTTTACATTCATGTTAAGTTACTCAGATTGTTAGATAGTGTTCAGAAACAATTTCATTAATCTAAGGTTTTACATCCAATAAATAAATGTCATAATATAAAACTAATTTTAGTCGAAAATTAGTTTATTTATTAGTTTTACGTCCAGTAGTAGGCTTACCATTTCTGATTGTTAATGCATTTTGCATTTACCATTCTTAATGCATACATTTATTTATAAAGACTCAGCATTATGTTTCTTATTTAATAATATAAACTGCTATGCTGTATCAATGTATCCATTTTTTAAACACTGCAGTAATTTACTTATGCAATTAACTTTTGTTTTGATACTTAAGTTTTCATATTTTTTCCTAATGTGAAAAATAAATTTTAGTAACACATTGTTAACTTTTTTTAACAATTAAAATCTAGATTTAAACATGACCTCCGTTAACAGACCACCTCTGGGAGCAACAAAATTTTATTGGAACGGAACGTGGTCGCTTTAGTGAGGTTTTACTGTACTCCTATCATGCGAATTCTAAATTTGACGTTTCGTTGGTTTCTGAGCAAATAAACTGGAGATAAAGGGTGTCGAAAAATTCGTACAAGAAGTAATTATGATAGAAAATATAGGTTTACAATTAAAATTTGCAAAATATTTATTCATTCATAAAGTATATAGTGTATGGTAATATATGGAATAGCATTTCAGGTAAATGGCCTCCAGTAAAATGGCCTCCTCTACCTCAGGTAAATGGCCTCCTCTACGCAGTAGTTTGTGATTTAGAGCGCTCACAAAATTTAGTGTCACATACATACACACAGACAGATTGACAGACAGACATACACATATACACAGACAGATATTTTCTAAAAACAGTCAAATCCTTTTTAAGACATTCTGAAACAAATGAATCCGTGCGAAAACATGAAGTCAAAATATTTCAAGAATCTAATACTTTCTTCTCGTATAACTGTCCCCTAATATGTCGTATAACTGTCGTATAGATAGAAGAAGGAAAAAATAGCTTTATTAAAATTTTGCTAACTATAATAGTTTAATTCAAAAACTAACATGGGAGCGAAAAAGAATTTCTGTAAAATGTAAACATAAATCTTTTAGACACTGTTAAGAAAGTTTCACATCCTGTTTTCCTTTTTAACCCATTTATGCCTAACATCCCATTTTTGGGACATTTCGAATTTTAACAATTTTTTATAATTTTCTTTCTTTTTTTTTTTACAACATGAAAATTGTATGAAGTTATTGTCTACAAATCTGTTTATCTGTTACCGAGAGATGGAAGCATAAATTTGATATTTATTTGCTTAAATGAAGGCCTTTTATCGGTGTTTAAAAAAATTTCAGTTTTCAAGATAGCGAAATGTAAAAAGTAAGTTTACTTGTATTTTTTGTATCAAGAATCCAAATAAATGAGTCATAATCTTAGCTTGTAGACTTATTTGAAATATGTATTTTTTAAATTGCGAAATTATATATTCAAGCCTAATTTTTATGCATTTTTGTAACGTACAAAATGTAGGATATTAGGCGCAAATGGGTACATATTTCTATTAGCCAGATAGGGGACAGTTATTTATGTAAAGTCCTTTACAAGATGATTTTGAAATAAGTTATCTTAGCCCCAAATACGAGTATTTTTAATTTATTATTAATAATACTTATAATGTTATTAGTCTCCGTAAAGAAATAAATATATATTTTTTTAATAGTTCGTAAAACTACAAATTAAAGTACGTAATGTACAATTAAAAAGTTTAATTTATATAAATTTAGGCAAAACATATAATTATTCATTTTTCAACATATAGATATTACCATATTTAGTACGTTTACATTTTATCAAATAAATACAAAAACATTTTAGCGTAATTTTTTTGGTATTTTTTCAAGCTCATTTTGCAATATTTTAAGGTGATTTTACCAAGGAATTTGAGAAAACTTAAATTCAGGCACAAATGTGTAATATTAAATGTTTATACAAATATTAAGGAATAGAGCCCATTAATTTAATAATAAAATTTAATGCAAAATAAAATATATTTTTGTTCTATTTCTATTATATTAAACCAACACCAGTAATCCAAACACTTTTCGAGGAGGTTCAAAGCCTATTTATTGGCCACGTATAAATGAGAAATTCAGAAAATTCTAGCTGCGGAAGTCAGATCCTTTTTTTGTTGTTGTTTTAATGCTTTTTATTCATTGAATTCCAAGACTTCAGAATGTCTAAGACAAGAGTTAGAGGGTAAATAAAAAATTCTAGAATTTTATCGACGTCTTGGGGGCTTTTTTATATAAATGTGAATTTAAATTAATTTTCAAATATCTGCTTTGAAACATTTCATGTGCATTAAAGATTTTAAAATTAATAAATACATATGAATCGCGATTTATTTAGCTATAGACGATTTCTCTCTTTCGTTATAAACTTTGTTTCATAATATTTTTCAAGAGACTTTTTGTAAGAAATATAAAAAAAAAAATTAAATTAATTAAAATAACAAATTTATCATATAAATTAATCTAAAAAACTGCTTAGTATCATTTTCCCTCTGAGCGGTTTGGACGTATTTTTCCGTTTTTCAAAAACAAATTTAATCTGTTGTAGACAAAAATATTTTAAACAGAATTGTATTTTAAGATGTATATAAAATAAAGGGGCATGAAGTGTATTTTAGAAAAAAAATAGGGAAAGAAAATTTTAACTAAGATTATTTTTATAAGCATTTTTATGAAAATGCAGGAAACCCCTCAAGACGCTCGGAGGGTTAAATTTAATAATATAAAAGAAGTGGTTATTGAAAGTTGGATAAATTCAGAATATGTCGGCTACTGAGGTCAAAGACAATTTTTTATTTCTTTATTTGCTTTCTTTATTTTCTTTTTTATTTCTTTTTCTAGATTCCAGAATGTCTACAATAAGATTTAGATTATAAAGAAAGATCCAGGAATTTTATTGACGATTTGGATCTTCCAAAAATGTGAATTGAAATACATCTTAAAATTTTCCCATTTTCAAATATCCCCTTTGGAACATAGTGTGTGTGCCGAATTTGTAACATGCAAAAGAGTATTTTTCACCATTTAGTTGAAGATGTATAATACTTTTCTATTAACTTCGTTATGCAAAGTTTGTTTAATAATATTTTTAAAAGAAAACTTGAATGAAGCATGTAAATTAAATTAATTAAAATTATGAAATAATGGTATAATTTTATAAAAACATGTATAGTAATCACTTATAAACAGATTAAGTTAAATAATGCTATAAAAAGTGATAGCATATCTTTATTAAGATTGACGATCGTTTCGTTGCACAAAAGGCGACATTTTCAAAATCATTCACGATAGAAAATATTTTCACATAATTTGAAAACAATAAACATAGTAAATAATGTCACGAGACATAATGCATAATGAAAAACATTGCAAACATAAAATAAAATTAAAATTAACTTAGCTATTTGCGAGCGTGGATTAATTTTCAAAAACAATAGCGTGGTAAACAATGTCACGAGACAACACGCATAAGGAAAAGCATTGCAAAATATAAAATATAAATAAAATTATTATCTTGGCTATTTGCGAGCGTGGATTAATTTTTACTATTGTTACTAAAATTACATAGCATCTCTTTCTAAATTTTAGGCAATTAAGGTACGCCGAATCGTTGCAAATATTCTTGTTGCGTAAAAATATCTCTATTGATTCTCGGATCATAGATGGCAAATAAAATCTTGATGTATAAATTAATTTATGTAATTTTAGTAACAATAGTAAAAATTAATCCACGCTCGCAAATAGCCAAGATAATAATTTTATTTTTATTTTATATTTTGCAATGCTTTTCCTTATGCATGTTGTCTCATGACATTGTTTACCATGTTATTGTTTTTGAAAATTAATCCACGCTCGCAAATAGCTAATTTAATTTTAATCTAATTTTATGTTTGCAATGTTTTTCATTATGCGTCATGTGTCGTGACATTGTTTACTATGTTTATTGTTTTTAAATTATGTGAAAATATTTTCTATCGTTGAATGATTTTGAAAATGTTGCCGTTTGTGCGACAAAACGATCGTCAATCTTAATAAAGATATTCTATCACTTTTTATAACGTTATTTAACTTAATCGGTATAAGTTTAACTAAAAAAATTACCTACTGCTTTCTTACTTAATAATACACTATCTACCAACAAATAGTTCGTAACATATGATATCAAAGGTAAAGGACGTCAATAGGTCGTGAATACGCCGCAACTCTCCGAAAACCAGTCGTCGTACGACGGCTACTGGTATTTCCTTCCACTCAGCTTGGAGAAGACAGGGAAGTTCCGTCACCGATGTCGGACGATGGGGACAGGGGCAACCCTTCAGCCGACGTTCCAACTCGTTCTAGAGGTGCTCGAAAGGGTTGTCTCGGGCTCTGTGCAGGGCACTCCCGTCGCTGGACCCAGTTGTCACCATAGAAATCTATGGTGGCCCTAGCAACATAACAGGTGGCATTGTCATCCTGAAAACAACATGGGTCCAACCCACCCAACTACCACAACGTATGAAGCACATGGTTATCGGAAATGGTGCATTAGTTATCGGCACTGAGTCTACCTAGAATGGCGACCAAGGGTCCCGTTCTATTACAGCAGAATCACGACCATAGAATACATCCGTCTACAACGAAATTCCCAGTTGGCACAATACATTCAGGATGGAGGCGTTCTCAGGTAGACGCCGAACCCAGACCCTGCCATCCGAATGGTACAAGTTGAACTTAGATTGAGTTGAACAAGGTGAGTTTCTTATTCTACTATTCTACTGTCCACTGCCGCCATTCTTTGTACCACGTTAACCGCGAAACGTTACTGAACTTGCTGAGCATCGGCTTGTGGGCAGCAGTACGGCTATGATAACAGAGCAGTTGGGCTTTCTTGGACATGGTATTCATCGAAAAAATACTCATGGATGCCTGCTGAAACTCCTCCTTTATGTAACCTACCGATTTGTGCGGTTCTTACGAATTTACCTGGCCAACATCTGCCGGTCTTTAATACTCAGAGTTTTGGGGTCTGCCGGGTCGGGGAATAGTCCTACAATCGTCACTCTTTTCCCTCTTGCCAATCACGTAAGCCACTGTCAATTTTCAGTACTGCAACTAACCGAATATGTCACGTATGGGTCAGCCATTTCTGTGTTAACCAATGAATACACCTTTCTTGAACTCCGAGAGATCAAATACTGCATGATATCTTGCATGCAACTACTTGCGTTGTTGGTTAACACATGCTATTTGACGGCAGCGGCTGCTGTGACGTGTATCAGGATAGCTGTTTGCAGGGGAGTCCAATTATTTCTTTGTATATAGTGTATAAAATAAGGGATCATTAAAGTTTAGTAAATATCTTAGTTGACTTCCATCTAAAATATACGTCTAAAAAATCTCCCATTTCTTCATATTTTCCCCTTATTACAGGCAGATGTTAAACTTAAAAATAATACGAGGGATGTTTAAATGAAAGTGATTCGAGGTGTGTATTCATGAGATGCGTAGGGACAGAAATGAAACAGATACATAGATAGAGACAACACTATTTAATGAGTGAAAGGCACACAAAGTTTGTTTAAAAAAATCATCCATGGCGTTTAGGCAGGTGTCCCATTGCTTAGCAAAGTTACGAATTCCGTCCGCGAAGAACGATGTCAGTTGGAATGGATTTCGATGAAACTGTTGAACTCATAGTTGCGACGTCACGAATGTTTCGACGTCAATTTCCCTTAATTGCAGTGTCAATGTCCGTAATCAGCCTCTTTGTCACAACTCTGTGCTCCTGACTGGGCCGCGGCAAATTTATTGTCTCCTGTTGACCGTTGCTAAACATTCTCGCCCACCTTGTCAACGTGGGCCACCGTACACAGCCAGCATTCTGCGATGAATATCAATCGGCTTAAACCCTTCCAGTGTTAACTTAATTACAGCTCGCTGATCTGTTTTGGACGCAGCTGCATCCACACCAGCCATTTTTAACTGAATGCCACGTCTTTACGAATGAAGTTATCACAAATATTCTTGCGCTTGCGCATGCGTGGTACATACGCGTGCACTATCGCGTTTGTTTCACGAAAATACATTGAAAAGTGTTCGCATGTGACGCTTCTAATTACTTTCATTTGAACACGCCTTATAAATGCAATCTGTTTATTTATTAATAAAATTTCCTGCTCAAAGTAATCCTTTTTTTATTCTATTCCTATTATATTAAAGATATATAGAGTAATCTAAACACTATACAATGAGATTCACAGCCTATATCCTGACTACTTATGAATGAGAAATTCAGAACATGCTCGCTCCAAAAGTCAAACATTGTCTATTTGCTAGAGAAGCTTTGCGAATTCATTATTCGTAACACCAAACACTCCAAAACGTTTAAGATAAAATTTCGAATGTAAATAAATGATCCGAAAATTTTATGGGCGGCTTAAAGACTTTCTTCTAAAAATGGAAATTATATTCACGTTAAATTTTAAAGATTTTCAAATATCTTTTTGGAAACAATTAATGCATTCATTGAAGATTTTATTACAAATAAATAACTGTTATTCAGGATTTGTTAAGCTGTAGAAGATTTTTCTATTAATTTCATTATAAAATGTTTCTTTAATAATATTTGTCGATTAAACCTGGGTGAAATATATAAATAAATTAAACTAATTAGAATCAAAAATTACTATTATAGATTAACAAAAAATAAATTACTTTGTAATTTAATAATATAAAAAAGGTGCTATTAGAATTTTAGTAAATTTCTTAGTTAATTTTTCTGTAGAATGTACATTTTTAAGTTTCCCCGACGCAATTACAAATGTTTCACACATTATTTCCCTTTATTATTAATAAGCACTAATTAAAATATTGTAAAATGCAGTCAGTCAATGTATTAAAAAACTTTTCTTCCAATTTAAATCTATTTTCTATTAGATTTTTATTATAGTAAAGTAATATCTACAAATCAATTTTCGAATACTTTTTGAAGATATTTAGAGCTTATCTCCAGGCCATTTATAAACGACAAATTCAGAATATGCTTTCTGTGGATGTCAAAAACTTTTTTGTTCTAAGATTCTATTCATAGAATTCCACGTCTGCAGAAAGATTTGGACATAAATAAAAAGATCGGGAAATTTATTGACGGTCTAAAGACTTTCGTCCAAAAATATGAATTTAAATGAATGCTAAATTTTTCACACTTTCAAAAGATCTCAAAAGATTAATTACACTGATAAACAAGAAATAATTTCTTGGAAACTTTTAACAGATTTAAGTAACCAAACCTTTGGGAAAATAGAAAATATTCACAAAAAAAATGAAGTTGGTTTCCGTTTCAGAGATATGTGTGTTTAAATATATCTGATTATGTTATTTTATAGCCTTTTAAAGTGCTTTGTTTCTACAGTCTAATGACCCTGAAAGTGAACAAATATCAGCCACTTATAATACATCTAGACGCCAATAAGTCTTGTTTAGTCCATGTGAAAAATACAGACCAGAAGCGCCACCTGTTGGGCGATTTACACCAAAAAACTAATCAGGACCAATTCATATGGAGGACTATTTAAACTTTGTATTCTTTTTACAGGGGAAGGGGAAAACAGAAATAGACATATATATATAGATAGTATAATACAGGGTCCGTATATATTTCTTTAAATGAAAATCAAGGACGTTTAAGGACTTTCAAGAACCGTAATAAAAAATGTAAGGACCTACAAATTAAATAAACTAAGAAATTATAATGTACATTTTCTAATAAAAAGTTTCATTTTTGTAAATACAAGTTTCAAACATTCAAATGACCGGGAAGGGCGAAGGATTTCAGCGGGGGGGGGGGGGGGCAGTAGAAATTCACAATATTTTAAAATAACAAATACAGCAGACGAAAAAACTAGTCGGGTGTTCCAATACGAAAATGTTCTTCTATCTCATACATGTTAATACTACAAAATTCACTATAAAAGTGCCAACATTAAATGGCAATCTATGCCCATCATGAGTCTTCTAAACATACAAAATTCCATGCATTAGTTCTTTAGATATGACTATTGGTAAAATAGTGTACATCCTGCATTGTCACATGTTATTAAAGCTTCATTTCTTGCACTCTCACAATGGCTTTTTCCCAGATAATATGGGAGCAATTACCGACGAAATTTCTGTTATGGAGTCTCGTTATCGATCGCAATGGAATGCAGCAATACTTGCTGATTACTGTTGGTTCATCAAGAGAGAAGATACTGAACATAAATATAAACGCAAAAATAGGTACTAATGTACTCAACTTAATACACTCAAATTGTGTTCAGTTGCGTAAAATGTGTGAAAAATATCCGGAAAATGTGTATAAACAGTGTACAAGTATACCGCTGGTAAATTTAACATTTATGTATTATCATTATGCATTATTGTACGATCTACTAAATTGTGATATATCTTAATAATGTATAAATACATATCCTTCGTTTAAAAAAAAAGAACCAAGTAAAAATTTCTAATATAATTTTTATTTACTCAAGAGTGCATAATTGAATAGAGTAATTGGAATACTAGCTTTAAATTTAAGAAAAAAAAAGTTAATTTTTGTTTATGAGTGTTATTTTCAAAAGATTAATTAAGGGTTTCACAACCATAGTAGACCAACTCCATTTTGAATGTTTACAGACTTGGTGCACTGCGGGAATGAATAAAACAGATTTTATGCAACTTCTAAACAGACTATCTCATTTTTTTTTTTCAAAATGGACTTGGTATAATATGGTTGTGAGCCCCCCTATTTATGTACCGGGTGTCCCAAAAAGGACTGACTGATTTTAAAATTCAATAACTTCCAAACGGTGACAGATATTTAAAAAATTCTTGCAGGAGGGTTATGCATAAGGTCAAAAGTTTTTTTACAGTGATTTTCAATTTTAGTTCGAATTACAAACAATAGATGGCGTTGCGATCAATAGACGCTGAATTCAGGCTCAATTTTTGGTACTTCGTGGCCCGGATGATACATTTCCATCTCCTTTTTCAGCATGGAACAAGAGAAAGGACTAGAAATCGAGCCTGTATTTAGCGACTATTGCTTACAGCGCCATCTATTGTTTGTAATTCGAACTAAAATCGAAAATCACTGTAATAAAACTTTTGACCTTATGCATAAACCTCCTGCAAGAATTTTTTAAATATCTGTCACTGTTTGCAAGTTATTGAATTTTAAAATCAGTCAGTCCTTTTTGGGACACCCGGTATATACATTGAACATTTTATAACAAGTAAATAAATATCAGTCTGGATTTATTTTTTTGTAGAAGATATTTTTATTTATTTATTTATAAAACGTTTGATTAATAATATTTCTCTGACGTATTTCAGTAATTTAAAGAAAAATCATTATATATAACAATTTTACATATACAGACAATGCAAATGTGACAAATAATAAATAATAATAATGTTTATAGAAAAATTATTCAAAACCTGCTTAAATATTTCAAATGTAATACAAGTGTTTTATATTTTATAAATGTTTCGTATAGTATTTCCCTTTATTAATAATAATTGCTAAACCAAATATTATGAAATACAGTTAGTTAAATTACCAATAAACTTTGCTGCGAAATAAAATATATGTTCTATTATATTTCTATATTAAGACGATACCCAGTAATTCAATCACTTTTGGACTTTCTTCGCAGCCTATTTACTGGCCGTTTATAAACCATAAATTCAGAATATGCTTTCTACGGATGTAAACTTTGAAAATTTTAAAATGCTTTATTCGTAGCATTCCAAGACTTCAGAAAGATTTCGAACATAAAAAAAAAGATTCGGGAATTTTATCGACGGCATAAAGGTGTCGAAGGCTAAAGACGGCCAAAAAATATGAATTTAAATTTATGGGAAAATTTTCACATTTTTAAAAAATAACATTTCAAACGATGTATGTATGCATCAATAATTTCATAACAAGTATATAAATATCAGTCTGTATTTATTTAGCTGTAGAAGAGTTTTTATTTGTTTCGCTAAAAAAATTTTTGTTCAATAATATTTCTCAAAGAAACTTCAGTGAAAGACATTCAATGAAAATAAATATTAATAATATTCGCACACATGCAGACAATGATAATATGGTAAATAAAAAACAATATTAATAGTTATGTAATCTTATTTAAAACTTACATAAATATCCGAAACATAATATAAGTATTTTACCAGTTCTTGAATTTAAATTTACAAATTTCATACGGTGTTAATATGTGTTATACAGGAGCATTATAGTCCATTATTCAAAAGTCATTATTCATTTTTAAAGGTGTTTGCATAGCATGTGTTAAACGTTAAATATTATAAGTTTTTAATTAAAATGATAATATACCCTGTATATATTATCGCTTTGTAAATATTGCATTATTTTTGTTAGTTATTATAAATATTTTGAATGAATGAACAGCATTACAATATTCTAGCAATAAGGTATATTTTGTAACTATTCATTATGGTGAAACGTTATTTATAAGCTATTGTAGTAAGGTTAGTTGGGGCAACTGGGACAAGATTTTACAATGTGACTCTGGAGCTTCTGACAATTCAGCTTCAAAAAGCTAATGTTCATTTCAATTAAAGTCTGAACTTCTGTAAATGTGTTCAGTTAGGTTCCCTCTATCATACAGAAATGCTCCAAATTACATTTTAATATTTAAAAATATAAAAATATGCATATTTCATCTTTCTTTCCTCATGGGTCCAGTTGCCCCCAAAAATGGGGTAACTGGACCAGGGGGTTCTATGTTTTACATGCGTTTATATTTTTTCATATCGGATATCAGGTCCTGTTTGAAAAAGTGTAAACATCTTAAAAAAATTTAAACCAGGCAGATCATGTAAATTATATGTCAATAAACAGCGTTGTAAGGGAAACCTTTGCTATCAGTGTGCCTAATAAAGCACTAAAAGTGAAAATATTAGATTTATTTATACCAAAAATATAAAACTTAAGTATGTATTTATGTACTTTAGTATAGATAATAAGTATAAAAGTCACATGGGTATTTTTAAGGAAAAAATAGCAAGGTAAATCTCTGAATAAAAGGCTACGTAAGTACTTAAGTACTTTATCTTTATCCAGGGGTCGCATTATATAGGGAAAATTTTATTGTTCCTTAAAGATAGGTGCGATGAAGATATTATTTTCAAAATAGTGGTAGGGACGATAAAAGATTCCCTAAGCACAGCTGCCAACTTTTACGCTTTCCTCTTACCACTACAATATTATAGTAAATGTTGTTTTATTTAATCGTCGAAATCTTATGATTAAACAAAACGAAAATCTCTATTAAATTTTAGTGGTAGCAAGAAAGCGTAAAAATTTGCAGCTATGCCTATAGAATGCGACCCCTGTGTATAGTATAATTTCAAGGTCTGGCTATCTTGCTTTCAGGGGCAAGGTACAGTCGTGGAAAAAAAAGTAAACACCCCCTACTAACTCCTCAACAACTTATCGTAGAAGAAAGTTACTGGTACAGAACGATTGCAAATAAAAATTACTTTTAAATGATGTATATAAAATTTGCTTAGGGGGCCATCTACATATTAAAACAAACCATAACTTCATTTTTTTTCAATAGCAATACCCAATTCTAACAGCATAAATTATATCTACACCCTTCAATTAGCCTAAAAACAAATTTTTATGCAATTCGTACCATAAGTTTCCGAGAAATTAATTCTTATAAAATGTGCATATTTTAAGGGCTGTATCCAAATTGAAGTTCCGTACTCTATTGTTAACCGCGAGAGGATCCGTCTTGATCAAGGCACCTTAAGCACCACTAAAGCAGTCAATGAAGCCTGTTAGACAACGGGACAGCAGAAGAAATTTCAAAATATCTAGTCACTTCTATCATAGACGGTCCCGTAAACCATCATTTTGCCATTTTTTAAGCATAATTTGAAAACTATTTGGAAGAAAAATGTGAAATTTCGGATTTTCATAAAGCAAGACTTAATAAATCTAAATCCATCAAAAAATTGTAGTTGCAATTCATAATTTATTCGAATATTAATTTCATAATTCATAATTCATATCATAAAATTATAAAAATTGTAAATTCAGCGTGTTTGGGCACATTAGTATTATTGCTACACAAAACATTAGCACATTAGGAGCATAATTTCAGGAGATATAAATAAAAATATGAAAATGTAATTTAACATTAGAAGCACTAAATTTTGAATGTTAATAATTGAAAAACTTATCATTCAAATGTCTTGAAATTTGGTGTCTGGGCATAGTTTGAACCGAAGATTTGAAATATCTCGTTAAAATTGGGTATTGCCATTGAAAGAAATGAGGTTTAGGTTCGCTTTAATATGTAGATGGCCCCCTAAGCAAATTTTATATACATCATTTAAAAGTAGACTTTATTTCCAGTCGTTCGGTACCAATAACTTCCGTCTGCGATAATTTGTCGAAGAGTTAGTAGGGGGTGTTTACTTTTTTTTTTCCACGACTGTACTTGCATTCGTGAAATGTTGAAATAATTTAATGACACCAATATTTACAAGAGAATCTATCTCAAAACATGTAAAAGTATATTTGCGCGTACTTAATAAAGGTTAAATTTTAATTATAAAATTCAGGTGCCAATGTGGCAGTTAGGAATTAAAATTATGTGATGCCATAACGGCATCCCCGCCTCTCAAGGGGTCAAGAAATTTGGTTTGATACCACTCAATATTTTTTTTTTCATTACGTTATTTTAATAAGGTATTCTATCATTTTCTTTATTGTGAGCAAAAACCAAACGAGAAATTTACTTCCCGTAGTCAGAGAAACACAAAAATAATTATCTATAACTATTGGGTAACTGGATCCAGCATGGCCCAGTTACCCCGGACACATGTCCCAGTTACCCCATTTTTGAAACATTTATGGGGTAACTGGGACACCGGGCTTACATTTAAAACATGAAGTAAATATGTATAGATACCTAATAATATTAATGTACTTACATGTCTAATCTTTAAAAATATATAATGTTTAATAAAAGTACTTACAGTATTTTAATAAAAATCCAAGGAAGTTCAACTATATTGACGTTGTTTAAAAAAAAAAAGAAACGTAAATTTTTGACAACCTATCACAGCAACGTGAGAGTTATGATTGAGTTGATACACGTTGTTTTAGGAAGTAGAGTTAAAGGGGCATTGCTCACAAAAGCTAAAACTTAACAAACACCAACAGTTTTTTATAAAATAGCCTATGGCCCAGTTACCTCGTGGTTTCAGTTACCCCAACAAAAATTAATTATCATAATGATTATAGATTTGAGAATGTTAATTTAATTACGTTAATATTTAATAGGCATTCTCTTTTTCATTCTTCTTTGTTTCTCTTCAGCGGTAAGTAGGTCAGTTAGAAAGATAAAATAAAATTTTATTTCAAAAATGAAATTTAAAGAAAAAATAGCATACAAATAAAAAAAAAATCAATAAATATAATATAAAGCACGAAAGTATTCGTAAGGTTATTAACACTCTATAAAGATATTTTCCTTGAAACCTTTTTACTATTTTAGAAAATCCCCTCATTAAGCTTTATTATAATAATTTTTTTAAACAATGTTAAATAATTATGTTTAGTACCAGTTTTAATTTAACATTTTTTGCGGTCAATATTGAGTGACGAATCTCATTGAATGATATATATATATATATATATATATATATGCAATAATAATAATTTTTGCCCTTTTATCTTAATTAAACTATTCCAAATTATTACAATATCTACCTTTTTTTATTAGCTTTAATACTATCTTAAATATCTTTATCTTTTTTCCATGCTTTAAATGCGTATTCTTTTATTATTCTAAAAACCTTAAATCCATTCGTCTAAACTTATAAAACACAATAAAATACTTTTTTTCATTTTATTCTGAAACTAAATTCTTTTGTATTCTTATTCAAGGCTGGAGTAGCACAGTTGAAGTTTATTCCAACAGCGAAAAATGTCCAGACCAGGGATCGAACCTGGATACTTGGCGTGCCGTGCCAATGCCTTACCTGTTAGGCTATCCGGACCGATAACTGGCTGACACAATTCACTCTTATTAGTTGGACTTGGCTGCGAACTGCAGTGCTAGTTTCATTCACCCGAGCTATAACTATAGCATTTACATGATGAAACTACTTTAACACGGAAACTCCTGTATACCATATCATTAGGTCATAATGAGGGGAACGAATATTTTTTTCCAACTGTATTAAATCATATTCAAGGCTGGAGTAGCACAGTTGAAGTTTATTCCAACAGAGCGAAAAATGTCCAGACCAGGGATCGAACCTGGATACTTGGCGTGCCGTGCCAATGCCTTACCTGTTAGGCTATCCGGACCGATAACTGGCTGACACAATTCACTCTTATTAGTTGGACTTGGCTGCGAACTGCAGCGCTAGTTTCATTCATCCGAGCTATAACTATAGCATTTACATGATGAAACTACTTTAACACGGAAACTCCTCTATACCATGTCATTAGGTCATAATGAAGGGAACGAATATTTTTTCCAACTGGATTAAATCATTTTCAAGGCTGGAGTAGCACAGTTGAAGTTTATTCCAACAGAGCGAAAAATGTCCAGACCAGGGATCGAACCTGGATACTTGGCGTGCCGTGCCAATGCCTTCTTTTGTTTTCGAATGTATTTAATATCATTTATTCTATTTGTTCGACATCCCATAAATCCTTGCCAGCCTCCTGACAACATTTGTTTGCGTTATAAAGCTGAGACTAAAGAGTTCATCATCGACGTCATGCGTACTTCCCCTTTCCCCCGGAGCTAAATCCTATCGTAGCCTGCCTCTCGTCGTGGCCTCCCGGCTATTTTTACAGGGTTGGTTCTTTCACTTGTAAGGTATTTGTACGCGTGTCTTTTTCGCAAGTACTTAACCTGTTGCATTGGCTTGGAGACGGAGAATATTACGATTATTGATTTGCTTAAATAGCCCATGTCACCTGGAGAGATTGTTTACTGTTTCTTCTTCATGCTCTTCTAATATTTAACATCCACTGGTTTTCTATTTACGACGTAACAACGACCCGAATATGGGTAGCATATTCCTAGTGGAGTTTGGTGCATTTTATGATCATCTAATAAATATTTGATGACTCTAAATGCTTCTGTTATTATTTTCGGGAAACTACCAATGGACGTCGGCCTGATCTTCCATTCTTAACCATGATTTTACGCCTGCAAAACTTTGACTTCTCGGTTGAGTTAAATAACGAGTGTATGGCTGCTGCCTAAGACCGATATGTTTATATCATACTAGTGAAAACGTATCACACACACACATATATATATAACCCTTTTAAAGAAAAATACTTTCTATTTTTAAATATTTAATCCTTAATTTTATCTTTACCGTTTTTCTGTTGATAAAATTTCTATGTTTCTACCCACTCTTTTGACTATATGATATGCAATACATAAAAGCTTTTTACATCAACGACAGCCTTTCACTGATTCTGATTCAAATTCTGGAATCGATTTTTCTTGAAATTGAAAAAGAAGTGAAATGAAATCTTCAAGAATAATGGTATGAATTTTTTTTCTTTGATACTAAATTACATATATTTTTAATCTTATAAAAAATATAATATATATATCGAAATTGTTTTGAAAAACTTTAACATATATGATGAATAAAACGAAATTTGCAGTAAATAGAGATTTTTGGAAAACTAATTTTTTAAACATGCTGAAGCACAATTTTCTTGTGTTATTTCCTTACAAACTTATTTTCTAATAAATAACAATTGTGAATTTGATCATAGTTATTTTTAAAAATTCCAAACTTTTTGATTTTAAACTTTTAATAGAAATTATAATAAGTACATTATTATAAGTAGTGAAAAAATTATAATTTCATCACCTTATGTCATGTTTTTCTATCTATTTTTTTTAAAAGATAATACTGAATGAACAGTCTAGTATACAAAATATTCAAGATTTACAAGAAACATTTTCTGTGTTTACAAATTTAATTATTTCTTAACAATTTAACCTTTTCTAATGCAATTATTATGTTTCTACCAGTCTGTTTCAAAAGAAGGTATTCAGTATACAAAAGCTTTTGACTCAAAGGAATTCTTTATCTATTCGTACCACAAATTTTGTTTCTTCTTGTTTTTTCCATTTAAAAAAAGCGGCATTAATAACATATGCTGTAAAAAAAAGACAACTAGGGGAGATGGGGGTACCTTTGAACTGGGGGCACCTTTGAACACTGTAAATATTTTCCTTTAAATAAATTATATTTTTTAAATATATACGTCAGCACAATACTACTGATACAATGTAACAAGAATACAAAGCTTTACTATTCTGCATGTTTGCTACTGTCTGAGCAAGATATGTATATTTTGCTTTCTTGAATCTAAACATAACAAAATAATGTTGTAAGCTTTTTGTTGATAATCTTGTATCCCTAAAATTATAATTTACTATTTAATACCTAAATAAAGATGTTAGCTTTAACTTATAAGGATTGTTTTATTCAAATTCTCAAACCTAATAGAGTAAATAGTTGTAATGCTAAACATAATTTGATGGGGCACCATTGAACGGAAAAGTTGGGGCTCCATTGAACAATTAAAACTATGGGATAAAGAGTTATAAATGTATCTAAATATTATTATTGTTGAATTTTTTCTTAAATATGAAAATTAAGAGATTAATTAAGTGTTATTATACTTAATATGAAAGTTATAGTGATGCAGGGCTTCAACTTCAGGCAAATTCAGGACACACAACAATAATTCATGATTTAACAGATTTGTCTAACAAACTCTATATTGTTTCATTTACAACGGTAAACATTATTTCTGGATTTCATGAAACAGGGTTTTATTCATTTTCTATAATAATTTGAATGAAAATGATTTCATTTTAGTTCAATTTCATGCAAAAATATCTCTTCATTACATTGGTCGGATTAAATTGCTTAATGTCAAGTTTCTTCGTAAAAAAGAACATACAATATATTTTCCAGAGGCATCAGATATCAATTTGGTGGATTTTAAAGATATTATATAAAACAAATTGCCACAATTAAACATAATTGGAGGGATCCTCCGTTGTGTCTCAACAATATGCTTTGATGGATACAAATTTGGCTAAATAATAAAAAAATTAGTAATTTCAGTTAAATGTAATTGTGTAATTTTATTCTTATTATTTTATATTTTCGAAAGATATGCAGTTTTTAATAAAAACTGTAAATATTTTCATATTTTGTTTATTTTTTCAAAGGTGCCCCTAGCTTGTTCAAAGGTACCCCTACATGGGGCGGGTTTGAACAGAAAACTTTCAGCTTTTTAAAGCCTCACAACACATTTAATTTATCATAAAAACTGTAATTTTTTATTTCATATGGTGCAGAATTACATTCTTTCTCTCACGAAATATTTAAAATTCAATAAATATAATTCAAGTGAGAAATATGAGGATTTTTAAAAAAATTGTTCAAAGGTGCCCTCCTCTCCCCTATATCGCAATCTACGAAATTATAACATAACCACGTACAAAAATATACGTTAATATTTTCCGAGTTACCCACGATTCCGGAAAAACCTTCTTTATCTTTGAAAAGCCCAGAAACCAATATATTTTCAAGATTTAAAGTTTTTTTCTGATACTGATGTACAGAAATTTTTCCGAGTAGTTTCTGTAGTGTACTTGCAAGTTTGCTAAAGCAGGGATATGGCTTTTTAGAATGTTATTAATTCCCAGTTAAATATTTTCAACTGTGTATCAGAAATTATACATGCAAGCGTAATAAAATAATATTAACTAGCCGCCCTTGGCGACCAGTTTGGTCCCCCTTAAAATTTATGTGTTGGAAAAGCATGCTAAGAAATGTGTCATGTTACTTTTATATAATTTAATTTACTTGGACTCCCTTAAATGTAATTAATATAATCCCTTAAGCTAATAATAGTTTTTGTTGTATTAAAATATCTCAATTTGTTGATTTTCTGTAAGCAAGTAAACCTTATTTGTTTAAAATGGGAATTTGGCAAAGTATTACAGATATCGCCAAGTTGGCGTCACTTTTGACGACACATTTTGGTCTCCAATTTGGCTATATATCGCCAAGTTGTCGACAAACTAGGCGGCATTTGGCGACAGAACAGGGTGTTTCATATGGTAATGCCTTTAAAGGAATGGATATGCATTAAATGCTGTTCAATAACCAATGAGATGCGTTTCATTTGGGCGTTGCAATTAAACAATTAACAAATAATCGCGATTTCTGTGCCACATACGATAGCGTAATATATATATATATATAGATTTTATATTAATGTTATTGCTGTTAATTTATCATGCCTGCCTGCCACACATGCTTGTTGATTATGGAAATGCTCTCTTGAGAAATGATAGCATCCGAAAAAACTTTAAAACTGATTAATACACAATAAAATATTTCTGAAATGTTTCCGGAAATCAGTGGCTGCAAAAGGAACTTAGTTTTTATAAATGCTTCTTTAAATCTTACAAATACGAGCGGTTTTCGAAAAGTAAGGATACAATGCCGCATACTCATTCAAAAAACTTTCAATTACAAAAAAATTCCATTAAAAAATTACTTACTGGTACATGCATTATTTTTCGACATAGATACCGTCATTTTCCACGATTTTCTTAAGTCTGTGTACAAGCTTTTGTATTCCGCAGTCATAGAAGTTTCCAGCCTGTTGTCGAAACCACATTTCAACTTCGAGTTTGATCTCATTATCGTCGAGGAACCACCGCGGCGAGCGGCCTCTATTCGTCCGCAGCCCTTTATTCTTCCATTTAGTCCGACTGTTTTGCGGAAGCTAGATTCTTAGGTCCCCGGCGACGTCCCGAGTAAAAGACTCTCTAGCGAAAGCCAGACTGAAAAAAAAAAAATTCAAAAATTGAAACCTTGCAAGATGTTTCTTCACGTAAAGGAATCAATGGAAGACACTGGGTGCAAGTACCGGGCTGTAAGGTTTCCTACCAGTTCTTGGTTCTTCATAAACATTAATCCAACCTTCAGAGAAAGGATGAAACCGTTTAGTTATATTTTGTCGCTTCATAATCTTTCCATAGGCAGAAACAAGTTCATTGTGCATATCCGCAGGACATTGAACTTTTGCATGAAAGTGTATGACTCAACGTACTTCACATTTGGCGGCATTTCGAATTGACGTGCGCCATTATAAACACGTGCTAGACGAAACAGACTCATCGTACAAATAACGAAAGACTGCGAAGGAAATGTAAAATGTTCAATGTCACAATGTGTGTTGCCAACTTGCTCATTAAAGCTTTTTCTTTCCCGCTGTTTGAGGTATATCTTTATTTTTCGAAAACACTTCGTATATTAATTTTGGAGATTTCTATAAATACCGAACACTTTTCGAAATAGTAGATGTAGTCCAGGGGAAATGTACATTTTACCTTGCAAAAGGTCGGGTAAAAGGGGTTTTTTTAATTGTTTATAATGACGCCAACATGAAAAAACCAAGTTTTCTAACAAAATTTCTTAAGGCTAAATTTTCTGTGGCCAAAAAACAACAATATTTTGGGACTTTTTATATATATTTTTAAATATCTCGAGAATCGTTGCCGTAGCATATTATCTGTCAGTAGGACAAAATAGGACTAAAGAGGACAGAATTCTCTACAACTTTCAGATTTACAACTTTTTGATACACTCAATAGCAAGCGCAGTACGCCATTTCAAAAATAAGACAATTTTTTCAATTTTCTTAAAAACGGTGAAAAACGTAGTTTTGTCCCGATTATTCAAATGTTCCCCGCGGATTTAATCGTGCATGACGACTTCTAACAATTGATTGCAGTAAATTATCTATTATTTGGACACTCACGTCTTTATTTTAATCTCAACAGACATTTTACATTCAATAAATTTATATAATTTTAAAAATAGGGCAGAGTGTAGATGAATGAGACAATTTCCATATTTAGACAGTAACATTAAGTAACTTTTAGTAACTTTAATTTAGACAGTAACACAAGTGTATACAATGTAAACTTTAAAGCATTGTTTAAAAGAATACTTCAATATTTAGTAACTTATTTTCACGATAGTTTCAATTAAGAAAGAATTCTTGTTTAATTTAAAAAATTTTATAATTTTAATATTTTTTATAATGCATATATATTTTTCAAGGTATGAATGGGATAGGTATGAAAATTTGCGAAAAACATATCTTATTCCAGACTACAATGGTATATTTTATTTACTAATTATTGATAATATATGTTTTAATGCTTTAAATATAGCAAACATTGGATTGTAGTTCCATATAAAAGGGAGGACTCAAAAAATAAATATATTTTATGTAAGAAATACTTTTACCTTATGAAATTGCTACAATAAAAACGACAACAGATTGTTTAACTAACTAATGTTATGCATTTTCCTTTGTAAATCTTTAAAATTCTGTCAATAAAATATTGGAGATCACTGGTTTCATAAAACTATTTAAAAGATTACTTTTAAAAAATATTGTCAATATTTTTCCTACTTATATCAATAGATATAACAACAGATTATATAATTTTAGCATGCAAAAATATATAAAACTTTTAAGATTATCAATTAATTGTTTTAAAACTCAAACAGAAAAACTTACTTTGGTTGTTGAAAAATATACTTTGTGGAATATTCTAATCTTCTGTAACATGTACTGTTTTGAAACTATATCTGTATAATTATCGCAATGATACCATTTATCAAATGAAATACCAATTTATTTATGATTGTAGACCATATAAACATTTTTGTTTTCGCATTGATCACCTCTTTTATTCAACTCCACTTTCCCAACACAAAGTAAGGTACGCAATATTATTGCATAAACTAAATGGAAAAATGTATTTTAATAATAATAATTTCTACAGGCTATTTAACAATATTTTTTTATTTTTGATGGCACTGTTGTAGGATTATTAGCATCCCGTTTCGAAGGAATATCCTTATCCTGAATATAGCAGATATCTGGATCATCTAGAGGTATAAAGTTTGATACTTCCCATTCATCAGCATTTGGCCGTATTACATTTGAAGATGAGAATGTTCAAATAGCACAAAGGACGGAAACTAGAGCGGTGCAGAAGGGGCATGTGCCCCGGGCGCCAGAACGAAAGGCGAAAGGGGCGCCAAATGAAGTTTTTATTTGTCAATTAATTATATGTATATATATGAAATATGAATAAAAATGTCTCGCAGCCAATAAACTAAAAAAAAAAGTAAAAAAAAAAAAAACTGTAATCAAAATAGAAAACCACAATAAGGAAAATAGAAAAGGTAAACACTAATCCGGTTATAATTCAGCCTCAACAATTCTAAGCCAAAAAAAAAAAAAAAAACATTTAAAACTATTAAATTTCAAGCGAGAAACTGTGAAAAGAATGCTCCCATAGATTTAACATAAGCGTTCCAATGTCTTCGCGTGGCTAGTGTAGTATCACGCGAAAACATTTCCACGTTAATGTTAAACCTACGGGAGCAATCTTTTCAGAATTCTTGCTGGAATTTCAATATTTAATTTTTATTTCATATGATATCTGAGGTCGATATCCAATATTGTGCGTTTTTAATTTTTCGAATTTGGTTGCATTTCTTTAATGAGGATACTTTAATTTTCAGAACGGGGAACGGGTTCCAAACAGTTTTTCAAAAATGGAAGTGTCGAATATTAAAAACAAAAATTGCAACCAAACCCGAAAAAGCACAGAAGCACAACAATCGATATTGATCACAGGTATACTATAAAAAAAGGAAAAAAAATAAAAGTAATAAAATGCAAGGAAGATATTTGTCAAGAATGCTCCCATATGTGTAATATTACCTTGCGAATGTCTTTGTGTGACTAATTTAGTCTCATAATTCATATAACTATGACTTTAAACGCCTCAATACTACAACTACCGTAAAATCTTTAAAAACGAAATCTGTATATACGGAATCCTCTCTGTAATGAAAACATTATATATTTTCAAGATACAGAATATGAACAATTATACCTGCTAAGATGGAAACCTGTTTAAAGCGGAATAATTTCGGCTCAGTTTTCAAGTTTTTAATGAATCAATATTTAGCAAAGCTGATTACGCAGTTCACATTACGTATTTAATGGTTACACACCTAAAATTTTCAAAATCCGGCTATTAGAGATTTATTAAAATTCTCGTGGTAAATTTTCTTTTTAAGCGGCGGGGGGTGGGGGGGTATCCATGTTTTCTACGGGCGCAAAAAAGTTTTGGCCCTGAAACATTTAATTTACTGATACCAATATATAGAAGTTGACATACACTATTAAATCCGGAAGAAACATTTGAGTAATCGGGGCAAAACTAAGTTTTTCACGGTTTTTAAGAAAATTGAAAAAATTGTCCTATTTTTGAAATGGCGTACTGCGCTTGCTATTGAGTGTAGAAAAAAGTTGTAAGTGTGAAAATTGTAGAGGATTTTATCCTCTTTAATATTGTTATTGACAAATAATATACTACGGCAACGAATCTCGAGATATTTAAATAAAATCAAAAAAAAGTCTCAAAATTTTGTTGTTTTTGGCCACAGAAAATTTAGTCTTAAGAAATTTTGTTAGAAAACTTGGTTTTTCTATGTTGGCATCATTATAAAAAATTCAGTAAAAAGATATTTTACCCGACCTTTTGCAAGATAACCCCCTTTTTTGGTTCATTTCCCCTGGACTAGTAACCCGGAATGTGTTATTGTACATTTTCGTTTGTAGTTATATTATATTTTCCTAGATTAAAAAAAAAAAAAAATTCTTTTTTGCCGTGTATTGAATAATACCGATAATTAATTATTTTCTAACAAACATCTTATTTCGAATTGTTTTTACTGGAGCAATTATCGAAATTTTTAACATATAAAAAATGTTACTTTATGTGAATTTTAGCTAAAATTTATAGTAAATAAAAAAATGAAAAGTAAATTATTTTGAAATTGATAAGTATATTTATTCTGCAGCGATATTGTTATATGAAATATTTCAAATTATATTATTCCAGGGATGATACCACTGAAAACAAAAGGAGCAATTGTCACCATACTTTCTTAATACTTTCACCCAGTTAAATGACAAATGTTGTCATCAAATAATGCAAAGGATTCTAACAAAAATTTCTGGTGACAATTGGCCTTTAGGTGCGCTACTGTTTCATATATGTTATTTTAATTGTATTTATTCTTATTAGACAACTATAATATTTTTATGATTATTATTTTTAACATTATTATTTTTAATATTATTATTTTTAATACAATTAACATATGTTATTCTAATCGTATTTATTCTTGTTTCTAATTAAATGACAATTATTATATCACGTTAACAACTATTTTAAATTTTTATTTCAAATATTTTTTTAAACTTACTCAACTTTGAGAAACTAAAACGAACTTTCTTTAAGTCTTTGTGGGATAATATTGAATTATATATTACATCTTTTAAAATGTTTAAATCTTGGAAGAAAGGTACTTTGAATCTTTAATATTGAATCTTTATCCTTTCGTTTAACTTCGCTTTTATTCTACTTATAGAATTTCCATGTTTCTATCCAATCTTTTGTAAAGTTGATATTCAATAGATAAAAGTTTTTTATTTCCATAAGACCCTTTGAGTACTAGTTATTGAAATCCTGGATTGCAATACTTTCAAGATTGCATAGCTGTTCAAATAAGGTAGACACGCGGAATATCGAGTATTTATCGACACTATATTTAATATTATTCTAATCTTAACTGCTGTAGGAGAAAAACATTGAACGGTTTCTTCTAACTGTGATTTATTTTGTCAGATATGATATGTACATATAGAAATTTAATCTAAAAGTTCAATAGCAAAACCATAATTTTAAATTCATACAATTGGCCTTTTGATTTTTAAGCTCAAAATCGAAAGACAAATATTTCGAAGTACAAATATTCCTTTTAATTAATTATATTTATAGGGATAAAATAGGACGGTGATTAATATTCCGAAATAGTGGCACATTAAAATCCAAAGGTTTGACAGCTGTGCACAACTCAGTAGATATTTATAGATTTATAGATTTTCCGATAAATTAAAATCTATAAATATAGTAAAATTAATATTATACATAATATAGATATATTAATTTATCATGTATTACAATAATATTTATTTGTATTAATTCTTATAGCTAATTTCATAACATTTATTTTATTATTATAAGAATTATTACACTCATGTCCATAAATTAAGGATCATGCAGAATCACACGGAAATTGAAAACTAAATTAAAAAAATTACCTGTAGAATTATCACACACATCTTCAAGACTAATATGTAAATTACATACAGCCCCAGATGGCACCTTTAGTACGTCACAATGACGAGAGTGTAAGAGAGGCGTACATAAAGAATGGTGGCAAAGAAGTAAAATTGTTAACAAGCATTTTGTAAACTGCTCAGTGCCATAATCGAATAGTTATGACACAGAGGACGCATGTGGGTAATGCTTTACGTAGTAGAATTATAGGCCGTCTTGAATCCAACCTACTCAGATGGAAGAATACAAGGAACTTGCAATTGCTCAAAGTGTTGTCTCTCGACTTTGGTAACGATTCCAAGATGATGGAAATGTCAGTAGACATTACAGTATAGGTCGCCTCCGAGTTACAACGCGGAATGAAGACCGGTATTTGGCAGTAACTGCACAAAAGAAGCAGACAGAGTACAACATCAGACCTGTCTCATCAGCTATCTTCAGCCACGGGAACAACTGTTTCAAAGCAAACCGTGCACCGACGTTTGGGAAATATTGGCCTGTATACTCGCATGCCTGTCAGATGTGTTCCGCTCACGGCAAATCGTTGTTGCCTGCGTTAAAAAGGGTTGTGTGTTTTTCTCACGTCCAAGTTTATCTTGCTGTCTGATTCACGTCGGACATTCATATGGAGAACTCCAGGCACCCGTTACCACCAAGACAACATCATTGAACGACACCGTTACGGTGGTGCAGGATTTCTCGTTTGGGGTGGAATTATACTGGGCTCCAGAACACATCTGCATGTTCAAATCGGAAACACAACAGGCCAAATTTATCCGTACATTATTTTGAAACAACATGTATGTTTGTTTAGGGGTGCCATGGGTGCAGTATTTGTGTTTATGGAACACAACGCTCGTCCTCACCTTAGCAAATATCGTAAACACATGCTTTCAATCTGAGGATATCACCCGTATGGAATGGCCAGCATTCTCACCTGACTTGAATCCGAGAGCGCATGTGTTGGGCATGCTCAGCCGACGAGTTTCAGCTCATCAACCACCTCCTACATGTGTAACGGAACTTAGGAAAGCATTGCTTACTGGTGGAGTAATCTTCCGCAAGATCCGCTCGATAATTTGATACTAAGCATTCATAGGCATTGTAAGGAGTGTATTTCATCATCTGGGAGACATACAATGTATTAACCATCATACCAACCACGGAATGTTAAGTTTTTGTAAGGGAGATACTTTTTGTAATTGCTCTAGGGAGCAAAAATTGCAGTTTTCATTGATGGTATCATACATACACCATACACCATCGTTTTTGTTCTTTATCTTTTTTTAAATAAATGGACTTGAAGAATAAGTCAGGTTTGTTTTGTTTTCTAACCTTTGTTTGCTGGATCTGGCATTATCCGTAATTTATGGACATGAGTGTAGTATTCTAACATATATTAATACAATTAATATATGTTATTCTAATTGTATTAATTCTTATTTTTAATTGCATAGCAATTATATTTTTAACTAAATGTTTTTTTAACTCCCTCAACTTCCACAAATTATAACTAACTTTGTTTAAGTACTCTCTTTGAAGTGTTTGTAAGATAATATTGAATCATATATTACATCTTTTAAAATGTTTAAATCTTGGAAAAGTGAGACTTTGAATCTTTATCCTATCGTTTATCTTCACTTTTATTCGACTTATAGAATTTCTATATTTCTATCCACTCTTTTGTAAAGATGATATCCAATAGATAAAAGTTTTTTACTTCCAAAAGGTACTTTGAGTCCTAGTCATTGTAATTCTTAATTCCAATACTTTCAAACTTATATCGGAGCTGAAATAAGATTTGGTATTCACCAGGAATATAAGATGTTTATCGATACTATATTTAATATTATTTTAATCTTTAAGGGCTATTTGAGAAAACAATCAGACAGTTACCGCTAACTGTGATATTATTGTTTATAGTTTTTTTTTTTTTTTTTTTTTTTTTTTTTTTTTTTAATCTTACTAAACTTCGACAAATTAAATCTACCTTTGTTTGAGCACTCTCCTTAGAGTGCTTGTGGGACAATATTGAATTATAAATAACATCTTTTAAAATGTTTACGTCTTGGAAGAATGATACTTTGGATCTTTATCTTTTCGGTTAACTTCGCTTTTATTCTATTCATAGAATTTCTATGTTTCTATTTGCTCTTTTGTAAAGATGATATTCAATAGAAAAAATCTGTTTTCTTCAAAAAAGCTCTTTGAATCCTAGTCATGGGAATTCTGGATTCCAATACTTTCAAACTTGTATCAGAGCTGTAATAAGATTTGGTACACCCAAGAATATCAGATACTTATCGACACTATATTTAATATTAATTTAATCTTTAAGTGCTATTTCTGAGAACAATAGGACCGTTTCCGCTAACTGTGATATTTTTAATCATAGTTATGTTTTGAAACTCACAAAACTTTGACAAATTAAAGCTACTTTTGTTTGAGAACTCTCTTTAGAGTGTTTGCGGGACAATAATGAATTATATATAACGTCTTTTAAAATGCTTAAGTCTTGGAAGAACGCTACTTTGAATTTTTTAAGTTGATATTTTCGTTTAACCCTTTATGTACTCAATTAAGACTTCATGAAAATTTTATTTTCTAAAGCATTTTTCGTGAATTGCTTAAACTACATTAGAAGATTTACATAATCATTTAATAAATTTAAGAAGGATTTTTCAAGGATTTAAACGGATTAATTAAATTTGAATGAATAGGTATTTTGTGCAATATTTATACCCATTCAAATCTTTAATTTTAAATATTTTTCTTAATATTTTGTAGATTTCCTAAATAAACAAATATAATGTTCGTACAATAGAAATATAGAAATTTTTCAGAATGGAAAATCCCCCCCCCCCCCCTCCAACTCCAAGAAAGTTGAAAAGATGCAAAGGCAAAATAAATCATCTTTATAAAAATATTTTTGTTTTGTATAACCAACAATGCTTTTGGAACAAAGAAAGTGATGTATCTATAACGCATTCAAAACTGTATTACAACTAATCGATGTATTAATGTATTTTATAACAAGTTATTTTAATGGTACTTTAATTTGGTAAATGGTTCTTTAATGGCAACTTAATATTTATCGACACTATATTTAATACTATTCTACTATTTAACTGCTATTTGAGAAAACAATCGGACGATTTCCGCTAATTGTGATATTTTTAATTATAGTTTTTTTTTTTTTTTTAACTCGCTAAACTTCGAAAAATTCTTCGAAAAACTTCGAAACTACCTTTGTTTGAACTCTCCCTTTAGAGTATTTGTGGGACAATATCGAATTACATATAACATCTTTTTAAATGATTAAGTCTTGGAAGAATGCTACTTTGAATCTTTATCTTTTCGTTTAACTTCATTTTTATTCTATTTATAGAATGTCTACGTTTCTCTCTACTCTTTTTTAAAGATGATATTCAATAGATAAAATCTTTTTTACTCTCAAAAGTCTGTTTGAGTCCTAGTCATTAAAATTCTGGATTCCAATGCTTCGAAACTTTTATAACAGCTTCAAAAAGATTTGGTAGACACAAGGGATATCATATATATTTATCGACACTATATTTAATATTATTTTAATCTTAACCGCTAAAAGAGAAAACAATCGGAAAGGTTCCTCTAACTATACATTTTGTCAGAAATGCCATCTACATATAGAAATTTAATCTTAACGTTCAATATCAAAGCCCTAATTTTAATATAAATTCATTCGACTTTCGATTTTCAAGCTCAAAATCGAAGCACAAATATTTATTTTATTGATAACATATATAGCGTAAATTAGTGCGATGCTTAATATTCCGAAAAAGTGGCGCATAAAATTCCAAATGTTTGGCAGCTATGCACAATTCAGTAGATATAGATTTTCGATCTATTATAATCTATAAATATAGTAAAAATAATAATTAATATACATAATATATATATACATTAATTTATCATATTAAAATAATAATTAATTGTATTAATTCGTATTGCTAATTTCATAGCAATTATTAAATTATTATAACAATTAATAGTTATAACATATATTAATACAATTAATATATGTTATTCTAATTGTATTAATTATAATTTCTAATTCCATAACAATTATATTTTTAACTATATTTATTTTTTAAAACTCACTCAACTTCGAGGAATTACAGCTGACAATATTGAATTATATATTACATCCTTTAAATTGTTTAAATCTTGGAAGAATAGTACTCTGATTTTTTATTATTAATCTTTATACTTTCGTTTAACATCGCTTTTTTTCTATTTATAGAATTTCGATGTTTATGTCTACTATTTTGTAAATATGATATTCAATAGATAAAAGCTTTTTTACTTCCAAAAGGCTCTTTGAGTCCTAGTCTTTGAAATTCTGGATTCCAATACTTCCAAACTTTTATCAGAACTCAAATAAGATTTAGTAGACACAAGGAATATCAGATATTTATCTAACTATATCACTGTATTAGAAAAATATCAGTGATTAGATAATAATCACTATATTAGATATTATATCACTATAGATATTAAACACTATATTTAATATTATTTTAATCTTAAGCGGTATGGAAGAAAACGATCAGACGGTTTCCGCTAACTGTGTTTTATTTTGTCAGAAATACCATCTACATATAGAAATTTTATCGAAAAGTTCAATAGCAAATGAGTAATTTTATTATAAATTTTTTTTCGCCTTTCGATTTTTAAGCTCAAAATCGAAGAGAAAATGTTTCAAAGCACAAATATTCCCTTTATTTGACGACATATATAGCGTAAATTAGGATGATGCATAATATTCATACGTAGTGGCACATAAAAATCCAAAGGTTTAGCAGCTATACACAAACACAGTAGATATTGATTTTCCAATCAATTATAATCTTTAAACGTAGTAATAATAATAATTATTATACATAATATAGATACATTAATTTATCATATATTATAATGATATTTAATTTTGTATTAATATTGCTAATTTCATAACAATTATTAAATTATAATAACAATTATTTGTATTATTATATATATTAATACAATTAACATGTGTTCTTCTAATTGTATTAATTCTTATTTCTAATTGTATTAATTCTTATTTCTAATTGCATAGCAATTTTATTTTTAACTATAGCTATTTTTTAAAATTCACTCAACTTCGAGAAGTTAAAACTAACTTTTTTTAAGATTCTCTTTGAAGTATTTGTAGGACAATATTGAGTTATATATTACACCTATTAAAATGTTTAACTCTTGGAATAATGGTACTTTATTATTGAATCATTGTGCTTTCGTTTGTGCTTTTACTCTATTTATAAAATTTCTATGTTTCTATCTATTATTTTGTAAAGATTATATTCAATAGATTAAACCTTTTTTACTTCCATAAGGCTCATTGAGTCCTATTTATTGAAATCCTGGATTGCAATACTTTCAAGCTTGCATAAGAGTTCAAATAAGATTTGGTTGACACGAGGAATATGGAGTATTTATCGACACTATATTTAATATTATTTCAATCTTAAGTGCTGTATGAGAAAAACCTCGAACTGTGATTTATTTTGTCAGACATGCCATCTACATACAGAAATGTAATCTAAAAGTTCAACAGCAAAACCATAATATTATTATAAATTCATAGCTGCGCAAACTTTCAGATTTAAGCTCAAAATCGAAGCACAACTATTTCGAAGTATGTAGTAATATATAATAATATCGATAAAATAGGACGTTGATTAATATACAGAAAAAGTGTCACATAAAAATCTAAAGGTTTGACAGCTATTAACATCTCAGTAGATATTAGCAGATTTATAGATTTTCCAATCTATTAAAATCTATGCAAAATTAATAATTATTAGACATAATATAGATACATTAATTCATCATATATTATAATAATATTTAATTGTATTAATTATTATTGCTAGTTTCAGAACAATTATTATATTATTCTAACAATAATTACACTCAGGTCCATAAATTAAGGATAATTCAGAACCACACGGAAATCGAAATCTAAAGTTAATATTTTATTTGTAGAATTACTACATTCATCTTGAAGACTAATATGCAAACTGCACAAAGCCAACAGATGGCGCAGATCATCGGACGAGATTGTATCAGATGCGTATATAAGGAATTGGTGGCAAAGAGGTAAAATTGTTAGCAAGCATTCTGTAAGCCGCTCAGTGCCATAACGAAATAGTTATGACCCAGAGGACGCAGGTGAATGACGTTTTATGTGGTAAAATTTTCCGCTGTCTCGAATGTGGGCGTACTCAGATGGAAGTATCCGAGGAACTTGGAATTGTTAAAAGTGTCGAGTTGCAGCCTGTCAACCGCCCTCTGCATGTGTACCGGAAATTTTGGAAAGCATTGCTTGCTGAATGGAGTAATCTTCCCCCAGATCCACTCGATAATTTGATACTAAGCATGCTGAGGCGTTGTAAAAACTATATTTCATCGTCTGAGAGAAATACAATGTATTAACCATCATACTAATAATAAAAATTAAGTTTTCGAAAGGGAGATACCAGGGAACAACAATTGTAGTTCTCATGAATGGCATCATACGTACACCATCGTTTTTGTTCTTTATCTTTTGTTTGATAAATGGACTTGAAGAATAAGTCACGTTTGTTTTCTTTCCGGACCTTTGTTTGCCGGAGCTGCCATTATCCTTAATGTATGGGCATGAATGTACTACATTCAATGTAGTATTATAACATATATTAATACAATTATTATATCTTATTCTAATTGTATTAATTTTTATTTCTAATTGCATAGCAAGTATATTTTCAACTGTATATTTTTTTTAAACTCACTCAACTTCGACAAATTAAAACTAACTTTGTTTAAGTACTCTCTTTGAAATGTTTATAAAACAATATTGAATTATATATTCATCTTTTAAAATATTTAAATCTTGGAAAAGTGATACTTTGTATCTTTATCCTTTCGTTTAACTTCGCTTTTATTCTATTTATAGAATTTCTTTGTTTCTATCCACTCTTTTGTAAAGATGATATTCAACAGATGAAATCTTTTTACTTCCAAAACGCTCTTTGAGTTCTAGTCAATGAAATTCTGGATTCCAATGCTTTCAAACTTGTATAAGAGTTCAAATAAAATGTAGTAGACACGAGGGATATCAGATACTTATCTGCACTATATTTAATATTATTTTAATCTTTAAGTGCTTCTTGAGAAAACAATCGTATCGTTACCACTAATTGTGTTAAATTTAATTATATTTATTTTTGGAAACTAACTAATTTTGAACAAATTAAAACTACCTTTGTTTGAGTACTCTCTTTAAAGTGTTTGTAAGAACATATTGAATTATAAATAAAACCTTTTAAAATGTTTAAGTCTTGGAAGAATGATACTTTGGATCTTTATCTTTTGAGTTTTTTCAATTTGTTCATTCAATCTTTTGAGTTTTTTTTCAATTTATAGAATTTCTATGTTTCTATCTGCTCTTTTGTAAAGATGATATTCAATAGATAAAAGCTTTTTACTTCAAAAATGCTCTTTGAGTCCTAGTCATTGAAATTCTGAATTCCAATACTTTAAAACTTATATCAGAGCTGAAATAAAATTTGGTATTCCCAGGAATATAAGATGTTTATCAATACTACATTTAATATTATTTTAATCTTTAACGGCTATTAAAGAAAACAATCGGACAGTTACTGCTAACTGTGATATTATTGCTTATAGTTTTTTTTTTTTTTAATCTCACTAAACTTCGACAAATTAAATCTACCTTTGTTTGAGCACTCTCTTTAGAGTATTTGTGGGACAATATTGAATTATAAATAGCATCTTATAAAATGTTTAAGTCTTGGAAGAATGATACTTTGGATCTTTATCTTTTCGGTTAACTTCGCTTTTTTCTATTTATAGAATTTCTATGTTTCTATCTTCTCTTTTGTAAAGATGATATTCAATAGATAAAATCTTTTTACTTCGAAAAGGCTCTTTGAGTACTAGTCATTGAAATGTTGGATTCCAATACTTTCAAACTTGTATCAGATCTGAAATAATATTTGGTAGACCCAAGGAATATCAGATATTTACCGACACATTGCTTAATATTAATTTAATCTTTAAGTCCTATTTGAAAAAATAATCGGACAATTACCGCTAATTGTGATATTATTATTTAATAGCTATTTTTTTTAACTCACTAAACTTCGACAAATTAAAACTACCTTTGTTGGAGCACAATATTTAGAGAGTTTACGGGACAATATTGAATTACACGGTAAAAAAATCCAAGCAGTATTCCTGTAGGAATCGGAAAAATAGTTGCCCTTATTGTACAGGAAAATTTTCCGACCCAGCTCGGAATAAAATCCGTAAAAAAAAAGGAAACATTCATTAAAACGGTACTTTACAGATTTTATTCCAATTTTACGGATTTTATTCCGATTTTACTCTTTTTATTCCAAGCTGAGTCGGAAAATTTTCCGGTACGATAAGGGCAACTATTTTTCCGATTCCTACGGGAAATCTGGTTCTATTTTTTTCTTACAGTGTACATATAACATGTTTTAAAATGTTTAAGTCTTGGAAGAATGATGCTTTGAATATTTATCCTTTCGTTTAACTTCGCTTTTATTCTATTCATAGAATTTCTGTGTTTCTATGTAGATTCTTTTGCAAAGATGATATTCAATAGTTAAAAGCTTTTTACTTTCAAAAAGTTCTTTGAGTCCTAGTCATTGAAATTCTGGATTCCAATACTTCCAAACTTGTATCAGTGCTGTAACAAGATTTGGTAGGCCCAAGAATATCAGATACTTATCTGCACTATATTTAATATTATTTTAATCTTTAAGTGCTTCTTGAGAAAACAATCGTATCGTTATCACTAATTGTGTTAATTTTAATTATATTTATTTTTGGAAACTAACTAATTTTCAACAAATTAAAACTACCTTTGTTTGAGTACTCTCTTTAGAGTGTTTGTGGGAACATATTGAATTATAAATAAAATCTTTTAAAATGTTTAAGTCTTGGAAGAATGATACTTTGGATCTTTTTCTTTTGAGTTAACGTCGTTTTTTTTTTCAATTTATAGAATTTCTATGTTTCTATCTGCTCTTTTGAAAAGATGATATTCAATAGATAAAATCTTTTTACTTCAAAAATGCTCTTTGAGTCCTAGTCATTGAAATTCTGAATTCCAATACTTTAAAACTTATATCAGAGCTGAAATAAAATTTGGTATTCCCAGGAATATAAGATGTTTATCGATACTATATTTAATATTATTTTAATCTTTAAGGGCTATTTGAGAAAACAATCGGACAGTTACCGCTAACTGTGTTATTATTATTTATAGTTTTTTTTATCTCACTAAACTTCGACAAATTAAATCTACCTTTGTTTGAGCACTCTCTTTAGAGTGTTTGTGGGACAATATTGAATTATAAATAGCATCTTATAAAATTTTTAAGTCTTGGAAGAATGATACTTTGGCTCTTTATCTTTTCGGTTAACTTCGCTTTTGTCTATTTATAGAATTTTTATGTTTCTATCTTCTCTTTTGTAAAGATGATATTCAATAGATAAAAGCTTTTTACTTCAAAAATGCTCTTTGAGTCCTAGTCATTGAAATTCTGAATTCCAATACTTTAAAACTTATATCAGAGCTGAAATAAAATTTCGTATTCCCAGGAATATAAGATGTTTATCAATACTATATTTAATATTATTTTAATATTTAAGGGCTATTTGAGAAAACAATCGGACAGTTACCGCTAACTGTGATATTATTGTTTATAGCTTTTTTTTTTATCTCACTAAACTTCGACAAATTAAATCTACCTTTGTTTGAACACTCTCTTTAGAGTGTTTGTGGGACAATATTGAATTATAAATAGCATCTTATAAAATGTTTAAGTCTTGGAAGAATGATACTTTGAATCTTTATCTTTTCGGTTAACTTCGCTTTTTTCTATTTATAGAATTTCTATGTTTCAATCTTCTCTTTTGTAAAGATGATATTCAATAGATAAAAGCTTTTTACTTCGAAAAGGCAAATTTTAATCTGAAGTGTTATAGGAGAAAACTATCGCACGTTTCCGCTAATTGTGATTTATGTTATCAGAAATGCCATCTACAAATAGAAATTTTATCTAAATGTTCAATAGCAAAACCATAATTTTTTTAAATAAATTCATTGCTGCGCAGCCTTCCGATTTTTTAAGTGGCATTATTTCGAAGCAGAAATATTCACTTTATTTACTGACATATATTGGCGATAAAATAGGTCGATTATTAATATTCAGAAACAGTTGTACATAGAAATACGAAGGTTGGGCAGCTATGCACAACTCTGTAGATAATTATAGATTTATAAATTTTCCGATGAATTATAATATGTAATCATAGTAAAAATAAAAATATAGTAAAAATAATAATTATTATACATAATATATATACATTAATTTATTATCTACCCTATGTATATAAAATCCTAATGAAACGAATTTATAAAACGACTGAAATTAAGCGAATTTATGAAACGATTCTATGAAATGACTGATTAAACAACTTATTATGTTTCACGGCGATTTCTCCTAAAATATGGAATACTTTGCGATAAAATTAACACCAAAATTCTGTACTTATCCGCAGATCTCAAAACTGATATTAGAATTTTTAAATTCGAATTAGTTTTCGAAATATTAATTTTTTTCTAATTTTAATACATTTTTTTTAATGATGGCAACTCAAATTTTAATCACAACAGATATATTTTTTTTTTTATATTTTAGAAAAGGTTATTATATTAAACTAATTTGGCGAACAGTTTGGCCTCCCTGAAATGTATGCTAAGAAGAATGCTTTTTTTTTGTATTTCATTATCATTTTATTTAATAAAAAAAATCATTTAAAACTGAAACATTTAAAATTAATGGCGTTCAATTCTTTCTTTTTTTAAAAAACGAAACGAAAGAAAAATATTAGACGCAGATGTCATATACGCACAGGGGTAACTAATTGGCGCCAAAACGGCGTTATTTCTCCTGACATGGTAACCCTGCTATTGTTGCTTATTTATTGATAAATGTTTATTTGCTTTTATTTTCCTTTTATTTTTTTAAATGTTATAAATTGTTTTGTTCAATAGTTTTTTTATGTATTGTTATTTCATTTTAAAAATAATACAAAATAAGTTAAAAATACATATGTAACTGGTATTCGAAAACGAGATTTTCGCCAAATTGTTGTAAAAAAAAAAATCACGCCAAACCCGGTGCGTATATGACATATGTGCTAAATATTAAATAATGCAACAAATCATGACATTTAATTTCAAATTCAAAGCAATGTTCTAATGGTCCTACTTAGTTTTCCCGTCGACCAATTTCGCCAAATTATATAAATTGCCAAACCACTCGCCAAATTATACAAATTGACGTAATTTTTATTTTAAATAACGAAAGAAGAAATTAATTAGCATAACATTAATAAAAATACAAATAAAACGTCGAAATAAAAGTCACTTGATGGCGTAAACACGTGTTACTTCCTTACAGTCAAGTGAATGTGACATTTACGATCAACTATTATTGGCATTTAATCTTATAGTCTGACGATGGATTTTTGGTCGATGAGATAACCAAGTAGTACCGTTTTAATTTACCACACGAAAAATAAAAAAAAAATGCTAACTGGCGAGTTAAAAAAAAGATATTGGCCCGATTTTCATCCGGCTATCATAAAGGTACCAAGAATTATTTGCGATCATGGCAACTTTTAGTATATTTAGGGAGAATATGGTATAAAAAAGGAATGAAAGACAAAAAATACAGTTATGATTGAGATTTTAGAAGTTCGTATGAAAATAAATACGTATACACCCCCAACATTAAATTACGTTGAAGTTTAAAAAGAAGGAACTATGGTAAAATAGCTTTATTTTTCCAGTTTCTTAAATGTGTTTTGTGTGCTATTACGGTTTTAATTTCGCCTACAATACAGTAAATGCCAATGTTAAAAATGTTTTGTAAAACGATAGTGTATGAGAAGATTTCAATTAAACAAATTACAGTAAGTGGAGATATATGAAAGCGAATACATTCTCAGTAATTCTTTTGAAATATCTACTAATCCTTCTATAAATATAAAAAAGTAACGATTTGGAAATGGACCAATGTAAATCTCCGTAGATACTGCGAAACGCATCTGATTGGTCAGAGCATTCTGTTCCTCTTTTTAGAGGAAATTGTGCTTGGCGACCATGAAAGTACAGAATTTAGATGGTCAGGGACAGGGAAGAATCTTCTTCATTTCGATAGACTTTTTTGGGGGGGAAGGTGGGGTGGAGGGGGAGGTTAGAGGTCGATGGCAAGAGTGATTTTTACTGAAAGAAGATAATTTTCATAAACTAATGAGACATGAGGGGGGGGGGGGGATCATCTGCGTGTGGAATCTAAAAATTGAATGCATAGAAAATAAGGGATCACGAAGTGATCCAGAATGGAAACGCTAAACAATTACGTCTGAAGTTGGCTAGAAAACAGGGATTGCTTCACTATACCGAACGGAATCGCGAAGCGATTACGCGGGGCGGCTGGTGCGCGTAGCGAGAAGGGGAGGCAGATCCCATAGTGTTTCTTAATAAAGTAACTTATTTTTCTTTGCACAACATTTTATTCAGATATTTTAATAACACGCTCCTACCAGCTATTTTGAAGGGGGGAAAAAGAATTAATAATTATCAAACTTGTCTTTAATTTTAAGTCTTATATTTTCCGTATTTTGTACCATTTTTACTTTTTGTGTATGTTTTAGATACTATTCCAGGGTTATTACTGGCTTATTAAATATTTAAGTGCAGATAAAATGCAAATTCGTGAAAAAAGTCTTTTTTTTTTATTTCTTAATATTTTGAATCCTCCATTTTCCCCTTTCGAATGGTACATTACTTTTATTTCTACGGCAGTGAAAAGTTAATTTTTTCTAATAATTCATCTTGTTTGCAACATACATAAATATTACATAAATAAAATTTAAACTCAATTTTCTCAAAATGTTGTTTTTTGAATTTCGATGTTGTAGAAACTACTACATATTATAGTTTGTAATCTTTCATGAATAATTTGCACATATCCCAGATCAATCTGATGTGAACGTCTGTTGCAAACATATATACAAAATTTTTATAAAAATAAATACTTTTAAATTATTAAAGAATTTTTTTTATATTCCTTTAAATATAATTCTTTATTAAATATAATTCTTTATTAAGTATAATTTTTTATTATATTTAAAAAAATAATTATTAACGATATTTTTTTATGAAAGATTTTTTTTTTTTTTTTTTGTTATCTAAATGTGGTTTTCATTCCAGATTTTTTTTAAAAAATAACTAAAGAATATCCGATTATAATGTTGACTTCACTTTATTAGGAATTATTCATATTATGTATATCAACAATTTCAGGTGAATGTCTTTTGTAGTTTCTGAGAAGAGGTACATTAATTTAACATGGTACTTCCAACATAGAGCCTTCTAACTTCCCTTAAGTATTGCATGAAAGCTATTATATATCATTCGAATCTCTAATCCTATATTTTTTATCTTACTACGTCTCATTTTCTGCCGAATTTCTAAATTCCATCCCAATCCATTTTGAAAAACTATATTTAATAGATAAGAGAGTTTGATTTATAAGACACCATTTAACTCACCTCTTATGAAATTCTGGAATATATTCAAATAGAAAGAAAATGGACTGAAATACAGACTTAAAGTCAAATGGAAGGTCAGATTTTTATCAATACCAAATTTCATCTTGCTTGTAAGAACGAAAATATTGGAGATATTTAGAAATAGATATATTTAAAATATTTTTTAAATGCAAATATTTTTAGAAATTTATTTCGAAAATATTAAAATTGCATTAAAACATTTACTATAACGAATTATCAAAACAAACGTACTTTTCAATTATTAAATCCGTTGTTTTTTTATTTATGTATTTATATTATAAATAAACTTGTAATTTAATTATTAGTTTTGCCTTTATATTTAAATTAATATATTATGTAAAATTTTATTATGTAATTATCCAAAAAAATAAAATGTATCTCCTTTTCCCTGCATAAACGATTCATTTTGAAAAATATACATTCAAGGCAGGCAACTTCTAAACTTCCTTTACGATCAAATAACATACTTTAACCAGTCATTTGACTTAATGATTTAAATAAAATATACACTACATTTCATTATATAAACTGAACACTCATTTTATTAAATACATTTTCAGCTTCAAAATGTGTTTTTTTATTTTATAAAATAGTGGAAATCGGCAGACATGTATATTACATTGGTAGTATTTGCTTTAGTGTCTATTTTATAAAATAATGTTTGATTAATCGCAGCATATAAATTGTTCATTTTTTTAAAGTTTCATCCCTGAATCTGTGTTTTTCTCTACATTTTAAATAAAACATATATTCAGTAGATAAAAAACTTACAGAGTACTGGAGTCTTCGTTAAGGACATTTTACACTCTAATACTTAAAAAAAAAAAGAAAAAAAAAACAGGAATTCTGCTTTTTTAGAATTTAGTGTCGACCCCGATGACAAAAAAAGGGCTATAAATATAGATAGTACAAAACATATTTCAGTTTTACCACTTAAAACACACGCTTCTATATTATATAAAACGACGTCATTCGTATCCGGAGGAAGAATCCTCATTTACTATCTAGTCTTGAACAACAACTATAGTAAAGTATATGCATATGACGTCGCTGTCGCTAAATAATACACAAATCAAAGAAAGATAATTTGTCATCCAAGAAACTCGACAAAAAATGGCTAACTAATGATTCACATGCTTTCATTTTTTGTAATATTAATTTAGATATTTAAAATTAAATATAGTTTATCATACCTCCATGCTTTATCAGAAATCATTCATTTATATATTTTTCAAAATAGCACGTATTTTAATTACATTTTTTTTCCAGTTGTTATGGGTTTGGTTTGATTTGTATTTATGAAGGCCAATTATCAACACGAGGGATATAGGCCCTAACGGGAGGAGTGCCCTTCGTGGGGTCTTTCTAAGGGAACCTAACCCGTATTAACGCTTGGAAATCCAAGGTTCGAAAAAAACCACGAAAACTCCGAAAGATTAGGCCGACGGGCGCGATTGGGTTCGAACCCAGCACCTCCCGTCTACCAGCTTCGAGAGCAGAACCTCTCGGCCACTGGTGGGGCCTCAGTTGTTATGGGAAAATGACAACAAAACGACATAATTACTATTTTCCAAATATTTTTCCTTTACTTTCTACAGAAATAGTGTACGTGAGTTGCCAATAAAAAAAACAAAAGGTGCTAAAAACTACAAAAAAATTAATGTCTCAAAAATAAATTGAGATGCAGTTTTCAAACATATTGCATTTAAAAGTACATTTTCTTTTCCAATACGATGGTATAAAAATTGAAAATATGCGAAGGTTAGAAATAAAAAAAAATTGCAGTAGAGCATTTCATAGTACAATGATACATCTGATTTTTTTACGGCTGACTTATACAGCGAAACGTTATTTTTTGGTGTCGACACTTTTATAGATGGGAGAAAGAAATAGCATACCGGGGCCTATAAAAAAAACAACAACAGATGAAATAGAAAAAAGAGATATAGAATAGATGAAAAAGAGAAATGATAGATGAAATATAGATGAATAGATGAAAAAGATGAAAGAGAAATAGATGAAAAGAGATTTGGAAGACACATTGAAGATCCATACGTAAATTGCAAAAGCGTTGTTAAAGTAATCTACCCTGCAGAAATGCAAGGTACAAACTTTCAGAGCTGCAATAAAGTTGGAGGGTCAAAATTGAATAAGATTAATATTTAAACGAAAATTAATACCAATTAATTCTAATGTACAGTGCAGTGTGATTTAGGAATTTTTTTTATTTATTTACTGCATAACACATGCAATACACTGAAATAACTTTAAATAAAATGTTTTTTTAAATTATTGCATATTTGAAAATAAAAAAAACTTCCTGTTTTTTTTTACTAACGTTGTATGACGTAAAACAACATTTTTGTTTTTAAATTGCAGTTATCATTAATTATAGCTCCTTCAAATTTCTTATCTGATTATGAATTAGAAGAAAAAATATTAGTTTTTGTGTAATCATTTTACATTTCAGTATTTATTAGATTATCCTCATTTTAGTGTGTATTTTTTAAAAAAGAATATTGCATAAACAATTATAGGATCTAATCAAGATTTACAGAAACAGACTTTTTTATGTTTGAGTATTTACTAGTTCTATTCTAGAACAGTTTTAAACAACGTATAGAATTTAATTGTTTCAATTCATTTTTTGTAAAAGAAGATATGCAATTAGTAAAATCTTTTAAATTCAAAAGCTCTCATTGTATCTCAGTCATTCAAATTCTATAATTTAATATTTTCAAAACAGAATAAAGTCCCTTCTCTCAATTTAGTAGGGCTTTTTTAAAGTAAATATTACATGGATAATCATAATAAATCACAGTTTTTAAATTTTACAAACTTTTTTATGTTTGAATATTTAATCACTGTTTCCTACATTTTTTTTTAAACTATACAGGGCGTCCACACTCAACGGTGTCCAACGGCTAATTCCTAAACCGTATGGCATAGACCTATAGTTAAAATTACAAAAATGTTTTAAAAGAGGTAAAGAAGTTATTTAAAAGCGATTTGGGTCAATAAAAACATTTCTTAAAAAAGTATGAAATTTAACGTTTTTATACGGTCCTAGCGTTCTATAAGTTATATATATTTTTAAATATTATATTATATTCAGAAGTAAGACAAAAAAAAAAAAAAAGGTCCCCATCTTCAACGTTTAAAACTGACCGAGTAAGAGCTGTTCAAAGTTAAAGCATTTTTATTGCTGCGAAATAGAGGTCATTCATAAATTTAGTAATAATAAGTATAAAATAAGTATATAAAAACCATCAGACATAAAAATGTTAATAGTTGAGAGTAAAATTAATATTACAATATAAATTTGAATTCTATTTTCATTCTGACATATTAAAGAAAAATATAAAAGTTGTACTAAAAATATAAGTGAAAAGATAACAACATTTTTGTTAAATGAAATGAGGAAAAGCAACAGTCACAATTATTTATAAAATGATACATACCGTATTCCCCCGCATTAGCTGGCATGCCGGAAAAAATCGAGGTATACCAGCATGCCGGAAAAACTCGTATTTACCGGCATGCCGGAAAATATGAGGTTTCGCTACTGGTGGACGGGTGGCTGATTTATGTTGGTTTTTCCAACAACATGTTTCATTTTAAGGAAAAAACATTATTCTGATACCAAAGACGAGACTTTTGGTCTAACAGACGAAGATAGCGAATACAGTGATAATGAAAGATAAAATATAGAGTAAATTTTGTATTTCTAATTCTTTCTTATTAAATAAAATCCTGAATTTCAGTTAAATTTCAGTTCTTTAAATTATCACATAAAATTACTTTTTTGATGCAAGGTAAGCAATTATTTCTATCTTTCTATATTTAGATAATTATCATATTTTTCTTATTTTATATATAGTAAGAATATTTCTATTCACGTAATATTTTATGAGTTCTACATTGTAAATATCGGATGGGTTCTGAGGAGAGAGCTTTGTGTGAAATGGTATGAGACACATGAAACGCGTTTTTTTTTTTAAATATGTAAAAAAGGTAAACTAAATGATTAGAAAAGTGGGAGCAAACTGTATATTGCACTCATCCTGCCCAACACCAATCGCTGCTACTGAATACAGCTAATGAACCTCATTCCTTTCCGCTTTCGAAGACCCTCGCTTTTTCCGGCATGCCGGGAAAGACCAGGGACTAATATTCAAAAATCTGGTCTCCCTGGAATTTTGCGGCATGCCGGCTAATGCGGGGGAATACGGTATATTAAAATGCTATTATATTATGTAATCTAAAATTTAATAATTACAAATTAAAGTTATCTAAAAGCTTGCGCTAAGTGACTCCCTTTGGCTACAATGCAGAAATGTACACGCGAAATAAATGCTTCTTTAAGCACTTTGTGTACGATCCCTCGAAGCATGACCCAACTCATCTCTGTTCAGATGCAGCAAACTGGTATAAATAATGCAATTGAAAGTTTCATAATTCGGTCAATTTTATTGTTAGATGAATGAGAATTTGTCTTACTTGTTAGTGTATTAGGAAACTTTTATTAAACAGCACTTATAGGACCGAAGAACCGTATAAAAATGTTAATTTAGTAACTTTTTAAGTAATGTTTTTAATTGATGAAAACGACTTTTAAAATAATTTTTTACCTCATTTAAAACATTTTTGTAATTGGTACTATATGTCTATGACTAACGAAGTTTAGAGCAGTGGTTTAGAAATTAGACATTGGACACAGTTGAGAATGGACATCCTCTATATAGAATTTATGTTTCTCCCCAATCAATCTTTGGAAAAGAAGATATTAAATTTGTAAAAGCTTTTGACTTCAAAGACACCTTTTGGATTTCTGTCTTTCAAATTCTATATCTTAATAATTTAAAAATATAATTTTTTTTTCATTTTAGTGTGGTTATTAAAGAAAATATTACATGAATAATCATAGTGTATAACGTTTTCAAACTTTACAGAAAACACACTATTTCATGATAAAATATTCAATAATTTCTTTCTACAAAACTGTAAAACGATGTATAGAACTCTTGACTCTAAAGCTCTCTTTCAATCTCAGTCATTCAAATTCTATCATCTAATACTTTAAAAAATAGATAAAGAGACTTTTTTCATTTTAGTGCGGTTATTAAAGAAAATATTGCATGAATAATAATAGTGTATAAAGTTTTCAAACTTTACAAGAAAATACACTATTTAATGGTAAAATATTTAATAAATTTCTTTCTACAAAACTGTAAAACGGTGTATAGAACTCTTGACTTCAAAGCTCTCTTTGAATCTCCGTCATTCAAAATCTATTATCTAATAACTTTAAAAAAAAGAGAGACTTTTTTCATTTTAGTGTGGTTATTAAAGGAAATATTATAATGAATAATTATAGTGTATAATGTTTTCAATCTTTACAAAAAAACACACTATTTCATTATAAAATATTGAATCATTTCTTTCTACAAATATGTAAAACAACGTATAAAACTCTTGACTTTAAAGAACTCTTTGAATCTCAGTCATTCAAATTCTATTATCTAATACTTTTAAAATAGAAAAAAAGATTTTTTTCATTTTAGTGTGGCTATTAAAGAAAATATTGCATGAACAATCATAGTGTGTAACGTTTTCAAACTTAAAAAACACACTATTTCATGATAAAATATTTAATAATTTCTTTCTACAAAACTGTAAAACGATGTATAGAATTCTTGACTTTAAAGCTCTCTTTGAATCTCATTCATTCAAATTCTATTATCTAATAACTGAAAAAAGAGACTTTTTTCATTTTAGTGTAGTTATTAAAGGAAATATTGTAATGAATAATCATAGTGTATAATGTTTTCAAACTTTACAAAAAAACACACTATTTCATTATAAAATATTGAATCATTTCTTTCTACAAATCTGTAAAACGATGTATAAAACTCTTGACTTTAAAGATCTCTTTGAATCTCAGTCATTCAAATTCTATTATCTAATACTTTTAAAATAGAAAAAAAAGATTTTTTTCATTTTAGTGTGTCTATTAAAAAAATATTGCATGAACAATCATAGTGTGTAATGTTTTCAAACTTTACAAAAAACACACTATTTCTTGGTAAAATATTTAATAATTTCTTTCTACAAAACTGTAAAACGATGTATAGAATTCTTGACTATAAAGCTCTCTTTGAATCTCATTCATTCAAATTCTATTATCTAATACTTTTAAAATAGAAAAAGAGACGTATCTCATTTTAGTGGGGTTTGTGAAGACAGTATTGCATGAATAACACTGATAAACAAGAAATTTTTCTTGGAAAATTTTAACAGATTTAAGTAACCATACCTTTGGGAATTTAGGAAATATTCAGAAAAAAGTAAAGTTGGTTTCCGTTTCAGAGATATCTGTGTTTAAATATATCTAATTACGTTACGTTATTTTATTGCCTTTTAAAGTACTTTGTTCCTACAGTCTAATGACCTAAAAGTGAACAAATATCTGCTACTTATAATACATCTAGGCGTCAATAAAATGTATTTCGGCCATGTGAAAAATGCAGCAGAGAAGCGGCACCTGTTGGGCGATTTACACCAAAACATAATTAGCACCAATTCATATGAAGGACAATTTTAACTTTGTATACTTTTTACAAGGGAAGGAGAAAGCAGAAATAGATATATATACATAGAATAATACAGGGTTTCTTAGACATTTCTTTAAACAAAAATTAAGCACTTTTAAGGACCAAGAAAAAAAAAGTAAGGACCTACAAATTAAATAAACTAATAACTTATAATATGCATTTTTAATAAATGGTTTCATTTTTGTAAATACAAGTTTTAAACATTCAGACTGCCGGGTTTTCAGCTTGTAGAAGTAGAAATTATTACAAAATTTTAAAATAACAAATAGAGCCGACGAGGCACTAGTCGGATGTGCCAATCCCAAAACTTTCTTCTATCTCATACATGTTAATACTACAAAATTCACTATCAGAGTGCCAACATTAAGTGGCAATCTAAGCCCATCATGAGGATTCTAAACATATGAACTTCCGTGCATTAGTTTTTGAAATATGACTATTAAAGAAATAGTGTAAATCTTGCAAAATGCAGCATAGCAGCGCCAATTAATGGGGAATTTACACTAAAGCCTAATCAGCAACAACTTGTGTTAACGCCTGACTAAATGCGAAGTTTGATGAAAATCCGTGCATTAATTTTTGAGATAAAGCTATTAAGAAAATCTGGAAAAATGCGCACAGCAGCGCCATCCATTGGGCGAATAACACCAAAACCTTATGAGGAACAACTTGTGTCAACGTCTAACTGAATCTGAATTTTCATGAAAATTCGGGCAATTGCTATTGTGGAAATCATGAAAAATTCAGCATAGCAGCGTCAACTGTTTGGCGATTTACACCAAAACATAATCAGCCCCTATATTTATCAAGGTATACCTGAATCTGAAGTTTGATGGCTTTCATTCAAGGAAATAGTGCATAATTTCTTAGAGAAAAACAAAGCTACAAATTACAAGTGTATAGTTCAAAATATGGTAAACAATTTTAAAAAGCTAAATTGTCACATGTCATTAAAGCTTCATTTCTTGTATTCTCACATTGACTTTTTCCCAGAAAATATGGGAGAAATTAGCGACGAGCACGTTGAACGATTTTAACAACAAATTTCTGCTATAGAGTCTTGTTATTGATCACAATGGAATACAGTAATGCTTGCCGATTACTGTTGGTTCATCAAGAGAGAAGATATTGAACATAAATATAAACGCAAAAATAGGTACACTGACTCAAAATACACTGACAACGGAATAATTATGCGAATTTTTTTAAAAAAAATATTTTGACACCTTTTATATTTAACAAAATCCTTTTAATTTTTCTGGTTTTAATATTATTTTAGTAAAATATACCTCTTTTTTTACTATTTATTTATAAAAAAAACTTGAACTTTTAGATATGAAATTTTGTACGGCATATCTAAAATTGACTAGTGTATTTGAGTGTATTATTGTACTCAAATTAATACACTCAAATTGGGTTCAGCTGCAAAAAATGTGTGTAAAATATGTATAAAATGTGTATAAACAGTGTACAAGTATACTTCTGGTAAATTTAACATTTATGTATTATTATTTTGCATTATTGTATGATCTCCTAAATTGTGATATATCGTAATAACCTATAAATACATATCTTTCGTTTAAAAAAAATAAGAGCTAATTAAAAATTTCTAATATCATTTTTATTGGCTCAAGAGCGTATATAATTGGATATAAGCTTTAAATTTAAGAAAAAAAATAAAAAAGTAAATTTTTGTTTTTCAGTGTAATCATAATATATAACAATTTTACAGTTTTACAAAACACCTTTTTCACAATCGATTAGTCAATCATTTCTTTCTTCAAAACTTTTACGAGATGTATTGAATGTATTAGTTTCTACTGACTTTTTGCAATTGCAAAAGATATTGATTTCAAAGGCTTACATTGAATAAAAGTTTTTCAAATCCTTTACTCTAAAACTTTCAAAAAAGAAAGCGAAATTTTTCTTATTTTAGTGGAGTTTTTAAGGAAAATAGTGCGCGAATAATCTTAGTATATAAGCTTTCAAATTTTACAAAAGAAATATAATTTCATGATAAAATATTTAATCATTTCTTTGTACAGAAATGTAAAACGATGTATAGAATTTATGTGTTTTTGTTTTTACCTACTCTTTGGAAAAAAAAAGAAATGCAATTGGCAAAAGCTTTTGACTTCAAAGACTCTCTTTGAATCTCTGTCATACAAATTCTATATTCTAATACTTTCAAAACAGAAAAATAAAACTTTTCTCATTTTTGTGGGGTATTTCCAAGAAAATATTGCATGAATAATACTATTATATAAAGTTTACAAACTTTACAAAAAACACTCTATTTTATGATAAAATATTTAAGGGGTCTCAGGAGTCTTACTTTTTAACTGGCGGTGCAATTTAGCAACATGTCACATTTAATTTTCTTTCTCTGTCTCTATAAAACATAAATATATAAACATTTTAATATAGACAACCTAATATATCTTCTATTTAAAACTTTTTTTTTTATATTCTATAATGAAATTTAATTTTTTTTATGTTTAATTTTGATTAAAAAAACATTTTAATTGCTTTTTTACTTCCACGCACTGCGAACAAGACTGTAGCAAAACTATTGGTTCAAGAGCCCCCCAAAATATTGACAATGATGCACAGCTAATGTATCTTGAACGTATTTGCAAGCAATCCTATTTATTTTTTTATTAGAAATTTAAATTTAAATTATAAAATTTTGACAACATTCATTCTTTTATTGAAAAATTTCCAAATTTAATTAAAATAAATAAATAAATCTCTTACGAATGAAGTATACGTTTAAGATACGATAGTTTTAAATCATTATCAATATTTTTGGGAGCTCTTGAATCAATAGTTTTGCTACAGTCTTGCGCGCAGTGCATCCACGTCAAAAATAAATTTTTAATCTTTTATCAAAATTAAATATAAAAAAATAAAATAATATTTCAATATAGAATATTTTAAAAAAATATTTTAAATAGAAGAGATATTAGGTTGTCTATATTAAAAATTTTATGGAGTTATGTTTTATAGAGACTGAGAAAGAAAATTAAATGTGGCATGTTGCTAAATTGCACCGCCAGGTAAAAAGTAACACCCCTGAAACCCCTTAATAATTTCTTTCTACAGAACTGTAAAACGATGTATAGAATTTGTGTGTATCTACACTCTCTTAGGGAAAAGAAGATATGCATTCGCCAAGAGCTTTTGACTTTAAAGCTCTCTTTGAATGTCAGTCATTGAAACTCTAAAATCTAATAATTTCAAAATAGAAAAAGAAACGTTTCTCATTTTAGTGCTGTTTTTGAAAGGGAATATTGCATGAACAATCATATTATATAACATTTCCATATATCATACAAAACACCTTTTCATGATGGAGTATTTTTAATTATTTTTTTCTTCAAAACTTTTACACGACGTTTTGAATTTCTTAGTTTCTACCCACTTTTCCTGAAAGAAGTTATGCAATTGGTAAAAGCTTTTGACTTTAAAGGCTTCCATTAAAAAAAAAAAAAAAGCCTTCAAATTCTATATTGTAATACTTACAAAAGAAAAAAAAAGTGTTTTCTTATTTTACTGGGTTTTTTAAGAAAGTATTGCAAGTTAAACATTATATATTCATAATATATAAAGTTTTCAAACTTAAAAAACACACTATTTTATGATAAAAAGTTCAATCATTTTTTTCTGCACAACTGTAAAACTATGTATAGAATTTACATGTTTCTACAAACTCTTAGGTAAAATAAAATATGCATTTGCCAAGAGCTTTTGACTTCAAAGCTCTCTTTGAATTTCAGTCATTCAGCTTCTATAATCTAATATGTTCGAAATAGAAAAAAATACGTTCCTCATTTAAGTGGGTATTTTAAAAGAAAATTTTGCATGAATAATGATACTGTATAATATTTTCACATAACACCTATACATACATAACACCTTTTCATGGTAGAATATTTAATCATTTTTTTCTTCACAAATTTTACACGACGTATTGAATTAGTTTCTACCCAATTTTTCTGAAAGAAGCTATGCAATTGGTAAAAGCTTTTGACTTCAAAGGCTATCATTGAGTAAAACTCATTCAAATTCTATATTCTAATACTTAAAATAAAAGACTTTTCTTATTTTACTGATTTTTAAAGAAAGTATTGCATGTTAAACATTACATATTCATAATATATAACGTTTTCAAACTTTACAAAAAACACACTATTTTATGATAAAATATTCAATAATTTTTTCTACAGAAGTGTTAAATGATTTATAGAATTCATATGTTTCTACCCACTCTTAGGGAAAATAAGATATGCATTTACCAAGAGCTTTGGAATTCAAAGTTCTCTTTGAATTTCATTCATTCAACTTCTATAATCGAATACTTTCAAAATAGAAAAAAAGACGTTCCTCATTTAAGTGGGTATTTTAAAAGAAAATTTTGCATGAATAATGATGCCTTTTCATGATCGAATATCTAATCGTTTCTTTCTTCAAAACTTTTACACGACGTACTGAATTTGTTAGTTTCTACCCAATGTGTCTGAATAAAAGATATGCAGTTGGTAAAAGCTTTTGATTTCAAAGGCTTTCATTGAATGAAACTCATTCAAATTCTATACTCTAATACTTAAAAAAAAAGACTTTTCTTATTTTACTGATTTTTAAAGAAAGTATTGCATGTTAAACGTTATATATTCATAATATATAACGTTTTCAAACTTTACAAAAAACACACTATTTTATGATAAAATATTCAATCATTTTTTCTACAGAAGTGTTAAATGATTTATAGAATTTATATGTTTCTACCCACTCTTAGGGAAAATAAGATATGCATTTACCAAGAGCTTTAGACTTCAAAGTTCTCTTTGAATTTCATTCATTCAACTTCTATAATCTAATACTTTCAAAATAGAAAAAAAGACGTTCCTCATTTAAGTGGGTATTTTAAAAGAAAATTTTGCATGAATAATGATACCTTTTCATGATCGAATATCTAATCGTTTCTTTCTTCAAAACTTTTACACGACATACTGAATTTGTTAGTTTCTACCCAATGTGTCTGAAAAAAGATATGCAGTTGCTAAAAGCTTTTGACTTTCATTGAATGAAACTCATTCAAATTCTATATTCTAATGCTTTCAAAAAAGTAAAAGAGTTGAAATTAGATCTAGACGATAAATGGAAAATCAAATTTAATTTTAAGCTTGCATATTATTAAAAGCAATAGATAAAATATTTTTAGAAACTTAATACATAGGAAAATTTTTATAAAAGAAGCAATACTACGCGGAGATATATCCAATATAACATTGTAAAGTAAGGAGAAAGTTTTTTGAAATTTTACGAAAATGTAACACAACCGCTTCTGAGTTCATCAAGTTTTCTTTTCTCTTTTTTTTTATCTTACAAAACCTCAAAAACTCTTATAAACTTAAAAGATTTAAAGAAACATATCTAAAACTAAAGTTTCTTTTGTTACCCCCACCCCAAAAAAGAAAAGATTTTTGATTATTTTGACAGTGTATTATTTAATTTACTGAACACAAAATATCGTTTTTATTATGCTATCATGTTTACGAAAATAAAAATAAATAAATAATCATCTGCGTTACAGAATTTATACGTTCAACAATAACAGAAAATTGTTAATATTCGTATTTTTCCTAATGTTGTTAACAGAGCATGGTTATCTCTCGAACGTGTTCGTTGAAGAAAAAATTGTTTTTTTGAGAATCGATAGCATCCAAAAAAGAATATGTTGTGTTGAAAACACTTGTCATTGCATTGCAAAATCTACTCGGGAAGGTTTTTAATTTTGCAATCTATTTAAACGGACAGCAAAAGAGAATTTTGTTTCTAAATTTTCTGAAGATAAGGAAACGTTTTAAGAATAGTGATCAACTTGGGAAAACGTTATATTAGATTTTTATAACGTTTTGCAAGATGTATAAATATTTCCCTATTGATCACAAAAATAACAGTTTTTTTTATTTATTATATAGATAAGTAAAATGCTTTTTTTTAATTATCTATATTTTAGGAGAATAGAACACAATGGTATATAATTAGTCATATCAGTTTTATCCTAATTATATTTTGCTATAAAACATTTGGAGAATTTATGAATATTTTCTCCTATTGTCACGAGAATTACAATGAACATTCCCATAAACAGCTTTTGAAATAATTGATAGCACGTTGATCTGGGGTTACTAAAAAATCGATTAGACAACCAAAGCAAAATTAATGGCCCGTGGGATTTGTAACTGAAAACTTTATGTTTCCTTACTTTTTAAATCTCAGTCATTTCGTTGTACAAGTTAAATTTACATGAATTTTCATTATTATAATTGGTAAAATCAATTATCAATGAACGTTAAACAATCGATTTTACCCATATACAGGCACAACATGTAATAAAAATACGTATCCCTCAAACATACAGTTTTATTTTAGCTTTAAACAAGAAAAATATATAAGAACTTTTAGGTTAATTTTAAATGTTGTAATCCAGTAGAAACAAGTACAGCTATGAGCTATCAGCATTAATACTGTTAGGATATCTTATTTTGCATTATTGTTTCTTTGCCATTTGGATTCATTTTTTAGAAAAGTAAAATTATCAGAATACATTATTGAAAGAAATGTTTCTTATTGTAATACGCATTGAATTTTGTTTTCTTCTGCGTACCATTTTAAATGCAGTTATTTTCCAGACAATGAATATGGATCCGTAAGAAAAATAACTTTTTTTAACATGGTTGAGAAAAGAAACGTTTTAAGCAACGGCCAGTAACGTTTATTTTTCAATTGTTACGCTGTGTGTAAAGTGTTCATATAATGAAAGAAAAATACTACTTATTTTACCATTTATATACAAATTATCAGACATTATTGCATAATAAAACAAACTTTATAATCTGTATGACATACAGGTAAGCCTTTATAAAAAAGTATATATTAAAGCATTTTATATATGAAACTAATAGACGCAAAATTAAAAAAAAAAAACAAATCCCATAATTCACACATAATTAAAAATATACGACAAGAACTTTTTCACTCTTACCGGAGCATCATCATTTGTATATTCTAAATGTTTTCGCTTCTGTATTTATCGTGTTTATGATCAGCAGTTTCCCTAATTTTCCATTTATTCTTCCTCTTTCTTCCTTTTATAATTTTTTCTTCCATCAACAGTAGGTGGTCGCGTGTGTTATACCAGTGTAGACTTCAGTTTTAGAAGTACAAATTTCGATCGCTTCTCGTAATAGGTCATTATGTATGTTTTCATAATTCGCTATTTTCGCTACCGGAGATTGCAATGATATGACACACGCGACTATCGACTATCGATGGAAAAAAATGCTGGAAGAATGAGAAAGAGAAAAGATGAATGGAAAATTAGATAATCTGCTGATCTTCAACTCGATAAATACAGAAGCGAAGGCATTTAGAAATTACAACTGATGATGCTCCGGTAGGAGTGGAAACGTAAATGTAGTCTATTTTATATTATGTTTGAACTCAACGATATTTTTTTTAATGTTTTTTTAAATGTTACGTCTATTAATTATATATATAAGATGCTTTAATATACATTTTTTATAAAATCCGACATATATGTCTTAAATACAGTAAAAAATTTTTAAATTAAAAAATATGTAATAATGTATGACAATGGGTATATAAATGTTAAATTGTAAAAATTACATTAAACACTAAAAATGTAGATATCTACTTTTTCATACTAAGTGTATTTGAAATCTTCTTTACATAAATTTTATACTATACAGGATGCTTCATAAATGATGGGCAAAACATTAAGAGGGGATAGTACACATCCAAATAAACAATTTTCATTAAGGAATGCATGGTCGGAAATAAAACGCTGATGCTGACGCATTTAAAACTTGGTCCATTCAAACGTTAAATCTCAATTCCTGTTGCGATTTATTGGAAGAAAAACGACGATAATAGCATGCAAATGTGATATGGAAAAGAAGAAGAACGCGTATGCAAAATTTGGTCTCGACTAATACAGAAAAGCCACTGATCAGAGTGTGCAACTGTCAGTCGCGGTAGGAACGTATCGGAAGATGTTGCCCTTCACCAATAGAGAAAAGGCTTATATGAATTTTATCTACGGAACTGCAAATGTAAATAGCTCAGAGACTTTACGATTTTACGGAGAGCGGTTTCCGAACAGGCGGTTGCACGTAAAACATTTCAGCGCTTGTACCGACAGTTATGTAAGACAGAATCCATTCTCGCTTTCCGATCGTTTGCAGGTCGTGCAAAGACGGATTGAACGTTAGTTGCGGAAAAAGTCATGCGGGCTATGATGACTGATCAGCCAAGCACATATTATTAAACTTTATTATCTCACTTAATCGTTCTTTGTGTGTTTTTACCTAGTATAACAACATTACTTTCGGCGCCCTCTAGCTCCTTTGTGTTTGAATTCCGACCATGCATTCTTGGATGAAAGTTGTTTGTTTGGAAGTGTACTATCGTCTCTTAAAGTTTTGCCCATCTTTTATGAAACACCTTGTATATGAAATTTCAACATTTTTACTCACTTTTAGCAAACGCTTTTCTCTTTTAAAGATAAAAGGTTTTGACTTAAGATTAAATGTTTCAGTTTTCGGTATTCAGATTCTAGTTCAATATATATTGAACGTCGTAAATGAAATAAAGGGAAACCTGGAACATAAAGAGAAATCCAATTTTTGTCTGGTTTGAAGTTCTCCAGATTTTTATACAAGAGTTTAAAATATTAAAAAAAAATTAAATAAATTATAATTAAATTTAAATATTTAATATATTGTACTATTTTGGAATAGAAATGTAATTTAAATAATTGCATTAAATTATGGTGTGATATTCCATTATAAAATCTTATTGAACTTTCTTATTGAAATTTTTATTGCGCTTCTTAAGGAATTATTTCAAATCTTTATTACATTTTGCAATCCCTCGAAGCATGGCTCAACCCATCTGTGTTTAGATGCAGAAACTTGGCATTAGCCATGTAATTAACAGTTGCATAACTCTGTCAATGTTAGTTTCAGATGAATGGGACTTTTGTTTGTCTTACTTGTTGCTTCAATAGAAATTTTTACTAAATATCACTTATAGGACCTGGGGAACGTAAAAAAAAAAAAAAAAATAATAATAATAATAATAATAATAATAATCTTGTAACTTTTTAAGAAATGTTTTACTTGATCAAAACGGCTTTTAAAATAATTTTTTACCTCATTTAAAACATTTTTGTAAGTGGAACTGTATGTCTATGACTGACGGTTTAGAAACTAGCCATTAGAAACCGTTGAGAGTGAACAACCCTGCGTAACATTCGAAAAATTCTTTTAGAATTTCCAAATTTCTTCTGAATTTAATCTTGTTTTCAATGAAGGACTACATCAAAAACATATAAAATATATATTAATGTATTGAGTTATCTTAATTCGGCATTAAATATTCTGTGATAATTCTGAAGAAATTACGTAATTTCAATAACCACACGAATTTCTTCTTTCATATACATTTTTATAAGCATTCTTATCGCGTGACTTTTACTTGCCTCTATCTACTTTCCAGTGTAAGTATTTGACTACAAATTACATAAGGCTGCAGTGGTTGTGTTGTTTAACTTTTGATAATTGATTTTTATATATTTTTTAGAAAATGACCTTCATTTTTAACTACCACGTCATGATTTTTTGCAAATTGTAAATTTCAATGGTAAAAAGTAAAAAAAAATAGAGAACATCTGATACTGAAAGATACAGGAAATAACTGTGTTTCTTAACTTTTTATAACCGATTTTTATATATTTTTTAGCGTTGAATTCGAAAACGACCTTCATTTTTAACCCTCAAGTCAGGAGTTTTTGCAAATCGTAAATTTCAAAGTAAAAAAATAACAAAATTCTGATATTATAAAATATATGTGATGGCTGTGTTTTTTAACTTTTCATGACCGATTTTTATATATCTTTTAGCGTTGAATTCGAAAACGACCTTCATTTTTAATCACCAAGTCAGGATTTTTTGCAAATCGTAAATTTCAAAGTCAAAAAATAGCAAAGTTCTGATACTATAAAATAGATGTGATGGTTGTGTTTTTTAAATTTTGATAATTGATTTTTAATTGCTTTTTCGCACTAAATCTCAAAATAACATTCATTTTTAACTATCATGTCACAATTTTTCGCATTTCAAAGTTAAAAAGTAAAAATTTGGAAAAAAATCCTGACGAGATGGTAAAAAATGAAGGCCATTTTAGGATTCAGTGCTACAAAATACGTAAGAATCAATTATCAAAATCTAAGCAATATGACACAACAGAAATTTTGAAGGCTTGTGTTATTAAATGAATTTTCTTTAGATAAAAAATTCACGTTTTTAGTATTTATAAAACTTTATTTTATTTAATTTTATTTTATGAGGCAATACCATTTCATCAATAATTAGCATACTTGGTGTTCAAGATGTTTTTTTAGAATCACACATTGAATCTTAAATCTTTTTTTTTATATACGATTTTATACCATGTATTGAATTTCAATGTTTTCATCCACTCTTTTGAAATGAAGATATTCAATAGGTAAAAGCTTTTGACATTAAAGATACTCTTTGACTTTCAAATTTAGGATTCGATTTTTTTTTTCAAAAAAAGAAAAATAAGTTCTAGAAGCTAAATGGAAGATATGTATGAACGATTTATGTTTCATCTTATTTTAATCTAGTTTTCAAAGACTATATCAAAAAATATTTTTAAATAGGGAAAATGCTAGAATTATATTTAAATATACAGTTAGTTGGTTTAATTTCAAAAATAAATATTTTTCAATAATCATAAAGCGACGGCTTACATTCATACAATCGTTTCCTCGTAAATATTTATAATGCTATTTTACTCATTTATTAGGTGCGTTTGTAATCTTATAAATACGTAGCACCTATAGTCGTCGTTCGGTCCGTCCGTTCGTCTGTCCGTCTGTCCGTTCGTCCGTCCGTCTGCCCGCATATAACAGAGCAAAAACTACCCAAACGAATGGACTGGAATTTTAAATATATAATTGTTGAAACAATTGTTGTGACAGTCAAAAGTTTTCCGTTACATTACGACCAATAGGAATAAATTATTGCAAGTGCATTTTAATGATGTCACAGCCTTCCGAATGGTCTGAAATTTTAAATAAATAATTGTTGTAAAATTTTATCGAGTCATTTCAATTTTTTTGAAAATCGGATGTATAGTTTAATGAAAGGGATAGTCAAACATTTTCCGTTACATTACGGCCAATGGGAATAAATTATTGCAAGTGCATTTTAATGATGTCACAGCTTTCCGAATGGTCTGCAATTTTAAATATATAATTGTTCTAAAATTTTATCGAGTCATTTCAAATTTTATGAAAATCGGATGTACAGTTTAATTACAGAGACAATAAAATATTTTACGTTATATTATGGCCAATGGGAAAAAATTATTTCAAGTGGATTTTAATGATGTTACAGCCTTTCGAACAGAATGAAATTGATATCCACTTATGAAGTGCATTAATATATACATTCAGTACAATATGCGGTGCAAAAAATATTTATAAAACTAGTTATAGTACGAATGCACCTAATGTGCCCCGTTTGACGAGCATTTTCCAACTTGTTTTGTTAATCTGGCGTTAGTGAGCCGAAAAAGCCTTCAGTTTGATTTTTACATCTGTTAGTTGAGAAAGCTAATTTTATATACTGGAAAGAAACTCGTGTTAAACGAAAATAACATTTAAAAAGAAAAAAAAATGGAAACATTGCAGACTTTTATCATTTTTTTTTATATTCCTATTTGTGTTAAAATATATTTTTAAAGACACTTTAACAATAAGTTTTAGCTCTTAAGAGTTTAAATTATTAGATCAAAGTAAACAACTTTAAAAGAATTACAAATGCGAGTGTTGATTTTTTTATTATCACTGCTTTGTTTAACATTTCTGAGAAAATTTTCCGTATTCATTTATGTACAGGGTGTTACCGAATTCGATCGAAAAATTCATAGGGATGATAGTAGGCATCTAGAGTATAAAAAATTACTATAGATTTGTTTTAGTTCATTTTGTTTTATAAGACAATACAGTTACATTAATCCTAGCATACGTGGTGTCAAAGATTTTTTTTAAACACTTTAATCTTCACTTGAAGCTTTAATCACTTTTCTTTAATGATTTTATGTGATGTATTGAATTTCAAAGTTTTTATCCACTATTTCGAAAAAAAGATATTCATTAGGTAAAAGCTTTTGACATCAAGATACTCTTTGACTTTCAAATTTAGAATTCGATTTCTTTTTCAAATAAAAAATATAAGTTCTAGACGCTAAATGGAAGATGAGATTTTTATTTCATCTTATTTTAATCTAGTTTTCAATTTTACACCATATATAAAATAAATTTTTTTAACATGAAAAATGCAAGAATTCTATTCAAATGTACTATAAGTTGTTTTAATTTGAAAATTAAATGTTTTTCTATAATCTGAATGGGACTGCTTCCGTTCATACAACCGTTTCCACGTAAACATTTTAAATGTTATTTTGCTCGTTCATTTTTTAAGGGGTGTCAAGACTCTTAAAATTGGAAAAATCGTAAAAAAAAGACCATTTTCAACATGTAATATCTTAAAATGTAATTGATTTCAAGACAAAATATTATATTGGGATGGAAGATATAAGTATGTTCTTTCATTTCATGTATTTGAAAATTACAAGATGCAGAATTAGAATTTACAGTGAGCTCCAAAATGTCTGACATTTGACGAGTGGAAAATCGGCATAACACATTACGCGCACGATTACAAAATAAATTTTGCAACTAGAAGGGAAATTTTGAATCCTACTTATGCTTCAGATTGTAATAATTACTCTGAACCTAAATAAATTTGTATTTAAAGCATTTTTCTATTTTTAATACAAAGTTGTATTTAGTTAATGCAAAATTTAGAAAATTTCAACAGTATAATCACCTATAAAGAATATATTTCTGAACAATAAAAAGGAAATTTTAGGTTCCGTTTATAGAGACTAACATGAAACATGTGTTTTGAAAATTTCGTGACAAAAAATTCAGAACTTTTTGAGATATCGTGCGCGTTATGCCCAAAACGTCATTTGGAGAAAATTGACTTCAAAATTTGAGAAACGCCGCTTCAGCTATTGAGCGTGTATAATTCTAAAACCCATAACTTCTGTAATAATAGGAATTTCAAGGAAACATTTACAGCAAAATGTTCAGAAAAGATAGTAGTTTAATATCTGAAAAAATTAAAATTTCGAAATTTTTAAAGCTTTAAGAGTACTGAGATCCCTTAAGCTGTCGTTTACAAAGATGCAAGCGCTGTGCCACAAATGGCCGATTTTCAACACTAAATTTTAATATTATTCTTTGCCTTATTAAATTTCAGAAATTCTGTTATTAAATGAGATGAGTAATACTATAAAAATTGAGAGGGTAATGGAAGAATGCACAGCTGGGAAAAATTTGTTACCTAGACAACAGAACGACTGACGTGAAAGAGTTATATTAGATCATGACGTACGATTATTCGGGACGAAAACAGTTGAATTCGAAGGATGGAAACACGTAGTCTCAATATTCTAAAAGTCGAAACCCCAATTATTTTTACTTAGTGTGTGCAAAATAAGTCGATTCTGATGTTTTTAGTAATACGATTGTCACTCCCGTTACTTATTCAAAATTATATACGGCATTATCATTGGTATAGTTCAATCTAACAAAAGTAGAAATATTAGTGTGTCGAACGGTCTTTATTAAACATTATATTCTTGAAAGTTTAGTATTGCCATCTGTGAAAAATAAAATATGCAGTTTAATTCATCTGGTATTCTTTCCGCCTGATTTGTTTTCGGGAGAGGGGGTACATCACGTATATTTAAACTTGTTTACCGTTAACTAATATTTTAAATCGTATTTCTTTTTAAAATTAAATCCCATTCTTTTGTCAAATTATTCGTATTTCTTTTTGCTAACTTAAATACGAGTTGTTCAAAATTTATTCTTACAATCTTCTATGCAGGTAGCAATCAGCCATTCGTGGCGCAGCTTCCCCCTGTGTTTCATCCGGGTCGTAAAAGCCTTCAGTTCTATTTTTACATGTGTTAGTTCTGAAAGCTAATTTAATGAACTGGAAAGAAACTCATGATACACAGAAATTATATTTAAAAAAACAAAAAAACAAAAAAACAAAATGAAAAATTGTAGATTTTTATCATTTTTTTAAAATATTCTTATTTGTGTTAAAATATTTTTTTTTAAGACACGTTTAACAGTAACATTTACCACTTAGGAGTTTATATTATTATGTGCGAGGTGAACAGCTTTGGAGGAATTTCAAATGCCTATGTGCTTCAATCCTCACCAAGCGCTTACAATCGTACAATATTTCATTCAAATGCTCATGACTTTCTCTTTTGTTTCCTAATATAGACATCTCAATTTTCATGCTTAATTTTTTAAGCTTTTAATTTTATAACCGGCGTATAACTCACTAAGAATTTATCAATTTTCTTGTTTCAAAAATCTTCGTTATACCGGAATATAAGGCCATTTTTTATTTTTTGCAATTAATGTCTTCACTCCCTAGGTGAGGGACGGCGAATCTTTTCGCATCTCCGTCACAAATTTTTCCCAAAACATATTTTACGTGATCATGACGTGCCAACAATAACAACAAAAATGAATGGATCAAATAATAAGGAATCAAAATTACTTAAAATTTTGTTTTTAGCTTAAAAAAATATAGGTAATTTTTGATGTTATACAGCGTGTTTCAAAAATAATCATCCGATTTTAAAAAAATCATAACTGTTCAAATTTTCATCCGTTTCAAATTAATAATGTATAGATAGAAAGAGGAGAATCATAAGTTTCCAACAAGATGGGGCACAACTACACTGGAGCTTGGACGTTCGAAATTTTTTGAATAACCGAATTCCTCAACGATGGATCGGCCTTGCGGGAGCTGACGATGCAGTTAAGCATCTATGACCTCCCAGAGCGCCGGACCTCTCAGTGTGTGATTTCTTCTTGTGGGGGTTTATAAAAGACCACGTTTATGTACCTCCCCTTCCTGCTACATTAGTTGAATTGAAGGTACCCATAACAACAGCCATCGAAGTCGTATATCCAGACATGCTCGCAAAAGTTTGGGACGAATTTGAATACCGTACAGACATATGCCGTGTATCCAAAGGTGGACATATTGAGCACCTTTAATTTGGTATGTAAAAAAAATATGTATGATTAGCTACATAATATAAAATTAATCTTAAGTATCTATGTTCAAAATTTTTTATCATATACGCATTTCAAATCGGATGATTATTTTTGAAACACCCTGTACTTTAGAAATTTATTTTTAAAATATTATTTCTGTTGTCTCATCTTAAATGCCAAATAATTTATGCCAACTTCGTTACTTAGTTATTTTTTAAAGAATTCAAATTGAATTGGACTCATTTAACAAGATGTCTTTACTTGAATTTTTCGTATTATTTATTTCCGAAAAGAATGTCTCGCAGAAAAAATTGTCAAAATAGCAAGCGCCAGAATCTACAGCTTTTAGTATCTGTAATTGAATTCCAAGTTATTATAATTTTACCATTGGTATTTTTGCTTACAATACCTTTTAATCTTTCTTTTGTGATGCTCTCTGAAGGGGACACAGTACCTTTTAAACTACTTTTTCGATTTTGAATAATACTCTAATATACTTAAATATAATGTCACTACAGATATTAGGTACTATAAAACAAATACAATTTCATATAATTTCAAAAAAAAAAAATCTTGTAGAACAGCCTATTTAACTAAAATTTAAATTTTTAAAAAATAATTTTTTTTTAAATCCCTACTACTTTTTTAAATATGAATATTTTTGCTTGAAATTATTTTTCCATATTCCTTAGATTATACTACTAAAACTGTGCATGGAATTTTAGATGTATGGGATATTACATTTAATATCAATATTTTTATCTTTTGAATAATACTGTAATATACTTAAATATAATGTCACTACAGATATTATGTACTATAAAACAAATACAATTTCATATAATTTCGAAAAAAAAAATCTTGTAGAACAACCTATTTAACTGAAATTTAAATTTTTAAAAAATAATTTTTTTTTAATCCCTACTACTTTTTTAAATATGAATATTTTTGCTTGAAATTATTTTTCCATATTCCTTAGATTATACTACATAAAACTGTGCATGGAATTTTAGATGTATGGGATATTACATTTAATATCAATCTTTTTCTCTTTTGTATAGTAAAAAATCAAGGAAAACTAATTGAAATTCTTAAAAAAAAATAACTATAACCTTGAATGTTAAATCCATGCACAATTTTATGTAGTATGTTTTTGGGATTACGAAAAAAATTTTTGAAGCAAAAATATTCATATTTAAAAAAGTGGTAGGGATTTTTTAAAAAAATTTTAATTTTTAAAAAATTTAAATTTTAGTTAAATAGGCTGTTCTACAACATTTTTTTAAATCATACGAAATTATATTTGATTTATAGTATTAAATATAATGTCATTACAGATATTACAGTATATTACAGTATTATTCAAAATTGAAAAAGTGGTTTAAAAGGTACTGTGTCCCCTTAATTTTCTCTTATTCTGAAGATTTTGTGAGCCAATATTGAGAAAGATTGGGGTACATTATGTTATATTTCAGTTTCTTCAATCTGTAAGACAATGACAACCAACCGAACTAATCGAATTCAGACAAACATAGACAATATCTAGATTAATTAATACATTTTGTGAAATTCGACTATATTTGGATATAGAGCCTAAATCTATGCCGTCCAAAAAATAATCTGCTGCGTGCTACTTATGGCACACGTGCTATAGGTTCGTCGTCCCTGCCCTAGGTCCACATGTGTGGACCTCCATTATATCCCGTTTTACTAATGTTACGCTAACGTATTCGCAATTTCGGTCTGGGAATAATATGCTCCAATATCTAAGATTTGAAATAACACAAATAGAGTCAAACCCTCGCTCTGAAGTCGAATTGGACAAGAAATAATTCAGTAATAAACAATAATATTACTTTAATACTCAGTAGTGAAGAGGTTAAACAATCCCACCCACGCCTTTCTATATAATGTGTTTAAAAAACGCATCTTGTTACTGTTTATAATTTTCCCATGTTGAATTTTCATTGTTTGGCAACTTTTGTATCACTCGGTATTATAATACTAAGCAAATACTTTGATATATGTTTATTTTATTAAGGGAATCCTCCATACTTGTTGCAGAAAACTTACGTAAAATAAGTGTTGAAATAAGAAATTTATGAAACTTCATAGTAATTACTTACGTATTTTGTGCAACTCCCGGTTTATTTCCCATTGCAAATAAATCAATGTAATGCGAATAAAGCCTCTGTATTGGCATTGCATTAAAGATATTTCTACTGATATTCCAATATCGGCTTTTGAATAACGCTTTTTTTCCTTTGTGAGACATCAACAACGAATGGAATATGCATCAACAACATTGAAAAAAGAGTTTTTAGATAGATTTCGTAAGAAGTACTACCTATTACATTCTATCTTATGTTAGAATTTCTATAACATTTTGCAGATATACGCCGATCATGACACCTAGAACCAGAACCACCCTTAGTTCAAAACTTTATCTATCTGTCCATTTATCTATCTATCTATATAAATCATTTTTATGGACACAACTTTAATAATTCTATACAAATCTCTTCCAAACTGACATATAAAATCAATAAAATCTCGGTGAAATTCGTTAATGGGCAAAATCGGACAAAGGGGGACGAAATAGGGAGAGGTTTTGTAAAACCGAAAAAAAACCATTACTTCTTAATTATAATACATATCAAATCATTTTAAAGTTACTATTATTTCTATTAAATTTATGTATCACTGATTTTTGATAAAATTTAAAATGGATTCAAGGGGCGAAAATAATAGGGTTTTAGAGAAAAAAAATTCATAATTTTGTCAATTCTCAGGATATGAAATTCAATTAAACTAAATAAAAACGAAAAAAAAAGAGGTTGGGTAGGGGGTAAGAAAAAAATCTATAACTTCGTCAATTCACAAGATATCCAATCCGCTCAAATTTTTTATACATCTTCTTAATATTATCTATCACTTTTGTATTGACAAGGATTTGATAGGACCAACTCTTACAGGTAAAAGAAATCGAACAAAAATGGGAGTTGAAAAACGTTTTTCGTATTAAGGGTGTACTCAAATCTAAACTGCTTATTTTCTGACTCATTTTTTAATTCCTTTTTTTTCTCTCAACCGCATCAAATTGGCAGGTTCTATTATTCAGAAACTTTATAATGTGACGTATTGGTCGATTTATTTTAATAAAAGCAAAATGTATTTCAAAAAATGCTGTCAAAGTGGGCATTTGAACCAAATTTTCCGAAGGTGGTCCTGTGCTGGAAAGAAAACAATGGTCGTACTGGGAAAATAATTGCTTTTAAATCAAGTTCTAATTAATTGGACCCAAAATAAAAACACATGTCGCTTTTAAATCTGTTAAAAAAAATCACGTCACCAAGTTTCATGTTTTTACTTTTAAAAATGAGTCTTAAAGTGTGTCAGAAAAATTCGAGTTTTTGAGAATGGATTTTTTTTTTTTTTTTTTTTTTTTTTTTTTTTATGAATACCTCCTTTACATGATTCTGCTAAAACCAGCTCTTACAGAAAAATGAAATCAAAAACTCGTCAAATGCAACCATATTAAATTGTTAAACTGGTTTAATCACTAATCTTGATTTAGTTTTTGATGGAGAAATTAGTACTTAACATTTCGTCTCAAGAATAATTAAAAGAGATTCTCAAATCTGAATAAATATTTTTTAGAAATATTATTAAATGTAGACGTTTATTTTATAGTGTTACATGTGAAATAAAATTATATTAACATTTTAAAGAATGTTAGATCATCTGATAACATTAGAAAGGCATTGAGAACCATCTAAAATGGAATTCATAAATTTCAGATTTTAAAAGTAGAACGATATTGTTAATAAATGCGATGCGATTTCTCATATGTTTAATATAGTTCGGACTTTTAGTAATAAAAAATGCCAAATATACGTTAAAAAGTATTGATTAATATGGTTTTATACAAACACTATTTTTTTCGGAGAAATCTAATTATTATTTATAAAATAAGCAAACGAAAACATGATTGTAACATTTAGATCATTTATGTCATATTTGGTATAATTCAAAACCAAATCGTTTTGAAGAAATCGAATTTATTTGAAATTTAAGAGGAAAAAAAGCCACATTTAGGTCTTTTATTTTTATAATACACTTTCGTAAATATTTTAAGAACAATACAAATGAAATAAAGACAAATGCCAATGAAACTTGTATGTTAAAATGTATTTTGTGACAGTTTAATACCTATTTTCGAAATGAGAATTGCGATATATAAGCGAAATAAATAAATTCTAAAATTAAAACCACATTTCTTCTTGTGAGACAGCTCAACAATAATTAAAAGATATTCTGACACCTGAATGAATTTTTTTTTTGAGCAGACAAAATGCAGCAATTACTATTTAATATGCCTTCTGTATGCGATAAAATTTTAATAAGCGGTTCAAAAGAGCGTTAAACCATATTACGACATTTTAAAGCTATTTCGAGCCATCTAAAATGCATTTTATGATTTGATATTTTAAAAGAATATATTTATTTTTTATAAATGAGATGAGATTTCTCCATACATTTGTTACATTTGACATAGATTTCGCATTGTATTAAATACAAAATGTCAAGTATGACAAAAAAATTAATAATTATTCTTTTAAATTAAAAATAATTTGTTTTGAAGAAATCGAATATGTATATATATTTTTTGTAATCTAAGCAGAAAAATATCCTTTGTTATATTTAGTTCATTTATGTCATAATTGCAATAATTCAAATCTAATTTTTTTAGAAGAATTCGAGTTCATTATTTGTAATCTAAACAAAACAAATATCATTCTCACATTCAGGTTTTTTATGTTCACAATAAAAATTCGATAAGAACAATAAATTATGAGGGGTAAATCTAAATACCAATGAATCTTGTATGTTAAAATTTATTTGATGGCAGTGTAACACCTATTTTCGAAATGAGAATTGCGATATCTAAAAGAACTAAAAGAATTCTAAAACTTTTCTTAATCAAAAAACACATTTCGCATCAAGAGACGGCTCGAGAATAATTCAAAGGTTCTGACAGTTGAATGAATATTTATCAGAAAGACTATTAAATGCGAACGTTTGATTTAACGCTTTATCTACTGGCGGTACTTATAAGTACGATTAAAATAACTTGTTATAAAATTCATTTAATACATCGATTAGTTGTTATACAGTTTAAAATGAGTTATAGATATATTAGTTTATCTTGTCCCAAAACCATTATTGGTTATACACACACACACACACACACACACACACAAAAAAAAAAAAAAATTAAAGGATGATTTCTTTTACATTTACATATTTTTAGCTTTCTTGGCGTTGGGGGGGGGGGGGGTAATTCGGAAATATTTCTATATTTCTATTGTAAGAACATTATATGTGTGCATTTCTTAATTCAACAAAATACTAAAAAAATATTTAAATTAAAAGATTTGACGAGGGTTCTAAATATTGCACAAAATCCCTATAAATTCAAATTTAATTAATCCTTCTAAATCCTTCAATCTTCCTTTTTGTCTAAAATTTATTAGATGGCTATGTAAATCTTATAATGTAGTTTCAAAAATTCACGAAACATGTTTCAGAACATAAAACTTGCATGATTTCATAATTCAATACATAAAGGATTAATGATTTACATATGAAATAAAATTTTAGTAATTGTTTTCAAAGAATGTAGATCATCTAAGAACGTAAATATAGGTACTGAGAGCTATCTAAAATGTATTTTATGATTTCATATCTTAAAAGTGTGAATCCATTATTCCTAAATGCGACATGATTTCTCATATGTTTAATAGATTTAGGATTTATTTCGAATTTTAAATAAAACAAAAATGCCAAATATAAGTTAAAACGTATTGATTACTATGATTTTAAGCTAACACTAATTTGTTTTGAAGAAATCTAATTATTATTTATAAAATAACCATAATAAAATATCATTGCCACAATTAGGTCATTTATGTCACATTTGGTATATTTCAAAACCAATTCGTTTTGAAGAAATCCAATTTATTTGTATTCTGAACAATATCAACAAAAAAATATTATTGTCGCATTTAGGTCTTTTACCTTCACAATACAAATTCGTAAATACTATAGGAACAATACAAATCAAATAAAGATAAATGCCAATTAATCTTGTATATTAAGTTTAGTGACATTTTAGTGACAGTTGAACATCTATTTTTAAAATAAGAAGTGCAATATATAAACGAAATAAATGCAACATAAAACAGTTTCTTAAATGAAAACCACATTTCTTCTAACGTGATAGCTCAATATTCATTAAAAGAGATTCTCACGTCTGAATGAATATTTATTAAAGTGCAAATCAAATGCAGCGGTTTGGTTTAATATGCATTCTGTATGCGATAGAATTATAACAAGCATTTTAAAAGAACGTTAAATCATCTGATAACAATTTAAAGCTATTTGGAGCCTATTAAAATGTATTTTATGATTTGATATTTTAAATGTATAAGCTCATTAGTCCTAAATTCAATGCTGTTTCTCATATGTGTATTAAATTTGAAAAGAATGTGCATTTTATTAAATACAAAATGCCAAATGTAACAAAAAGATTTCATTATTAATCTTTTAAGTCAGGACTAATTTGTTTTGAACAAAATTGAATATTTTTTTTTGTAATCTAAGGAAAAAGATATCACTGTTAGATTTAGGTCATTTATCTCACATTTGCAATAATTAAAAAGTAATTTTTTTTGAAGATATCATGTTCATTATTTTTAGTCTAAACAAAACAAATATTATTGTTGCATTTAGGTCTTTTATGTTTGCAATAAAAAATCAAATAAGGATAAATAACAATGAATCTTGTATGTTAAAATATATTTGATAACGGCATAACACCTTTTTTCAAAATGAAAATTGCTTATATCTAAACGAAATTAAAGAACTCTTTAACTCTTCTTAAATAAAAATCACATCTCATCTTATAAAACAGCACGAGAATAATTAAAGTAGATTCTTCTATCTGAATGCATAATTATTAGAAAAATTATTAACTGCAGCCGTTTGATTTGATGCGTTACGTATGAAATAAAATTTCAGAAAGTATTTTAAAAGAATGGTAGATCATATGTGAACATGTTCAAGGTATATTGAGTCATTTAAAATGTATTTTATGATTTCATATTTCAAAAGTATAATGCCATTGTGCCTAAATGCGATGCGATTTCTCATATGGTTAATAGAATTATTTTGCATTTTTAATACACAAAATGACAAATATAAGCGAAAAAGTTTATATTACTATGATTTTAGCCAAAACTAATTTGTATTGAAGAAATCTCATTATTATTTATAAAATAAGCAAAATAAAATATTACTCTCAGACGTAGATATTGTATGTCACATTTGGTATAATTGAAAACGAATTCGGTTTGAAGAATTCGTATTTATTTGTAATCTAAGCAACAACAAAAAATATCATTGTCACAATTAGGTACTTTACCTTCAGAATACATATTCCTAAACACTATAGGAACAATACAAATCAAACACAGATAAAGGTCAATGAATCTTGTAGGTTGAAATTTATTTCGTGGCAGTGTAACACTTATTTTCAAAATGAAAATTGCGATACATAAACGAAACGAATGAATTCTAAAACTTTTCCTTAAATGAAAATCACATTTCTTCTTATGTGACAGCTCAAGAATAATTAAAATATATTCTGCAATCTAAATGAATATTTATTAAATATCAGATCAGTTGCAGCAGTTTTGATTTAATATGTGTTCTGTATGCGATAAAATTTTAATAAGGAACGTTAAATCATCTGAGGACAACTAAAATGTATTTCCACCCATCTAAAACTACTTCAACCCATCTGCTTTATGATTTCATCTTTTAAAAATGTAATCTCATTCTTCCTAAATGCAATGTTATTCTCATATGTGTGTTACATTTGGTATACATTTTGCATTTATAAAGACAAAATGCCAAATATGGCAAAAAAGAATTGATTATTATTCTGTTAAGTCAAAGCTTTTTTGTTGCTTCAATTTGTTTTGAACAAAATTGAATTATTTTTTTGTAATAAAAGGAAAAAGGTATAATTGTTAGATTTAGATCATTTATGTCACATTTGCAATAGTTCAAAACTAATTTGTTATAACCTCTTCAGTTCCGAAGCTAAAATAATAATACATATGCATATTCATAGGTTTTTTCCAAACGAAATGACATCGTAAATGACAGAAAAAATATATTTTCTCAAATTGATAATTTAGGCGCCAAGTAATTTAGGTTAAAAAATAAGGATCTAAAACTACAAACCCCTTAGAACACCAATTTAATAACCATTAACTTAAAATAACGTAATCGCAAATTTAAGAGCTTTACACAAGTAAATTATCTACAAATCCTAAAAAAAAATTATTGAAAAAGGTTTAAGTTAAATACTTATAAAAATTTCTCACTTCCTTGGTCATACTGTCTTTTGGGCATTTTTAGGCATTTTGCAAAATGAGATGAAAATAACATTTATTTTATGTGGGATTCAGCTTAGATGCTGCCATTTATTCGTTTGCTTTGAACGCGAAAAACACTGAAGTACTAAGAAGTGATGTGAAAATGTAAAAAAATCGGACATTTTAGTTTTTATAAGGAAAAGAACAGGGGTACCCGTATGGAGACCCAGGGACCGAAGAGGTTAATGAAATCCAGTTCATTGTTTGAGGTGTAAACAAAACAGATATTATTGTGACATTTAGTCCTTTTATGTTCACAATAAAAATCCGCAAACATTATAAGAACAATAAAAAATCAAATAATTATTTTTTATAAAATAAGCGATATAAAATATCATTGTCACATTTAGATATTTTATGTCACATTTGGTACAATTAAAAAATAATCCGTTTTGAAGAAATCATATTTATTTGTAATCTAAGCAAAGAAAAATATCATTGTCACATTTAGGTATTTTACTTTCAGAATACATTTTCCTAAATACTATAGGAACAATGCAAATCAAATACAGATAAATTCCTATGGATCTTGTATGTTTAAATTTATTTAGCCACAACTGAAAACCTATTTTCAAAATAAGAATTGTAATATATAAATGAAATAAATTCAAGATAAAACAATTTCTTAAATGAAAACCACATTTCTTCTTATGTGACAGCTCAAGAATCATTTAATAGATTCTGACGTCTCAATGAATATTTATTAAAGAGCAAATGAAATGCAGTGATTTGATTTAGTATCTGTTATGCATGCGATAGATTTCTAATAAGCAGTTTAAAAGAACGTAAAATCATCTGATAACAAATTAAAGTTATTTTGAGACCTTTAAAATGTATGTTATGATTTAATATTTTAAAAGTATAAGCTCATTCTTCGTAAATGCGATACGGTTTCTCAAATGTGTTTTAAATTTGGAAAAAAACCTGCATTTTATTAAATACAAAATACCAAATGTAACAAAAAGAGTTGATTATTAATCTTTTATGCCACAACTAATTTGTTTTGGACAAAATTGAACTTTTTTTTTTTTTTTTTTTTTTTTTTTGTAATCTGAGGAAAAAGTTAATATTGTTGAATTTAGGTCATTTATGCCACACTTTCAATAATTCATAATTAATTTGTTTTGAAGAAATTGAGTTATTTGTAACCTGATTTGTTATTTGTAACCTAAACAAAACAAATACCATTGTCACATTTAGGTCTTTTATGTTTATAATAAAAAATCATAAACACTATAAGAGCAATAAATAAATCAAATAAAGATAAATATCAATAAATCTTGTATGTTTAAATGTATTTGGTGACGGTGTAACACCTATTTCCAAAATGAGAATTGCGATATCTAAACGAAATAAAATAATTCTAAAACTCTTCTTATATAAAAACCACATCTCGTCTGATGATATGATACAGCTCGAGAATATTTCAAATTTATTCTGACATCTGAATGAATATTTATTAAAAAGACTATTAAATGCAGCCGTTTGATTTGATGCGTTACGTATGAAATAAAATTTTAGAAAGTATTTTAAAAGAATAGCAGATCATCTGAAAACATGTTCACGGTAAATCAAGTCATCTAAAATGTATTTTATGATTTCATATTTCAAAAGTATAATGCCATTGTTGCTAAATGCGATGCAATTTCTCATATGGTAAATAGATTTATTTCGCATTTTTAACACTATAACTACCGTGGACGGCTACCATATGAATATGTTTCGGTTCAAACCAGAAATTTGATTATGAAACAAGTTTAAAGATATAAGGAAGAAAAACGTCAAATAATAAAGTGTTTTAAATCAAAAATTCTGGGGTGAATTATTTTTATGAAACTTAATTCAAATTTCCGGTAGTTCTAGTTTTAACGATACAAAATACCATATATAAGCGAAAAAGGTTTGATTACTATGATTTTTAGCCAACGCTAATTAGTTTTGACGATATATAATTATTTTTTATAAAATAAGGGAAATAAAATATCATTTTTACATTTAGATATTTTATCTCACATTTGGTATAATTAAAAAATAATCCGTTTGAAGAAATCATATTTATTCGTAATCTAAGCAAAGAAAAATATCATTTTCACATTTAGGTATTTTATCTTCAGAATACATATTCCTAAAACTAGAGGAACAATGCAAATAAAATACAGATAAATGCCAATGACTCTTTTATGTAGAAATTTATTTGGTGACACTGTATCACTTATTTTCAAAATGAGAATTGCGATATATAAACAAATGATGAATTCTAAAACTTTTCCTTAAATGAAAACCACATTTCTTCATATGTGACAGCTCAAGAATAATTAAAAGTTATTCTGCTATCTGGATGAATATTTATTAAAGAGCAGATCAATGGCAGCAGTTTCGATTTAATATGTGTTCTGTATGCGATTTTAATAAACATTTAAAAAAACGTCAAATCACCTGAGGACAGCTAAAAACTATTCCCATCCATCTAAAAGTATTTCCACCCATCCATTTTATGATTTCAAAATTTAAAAATATAAATCTCATTCTTCCTAAATGCAATGCAATTTCTCATATGTGTGTTTCATTTGGAATACATTTCGGTTTATTAAATACAAAATGGCAAATATAACAAAATATAATTGATTGTTATTCTGTTAAGTCCAAGCTAATTTGTTTTGAAGCAAAATTTATCATTGTTAGATTTAGGTCATGTATGTCATTTGCAATAATTGAAAACTAATTTATTTTAAAGAAATTGAGTTTATTTTTCTGTAATCTAAACAAAACAAATATCACTGTCTCATTTAGGTTTGTTATGTTTTGAATAAAAAATCGTAAACACTATAAGAACAATAAAAAAATCAATTAAAGATAAATATCAATAAATCTTGTATGTTTAAATTTATTTGGTGACAGTATAACACCTATTTTTAAAATGGGAATTGCGATATTAAATGAAATAAAAGAATTCTAAAGTTCTTAAATAAAAACCATATTTCGTAACAAAAACGTGAGAATAATTAAAGGAGATTCTGAGATCTGAATGAATATTTATTAGAATGATAAAGATGATATGGATTCAGATCTTTGATTTAATGTGTTACGTATGAAATAAAATTTTAGATAGAATTTTAAAAGAATATTAAATCATCTGAGAATATTATAAAGGTATTTTGAGCCAGCTAAAATATGTATTTTTTGATTTCATATCTTAAAAGTATAAGGTCATTATTCCTAAATACAATAGGAATTCTCATACGTTTCATGAATTCAGTATTTATTTCGCATTTTTAATAATACAAAATGCCAAATATATTCGAAAATTACTTTGATTTTAAAACAACACTAATTTGTCTTGAAGAAATCTAATCTATTTATTTTTTAAAAACCCTGTTTCTTTAGTAATCTAACACGAATTTTCTACCGAACCGATTTTGAAAATTCATTTTTTTATGAAACCAGTTTATTTGTAGATGTGCACGCATTCGCTATTTGTTTAAAATAATGTCATTTTTATATTTTTATTTCTAATTTAAAAGTCCTTTATAAAATTTCTTCACACTGGTGGCAATCGGGTTACTTCCACTGTTGAAGAGAGAAGAGAAACAATGGAAATTTACAAAATTCTAAGAAATAATAGAGATTCAGAATGCCGTAAAAATGGTTTGCAGTACGAAGGTGGTTATCGTTCAAATTTTAATGCCCTCATTCCACCCAGCCATACACAGACTCTGTGGAGAATCAAGTATTTCGACTTAATTTTGACTGATTTTAGCCGGTGTCAGGGCTGTATTTTTAACATCACGCCAAATCAAAAGACTTTATCTCCATGTATCTCTTATCTCCATGACGGGAATTACCATTGTTACGGATGTGATTACAATCCATTATTATAGATAACAAGTAGGAAATTGCTCGTCAAACGTGACAAATGAGTTGCGTTTGTACTATAACTAGTTTTATAACTATTTTTTGCACCCCATATTGTACTGAATGTATATGTTTTTGCACTTCATAAGTGCATAGTCTGTAACATCATTAAAATGCACTTGCAATATTTTTTCTCCCATTGCCCGTAATGTAATGGAAAACTTTTGACTGTCCCTGTAATTAAACTATGCATCCAATATTCATAAAACCTGAAAAGGCTCGACAAAATTTTGCAACAATTATATATTTAAAATTTCAGACCATTCGGAAAACTGTAACATCATTAAAATGCACTTGCAATAATTTTTTCCCATTGGCCGTAATGTAAAGAAAATTTTTGAATGTCCCTGTAATTAAACTATACATCCGATATTCATAAAATTTGAAATGGCTCGACAAATTTTTGCAACAATCATATAGTTAAAATTTCAGACTATTCGGTTGGGTAGTTTTTGCTCTGTTATATGCGGACGGACGGACAGACGGACGGACAGACAGACGGACGGACGGACTGACCGACGACTATAGGTGCTACGTATTTATATAATTACGAACGCACCTAATAACGGATGCTATTTTCGCATTACAATTAAAAATAACTTATTGAATAATGTTAATAAATATAATGTGTTATATAATAAATATATAGCAATAAATAAAATGTTAATAATGTATATGTTAATAAAAATAACTTTTTTAAAAATTTGTAATAGAAAATGACGTCACGATTGAAGAAACCGCATTTTTACCCATAAATCTGTTACATTTCAATATGTTTTTCCTTTCAACGATACTTAGATTGAGACGCTCATCTCGGAGGTCCTCAGTGGGTGAAAATGACGTCATATTAAAAAAGAAATGAGTATTTTCTTTGATAAAAATTAACGTTTTACTACGAATGCGTCTAAAAGATTAAATATCTGGATTTCGACAGTCCTCAGATTAGAATATCAAGTCAAGTGTGTGAATGTTCATATGCAAAATTGTAAATGGTAAACGTGAATAAATGGTAAACGGGAATATATTTATTAATAATCTGCTGCACGTTAAATTATTTTTAAAAAGTAAATATGAATAAAAATGTATGCAAGTAAATTTGGCGATGATGAAAATGGCGTTATTTTTAGATTTCCTTGAAAAAAACATTATTGTGTCATAGTGGCGCAATTTTGTTGATTTTTCATTGCGTAATACAAAAGATCAAAAGTTCAATTAATAGCTTCATATTTTTTTTATCTTAATTACATGTTATTTTTATCTTAACTTTATTCTTACATGTTGTTTTTATCTTAATTACAATTATATAGTTTAATTTTTCAGTAATTTGAAAAGTTGAAATTAGACTTTCGTTAAAAATAATATTTGTTTTATGAGTTACGCTAGACAATATTAAATTCATTATTTATTGTAATTATTTTTTAACTTTACAATACAAATACGTAAATACAATATGAACAGTTAAAAATCAAATAAAGATAAATACAAATGAATCTTGTATGTTAAAATTTATTTGATGACAGTTTAACACCTATTTTCAAAATGAGAATTGCTATATACAAACGAAATAAATGAATTCTAAAACTATTCCTGAAATGAAATCCACATTTCTTCTTATCAGGCAACTCAAGAATCATTAAAAGAGATTCTGACACCTGAATGAATATTTATTGAAGGGCAGATAAAATGGAGCGGTTTGATTTAGTGTGTGCGTTCTGTATACGATAAAATTTTAATAAGCATTTCAAAAGAATGTTAAATCATCTAAGGACATATTTCAAACAGTCTAAAATGTATGTTGTGATTTGAAATTTTAATAGCATAAGGACATAGGGACTGAATGCTATGTAATTTCTCATATGTTTGTTCTATTCAGGATATATTTCAAATTTTATTAAATACAAAAGTACAAATATAATCAAAGTTGATTGATTATTAATTAAAAACCATTTTTTGTAATAAATAGAATTGATATTCGTAATCTAAGTAAATATATATACATAATATACACAAGGATATATATTTATACAAGGAATATTGAATATACCTTATTCTCCCTGTAAATTTTGGAAGAAACTGTATTAATATCGGTCCTTTCCAAAAATCCATTTTTAAATAAAATTTTGAAGGTTTATTTTCATTTTTTGAAAATTTGGTTTTTTTTTCTTAATTTTTTTAACTTAATTCAAAGACAAATATCACTAAATCATAAAAAAGACATAGCTCAAAGGGAAGCTTCATTATAAATCGAAATAACACTGTGTGAAGATATGACAAAACTTTGACATTTTGGTTTGAAAGAGCTCAGATAAGCTATTAGGAAACGTGAGTCGTCAGTTATTGTACATTAATATGTTTTGACTGTTGAAATGAAATTTATTATATTTCAACTAGGGAAAAACAGTATCCATTTTTCCTCCGCGTGACCTTCTGCTTGATTTTCTACGATTACTTCGGAAGAGATGGATGCTTTTAAAGAAAAGTATTATTATCTGTTTTTTCACAGAATAAATTAAAGAAATTTATAATTTCTTTCGCAATTTTGAAGACTGATATATACTCTTTTTTTTAATTCTACTTCACCATTTGGAATCTATATTTCATTTATATTCCAATTTATTATTTTAAACTTATTTTGTCACATTTGTTCGAGATTAAATCATTTTAATTTCATTTAATATTTGGTATCATGAACATTCAATATATGTTTATGATGCTTAATATATTGAGATTTCGTCGTATTATATATTAAGACATTTTCTCTCTATATTGTTTTCCATAAAATCTAATGTGAATTGTTGTTACATGTCTACTTTAAATAAAAGATTCGATCTTTGTTTATGAACTTGTAAGTTATTTTACATTTCAAAGGTATATTTTGTATATACATATATATGTGTGTGTCTGTGTGTGCGTGTGCGTATGTATGTTTGTATACATTCTGTGTGAAAAATCTCCGGAACTTATAATGTAAAAGACGCGCTCGAAAGACATCACAATAATTTTTTTCTGTAATTTGGAACAGCTATAACGAATTACAACGCGGAATTTGAGCGCCGTTTGTGACTTAGTGTGTTGAAATTAGCTGTTTATTTAGACATACTTTAAAGTGCTCTGCGATTTTTGTAATAGAAAAATTAGTACAACAAAGATTATGCCTTAAATTTTGCGTTTTAAACAAACATTTGGGTGCCGAATATCTGAAAATGTTTCAGAAGAACTATGGCGAATTGTGCATGCTAAAACATATGCATATGAATAGTGTAAAGCGTTGAAAGAGGGTCGCGAAGTGGTATTTGACTTGCCTCATTCTGGTTGAACTTTAACATCTATCAACGGCTCAAACATCAATAAAATCTAGAAGTTGGCGTTCTAAAATCATCGTATGAGTGCTAGAGAGTTCGCATAAGAGTCGAACATATCTTTTAAGTCCGTTAATAGAGTCATGACCAATATTTTGGACATGAAGCATGTCGCCGCACGACTGGTTCAGAGAGAGCTTCATTTTCTCCTATCGATGTGCAAGAGTTTTTGGTCACAAACACAATCAATGTTTTAGACTAAGCACCGTACTCGACTGATATGGCCTTGTGTTGCCTTTACCTGTTCCAGAAGCTAAAATTACCACTTCGAGGAAGACGTTTTGTGCCAATTCACTACAAAAAATGAAATTCACTGAAGAAGCTTAACCCCAGAGTCTAATCTTACTGCAAAATATCGATATAAATGAAATCAATCAAAATAAATTATTTTTTTTGTTATATTTAACAATTCCGTGTACTTTTACACAGAATGTATATACAAGTGCAGCAAAAAAAAAATATGTTTCCTGCTTCAGAGTGCTTGAATTGCTTCGACTTGAATGTGATTTGAACTATTCAAGCAATGATCTAGTTGTATATTAAATAAACATTTTCTAGCACAAAAATTAATCAGTAATAGTACTTGTTTACGGCGAAATGAGTTTTTGTTAAGCATCGGCCAGAATTGGCCATATTGCTGTAAGAGGAATGCTTTCACGAAAGACTTTTGGTAGGAAAGTGACTGAATTATCTTCCTCATACAAGGAAAACCCTGAAAACTTTGAATAGCCACATCGCTCACTCCGAGCTGATTTCAAAATCGAAAACATCTCTGCAAATTTACCATTTATGCTGACCAGTACTTTGAGTTTGTCTCTGAAATTTCTACCAGTTGTTTTTATTTAGGTTGCTTATTTAGGTAATTTCCTTTTAGTAAAAAGATGGAATTTCTTAAATTATATTCTGTTAGTGTTACATAATCCATGCCGTTTGAATGATTTTTCGTTCTTGTTTTATGATTCCTTCGGCGGTAATACCCGTAAAAGAAAAATGTAATTTTTTTTAATATAAGTTGTAATTTTTAGAATACCCTACTTCAAATGTATTCTATAAATTTTTCCCTTCTAATATAATTTTCTACCCAAGGTTTAATATTTTCTTTTCAAACAACCTAATAAAAACAATTTACGTATTCTTTTATTTTTTGGAAGTCAATATGTTTAGCTCACAAGGTCTTTTTATTTTGACTTCAATCTTAAATGACAGGATGATTTTTTTTTCCTTCTTTCAAATTTCTTAGGCTGTTCTGCGTAATATTTTTTTCTGAAATTTGAAATCATTCGGCTTTCAAAATTTTATTTTTTTTATTATAAACCTTTTTGGGAGAACGCTTCGAACACCGTTTGTTCTTTTCTGTGCCTAATTCCTACTTCTTTGCCTCAGCTAATTCTGTCAGCGATTTACCATCTGCCTTTGTCTGTTCCCGTCTCTTGCGCTTCGAAATATATATGCTTGCGCAGGCAGTATTTAACAGCGCGTATGAGTGTTAGAAATATCATTTTTTTTGCTTGTTTATAGCTGCTGAAGAAATTACGTAAGACATATGAAGTAACGACTGGTTTAATTGTATGTAGTATTTATTTTATCATATTTGAATTAAGTAGAAGTCTTATCGATGACTGATGAAGGAATTCCAATTAATATTTTGAATCGTCAGAATGCCGTAGCTAAAATTATTTCAACGTGATAGGTTCTTAGTGGTGAAAAGTTCTTGATTTCTGTAAATTGTCTGTTCGAATAATGGATAATGTCTAGGAGTTATCTTATTGGAAAATCTCATAGGGTCGCCTGTTCTTCTTATTTTATGCATCGGCCACTTCTGTGCCAAATAAAGAGTTTTAAGCTCATGACAACTAACGACTGCATTAAGGTCACCTATACTATTAAAAAAAGTTTTGCTCTGTCTGTGCGTCGGTGTTTCCGCGATGACTAGCGAAATCTACTGCCCCTAGAAGTGAAGATAATCTAAGGAAGGTCCAAATGCACCCGAGAAACAGATTTTATTTTTTCATAATTACACTGGTTATCAAAAATTAAGGAAAAGTCACAAAATGCTAATTTTTAAATACGCGAATTCTCAAAACGAAGTAATATAATTTGAATAATTACTATCTCTGCAGAACAGCTAGTTCATATAACATCTCATTCAGGTCACACATGGTCACAAGAGTCACAGTCACTACGGCGAAACAAAAAATAGGAAATTCCATACGTCTCTTTTATGAGTTTCAATTGACTACTATATGTGACTCCACTGACAGGTCACTGTAACTGCTGCTTTGTGACGAGTCACCAGGTGCCTTTGCAATGTCGTTTCACTGAGACTCTCGTGTGACTCTCATCTGGAGATTCAATTTCAAAGTCATTGTGCACGTTGCATTATGATAAATCACCAAATAATGTCACATTAAAGTCACATGGTGACTTTCTGTCACATGACTTTGTCAAATGGTAACAGAGACCCTACTGTAAAGTCACCACTGTGAAAAGTGGTGAAAAGTCACCATGTGACTTTAATTTGACATTATTTGGTGATTTATCATAATGCAACGTTCACAATGACTTTGAAATTGAGTCTCCAGATGAGAGTCACACGAGAGTCTCAATTAAATGACATTGTAAAGTCACCTGGTGACTCGCCACAAAGCAGCAGTCACAGTAACCTGTCAGTGGAGTCACATATAGTAGTCATTTGAGACTGATAAAATAGACGTATGGAATTTCCTATTTTTTTCGTCGTAGTGACTGTGACTCTTGTGACCATGTGTGACCTGAATGAGATGTTATATGGACTAGCTGGTCTGCAGGAATAGTAATTATTCGAATTATATTACTTCCTTTTGAGTATTCTCGTATTTAAAAATTGGCTTTTGTGACTTTTCCTTAATTTTTGATAACCAGTGTAGTTGAGATATTAATTAAAATCTCATCAAAAAAGCATTCTGTTTTCTGGAAATCTGCAAGCACTCCCGAGCATTCTTAGTTCCATGCAATCTTTTTTATATGACGATAAAACACTTTCTCTGATTTAAAATCGCAGACGATAGAATTTTCTAATTTTCAGTAATTTGTGAAAATTAAGAAAACTATTTGAAATACCAATTTGAAACTCTGCATGCATACGTAGAAAATTTTTCTGCAGCCTTACATTTGATTTTTTAAAAAATTGGTAGGTAATTTTTCTTAATTTTTGCAAAAAACTGGCAAGAAAGTCAAAAATGAACTAGACGGTTCCGACATACATTAAAAAATGAACTAAAAAGATATCTTCTACTGGCCGTTCCCTCCATTTTATTTCCGAAAATGAAAGGAAATAAGTGCGAACTAACGAGGATATTAATTGAAAAATCGTTAAACATTTGTATATAAAACTTAATGGTGAGAATGGGAGAGGAATGCATATTGAGAATGGATCGAATTAATAAAGAATACTGAATCCCTGTAACCACTCAATTTTTAATTACTTGTCCCATTTTCAATTCGTTTTTGTGCCCATTTCCCATTTATTTTAGTCCTATTTCTACAATTCTGTTATGATCCTGGCCCGGAGACCTTGAAATATTTATGCAACATGCCTTCACCCCTCATCCCTAATTTTGTCACCGTATCAACGGATAAGTTTATAAGTTGATTTTCGAACTTCTTTGCCCTGGTCTCTACCGTCATAATTTTAATGGAGTTCTAGCGCCCATTTTAAAGAATTTTCATCCATTTTTGGCGAATTTCATTAAATTTGTATTCTAATTATTTCATTACGTGATAGGGACTTTTAACGTTTTCATCTTAGGAAACAGCTCTGAATTATCACTTCGCCCCTTTAGGGCCCTCTACTATAGCTCCCTTAAAAATGATCCAATTCGTTAGATTTTTCCTTACAATTTATGGCGTTCCCCAACTACAATAAGAACAACAATAATTTAGACCTCAGCTAGCAATATTTTTTAACTTTTAACATCTCTCTTGAGCTTCTTCTTTCTTTTCTGAGTGTAGATTTTTTAGAAATGAGCAGATTTTCTAGCAGTTTTCTTTAACATAGTTGAAAGATTCTATGATTACATTATAAACTACTAAAAATTTCTTAAGACCCCAGCTACCACCTTTTTCAAATATTAACATTCGTTTTCAGTTTCAACTTACGTTTATTCACTACAAATATTACGAAGTACCTTGAGGATCTAAAGCGCTAAGTACTACGGACTTTTAACATGTTAAGCGCCACGTCAATCAACGATGACTGACACTGAATTTTCCTTTTAAACGCGTTATTCACCGATGACTGACGGTCTAAAATATGATATAAAACTAAAAATATATATATCGTTTTAAGTAATTACTGAAAATTTATTTAAAATTTACTTACCTTATATTTATTACAGGATTAAACTTTCTTAAAAAATACTTAAAACATTGTAATTTTTTTAGCTTCAGTGCCAGTCACCATGGCACTCAACGTGTTAACAAGTTTTTATCTTACGACCCTAATATTAACTAAAAATTGGCCCCTTTAGAGGCTCCTAGTATAGTTCCCTTAAACATGGACCGCTTGACAATTTTTAGGTAGCTTTCTTTACAAAAAAGCTACCTATTGCAGCCGTTCGGAGGAAAGCCATTTCAAAAAATTTTGGTATATTTTCATCGATCATGACCCCCAGACCCCGAAACCACCCTCCGTTCTAAATTGATATATATATATATATATATATATATATATATATATACAGTCGAACCTCGTTAACATGAACCTCAAGGGGAATCAAAATTTTGTTCATGTTATCAGTAATTCATGTTATCAGTATCAAATCTTTGTATTCGTTTTTACAAGGGACTGTGAAAACAATTCATGTTAAAAGTAATTCACGTTAAGCGTGTTCATGTTAACGAGGTTTGACTGTATATCTCTCTCTATATATATATATCTGACCTATGTCACACTGTAACTCCCGTAATTATGAACCAATTTCGATGTAATTCGGTGTGTACATAGTACATACCAATGTCTCGACCGAGTTCGTTGGCCAGCTTCATCCGCCTTTTTGTTTCAAAATGGCGGCCATTTAAAATTTTTAAAAAAATTTAAAACTTGAAATGTGGTACCAAAAAATTAAAAATGGAAAAATATTTCTTTCTTATGTATTTGACCTTTATACAAAGATTCCGGAGCAGTTTTTGTTTCGTCTATATCTTAAAAAATGGCTGAGTTATAGCATTTTGAATTTCTAGCGTGGCTGACATTTTGAAACGTCCTGAATTTTGTCACGCGATAAAAGGCGTGTTTATGAACCGATTTGGATGTAATTCGGTGTGTACATAGTACATACGAATCTCTCGACCGAGTTCGTTGGCCAGCTTTATCCGCCATTTTGTTTCAAAATGGCGGCCATTTAAAATTTTTTTAAAAATTTAAAATTTGAAATGTGGTACCAAAAAATTGAAAATGGAAAAATATTTTTTTCTTATGTATTTGACCTTTATACAAATATTTCGGAGCAGTTTTTGTTTCGTCTATATCTTAAAAAATGGCTGAGTTATAGCATTTTGAATTTCTAGCGTGGCTGACATTTGGAAACGTCCTGAATTTTGTCACGCGATAAAAGGCGTATTTATGAACCGATTTGGATGTAACTTCGTTTATACATAGTACATACCAATGTCTCGACCGGGTTCGTTGACCAGCTTTACCCGCCATCTTGTTTAAAAATGGCGGCCATTTAAAAAAATTAAAAAATAAAAAAATTTAAATGAGATACCAAAAAATTGGAAAATGAAAAAAAATTTTTTGCATGTGTTTGACCTTAATACAAAGATTCCTGAACAGTTTTTCTTTCGTCTATATCTAAAAAAAATGGCTGAGTAATAGCATTTTGAATTTCTCTTGTGGCTGACATTTTAAAACGACCTGATTTTTGTCACGCGATAACAGGCGTATTTATGAACCCATTTGGATGTAACTTGGTCTGTACATAGTACATACCAATGTCTCGACCGAGTTCGTTGGCCAGCTTCATTCGCCATCTTGTTTCAAAAGGTTTGCCATTTAAAAAAATTTAAATTTAAAATTCAAAATGAGGTATTAAAAAATTGGAAAATGAAAAAGATTTTTTTTTATGTGTTTGTCCTTGATACAAAGATTCCGGAGCAGTTTTCGTTTCTGAAAATTTGTTCTTTTGTTGATATCTTAAAAAATGGTTGATTTATAGCACTTTGAATTTCTAGCATGGCTAACATTTTGAAACGATCTTGTATTTGTCACGCGATAACACACGTATTCGCCTATTTCGATGTAAGAAGGCATGTGGATAGTATACATCAACACCTCGACCAAGTTCGCTGGCCAGATTAATCAGCCATCTTGTTTCAAAATGGCGGCCATTAAATTACAAAATATATATATATTTAAAGTGAGGTGCAAAAAAATTAGAAATTGAAAAAGGTTTCTTTCTTAAGTATTTGATCTTGATATAAGGATTCACGAGCATTTTTTGTTTGTCTTTACCTTAAAAAATGGCTCAGATATAGCAGTTTCAATTTCTATTGTGGGTGACATTTTGAAAAATCTGATTTTTTGCATGCGACAGCACTCCTATATATTAACCGATTCCGATGTGAGTGAGCATGTGCACAGCAATTACTAAGGTCTCGACCAAGTTCACTGCTTAGCCTCATCCACCATGTTGTCTTAAAATGACAGGCACTTTAAGAAATTGCCGAATTTGGCAGCCAAATATAAGTTACTTTAAAGAAAAGCAGCTTGTATAAAGCTGACTAATTTCGCGAAATTCTCATTCATTATATTGATAAAAATTAGTATTGAATCTCCTATATTCGGTTTCCACTAAATTGAGCTTCGTGTGTTTGCATGATATAAGTTGGCTTTTTTTAAATAAGGATTATGAAAGCTACCTCTTCCTCCCGGCACTGGCCGGAAGGACTTTTTAACAACTGTTTAGGCCCTTCAGCTACTATATGAACTACAAAAAAAAATCTCAGATATCAGCTACCACTATTTTTCATTATTAACCTCTTTCTTGGGACCTTTAGAACTACAATATTACATCATTATTTTCAAGACAAAAGAGTTTACTTGTAAATATCGTTTTATTTTATTGCACTCCTTTACAAAAATCTTCCACAGTCCATCAAATGCCTTTTGTATGCCGCTTATAATTAGATTCTTTTAAAAGTCCAAATGTACGGTGATGTGTAGGAGACATGTGAAAGCACCTGTAGGGTGTATTTAAACGAAATAGGTTCAATTTTGGTTTCATTTTTCGTTTTTGATGAAAATATAGCAGTAGATTTTGAGATACACTATGTTTTATAAATACATAATGTGAGCATCATGTTTTTTGGTTTTGGTTAGATTTAAGTCATATTTTATAATTTTGATTGCAGTTCCTATATATATGGTTTTTTCGACGATTGCATTTTCTTTTAAAACATCATATGCGACTTCAGATATTATAGAAATGAGTCGGGAGAGAAAACAGTGGAACGTATCTTTCCTGGGTACGCATTTTTTTACCCATTTCCTAGTAAAATGTAAACGTTCAGGTTTCTTTCATTTTTTAACAATTACGTAATTTATTTTACCGGTGAAAATACTAAAACAATGTTTTTCACACATAAAAAAAAAAAAAGAAAAGTGAAATAGGAGTACTATTTCTTTTCGGAAAGAGCAAATGCATCATTTTCGAAACATCTCTTAATACTTTACAAAATAGTTTTAAAGTGTTTATGAATTTGGTTTGTCTGTCTGTCTTTGCGTACTCTAAATCACGTAAAAATAGTCCGATTGCCATGAAAAAGATTTATGTTATTAGGGTTTACTATGGCAAGTTCGGTATTGAAAATCGAATATGTAGCATTTACGGTTCATTTATAGAGACACTCAAAATAATTTCCTTAAATTACGGTCTACGGGGAGAAACGTTGGCGGTGCATTTTAATGGTATTACACTATTTTAAACATATTGAAATTGATATATATATATACATACATATATATATATATATATATATATATATATATATATAATACCAAAAATCACACACTACACATCCAATCCCAAAACTACTGAACAACAGAGCAAATTAACAAAATAACCATGGAAAAAACTTACTAACTAAATCATGAACGAAAAGAAAACAACCAATGGAGACAGACCGCAAGGCTAAAGACTTGCATGCTGGGTTTTACCGGCAATTACTCATGAAACTTCCCCCATATCTGTCAAGACCATACTGGCCAAAGAAAACTTTAAAACTGGCCATCCAAAGCAGCAACCGAATTCGAAAAGAACACTTTAAAACTGTCCATCCAAAGCAGCAACCCAATTCAAAAAGAACGACGCATCCAGACAGAGCTCCTTATAAAGCCTACGATTATTTGGCGATGTTTTTAATCGCCAAAAGTAAAGCGTCGCAGTAATCTTTATCCTTGACGAAATTGTTTACCAAACTATTTAACCAACCAATAGGAAAATTCTGATCCATTGCATCTTGATAGAGATTTATAATGTCATTTATTATACTATTATGATTAGAATTTAACTTTACTATCCTTATTAAACTATTGATAATGATATTTCTGAAAATGGAAATATGTACATTGGAATTAAAATTTAATATCTTAATAGTTTCAAAGTTGTAATCCTTTCTCTTATCATAAATGCTAGTCCGTAATCCACCCCTCTCAATGTCGATAGTGAGATCCAAATAATTTACATGCTTTTCGTCATATGAAGTTTTTTTTAATATCAAACCATGGGGATAGTAGTCTAAATGTAAATCGCTATTGGAATCGTTAATCCTTACTAACAATACATCATCAATATATCTGAAACTTAAAAAATCCTTATCCGTTGTCTCTTTAACCTCGTATAAAAATAAATAAATATCTGCAAGTACCGAACTGCAACTACCCCCCATAGGTATACCCCTTATCTGCTGAAACACATGCTTACCATCGAATAAATAATTTTCATTAACTACGAAATTAAATAAATTTGTCAAATGATCCAAATTTTTACCCAAAATATTGTACCTCTTAAAAAATTCGAATATTTTATTTTTAAGATCATTTAAATCAATACTGTTATATAAATCTTCAAAATCATAAACATATAGACCTTTAATATTACTCAAACCTTTCAATGTATTAAGTAACTCAAAACTATTTTTTATAATACATGTGTAATTTTGTTTTAATGCCGCTTCAAATAAACTCTGCAAAATATCCAAAAACTTTTTATTAGCTACTTCCAAATAAGTGCCAAAACCACATGTAATTGTACGAAAGGCAATGGGGTCCTTATGAAATTTAGGAATCAAAACCATATAAGGCAATTCCTTACTACGTTGTGTGTATTTTAACCTTTTATAAAAAGCAGCAATTCTACTTGCTATCTCTTTTACACTGGTATTTAACAACCTATAATTATGTGTATTGTTATAACATTGTCTTAATTGATTACAGTATAGCTCTTTACAAATAATAGCAAAATTTGTATTTGCCTTATCAATATATGTTATAACGAAATTACTCTGTAAATCCTTGATAGAATCTTTTAATACTTTATATTCTTCCAACGAAATCCCCCCCTGTTTTACCACAGTAAATTGAACTCAAATCCTTTAATATATTGTGTTTCCATTCCAGAAAAGTTATTTCTGGTAAGCAAAATTTGTTCATAAGTTTATGTATAAACATATCCACGTTGATTTTTAATCGTTTTTTTATAAAATCCTTAGTGTTTAATCTTTTTAAACGAAATTTTGTACCAAACCGCATATAATCTCTCAATGTTCTGTCCTTGACAATGTCTAAATTACCGGTCAATACATGACCGTGATCCACATCGACATAATCACGATAAACCGGATCATGACAATGACATAAATTATTATCGTTGTTTCTACCAATTTCTTTTGAAAAATTATTATAATTAAAAACCATACGACCTAAAGGTTTATCGTATCTATAAACCTTGACAATCACCATGTTCTTATCTGGAAGCAAATCATTGTATTTATTTAATACCTTGCCCATATTTATACCATGTTTTTTAATTTCTATGTAATCCATTACAAAATACATTCTATTAACTATTTTGTTGTTATTGTTGTTACTTCTGCCCAGATTTTCCTTCAAATGTTGTGAACTAATTCTATACCTCAAAATGTCTAAAGCCAAATCTATATTATAGTTACTCTTATGTGAATACAATAAGTTTAACAAATCACCTATAAAACGTTTTTTCACGTTAAATATAATAAATTTTATATTTCTTACTATTCCCACGAAATCACTCTTGAGAATTGAACTTTTAATTTCATTAATATTGTCATATTCCTTTGCTATTAACTTATGGTCCATCTCCTTATTGAATTTATAATTCATGGGATGTTCAATACGTTCGTATATTGAAACTTCTAATAAACTGTTTCTTAATTATTTCAAAACGTTAGTTCCATTGAACATAACATTTAACCCGTATGGGTAGACCGTACCACATTTAATCATCATGTCACTTTCGCATAACAATCTATCTTTTTTGTTAGGGTATATATATATATATATATATATATATATATATAACTGAAGTGTACTACAAGGTTCGTACTGTAGGACGTAGTAAGTATAGAATTTTTATCGTTCAGTAACAGGGACAGACAATCGAATTTGAGTACAGAAGAAAGTGAACTATAATAGAATTATTGAAGCCTATGCACAATAATTGCTGGAAGTGCGTTTTCATCTGTGGTATATGTTTTTAAATTTCATTATATTTTACATATTATTTGGTGTATAGATTTTCTATAGATCATATACAGGGCTGCGGTCCATTCATTGGCGGAAATTGCTGAATAGAAAATTTCAACTGTCCTATGCGTTTAACTGAACTAACTTTTAGCATACTATGTAGTATATACACATATCTGTAGATCATATACAAGGCTGCACAAAAAAATCGTATATTTGCCCGACTATTGATTGCAATAGCAGAAATTTTGTTTTCAAATGCATTATGCGTGTTCCAAATTGTTTATTTAGACATTATATTTAATCTTAGTAAACTGTGAAGGTTTGTTAAAATATTCTAAATGTGTTGGAAAGTTTTTCATATATGCCGTACGCATGATTTTTCGTTCTTGATTTTGTCATCGACATTTCAAAGCAAAGAATATTTTTACTGGTGCAGGCGATAATTAAACTCTCTTACAAATTCCATTTATGCGTTACTTTATTCATTTATATTTAAATCATAGGAAAAGTATACAAAATATACAAAAATGTGGAATCACCCCCTTTATTTCTCTGCATCAAACAATAAAAAAATTTAAATGTCAAAACACAGGTATAAGATGTAATGAACTGTTAACGTTTAATTATTCAGAAGTCTTAAAGTTTAATGACAGTGCGAGGTGAACAATTTAAATATCTACATAAGGCATTATTAAAACAGTTTTTTTCCTCTTTAATATGATATCATTACATTATAAAATTAAATATTGTAAATCCCATAACTTTTGTTACCCCAAATCTGCTACATAATTTATTTGCAAATTGAAAATGATAGAAAATATATTCAACAATTATTGCAACATTTACAAATATACTCAAAACTCATTTCTAGTGAGAAAACCTAATAATTAAACTATTAACACACATTTAAAAGAAGATAAATTATCATAGCTGCCAACTCTTCCGCTTTATCGAACCACAAAAATTTAATAGAGTTTTTTGCCTTATTTAATCGGCAGATTACGGTGATTTAAAAAGATAAAATTTACCATAAAATTTTTGTGGTACAAAAAAGCGTAAGATGTTGGCAGCTATGCATTATTATAAAAAAAGTCGTTTACCTTATAATATTTATTGTAAAAATATGCTCCATAATCTTTGTTATCTCCTCCAAATCTATACATGGAATGCATATCATTTCTATGGAATTTTCACACCAAAGCTTGTGCAGTTATTTATTCATATTATTGAAGAATTTTGAAGTACAGAATATGGATGTACTCAAATACGGTATGAGTAACACATTTTAACAGGTGGGGCAATAACTGTAATTAAATATTTATTTTAACTTACACTACGTGGAATGACAGCACACCTGCATATCAAACTTTTTAGATTGACATTTTAATACGTGAAAAAGCCTTATGAATGCATTGAGAAATGGAAGAGTAAGAAATAAATAAAACTTCACGACACGTGTTTAAGATGTCATCGGTAAGATGAAATAATTTGCAGTTTTTTTTCAGTTTTATATTAATAAAAAAGAACTATTGCCTCGGAAAATTTTTATAACTACAGTAGAATCTCGTTACAATGATTGTCAGTTTAAGGGTATCCGGGCCACAAAAATCTTCAAATTTTCTAAAAATATTTTATTGCATTGAAAATTTCTCTGGTTTTATCTGCATAAAATGACGTTTAAATCATTTTTCTATTATAACTGGAACAGGAAATATTATTTTTTCGTTTTGGTTTGTTTTGAAAATCTAGCTTTAAATCAATGGTTGTCATAGAAACGACTTCTTGTAAGAATGCGTTTTTCTTCATGATGGGATTTTTCACGATTTCTCGTATTTAAATTGTTATAAGTCAATAATCATTAAAGATTAAGAGTTCATACTTGGAAAATGTCTTTTTCAATTTTTTTACTTTAGTTTTGATTCAGCAAATTTGAAAAAAAAATTTACTTTTGAAAATATGATTTTTTTTTTTTTTAAAGTTATATCACTTTTTTCTTAAATTTTTACATTAAATAGTTTTTATTTTTATTTAAATTAATACTTTTAGAAATGCTGAATCAAAATTAAAACTTATATATTTTTGTTTATTTCAATGAGAAAAAAATTTGAAATTCTACAAATAATATTTCGAGTTATAAGAATTTTAAATTACCCCACTTTTTCCATAAATTTAAATTTAAATTTTAAAAAAAATCTGAGAAGTTTTATCATATGATTTTGTTTAAAAATAATATGGTTAACCTTCACAAAAAATTAAAAAAAAATATGTCAATAAATAAAAATTATTTCATAATGTGTCTCTGACCCTCTTAAGGTATTCGCACACCTTCGGAAGTGACTTTTTGAAATTTTAGAAATTTTCTCTTGTTATCCATTTTTTATAATGACATTTACTTTAAAACTTTGAAAAGAATATAAAAATTTTAGCAATTACCCAGAAATATTTTTTTTAAAGAGAAAAATAGTCAAAATTATGTCAAAAATTGACATTTCCACAAAACGGGATAACTCAAAAATGAAACATTTTGTACATGACATTGACATTTTGTATTGACATTTTGTAAATTACATAATAAGCAGAATAACTTTCTCTAGGACTTACATTACCCACATTATAATCGCATATCTATCTCATGTGATATGGCAGTTAAAGTACTAATGCAATGAAAAGTTAGCAAAATTTGTCTCAAGTTTGTTATTTATAGCAGTGTAAATATAAAACTGTTTAATATATTATTATGAGTGTAGTCTATTCCCTCGAAAGACATTTGTAAAAGAAGTACAGAAAATTTCGTTGCATTTTATGCATAATTTTTTGTTTTAAGGTGTTTTGCGTACAGTAAAAATCTGAAAAACTTCATTTTGTGAAAAAGCTAAAAATAACTTTTAAACACAATTCAAAAGCTGTAAGAGCTGTAACATTAAACGTCTGTAACTCGGGATCTTTTAGATACAAACAAAATTTAAGAAGATTTCGATACATAAATGATTCAATTTTAATATTATTGCAAAAGTAAAAAATCGATACTTTGATCGAAAATTACGTTTTAATGGTGTTCGGATACCTTACAAAATTTTTTAATCGAACGAATATATCTTGGATTGTAAAAAAAAGAATCTTGTTATCCTATTTCATTATAAATATATTAACTTTAATGAATTTCTCAATATAGCGAATTTAATCAGTGCTCCCCAGAGATTCGTTGTAACGAGATTTTACTTTGCATGGTTTCCAAATGAAAGCATCCCATTTATAAAACAAACACAACGTAAACAAGAAAGAGAAATCATGCGTCAAGCATAGATTATAAACAACATTTAGAATACTGTAACAAACTTCACTGTAAGATGATTAAAGAATAACTTCATTGAAATATAATTCATAAATTGAAACATGATATACATGTAAACAATTTGGAAAGCGTATCATACACGTTTCAAAACTCGATTTTCGGAATTATCATCAACAGTCGGAAAGATATCCGACAATTCTTTTGTGCAACCAATTATAGCTTATCCTTAAGAAATATGACACATCTCACAATAATTCGTTTTGCATTTTATTCCACTAAAAGGTTTGTCATAGATGCGTCTTGCTGCAGAAGAAATTTCATGTGTAATTGTACAGAAAATCGATTTATTTCGATATACAGTCGATTCTCTGTTTAACGTCGCTCTACTTAACGATGATCTCCATTTAAGGACTATTTTTTGCGGTCCCGGCTCCTTTAAGTAAATAAATCTCTATTTAAAAACGAAATTGTTTCGATTTAACGACGATTTTCATGTAGATTTTTTTCCCCGATCCCTTTAAACATTTTAAACGAGGGAAGTTCCTCTTATAGACAAACAAGTTTTCTTGCAATTCAGATGAGTACAGATAAAGGAGAAAGAAGTAATGAACTTTAACCATGTGACGAAGACGTTTTAACAACCGACTTCTGAAGTTTATGAAGACATCGCAAATAGAAATGCAACTTCAGATGCAGAAGATGGTGATGAAGCTGATGATACAGAAAGTGAGACACCACCTACTTCTTACTCAGATGCGAATTCTGCCCTGGATATTCTTCGCCAGTACATTTTCATCAAATATGGTACAGGACTCATTCAACCTTCTTGAAAAACTTGAAGCAAGGGTACATAAAACTAGATCACCATTGAAACAATCTACACTTTTTGATTTTTTAAAACATAATTTTTTTAATTAAATGCATTATAAATATGTTTATTGTATTTTAAGTAACATTGTATGCTGTAATGTTGTTTTTGTATGCAGTATAATTAATGCAATTTGTATTTGTGTAATAAAAATATGTAGTATATCTGTATCAATAAAAACAAAAGAAAGAAAGAAAACATAAAATAAATTTAAATAAATAAATAAAACATTTCTAAACAGTCCAATATATTGAGAAATGTATTTATAGTCCTAAGCCTGTAAACTGTGAAGGTAAATGTTTTTCAAATATTATTTTTCCACAAATTTGGTTTAAGGACGATTTTTCGAGGTTTCTTGAAAGTCGTTAAACAGAGAGCCAACTGTATGTCCATTCGTGACCATTGAATGCAGTGGATTGTGTGGTGAGGTAAAATGACTCAACCCTGTACACGTTTTTATTTCTGCGTGCGGAGCTATGTTCTATAAGTTCACATTACAGTTAAAATCATGCAGATTTTCTTTTTTACCTCTCCTGTGAAATTTAATTTTGTCAAGATGTGTCATTTTCTTGCGAGTGAGCGATATGATCTTTAGATTTGTATATATACGACATAGTATACTAAAATTTAATTAAGTTAGGAAACGCAGAGCACAGTTAAAAAATTTCCCTTCAGAAATTTCCATCAGTAAACGCAAACGTACTTGAGATCGCACTTTCAAACTTAAAAATTCAGTTTCAGCAATGATTGTTCGCATACAAAATTGTAACCCAAAACTCTGTAACTGAGTGTCCTGTAAATGTAATGAGCCTGTAAATGTAATATCCCTGTAAATGAGAGTTAAATTCTATGCACGCCATATTCTACAGTAAGAGACTTATAGTGCACCTCAGTGATATATATCGATTTAATATCTTTAATATAAAGCAACACTATCAAAATATTCTAGCAAGCGATTTTCCCCAATAGACCGTAAGGTAACTGATTTCTTTTTGTGTGTCTGTTCCTGTAAAAGTAGCATAAATGCTACATACTTCATTTTAATAATAAACATTCCATAGTAAATCACAATAACGTATATGAATCGCCTCGGCAATCCGAGTATATTTACGCGAGTTAGATCACGGATAGACGTCAGACAGACAAAAAAACTGAGTTCATATGCACTTTCCAAATTTGTTGGAAAGTGCTAAAAATACAAGAATAATAAAACAGAGTTATCATTGAAAATTCATTTTGGAAATGCTGCTTATATTACCACGTATAACCTTCGTTATCGTAACTAAAAGTTGGCCCCTTTATTTTTCTATACATATATTTTTTTTCACTAAAAACAAATACCAATCGCATTATTTAAAAAGTTTGAATGTAATTCATTAAAAGCTGATTTTTTGTTTGTATTTCATAGTTATTCTTAAGACAGCAAATTTTGCGATAAAACTATAGTCGGTTATTTGCGCGGATCCGAAAAAGTGATAATAAACGCTTAGCATTTTAAAAAATATGTTAGTTTATGATATTTCTTTATTTTTTTTTCTAAGGACATTTCTGTAATGTTGGCAACTAAATTACTCCATTTGTGTGGAGAAATGTCGAAATAAGTGAAACTTTTTAGAAATTTATTAATGTATTCTTTAAATAATCAATACAGCAAATTTCGCGAAAAAACTATTATCGGTTTTTTACACGGATCCGAGGATGTTAAAAGCTTAAAATTAAAAAAAAAAATAAGTTAGTTTCCCAAATCCTTTTTTTTTTTTTTTTTTTTTTTTTTTTTTTTTGTGACATTTTTGTGGTGATTTTCTCCCTTTTTGTGGCGAAAAAAGAGAGAATGCGAATTTGTTTAGAATTTTATTAACGTCACTATCTCTTTACGATTGGATATATATATATATTTTAATTAAAATAAATAGGAAAAATTATTTTCAAAGAAAATTCTAAGAAATAAAAAACATAACTTCGCATATTTGAAATTATAAATTCTGTCTTTCCTAAAATAGAAAAAATCGCCAGCCGGCAAATTCTCATCTAGAAATCTCCCATCGTAGTTTATTATTATTCAAAAGACATTAAAAAAATTAAGCTGTCTGTGTTTATCTATGGCATTTATTATTATTGCTCTACATTTAAACCGAATAAATTTTAAAAGTAACATTGATTTTTAACTAATTAATTCTTAAAAATGACAATTAAAACTTTTCACAAGGCCACTAAAAGAACGTAAAGGCAAAATTAAGAAAAATAAAATTCCTGCAAATTAAAGTATGAATTATGTATGAAGCTACAATCGACTTAGACTTCTCATTCATTGCTTAGGGATGAACATCAATTGCTTAGGGATGATTTTTAGTTGAATTATGCATTTTCAAACAGAATTTCTTTCAGTAAATAAATAAATAGAAATGCTTAATTCATCTTTAAAAAGTTAAACTTAAACTTACACTATGTGCAAAACTACTTAAAACATGATACAATATTAAAAAGATGTTAAATTATTTTAATACCTTAGTACTTTCAACTATAAAAAACATAGTCTTCGTCAGAGAAATATAAGAAATACAATTGTTATTGACGTCTAATTTTCAAAATTCACGTAGATGTTGACGAAAGGAGTGAAAGTGGAAGTTAATTTTTAGATCCGGAAAACATTGGGAAAATAAAACATGGATACAGACAAACTGGCTCAGTTTGCTTAAATAATCATAAAACAAGTAATATTCCACTTCCCTATATCTATGTTTTATTTTCCCAATGTTTTCCGGATCTAAAAATTAACTTCCACTTTCACTCCTCTCGTCACCATCTATGTGAATTTCGAAAATTAGGCGTCAATAACAATTGTATTTCTTATAGTTCTCTGACGAAGACTATGTTGTTTATAGTTGAAAGTACTAAGGTATTAAAATAATTTAACATCTTTTTAATATTGTCACACCTTTTAAGTAGTTTTGCACATAGTGTAAGTTTAAGTTTAAAAATTTCTTTCATTTTATAAAACCTTGAAGTTCAGTTATAGTATTCTAGAAGCGTTTAAAAGTATAGCATAATATAAGCTTGTGGCATGAGTTCTCTTTCTTGTTATAATTTAATCTTTGAACCTATATTTAGGTACAGGTGAATGATGGTTGGGTTGGCACCTTTCCTAAGCTATTGCAGCCCCACCAGTGGCGGAGAGGTTCTGCTCTCGAAGCTGGTAGACGGGAGGTGCTGGGTTCGATCCCAATCGCGCCCGTCGGCCTAATCGTTCGGAGTTTTCGTGGTTTTCTTCGAGCCGTGGATCTTCCATGCGTTAATACGGATTAGGTTCCCTTAGAAAGACCCCCACGGAGGGCACTCCCCCCGGGCCCATATCCCTCGTGTAGATAATTGGCCGTCAAAAATCAACCCAAACCCAACCCAACCCTAAGCTATTGCATGAATGCATAATATGCGAATAATAACATACATTTTGATCAACAAATATAACTTTAAAAGAAAAAGAAATGATTACAAAGATATTAATAACTACCTTTAAAAATTTATTCTGTAAATATTCCTTAATCAACATTTATTTTTTTTTCTAAACCTATGCAATTTTTCTCTTAAATCTTCTCAAGAACAAAACATTTACTATCATATTATGGTAATACATAGAATTATATCTAATGAAAGTAAACAATAAGGTATCAGGAATATTTCAAAACCAGCAAAATGCTAAACGTAAATAAACATTTATTATAAGAGAAGTTTAAAAATAATAACATATATAAAAATATCCCACAGACTTAACATTTCAACAACGTTCAATAATAGTATACTTCCTGTATGAAAACATATTATTTCAAGAGCAAGCACAACATTAAAAATATAAGGCTTGTTACCTTTAAATATTCATTGCGGAAATATTCTCTATATCTCCCATCAAAATCGTCTTCGGCAAATGCCATTTTTACGTACGCACTTTTTACTACATCAATGTTAATTTTTTTATATTTAGCCATTCATTTTATTCAAGTATTCCGAATTATACTATCTCAAAGTACATGATAAGGTATCAGGAACAATTCTAAACAACTAGAATAATAACCATAAATAAATGTTTAATGTAAAGCTAACTTCATAACAGTGCCAGCGCACCTGGATATAAAAGTATTTATTTCACCAATTTAATGCGACAAAAGCCATATGAATGCACAGACGGGACTTAGAAGGGATAAAAATAAAATTTCTAGACACATGTTTTAAGATGTTGTCGTTAATTGGAATAAGTCTCAATTAAATTTACCGTTGTCGATTTACTTCTGTACTTCAATGGTAATTGTTATATAAAAATGTCTAATCTAAAAAGAACAAATATTGCTGAAACATTTGTTGGTTCCATATTTAAATTTTGAAAATATAATTTTGAGCAAGAAATACAACATGAAATCGTTAAAAAAGTATAATTAAAAAATCATTAGGGAAATATTCCTTCATAATTATTGCTTTCTACACCATAGCAATTGATTTTTAGGTGCGTTCGTAATTGTATAAATACGTACCGTCTGGTCTCACCGTCTGTCTGTCCGAATGCCGGCATGTAACAGCGCAGAAACTACCCAAACGAATGGTTTTAAATTTAAGATATATATAATCTTTTCAGAATTTTGCTGAATAATTTCAAATTTTATGGAAATCGAATCCAAACTTAAAAAGATATCAATAAATGTGTTTTTCGGTCTATTAAATGCTATCGTACGTAACTAATTCAACGATATCCCATGATAGGTAATGACTCTAGGTTGCCATGGTGCCATCCTATTTAATATGGAGTCATATTATTTCCGTATTACTGATATAATCGTGACAAATTTTGTATTTATGCTTTTTTTGCATAAGACTGGAACAGCTATTGCACCGTGATCTGAATATTTATAAAACAAGTTATAATACGAAGTTACCTCATTTGTACGTACAATTTCCGACGTACAATTTCTTACATACAATTTCCGACGTACAATTTCTTACGTAAAATTTCCGAGTTGTTTAAGAAGTTTTTTCGCCAAAAACAATTAAGATTTATATTACTGAAGTACATGGAAGTACATGATATAAAATTACACAGAAGGGTTTGAAGAACAACTTCAAAATATATATAGTTCTCTAAATGTGCATATTTGTGTACGCTAACAATTCTAGAATATGTAGTATTACATCTTTCCTGTGCATTTTACGGTACTAAAAAGAAAAATTTTAAATATATATCAACATCTAATATATAAAAAAATTGCTTTCAATTTTAAGTCTATATGGACATTCGTATATCAAGTAAAATAACATTAGATTATGGTTTAAATTGCGTTTAATTTGAAAACGGATGTTTTGATTTGTTAACACAATGCAATATGTAAGGAGAAAGGGAAACAAAATTTACTTTGTTAATTCTGTTTAAAAGAGCGGTATAAAGTTTTCTTAAATATTTTTAAGTGTTATTTTTAACCCTTAATTAGAGCTCCCGTGAAATTCACGGGCCTTTTATTCGGATTGTTTGATTCCCACCAGTTTTATAAAATAGTGTAATTAGCTTTATTATGGTATCATTTTACCTGCCATTAAATAAGGTAAATGTTTTTTTTTTTTTTTTTTTTTTTTTTTTTTTTTTTTTTTTTTTCTTTTTTAAGTGGTGCCAATAAGTAATTTGAATTTTTAAACGAACTGAAGGCGAACGTTAAGGGGTTAAGAAAATCAGGGTTTCAACGCTTCAGGAAATTTTTCGGCACCTGTTCTTTGTTACAGATTAAATAAGATCGCATTAAATAAGGCGAAATTTCGTGTATTTAATCTAGATGTAGTTTTCTAATTAAAAAAAAAAAAATCTGATATTTTGACTGGAAAATTCCCTGAAGCGTAGCAATCCCGAAAATGTTAAACTTTCATGAAGTAGGGATTTCAAATTTTATAGGTATTTTTTTAATACTTAAAATTTAAGGAGACTATTTTTTAAAAACGCACATAGTCGGCATCTAACGTCTACTTTCTGATGCTGGAAATCGTATTTTAATAATTATATTACATTATGAGTAATCGCGCTTTTAACTTTTTTCATAGTTTCACATAGGATTTCGCGATCGAGGAGATCCTTTAATTGCGTGCACTAGTAACGAGGAGAAACTCGAATGCTAATGTTAATCTTACGCGAGGAGTGTTTAATGATATCGAGCTTGTATTTTAATACTTAAAATAATTTTTTTTGCATGAGGTACCTCAGGTCTATATTGCTTATTGTGCATCTGTACTTTTTCGATTTTGTTCATAGTTCTTTTTTATGTGAGGATATTTTCATTTTCAGAAACCAGTTCTAACCGGTTCTAAAAGTGAAACTATCCTCATATAAAAAAAAAATCTGTAACCAAAGTCGACAAGAGCAAATAAATGTAATTGACCTTAGACCATATTAAAATAAAAAACATTTAAAAATATTAAATTGCGGGCGAGAATCTGTAAACAATCCTCTCTTAGGATTAACATTAGCTTGAGCGTTTCTTTCGGTGACTAGTGTAGACCCTTAAGAAGCTATTTCACACACCTGAAACACCAAACCTGTCTACTGTAAAGATAGATGTTGATGCAATTGAATAGCAAGCAAAATTATTGCTTTCAAATTAAAGCCTCAAAAAGCTTCTGAAATCTGGAAAATATAGCCTCATTCTTTTTATTGATTTATTTCTAGTTATACGTATATGTTTCAACTATATGAAAAAGTAATAGTGCAAACATTTTTTTTAGGTGCGTTCGTAATTACATAAATACGTATCACCTATTGTCGATGTCTGGTCCGTCCGTCTGTCTGTCTGTCCATCTGTTCGCTTATTACAGCGCAAAAATACCCAACCGCATGTTTTGAAATTTAATATATATAATCGTTGCAGAATTTTGTCGAATCTTTTCAAATTTTATGAAAATCGAATCAAAAATTAAAAATATTTTAATACGTTTTCTTCATTATATTAAATCCTATCGTACGTAATTTATTCAATGATATCCAATGATAGGTAATAATTCTAAGCTATCATGGTGATGACTTCATATTTTAAAATGGAGTTACATTATTTCCGTATTACTAAATCTACCCTATATATACAAAATCCTAATGAATCGAATTGAAACGAATTTATGTAACGATTCTATGAAACGACTGATTAAACAACTGATTACGTTTCACGGCTATTTCTCCTAAAATATGGAATACTTTGCGATGAAATTAACACCAAAAATCCGTATTAATCCACAGATCTCAAATCTGGTATTAGAATTTTAAAATTCGAATTAGTTTTCGAAATATTAATTTTTTTCTAATTTTAAATACTTTTTTTCTAATGATGGCAACTCAAATTTTAATCATAACATATATTTTTTTTTTCATATTTCAGAAAAGGTTACTTTAAATTAATTTGGCGACGAGTTTGGCTTCCCTTAAATGTATGCTAAGAAATGCATCATGTTACTTTTATTCAGAATTCAATTTGTATTTCATTATCATTTTATTTAATACAAAACTTTCATTTAAAATTGAAACCTTTAAAATAAATGGCTTTTACTTCATTCTTTTTTTAAATGAAACGAAAAGAAAAATATTAGATACAAATGTCATATACTCAACAGGGTACCTAATTGGCGCCAAAATTGTTGCTTATTTATGAATAAATGTTTATTTGAATTTATTTTCTTTTTATTTACAAAAAATGTTATAAATTGTTTTGTTCTATAGTTATTAATTAATTTTTTTATTTATTGTTATTTCATTTTAAAAATAACAGAAAATAATTTAAAAATATATATGTAACAGGTATTTGAAAACGAGGTTTTCGCCAAATTGCCCCCCCCCCCCCCCCAAAAAATCACGCCAAACCGTATGTGACAATGCAACAAATCATGAGATTTAATTTCCACTTCAAAGCAACGTTTTAGTGTTATTACTTCTTCCGTCGACCAATGTCGCCAAATTATACAAATTGACATATTTTTTATTTTAAATAACAAAAGAACAAATAAATTAGTATAACATTAATAAAAATACAAGTAAAAGGTCGAAAAAAAAATCACTTGATGGCGTGAACATGTGTAACTTCCTTAAAGTCAATTGAATGTGACATTTACGAGCAACCATTATTGGCATTTAATCTTATAGTTTGGCGACAGATTTTTGGTCGATGGGATAACCAATTAACACCGTTTTAATTTACCACTCGAAAAATAAAAAAATACTAACTGGCGAGTTAAAAAAAAACTATTGGCGAGATTTTCATCCAGCTAACATAAAAGTACCAGTTTGTGATCATGGCAACTTTTATGTAGTTTTATTCGAAAAAATAATTTTGATTCTTTAATCAAAATGGAAACATTTCTTATGAAAAGCGAATGAATCAGTCCGTTGTTTATGGCAGTTACATGACTTGGAGTATTATAATATAAACGAAATAATGGGGATAGAATAATATTCGGCGACTTATCACACCTGTGGCTGGCTCACATTAAAGTACCAAAATGGCCGCTTGGAATATAAAAAGCGAAGGGATCCACCTGGAGCTGTTGATGATAGTCACTTGACTTAGGCTATTATTATAGAGATTGTTTTCAATTTTAAAAACAGTGCAAAGAATAATATTTCCTAACGATTAAAAATTTATTTTCGCGTGACTGTTAAAAACAGAAAAAAAAACTTTAAAATTACTATTAAATGAGTACGTGTTAAAGGCAGGAAAATATTGAAAATTATGTCCGGAAAATTGTATTTACACGTGAATATTAAAAGGGAAAGGAAACTTTAAAATAATAAATACATTAATATGCGTTTAACCCTTTTACGTACAAGGCACTTCTATTCGTAAAATCTTGAAATCAGTGAATGGCACCAGAATTTACAACTAAATTTCGAAATACAAAAATGCTTTTGTTCACTTACTTGATAAAAGGAAAATTTTATCCCAATATTCTGATGCTAATGTGGCATTTAAGAATTAAAATTAAGTGGTCCAAAAATGAACCACCGCCCTTGAAGGGGTTAAAGCAGCAAATTTTAATAATTGTATTATGTCAATCATTTTATAACGCTGTTAAGAAATACCGAGAGACTACTTTGTTTAGTTAATTCATTTTATTTTAGCTTCTTTTCAAATGTTTAACTGATCTTCTTTAACCAAACACGAAAACAACCATTGGATGTCTTAACAACAACTGATTCTACCTTAAATTTTTGCAATCAAAGGGAATTGAATGGAAACCCGTTTATAGGGAGATCGCTACAGGTTTTTTCAGTATAATTCAATCTTCTCTAATCTTTTTAAAACCGATCAGATTAGCGTGCTTTTAGATTCCACAGTGTCTGAACGGGGGTTGGCGTGCGTAGCTTGCAGGGGGCAGAGCCCCCCTAGTTTAATATATAAAATCGTAATGCATTTTGTATTGATGCATTTTTGCAAAAGACTACAACGGCTATCGCACGATTATCAGAATATTTATAAAACTAGTTATTGTGCGAACGCATCTCATTTGGCACGTTTGACGTACAGATTCCGACTTGATATTTATTACTGACACCGTATTCTCATAAGGCCATAATTTCAATCTAGTAAGTAAAAAGAAAACAAATGCCGTTTATAGAAACTTCTTATTGCTATTTATAGAGTGATTAAAGATGATTATGGCGATATTTATTTATTTTGGCTTAACTAGGTGACAGAATAAAATGGTAATACATTTAAAATAACTTTTCAAATATATAAACACAGTTTGAACTTTTACACATTTTTTATTCATTGTATTGAGCGTATACTGCAATAATGGTTACGCGATAAACAAAAATAAATATCCTTTTTATAAATGCTTCCAATGATATAAACAAGATAACATGTCATAATAAATATAGGAGTGATACTAAGATGATACCAATTTTACTATCTAAAGATAAGCCATAATTTCACAGTATAGACTTTAAAACATATTTCATACTAAGCAAAACAGTGAGATAATGAGTTAATTTAATTTAATAAAACCCTTTCCGTTATTTATTATTTATTCATTTACCATATTTACTCGCGTATTTCTCGCAATTTTCTTCCCATTTCTTTGGTTCAAAAAGTACAGGATGTGAAAAAAGCGAGGCTTTTCATGGTATATTCACTTTTCTCGAAGGTCAACTTACGAGGTTCACACATAAAATAAATTTACCACGACCCGTAAAAAGAAAAAAAAACATAATTTCTTGGAAAGATTTTCTGCAAAAGATACAGCAATATTTCTCAACATCAGAACCACTGGAATTGTAACACTTGTCATAGCGTGGGATAAGTTTTTGTAGTCCATTATCATCATAGTCTGCCACCTGGGAATGAAGCTAGCTTGTTATAGTTGTGAACTCACGCCTCATCATCCGTAACAATTCTGTTGAAGCACTCGTTGCCCTCATCGTGATATCGCTGTAGAAAAGTCAATGCTGCTCCCATGCGTTTCGTTTTGTGTTCGTGCGTAGGATTTTTCGGCACTCACCTGGCGCACAATTTGCGGAACAACTGGTGTTTAGTGAGCATTTTATGCATCGCAGATCTTTTCCGCACTTTTCTGCTGCGATATCACGATGAGGGCAACGAGTGCCTAAACAGGGTCATTGCTGGTGATGAGACGTGTGTTGGCAAACGTGACAAGCTGTCTCCATTTTCAGGTGGCAGAATTTTATTACGGACTATAAAAATGTATCACACGTTATGATAATTGTTACAATTCTGGTAATTCTTATGTTAAGAAGTAGGTGAAACATTGATGTATCTTTTGCAATAAATGTTTCCCATTAATTATGTTTGTTTCTTTTTACGGGCGTGGGAAAAGTTTTTTCTGAATGACCCTCGTAGAACGAAAACAGAAATGCTTAGAGAATATTTCTGTGGACGAAAACAGTATTTTCATTCCCTCTGAATCCCCCTCCAACTACGGGATTACTTTTCACCCTTGCAAATCTATAAATATAAAATCCTTGGTTAAATTGTTGTTTTTCTACAATGTTATGGATCAAAACAAATAAACAATCGTCTATCGTAGAACTGATGATACCGCATTATCAACTTTAATAAGTTTGCACCACATTCAAACTAAAGCCGATGGGAAAAAATGGAAAACTTGTTTCTAAAATCGAAATTTTAATGTTGGTATATGAAATTCTTGAGAGAACATGCCAGTTAGGCAAGTATGAACTATCATTAATTATTTCGAAATGTTTCATATTCTTCATGCAGAAATTAAGCAAAACATAACTTTTATAACCTATAGCTATATATATATATATTTCTTGAATAAATAAAAAATGCAAATATACAATAAATTTTGAAAGAAGGTGTTTAGCAACAATATTTAAAATATTTAACTATAAAACCCCCAAAACTGTCAAATTTAATCTACACAGGTAAAAAAACACAGGTAAACAACTGTCTGTTCTTCGCCAGTGGGTGGACAGACAGACCTAACTCCACCCCCACTGTTAAAAACTTGCAGGTTTCTAAACACACGTCTATCCTGCATTCAAAACAACAGAAAAAAAATTAAACTGTTGTGTATTTGTTTTGAATGCAGAATAGACGTGTGTTTAGAATCCTGCAAGTTTTTAAGAGTGGGGGTGGAGTGTCTGTCTGTCAACCCACTGACGAAGAACAGACAGTTATTTACCTGTGTTTTTTTCTTTTTTACCTGTACATATTAAATTTGACAGTTTTGGGGTTTTATAGTTAAATGTTATAAATATTGTTGATATACAACTTTTTTTCCAAATTTATCGTGTATCTGTATTTTTTATTTATTGATGAAATACATTTTGTTGCATTTAATATGAGCTGCTTTTGCGCCAGTTAAGCAATAATTTTCATTAATTATATTTAATATATATATATATATATATATATATATATATAAATTTCGGTGTAAAGTTACTGTTTTAGTTTAAAGTACATACATATTCTTTCATAAGTAGGCTTTGCGAAAAGCACACGGGGACGAAAATTATAGGAGAAAACACTGTAATAGTTCCGAATGGCCTGTAACACTAAAGAGTGAATTCATATATTACATTTCATAAAAATTATTTTGTTATTGGTTTACTAGCATATAATGCAAAATCACGAAAGATGGAAATTGTTTTGTTTGCCTATGATTGTTGTCTCTAAGAATTTAGTTACACTTTCATAATTCCCTTGGTTATCTTTTCTTAGGTGCCTTAGCAATTATATAAGTACGTAGCACCTATAGTCGTCGCTTGGTCCGTCCATCTGTCCGCATACAACTCAAAAACTATTTAACCGGATGGTTTGAAATTTAATATATATAATCGTTGTAGAATTTACTCAAGTAATTTCAAATGTAATGAAAATCGAACAAAATCTTAAAACGAAATTAATAAAGATTTTCTTTATCCTATTAAATCCTATCATACGTAATTAGTTCAATGATATCCTATGATAGGTAATGATTATAGGTTGACATGGAGATTATTCTATAAAATCTTAACATATGCAATTAATATCCCACGATATGTGATGATTCTAGGTTGCTATGGTTACTACGTCTTATTTAAGATGGAGTACTATTATTTCCGTATTACTGACTTTAATATACATAATAGTAATGAATTTCGTATTCATGCATTTTTGCATAAGAGTGCAACAGCTATTGCACCAAGATACGAATACTTATAAAAATAGTTATATAACGAAAACGCCTCATTTGCCACGTTTGACGTATAATTTCCGATTTGTTATTATAATGACAAAATACATAAAATTTTGAAAAAATGCTTCCCCTCCCCAAAAAATTCTGTCAGATACATTCTACATCAAACAAGTTGGAAATTGCACGTCAACCGCAGCAAATGAGGTGCGTTTGTACTATAACTAGCTTTAATAATGTTTCTTTCACTGCATATTGTAATGAATGTATATTTTAGTGAACTTCATATGTGCATATCCATTTCATTCTGTTCGCAGGGTTGTAACATCAAGTTATCAATACGTTATCAAGAACAACTGTGACCAGGCTGATACACATCGTAAATAATAGTTTATGGTAAAGTGTTTATTATGCAATTACAATAAAAACATATTTACCTATGTATATCTTTTATGGAAATAATCCCTATATTTTCCTGTCATCCGCATATGAAATAAAATTTTTGCTTCCAGCAAAACTGATATACATTTTTTTAAATGTTCACACTAACAAATAATTAAAGGGCTCACAACCGTAGTAGAGCAGCTCCATTTTGAAACAACAAGTTGGAAATTACACGTCAAACGTGGAAAACGAGGTGCGTTCGTACTATAACTAATTTTAGAAATATTTTTTGCACCGCATATTGTACTGAATGTATATTTTAGTGCATTTCATAAGTCCAAATTAATTTCATTCTGTTCGAATGGATGTAACATCATTAAAATGCACTTGAAATAATTTTTTACCATTGGCCTTAATGTAACGGAAAATTTTTGACTGTCCCTGTAATTAAACCATACATCCGATATTTATAAAATTTAAAATGACCCGAAAAAATTTTGCAACAATTATATATTTAAAATTTCAGATCATTCTGTTGGGTAGTTTTTCCTCTGTTATATGCAGACGGACAGACAGACAGACAGACAGACGGACCGAACGACGACTATAGGTGCTACGTATTTATATATTTATGAACACACCTAAAAAGGTTTTATAAGAAAATCTATTTTACACCAATCCAACAAACCTAGAAATAAACCAGAAACATTGTTGATATGTGTGTGTGGTTCGATAAAGATGGCTAATTGATTATTTTGTGAATGATGTCTATTAGCAATTTTCTTTTAGTAGAAATATTTACAACTAAAGTGGTCAACACGTTGCTGCAGTCAGTACATGCAAAGTATCTATGAAGATCACGATTTCATCATAATATTATAATTAAAGAAATATGCAAGCCATTGGATATGAACATATTTATTACTGTATTCAGCAGGTCTACCTGATTGCTTTTAAATATCTCTCTATTCTAAAAAAAAGTAACTACCGCTGTCACCGCCGCCGCCGGTTTTGAATTTTTTGTGACCGGAGGTCTTTCTTCGTTAATATTAAAAAAATTGTTGCATACAAAAATATGAAAATCGGTAGTATTATAGAGAAATGTTTGATAAACACGCTGATGCAGACAGTTTTCAAATCGAAGAATTATTTTAAGAGATATTTAATGCCAAAGTTGGACAAAATCGTTCCATTAAAAAAGTTTTATAGGAGCAAAAACTGTACATAGGAATTTAATCATTTTTAGATCATTTAATGCGTCAGAATTTCCCGGTGTGCAGATTGCAGTTAGTTTTTTAATTTGAATAATTTTTCGAGGTTTTATTTCTATTTTAAATTCAAATTTTCAGCATTTCGAGAGATATTTTTTACAAATTTTAGAAAATTGTATTAATTTAAACTGTTGCCAGTTGCATAAACAGCGCAAACAGTAATGTTTGCTTCAAATTAAAAATTTATTTTACACGTGACTATTATAAACAAAAAATATTAAAAGCAGGAACTCATTGAAAATTACGTCATAAAAACTATAGTTACACGTGAATTTTAAATGAGAAAGAATATTGTAAAATAATAAATTCAGCAACATGCGTTAGAAGTCCTAAATAGGAGAATTTACGTCATATTACACTTATTACGTAAAATGAACAAAAAATAATATTGCAAAACAGTTTTAATTTAAAAATTGCGCGAGACATTTACTTGACATTTTAAGATGATCATAATATTTCATTTCTAACAAAAGTATTTTGACGTGAATATTAAAAAGAGAAAGAAAAGTTTGGTGAGAATTACGTCTGATTATAATTGTCAGATTCAAATTATAATTCAATCTTCCGAAATCTTTTTAAAGGCGATCAAATTAGCGTGCTGTTAGAGTCTGCGGTATCTGTACGGGAGTTGACGAGCGTAGCTCGTAGGGGGCAGAGCTCCCTAGTAGTGTAAAACACACCTATGCATTCTGAAATGGATCTAGGGACACGAATTTCCATCACTGCGGCTACAATCAACGCAACAACCGGAACATTCGAAAATGTTTGGCAATCCATGTCGCATAGGTGTCATGCACATTCTTGTCAATGGGCGCAATTCCAAACAGCCCCTGTGATGCTTGTAAGTTATACATAGCACTATTTTCTGTGTAATAAAGCGTTTTACACTGCTTTCTGCATTATGGTTTTACTGTGTCTTTGGATCTCTTTATAATGTAAGGGTTACGTTTCCGCCTATGCTTTCCTGTGTAATTATGGTTCCTAACGATGATCGCTACCTCTCTTCCAAGTTTGTACACGAAGTTCTAGGACAGCCTGTGTAATACATATATATATGTGTGTGTGTGTATAAGAAGTTTAAAATAAATGTCTCTCTATTCTAAAAAAAAGTAACTACCGCTGTCACCGCCGCCGCCGGTTTTGAATTTTTTGTGACCGGATGTCTTTCTTCGTTAATATTAAGAAAAATAATGCATACAAAAATATGAAAATCGGTAGTATTATACAGAAATGTTTGATAAACACGCTGATGCAGACAGTTTTCAGATCGAAGAATTATTTTAAGAGATATTTAATGCTAAAGTTGGACAAAATCGTTCCACTAAAAAAGTTTTATAGGAGCAAAAACTGTTCATAGGAATTTAATCATTTTTAGATCATTTTATGCGTTAGAATTTGCCGGAGTGCAGATTGCATTAATTTTTTTATTTTGACTAATTTTTTGAGGTTTTATTTCTATTTTAAATTCTGATTTTCAGCATTTCTAGAGATATTTTTAGCAGATTTTAGAAAGTGATATTAATTTAAACTGTTGCCAACTGTATAAACACGGAAACAATAATGTTTGCTTAAAAAAAAAAAAAAAAAAAAAAAAAAAATTATACGTGTAAATAAATTAAAAATTTATTTACACGGACTATTATAAACAGAAAAAACATTTGGAATTAGAATTAAATAATTATGTACAAAAAGCAGGAACTTATTAAAAATTACGTCATAAAAACTATAATTACACGTGAATTTTAAGAGAGAAAGGAATTTGTAAAACAATAAATTTATTAACATGCCTTAGAAGTCTTAAATAGGAGAAATCACGTCATATTTACGTCACATTACAGTTATTACATGAAATGAACACAAAATAATATTGCAAAACGGTTTTAAATTTAGAAATTGCGCTAGACATTTATTTGATATTTTAAGAGGATACTTTTCAACTATTTTTGTTAGAAAAGCGCAAATAATATTTCATTTCTAACACAAGTATTTTCACGTGAATATTAAAAAGAGAAAGAATAGTTTGGTCAAAATTACGTCAGATTAAAAACGATTAATTTAAAATGTCTCATTTAAAAGAACTTTCTTTTCACTTTGTTAAAAAATACCAGGAGACAAAGACTCTGTTTACTTAATTCCTTTTATATTAGCTTATTTTGAAATGTTGTTACACGTGTCTACGTCATCAAGTTATTTTTATTTCGACGTTTTATTTGCATTTTTATTAATATTGTACTAATTTATTTGTTTTTTCGTTATTTAAAATAAAAATTATGTCAATTTGTATAATTTGGCGAGTGGTTTGGCGATTTATATAATTTGACGAAATTGGTCGACGGGATAATCAAGTAGTACCGCAACGGATTTGGCGTTAAATGAATAGAAATCAATAGAAATGAATAGAAATGAATAGAGAAATGAATAGAAATCCGTTTATAGAGAGATCGCCACTGTTTTTTAAATTATAATTCAATCTTTCGAAATCTTTTTAAAGCCGATCAAATTAGCGTGCATTTAGAGTCTACGGTGTCTGGACGGGGTTTGGCGAGCGTAGCTCGTAGGGGGGCGAGCCCCCTAGTTAATTTTAAAATGTCAAAGTTTTTTAATGTATAATTAAAAAGCGTTTCATCTGTGATAAAAGAATCACGAAAAATGTATCGAAAGAAAGAAGCAAAGCAATATAATTTATAATGGAATTATACTGTAGTTGAAAATAGCATACCAATTAATAGATAGATAAATAATTAGCAAATGTAAGAAGAAAAAAATGTTCCAGTTAGTTTGAACTTTGCTCACATTTGTCTTTTAAAATATTAATTTTCTTTTTCATTGAATTTTCAATTTTCTAATACTTTAAAGATTTTCACCATACTAATATACACATACTATCAAACATATGTCACTATCAAACATATATCACTATCAAACATATTTGAAAATTTCGACTAAATTTGTCATTCTGAATTGAGTGTAATGTGAAGTTAAAAAGTCTTCATATTAATATTGATTATCGTATCAATAAATTTATGTATTCCATCTTCTGTTTAACGTTTCTGACCATGGTTAAAAAAAAAAAAAAAAAAAAAAAAAAGATCCAATGCACGAAAATCTGCCACGTAAAAGTAAAAGGCCACGAAAGTGCAGTTATAAGAATTTATCTATTTAACACTTTATGTACTGACGGTACTTAAAAGTACCATTAACTTGCTACAAAATTCCTTTAATACGTCGATTTGTAGCAATACAGTTTAGAATGAGTTATAGATGTCTTACTTTATCTTGTCCGAAAAGCATTATTGGTTACAGAAAACAAAAATAGTTTTAAAAGGATTTATTTTGCCTTTGTATCGGGGGCGTTGGGGGGGGGGGGGGATCTTTCAATTCGGAAATATTTCTATATTTCTATTGTAAAAACATTATATTTGTACATTTCCTAATTCTACAAAATACTAAGAAAAATATTTAAAATAAAAGATTTGAGTGGGGTTATAAATATTGATCCCTATAAATTAAAAATTCAAATTCCTTCTAAATCCTTCAATCCTTCAAAAATCCTTCAAAAATTTATTAAATGATTATGTACATCTTCTAATGTAGTTTCAAAAATTCACGAAAAACGCTTTAGAAGATAAAATTTGATGAATTCATAATTCTGTACGTAAAGTGTTAAGTAAACAAAGGGATAAACCGGGACATCCGCGTTACAGAATGTAAGGAAAATCTCCTTTGTTATACCAATATATTTTTATTATATGGCAAACAAACACCTGCAAAAAGAGTTTTTGTTTGAAAATTATCAATTTTGCATTTAAATAAATTTCGAAATTTATTAAAAGCGATATTTTCGTAATAGTTAGTAGCCAAAGATCTCGTCAAAGATTTCGTTACTTACAGCAGTCCTTTTTATTCGGGTCATTTGAATTTTTTAAGCGCATAGTTCGTTTACACATCTGTTAAATTTATGTTTTATTTATATTATTTTAACTTCGTTATGGACAGGAAACGGATTCTGAATTATTTATATTAACTTAAGTGCAAAGGGATATATTTTTCACAGTCGTCTGCACACGATAAAAATCTCTCTATTCTAAAAAAAAGTAACTACCGCTGTCACCGCCGCCGCCGCCGCCGCCGGTTTTGAATTTTTTGTGACCGGAGGTCTTTCTTCGTTAATATTAAGAAAAATAATGCATACAGAAATATGAAAATCGGTAGTGTTATACAGAAATGTTTGATAAACACGCTGATGCAGACAGTTTTCAAATCGAAGAATTATTTTAAGAGATATTTAATGCTAAAGTTGGACAAAATCGTTCCACTAAAAAAGTTTTATAGTAGCAAAAACTATAGATCGGAATTTAATAATTTTTAGTTCATTTTATACGTTATAATTTCCCGGTATGCAGAATTGATTTACTTTTTTAATTTGACTCATTTTTCGAGGTTTTATATCTATTTTAAATTCAAATTTTCAGCATTTCGAGAGATATTTTTTACAGATTTTAGAAAGTGATATTAATTTAAACTGTTGCCAACTGTATGAACAGCGGAAACAATAATGTTTGCTTAAAAAATATATATATATATATTTATACGTGTAATAAATTAAAAATTTATTTACACGTGACTATTATAAACAGAAAAAAACATTTGGAATTAGAATTAAATAATTATGTACAAAAAGCAGGAACTTATTAAAAATTACGTCATAAAAACTATAATTACACGTGAATTTTAAGAGAGAAAGGAATTTGTAAAATAATAAATTTATTAACATGCGTTAGAAGTCTTAAATAGGAGAAATTACGTCAAATTTACGTCACATTACAGTTATTACATAAAATGAACACAAAATAATATTGCAAAACGGTTTAAATTTACAAATTGCGCTAGACATTTATTTGATATTTTGAGAGGATACTTTTCAACTATGTTTCTTACGAAAGCGCAAATAATATTTTATTTCTAACACAAGTATTTTCAGGTGAATATTAAAAAGAGAAAGAATAGTTTGGTCAAAATTACGTCAGATTAAAAACGATTAATTTAAAATGTCTCATTTAAAAGAACTTTCTTTTCGCTTTGTTAAAAAATACCGGGAGACAAAGATTCTGTTTACTTAATTCCTTTCATATTAGCTTATTTTGAAATGTTGTTACGCGTGTCTACGTCATCAAGTTATTTTTATTTCGACGTTTTATTTGTATTTTTATTAATGTTGTACTAATTTATTTGTTCTTTCGTTATTTAAAATAAAAATTATGTCAATTTGTACGATTTAGCGAGTGGTTTGGCGATTTATATAATTTGGCGAAATTAGTCGACGGGATAATCAAGTAGTACCGCAGCGGATTTGGCGTTCAAATTTCCCCAATCAAAGAGAAATGAATAGAAATCCGTTTATAGGGAGATCGCCACTGTTTTTTAAATTATAATTCAATCTTTCGAAATCTTTTTAAAGCCGATCACATTAGCGTGCATTTAGAAACTGCGGTGTCTGGACGGGGGTTGGCGAGCGTAGCTCGTAGGGGGCCGAGCCCCCTAGTAGATTAAAAAAAAAAATCTATGCTTGCAAAGTTTTTAAAACTTAAAAAATGAGTAAATTGCGATACATTTTTAAATAAATTGCAAGACAGTTTTGAATCAAATTGCATTTGTATGTAAATTTTTTTTCTCTATACGACGGTGTAAATATTGAATATGTGCTGCGTTTAGAAGTGTAAAAAAAAATGCTAAAAATGCGAAATTTAATGGTCTGATGTTGCCATAAATAAAATTAGCCCGCATTACGGAGAGACATGTTTTATAATATAGCACAAAATTGCCACTCGCCAATCGTCGAGTAACATTTAAAACGTGGCGATTAATTTTATTGTCCTCACTCGTGAAACGCGATGATTGAAAGATGTATCGACGCCAGGGAGGAGAGTGGGGAAATTTGTTCGGAATTTATGAAGTCCAGATCAGCGATACTCCCGAACGTAAGAAAACAAAGAAGCAGGGGTGATTCTATTCCGAATTTTCCGAAAATTAAAAAAAAATCGGACATATCGATTTCGTCAATCGTTCGCTGAAAAAAATCCTCAATTTTGTCAAAGAATTACGGGGAAAAACGCGATTTTCGTCAAAGAATCCCGTTGGAAAACGCTAATTTCGTCACATAAAAAAGGGAATTTTGTCAAAGAATCGCGGAAAAAACATAAAATTCTTCCAAGGACCGCAAAAAAGGGAAATTTTGTCAAAGGATCGCAAAGAAAACGCAATTTTTGTCATATGAACGCAGAAAAGATGCAAATTTCGTCAAAAGATCGCCGCAAAACGTAAATTTTGTCAAAAAACTTGAAAAAAAACCGCAAATTTCTTTAAAGAATGGCGAAAAAATGCAGATTTCGTCAAAAGATCGCGAATAAAACGCAGATTTCGTCAACGATTTACGGAAAGACACTTATGCTGTACCAGTTAGCTATAAATATCTTCTGTCCCTCTAGCTTAGTGGATTTGACCATACCCGTATTTCTGAAGAACTAAGCATACATTACTATTTTCATTGCTCGTTGTCTTTTCACCATTGTTGGTTTGAGATTATTTTCAAAAAACCATACTGTACTTTTTTTGACGTGTTGTTTATAATAAAAATAAATAGAACAAAATAATTTTCTCGTACAATTATATAGTTTTAAACTTTAAATTATAAAATTTTTGTTCTACAACAGATCTTTCTTTACGTTATTTCCTATAAATACACGCCTCCGCCATTTCTTCAGAAATATCACTCACTGCTGATTAGAATTGCAGCGAAATATGCTTATACTTCATTCAAAATATTATAAGAAGTAAAAAAATTATTCTATTGCCTTTCTCAAAGGGTAAAAATCGGGAAATACAGCATATACGTTATACAATAACCAAACATATGCCACCTGCGTACGTTGATTTCAATGGAACAGAAAGTATTAGCTAAATGATTGAAAATCAGATAAAATTTTAGGTAAAAAAGTCAATAAAATGTTCTTTTAAACGTTGAGAAACACATTTATGAGTTTAAAATTAGTGTAACAAGTTTTTCTAATGGAACTTTACAATAGTTATCTTTTAATTTACTGTACATAACAAATATTTATTTTTTATGATAGAAACATTAAAGATAATTCAGCAAAAATTTGTAATAAATAATAGAGAAAAAATGTAGTTACACGCATCGACAGAGCACCTGAGTATCAAGCTTATATTAAAAATTCTAAATAACTAAATGTATTACGTCCGACTTTAAAATTTTAAAATTAAAAAGACATTTAATAAACATAAAAAACATTAATATCACGTAATAAAGTCAATGAAAGTAGCTTTGTACATTCGCCTTATCAGAACAAATGTCAATCAGAAACAACAGCTTTTGTTTACACATTTTCATGCTAAAGAATATGCAATTTCAAATAATAACTCCTCTCGGTATGTAACAGTAGGAAAACATATTGCGGTAGAATTTCACATGCATCGTTTAAAAGAGATTTCTGTATTTTTGTAAACCAACCCTCTAAAACAGGGGTCGGGAAGTAATTTTAAGTGGGGTCCAAATACTTTTCAAAATTTTTACGGAGGTCGACAGAAAAAAAGCACATAAGTAATATAATTATTTATTACTTTTTAGTTGTTGTTTTTATGTACACATACATATAATATAAAATAGAAAAGTCAGGTATTCGTTCTGAAAAATTATTATATACACAGGCGTACGTTCCAGAAATTTTTACATACACATTGTAAAATAGTAAAGGCAGGGATTCGTTGAAAAATTAATGAGAAAAGTTAAACTTGCGGTCTTGAGCTAGTTTTTTATAGTTTGGTTTACGTGGTGAACAGTAAATACGATGAGTAGCTTCAATGTCGACGTTCGTTAAATTTGGACGATATTTGTTCTTTAAAAAATTATTTTGAAGGAAGTTTTTTTACATATATATGTGGAATCAAACATGATAGCCAGGTTAATAGCTTGTCTTTTGAAATTTTACTAGAATTCTGAGATACGTTTGCCCCCAAATTCTTCAGGAGATGCAGTTTTATACATTTGTAAGGTAGTACCTTCTAGCGAGTCAAATATCTCCATTTGAAGTAAAGATTTTTCAACACTGAACAATTTCTAGTTGGCGAGCATGGCTCTTAAACCTTCTAGTCGTTATTCGTACGATAAATACCAAACATATCATAATACAAAATTATTAAAATAATTAAATCCAACTGCAATAATTTTAAAAGTAGGTTTTTTTAGAAAGTTAGTTAAGGGGACATACGACACTCTACAATCTTTAAAAAATCGATTTTTTGTCTTATAATTCATTTCACAGCTGATGGATTTCTGAACAATTTGCCACAAATCGCATCAAAATATTCGTAAAATTGCGCTCGTTATAATAAAAACTTAAATTAGACCTGGTCTGTTTCAAGCGAATCATTTATGTTTAAATCGATTTTTCTCAAAATCGATACTTTTGTACTTGCGCGTACGATAAATCCAAATGTATTAAAGGTAATGATTCGAAACTTTATATTTATCTTTACTAGATCATTGTCTCCAAACTGAACAAAAATCTAAGAAAGTTTACAAAAATTATTGAATGTGTGAGTATTCGAGTGACAAAAATGATCAAAATTTTCATATTTTTATTTTGAAAATCAAAAAAATTTAGAAAGTTTTTGTTTATTCATTAGATTTTAGTCCATTTTATTTTGGTAATATTCTTACACTTACATTAAAGGTTTCAAAGTTCTAGGGGTATAGATATTTTTAAATCATGCGCGCAAGCTATACACATTATCATTAATTTTTAGAAAGCATACATTAAGGATTAATTATTATCAATTAATTATACAGCGTATCTAAATTATGTATTATATCGCATGGAGAAAATATTATAGTATTAACAACAACAAGAAAAAACTGAGATGATTAGTGAAAAAAAAAAAAAGGAGTGCATGGGGTCACTTTAAATATTTGTCTCCTAAATCAAATTTTTCATCTGTTTAAAGGGTCGTATGTCCCTTTAACAAGATTACAGAAATCTTCACTATAAGATGTATATGCGATGCCACCAGAATATGTATTCATACCGCTCCATATACACCGTGGTTATTCAATAATTTAAATGTCCTATTATTGAACATGAAAATGCGTATATTACAGTTTTGTTTTTGGATTGACATTTGCGAGCTTGAAACACCTTTTGTAATTGATTGTATTATGTGATATTAAAGTTAACGTTTTATTAAACCTTTTTAAATTAAATTTTAACAACTTAATAATTGAAAAACTTTAACAATTTAAGGGGACAAGGGACCTTAAAATATTTTTTTTTATTTTTTGTAAATTTCACCTTAAATATTATTCAAGGGTACATTATATGCATTATGGCATGCATTTATCACAAAAAAAAATTATTTTTGAGAAAAAAAAATGGAATTTTACGCGTCGCGTCATCTTAGAAATCTTCGAAATGCAGCCTGCGTCTTCCATATCAATGAAAAACCCCAATATTTTTTTTTAAATAAAAGTTTGGTTTATATATATAAACAAAATAGAGCATCGGATTTTATATATTTGAATTTAAAGGTAAAAAAAAATTTTTTTGCAAAGTTTTGAAATTTTTTCGAAAAATTTCATAATTTCAAAATTTTTGAACTTTTTCTTTATTTTTTGTAAATTTTATCTTAAATATTATTCAAAGGTACATTATATGCATTGTGGAATGCATTTATCACAAAACAAATTTATTTAAAATATTATTTTTGAGAAAAAAATGCAATTTTACGCATCTTCTTAAAAATCTTCGAAATGGCCCCTGCGCGTCTCATATCAATGAAAAACACCAATATTTTTTATAAAAGTTTGATTTATATATATAAATAAAATAGAGCACCGAATTTTATATATTTGAATTTAAAGGTTAAAAATAAAAATAAATTAAAAATTTTCCTTTTTTTTTATTTTTTGTAAATTTTATCTTGAATATTATACAAAGGTATATTATATGCATTATGGCATGCATTTAGCACAAAAAAAAAAAAAATTATTTTTTAGAAAAAAATGGAATTTTACGCGTCGTCTTAGAAATCTTCGAAATGCTCCCTGCGCATCCCATATCAATTAAAATCCCTAATATTTTTTATAAAAGTTTGCTTTATATATATAAATAAAATAAAGCATCAAATTTTATATATTTGAATTTAAAAATTAAAAAAAATTGTAAAATTGAAAATTTTTGAAATTTTTTCGAAAACATTTCAAAATTTTTAATTTTTTTTTTAACCTTTAAATTCAAATATTTAAAATTCGATGCTCTATTTTATTTATATATAAAAAACAATCTTTTATAAAAAAATATTGGGGATTTTCATTGATATGGAAGACGCAGGGGGCATTTCGAAGATTTCTACGACGACGTGTAAAATTCCATTTTTTAAAAAAATAACTTTTTTAATTTTTTTTGTGATAATTGCATGCCATAATGCATATAATGTACCCTTAAATAATATTAAGGTGAAATTTACAAAAAATAAAAAAAATATTTTTAAGGATTTTAAGGTCCCTTGTCCCCTTAATAGTTCGAAAATACAGTGCCGGGAAAGAATATCGAGAAAAATCTTTACTAGATTCGTGTGTTACGATGTTCACGGTAATTAAAATAATTTGAAATTTAAATTCATCTCTTTGCTACTGTAGTACTTATTTAGACATGAAATGGCTATAGATATACCATTTCAAAAACTTCCAGCGATTACCTCCTTTCTATATGAAAGCATACAATTTGAATAACAAACACAACATTACAAGGACAAGAAATATTAATAAAAATATATTTACCTTTGTAAATATTTTTGGAAACCTTTTTTTTCCCCTATATTTTCCTATATAATCGTCATCTGCATATGTAATAAAATCTTCGTCTTCAATAAGACCGCTATGAGTTCCTTTTAAATGTTCACACTAACAAACAATTAACCCTTCATATTATTGAAATACTTGGATGTACAGTCATGGAATAAAAAAAGTAAACACCCCCTACTAACTCCTCAAGAAATTATCGTAGACGAAAGTTACTGGAACCGAACGATTGGAAATAAAGTCTAGTTTTAAATGAGGTATACAGAATTTGCTTAGGAGGCCATCTATATATTAAAACAAATCCAAACTTTATTTTTTTCAATGACAATACTCAATTTAAACGAGATATTTCAAATCTTTGGTTCAAACTATGTGTTGGAATACAACGTCCATTTATCTTACCCTTTTCTTTCAGCGCATGCGCGTACAGTGACGTTTCTACAAATCCGCTCTGCGAGCGAGATTATTTAGTTCTGTTAAAAAACATGTCAGTGCTTAGTCGCACTTAAGCTATGTATATATTTTTGTCTTCGTGTTAGTGTTAATAAATGTTTATGTCGAGCTATTCTGCTAACTCTGTGTGCCCCCAAAACCAACAAAGGTTATGGGACCAGAGACGCTACTCACTGCGCTATAAATAGCAGAAATATTTTTTTTATTCGAACTTTCGAATTATAAAGTCTTAAGCCTAAACCGAAACTAAGAACTCTTCTACGTTCTGTCATTAACTGTTTTGATTTGTGGCTGCGAGATATTTTATTTAATCATGTCACATGTTACGACAATTGAAAAGCTCGGCAAAGATAACTTTGATAGCTGGAAACTTCAAATTGAAGCAGTATTAATAAAAAATGATCATTGGGATTATGTAACCGGCAAAGAAGAGAAACCGGCCGAAGGTAGCGCTGATGAAAAGAAATGGCTCCAGGCTGATCAAAAAGCTCGTGCTGATATAATTCTGGCCATAAATCCTAGTGAATTGTGCCACATCAAGTATTGTGCGACTTCAAATTCTGTATGGAATAAATTGAAAGACGTTTATGAATCAAGAGGCCCTGCAAAGAAAGCAACGCTGTTAAAACAGCTTCTGTTTCGAAAGATGAGTTTCAGTGAAACGATGTCTGAACATTTAAATATCTTTTTTGAGATTTTTAATAAATTAAAAGAAATGGAAATAGAAATTGCGGATGATTTGTTATCAATTCTTCTACTCTACAGTGTTCCTGGGAATTTCGAAAATTTTAGATGCGCTATAGAATCGAGAGATGAATTACCTAAACCCGATTCTTTGAAAATTAAGATGCTAGAAGAATGGGAAGCTAGAAAAGGAAAAACGACTCATGATTCACAAAATGCCTATTATATAGAAAACAAGAGAAATAATCAAGAACAGAAGAAAAATGAAAAATGGAAGACTAATACGAATAAAAATTTTCCTGCAGAGAGAAATTATCGTAATTTCAAGTGCAATTATTGCTCCAAAATCGGGCATAAAGCTAACGAATGTAGAAAGAAAATAGCTGACAGAAAGCTTGCATCTTTAAATAAAGGAAATCAAGGTTCAATGATTAGTTATGAAGAACCGGTTACTATGGCATTTAACGACGTATATCATGAATCTACTGCATGGTGTTTAGACAGTGGTTGTACATCTCATATGTGCAAAGATAAAAATTTATTTACAGAATTTCATCCTCGTGATAATTCTACAATACAGCTTGCGGTTGATAAAACAGCAAAAATCACAGGAATAGGAACAGTTCTTATTACAGTGCCTAACGGTAGTGGGACTACTAATCTCACACTTAAGAACGTTCTGTGTGTACCCGAGTTAAAATGTAATTTGATTTCAACGTCAAAAGCAACGGCTAATAATCGTTCTGTGCTTTTTAAAGAACGATATGCTAAAATAATTGAGCCTAATGGTTCTATACTAGTACAAGCTGTTCGTCAAGGTGATTTATATTATGTACATCCAATCCCCGAAAGAGCTGCAATGGCACAGGTAAGTGATTTTGTAAAATGGCATTTAAAGTTAGGACATTTAAATGAGTCTGATTTAAAGAAACTTAAATCTAATAATATGGTTAGAAATTTAAATTTTAATGATGATGAGTCTCTTAAAGATTGTAAAGTTTGTATTCAAGGTAAACAAACTGTCCGCCCTTTTCCTAAACAATCAAATTTTGAAAGTAATGATTTATTATTTCGGATCTATTCAGATTTATGTGGGCCCATGAGAGTCCCTTCCCATGGAGGATCGCGATATTTTGTTACTTTTATTGATGATAAATCACGTTATATTGAAGTTAGTTTTCTTAAAACCAAGGATGAGGTTAAGAATGCATTTGTTAAATACAAAGCAGCAGTCGAAAACCGATTAGGAAAGAAAATAAAATTTCTTTGTACAGATAATGGCTTAGAATATTGCGGCGAAGAATTTGATAAATATATCGAAGAATGCGGTATAAAACGAGAATTTTCTTCCCCTTTAACCCCTCAGCAAAATGGCACCCCTGAAAGATCGAATAGAACGTTAACTGAAATGGCAAGGTGTTTACTTTTACAAAGTAATCTTCCACAATCTTTTTGGGCCGAAGCTATAAATTGTGCTGCTTACATACGCAATCGCTGTCCGACACGACGTTTAAGCGAAAATAAAACTCCATATGAAGTATTCTTTGGCATCAAGCCAACTTTATCATACTTCAAAATATTTGGGCAAAAATGTTTCGTACTTAATAAAAGGCAAAATAAAGGAAAATTTGATCCTAGATCAGAAGAACATATCTTTGTAGGTTATTCTAATGAATCAAAAGCATATAGGCTTTGGAACAAGAAATCTAGAAAAATTGTTATAAGCCGTGATGTTCGATTTATCAACGAATTTGAAAATGATCCCTCCTGTAACACCGAAATAAAATTAATTTTTCCTTTCTCTCAAAATAATGAAAATACGAGCGCAAATACAATTACGCAACAATCAGAAATATTTTCAGTCATGAAAACGGAACCAGACAATTCTAGTGGCGACAGTGAAAGAGAAATTGATTCGCAATCTGATGAAATTTCCGACCCCCCTTCTTTCAGAACGCGCGGGAGGCCAAGAAAAATAAAAACAGGTAGAAAAGGGAGACCTCGAAAGGAATATCAAACAATTATTATTCCGAAAGAAGAAAAATCTCAAACTGCAGTAAATAATTCTTTTGACTCTTGTCCTGAATTATTTGAAGCTCTAAATAGTCCGTATAAAAACGAATGGATAAATGCGATGAATTTAGAATTTAATTCATTAATGCAAGAAAATGCATGGCAAATAGTAGATAGGCCAAAACATAAGAAAATTATAGGATCTAAGTGGGTTTTAAAAACAAAATATAAGCCAGATGGGTCAATCGAGAAATTTAAAGCGAGATTGGTGGCAAAAGGCTGTACACAAAAACCTGGTATCGATTTTGACGAAAATTTTTCTCCTGTAGCTAGATTAAGTTCAATAAGAACTGCGATCGCATATGGCATCCAAAATGGGTTCACTGCATATCAATTAGATTTTATTATGGCTTATGTAAATGGTGATTTAACTGAAGAAATATACATGGAATTACCTGAAGGTTTTAAAAATGAATCTAATGCTGACAAAGTTTGTTTATTAAAAAAATCCCTTTATGGATTAAAACAATCGGGTCGCCAATGGTTCAAAAAATTAGATGAAAAATTGAAACAAATGAAGTTTAAATCACTAAATGCTGATAAATGTGTGTATTTTTCTAAATCTCCCATTGAAGCTATTATCATTGTTTATGTTGATGATCTCATAATTCTTACTAAATGTAAAGAAGATTATCAATATATTCGAGATGAATTAGCAAAATCATTTAAAATGAAAGATTTAGGTCTCTTACACTATTGTTTGGGCATAGAATTTATGCAAAACGGGGACAATATTAAAATTACACAAAAGAAATACATTGAAGATATTCTGAGCAAATTTAATATGCAAGAATCCAAACCAATATCTACACCTTTTGATAATAACGTGAAGCTTACTAAAGATATGTGTCCCAAAACTGAAGAAGAAAAGTCTGAAATGAATAATATTTCCTACCGTCAATTAATAGGATCCCTTATGTATTTATCAGTTGCTACTAGACCTGATATAACTCACGCTGTGAATTTCCTAAGTCAATTTAACAACAATCCAGGTAAACCTCATTGGATAGCTGCAAAAAGAATTTTGCGATATCTGAAAGGAACCCAAGATCAAGGACTGATCTTTAAACGTGATTCTGAATCCTTGATTGCATTTGTCGATGCCGATTGGGCGTCGGATGTGAATGACAGAAAATCGTACACTGGCTACATTTTTAAATACGCCAGTGGAACCATATCGTGGGAATCGAGAAAACAACGAACTGTCGCCTTATCCACAACAGAGGCGGAGTACATGGCATTGTCAGAAGCCGCCAAAGAGATTTTGCATCTCAGACGGTTTTTAAGTGAACTTTCTCCTGAAACAGTGACTGCGCCTACTATAATATTTTGTGATAACCAGTCTGCTCAAAAATTAGTACGAAATCCGGTTTACCATTCGCGCACGAAACACATCGACATTCGACATCATTTTGTGCGTGAAATTTACGACAATGGCGAAATAGAGGTTAAATACCTAGAGACAGAAAATATGCCTGCAGACATTTTAACCAAAGCTTTAAATGCTTATAAACATAAAAAATGTTGTGAAATGATAGGACAAAATGTTTAAAATAATTTTCAGCATTATTCTGTATCCTTTTGTATATAAGTATATAATTTGTATTTGTAATTTTTATATTAATATTATTTCTCTGTAATTTGCTTAATAGGAGAACACTGTTTTGTTAAGAAAATGCACGTTGTAAAGGGGGAATTGTTGGAATACAACGTCCATTTATCTTACCCTTTTCTTTCAGCGCATGCGCGTACAGTGACGTTTCTACAAATCCGCTCTGCGAGCGAGATTATTTAGTTCTGTTAAAAAACATGTCAGTGCTTAGTCGCACTTAAGCTATGTATATATTTTTGTCTTCGTGTTAGTGTTAATAAATGTTTATGTCGAGCTATTCTGCTAACTCTGTGTGCCCCCAAAACCAACACTATGCCTAGACACCAAATTTCAAATTTGATTGATAAGTTTTTGAATTATAAACATTCAAAATTTAGTGCTTCTAATGTTAAATTACATTTTCATATTTTTATTTAGAACTCCTGAAATTATCCTCCTAATGTTCTAATTTTTTTGTGTAGCAATAATACTAATATACCCAAACATAAATACGCTGAATTTGCAATTTTTATAAATTTATGATATGAATTATGAATTATGAAATTAATATTCGAAAAGATAATTAATTGCAACCTACAATTTTTTGATGGATTTCGATTTATTAAGTCTTGTTTTACGGAAATCCAAAATTTCACATTTTTCATCCAAGTGGTTTTCAAATTATGCTTAAAAAACGGGAAAATGATGGTTTAAGGGGCCGTCTATGATAGAAGTGACTAGATATTTTTAAATTTCTTATGCTATCCTGTCATCTAGCAGGCTTCATTGACTGCTTGAGTGGTGTTTAAGGTGCCCTGATCAAGAAGGGGCTCTCTCTGTTAACAATCGAGTACCGAACTTCAATTTGGGTACTTAAAATACGCTCGTTTTAAAATAATTAATTTCTAGGAAACGTATGGTGCGAATTGCATAAAAATTTGTTTTTAGACTACTCGAAGGGTGTAGAGTAGGGTGGGTCGAAAAAACCGAAATTTTTATAATCGAAATGTAATAGCGCGGAAAAGTTGCCTTTTGTAATACAGAATAAATTTCTAAAATATTACTTCGATCGGTTAATATCCTTTACCGCCGCAAGGGGGCTAAAATTTCAAAAAATCGCAAAAAACATGTTTTTTTTATAATTTTTTTTAAATTATTCAAACATACTAATACAATTTTTAATAGAACGCAATAGCTACATGAAGATATGAGAAATGTCCCGGTAAATGTTCATTATGATGAAATCATATCTTTATTTGCCGCAAAAAGACCATATTTTTTGTAAAAATTTCAAAAATATCAATTTTTCATTTTTTTTTCTAAATTTTTATAATTTCTATAATATGTCTAGAAATAAATAATTTTACTTTATATCTATTAATATATCACAATTTTTTATTATTTGTAATATACTTGAAAATAAAGTTAATCATTCATTTTTCTTGACGATCGCTTCATCTACTGATGTTTTACTTCATAACAGCCAATTCATGCCACAAAAATTATATAAAATGAGCAATATGTTTTAGTATTTTATTAATTAAACTATAGAGATGTTTAACCGAAACGGGTTAAATAAACTTAAAATGAAGAAGAATTTAATGTAAATGAATTTTATAATATAACTTGCTTTCAGATGAAGCCATTATTTCTCGAGAGGCCAAAACTGATCAGATGTGATCCTCCCTCTGTTCTAGTAAACGAACTTTATCAGTGCTTCAATGAATAATTTCACGCATCTTTCTAGTGATTGAGTGGGACAAGGAAAGTTATAATAGCTGGTATCTTTAATCGAACATTTTACTCACCAGCGTTTTTTAGTCGATAAAGAAACCATAACAGGTGGTTCCGTTAGTTTTCAGTCTTGTCAGTAGACTAAAGCCATACAATTTTAAGCTTCAGTGTTGAAGTCTGCTATGATAAATTGACGGATGGCACTATTCTAGTCCACAGAACTTCGTGCTTTTGCAATTTTCTTCATGGCTGGGGCCCTGATGTTCTCTTCATATGCTATCATTCCAAAGAGGCTATTTGTATGATTTGCGAAATAGTCATTTCGTGAAAATACAGGAACTATAATCTTTCGTAGATTATCTGTCAAGTAACGTAAGATACTAACTATAGTGCACAGATTCTGGAAAACGTGAGTGATTCATTTTAATTGTGAACCAACTGATGCAATACATTTTCAGGATGTACTCAAAGAGTATGACAAGTTAAGAAGAGGGTTTCTTTGTTCCAACGTAGTCTCAAAATTCGAATAGCAGTAATGATCCACCTTGCGTGAAATATTTGTCCAGGGACTCAGCAAAAAAGGTCAATTGTATATACGCGTGTTGAAAGAGCTTGAAATATTTCAGACATATACTTCTGGTCAGTTGACAAATCATCTTTATCAACAGCTAGGTGATCAGATTAAATTGGCTTAAATTTTGCAATTGGTAATAATTCGCAAATCGAGAGAGATCAACCAGTTGGGCCACAATATGATAGAGAACCTGTTTTTTGTCATCAAGATTTTTGAAAAGATGTCTCAGTGGAAGCTCATTGAAGTGAGGTCAAGGAAGCCAATAAAGTGGTTTTTTAAAAGTTGTTCTCAACTAATCCTACTATAACACCAACTTTGCATCCTGTTTTGAAGAAAGTTCCGCGAAATTCAACTGCAATTATTATTCCAGTCGGGATTTCATTTTTCTTCAAAAAACTATAATGTCATTGCATATAGAAGTCGCCTTGCCAGACGATGGGGTCAAATGACGAAAATAATTCAGACCTGGTTCTAGTACAAAGAGATATGTTCCTCCTTGACTTCGCAAAGATGAAACTTTGCCACCTCTTTAACCTGGCAGATATTTCTATCTTTAGGGCCATCTAAGTATAGAGTAAAAGGAGTACATTACAAAAAAAAAAAAAAAAAAAAAAAAAAAAAAAAAAAAAAAAAACGAACAAAGTGAAACATGGCCCTCTAGCAGCGAGAAATTAATTTTACGTGTAGGCAGCTGCAGGTGTTTCTATCATTGAGCAATTTTTTTTTTTTTTATATAGAATTACAGTGATTATGGTTAACAATGTGCATGAAATTAACAACATAAAATGCCTTTCCCAGCCTATTAGAAATGCAAAAAATCTGAAAACATTACAAAAGTTATGAAAATTGAAAAAATGGAAAACTTTAATTTTTAACATTTTTTTAGAAAATTTGGCCCTCTTGTGGCGGTAAAAGCAACGATGTCACAAAAATGAAATGTTAATGTTACATTACTAATATCTTGGCGTGGCTATTGAGTTCTATTAGAAATTGAATAAGTATGTTTGGATAAATTAAAAAAAAAAATTGCTAAAAGTATGTTTTTTGCGATTTTTTCGAAAATTGGACCTCTTGCGGCGGTAAAAGATATTAACCAATCGGTGTAATATTTTACGCATTTTATCTTTTTTACAAAAGGCAACTTTTCCGCGCTATTACGTTTCGATTATAAATATTTCGGTTTTTTCGACCCACCCTAGTGTAGAGTTCATTTATACTGTCAGAATTATGTACTGCTATTGAAAAAAAACAAAGTTACGGTTCATTTTAATATGTAGATTTCCCACTAAGCAAATTTTATATACATCATTTAAAAGTACACTTCATTTCCAATCGTTCAGTACCAGTAACTTTCTTCTACGATTACTTGTTGAGGAGTTAGTAGGGGGTGTTTACTTTTTTCCACGACTGTACATAACAGTAAAGTGCAGAATACGTTATCAGGGACAACTGTAAACAAGCAGAATACAAACCGTAATTGATAGTTGATGGTAAAGTTTTTAATATGTAATTGTAATAAAATATATTTACCTTTTTAATTTTTTTTTAAATAATCCCTATATTTGCCCCTATATTGGTCATCCGAATATGTAATATAATCTTCGCCTTCAATAAGACCGCTTTGCATTTTTTTCATTCTGAATGTTCCCTATAACAAACAATTAACCATTCCTATTATTGAAATAGTTGGACGTGCATAATAGTAAAATGAGCAACACGTTATCTGGACCAACTCAGAACATGCTGACTACAAACCGTAAATAATACTTTACGGTAAAGTATTGTAATAAAATGCAATTGTAATACAATACTTTACGGTAAAGTATTGTAATAAAATGCAATTGTAATACAAATACATTTACTTGTGTAATTGTTTTTTAGAAATAATCCCTATATTTTTTTGTATAATCGTCATCGACATAGGTAATAAAATCTTCTCCTTCTAAAACATACTGTATATTTTTTAATGTTCTAACCAACAAGCAATTAATCATTCATATTATTGAAATAATTGGACGCACATAATAGAAAAGTGCACAATACTTTATCAGGAATAACTCTGAACAGGCGGAATACAAACCGTAAATTATAGTTTATGGTAAAGTGTTTATTACTCAATTGTATGAAACTATATTTACTTTTGTAAATTTCTTTTGGAAATACTCCCTATATTTTCCTGTATAATCGCCATCCGCATATGTAATAAAATCTTCTCCTTTCATAACACTGTGCATTTTTTAAAAAATCTTCACACCAACAAACAGTTAGCTATTCATAATACTGAAATACTTTGACGAACATAATAGCAAAGGGCACAATACTTTTTCATAAACAAATCTGAACAGGCTAAACACAAACAGTAAAAAATAGTTTACGGTAAGATACTTGAAATAAAATGCAATTATAATAAAAACATATTTACCTTTGTAAATTTCTCTTGGAAATAATCCCTAAATTTTTATGTATAATCATCATCCGCATATGTAATAAAATCTTCACTTTCATTAAGACCGCTATTCATTTTTTTTAATGTTCACACTAACAAACAATTAACCATTCATATTATTGAAATTCTTGGATGTAAATAACAGTAAAGTGAGCAATACGTTATCAGGGACAATTCTGAACAGGCTGATACACATCGTAAATACTAATAGTTTATGGTAAAGTGTTTATTATGCAATTGCAATAAAAATATATTTACCTTTCTATATCTTTTATGGAAATAATCCCTATATTTTCCTGTCATCCGCATATGTAATAAAATTTTTGCTTCCAGCAAAACAGATGTACATTTTTTTAAATGTTCACACTAACAAATAATTAAGGGGCTCACAACCGTATTAGACCAACTCCATTTTGAAACAACAAGTTGGAAATTAAACGTCAAACGTGGCAAATGAGGTGCGTTCGTACTATAACTAATTTTAGAAATATTTTTTGCACCGCATATTGTACTGGATGTATATTTTAGTGCATTTCATAAGTCCATATTAATTTCATTCTGTTCGAATGGATGTAACATCGTTAAACTGCGCTTGAAATAATTTTTTCCCATTGCCCGTAATGTAACGGTAAACTTTTGACTGTCCATGTATTTAAATTATACATCCGATTTTCATATCTGAAATGGCTCCACCAAATTTTGCGACAATTATATATTTAAAATTTAAGATCGTTCGGTTAGGTAGATTTTGCTCTGTTACATGCACTGTAAAAAAAATCCATGGACTTTTCGTTTTGGAAAAGGCAACTAGTTGCCTTTTCTGAAACGAATAGATTCTTTTGAGAATGAAAAGTTTTAATTTACAACACAATTAGTTTCACATCTGCAATGAAAGTAATCTTTTTGGTAATGAAAGATGTCACTTTCATTTCAGATGTGAAACTAATCATGTTGTAAATTAAAACTTCTCATTCTCAAAAGGAATCTATTCCGTTTCAGGAAAGGCAACTAGTGGCCTTTTCCAAAACGGAAAGTCCATGGATTTTTTTTCCAGTGTGCGGACGGACAGACAGACGGACTGAACGACGCACAGTGGAGTATTTGGCCCAAAAACCTGGCCAAAAATGCAAAAATTTTAATTTCATCAGCAATTGTAAAAATCATATTTTTTTAATAGCTAACTAATTGGTGCATTGATCTATGTCTATTTTAGGAACCTGAGTTATATTCGGTGGCTCCTGGCCTCAGCTGAAGAGTAAGTTTCTTTGTGAGAAGGTGTGTTTTTTTGTTGTTTTTGGCATTGTTTATTATGTTTAAATATAATTTTTTTGTGGCTCAATGAATTATTGGATTGAAACTAAAACGGGCTTACGTGTTTAACAAAGGTCAGAGCCTAGCGTTCCACTATGGGTTAATTGAAATAGTTTAGTTTTTAATGTAATAAAAAACATTAAATGTGTAAAATGGTTATTTTCAAAGGGTTTTTGGCTCTAATTTATACATATCAAAAGCTTTTTAAATATGTGCCGCACTTTGCCTAGCCATGTTTGAATTATAATCGTATTAGTTATAGTCTTGAGTGTCAATTTCTGCAAAAAAATCTTCCGCATATTGTTGCCATTTAAAAAAAAATTATTTCCGGGGTGACTATTTAAATGCTCTGTTTTGCGGCCACCGAATTGAGAGATAAGAACTATATTTTTACTGTCGTATTGCAAGTTTTTAGCTCACAGGATATTACCGGAGAGTTTTGCACCTACATATTCTGTCTGTCTGTACGTACGTACGTACATATGTACCTATGTAGGTACGTACATACGCACGCAACTCGATATCTTTTGATAGAAATATCCGATTGCCTTCGAATTGTATATACTTATTTATTGAAAAAGGATTCCCTAATTAGTTCTTGGGCCTCATGTATCTAACATAAGGAGAAAAAGGAGAGAACTAACCCTTTCGAGGGCGGAGTCCTTAAAAAGGGACACTTAATTTTAATTCCAAAACTGACAAACGGCACCAAGAAAATTTAATTAAAAATTTCCTTTTATAATGTACGTGAAAATAAGTAACTTCATATTTTCTAATAACTTCGTTTATAAATGATGGTATCATTCCATTATATTTAGTCCATTATTATTTTTCAATGTAATTTAATTATCCGTGTAATTTAAATTATCCATGTAATTTAAATCTAATAAGCATGATTAAATGTAAATAATAGATTTTATATATAGTAAAATTAAATACATTTAATTAAACATTAATAGTGAAAAAGACAAACCTATCAACAACTACTTTCCTCTTAAAAACTGTAAATAGTTAAGGTTACAAGTCGCTCAACTTCCAATCTCCCTTCGGTAATGTTAAGTCAATGGACATGTGATTTATTCGTATTTTTAAAATATCTACTTAGTAAATTAATATTTTAACTTCTTTTTTCTTTGCGCTCTTCTTAAATGATGACTCTTTTTTCTTAATTGTCAAAATATTTATAAAATGTATATTTATTGTTATGTGAAGTGTTAAAAATCTTACTTACACTTCGTCAGTTTTTAAGATATAAAATATTAAACTAAGCTATGGATTTGTATGTATACTTCATAAAATGCTAAAAGTTAGTTCAGTGAAACTCATAGCACAGTTAAAAATGCCCATTCAGCCATTTCCGTGAATAAACGGAAATATACCTGAGAACTTATGTGCAGCCTTGTATATGATCTATAGAATGTATCCACACCAAGTAATCTAAAAAAAATTGTTCTATTTTAAAACGTCTATCACAACTACAAGCGCACTTCCAGCAATTATTGGTCATAGATTTCAGTAGTTAGATTTATTCTTCAGCCATAGTCTTTTGTGTGTCCCTGCAAATGAACGATATATTCTATGCACACCATATTATACAATAAGTGCCTTAGTACACCTTAGTAATGTACATAAATTTCAGCGCGTTTAAAAGTGTGATATCATTAAAATACAGAGCAAACGATTTTTCCCCATAGACCATAATGTAAGGGAATTCTTTTGGGTGTCTCTGTAAATTAACCGTAAATGCTATAGACTTCATTTACAATACCAATTATGCCATAGTGATACCTAATAACATCTAAGAATTTCAAGCCAATCGGACTATATCCACATCGAAAAATATTTTTGACCAGGATTTCGGGTCAAATACTCCACTGTGCGACGACTATTGGTGCTACGAATAATTACGAACGCATCTAAAAATGAGATCGTCCATTTGGAAGGAGCATAAAATCTGTTTTATTCACTCCCACAATAAACCAAGTCTGTATCTGCTGATATATGTGAAAGTATGTGAAAAAAAGCCTTTGTTCACTGTGGGAGTAGATAAAACAGATTTTATGCACTTCTAAATTATCTCATTTTTCAATTCCTACAATTAGTTCACACTCTCCCTATATTTATTCATTTATATATCTTGTTCAAATTTTCAATCGTTAATAAAATACTTATTATTTATAACATCAAGTTGAAATAAATTTTTTAAAACTTGTACTGGATGACAATTGATGTTAATACAGATTTCTCAAATATTAATTCATTAATTAAATTTTAATTAATTAATTTTAGTTTTACATGGGAGACAAAATGGCGGCCATTAGTTATTGAACAGCATTTAATGCATCTTCATATCTATAAGGGGGGTTACCATAGGGGGGACCCTGTTCTGTCGCCAAACACCGCCAAATTTGTCGCCAACTTGGCGATATATCGCCAAATTTGGCGACCAAAATGAGGCGCCATAAGTGACGCCAATTTGGTGATATATCTAGTATTTCGCCAAATTCCCATACACTTCCATTGTAAACCTACTTGCTTATGGAAAATCAACAAATTGAGATATAAAAACATGTATAAAAATCACTTATAAACAGATTAAGCAAAATAATGCTATAAAAAGTGATAAAATATCTTTATTAAAATTGACGATCGTTTCATCGCACCAACGGCGACATTTTCAAAATCATTCAGGATAGCTAATTTAACTTTAATTTAATTTTATGTTTGCAATGTTCTTCATTATGCATTATGTCTCGTGACATTGTTTGCTATGTTTATTGTTTTTAAATTATGTGAAAATATTTTCTATCCTGAATGATTTTGAAAATGGCGCTGTTGGTGCGACGAAACGATCGTCAGTCGGAATAAAGATATTTTATCACTTTCTATAGCATTATCTTACTTAAATTGAGATATTTTAATGCAACAAAAACTAGTATTAGCTTAAGGGGTTATATTAATTTTTTTTTTTTGATGACCTAAGTAGGAACTGACTTTAAAAACAAAATTTTTATATTACTTGTTGTTTTCAAAATAGACTTGGTCTACTACAGTTCTGAGTCCCTTAATTACCCATTCATATTACTGATAGTTTGAACGTAAATAATAGCAAATGGCACAACACGCTAACAGGAACAACTCTGAACAGGTTAAGGATAAACCGTAAATAATAGTTTATGGTAAAGTGTTTATTATGCAACTGTAATAAAAATATATTTACCTCTGTAAATCTTTTTTTGGAAATAATCCCTGTATTTTCCTATATAACCGTCCACCGCATATGAATAAAGTCTTCTTCTTCACTAAGATCGCTATAGTTTTTTTTTTTTTTTTTATGTTCACACCAATAAAAATTAACCATTCTTATTATTGAAATACTTGGATGTAAATAATAGTAAACTGAGCAATAAGTTATTAGGAACAACTCTGAACAAGCTAAATACGAACCGTAAATGATAGTTTGCGGTAAAGGATTTATTATGCAATTGTAATAAAAATATATTTGCTTTTGTAAACTTTTTTCGAAATAATCACTATGTTTCCAGTATAATCTTCATCCGTATTTTCAAAAAAATATTCGCTTTCAATACGACGGATATACATTTTTTTTAAATGTTCACCCTAACAAACAATTAACCATTTATAATATTGAAAAATTTTTACTTAAATAATAGCAAAATGCTCAATACCTTATGAGGAACAGGATAAACACAAGCCGTAAATAATAGTTTATCGTAAAGTGTTTTATTATGGAAGTGTAATAAAAATATATTTACCTTTGTGCATGTTTTCTGGAAATAATCCCTATATTTTCCTGTATAATCGTCATCCGCATGTGCAATAAAATCTTTACCTTAAATAAGACAGCTACGCATTTTCTTTTAATGTTCGTACTGACAAACAATTAAGAAATCATATTATTAAAAATCTGAAAGTAAGTAATAGAAAAGTGCACAATACATCATCAGGAATAACTCTGAACAAGCAGAATACAAACCGTAAATATTAGTTTATGGTAAAGTGTTTATTATGCAATTGCAATAAAAATATATTTCACATTGTAATTTCTTTTTGGAAATAATCCGTATATATTCCTGTATAACCATCATCTGCATATGCAATAAAATCTTCGCCTTCAATACGATCGCTAAGCATTTTTTTCAAATGTTCGCACTAACAAACAATTAACTACTCATATCATTGAAATACTTGGACGTACATAATAGAAAAGTGCACAATAATTTAGAAGAAACAACTCTGAACAGGTAAATACAAAGCGTAAAGGATAGTTTATGGTAAAGTGCTTATTATGCAATAACAATAAAAATATATTTACCTGTTTAAATTTTCTTTCGAAGTAATACCTATATTTTCCTGTATAATCGTCTTCCGCAAATGGAACAAAATTCTCGTCTTCAAGAAGACTGATTTGCATTTTTATTTTATTTTCAAATGTTCACACTAATAAACAATTAATCATTCATATTACTGAAATATTTGGAATTACACAATAGTAAAGTGCACAAAACGTTGTCAAGAACAACTTTCATCTGGCAGAAAACACACTGTAAAGGATATTTTATGGTAAAGTGTTTATTATACAATGACAGTTTATCTGAATACTAAAGTACTTATTTACAATTTAATGCCACAAAAGCCTTACAAATGCGCTAGCGGAAATAAAAAAGAGGAAAGTAATATCACAAGACGCGGGATTTATTTCGCTGTTGGCAATTTGAATAATTTACAATTTAAATTTATCATCGTGTCTTTACATCTGCAGTTGTAAAGTAATATATAGATATTAAATTAATATTGATTTATCCCCTTTGCAACATTCATCGCTTATATGTGACATATAAGGTGTCCACTCTCAAAAGTGTACAGCGACTAATTCCAAAACCGTTAGGCATAGACATATAGTCCTAATTACAAAAATGTTTTAAATGAAGTAAATAAGTATACCTTGAAAGAAATTTGGTCAATAAAACTTTTCGTAAAAAAATATGAAATTTAAATTGTTATTCGGATTCTCCGATCCTATAAGTTATATTTAGTAAACGTATCTTATTATATTAAGAAGTAAGACAAAAAAAAATCCCATTCTTCTACGATTAAAACTGACCGAGTAATAGCTGTTTAAAGTTGAAGTATCTTTTTTTTTTTTTGCTGCAAGATAGAGGTAATTCATAAATTTGCAGAAAATATAAATAATCGAGAAATATAAAAAAATAATTGTTGAGAGTAAAATTAACATTACAATATAAATTTGAAATCTGTTTCAAATCTGTCTGACATATTAAAGAAAAATAGAAAACTTAATAATATAATAAAAATAACGAAATAACAAAAATAATAAACATAATATAATATTGTACTAAAAATATAAGTTAAAAAATAACAAAATTTTTGTTAAATGAAATGATGAAAATGCTATTACATTATATTCTCTAGAACGTAATTTATAAATGTTAAAGTTACCTTATAACTTACACAAAATGACCTCTTTTTGCCGCAATGCAGATATGTACACGCGAAATAAATCCTTCTAATACTTCAAGCACTTTGTGTACGATCTCTCTAAGAATGATTACATTCATCTGTATTAAGATGCAAAAGTGACACAAATTAAAGTTTCACAACTCGGTCAATTTTAATGTTAGCTGAATGGAGTTTTCGTTTTCTTACTTACTTGTTAGTGTAATACGAGATTTTTACTAAATATAAGTTAAAGGACCCGTGGACAGTACAAAAATTTAAATTTCGTAAGTTTGAAAAAAAAACGTTTTTATTGATCAAAATGACTTTTAGGTTTTTTAATCTCATTTAAAACATTTTTGTAATTGGAACTATATGTATATGACAAACGATTTAGGAATTAAGAATTGGACACCGTTCAGAGTGCACACCTTGCACAGATTACGTGCATGCCTGAATTATTCCTATCTATATTATTAAACTGTTTTATTTTAAATTATTTTCTTTTCATTAATAAATAACAGAACTTTTGGAATTAAATCTGGAAAGATTTCTATTCGAAAGTTCTGGTGTTAGAATATGAAAAACTGTGTATAAGACGCCATCGCAAAAGGGTCATCGCAACAATTCTGAAACATACAATAACTACATACGAAAATATATGTTCTCTTATGATAATATATCATTTGAGCAACAGAAACAGTATTAAAAAGATAAGAAAACTATATTATAAAGCAAAAACATGTCCGTTAGTAACGCTAAAGTCACATTAACTTTGGCAACACATGACCAATAAATATGACTTTTGCTGTCTTTATTTTAACTTCTAAACATCGCACAACTTCAATGTTTTACGTGATCGGTTAGAAAAGAAAATAGATAGTTCAAATTGAATTGGTTTGAAAACTTTTTCTCAGTTTACTGATTATGTATGGTTTTTTAAATTATTTTGAAGCACCATACTTTTTTAATCTATCCCAATCACGATCCTCCCGATTACAAAAGATTAACCTGTTTCTACTCAAAATAATATAAATAATTCAACTTTTCTCTCATGCTCATATTCCATAACGAAATTAAAACTTTATCAATATACATGAAATAGTAGAATAACATAAATAAAACACAAGTTCAATAGACATGTAATCGAGTAATAGAACTATGCGCTAAAGCCGCTGAAATTATCAGAATCAAAAAGTCTGCTGTAAGGAGCGAAATCTATGAGGATTTATTTGGTTATCAACTCATGGCATGGGGTTTACGCAAAAGTATTATTTTCAACGAACTAAGAAACTTTATTTCAAAGCTTAATTGATATTTTAATGTAAAAAGATTTTAGCGCACACTGCAAATTCGTGAAACACTTTTGCAACACTAACTGAACATAATAATTCACACTTCACCAAAACCAAACTTACACCAAATCAACTAAGATCATTATCGATTGTATTGTGAATGCGTTGTGAATGTGTTGTGCCAAATAAAAAGATTGTGCAAAAAGTGTTGTTAAAAATTACAAGAGGTGAAAATGTGTTTTCAAAACAATTCAAAACATTCATTTTTAAAATTGTGTTATAAATGTTTAATAAAAAATATGTTTTAGTGTGTGTGTGTTATTTTAAAAGCACCATGTGGAAAGTGTTTTACAAATTGACAACACTTTCTACAAAACATGTAGAAAGTGTTTCTAAATTATGTGGTGTTTACAATGTGTTGTTAATTTGGTGGCAAAGTGTTGTGCAGCACTATTGTAAGAAAATATTTTCATCAACACTATAACAACAAGATTTGAACACGATTAACAACACTATATTTAGGACACATTTTTAGATAGTAATAATTTTGCAATATATTAAGAACACATTTCTAGATAGCAACACTTTTGCGACGTATTAAGAACACAATCACAACACAAAAAATATGTTGTATATGAAGTTTCTAACTCACAACACATTAATGCGTTGTTAATTTGGTAAGTGAATTTGTTAAAGTGATGTAAAATGTGTTTATTTTTGTGTTTGAGAATTTCCAGTGCAACCTAAAAAATATATATATTAATAGTAAAATAGAGTTAAAATATTAATTGCATGTCAGACTTTTTAATTTAAAAAGATGGTTTTCAGCTATATTCTGTTAACCGGGGGCATTGGCCGTTTCCCCTAGTTCAGGGAAGGCGAACCTATGGCACGCGTGCCACTTTTGGCACACGAAAGAATAATTTTGGCACGACATTTCTTGTGGCTCTAAATCAAAATAAAGTGAGATTACACAAAATGGCGCCTGATCTTTTCTAAATTCGATTAAATGGAAATTGAAAAATATAGTTGTCGCATATTATATTCCAATCTAATTAATTATGGTCTCAAAAATTATTCAAATAAATACAATAATTGAAAACTATCGATAAGAATTGGTTACTAGACATTACTAAATTCCGATGGTAAAGTTATGGCTACTTACAATCTATTTCAGTGCTATTCAAAGAAATTGACGTTTGTCATTTTAATAGTTTTTCTGCGTATCTATGCTTTCGAATCACTGTTTTCGCAAATGAATAGTATCAAAACTGAAAGCACTTATCAGATAAATCCAGTTCATTTCGCATTCAAATTAAATTGATAAAGATGCAACAACAGAAATCAAATTAAATCGCATTTTTTTTAAATTAATTTTTAAAATATATTTGTTTCCGTAATTATTATAGTGTATAATACCTACATGTATGTTTGTCCTATTTTTTAAATCATAATAGACAATTTTAAGTTATTTTAAGCCATTATTTTTTTCACCTACTAAATTTGTTTTTTAGATGGCACGTCATGGTCACGTAAAATATTTTTTAATCAAATTCGGCACACGGCAACAAAAAGGTTCGCCAATACTGCCCTAGTTATTAAAAAAGAAAAATTACCTTCGAAATTTCATTGCGAAAATATTTCTAATATTTTCCTACATAATCCTTATTTATGCCATATTAACCAAAATATTTTTAATCATTTACATTGTTGAAAACCTTACAGATAAATAATATGAAACTATACAATAAAGTCCGGAAAGGCAAAGTTCTGAGCGTATAAGAAAGTTTATAGTAAAGTGAGTGTCATATGCAAATGCATATTAAAGTAGAGTAAAATATGAAATATTTCTTATATTTTATTTTAAGTCGTCTGTAAATTCAATCATTTTTCATGTTACATTTATCAAAAAACTTTTAACTTATTCCTATTTTTGAAAACGCTGCAAGTACATGACATGAAAATAAACAACAAAAAGTCACGAAATACTCCGAAACGGCATAGTACTGACCATACCTAATAGTTCATTGTAAAATGTACGTCATGTGCAAATGAATATCAAAGTGCAATATATACGGGCATTCTCAGAATTTTTGACTTTCGGGAATAAAAATCTGGTGAAATTAAACTTGCTAAAATAACATTTTAATCTGATAGACGAATGCCTTAATAATTCAAAATAAAGAAAAAATAGTCAGCAGCGAAATTGTTTTTATTTAAATTAGGTTTAAGTTAAACTTGCGAGTTTAATTTTCCTTACCATTTTAGCACTATAACTTTCTATTTTCTTCTAAATTTTTACTTATAACGAATTTGCATAGTACCCCCAGGACATTCAAATAAGAAATAATACCAATGTAGTGTTTTTAGTAAAAAATTTTGGTATAACATTGTCTTAAAGGAGTGTTAAAGAAGGTACGGAAGGAAAAAATAAGGGGATGGTATAGGAAAAAATTAACGGTAATGAAAAAAAAAAGGGATGGTAAGGATGGGACGGTAAGGAAAATTACCACTATTTTTAGACAAATCATGTTAAGACTAAATGATAGCTTTAAATTCTGCAGTAAATTTCCTGTCAAATAATTTTAGACATTCTTTCTTTAGCATACTTCTGCATGAGAAAAAACTCGAAAAAAAAAATCTGTGACTGCATCTAAAGTAATTTTCTGTATAAGTTGAGCAAGAGGGATGGTAAGGAATTTAAAACCAAGCGACAGAGTTAAAAAAATAACATCAACCATAAAAATGTATGCAGGTTAATTTTTTGCTGCATATTTATATAAAACAATTACATCGAATTACTTTTATTGAAACAATTTTATGCAGACAGCTCCAAACTTAAAAATCAGCATCAGGGACATGGAACGGTATAGGAGTTTTCCTGGTATTTGGACCCCCAACATCGTCCATAACGTATTTATCTCGTTAATATTGTAATGCAATCATGCAAAGGGCCCCATTATATCAAATAAAAAAAAACAAGAATATGTACTAAAATAAAAATTATTATTCAGGGACTTAAAAGTCAAAAGATTGTGAGAATGCCCCATATTCTGAAAATATTTCTGATATTTCCTATTCCTATTTTTCACATGTTTCTTTGTTCGTCGCCAGAGAAGTTAATGATTGGCATATTCACCGAAACACTTTTAAACATTCATATTATTGAAAACTTTGCAAGTACATAGAATGAAAGTACACAGTAAAATATCAGGAACAGTTCCGAAACGTAAAAATACTGACCGTATAGGAAAGTTTATGATCGCAAATTGAAAACTGTGCTCAAATGAATATCCAAGTACAGTAAACACTGAGTAAGACGAATTTTTTTTTGGCGGAAATACTTTAATGTCAATTCAACAAAGTCCCTCTAAAGTACACTAAAAAAAGTGAAGTACTCAAAAATGAGTAAATCTATGTACTCATATCGAATTGAGTATGTTTGGATCATAAATGTACCTAGTTTCTCAATTTTGAAACACCACATGTTATCAAACCGAAAGGAAACGATAATTGTTTACTTTACCATGGTTTATTTTATTCATGGCAGCATAAAATATGTTCATTAATGCGAATATTGAATTATGCACAGTATTTTAAAATAATTTAAAAGTGCTTAAGAATAGTGCGCTTGTCAAAGACATACACGGATTTGGGTATCTTGATAATAATTTTGCTATTTTTCCTTAATAAATTAAATGTTTCTTTTCAATTTTGAGCGGGTAATAAATGTTGGTATACATTTCTACTTTAATCTATTATAAACGGGGTTTTAGGGAGTGGTACCTAATGGTTTATATTTGAACAGATCCATTGAATTAAAAGTGAAAAGAAGTGTTTCTCAATATTGAGTACATTTGGATCGGAGCCATTTTGAGTATTTAAAATTGAGTACTTTTAACCCAATTTTGAATACCCCTTTTTTCAGTGTAGAATAATCTACGGTGAACACTTTTCTCGGTCCCGTATTGTAAAACGATTTCCGTTTATACTGGTAATTTTATCTGAACACTCTGCTCTTTTATGGAACTTTCTAATTCGGGTTGAAATCGTAAGTTATACCGAAATAAAAGGATTTTTTTTTTTTTTAATCGTTATTCGTTGAATATTAAAACAGAAATGTTCCTTTCAAGACAGACAAATCGAAGAAATGTTCCTTTAAAATTAAGAGAAAACGGAAAAATCCCGGTTAAATTTTCGCAATTCATATTATTAAAAATCTTGGAAGTAAGTTCCATGAAAGTATACAATAAAGTATCAAGATTATCTACGAAAAGTAAAGTACTGAAAATATATGAAAGTTTATTGTAGTAAAGTGAACGCCATGCGGAAATGCATATCAAAGTGGAGTAAATCCGTCTAAGGCAGACTTTGTGTAAGACTGAAATTTGTTTAAAGCTGACATACCTTAAAACACCGAAAAAAGATTTTCAACACAGCAAATTCTCTCTAAAACAGAATACTGCCTACGATAAAAACGTTTCTCGATCTCTTTGAATTCTGAATTAGACAGAGTTTACTGTAAACCGTAGAAAAATGAAAAATGTACTGGAGCAACGTTATCATCTTTTCTCCATTTTTTCATTGATTTCCATACGGATTTGGTATGCCCCCGTTTTCAAGATGAAAATAGTTTGCTATTTAAGACGGTTTATAGAAATAAATATGAGAAGTAGCAGTAAATATTTAAAAAAGTATATACAGGTGTCCCCCGACATACGTACGTAATGCGTTCCGTAAAGTTTTACGTAACTTTAATTTTACGTAAGTCGAATTTGTAAGTTGCTGAGTTAAAATTTTGTAAGAAACTACGATATTTATTACGTATATATATATATATATATATATATATATATAATTAAAAAATTCCAAAAGTAATTTCAAACATTACCACAAACTGTAAACTTTAATTGGAGTACAATATTAACTGAACAAAAAAAAAAAAAAAAAAAAAAAAAAACTATATTCTAACATAATGAACTATCTCTAAGAAACACAACATATCCAACTTAAACTTGAACAAAATCAACAGTAAGAAACAAGACAATAACTAACTAAACATGGAGACAGGTTGCGTAGCTTATGACACGCTAATGCAGGGTTAAAACTGTTCTTCAGCATGCAACATTCCCCAGATTTACCTGTCGAGACCATACAGAAAAAACGAAAGAAACAAGATTAAAGAAAATGAAGCCGACCGACAAAAATCAATCAATTTCAAAAGCGATCTGTTTCCACTACTTTCCGTAAACTGCAGGCTTCGAGTAAAGGCATCACTTTACTTCAGTTCTTAGAAGTTCTTACATACTTATATGTCTTATTTTTAACAAAACTCACAGAATAACCCTGTTTCACAACAATGACGTGCTAATATTTTTCATACTTATTGCAAAGAGCCTAAACACCGTTAGTCTAATTGAAAAATAACTATTTATTTCCCAATCAGGATTATTTTTTAGGCTTATTAACCCATAACCCGATCCGAACCCGTAAAATAAATTACAACAGAACGTACACCGATCCGAGCAAGACAAAATAATTTGTCTACACGCAACCCGACCCGAATCTAAAAATTCCATTTTGAAAAAAACCTGGAATCAGAAATGAACTAAATCTGAACCCGACAAAAATATTCCAATGAACCACTGTGACTGAATAATCGATCCGAGCAAGACAAAATAATGGACATCTCCTGATGGACAATTCCTGAGGACATGCAACCCAATCAGAACCTAAAAATTCAATTTGAAAAAAAAAAACGGAAATCTGACGCGAATCAAATCTGAACCAGACAAAATTTATCTAAAGAACCATAACCGGATCCGAGCAAGGCAAAATAATTTCCGTGGACATACAACCCGACTCGAACCTAAAGATTTCGTTTGAAAAAACCAGGAAACAAATCTGAACCAGCCAAAAATATTCCAAAGAACCATAACCGGATTCGAACAAGACAAATTAAATTCTGTGGACACGCAACACGACCAGAACATAAAAATGCCACTTAAAGTCAACTTGAAACCATATCGAACCAAATCATAACCCTAAAAAAGTATTCCAAAGAACCACAACCGGAACCGAGTAAGACAAAGTAATTTCTCTAAACACGCAATCCGATCCGAACCTAAAAATTCCATTAGAAAAGAACACGAAATCTGACACGAACCTAATCTGAAATCCCCCAAAATATTCCAAGTAACCATTACCCGATCCGAGCAATACAAAATAATTTCCGTGGACACGCAACCCGACCCTTACATAAAAATTTTGTTTGAAAACAACATGACCCGATATGACCCGAACAATAACAATAACTCGATAACAATATGACCCGAAATAAATATGATAACCGGCAAATATATCATAAAGAACCATAACCTGATCCAAGCAAGACAAAATAATTTTCGTGGACACGCAACCCGATCCGAACCAAACTATTCCATTTGAAAAAAAACCCTGAAATCCGATACGAACCAAATTTGAATCCGACAAAAATATCCCCAAACACCATAACCCGATCCGAGCAAGCCAAAAAAATTCCGTGGCCTCGCAACACGACTCGAACCTAACAATTTATAATAGAAACAACTCGAAATCTGGACCCGACAAAAATATTCCAAAGAACCATAACCCGATCCGAGAAAGGCAAAATAATTTCCATGGACACGCAACCCGATCTGAACCTAATACTTTTGATTGAAGAGAACCCCGAAATATGACCCGAAACAAAAAATATAACCGACAAAAATATTCTAAAGAATCATAACCCGATCCGAGCAAGACAAAGTAATTTCCATGGATACGCAACCCAATCCGAACCTAAAAATTACATTTCAAAAAACCTGAAATCTTGCCCGAGCCAAATCTGAATCCGACAAAAATATCCCCAAAAGCCATAACTCGATCCAAGCAAGAAAAAATAATTTTCGTGCACACGCAACATTACCCGAACATAAAAATTCCATTAGAAAAACCACCAAATCTGACCCGAACCAAATCTGAATGAGAAAAAAAAATCCTAAAAAGCCAAAACCCGATACGAGCAAGAGAAAATAATTTCTGTGCACACGCCACCACACCCGGACCTAAAAATTCTATCAGAAAAAAAAACCCGAAATCTGAACCCAGCCAAATCAGAATTCGACAAAAATCTTCCAAGGAACCATAATCGGATCCAAGAAAGACAAAATAATTTCCATCGGCATGGAAACCGATACGAACCTGAAAGTTTTACTTGAAATTAACACGAAATCTGACCAGAACCCGAAATAAAAATACGTCAGTTCGTAACCCGATCCGATCAATGCAAATTAATTTCCGTTGCACACGCAGCACGTCCAGAATCTGAAAATTCCATTTGAAGTCAACCTGAAATATGACTCGAATCCAATCCGAAAACGACAAAAAATTTTCAAAGAACCGTAACCCGTTCCGAAGAAGACAAATAATTTCCGTCGTCATGCAACCGCATCCGAACCTAAAAGTTCCATTTGAAATAAACCCGAAAACCTAACATAACCCGCATTCGAGTCGAGTTTCGGATTGAGTTCTAGAACTTTCAGATTCGGATCGGGTTCTCTATCGTCGGAAATTATTTTGTCTCGTTCGGATCGAGTTATGGTTCTTTGGAATATTTTTGTTGGGCTAAAATTTGGTTCGTGTCGGGTTTCAGGTTGACTTCAAATGGAATTTTTAGGTTCTGGTCGTATTGCGTGTCCACGGAAATTAATTTGTCTTGCTCCGATCCGGTTATGGTTCTTTGGAATATTTTTGTCGGATTCAAATTTCGTTCGAGTTTTTTTCAAATGGAATTTTAAGCTTCGGGTCAGTTTGCGTGTCCATGGAAATAATTTTGCCTTGCTTGTATAGGATTATGCATCTTTGGAATATTTTTGACGGGTTCAAATGCAGTTTTCTTTTTTCGGGTTCGGATTGGGATGCGTACTTACGGACAATATTTTGTCTCTCTCGAATCGGGTTCAGGTTCTTTGGAATATATTTTTCGGGTTAAGATTTGGTTCGAATTGGGTTTCAGGTTGACTTCAAATGGAAATTTTAGGTCGAGTTGTGTGCCCAAGGAAATTAATTCGTCTTGCTCGGATCCGGTTATGGTTCTTTGGAACATTTTTGTTGGGTTCATATTTGGTTCGGGTTTTTTCAAATGGAATTTTTAGTTTGGGGTCGGTTTGAGGTTCCACGTAAATTATTTTGTCTTGCTCGTATTGGATTATTGATCATTGCAATATTTTGTCGGGTTCAAATGTCACTTTTTTAAAATGAAATTTTAGGTTCGGTTTGGGTTGCGTGACCACGGAAATTATATTGTCTTGCTCAGATCGGGTTATGGTTCAATGGAATATTTTTGGCGGGTTCAGATATGGTTCGGGTCAGATTTCTGGGTTTTTTTTAAATGGAATTTTTAGGTTCGTGTCGGGTAACATGTCCACGGAAATTATTTTGTGTTGTTCTTATCCGATAATGCTTTTTTGGAATAATTTTGTCAGGTTCAGGTATGGTTCGCGTTAGATTTCGTTTTTTTTCTTTCAAATAGAATTTTAAGTTCTGGTTGGGTTGCATGTCCTCAGAAATTATTTTTTTTGCTCGAATCGGTTATGTTTCACTGGAATATTTTTGTCAGGTTCAGATTCCGTGTTTTTTTCAAAAGGAATTTTTAGGCTCGGTTGGGGCTGCATGTCCGCAGAAATTATTTTGTCTTGATCGGATGTGTTATGGTTCATTGGAATATTTTTGTCATGTTCAGATTTGGTTCGGTTCAGATTCCGGGTTTTTTTTTTTTTCAAACGGAAATTTTAGGTTCGGGTCTGGTTGGGTGTAGACTTGAAGTTATTTTGTCCTACTCGTATCGGGGTACGGTCTGTTGTAATTTATTTTTCGGCTTCGGGTCGGGTTATGGGTCAATAATCCTAAAAAAATCATCCTGATTTGGAAATGAGTGGCCATTTTTAAACTATCCTAACGGTTACTAGGCTCTTTGCAATAAGCCTGAAAAATAGTAGGTAATTGGAAAAAGACAGATGCTTCTCCAATTAGCCCGGCTCTTTGCAAAGAGCCTATGCTGTTTGCAAGGAGCCTGATTTCTCAATTAGCCTACGAAATATATATATATGTAGGATGGTTATATTTAAAATGTTAATTTATTGATGACTTGAATAACTAGACGTTGGTATAACAACACATACACTTTCATACAATTCTATAAAGATAATTTTACACCACTGCGTTGATAGATTCTTCAAATACAGTACATTTCTCACTTAAAACCTTTAATATACTTTCTTTCGAAAAATAGGATTAGGCCTAACAGTGCCTTCCTTGGCATTTCATAAGCCGATGCTTCATGAACAATATATTTTAATAGACCGACTCTTTTATAATTTTTAATATCTCCAAACCTTGATCTCATGATCATGAATTTCCATAACTCATGCTTTCAAACCATGGTTAATAAAAATACCAGAGCGTCAGTTAATTTGCTGATTATGCACGTTATAAAGAAAATAAAGTATGTTTAAATTCAAATCCTACAAATATATACATATATTATTTACTACGTATTGTTTTACAAATAAAGCATCTTACGACAATATTTACTCGTATATAAACTATAAAAGTATGAAAAAATATAAAAACAAACTCAAAGAACACTCTTCAATTATCTTGTGGAATACGGGATTTATAAATCTAACATCGATGAACTGATTTATAATAACTTTGAAACTACATCAAACGACTAAAAAATAAGAAATAATTAAAGGGACTAATTTAACTTATTTTCCATGAATTTCTGATGGCAAGACAAATTCATAACACTCACAAAATAAAAGAATCCTTGATAAGCACAAACTGTATTTATTATAAATTAGATGACTACTATGAATAACTAGCAATAAAATTTTGTTATGGATTTGATTGTATATATCCATAAAAATATAACTCTATCTAATATATAAACTATATTACGGTTGTGGTTTATATCTATATATTTTATTTATAAAATAAATGTTCATAAATGTAATTTTCGAAATTTATTAGGTAGCTAAGAATTTACGTAAGTAAGGGGATGCCTGTATAATAATTACAGTAAAACCTCTCTAAAGCGACCACGTTCCGTTCCAATAAAAATTGGTCGCTTCGAGAGGTGGTCTCTTAATGGAGGTCATGTTTAAATATAGATTTTAGCTGTTGAAGAAAGGTAACAATGTTACTAAAATTTATTTTTCACATTAGGAAAAAATAAAAAAATTTCAAAACTAAAGTTAAAACAAAAAGTGTCAAAACAAAAGTTAATTACAAATGAATACATTGATGTTTGCTTTGATTTTACTGTTTTATCTTTCATAACTTTTATTTCCATGTCCTTTCGAAGTTCAATAAATAAATGCTTTTTTTTTTTTTGACGGAGATAAATAATAATGAGAATTCAATTAATTTATCTATTTCCTTGAGAGTTTCCTGACAGAATAGGGCAGGGGAGTTTATAGACCGTCATTCTTAATTTGTCACCAGAGTCCAATTCATTACCTAAAAAGGCATAAAGAGGTTAAAAAACTTAAAAGTACCGGAATAAAAAAAAATCTAAAATTAATTTAGAAGTTTGATGAATAATGCGCTTTCCGGAATTATTTTTCTAATAAAATTCTTAAAGTGACCAGGAAAAAAACGGAATTCGTTTCCTTTTCTTCAAAGAAATGGATTGCTCATGGAGGGAGTTCTACTGGGATGGTCTCTGAATGCTGGTAAAATTAGTATTGAGCCTATGGAAATAAATTTCGTTCCATGAAAAAATTATCGTTCAGGGAGGTGGTCGCACAGGGATGTTTCACTGTATATAAACTAATGCACAGGCATATGGAAAAGGCGTTTTTACTGGATAATATCACAACCGTTTTGTCGCCTTTGAATCTCAACAGAACATAAACTTATCAGGATTTGAATCTCAACACTCGACATTAGAGTACAAATGCTCTGTTTCGGACTCCACCATGCTAGATCCAATAAATCAGTTATTAGGGGAAACATCAATTATGGAAATTTAACTAGTTGTTTTCATTTTACATTAATTGTAAAAAATGTTCTGTTTATCTATCTCAGAAAGAAAACTTTTGTTTTTAACATTCGAGGAGTAAGGATAAAAACAAAATTATCCATTTATTCTAGCATAATGTACGATTCCCACTCAAATCAAAAAAATTTCACATGAGAAATTTCACATAAAATCATAGGTATACCTCTTTATCTACTGAATTATGAATTCATGAAAAGTTTACCTTATAAAGCATTTTTCGTGAAATGTTTAAACTACATTAGAAGATTTACATAATCATTTAATAAATTTTAGTAGGATTTTAGAAACATTGAAGGATTTAGAAGGATTAATTAAATTTGAATTTATAGGGATTGTGTGCAATATTCATGACTTCACACAAATAATTTATTTTAAATATTTTTCTTAGTATTTTGTAGAATTAGGAAATGTTCAAATATAATGTTCTTAGAATAGAAATACAGAAATATTTCCGAATTGAAAAATTCCCCCTCCCCCCAACTAACGCCAAGAAAGCTGAAAACATGCAAAGACAAAAGAAATCATCCTTTTAAAAATATTTTTGTTTTGAGTAATTCATAATGCGTTTGGAACAAGATAAAATAAGTTATCTGTAAGCTATTCTAAATTGTATTACAATTAATCGATGTATTAAATGAATTTTATCAAAAATTATTTTAATCATACTTATAATTACCGTCAGTAGATAAAGGGATATAGAGTGTCACAATATCATTGACTTCGACTTTTATTCCTTAACCCCTTATGGACGAGTGACGAGTATTCGTGCAGCGCAAGCTTCTCAGAATCGGGAATTATTCCCACCAGTAAATTTTTATTGTAAATTTTGCCTTATTTAATCCGAGCATTTTCCCGATTCAATTAGGCAAAAATGTATGTTTTAAAAAACCAGTGATAAAAGTTTAAAAATTCTGTAAAAGACGCTCGTCTCGAAGGGGTTAAATATTACTCACTGATATATATTATAAATTACAAAGTCATGTAAAAAAAGGTACAGAATTTTATGAAAATGATTAATATTTTCAGGGGATTAAATCAGAAAAAATATAAAATTTACATAGGTATACGGCTTCCGTACAAAAGATTTCACAATAAGTAAGCTATGCCCCATACATACATAAAGTCATGTACAAAATTTCAGCATTTTATAATAAAAATTCGCAAAGATATAAGAGTACATAAATGCCGACTTAAATGATGCCGGGTTATGAGTTCGCACAGGAGAAAAATCATGTCGGATGATTGCGTTTCAGGGACCGTGCACAAAATACGCCAGAATATAATGATTGCTCTCTGTAAACATTTACATTTTATTCCTGATCTTATTAGAGTATGGGGAACATTTTACACTCTGGGGAATGTTTTTGTACGGGGGTCGTATAAAAACCGAAATTTTGAAACTAGTTTAATCTTCTGAAAACCGTAATCGATTTCATAAAATTCTGTACCTTTTTTTTACATAACATTGTAATTTATAATATATGTCTATGATCAATATTTATTATTTTTTAATACAGCGTACTTACTTTATTAATTTCGATGTGAAAATAGCCATATGAATGCACAACCAGGGATTAGAACGGAAAAACGTAAAATTATTTGATGTGCGTTTTAAAATATCGTCTGTAAATAAAATAATTTGCAATTTGGATTTTGTGTTGCCCATTTACTTCTGCAGTTTTGAAATAGTAAGATATGAAAGAATATCCACTTAACAATTCAGAAACTTTTATTGATCGCCAATTGTCATGTGTGAAAGTATACTATTTAACTGCAAACAAATATTCAAAGTATAAGAAATTTATTTGAAAAATTAGTACCTATAAAAATGTATTGTGGAAATATTCCCTATATTTCTTTGTGAAATTGCCGTAAACAAAGTTATTATAATATTTGTTTTTCGCCCAAAATTTACAATTTTTTAATGACATATTCACATGAAAACACAATTAACAAATAATATTTATTATAACAAAAATGAAAATATTCAATAAGGTAAAAGTAACAACTTCGAACCAGTAGATAGCCGTAAATAAATGTGTATTAGCCCCCGGTATGCTATTTCTTTCTCTCAGCTTATTTTGTGTCGTCTCCAAAAAATAACAAAAAACAAAGCAGCGTACGATTAAATCATTGTACGATTAAATACTCTATAGCATTTTTTAAAAACTTTTAAGCATCACACATTTTCAATTTTTATACCATCGTATTAGAAAAAAGTTCTTTCAAATGCAATTTCTTTGAAAAGTGCATCTCCATTTAATTTTGAAACATTATTTTTTTTTTAGTTTTTTGAGCTATTTGCTTAATATTGGCAACGGAAGTACTCCATTCCTATTGAAAGTAAAGACAAAATAATTGTAAAATAGTAATTATATATTTTTGTTACCATTTTCTCATAATAACTGAAAGAAAATGTAAGTAAAAATATGTGCTATTTTGAAAAAATATTTAAACGAATGATTTATGTTAAAACATAGCGCTATTATAAACTATATTTAATTTTAAGCATCTATATTAATGTTACAAACAAATGAAAGCCTAGGAATCATTAGATAGCCCATTTTTGTCGAGTTTCTTGAATGACGGCATCTTTTTCTGCATGTGTGTATTATTTCACGATAGTGACGTCCTATGCATGCTTTACTGTAGATGTTTAAAAGTGGATCGTAAATATGGAATTCTTAAGCGGATGCAGATGACGTCATTTTACATAACATAAAAACGTGTGCTTTAAGTCGTAAAATTGAAATACGTTTTTTACTATTTATATATACATATATATCTTTTCATCGGGGGCGACACTAAATTCTGAAAAAGCTGAATTCCTGTTTTCTTGTTGTAAAACATACAATCTTCCAAAAAAAGAAAAAACACCCGATCATTTTAATTTCAAAATTGTCATTGAAAAAAAAAATGGAAATAGCCATTCGACTGTAAACTATGTCTTTTTAAAATTTATGTTAAAAAAAAGGAAAAAAAAAATAAGAGTTTGTTTTTTTTCTCAAATTGTGCCAAAGTGTAAAATGTTCAATACGAACATCTAGTTTTGACAAATTTTTACCCTTTCTTAGTAAGTTTTACTTTATAATGTCAAAGGGGAAGTCATTTGGTCAAGTGTTTTAGGAATAAGGAAGGTTTAAAGTTTGAAACGTCTAATGGTAAATTAATTTGTAATCGTTTCAAAATATATTACAATGCGGGTAGTTTTTTTCCGCATAACTCAAACATTACTTGGCGAAATGAACTATAAGCTTAGATTCGTATATTTTAAGCTTTCAGAAATTGATTTCTGCTAATTAAATTACACTATATTGCCATTAATGACCGGCAACTTTCAATTTTAGACATTTTGTCGAATATTTCGAAATATACTTGACAGATTCTTCTGGAATTTCACGATTGAAAAGAAGAGGTATGACTTCATATTTAGCAATGTCGATATGATAAGGGGGGCAATTAGGGGGCCAACAAAAATTCAAAGAAAAAAATTATACTTGGCATCACCCTGTAAAATAAAATGCACGAAATGATCTATCGCTACCGAATATAAATAAACAGACATTGTGCAATATGTGTATTCTTTTGTGTAAGAATAGCATGTATATTAATATAGATATAGCGATTTATTTAAAAAAATTAAAAAATTCTTGCATGTTTTTTGCTCATAACATGCAGGGTTTTCAACCAAATTTAACTCTGGTTTCAGAAAAATGCAATTGGAATATAAATCTATTAAATATTTTAGGAAATATGAGCAGTTGTATGAAATAATTTTTATCTGCGCATGCGCGAACGATAACAAGGATCATTTTACATAATTTAATAGTCAACTCTATGGAGCAACTTATTAAAAAAATCCAGTCAAATATCGTAAAAATTCAGAAAGATAGCGGCATTAGAGTGAGCAAATTTTTAGTAGTTCTCTAAAAGCAGCTGAATGATAAGGGATTTTCCACAAATTGTCATTTTTAATTTTTAATTTTTTTAAATTTTAATTTTTTATTGATGTTTTAGTTCTTCTTGGATAACCACCAGAACGAGCCTATACCATGATCAAAAGAAGTTTCAAAATCGAAGCATTTTTTCCAAATCTACTCGTTGATACTCACTAAATACTGACTTTTTTCTGAAAGTCATCAGTTAATAAAAAATGACAATTTGTGTAAAATCCCTTATCATTCAGCTGCTTTTAGAGAACAACTAAAAATTTGCTCACTTTAACGCCGATATCTTTCTGAATTTTTACGATATTTGACTAGATTTTTTTAATAAGTTGCTCCATAGAGTTAACTATTAAATTATGTAAAATGATCCTTGTTATCGTTCGCGCATGCGCAGATAAAAATTATTTCATACAACTACTCATATTTCCTAAAATAATTAATATTTATATTCCAATTACACTATATTGCTTCTACTATACTTTGTCAATTTTTCTGAAACCTGCGTTAAATTTGGTTGAAAACCCTGCATACTATAAGCAAAAAACGTGCTAGAAATTTTTAATTTTTTTAAATAAATCACTATATCTCTATTAATATACGTGCTATTCTTACACAAAAAATACACAAATTGCACAATGTCTTTTTATTTATATTCGGTATTGGTAGATCATTTCGTCCATTTTATTTTACAGGGATGGATTTTTTTCTTTGATTTTTTGTTGGCCCCCTAATTGCCCCCTTATCAAATCAACATTGCTAAATATGAGGTCATACCTATTCTTTTCAATTCTGAAATTCCAGAAGAATCTGTCAAGTATATTTCTAAATATTCGACAAAATGTCTAAAATTGAATGTTGCCGGTCATTAATGAAAATATAGTGTATACTTTGTGATTCATTTTTTACATTAATTTAAAAAATTTGAAATTTCGACAAATGTTTCAAAAAATTATAAATGGTAATATATTTTTTTTCTTTTTCTTTTTTGAAATTTATTTTTCGAAGCTTCAAATATTCGAACCAAAATTACAGATCCTCCTGTTAAGTAGGTTTTGAGTTATTTGCAAAATACTTTTTGAAATACGATGTAGCATATGCATTTAACATCAGGAATTATAAATTTTAAAACTACATAATTTATAAACTACCTGACCGAATACCTTACCGCTTGTATCCGTGTGCAAAATTTACCAAAGGAAATCCAATATGATGTCAAAATTAGGTATTGGTACTAGGGTTTGGAATAATTTCAGTGAAAAGATAATTGACTGAGTTTATTATTTTTTAAATATCTGGAGAAAAGAAACAATTTCTAACCGAATAACTATCTCAGTTTTTTTCTTGTTAAGTTCGGTTATTAAAAATTGTGGTTCTCTTTCATTTTTTTTTTCGCCAACTGTACATTAGGCAATGGCAATTTACTCGGATTTATAAAATACCTATTTTAACAATTTAACACACAAAATTTTTTGAATGGATAGACGGAAAATAGAAGCGAAAACAAATTAAATTATTTGACGCATGTTTTAAGCCTATATCCGCATTTGTAATAATTTTGGATTTAGATTTATCATGCCTCTTTATATCTGCAAGTTTTAACGTACTATTTTGGTATTAAACATATTTTATTCCAAATCCTTTTAACATACAATCTTTACATTTCCAGCATATATATATTTTTTTAAGAACAACAAAAACAATATTAGAAGTGGGAAAAAATTATCATAAAAAAAAATTACCTCTAAAAATTTCCTTCGAAAATATTCCCTATATTTCCCGGCATAATCATCGTCACGAAATTCAAGTATTTGTTCGTATGCCATTTTGAAACAAATAAACAATTATCCATTCAAATTAATGAAATACTTGGAAGTAACACAATACAGAAATACACAAGACAATATGGGGAGCAACTCTGATCTGGTATTCCACAAACCGTAAATGAAGATTTGTATAAAGATATTTTTTAAACGTCATGGAGTGACAAAACAATTGAATAAAAAAGCATTTATTTTATCAATTTAATGCAATAAAGCCTTATGAATGCACTGCCCAGAAATAGAATAGAAAAAAATTCCAGACATGTTTTTAAGGCAGCATAGATAATTAGAATGATTTGCAATTTAAATTTATCATTATCTTTTTACTTCTACACTGAAAAAAATGAAGTACTCAAAAATGAGTAAATCGATGTACTCTTATCGAATTGAGTATGTTTGGATAAAAAATGAACCTATTCTTTTCTCAATTTTGATCAATGACATGTTATCAAACCCAAACAAAACGATAATTATGTACCCTGCAATGGTTTATTTCATTTATGGTGGCATAAAAGATGTTTATTAATATGAATATTAAATTATGCACAGTATTCTAAAATAATTTAAAAGTGCTTGTAAATAATGCTCTTGTCATAAAAACATTCGATTTGGGTATCTTACTAATAATTTTGCTATTTTTCTTAATAAATAATCAATTAAACATTTCTTGTTAATAATTTAGAGCAGGAAATAAATGTCAGTACATTTTTAATTTAATTTGAAGATTCTGGGGGCAGTGCATAACGATTCATATTTGAACACAACCATGAAAGCAAAAAGGAGTACATGTGTTTCTCAATTCTGAGTACATTTGGATCGGAGCTATTTTCAGTATGTGATGTATTTAAAATTGAGTACGTATTACTCAATTTTGAGTACCCATTTTTTTCAGTGTACTGCTTTAATATATTATTTATATATGAAACAACTATCGATTTAAGGTTCCTAAAATATTTCTTAATCATACCTTAAAATTGATATACATGATGTTTAAAAAATATATAACTGGATTTAATAGAAAGATATGAAAGTCTAAGGGATACCTTGATATCTATAAATTAGTCAGTTGAAACATTGAATTTTCTTTTAAGGTGATGTTTAATGGGTGCTTTAATAAAGGAAAATAAAGAGTTTTATTACAGAATATATGCCCGAAAATACCGCGTTGTAATAATAAATAGAATAACCCAAATCACTGTTTACTTTTGTCTTTAGAAGTATAGAGAGAAGCAACTGTGCGAGATACAGGTTTTAAAGTGTCATTGGTAAATATATAACAAATATCCCATTGTAATAATATACTAATTTTAATTGATAAACTGTGTAAATTAACACTTTAAAATCAGTTTAGTTGGCTGTTTATATGTTTCGATTCTACTCGAATAATTTTCAAAACAAAAAAATAAAAATGTTATAAAATTGCACGGTCTATGAAACGTCATCATTCCCATTTTCACGTATTCTTTTACATTATGCACGTTATTTTTATTGTACTTCGCTGTTTGTTTTTATTTTCTTACCGTTGAGTAACTCGAGGCATAATTGTGGTAAGTTAAAGGATGTTTCATTGTTAGGCATTGAATTTTTTCGTGTTACAACGTCTTTGGTTTCTGAGGAATGTATGTGAAATACTATTTATTAGAACAGACGGATCAAAGGACTACCATAAAGGTATAACTAACAGGAAATTAAAGCACAGAAAAAAGTAGCATGTAGCTGATATTAAATGTAATAGAAAAACCAAAGCCCTAGCAATATTATATCAACGCCATCATTCCTATTTTCACGTATTCTTTTATCATTATGCACGTTATTTTTATTGTACTTCGCTGTTTGTTTTTATTTTCTTACCGTTGAGTAACTTGAGGCATAATTGGGGTAAGTTAAAGGATGTTTCATTGATAGGCATTGAATTTTTGCGTGTTACAACGTCTTTGGTTTCTGAGGAATGTATGTGAAATACTATTTATTAGAACAGGCGGGTCAAAGGACTGCCATAAAGGTATAACTAACAGGAAATTAAAGTACAGAAAAAAGTAGCATGTAGCTGATATTAAATGCAATAGAAAAACCAAAGCCCTAGCAATATTATGTCAACGCCATCATTCCTATTTTCACGTATTCTTTTACATTTTGCACGTTTTTTTATTGTACTTCGCTGTTTGTTTTTATTTTCTTACCGTTGAGTAACTTGAGCCATAATTAGGGCATGTTAAAGGATGTTTCATTGTTAGGCATTGGATTTTTGCGTGTTACAACGTCTTTGGTTTCTCAGAAATGTATGTGAAATACTATTTATTAGAACAGACGGATCAAAGAACTACCATAAAGGTATAACTAACAGAAATTAAAATGCAGAAAAAAGTAGCATGTAGCTGATATTAAATATAATAGAAAAACCAAAGCCCTAGCAATGTTATATCAAGTAGAAACCATCCAAATAAATTTCAATTAAAGTAAGACATTTTTTACGTCCAGTCTATACTATCCATCCATTATGAGAGAAATCACAGAGATTGTAACATGTAAAACTTCAATATGTAATGATGCAACATTATTTAAATTATTAAAATTATGGCTCCAGTTACTCACTTTTTACGGAAACAAAATTGATAAATTTGACAATAATTGATAAAATGTGTAAATTAACACTTTAAAAACAGTACAAATAGGTTTATTTGACTGTTTATATGTTTTGATTCTATTCGATTTATTTTGAAAACAAATAAATAAAAATATTCTAAAATTGCGTGATCTGTGAAACGCCATCATTCAATATTTCACATATTCTTTTATATTATGCACGCTATTTTTGTTTTACTTCGTGTATGTTTTATTTTCCTAACAATTGCGTAACTCGAGCCATTATTTTGGTAAGTTAAATGATGTTGCATATTTACGTACTGCATTTTTGCGTGTTACAACGTCCTTTGTTTCTCTTATACACTGTAAAAAAAATCCGACCAGTTTTCCTGTAGGAATCGGAAAAATAGTTGCCCCTATCGTACCGGAAAATTTTCCAACCCAGCTCGGAATAAAACCCGTAAAATACCGTTTTATTGGCTATTTCCTTTTATTACGGATTTTATTCCGAGCTGGTTCGGAAAATTTTCCGGTACGATAAGCGCAACTATTTTTCCGAATCCTACAGGAAAACTGGTCGCTTTTTTTTTTACAGTGTAATATATATGAAATACCATTTATTAGAACAGACGGATCAAAGTACTACGCTAAATGTATAACTAGCTGGAAATAAAAATACAGAAAAGAGGAGCATGCAGTTGTTATTAAGTATATTGAAGAAAAAAAACAAATCCCTAGTAATATTATATCAAGTACACTGTAAAAATAATCCGACCAGTTTTCCTGTAGGAATTTTAAAAATAGTTGCCCTTATCGTACCGGAAAATTTTGCGATCCAGCTCGGAATAAAATCCGTAAAAAAAGAAATAGTCAATAAAACGGTAATTTACTGATTTTATTCCGAGCTGGGTGGGAAAATTTTCCGGTACGATAAGGGCAACTATTTTTCCAATTCCTACAGGAAAACTGGTCGCATTTTTTTTTTTTTTTTTTTTTTTTTTTTTTTTTTACAGTGTAGAAACCATCCAAATAAATTTCATTTAAAGTAAGACATTTTTTACCTCCAGTCTATACTATCAATCCATTATAAGAGGTATCACAGAGATTATAACATGTAAAACTTCAATATGTAATGATGCAACATTATTTAAACTACCAAAATTATGACTCGAGTTAATGTTTACGAAAACAAAATTAAACATCCAAGTAACATAAAAGTAACGTGCATAATATGAAAGAGTTTGTGAAAAATTGAACGAGGTCTTTTCATAGATCGTGTAATTTTAGAATATTTTTATTTATTGTTTTGAAAATGACTCGGGTAGAGTCGAAACATGTAAACAGTCGAATAAATCTATTTTTACTGTTTTTAAAGTTTTAATTTACACCTTTTAGCAATTAAAATTAGTGTCATTGGTAATTAAAATAATTTGATTTTAAAATGTACCATTGTATTTTTATTCCCAAAACGTTAAAATAAGAATTAGTTTTTAGTAAACGATATTTGTAAATCGTCGACATATTTCTTTGTTCATCTACTGGTTTTCACTTCTCAAACTTCAAAATAAATTCACAGATAGAGTTTTATCAAATAATGTATGCTCGGAATTACCACATTCAGGTGCAAATCCCATTGTTTAGTTCTAATAATAAAATGTTTACAAATGAAGAATTTAACCCCTTGCCTTTGGGATATATTTGAGGAAAATTTGCCAAAAATGAAAGTTTGTATCAACAAAATGTTAGAAATTATAAAAACAGAAAATTTTAAACGGAATAACTACTATATTCAATATTTTCACATATATGGGAAATGTTAATGGATAACAGTATTTTTTGCTCAAATTATAGCAAAATAAATCAAATGACATCATTTTCAAGATAAATATTATAAACTAATACAAAATTATTATTATTTATATCAACTGTCATCAATTCCATGTCCCTCATATTACTTTGAATTTCACAAATTCTTTACAGTATGGTATAAACGAAAATATGGCACGGCACACAAGCCTACATCACTGTCTTTACAATAAACTCGAGTCTCGCGTCGTAACATCGCTCCCTTTTCACCAGTTTTACGACAACAAAGGAAACATTGTCTGTTTGGAGGTGTATTTTTCTTCGTTGGTGGAATGTGTCAGGAAAGTATTGGCCCGTAAGTCGCAACAAATCCATATTAGAACGCCCTGGTCCTGTCGGCTGAATGTATGGTTTATTATCTACAATGATTTGTTCCACAACTGAGATTCCGTAGTCCATATTACATTTTTCACCACCTGACGACTGATAAATAATAAAGGAATTCCAAAGTCGACAGGAGGATTAAAAACAATGCAAAGAAACTTTTAACTTGCGAAAATTTTATATACCTACCTGTCAAACATAATGTGGTTCCAATGAAATTTGGGAAGAACTGCAAAATTACAAAAATCAGACAAATGGCGCGAAACTGCCGGGAAAGTATCGCCATCTATTGGGAAAATAGTAAATTACATATTATGCATATGACGAACTGATATCGGGCTTCACGGAATTGAAACACCGAATTTCTCTTGCCTGATTTAAGTTAAAATAGTTAGGTTAAAATTATCTTGAGTTACTCAACTCGACTTTCCCAACACGGGTACACGCGTCCATAAAAATAAAGCAATTATAAATTTACCACACAATGGAATCGTTTGGATTAGAAAACCTGACCTTCCCTTTTGAAAATGAAGCTGATACCGCTGCATTATTAATTCTTAATGACATTGTTGCAATATTTATTATTCATACTATGTCACATTTACTTTGTGATTATCGCTATATAATTGGTTGCAATTATTGGTGATTATTCGTACATAAAATGCCTAGATTCCTAAATAAGCAGCAATAGTTTTCAACAGAGTATGCTAAGAAGACACGTCTCGTGACTAAAGTTCGAGTGTTCAAGACAAAAGTGCTAAAAACTATAATATTTGGATAAAAACAGAGAGAAGCAACATCACACAATAGTACTGTCAACATAAAGTAAGCGCAGTTGTCGTAGGGTTCGATGCACAAGTTGCTTCCGTATTATCATTTCTGGCTTACTGGCGCCATAACTCAACCGAAGTTAAAAACCAAGTCTTGAATATGCTCATACGCTACAAGACGCCGGTCGCCACTGGATGGTCCAGTACACTGTAAAAAAAAATCTGTAAAGTTACTAAAGTTTTTCTAGGAAACTGGGATTCCAAGAAATTTTTATGTAACGGCAACAAGAAAAAATCCTGTAACAGACGCTGTTACAGGAATTTTTCTTGTTGCCGTTACATAAAGATTTCTTGGAATCCCAGTTTCCTAGAAAAACTTTAGTAACTTTACAGATTTTTTTTACAGTGTAGCGATTCGGCTTAAGAAATCAAGGAGGAAGACTTTTCTAAAACACATTGCCAAAAATTCCTGAAACTGTATGGTTATTTTCGGTTATTCATTATTTCCGATATTTCATATATTGAACTAATAGTCTTAATAAGCTCCAATCATCTTAATTGCGCATTTAGTGTTGTATTTACTATTGATTATATGGATTAAAACTAATGACAGTGGTGTTTTTGTTCGTTAATGTACATAATACATACTTAATTATATATATTATTTCCCATTTTTCTTATTTGTCATGAGCTATATACTACTGAAAAAAATGTATACCACATATCAAGGGACTGATGGTCCGAAAATGCCCCTTATCAACCCACCCGATTTATAGTGTTCACACACACACATTTGCAAAACATGATTACAATACGTTATAATAATGTACGGAAGTACATTATATGTAAGGAAAGTAATAAAATTACTAGTTAAGTGTTTAAGACGCCATCAATAAATGGAACGATTTGCTATTAAATTTATCACTGTCTCTTTATTTATACCATTTATAATTTGTATAATTCAAAGAGTAATTATTCAGTAATATATTTTTTTTTACATTTTATAAAAAAATTATCAATCTGAAATCTAAATTATTAAATTCATGAAATAGATTGGTATTTGAATACACTTTATATATTTTGTAAAACTATACAATTGTTTTCACGCTGAATATCAAGGGGTAATGCTTAACAAAATAATTTAATTTTCATATTATTAATGATACAAAGATAAATCATGCTGTAACATAACCTTTATAATATGTATATAAACCTTTAATGAAAATTTTTACAGTCATAAAACAAAAGTAATAAATTGATGAAAAAGTGTGGTATTTGAATATGATATATATTTTTTTCAGAAAGCATATATTTTTTTTTCATAACGCATATCATGGTGTAGTGCCAAATAAAATTATTTAATTTTCATATCATGTATCATGCAAAAAGTAATGAAGAGTAACATTTTATTAAAACACTTATTCAAAAATTTAACAATCATAAAACAAAATCAATAAATTGATGAAATAGAGTGTCATTTGAATATATGTTTTTTTCAATTATATAATTGTTTTCATAACGCATATCAAAGTGTAATGCTAAACGAAATAATTTAATTTTCATATAATGTATGATACATAAGCAATGATGCAAAGTGTAATCATGCAGTAACATCTTCTTATCTTTATTTACTGACGGTACTTATAAGTACCATTTAATAACTTGTAATAAAATTCATTTAATACATTTATTAGTTGTTATACAGTTTATAATGAGTTATGGATACATTACTTTATCTTGTTACAACAGCATTATTGGTTACACGAAACAAAATATTTTTAAAAAGATGATTTATTTTGCCTTTGCATCTTTTCAGCTTTCTTGGTATTGGAGGAGGGGGGGGGGCAGAATTTTTCATTTTGGAAATATTTCTATATTTCTATTGCAAGAACATTATATTTGTATATTTCCTAATTCTACAAAATACTAAGAAAAATATTTAAAATAAAAGATTTGAGTGGGGTTATAAATATTGCACAAAATACCTATAAATTCAAATTTAAATAATTTTTCTAAATCCTTTAATGCTTCTAAAATCCTTCTAAAATTTATTAAATGATTATGTATATTTTCTAATGTAGTTTAAACAATTCACAAAAAATGCTTTAGAAGATAAAATTCTCATGAATTCATAATTCAGTAGATAAAGGGTTAAACATTTAACAGAAAATTTAACAATCTGAAAACTAAATTAATAAATTTATGAAATACTGTGTCATTTGCTTATGTTTTATATTTTTTAAGAAAGGGTATATTTGTTTCCATAACGCATATCAGGTGTATTGTCTATAAAATTATTTAACTTCCACATCATGTAGGATGCAATGTGTAATAATCTAGTAACATCTTACAAATTATTTAATAAAAAATTTAAGAATCATAAAATTAAATTAATAAACGGATGAAATACAGTAGTATTAGAATATATGCTTTTTAAGTATATAATTGTTTTCATAACTAATATCAAGGTGTAGTGTCAAACAAAATAATTTACTTTTTATATCATGTATGATACAAAGAGAAATCATGAAACTAAATTTTAATAATAATGAAATAGAATAGTATTTGATTTTTTAAAGTAGGGGAAGTTGGTCTAAAATGATCCCAGAGGGCAAAACGGTCCACACATGTTTTCTTCCAAACAGGTCACGCTATCAGGTCACGCTATATAAAGGGTAACACATAAACTAGTCCTATAAAGTGAAGAAGAAGCAATGGCGGTATTAAAGCGATCGTAGTATTACGCGTCTGAATAGAATTATTTGAAAAATTGGGTTTTATAACGTATGGTATAAGATAAACACTATCTTCCATATTTATTTAGATATGCAGTCTTTCATGTACAGAAATATGACTTGGTTTACTTAATAGAGTATGTTTTTAGACGTGAATTACACTTGCTAAATTTGTTATGTCTCTCTGCGTCATCCAGTTATATCACCTAAAATGGACAGCCATGTTGCCGGGGTAAAATGATCCATTATGTGGACCGTTTTACTACTATTGGATAGGCTGAAGAAAATTCGGTACCGGGTCCGACCCATCATGGGAGCCAAATGTGTGACTGCCCCAAATTTTTCTCTTTGAGCTCATGTGTCAAGGTGTAATGCTCTAATCCTATTATTTTTGGATCTTAATTTTCCCATACTCCATTTTATTGTTTTCTCAAAATTATTTGTGACACTTTTTATTTTAAAATTTACGTAAAATAAATTATGTATGCTATTTGATTTTAAAATTTATTTTATTTCATTATGTATTCTAATAATTACTTTAATGTCCTTTATTTTGCCGATAAAGAACAATTTACAATTATTTTTAAATGAAGGATCATTTTGCCCTTGTGTGAGGGTAAAATGATTCTTTGGAGACTTTTTTAAAAATCCATTTTTTTCATAACTCAATTTGGGTTTAAAATATTATTAAAATATGTTTATAATGCAAAATATATTGTAAAACATATTAGCATAGGTCCAAAGTTTTATTTAAACAGTTATGTTAATTTACACAAGTTTTCTCTTTACGAGGATCATTTTAGGCCACCTTTCCCTACATAATTATTTTATGACACGTATCAAGGAGGTGTGGTGTTAAACAAAATATTTTACTTTTTGTAGCATGTATCATACAAAGTATAACCAAGCATAACATCTTCTAAACTATTTAGTAGAAAATTTAACCATTATAAATCTAAACTCATAAAATGATTAAATAGAGTAGTAAATGAATATTTTTTTATATAAACTCTCGACTATCCGGCCTAATGTGGCGGAAGGGTAGGCCCGATAACAAAAAAGCCAGATAGGCCGGAGTTCTAGAAATATATACTGCCCTCTTTTCTTATTACATTAAAAACGCATGTTACTCATTTTAAGATAAATTTTATCTATACAGTACATACAGTTTCAAAATAAGTAAAACATCAACGTGAAACTTAAGCCTAATTCGTAAAAAAAAGAGTAAATCTTCTTTTATTGTTTATTAATAAATGATTGCACAAATATAAAAAAGTTAAGCATAAGATAAAGGAGTCAAAACTTAGTTTTTAGTTTTTGAAAAAGTCCTTGATAGATGACTGCTTCTCATTGTTAGCCATTTTCCGAGACACAATGTCCGTCCATTTACGCAAGCAGATAACATTAGCTTCCTCCTGCTAACTCATGGTTTCTACTCCATAGTCACTGAAACCTTTTTTAGTTTATCACACATTTCGTTAATCTTCAATAAATAAACACGAAGCACACCAAAAGACTATACGAAAGTAACCAGGATAAGCGGAAAATAACGTCCGCACTTGTAACATCCGTTGCAGAGCTGACGGAACAGGCTATCAAGCCTTAACCACGCTCTTCCCTCCTTCATTCTCTGATATTGCATTCTGAAATCCCTTCTTGCTCCTTCCTTTCGTAAAATAACATTTTCCTACGGACGGGAACCTGCCTGTCTAGGCCACTTTCAACTTTCTTCATTTTTTTTTTTTTTTTTTTTTTTTTTTTTTTTTTTTGCTAGACCGGATCGTACGGAGCGCCGGAAAGTCAGGAGTTTACTGTATTTTTTAAAGCATATAACTATTTTCACATCGCATATCAAGATGTAGTGCCTAAAAAAATAATTTAATTTTCATGTCACGTATGATACAAAGAGAAATCATAAAAATAAATTTTAATATTAATGAAATAGAATAGTATTTGATTTTTTAAAGTTTATGACGCATATCAAGGGTGTGTGGTGTCAAATAAAATATCTTATTCTTTGTACCATGTATGATACAAAGAATAATCATGCATTAACATCTTCTAAATTATTTAGAGGAAAATTTAACCATCATAAAGCTAACAAATTAATTAAATAGAGTGGTAAATGACTATTTTTTATATATTTTTAAAAGCATACAATTATTTTCACATCGCATATCAAGATGTAGTACCTAGCAAAATAATTTAATTTTCATATCATTATGATACAAAGAGTAATCATGCAAGAAATCTTATAAAACATTTAATGAAAAATTTAAGATTCATGAAACTACATTAATTAAAAGTCTCAACTATTTCAAGTAGCATGTTTTTAACGAGTAAGTTTGTGAAATATTTATTAAAATATTTAAAACAATATTTAAAACACAGTACAATTAATTAACACTGGATAACTGAAAATTATGAAATGTGATTCTATTTAAATACACACTAAAATATATTCTTAACTAAAATATATTCTTAATATAAAACTTAACTTCAATACTGAAAATTTAATATGCTTATATTTTTATCCCCCGAAAGTGCGTTATTGTAATTATGCACAGGAAATACAAAATGTTGAATTACAAAAGAATTTGTTTACAAAATTTTATTTTAATGTGAATACTTACCTTGATTGTTTATTTTACATTCTAAATATAAGCTTCTAAATATAAACGCATTTCCTTAATATAATAATGAAGAAACATTGAAAAAAATTACTTTGAGAAGACATTTTAAGCACTTTTGCTTTAATGATTATATAATTACGGCTCTTTAGAACAATTTACTAAATTTTCGAAAAAATAAGACTGTAATTACACATTTTGGGAAAATATTCAAAGGTATTTCTTTCTTGGTTAAAATGAAAAGCGTCCAAATTAATTGATGTTCAAGATTGAGAAGAATAATGATAATGCATGTTATACAGATTTATTATTTCAGATATATTTATTAGAAAATAAATTATGCATAACTTCATGGGAATTTAATACAACTAGGATTTTATTTTATTTTATACAGGGTGTCCATAATTAAAGTACGCTATTAGTTGTCTACCGACAAATGTTGTTCAGAATGTTGTGAAAATTTGAGGAGGACATAATACATATATGGGAATTGCTTTGAGCGAAAATAAAATTAGTTTAAAATTTCACCGCCAGAGAGAGTTTTTTAACGATTTAGCATGCATTTACGATAGTTTACAAATTTTATTGCAATCAAACATGTTCCACATGAGGGTCATCATTTTGAGATACCATCTGGAATCATAAGATGCATCGTAAGATCACCGGTAGGTCACACTCGACGGTTCCACAGAAGGCGTGCAGTACAGGTGGGCCACACTTAAATATTCGAAAATTCAGTAGTAAAAACAATTCAGTACTTAACTCATAAACGTAACACATTCACGACGGGAAACGAGAATTTTCCTTTTCATTCAGAAATATCATTGACAAAAAGCGTGGCTTCTACTTTACAGAGAATCCATTTATATCATGTTGTCCATGTTTCTTTAGACCTTTCAGAATACTGAAAAGCGTTATTTATCTTTAGAAAACTCACAAACGATATTATTTTCGAGATTTAAAGCGTTATTTATAAACACAAAGTTTCTTTTACTGCTATTGATTTTCAGAAAAGTTTCCCAGTAGAGTCTAGCGTATTAATTAGTTGTCTCATTGATTAAATGTCCCACATTTCACAACAGTATGTTCTCATAAATGCGAAGAACATGTTGTGAAATGTTGTCTTTAATATCAGGTAACGTTAATAAATAAACTTTCTAAACTATCATGAATGTATGCTAAATGTGTAATTCATTAAAAGACGTCCTCTGGTTGAGAAATTTGTGCAATTTTTTTCGTGTAAACAAATTCCCATCCCTTTATGTCTTTCACAAAATTTCTCAACTTTGAGAACAATAGCTTCACCTGCTGACAATTTTAAAATAGGGTCAGGGACACCCTGTATATAAAACAAGAAGAAAGTATTAGACACAAAAGTTTTCGAGTTTTGTTGCTATATGGATTTTTATGTTTTGGATGTCCTGAACACGATTTAACTATTTTGGGATACTATCTTTTTGTCTGTCTGTATGCATGTGTATATGTACTATGAGACACAGATTTTGTGGATAATCTATTTCAACAACTAATGCATGGAATTTCATTAAACTTCATATTCTGTTAGATCTTGACGGAAACTGGTTCAAATTATGAGTGGGTGTATAATGCTTAACAGGCAGCGCTTCGATGCTGTTTTTCACTATTTTATAAATGCTTTATATCTCAGCATATATGGGATGGAATTTCATCAATCAGCATAATTAATAAGAATTTGACACATATAAAAGCTGAAAAGTTTTAGGTGTATATGGTCCAACAAATGGCGCTTTTATGCTCCGTTATTCTGTGATAGCTATACATCAGGATGTATTGGATAGAATCTGATCATATTCCGTAATAAAGTAACACCTTGAGATACACAGGTACTGATTAGATTTGATAGTATCTTGCTCAAGAGACTGCTACTGTGCAGTGCTTTCAATAATTTCTGTGATAACCATACAGGGGGTCCCAAACACATTGACCTCGGCTTTTATTCCTTAAATATTGTTCATAGACATTTATTATAAATTACAAATTTACATAAAAAAGGAATAGAATATCAAGAAATTTATTATACTTTTCAGGGCATTAAATTTGAAGAAATACAAAATTTAATTTTTTATACGGCCCCCATACAGAAAATTTCCCAATGAATACAATGTGCCCCATAATCTAATAAGATCATGTAAAAATTTTCAACAGTTTATCATAAAAGTCGAAAATATGAAAATAAATAAATGCTGAGTTCATTACCTAGATATGAGTTCGCAAAGGAGAAAAAGCCATGTCGTATGATCGCGTTAAATCGGTCGTAAACAAATTTCAACAGAAATCAATGATCGCTACTCTAGCTGTAAACCTATATATTTGAATTTGTAATTAACTCGTCACCAACTTTGTTTAAACACATATCTGCGACTTTTTATGATAAAATGCTGAAATCTTGTACATGACGTTATTAGTATATGGGACACATTTTACTCATTGGGATTTTTTTTTTTTTTTTTTTTTTTTTTTTTTTTTGTACGGTGGCCGTATAAAAATTAATCTTTTTTTATTTCTTCAAATAAAATTTTTCTTTTCTTCAATTTCTTCCCCTGAAAATTTTTATCGGTTTCATAAAATTATGTAACTTTTTTGTGTAACATTGTAATAATAATATATGATTAATATTTAAGGAATAAAAGCCGGGGTCAATGTTTTTGAGACATACTGTATATATCAGTATATGTGAGATGGAATTTTACCAAATTTAATATGTAAACCATTTATTACAAATTATATTGATAAAATTTTGGTTTAGATTACACAACAGGGAGATCTGTCGAGCAATATTTCTTTGATTGACGTGATCGTGATATGTATCTTTGGCCTCTATGGAATAAGGAATTTCACCAAATTTACCATGTAAATTATTTCTAAAAAAGTATATTGATTCAATTTTGGCTTTGTTCGCGCAATACATAGCCTACTAAGCTATTTTTTGCGATGGACGCTTTAGTTGTATGTCAGTTTATATTGGGTAGAAATAATCCAAACTATATATTTGACATTAATATAAAAAATATGCATATTTTCAAATTTCGGATATGCAATAGATAGTGTGTAGTAGAATTTAAAAATTAATTAGACTAATATGGAAGAAAATCTTGCAATGACGACATCTGACTAGTTCATTACTGTCTACCGATGATACTAAACGTTTAAATTCGTTTAATTTGATACTTCACTGCAAAAGAAAAATTCGGTATATTACAACAAAAGGTGCTGGCACCGCAGCTTCCAACGCAGTTGATGTAAAATTTACAAGCTGCTAACTTTAAGATTGCTGTAAAATTTCTCCAGTTTGGTCAAAGTCGAGTTCCTATTGATTACGTGGTGCGAGTGACAGAAAGAATTAGATTTTAACTTCACCTGTTGCTTGAATTCACTTTCACGGCATCGGTGCTTGATAAATTACATCATAAAGTGCTGGAAAAATCACTAATAAAAGGTGGTGGCATCTTTCCAGCCAACAGAGTTGATCAAAATTTAGAAGCTGCTGTCCTTAAGAGTGCTGTAAAATTTCTCAAGTCTGGAGAAGTGTTCCTGTTGGCTGCGTGGTCAACGCGACAGAAGGAATTCGATTTTTACATCACTTGTTGCTTGAATGCGCTTTCACAGCATCGGTGCTTGAAATCGATTTCGCAGCATTGGTGAATGAAAAAATACAACATAAAGTGCAGCAAAAATATCAATTTGTTTTTTACAGTGCTGAATAGTTTCACCAATGCTAGATCAAATGCAGTATAAATGGCACTCAGTATTTCGACTATTGAAAGAAATAAGGAGCATTGTTGATTAAAAGAAGAAAATTAAAATTACAATACACATTGTTAAGAAAAAATCTTAATGTAGGAAATATAATATAACCTCAAACAAAAATATATAATGGCCTTTTCCGAGAGATGCGTGATTTTAGAAAAGCGTTCAGTACCTTTTGAAATCTCATAAACAGAAATGTATTTTTAAATTTAAAGAAGCATTTAGCTCCTTTAGCTAAAGAAGCATTTAGCATACAGCTCCTTTGCTGCCACTGATTTTCAGAAACTTTTCCGAGTAGACTCTATAGTGCATTAATAAATTTCAACTTAAAATAAAAGTTTTTATTATGCTATATGTTATAAATAAAACGTTTTCGTGTTCAATATGTTTTAAAAATAAACATGACAAATTAATAGCATTATCATTATCATTATCATTAAATTTAATGATATTTTCTTACTCCTTCGTGTATCAGTTTAATTACGCAGCTGAAAATGCTTAATTGGGAATTGATATCATCCTAAAAACGATATTTTGGTTTGAGAAAACAGATCATTTTAAAAAAGAACATTATAAAAAGTTATTTGGAAACGTTTTTTGGAAACGAAAATTAGTGGCAGCTACAAGAACTCTGCTTTCTAAATGCTACTTTAAATCTTGAAAATGTATTCACTTTAGATGCTTCTAGAATTGTGTGTAACTTTTATCTTGTTATTGTATATTTTCGTATTTAATTATATGATATTTTTGTAGATGAGAAAACATTTGTCTTTATTTACAGCGTAGTCCGAGTGGTATAGAAAGAAATCCCCCAAATATGCAGTCTGTGCTTTACTACTTGCCGTTGAGATCATTTAGCTTTCATCCGAGAATATTTTGAATAAAAATATGAAGGAAAACACTAAATTCAAATTTCAATGAGATTTATGTGGCAATATAGTTCAAAATTTTAAATAAATAATAATTAAAAAAAACATCTTGATATGAAGAGATTTCGGTACTCAATTTATCATTTTTATATCATGTACGCATTTAAATTTAATATGTATAAACTTAAAAGTATCTAAAAGTATCATTATTAATAAATGTCATAATTTGATAATCTCTGTGTTTCGCTATATGTCGTTGTGATCACTTAACTTTTATGCGAGAGGACTTTGAATACAAATGTGCAGAGGAAGACCAAATTCAAATTTCCAATTACTCTGAACAGATAATGGTATATTTTCGTATCTGATTATGTTATAATTTTGTAAAAGAAATCATGAAGATGCACAGTCTGTGCTTCGCTGAATGTCGTTGGAATCATTTAACTTTCATCCGAGGATATTTTGATTAAAAATTTACAGGAATACACTAGATTCAAATTTCCGATTACTATAAACCGGTTATTGTATATTATCGTATTTGGTTATGTTATTTTTTTAAAGGTTAGGAAACATTTGTCTTTTTTACAGCGCAGGCCTAATAATATAGAAAGAAATCACGAAAATATGTAGTCTGTGTTTCACTAGATGTCATTTGGATCATTTAACTTTCATCCGAAAATATTTTGAATAAAAATGTGAAGGAAAACACTAAATTGAAATTTCAAAGAGATTTATGTGGGAATATACTTCGAAATTTAAATTAAAAAAATCTCTGTGAAGAGATTTCGATACTCAATTTAAAATTTGTTATCATATGCACATTTAAAGTTAATATGCATAAATTTAAAAGTAGCTATAAGTATCATTATAAATAAATGGCATAATTTTTTTTAAATTTTTATATTTTTTCACTTTTAATAAACGTAGAATCATATTTAAGACGCAAATCAATTTGAAAATTTTAACAAAACAATTTCATTTTAATAAAATATACCTTACAAAGCATAATTATGCAGTAGCATCATATAAAACATTTAATACAAAAAATCCTATAATCATATTAATAAAAAACAGTGAACATTTCAATAAATAATTAAAAAATATATTTTAACGTATATTTATTGAAAATTTAAAAAATAATTATATAAAAAGTAATACAATTAAGCAATAATTAACGCATTTTATCTCAAATTAATTTTAACTGTTTCTGTTTAAATATGAACTTTATTTTCAACAATTTTCCTCTTTATTTTTAATAATGATAGTTTCATAAGCTTTATTTTTATTGCCCTTATGCTTTATTATTATTTGCTATTTATTATTATAAATAAAGAGCATAGTTAGATCATATTATAATATATTACTATTTTTAAAAACGTAAATCATATTTTTGTTGCAAATCAAGGTCCAATTTTTAAGTAAACAGTCTAGTTTTTACAACATATATGATGTAAAAAGTAAATATGCAGTAACATCTTTTAAAGCCTTTAATTTAAAAAAAAAAGCATAAAATCAAAATAATAATAAAACATTGAACAATTCAATTAATATTTTTTCAAAATTTAGTTTAAGATATATTTATTGAAATTTAAAAAGTACTTTTCAAAGATGTAATACAATTAAACAGTATTTGATACATTTTATCTCATAATAATTCGATCCATTTCCATTTGAATATGTGGCGCAACTAAATAACATTAGTTTAATAGGATTTATTTAACAGAAAATCAATGTACTTATGCACAAGAAATAAAAAATATTTTCAAGTTTTAAAAATTTGTTTCCAAAATTGAATTTTAGCTTGAATGAGAATTACAATGGTTAATTTTACTTCCAAAAGTTCACTAATTTAAACGTATTTTCTTAATTCAATAATGACTTTTTAAAAATATCATCGTGAAGGCATTTTGAGCGCTTTTAGTTTAATGATTATACAATTCTCAATGTTTAGTGCATTTTGAAAAATTTAAAAAAAAATTAAGACACTAACTGGAGAGCTGGGGAATGTTTAAAGACATTTTCCATGTAAGGTAAAATGAAACTTTGACGACATAATTCAAATTTTTTACATTATAAAAAAAAGATAAGAAATATTTCACAGATTTATTATTTTTATGTATTATTTGAAAAATCCATTTTAAGACAGAATGGGATTTTGAGTTACGATATTTTATTATGGTCGAGCGATCAAATTAAACATTTATAATCATTTAATGAAATTACACTGTTATGCAATGAAATTTATGTCAAAGTAAAGAGTATTTTTTATTCATTTCTTTATTAATCTTTTGTTTGAATTGTGTATTTGCTTATTTATGAGAAAATTCTTAAAATTTTCATCAAAACTAATACACAACTTCTGTAAGATTGTTAAATTGAAAACTTAGTGAATATGGTACAAAAATTTCAAACTAATGACAAAATAAGTGTAGTCATAACTACCAGTCCACGAAATAGGAAACTGTGGCTATCTGCTGGATAAGAAGAAATTATAACCTCCTGAGACCCGGAATCCATTAAAACGAATGTTTTGTTTTCTCCTTCTGTTGCGTTAAATTTCATTGTAGCAAGCTAAAACCAAACTAGCATTGTAATGTATGAATCGGAAATCAACTTTCAGCTCTTGGATTTTGGCAAGGCAACTACTTCGTTTGCAAAATGGCGCAATGGGTGAATGAAGTTGAAATTCGACGCTCGGCTAGTAAGTTTCGTTTTTTATATTATTTTAATTTTTTTCAACCACTCTTTTGCGATTTTAATAGCAGTTAGAGTTATTATTCAACGATGAAAATAATGAATAAAATGAAATTTAAAGTAGTTGTTGACTTAGCTTGTTTTTGTTCACATCCATTTAAATGAATGCTGGGTCTTAATTCATCTATTGTATCGTTAGGCTTGAACAATTAGAAAGTAAACATTTTGCTTGTTTTAACACCAGTTATTTTTACAAATCATAAAGTTTTATTACTTAAAAGTAATAAATAAATATGATTGATATATATTCTATATAAATATTTAATGTTCTATAGGAATGACAGCATTAGAAGCATTGGAATTAACGGCAAATGGCGATTTGTCCGATATTGAACTCGATGATTCCAGTGATGAGGATTTTGAAATATTGGTTGAACCTATTATAGAAGTGAGTGATTCTGACGAAGCAGATGTTGAAGAAAGCAACATAAATGTACAACAGCAGCAAGAGCTGAAAAAGAAAACAAATGAAACAATATTTACATTGAAGAGATCTTCGAAGTAAGTTATTATTAATATTTTAATTTAATGTATTAAATAACTTATGTATGATTTTAAGATAAAATTTAGAAAAACAATAAAATAAGTCTAATCTTTATGAATTGTGAAACTAAATATTGTTTAGTATAGAGCGTACTTAGTATTATAAAACAAAAATTATTTAAAACTAATTAATTCTTTATTTACTTTCAGATTTTCGTCAAATATTCCAGATGCACCTAAAGTCATTCAATAGTTTGAAGAAGATGCGCAGCAACATTTAATTTATAAACCTGATTAATACTTTTTCAATTATATAGATGTTGATTCATAGAAAAAATTTGCTGATTGTACTAATAGAACCCACGTAATAGAAAATGGAAAATCTCCTGATATATCTGCGTCTGAAATTGAAGCTTTTTTTCTGTATGACTTCGCCCATGAGCACGTTAGAATTCCCTCAAATAAATATGTTCTCAACGAAAAGTACTCATGTACTAATAGTTTGTGATGCCATGCTCGGATACAGGTATTTTGTAATTAGATCGAACCTAAAAGTTGTGTTTGATAATGATGTTTCACAGGTAGAGAGAGGCTTTGGAAGCTTCAACCAATGATAGAGTCTAATCCAAATGGGTGTTTAAAAATTCTATGATCGTCTTTGGACAGTATCGATGAATAGAGATACATTTTTCTGAATTAGATTTTGTAAATTATCAGGGTAGAGGCTCATTTCCAATGCAAATGACACTAAATCTTTCACTGTTATTGAAGAAGCAGTTCTCAAGCTCTGTGAAACATTTTCTGCTGGAACTCGAGTATATTTTAACATGCATTTCACAACTGTTAATTTAGTTTAAATTTTACCCAGAAAGAGAAAAGGGCAACATGTACAATAATGAAGAATAGAATCCCAAAGGGAAACAATTTACTGTCGAATAAAATACATCTTGAAAGTGGAAGTGGATCAACAGATAATGTAGTAAGATCTGATAAAAAAAATAACATCGTAAAGTGTCAGGACAACAAGCCAAATTACTTAATGTCATCGGTTCATTCTTTTAGTGTTGTAGATATTGCAAGAAATGGTCTAAAAAAGAAAAGAAATATATTGATGTCTCTCAGCCAGAAATTGTGAGATAATATAATTTGAAGATGGGTGGAGTAGATATGGTATACCGAATAATTAGTTACTACCGAGTAAATACAAGAACCAAAAAATGGACAGTGAGAGTGTTAGTTTATATGATATATTTTGCAGCTGCAAATTCATGGTTGCAATGTAAAAGAGATCTTGAGATTAACGGTTTCTTAAAGAAAGACATTTTAAAGTTCCTGGACTTTTAAACATTTTAGATGGTTGAAAAACTACAGGCTCTGCTTCTTCTTCTGATGATGAGCTTCAACCTATTCCAAATAATAGAGGCTTAGCACGGCCATCCCTTTATTTTCGACAATAAGAAGCCAAATATATGCCAAAACTTGTTGTTATTGAAAACTCGTCATACTGTAGAAATATTGTTTGCTGCAAAAAAAATAAATTTCGCTGTATAGCTTGCCAAATGTTTTTATTTATCACGGCGTCACAGAAATTGTTTTAAAGATTTTTATGAAGCCAAATGTTAAATTTCGTCCATTTATTTAATCTGAAAAATGCTAAAAATAATTTTAATATTAAAGTATATTAATATTTGCCTTATGTTCTTTAAAATAAATTCTGTTCCTTCCCACTTTTAATAATTTTTTAATTATTTTAAAGTGACTATGACCTCAACATCCATTTAAATGGGTGCGCTATGCAGCAAAATTTAAAATTCGAAATTTATTAATTTCTTTAAAAACCACATTCTTGATGCCGATTTGTGCAAAAAACTTAATATTAGAAAATATATATGTACTTTACTTTGCTCAGGTTCTCAGGAGAATAAATAGAGTATAAGACAAAATGTTTAAAACAGAGTTTTGAGGGAACGAAGAGACATTATCATGAAATTCTACTTTAAGGAAACTATGACAAACATTTGAAAATTAATCTGGAAAACTAATTGATAAACAAGTAAAAATTAAATTAAAAAAAATTAAAAAACCCGACTGCGTAAAAAGCGAACTAATTAATAATTTTTCATCAATGTGAAACTATTTTTTATATTACTTACCTATTTTTTATTTACTTGTATTGATGATTTTTAAGTTGTGTTTAATTGTTAGTTCCTATCTATAAACATAATTTTGATGAGGCCTATAGATTTCTATGAAAATTAGAGTTCCAGTAAAGCTAGAGATTGTACCTACATAACTTCCAGGTTGTGTAATATTTAAATGGAGCTTCTGACTGTAAAATAGTCAAGGAAACATTGTCTTCATTTTGAAAGACCTATCCAATAATATGCCACTCAATATGGTGCGTAAATTGTTTTTCGTCTCTACCGCGATTTTGTATTTTACGGCTGCCATTTTGAATTTATAAAAACAAAACCTAGCGTATAACCATCGGGTGGTTAAGACGAATTTATAGAGACCTCATTAATTAAAATCCATTCCGCCGTTGGTATGTTACGAGGGTATAAGGTATCCACATACCCAGATATGCGTGAAACACATAACCCTTCTTGGCAGTCGGGTAAATATAACATAAACTGTTTTCAAGTATTTTTGTCAATATAAATATGTATTATTATTTACTCTAATAGATATTCTGTGTGTGTATTTTAAGTATTGATATAGTCCGTAGGTCAGGTAGTAACAGTTGGTCCCTCCCTCTTCGAAGAAAAGTCCATTTCGAAGAAGGCAGAAGGGGTTGGGAGGGAGGATTTTGTTAGGACTAGAAAAATCGCCAAGTAACCCCTTTCTACATTGCTATGCCAGCTGGCACGACTGAGGAATCGCCGGATATCTCTTTTTCTTCTATCAATAAGCAGTGTATTGTGTTTTTAATCCTTTTATTTCTTCTTTATTATTATTTTTTTCCTGTTGTTTTCTCAGTAAACATTTATTTGTATACTATAACAAATTAACTGTTATTTACGTAACACTCTGAAACGTTGTCGAAAGGAAAAATAATTCTTTTAAAGGAAATCCTGATTGGGAATATAATAAAGTTTTTAGAAAAGAAGCAAACGCACAGAAACTTTTGTTTCATTTAACGCAAGCGGGCTATTGCTGCTGGAATGTCTTGCCAAGCAATATATATATAAAAAGAAGGAATCCGAAGAAATATTATGGCCTTTATTTAAAAAAAAAATGAGTACAAAAACCCAAACTGAAAACTTTCAATGCTCTGCAAAGGTCGGGTTACCTGAAAATTATATTTGAAGTCATCCGAAACCCTTAAATAATATATTTTAGCATCAATATTTTTTCATCAATATTCTGAAGCTTTTATTTTTTTTTTTTTATGAAACTAATTTAGAAATGCTCTTACAACAAAACTCAAATTAACAAACTAAATCTTAGAAACAAATTAAATTAATTCATAAAAATATTTTTAATAAAATTATTTCTGGCTATCCTATAAACTAATAAAGTTTCATTGAAATCGCGAAATAATAACACATAATAATTAGAAAAAACGTGGCGCTACCATAGAAGAAAAAAAGCCAAAAGCAAAAGAGCTTTAAATATTAAAACTAAACTTTCCCGCGATAACCGTTTGACCGTTCGAGAGCTAATGGACTCGTCCGCCACTAAGTCGTGAATGATTGACTGGCGCTATCTCCTGAACGACAAGCTATATTCAATTTATGAAAAATTTTCTATGATACTCCGAAAAAAAACCCAGCATTTTTCAATTTAAATATCGAAAAGCATTAGAAATATGTAAAACTGACAGGGTTATATTGCAAGGTTTGAGTTGTTAAAAAGTTAGTAGAAAATAAGAGACGAAAGACATACATATTTTATTTAGAGTTTAGTTTATTCTCGAAGTAATATTTGCAAAATCAAATCTTTCTTTTTTAACGGTTAAATTTAAAAAAAAAATCTCAGTATGAAGACATATATTTGCAGTTTTGAGTTATTAAAAAGTTAGTATAAAATATCAGACGAAAGACATACATCATACATATATTATTTAAGGTGTAAGATTATTTTTGTAGTAATATTTATAAATTCATTTCTTTCTTTTTTAAAAGGTAACTTAAAAATAAACTCAGAATGAAATGCATAGATATTTCCCCTTATCTGAAATAGATATCATAAGTCAAAAGTGGAAAAAAAATCAATCAAAAGAATCGGTTTATGATATCTAAAACTTTTGCATGAATATCGGCGCCCATAATAAAACAGTAGAATGAAAACATTAATTAGTTTGTAGTCGATTAATTGGTATAGAATATAATATAATTTTTAAAAATTTTAAATGAAGTCAAGATTTAGATTTATTGTAAATTGATTTATTTTGACACGAAAACCCCCGAAAACAATGTATTTATTTATTTTGAAGTTATGGATGAAAATTGCTACACAATGACGTCTGTATGTCTCATTCTGTTCCATCTGGCTTTGTATTATAGTCGCCTTGTGACATGTGACTACAGTTGTTCACAATGGCTTCAGAGTAACGTCACAAACTAACGGTACCCTGAGACTAAAAATATGACAAAAAAATAAATAAAAGCACATTTTGTCTCCGTCGTGATTGTGAACCTATTACGACAATTATGAATTTCATGTCGTCATGTCAACTTTGTTATTAGAGAAATTTCAAACTTTTAGTCGTTTGGATTTTTCAAAAAAAAAAAAAAAAAAAAAAAATAATAATAATAGCACAAGCATTTCGTAGTAACTTTGATAAGACTTATCTTTCATCTCAAATGGCAATAATGACAATAATAAAAAATGCATTTTCGTCAGTTGATTCAAGACGCTATTATGCTTATTCCGAAAATCGAGAATTTATTTTCAGAAAGCACTCTTCTGGCAAAGAATAAAATTTGTATTGTTCAACCAATTAAATTTGAAAGACATTTCACCAGAAAATTCTAAATTTAATGAATAAATTTAAAGAATTGTTTCTAATTTTTCCTAGACAAAAAGCACGTTGTCTGTACAAAGAATGATCATTAAGGAATGGTACCAACATTGTAAGAAATAGAAGCGGCAGAAAGATCAAAGCGTCTTTTTAATGAGTTTTAAAGGTATCTTTGTAATTTTCGGTCACTTAATACGATTTATTTTGAATGCAAGAGTAAATTGAGTTTAATGGATTTTTATATTGCAAAATGTTTCAAAGGCTGTGTAATTTCATTCATTTAATTAACGTTTCATTTAATTTAGTTGTTTAATTTTTATTAATTCAATCAATACCTTTTCTTACTTCACGATATATTTTCCTGGCTATGTGCTTAAAAGATAGAAACATTAGAAAAATGGGACGAAACTAAACATTCATGGAATAACAGTCATATTACGCAGGTGTAAGTTATGTATATCACAAATAAGATAACATTTATTATCGTAAAAGTTTGTATGCTAAAATTACGCTTCAACAGATATTTAAAGAGACCTTAGTAATAAATTAATAATGCCGAAACATTACACCAATATTTATTGATTGTAAATAGTTGTGAAGTTGTTGTTGTTGTTTACGACGGCCGATTATCTACACGAGGGATATTGCCCAGAATGGGGGGTGCCTTCCGATGGGTCTTTCTAAGGGAACCTAACCCGTATGTATGCAAGTATATCAAGCGTAGGTTGTGACGAATGTAAAATCAGCACTGTTGCCAAACTGAAAATTCTGATTCGAGTAAGGTGCTAATCAAAGCACCTGGGGAGAATAGGTTCAACAATTAGCCATAAATTTTTATTGTCAGTTTAGTTCTTATAGTCAGGCAAAACAACATCTGTGATTTTTATTTTATTATTGAGAAATGACCATCCTGAAAACTTGCTTTCGAGAAAAAAATTGGAAAAGAAAGATTAGAAGACTTAAGTTAGACCTGCAAAGGAAAAATCTTGCGGGACCTTAGAAAGCATTTTGCAATGAATTCTTGACAATTCTCCATCATAATGCAGGATTTCACAATACCACTCTTGTTAACAGCAGTCTCCTCCAATGGTGGGATTGCGAGGAGTTTGAATACTCTTCCCCATTCTCTCCCGATATGAAAACTTAAATTTTACCCAGCGTTTTTCAAAGTTTTTTTTTTTTAATTTAAGACTACTTTTATACACTGAGTACTCGGGAAGCACTTTCATACTAATTTAATGCTATTTTTTTACACTGAGGTTTTTGATTATAGTGTGTGATACACTAGTCATTTGAATTTCAGTTTTTACTGTCTATCTTTGAAACATAACAAGGTCCCAGACATAGTCCTAGAGAACGTGAAAATTTTTTATACGCTTCCAGAGATTTTAATGAGATTTCAGTTGAAAACAAATATTGGACCAATGTTTCACCAGTTTTGCTTTCAGTATAAATATTTCAAATCTTATGCCAAATGTTTCAAAATTTTAAGTTAATATTTAAAAATGTATCTTTTACTTCTGAATAATGAGTGTTAATTTTAGGTTTTGAGGATGCTGGAAATGTATAGTGTATTTAAAAGTTACCGTCTCTCACATATTTTGAAAAAAAAAGTATAAATATAAAAATAGTAAAATCTCTTTATAAACATTTATAGCATATCTTAAAAATTCAGCTCAATTTATCGACAAACATTCATTTAGTCACAAAGCATGGGTTTCAATTTGCTAATTTTGCGTAGGGTACGCTTATGAAAAATTCCCTGTTTTGATTTATGCCTGTAAAAAGCACGAAGTAGTGAATTTATTTAATATATATATAATATTGGTTCCTTTGATTTTTAAGATACGGCAACAGGAGAGAAAAAGAATTCAAGATTTCTAAATTCATTACTCATCATATAATAATAATTAAATAATACTAATTTATTAATTTATTAAAGCGTATTTTTCATTCTACAAATTATTAAAGTGCATCGATAAAAATCAATTGGTATTTCAGCAAAATATCTGAAGATGGCATTTTGGATATCATCCAAATTTTCAAATTTTTTGTTCACGTAGAAATTGTTGTAAGGATCGTAATAAATGGAATTACGATCGGGCAGTGTCGAACGAGTATGGTGGGGGAGGCAGTACTATCTGCCCCAATTCATTAATTTTTTCATGGGTTCGTCTTGAGCATTGTTCATTATCGTGTTGCAGAATAATCCCTTTTCTCTTACCAATCGCTGGCGACTGTTATTGATTTACTTATTCCAATTGTTCACAATAAAGGTCTGCATTCACAGTTTGCCCAAGTTTTAACACTTCAAAATGGACGATTCCGGTAATACTCCATCAAACACACAAAATCACCTTTTTGGGATATAAGCCTGACCTTGTGGCGATTCATTCGGATAGGGCCACTGCCTTTTGCGTTTTGGATTATCATAAACGAACCATTTTCACCTACTGTGATCAAGCGATAAAAAACGCTTCTGTATTGTGAGTTGCAACAATCAGTTGCATGTAGTGGATCAGTTAGCTTTGTTTTCCTCGTATAAATTATGCGGCTCCTAAACACCTGCTCTGTGTACTTTACAAATCTGCTGCAAATGTTCTTGGATGGTCAACCAAGGATTGTTAAGAGGACAAGGGAATTTCAAACTCATTTCTTTATTGCACTTTAAATACTATTCAAGGGCATGAATGGATATATGAGGCTAATATAATTCAAGGGCTATATGAACTATCACATATACACTGAACCCCCCCCCCCCCCCGACACTTTTACAGTACAAAGTGCTGTTCATCTCGCGCTCAAACTCGATCACAGTCGAATGTGCCGTAGCTTTCTTTGCTTCCTTGACTATATAAACATGAAAAATACAGTAGTTGCGTAAAATTAACAGTACAATGTGCTGGGAATTCGGACGCCAGCAGTTTGTGCTGGCAAATCTACAATGTTATTTTTTTACAGTGTATATATATCACACAATAAATAATAAAAAAATGTTTTGGAGGAAAAATTGGAATTTTTCTGAATATCTTAAGCGTTGTGAAGAACTTTCAAAGTACCCCATGCGTATTCCATATCATTTAAAATCCCCAATATTTTTGTGCCAGTTTGGCTTACATATACAAATAAAACTGTGCATCGAACTCTATATATTTGAATATAAACGTAAGAAAAATATTTTCTAAATTTTATGAAATTTTCAGCCTTTTTACATCATATTTCTGCACTTAAGTACCTTTAACTTTTCCAATTATATTTATTTAAATAAATAAAACAAACTATGTAAAGATTTATTTGTATATGTAAACCAAATTAGCATACAAAATATTGGGCATTTTACTTGATATGGAATGCGCATGGAGCATTTTGAATACTTCTTCATAACGCCTAAAATATTCAATTAAATTTCTTAGTTTCTCCCAAGTAATTTGTTTTTAAATTCTTGTGTGATAAATATATGCATTAATTCCTATAGTGTGCCCTTGAATAATATTTAAAGTGCAATTAAAAGAATTAAAAAAATGAGTTTGAATGCCCCTTGTCCCCTTAACCCCTTCGGGACGGGAGCATTTTACGAAATTTTTAATCTTTTGTCACCGTTTTTTTAAAAACAGAAGTTTGTGTCTTCTTGGATCGAGAAAATGCGCTGATTAAATAAGTTAAATTTTACAGTAAAATTTTACTGGTGAGGAAAAACAAGAAAACGTGATTCTAAACGTTTCATACGGTACGTATACGGCTTGCTCGTCCCCAAGGGGTTAAGAGTGTTTCACAGTTCTTCCATTGTCTGGCACGGATTTGCTTGCACTTCCGTCCTTAACACGCCATTGTCTAAAGTTTTTCGTTTTTCTGATCGATACGAGTCCTAAAGTTCAAAATTAGCGGATCTTAACTGAGAAAACCACCTTTGGCATTTAAGCACGTCTAATGCACTTGAGTAAACATTGCAAATGTTTTTGGTAGCAATTGTTGCGTTACTCCTCATGAAACTCAAAAAGCATACAATGTCGGATATGCACTTCTTCTGGTATTTGTCTCGCTTTTTTATCCAAACCTGCCAAAAAAACTTTAAAAGTTAGTTCTTTTCAAGTAAACATGAAACTTAAAATATCTTTGGCACTATTTTGAAGTACAGTAATACCGCTACTTTCGTCCCTTCGACATACATCACCACGTTTAGACTCGGAAAAAAAAATTCCTCGATTAACCCCTCTGTCGTTTTTTTTTTTTTTTTTTTTTTTTTTTTTCGAATTTCCAATTCCAGAAAAGCATTTTTTTTTTTATTGCTGAAAATTAATATATGTTCTATCCTGAAATGGAAAATGTAAAATATTTTCGTTTGTAACCAATTTTTGTTTGGCCAGTGGTCAAAACAGATTTTCTCGCAGTATAATATTAGATAAATATTTGCATAAAAAGAATTATTAAAAATTATTATATATAGGTACATACAAAAAAAATCGTTCAACCTTACCGTGAGAATTGCTTTATAACCTTTCTTGATCACCAGAAAGAAAAAAAAAAAACACATTGAAATCATTTATTCCAAATTATTTTTTTGTTTACATTGAAATAAAAATTACCAAATATTTGTTATTATACATTCTAACCGATATCATTAGAATCTGAAAAAAATTTCGTCACTTGATAAGTCAGAGCTCTCATCTTATGACTGAGAGATATTATATTAACTTCCCTCAGAAGAATCACTCTTTGAATCCACCATATAAGCCATTTTGAAATGGTACAATAACTAACGAGCGCCAATATTACAGCAAAGTCGAAAATAATAGAACTAATTGCACCATCTCTTCTCACTATGCAGAAATACAAAAAAAAAAAAAAAAAAAAAAAAAAAAAAAAAAAAAAAAAAAAAAAAAAAAAAAAACGATCCCAGAATATACCGGCGTGCAAGTTGCGACAAATTCACTTTCAAGGATGAAAATATTCTTCGCGTCGCATGACATGCGACGCCGACAGAGAAGGGGTTAAGATTTTTGAAGATTAGAACATTTTTGAAGATTTTTTGGAAGAAAAAAACATCTCAGGTGTAGTCATAGTCATAGGGGTTCATAGGATGAAGTTCAGCAAAAAACAATGAGAGATGCTTAAAAAGACTGTGTCCCTTTTCCATCGCAGAGACTAAAAAAACATTCGAAAATTGTAATTCTGTATCTCTCTTAATTGATGAAAACTTGGAAAATGGAAGAGAACTAAATTTAAACATTGAGCGTTGAAGATGTTGTTGAACACATGAATTCCCCTGATCCGGAATTAACCATCGACAAATTTATATAAATTAAAGAAACAAAGTAAAGTTGAAAAAATAGATAAATATTTTGAGCCTAGAGGGTAGATTATGACGGTTGCATAATTAACCGAAGGAATAAACCTTATTGTAGCTGGAATGACAGTTCTTGAAAATATTGATTCAGACTAGCAAAGTGTAGCAGCGACTAGAATAAGCTTCGAAAACTCTCTCTTCTGTTACACTGCCAGATTTTTTTTCACATGCTCAAAGACTTTAAAGAGGCAACTAGAAGGACAATAAATTGTAAGTTAATAACTTATTTATTTATTCCAAATTCTTGTATTGCTAACGCATTTTTTTACTAATGTTAAATGTATGTAACATAATCTCTAAATGCAATGGAATATGTTCATTAGATTTTGGGGAAATTTAATTACTTATCCTTTTTTGCTCATCTAATGTAACTTAACTTACGTCGCTAGTCTAGAAACGTATTTCTGACGTAAGACGAGGTATACAATGAACTGATAAATGGTAAACAAATATTGACATACGAAAAATAGCATTACTTTGCGGTCCCCCAAATAGCTCCTTTGGATTTGAGAACAGGCTTAAGAGCTGAAAAAAATTGTTAACGAATAAATTGAATATATACACACAATTTTACAAAATTCTATATTTTAACTCTTTACTGTCTAAAGGCCCGACTATGCGGACGTCTGATTTTCATAAAGAATAAATGTAAAAAATTCACTTCTATCTAGGAGTTTTTAAAGCGAAAAAAAGGTCCTAAATGATTTTTTGGCATAATGAGAAATAATTATCAATTGCACATTTCTCTAGACGCAATTAGAGTTAATTACTGCCTTAAATCTTTCCTTTTGCGTAATTTGTATTAATTACATTTATTATCACTTAAAAGCTTTCGAACTTACAAATACACTAATGAAAATTAAAATTATTGTCTCTTTCAATAGTTTTTAGCATTCAAAAAACTACATAACTAAACTTTCAGCGCATTTTTATAAATTTCTAAACAAAATAGCTTCACATTCGTTTAAACATCCAATGAAGAATTTAAAAAAAGCAATTCAATTATCAGAAATTTGCAATTATACATTTTTACATTCCAAAACAAACTGAAAACCGGATTAATGAAAGAATTTCAAATCGTATAATGACTAGAATATAAAAAGAGTAAAGATGCAATATGCTTGTCCTGCTTATGTGTCCTTATATGTCCTGCTTATAAATTTTACTAGAAATAACTATTATTATCTTTTATTTTAATGCTAGGATATAGAGGAAAAATTTTATTACTGAAAATAAAGCCAATATTAGTGTAAAAATGAACTAAGATGCATTTGAAATATAGCGCGAAATGAAAAAAATATATTATGGAGTGCGGAAAGATTTAATTAGGAATTTTTCCTTTAGCTTAATAATTTAAAAAATTAAAAGAAACCATTAAAAACTTTTAATTCGTCCGTTCACTTATTAGAACTGATTGAAGCTTTTCAGAATAATGAGTATCCAGAAGAAAAAATGAGGTACTAACTGGAAAATGGTGAAATTGTTAAAAACTTTCTGTGCAATTATTACATTAAGCATTTTTAATTAAATCTAATTTTTAAATTTAAATATATATTATTTTTTAGATAAATAGATAATTTTTAAATTTTTTTAAATAATCTAACGACAACAATTTAATTTAATTAAATTAATAAAAAATAAACACTATTTTCAAAAATATTTATATATATGGCTAATTCCATCAGTATTTGTAGTGTAAGTCACATGCTACGACTTTTGGTTACCAGTATTTTAGACCGAAAAAAATGTGACTTATTTTATCGGAGATATCTTATTAATTGAATAAGGCGAAGCAAACTTTTCGAAAATAACGGTGGCCAACAAACATAGCAGTTATCAACTATGTGACTTACACTACAAAAATTCATGCAACTAGCCAAATATACAGGGTGTCCGGTCTCAACGGTGTCCAATAGCTAATTCCTAAACCGTTAGTCATAGACATATACTTCAATTACAAAAATGTTTTAAATCAGGTAAAGAAACATTTTAAAAGCGATTTGGGTCAATAAAAACATTTCTTAAAAAATTACGAAATTTAAATTTTTATACGGTCCCCCGGTCCTATAAGTTATATTTAGTAATTTTTTCCTATTACACTGACAAGTAAGACAAAAAAAGCCCCATTCATATACCGCTAAAATTGAGCGAGTTAGGAAACTTTAAAAATGCATGACTTATGCCACTTTTCTACTCTGAAAACAAATGAGTTCGGCTTGGCTTTGAGGGATCATATACCAAGTGTTTAAAGTATTCGAAGATCTTACTTCATGTGTATCTGCGCTTTGAAAAAAAATCCTACAAGTATTATGATTAAGTCTCAAATTGGCTAAAATAACATATGTTTTATTTTGTCAGTATTTGAGACTGTTTCTCTTATGATTTCTTTTAACAAAAATTATGTTTTTTTATAATTTTTATGTTACTTCAGCAATCGTTTGTATGTTTTTCCAGTTCAAAATTTGTACTCGAACTTTAACCCACTTTTAAATATCCGATCGAGATTGCATTTTACATACTGACGCAAATCCGATAACAATCTAATATTATGAAGATTTTCGGTGGTTACCATTTATACTTATTTTACAGGATAACACAAACAAATTCGGATAGATTTCTGCCAAGGAGTTTAAGAAAAAGTTATAGATTAGATAATACAAGACTGCCTTTGTTGGGTTTTTTAACTTTTATGTATTTTTTAGCACTGAATCCGAAAATTACCTTAATTTTTAACCATCATGTCAGGATATTTCGCAAATCATAAATTTTCAAATTTAAAGAATAACAAAAATCTAATGCTATAAAGTAGAGGAGATGGTTGTGTTTTTTAACTTTTGATAATTGGTTTTTACGCACTTTTTAGCACTGAATCTGAAATTGACCTTCATTTTTTATCATCACGTTAGAATTTTTTTGCAAATCGCAAATGTGAAAGTTAAAATATAGCGAAAATCTCATACTATAAAACATATGTAAAACATTTATTATTTTATTTTATTATTTTATTAAAAAAATTGTTCGATATTTTTGCTTATCCTGGGATTCTTACAGCTAAACAGCTCAGTGGTCCGATGAGATGGGGGAGGAAATTCAATTTTAATATTGAATTTCTTAACTTTGAAATTTGCAATTTGCGAAAAATCCTGATATGATAGTTAAAAATGAAGGCCAATTTCGGGTTCAGCAGTACAGAATTTATAAGAATCAATTATCAAAAGCTAAAAAACATGACATAACCCATCTTTTGCAGGCTTGTGCAATCTAATAATATTTTAAAATACGTATCATTTTGTAAAGAATTGAGGCTGTTAATTTAGAATCATTTTATTTAACAAAAATTCTGTTTTTCTTTCTTCTTAAATGTTTATTACAAATTGTATATTTTCCATTAATATGCCAGAATGATTAAAGATTTCAAATTTATATTGCAATGTTAATTTTCCTCCCAAACATTTTTTATATCTGACGAAATTATATTTCGACTAAATTTGTGAATGACCCCCAATTTGCAGCAAAAAATATGCTCCAACTTTAAACAGCTATTACTCGGTCAATTTTAATCGTAGAATAACGGGACTTTTTTTGTATTACTTGTCAGTGTAAAAGGAAAATTTCACTAAATATAACTTATAGGAACGGGGGACCGTATAAAAATTTAAATTTCATAATTTTTTAAGAAATGTCTTTATTGACCTAAATCGCTTTTAAAATATTTCTTTACCAGATTTAAAACATTTTTGTAATTGGAACTATATGTCTATGACTAACGGTTTAGGAATTAGCCATTGGACACCGTTGAGACCGGACACCCTGTAAATTTTTTGTTTGTTTGTGATTTGATTTTTTTTAAATAATGAAAAAGGCTTTGACTATTTTTAGAGTGTAGCAACAACGTCTTACAGTTTGCCTCCTTACGTTTCAGTACTTTACCAGTAGAAGAGACAAGATTGATTGAAATGCAACTTTTGATATAGATTCACAGCCCAATTAAGGTTGCCTGAGACCCAAGGTTCAGTGCATCATTGGGGACTTCGAAACAAAATAGCACCCCCAATATTTTGTAATAGGTCTGGAATTCAAACACGAAGAAAGTGCAGTCGGTAGAAAAACGAGATTTTTTATAATTGTGTATGTTACTATGATTTTTATTAATTGATAATACCACACAGCGACTCTTTAAAAAAACTCTTTTGATTCCCAGTAAAATTATTTCAGAAAACTGCATTTTAAGAGTTTTTTTTTTTAAATAAGTTTTCTCTGTATTTCAAAATAAATACCTATTCACATTAGGAATTAGTGTATCGACTCGTGTATGTCTGTTTCTGCTATATTTAATCATTATAAAAATCGTAATACAGTTTCCCAATACCTTTTTATTCTGCCTTTAACACTTTGCCTGTGGTATATATTTGAGAAAAAAGTGCCAAAAATCGATTTTTTTTTTCTCTATAATTTTTTTTGTAACTGCAAAATTACAAAAACCCGACTAATAGCACGAAAATGCAGAGCTTTTCGCGGGAAAGTATTGCCATCTATTGGGAAAATGGTAAACTACATATGATGCATTGGGCGAACTGAGTTCGGGCTTCACGAAATTGAAGCACCGATTTATACCATGCCCGAACTCAGGTCGGGCATTCCAAAATTAGCGTATTTGTGTTTCCCGAACTGTGTTCGGGTGTCACAGTCAAGGGGTTAATGATGCACTTATTATCACCTTATGAAAAAGCATGTCTATTTCGTTTTATTAAGGAAATAAGTACTTTCATGTTGTCAACTAAATGTAATTCACATACATGCATCTGTGATATAAATTCTTAAGATTATCTTTTTTTATTTTGCCAAATTATTTAAAAAAAGTTGTTTTTATTTATAACAGATGCATGTATGTGAATTATGTTTTAATGACATATTATTTTTTATTGTCAAAACGAAAGTACTTATTTGCTTAATGAAACGAAATAAACATGCGAAATATAGCAGACACAGACATACACGAGACTCCCATTTTTCCATATTGCAATGCTCCATGAGAATCTGTATGGATTTAGATATATAGTGTAATACAGGCATTAACCAAACAATTTTTATTTATTATTTTATCAGAATATTTTTACTCATTAAATTGAAAATATATATTCTAAAAGTGAAAGATTGGAGGTTAAGGGGACCTGGAAAGTCCTATCTCCACCATTTTAATTCACCAACTTTATGTACCTTTCTCTCAGAAATGGTGAAAGATAGAGATCTAGATTTTTTTAGAGTAGTTATAGAATAACATGATTTGCGTATTTTAACGGACCGTTGTCTTCCTAAGTGAAACTGAAAATTAATTATTAATTATTTATAAAAGTCATTTTTAAATTAACATTTTTGGTAAGATTTCACTGCCTAAAATAAATAATTCTAAACAAATCATAAAATCCCTGTGTTAAAATATACAATATAACATAATATACACTATATAGCCTTTAATGACCGGCAACTTTCAATTTTACACATTTTGTCGAATATTTAGAAATATACTTGACAGATTCTTCTGGAATTTCAGGATTAAAAAGAACAGGTATGACCTCATATTTAGAAATGTCGATTTGTTAAGGGTGGCAATTAGAGGGCCAACAAAAAATCAAAGAAAAAAATAATACTTGGGATCCCCCTGTAAAATAAAATGCACGAAATGATCTACAGCTACCGAATATAAATAAGCAGCCATTGTGCAATATGTGTATTCTTTTGTGTAAGAATAGCACGTATATTAATAGAGATATAGCGATTTATTTAAAAAAATTAAAAAATTCTTGCATGTTTTTTGCTTATGACATGCAGGGTTTTCAACCAAATTTAACGCCGGTTTCAGACAAATTGACAAAATATAGTAGAAACAATATAGTGCAATTGGAATATAAATATGTTACATATTTTAGGAAATATAAGCAGTTATATGGAATAATTTTTATCTGCGCATGCGCGAACGATAACAAGGATCATTTACAAAATTTAATTGTCAACTCTATGGAGCAACTTATTAAAAAAAATCTAGTCAAATATCGTAAAAATTCAGAAAGATATCGGCCTTAAAGTGAGCAAATTTTTAGTTGTTCTCTAAAAGCAGCTGAATGATAAGGGGTTTTACACAAATTGTCATTTTTTATTAATTGACTTTCAGAAAAAAGTTAGTATTTAGTGAGTATCAACGAGTAGATTTGGAAAATTGCTTCGATTTTGATACTTCTTTTGATCATGGTATAGGCTCGTTCTGGTGGTTATCCAAGAAGAACTAAAGCATCAATAAAAAATGAAAATTAAAAAAAAATTAAAAACTAAAAATGACAATTTGTGGAAAATCCCTTATCATTCAGCTGCTTTTAGAAAAAAAACAAAAAATTTGCTCACTCTAATGCCGATATCTTTCTGAATTTTTACGATATTTGACCAGATTTTTTTTTTAATAAGTTGCTCCATAGATTTGTCTATTAAATTATGTAAAATGATCCTTGTTATCGTTCGCGCATGCACAGATAAAAATGATTTCATACAGCTGCTCATATTTCCTTAAATATTTAATATATTTATATTCCAATTGCACTATGTTTTTTCTAATATATTTTTTCAATTTTTCTGAAAACGGAGTTAAATTTTGTTGAAAACTCTGCATGTTATAAGCAAAAAACATGCAAGATTTTTTTTTATTTTTTTAAATAAATCGCTATATCTCTATTAATATACATGCCATTCTTACACAAAAGAATACACATATTCAACAATGTCTGTTTATTTATATTCGGTAGCGATAGATCATTTCTTGAATTTTATTTTACAGGGTGATCCCAATTATTATTTTTTTCTTTGATTTTTTGTTGGCCCCCTAATTGCCCCACTTATTAAATCGACATCGCTAAATATGAGGTCATACCTGTTCTTTTCAATCCTGAAATTCCAGAAGAATCTGTGAAGTATATTTCTAAATATTCGACAAAATGTCTAAAATTGAAAGTTGCCGGTCATTAATGGCAATATAGTGTATATATATATATATATATAACAAATCTGAGTTCATACGTTTAATAGATATTGAAAAAAAACGAACACAAACATGAAAAATCCACCTTTTTGAGAAAAGTCAGTTAAAGATTTAAATGGCCATTAAGATGTGAAGTACTCTTAGTAAGAATGAATAATTCCAACATTTTTTTTTTTTTATAAATAAACATGTATGACACATCTTTGTAAAGATAAAAGTTTAAACTATTTAATGATACAAAAAAGTAAAAATCGATTTTTTTCCGAAATTTCGCTTACCTGGTCCCCTTAATGTAAATGTTCCAAAATCTTTCAATAAAGAGGCTTACTAGTTTTATACACACAACTGGTAATATTCTCAATATCAGTAATGAAAAAATCAATTTTATTTGCAAAATAATTTTGCTTATGATCTTTTTTTGAAAATATAATTTAGTTTATGAATGCTGATCATGAGAATGACACCGTTTGTCTGTACGAAACTAGTAGAAATAGTTGGTCTGTTTATTAAAAGGATGTTTAACACTAGAACCGCGGTACTTTCGGTATACCTAGAACCGCGGAGCGGGTCAGTTTGACCCAAGATAGAAAAAATATATAAATATGCATAAATGTTTATCTTAATTAACTAAAATAGTATATTTTCATATAATAATCGATTTTTCAATACATTTACATTATATTTAATAGATTTTTCCATGCATTTACATTACATTTGATATAAAAAATCAGCTCAGATTACCAGTTATTTTAGAAAGTGATTTCTTCTACATTGTAGTTTCTTAAGTATAACATATACTTTACCCAAAAATAAACGTAGACTTCATAACTTTAACAGAAAATAGATTATCTCATTAAAATAAGTTTAGACATAATTTCTAATAATAAAGATACGTAAAAAATAGATATACGAGTTAATTACTAGTTTAACAGATTTGTTAAATCCAATTTATTGTGTGCATCGCATGCAAAACTTAGCAATAAATTTTATATGTTTACCACAAATGGGTGCATTATATTATATAAAAATATCGTCAGTTTTAATTTCACATTTTGAAGTGTGACACCGGGCTCGTTTACACTAAGTTTGAGGTTTTCCGTCGTTTTCAGTGGTTGCTTCTCACCCAAATGACACCTTTTTTTCACCTACAGAGAACACACTTTTCTCCTAATTATTCAACAAAGTCCTGAATAAATTACTGTCACAAATAGAATGTCTAGTTACGACTTTGTATAGAACCCAAGCTTTGATAGCTGCAAGAATCAAAATATTATAAAATACATGCACTGCCCACCTATGTGAAACAGTCTTGACAGTATACATCCTGGTCAATCTGATAAATCACATCTACACCGAATATAGTTGCTTTGCAGTAATCAACTGCATTTTTTAGAATTATCTAAAACCAATCTTTGAATGCAGTGTACTGTTCATCAACAAAACATATTTATATGCTTTTTTCTGGTAATCAGTATGGGTTAGTACAGTAGTCGCCTGATATTTTGATTTTGACATTTTTACAGAGAACTCTTATTCTTTTCACGAAGGTTTTACAGTTCCTACAAAGTTGCTGTTTTTGGATTTCAATGCCTTTGCAAGTTTTATAAGTCATGGTGTATAATTAGTTTTCAGTGGCATGATTACAGATATCAGAAATCGTGTCAAATTTGTCTGTCTTTAGATGACTTGATCGGTTTGATTTTATATCGAACTATAAGGTTCCCATTATTTCAAGAAATTTGTCTTTTGGTATTGTAAGCTTACGATTTCGTGACATCTTATCTATACTTACAATAAATGCAGGATAAAACTAACTACAAGAATTCTTATCTGTTGTAAATTTCCATTGCATTCAAATACTCCTTTACACTGAGGATATATAAGGGACTCGCAACCATTGTAAGACAAGTTCCCACTTTGAAAAAAAGTAAGATAGCCCATTTAGAAGGTGAATAAAATCTGTTTTATCTACTCCCACAGTAAACCAATTCTGTAACTAGATGACATATATGAGAAAGTATGTGAAAATAGACTTGGTTCACTGTGGGAGTGGATAAAACTGATTTTATTCACCTTCTAAATGCACGTAGATTGTTTTTTCAAAATGGACTTTGTTTACTATGTCCCTCATATGTATATTATCATACTGAGTCCCTCATATATATATCATACTGAGTCCCTCATATGTCGTTACTTCTGAGAAAATGCATCTCTTTTTCCTCATTTATGCGAAAAAACCTATAACGGGTCACATTGACCCGCTTCGCGGTTCTAGGTATAAATGGTTATAATTGGGAATTTATTTATATTATGCGTTTTTACATTTGATAAGTCGTTGCTTACCTTAAAATATTAAAAGTCAGAACAGGAAATGTTTTTCCAATTACTATTTTTGGCGTGATGACAAATTAAACATCGATTCGGGTCAAATTGACCCGCTCCGCGGTTCTAGTGTTAAGCCTTTATGTTTAGTTAATCATTTTAAGCATATACGTGGGTGGTTCAATAATTATTCTCCCTAATGTATATGAAATATTTGTACTGCAACGGTTGATGTGGAATGTCGAAGCCTAATCTCTTAAATGCCTATATGCTCAATTTCAGAACCGTAGCTGCTATATTAACATAGTTGTGGAGGGAGGGGGTGAAGTTTTAAAGACCTATTTTTGTGGGAGTTTTTAAGGAGAGGGGTGAGGGTGAAATGCTGTTTTGGAGCTTATGAGAGTACATTTGTCACGATTTATGAGATGTGGCTACATCACTACCCAGCAAAAAAAAGAAACAATGGGCCATCAGCTGGAAAAAAAGATGGCAGCCAGCACTGCCATCAGCGGTAAAGTGCAATGGTGTCATTACTTAAACCTGTAAAAAAGTGTCCGTGCGGAACGCAGCTGGCCCATCCGTGATGGCCAACAGCACGCCAGCATTGGTATGCCATCACTTTACTTCAATCCGGCCCTTTTCCTGCAGTGCTAGCACCTATCCCACTGCTAGTTCTTTGCTGGCCCAGCACTTTCCCTTACAAAAAATTCTTATATGATTCTATCAAAAAACAAAGTATTATGGCTTTTTTTTTCACCAAGAGATATAGAAATATCTGTAGAAGTGTCTATGTATAATAGAAATATCTATTGAAATTGCAACGCTGTTTCCATGTGGTCACCCTCCCAAGTACTAGCCACGCTCGATGTGGTTTGGTTTTCGTGATCGGGCATGAACAAGTACTCTCAGCGTATGCTACGACCGCTCGTAGTTTTCAAGCTCTCATTACACTATAACAAGTTTGTTTCTTTTGTCATTTACGTTCCAAATCATTAAGCTGATATAGAAATTATTGTATTGTATTAGAAATCCTATATATTTTATACGCTTTTTTTTATTATTCATTCTCAACTCTGTAAATTATGAAAACCGAAATCTTTTGTAACTTAGTAAAACCAGATTTAAAGAGAAAAAAAAAAGTTCGTTGAAATAAATAATTTATTTATTTATTTATTTACTTATTTATTTTGTTGGGGGCAGTGGTGCTATATTATTTACAGTTAAAAAAATTAGCTTCACTACTTAAATTGTGTTAAAATATTCATTTCAGATTTGTGTTCAAATACTCAATGTCTTCGATATTCGCAACGCCACCTATCGTAAGTGTTCCCAGCAATAATACTGCAAAATTTCGTGCACTTCTATGTAGTGGTGGGCCAGCGCATGAGATAAAATGGAAGCCCACCAGAATTTTATCTGATGATTTCCAACAGCAAAGTTGACTGATGCTGTCAGGCAGTGGTCATTCAGTGGTACACCATTAGCCAGCACTTCTCTATTTTTGCCAGCACCTATCTTGCTGCTGGCCAGCAATTTCCTCTTTGCTGGGTATGATCCCGAGTCCAAACGACAGTAGTCTCATCCACTGTCACAAATCTAGCCCCATAAGCTAAAAATCAGTTTCCCACTGCCCCACTTTTACTCCTCCCTCCAAAACTATGTGAATATAGCAGCTACAGTTCTTAAATTGAGCATATATACATCGAAGTTATTAGGCTTAAATATTCCACAACAACCATCGTAGCATAAATACTTTATATACACTAGGGACAATAATTTTTGAACCACCCTCGTACAGAGTTCGTAAAATGCATGCGTTTAAAGGTCTCCACAAGTTCAGCTATTTGAATTATTTTAAAAGCTTTGGTATTTATACATTTTAGAGTATGCTGAAGCATATGAGCAGCTGAGGTTATTGAATAAAAATGATTAGATTTAAATTTTACCGATAGATGGCGCTTAAATATCAGAGATGTTTTATCAGCAAATAATAAAAAAATAAATCATTTTAAATCAATATCTTCCGTCATTACGATTTTTTTATAGCAGTGTTGTAACTGCTATCAATCTGATAAAAATCTTTAATATGTAAAATTTTACGTAATTTTATTTTTTTTTAATTTAGCTGATAGGAAATTCTCCATTTTTGTATTATATATAGCGCCATCTGTTTTAAATTGTTTTATTTTTTTATTGCAGAAATTAATTTAGCATGTTCTAAACTGAATAAGTACCAAAACTTTTGTAACTAACTTTTTAAATTAGTTTAGTGTTAAGGATACAAAAATGTCTTAGCAAAAAAATCTCTTTACTTTTTCAACCTGAGAGCTTTTAGAATAAAATACCCTACAAGCATGTAAATATGATAATTAGATCAAAAGGAATAACGCTTTTATGTTTTACTATCAGTGGTTGCAGCGCCTTCTTCAAGTATTTAAATGCTGTTATCTCAGAATGTATTTAATTCAAATTTGTGATATTTAAAATGATATGCGTAAATTTCAATTAAAGATAAACTTTCGACAATTTATACAAGGTTTTTCAGTTATATAATTTTCAGGATTTTTAAAGGATTAAAATTTAATTGTTGAAGGATTTTTTTTTTAAGTATTATTCAGACAGTAAAAATCATTCATATATGTTTTCATACTTTTTTATTTTTTTAAATTATTAAACCGTCAAAAAATTCTAAATCACGAACATAAATAATACTTTCTGTTCTTAAAAAATAAAATAAATGCAAAGAGCGTTAACTCTTAACAAATATATTAAATTTTAAACACAGCCAACATATGAATTTTTTAACTAAAATTAATTAATTTCAAAATTAAATTTTAAGTTTTCATATGTATTTACATTTAAAAAGAAATGTACAAATCTAACACATTCTAAGGAACAAAAATCATATAAAATACATGCAGATAAATAAAACAAGAAGAATTTTGTATTGAACCAATTAATAAATATTTGAAGCTAATTTACTGTAAGATATTTTCGAGATTTTTTTTAAAGTTTTGTAATCGAGAATTTCATTTTTGGCTACATCCAATTTTGCTTAAACATGTTATATATATATATATACCGGGTGTCCCAAAAAGGACTGACTGATTTTAAAATTCAATAACTTGCAAACGGTGACAGATATTTAAAAAATTCTTGCAGGAGGTTTATGCATAAGGTCAAAAGTTTTATTACAGTGATTTTCGATTTTAGTTCGAATTACAAACAATAGATGGCGCTGTAAGCAATAGTCGCTAAATACAGGCTCGATTTTTGGTCCTTTCTCTTGTTCTATGTGGAAAATGGAGATGGAAATGTATTATCCGGTCCACGAAGTACGAAAAATCCAGCCTGAATTTAACGTCTATTGATCGCAGCTCCATCTATTGTTTGTAATTCGAACTTAAATTGAAAATCACTCTAAAAAAACTTTTGACCTTATGCATAACCCTCCTGCAAGAATTTTTTAAATATCTGTCACCGTTTACAAGTTATTGAATTTTAAAATCAGTCAGTCCTTTTTAGGACACCCGGTATATACATATATATAATTATCACTGAATTATATAAAGATAATTTAAAAAATAACTTGAAAGTCCATCAACGATTTGAAATCTGTATAAATTTTAAATAAAAAAATAACTGAATCAGTACAGTTTCGAAAGTTTTGTCATCTTTTTCAATTAAATTTAAGTTTTTATTTTCAATTTCGTTTAAATTTTTCTTTTATTCAACTAAAGATTTACAAACATTCATACCAACATAATGGAATACGCAATAAAACTAATATTTATTAAAAAAGAAAACATTAAACCATTTCAATTTGTCTAATGTTCTGAGAATTTAAAAAATATTTAAGACTGCATAAAGAAGTAATAAAGAGAACAAATATATCATTTTTAAAAAAATTATATTTAATTAAACTTTTATCTAATCATAGAAGTACCAACAAATTAAATTACTTAATTTACCGCAAGAAAACTGTTGCTAAAGAACAACAAAAATAACTAGCGAAATTTCTTTAATGGAAGATCTAAAAATTATCACTGGCAAGAAAATCAATCATTCTAATGGACGTTAATTACATCTGAATAAAGTTTATACACTGCCCTGTTAGCTGAAACTGATTTATGCACATAAAAATAGCAAAACGCAGGTAAAGTGCTTTCAATTACGGAGTTCTTTCTTAATATCAATAAAGTTGTACCCATATTGCTGTGAATGTTAAAAGTATTTCTGAGTATTTTATCATTAAAATGTAAGTTATTTTTCACAGAGTATCAAATATATCAATAATTTATTTTAGAAACTGTGCAATAATTTAGATAAATGTCCTGTTTAATAGTACTGCATGGTTCTTTTAAACGAAATTAAAAAAATAGGATTTATATAAGATTATAGCAATTAAGATATAAGTCATATCTTTATAAACTTCGAGGCTGTTACTGTTACTGTTACTGTTTTTTTTTTTTTTTTTTTTTTTTTTTTTTTTTTTTTTTTTTAATCTTTACAAGAAGAAAGTATTCGATTCGTGAAATATTTCAACTTCCGGTTTTCGATGAATTTACTCGTTTAAAAAGATCTCCTGAAAACGATTTGACTGTTTTTTGAAAATGTCTGTCTGTATGTGAGAAAAATTTTGTGGGTGCTCAAGAACTAATGCACGGAATTTGATAAAATAATTGCTGTATTTAGACCTTGATATAAATTTATGTTGATTAGATTTTTTTTAAATTGGCGCTACTGTGCAGAATTTTCACTATTTTTAAAGTAGCTATATCTGACAAACTAATGCACGGAATTTACTCAAACTTTATATTCTGTTACACTTTCACATACAACAGATCAATCACTATTTATTGCCCAACATGCACCGCTTTTATGTTCTTTAGGTTGGGAATTTCGGTTACAGACACCTAGAAGGGTGGGTGCCGAAATCCAGTGATTTGTTCGAAAAATTATGTGCTTATATCTCCTTTTTAAATGCACATAATTCAAAGAGCCTGCAGCTTTTGAATCCTCATGATGGGCATATAACATCATTTAATTTAGTCACTGTTATAGTGAATTTTGAATTATTAATATGTATGAGATAAAATAATCTTTTGGGTTCAGCAGATCCGACTAGTTACTACTAAAATGTCAAATCTCGTCCGAATATTGCACATAGAAAATATTAACCAAATTTATGAAATTATACGATAATAAAATTAATAAAAAAAACGTAAATGGTATTTTTGATAAGATTGCTTGATTGTACTCAACCAATTTGGAAAATCATTATTATATACGATGTTTTAAAATATTCCGATTTTATGAAACAATTGACATTTCTTACAACCTTTATGGTGTTTATATAGTTTTTTAATATTTAATATTGTCTAAACGTTAAGAATAAAAGTTCATTTTTCATTTTGTATTTTGTAAAAAATCCAAAAAGTCTTACACCAATCCAGATTTTTGTTCGTAACATTGTACACTGTAAAAAAAAATATAAAAGTTTATTAAGTTAGGAAAATTTAGTATAACCACGAAAAAAATATATAATAACCTCTTCCGAAATTCAAGAAAGCTTTCATTATCCTAAGAAACCTCAGAAATAAATATATTTTCAAGATTTAAAGAGTACATTATAATCACAAAATCATAAATCCTTTTGCTGTCACTGGTTTTTACAAACATTTCCGAGAAGTTTTTATAGTGTATTAATCAGTATTTGCAACCTGGAATGTAATTTTGGGATGCTGCCAATTTCCAAGTTAATATTTTTATGTTGAACAAACATGTTTTACAGACAAACAAGCTAAATTAACAACATTAATGTTAGCATTGCCATTAAAATTATTATTTTTTTTACTCCTGCAGTTATAAATTCAATTATGCAGTTGGAAAGTTTCCACGGAGCCTTAACCTTCTACCCTATTGAAATCCGTGCGCGTATGTGTGTAACCTCAAAAACTCGTAAACCACAGGGCTATGAAATTTGGCACACGTGTTGCCCATGAACGATTGGGGCAAAAAAATCGAAAATTTTAAATATATTTTTTTTATTTTATGTATTTGACGAATTTGCTTTTTCTTATGTTCAACCCGTAATCGACGAGTTCTAACCTGTTCTAAATGTTTACTGCAATGTGAGCTATACATATTACATTAAAATAGCAATTAAAGCCTTTGTGCAGGAATATTAAAAAACAGAAAACCAAAATTTAAAAATGCACAAATAATATTTGACCATTTTTAAACGTTGGTTTTCTTCTTTTTAATATACATATTACGTACGCCACGCTGCAATACTAAGAAGCTGTAGCGAGTATTGCGATAAATCTTATACATCACATGCAAATAATTAGAGATCATTTAATTCCGCTTAATTATTACCTTTTTTAAAAAAATAAATAAAAACCTCTTATCATAAACATCAACAAAACTTTTTATTCTATTTATTCCCTTATTCGAAATATATCGTTTTATCGTCTGCTACCATAGCAACGTGATAAACTAAATTTCATTAAACAACACGCACAGTAGTAGAAAAATATTTTTCTAAACCGAATAGGTATTTTTAATTTTGGTTTTAGAATTAAATTCCTGAACTCCCGTGTATAGAATGGGTTAAATAGCTAGTATCATAATAAAAACGGATACACTTGTTTGAGAAACGGATTATAAACTAGAAAAACTTCTCTGAGACGTTTTCGAAAAAATCAGCGAGTAATTGAAACATTGTTTTTTATACATGGTTCTTAAAATCTGGAAAATATGTTAGTTTCTGAAGATTTAATGACAAAGAGCGCTTTTCGGAATCGTGGGTAATTCGAACGATGTTATTGTAGACTTTCGTTCGTGATTATATTATATTTTCGTAGTCTAAGAACCATTTATCTTTTTTTACAGTGTACAGAAAATCTTTTAACGAAATTTGCAACAAACTTGCTTGGTTTGTTTGGAATAACATCATTAAAATTGCTGAAAATTTACAACATTTCAGTTCGTGAGAAATGTGTAATGCAAATTATATAAAACATTTGTTAAGTTTTCATTTCAGTGCTATCACGTGGGTGTCGATTGAGGGCCACATCTTGCGATATTTATATATTTCAAAGCATCAAATGTAAATCTTTTTAAATTTTCATTGCAATATCTTTAGTTAATGTTATATTTAGAATAAAATTTTAACCTTGCTCACAGTTTATATTTATTTCCATCTATTTTTTAATATAGCGTAGTAAGAGTAATTTAAAAGTAAAAATAATTAAAAAATGTATATTATTAATGTAAATGTATATGTTATAACAAAGTATTATTTAAAATATTGATTTCAGCATTATAATTTATTTATTTTTCATCATGACAACTATTGTCGTGTCTTCTTGTTGTCAAGATGAAGAAGTGATATCTATCATTTATTATATTATTAGAGTAAGATTATATTCTATTAAAATATTTTTAACATTATATTAAGCAATTTCAGCTTCGTAATAGAATTTTTACATGCAGGAATAATCTCTATATATATTTCTCTTACCTAGCGCGAAAAAAAGGCTGTATTTGTAGCTTGCTATTTGGCAACAGCCGCAGCGACGATTCTGAGTGGTTATATTATGGTCACATGTTCCAACCAACTCAGCAAATTAAAATCCAGACAGAATCTCTCTTTTAACACAAACCGTTTGAGCGATGCATGAATGACAATTGCTATTGGTCCGTTTTACCGTGACGTGAGGAATTCAGCAAATCAGCTTTTTGATCCAAGATTGTATTTAGACACAGGCGAAAACGTTTTGTTTACAGTTCGTTAGCGTGATATGTAGCATCTTTTATAGCTTCTTATTATATTTTTAAATGAATATAAGCCGGGATTTTCAATACTATAGGCAAAATGAAAGGAGAAGGACCCCATCTGACACTAACATGCCATTTAATTTTAAACAGCGTCAATTTCCAGTTCGCTCACCTTTCTCAATGATGATCAACAAGTCACAGGGCCAAACTTTTGATAAATGCATTTTTATTTACATTTTCAACAAAATTTTCAATTACATTTTTTATGAATTATTTTTTAAATTTTATAATGTTAAAATGTTTTATACCCATTGGCAGCACCACCTAAATGCCTTTTTATTTACATTTTCGACAAAGTTTTGCATAACTTTTTAAACATTAAAGATATTAGTAAATTTCATATGTTACTTGCTCGGATCGCATAGCGGCCCAGCTTAAAATATTTTTTATTTTTTTTCACTAAGGTTTTAAATTAATTCTGTTTCCAAGGTTTTTGAATACATTTTTATTTACATTTTCAACACTGTTTTCCATTACTTTTTATACATTAAAAATATTTGAAAATTTAATACATTATAATAATTTATGTTAGCACTCATTCTGGCTAGAGTTGACACAAAGAATGGCGAGCGAGCGAAGCGTGCTGGGATCGCGTAGATCCCAATGTTAATTGCGTAGCAATTCACGGCGGTTAGTGTCGAGCGTTAGTCGACACTAACCGCTCGTTTAAGTCGAGCGTTTAAGTCGAGAGTTAGCGAGCAGGGGGCTGAGCCATTACCGTCTCAATACTCAAGGCCTCCGGACTGATTTCGTGGCGTACCAAAGGCATAGCTGCCAACTCTTCCGCTTTTTCTGACCAGAAAAATTTAATAGATATGTTTGGCTTATTTAATCGGCAGATTATGGCGATTTAAAAAGGTAAAATTTACTGTAAAATTTTTGTGGTCTAAAAAAGCGTAAGATGTTGGCAGCTATGCAAATGAAGATTAACCCCTTGAACGGCAAGCAATTGCCTTTGTGTAATGCTTATTAATGGAAATTTAATGGAAATTTAGAAAAAAAAATTCAAAATAAGAAAAAGCAATTTTACGACTTTTCTCCACTAAAGTCAGAAAACTAAAATTTCCTAAAATTTTTCTGGTGCAAATCCTGATTAATCGTAGGTGGTATATAATGTATACCGCCGCCCCTTAACCCCTTGAGGGGCGGTGGGACATATTTTATCCCACCTACGATTAATCAGGATTTGCACCAGAAAATCTTTAGGAAATTTTAGTTTTCTGACTTTAGTGGAGAAAATTCGTAAAATTGCTTTTCTTTATTTTGAAATAAAATTTTTCTAAATTTCCGGTGCGAATTAAGCATTACACTAACGCAATTGCTTGCCCTTCAAGGGGTTAATCTTCATTTGGTACGTCACGAAATCAGTCCGGAGGCCTTGAGTATTGAGACGGTAATGGCTGAGCCTCATAGTAAAATAATATTCATTTTAATCTGAATGTTAAGACTGCGAATTTATCGTTTTTGTGCGTGAACATGAACATGTTTACTTGAGAATTGATAGTACACGAAAAATCTGTGTTCATGGTTTAGAGAATATATAGAAACTATTCGGGCTTTGACAAAGCTAAGATTATTTCGAAACAAGATGTCCCGTATAAAGGATAGATAAGTAATAGATATCATTATTCGTGAATCTGAGGAAATTCGTGTGAGGAACTATGAAATATGCAACGATAGTGTTTAATTTCTTATTTTGGAAATCTATGTCAGTATTTAGAAAGGACTGTGATGTGACTATTCGGGCTTCGTCAAAGCTAAGATTATTTCAAAACAAGATGTCCCGTATAAAGGACAGATAAATAATAGATATCATTATTCGTGAATCGAAGGAAATTCGTATGAGGAACTAGCAAATATTCAACGATAGTGTTTAATTTCTTATTTTGGAAATCTAGGTCAGTGTTTTGAAAGGACTGTGATGTTTCCATGTTTTTCCAGTCTCCCTTCTTTCATTTATTTGAATAACGGATGGCACCACCTGAGTTGTTTTTTAAAGGATTTTTGAAGATTATGTTGCTTCTTCCAGTTTCAATATAATTTTTGACGATGTAGCATAAAGATTATTTCCTGCCGATTTATGTTTTTAGAATTTTTTACTCCTGAAGTAATTTTTGAATATTAAACCGAAACGTTGAGTTTTATTTTATTGTGGTGATTTTATTTTTACATCAACTTTAAATTTCTGAATAAAGTCTACGTTGAACAGCAACCTCTATTTTCTTTAATATTCGATTTTACAACGGAAATTCTTTAATTATTTATTACTCGGAATCATTTCTGAAAATCCCTGACAGCAGAAGAAACATTATTTTTATAAATGCTTCTTTATAACTCAAAAGTATTTTGCTTTCTGGAGTTTCTAAATATAAAAGACGTTTTTCGGAATTTTTAGCAAAACGGAAGATATTATTAAATATTTTATCTTGTGGTTAGATTGTATTTTCCTATATTAAAAAAATCCCTGCCGGCCCGGCCTACAGGCGGAAGTAGATTTCGAAGTTAAGTATATTAATTGCTCCAACAAAAACTAAATCATGATTATATATAAATCCACTTTAACAGTTTTATCTGGCCGCTTTTGACGAATTTTTATTTCATTTTTATATAATAGCTGGTTTTATCAGAATCATGTTAAGGTGGTATTAAAAAAAATACTTTTCCATGCTCAACAACTCGAAATTTTCTGGCACATTTTCAGATTCATTTTTAATAGAAAAAATACCGAACTTGCTGACGTGATTTTTGAAAAGATTTATAAGCGGCATGTGTTCTTATTTTTCTTTCAATTAATTGAAACTTGATTAATAAAAAATTCTTTTCTCAGTAGGTCAATATTTTTCGTTTCAAATACAATTGCTTTGGTAAATTCTGTTCAAAATGCCCACTTTGACATGATTTTTTGAAATATATTCTGCCTCTATCAAAAAATCGATCATTACGGTTGATTATATAGTTTCTGAAGAAGAGAATCTATCAATGGATGCGTTTGAGAGCAAAAATGAATTTAAAAATGAGTCAGAAAATAAGCAGTTTGGATTTGAATACACCCTCAATAAGACTATTTTTTTCTTCAACCGCTATGTATTTTTAATTTGTTTTTGCTGTAATAACTGGTCCTATCAAAAACTTGTCTATATAAATGTTGTAGACAATATTAAGAAGATATATGATAAATTCATGGGGATTTTATATCTTGTGAATTGACGGAGTTATGGATTTCTTTCTTCTTCAACCCCCCCTCTTTTTTTTTGCTTTCGTTTTTATTTATTTGTTTTTTTTGCGGTACGAATTGGTCATATCAAAAACTTGTGAGTATAAAAGTTGTAGATAATATTAAGAAGATTTATAATAAAATTAATTGGATTTAATACCTTGAGAATTGATGAAGTTATGAATTTTTTTCTCCCAAAAACCCTATGACCCCATTTTTAATTTTATCAAAAATCTGTGATGCATAAATTTTTAGTCCTATTTTTAGGAGTAATAAAAACTTTAAACTGATTAGATATGTACAAAATTTAAGAAGTTATGGGTTTTTTTCTGTTTTCACAAAACCCCTCCCTATTTCCAGCCCCTTGGCCCGATTTAGCCCATTAACGAACTTAACCGAGGTTTTAAGCCCCTTGATTTTATATATCAGTTTGGAAGAGATTTACGCAGAATTGTGGAAGTTATCGTGTCCAGAAGAAAGTGATATATATATATAGATAGATACATAGATAGACAGATAGATAGATAAAGTTTTTTACTGAGGGTGGTTTTGGGTTCTAAGGGTCGTGATCGGTGTAGATCTGCAAAAATTTTTCAGAAATTCCAACATAGGAACGACGCCAATAGATAGTATTTCATACGAAATCTACCTAAAAAATATCTGTCGTTTTTATACAGCGAATGATACGTTAATATTCCGTTTGATTGTACTTTTCTAACAATTATGAACAAACGCCTGAGTTCGAAGTGGAGAAAAATTCCCTGTAATTTTTGACTAAATAAATACCATTATTGCGAAGCAATAGTGAAAATAATTACTAAATGTTTGGAATTTCTGTCGATGAATGAAAGATATCAAATTAATCACATTAAAGAAAATCAATCTTGCATCGTTATTATGGATTCTAATTGCATTTGAATAACCAATAAATTTGAAAAGCGGAAAACGTAAACCACACTTAATGCATTCATAAATTGCAAATGAAAGCGCAGTTACTCGACTTTAATTAATGTGTTTTCTTTCCCATTTTAATTATATTGTATAGATACTTTTGTAAAAATTAAAATTATTCCCGTTGTTTACAGAATATAAATTAAATACGTTTCTGCATTTTACGAACTGTTAACAAAATGGCAGAAATTACTACATAGTTTCGTTTGTAGTTAGATTATATTTTCTTATATTAAAAACTATCTTTCGTTTTTATATAGCGCATGCTAAGTTACCGAATAAGAGGTAAATATTGAGCTTGATCTTATCTTTCTATGAGTTACGAACAAACTTCTGGATTCGAAATGAAGGAAAACACCCTGTATTTCTCACTAAATAAATAGCATTATTGCGAAGCAATAGCCAGAATAATTACTCAATGTTTGGAAATAAATTCCATGAATAAATGATAGCAAATTAATCAAGCTGAAGAAAATCAATCTTGCATCATTTTAATAGATTCTAATTGCACCTTAATAAAATTTAACCAATAAATTTGTTGAAGCGGAAAGTGTAAATCACATTTAATACATTTATAAATCGCAAATGAATGAGCAATTACAGAACTTTAAGTTAATGTGTTTTCTTTCCCATTTCAATTATATTGTATCGATACATTTGTGAGCATTAGGTGTATTTCTGTTGTTTATAGAACAGAAATTAAATACGTTTGTGCATATTACGGGTAAAACTCATTAATCAATTTTCAGAATTTAATTGCATCTGAATAAAATTTAACCATTAAATGTGATCGAGGGGTAAGCGTATACTACATTCAATGTATTTATATAATTAGAAATGAAAGCGCAGTTATCGGACTTTAATTAAGCTGTTTTCTTTCTCATTGTAAATATATTGTATCGATACTTTTGTAACCATTAAGTGTATTCCTGATATTTACAGAATAAAAATTAAACTCGTTTCTACATATTACGAATAAAACAAATTAATCAATTTTAAAAATTTAACTGCGTCTGAATCAAATTTAACTAATAAATGTGATGAAGAGGAAAGCGTAAATCACTTTAAATGCATTTATAAATCGCAAATGTAAGCGCAGTTACCGGACTCTAATTAAGATATTTTCTTTCCCATTTTAATTATATTGTATCGATACTTTTGTGTACATTAAAAGTATTCCTGTTGCTTACAGAATAGAAAATAATTACGTTCTTGCATATTACCGATAAAACTAATTAATCAACTTTCAGAATTATACGATGTCTAGAAAATATTAAAATTTAATTTAATGCAATTTTCACGCGGTATAGATAAAAATAATTATTATACTTTAAAATCCATCATACGATAGTTTAATAAAATGTTCTTGTCAGTAGTGTTACACATTTTTTTTAAACAAATTAAAATATCTTGTTTTTACGAAATATATATTATTTCATATTGAATAATAATTCTAAAAACTTAAAGAGGGAATGTGCTATTTTTAGTGTATAGTTTTAATACGTTTTCAATAGATTATGAATAAAAATTACGAATGTCTTTTAAATTTAAACCATAATCTTTTAAAATGATCTTCTACATAGTTACTACATAGTTACTAATTTCATTATTTTTTTTAATTATATTATTATGGACTGACTATTTTTTTTTTTCAACGATCTTAAAGGCTTACTGTTATTTCTAGTAGTTAATCATAATGTGTTTTCCACATAGTATGAATTAAAATCATTAATTTTCTTTAAAAATGTAGAATATATATTTTTAATCTTCATCTACATTGTTCATTAAAATAAAACTAAAAAATCTGCTTTTTTCAAAGCTTCATATTTTCGTTTTCTAGGTAATGTTATTATCGGTTAAAAGAAATATAAATAAAATTAATAAATAGAGCAAATAAAACAAATAAAACGAATAACGAATTGAACTTCGAAGAAAAAAAAATCTTCGAAAAGAAAGCACCTTAATCATCTGAAATATCGTTAAATAATATGACGTTAAAGTATTCATTTATGAAATTTTTCTCTATCATAAAAGAGATTACAAACAAAATATATTATTTCACTAACATAAGTATGGGATGTGCACCATAAAATATAATAAATAAGATGTATATGTTAAAAACACATATAACTTGCCTAATGGTACCCATAAACAAGGGAATTTTTATGAACTTCTACAAATAAAATTAATGAAAAAGCATAATATTGACGTTTCGAACTAAGTATCATCATTTGAAATTAATCGATTCACCTTTATGGCTGATGACACTCCATGGTCTTTATGCGAACTTTCGATTCACTTGAACTTATTTCATTTTTAAATTTTCTGATGTACTCTTCTGCAGTTTTCCATTCATATAATTGATAAAACTCGACAAAGAGTTTTGTTCCACACACTTTTAAGTATTTTATCATCATACTTATCCAGAAGATAACTGTAGAAGCAGTTCGAAAAGTCGATATTTTGCTTTTTCATTCGTTTTCTCTGTAAAAGTTCATAAAAAAATGTCTAGTTTAGGCCTACCATTAAGCAAGTTTATGTGTTTTTAGCATATACATCTTATTTGTTAAATTATTTCAGTTTTCGCATGGAAATTATTGCTAATCTAAACAATTACCGAAATTTGGAAACTCCATCGATGAATTAAAGATATCGATATAATCACCGGAAAAAAAAATATATTTTGCATTATTTTAATCTCAGCTGAATAAAGGTTTACCACTAAATGTGATTTACTGAGCATTAAACGTAAATCACATGTAATTCATTTATAAATGACTAAGCTACAAAAGAACAGACAGTTTTAATTAAGGTGTTTTCTTTTCCAATGTAATTACACTTGTTTACAAAACCGAGAACTAATTTTCAATACTGAATCTGATAATGAAGTCACTTTTCCTTTAGTATACAACGCATTTAAGTTAAATAACGTTCAGGAATTGCTGGGAATATATAAAATTTCCAAAGTAACACATGGAAAACAATCTTAACACAAAGTAACCAAAGTAACACATAACACTCTTCCTACTCTTGATAAATTGAATAAAATTAACAAAACTTGTATAATTGACAGAATCCTACGACAAGTATTGAACTAGCAGAACATAACAGGGATTAATACCCATAAAAACCCCCGACAATGACTTTCGCTGCAGTAAAAAATTTTTAATTTCAAACAGCCTACATGAGGATTCCTCATTCGTTAAAACATTATACAATGGTTGGGGTTAAATCATTATGTATTGGTTCCGATTGGAGCTGATAAGATAGCTGTCTTTTTCTATTATGTGTTAAAATTAGAAAATGGAGATATTAAAGATACATGAATAGAAAACATGAAGTAATAAAGCAAATTTAATGACATTTTCTGTTTCATTATAAATAAGATTCTAAAATATTGACTAATTTCTTCCGAAATATCATTGTTAAGTTGTACTTTTATTTCTGTGTAATTTATAGGTATTTCTGTTCTTTTCAAAATCGAAAATAATGCATTTTGTGCATATCATAGATGGAATCTTTAATTTAATAGTTTAATTATACGATAATTTGAAAAAAAAATCATAATTATACTTTAGAATAATTAATATAATGGTTTAGAACAGGCTCGGCGAACCTATTCACGTGCGCGTGCCGAAAATTCACAAACAATATCTATCAACAATGTAACGTGCCAAACTTACACAAAAATAATTTTGAAGAGATGTTTACACGAAACACTGGTTATAAAATCAGTTGCTTTCATGCATTAATAATTAAAAATTATTGAAAATCAAAATGCGATTTTTCTGTATACTGGAATCAGCTATTAAATGAATGAATTTTTAATTCATAAATAGGATTACATTTATGCGATATGTACTGTAATAAGGAAAAAAAATCGAGTTTTTATTTCTTTAATTATTAAGTTACTAGCTGTTACCCGTGACGTCGTTCACGTAACATAAAAAGAAGAAGAAATGAATTAATTAAGCAAAGCATTTCTCCTTCCTATAATTAAAAACATATATAATAAACCAATTCTTTATCACATTTTACAGTAGACAATCTATTTATATATTACGCTATCGTACCTGGAAATCGCAGTTATTTGTTAATTGTTTAATAGCAACGCCCAAATAAAACGCATCTCATTGGTTATTGAACGCATTTGTTATTGAACATTGGTTATTGATTGGTTATTATTGGTTATTTAATACATCTCCATACCTATAAGAGGGGTTACCATAGGGGGCACTGTTCTATCGCCAAGTTTGTCGCCAAAAGTGACACCAACTTAGTGATATCTCTAATATTTCGCCGAATTCCCATAGACATCCATTGTAAACCAATAGGTTTTACTTGCTTAGAGAAAATCAACAAATTGAGATATTTTAATGCAACAAAAACTAATATTAGCTTAGGGGATTATATTAGTTATAGTTAACTCTCTTGCAGCCTAAGGCGAAATCAGAGCTGTCACTGGAGACTATTTTTATAGTTTCGCACCACTATTTTGAGAAAATCAATTTTGCAGTGCATTTTTCATGTAGATGTTGTTAATGTCTATATGGAATTTTTTGTACTTAAAAAGTGGTCCAAGTTGAATTAAAAAAATAGTCGCCAGTGGAAAAATTGAATCCCCGAGGAAATCTCGGATTGCACAAATTTTGCTACTTTTACGTTTCCCGAGGAAATCTAGAGTTGCGCAGCGAGAGGGTTAGGGGAGTCGAAGTAAGTTATATTATGAATAAAAGTAACATTATAGAATGCTTAACATGCTTCCCCAAACATAAATTTTAAGGAAACCAAACTGGTCGCCAAGGGCGGCTAGTATAAGATATTTCTTCATTATAAGGTCATCGACATAACTCAGGTTTATACGCTAAACCAGGATATCTGTTTATATCATGAAGTAATAAGAAAATGGCACAGATGACATATACGCACCGGGGTACCTAATTGTCGCCAAAATAGCTTATTTTGCTTGACATGGTAACGCCGGCTATTGTTGTTTATTTACTTGCGGCCAGTGTGTTCTTTTAACCTATGTTGCCACAGTTCAGGTGATCCACATTCCCTCCTTGAAGCCAAATAAGCAGCCTTATAACGGTGACGCAGTTGGGACTTTTCAGCTGTATTAGCATCTCTAAGATTAGCCTGACGATCGGCTTGTTCATGTCTACGCAATTCTACTTGAGGAAAAGTTTCATTAATTTTTGATATTTTCAATGCTCTTGCATTACGTAAATTTCTCGATAAATTTGATTTCGCTTTGATGACATTCCTCTCTTGAAATTTTTATAACATTTTAAATTCAGTTAGACATTGTATTAAAAGCTAAGGCATATTTATCTCAATCTATCATACTTCACAAAAAACTATTATCCAAAAGGGCTTAGATGCAGCATATTCCCGCGGCCGCCATCTTAGATGTTTTGAGATTTCTTGGCGAATTTTGTTGGCGATGTTTTACATTTTATTTTCGTTAAGTCTAACATGAGCATAAAACACTGCTTGGTGACATTTACTACTTGGCGGAAAAGGAGTGTTTACGCCAAGAAAAGATCCAAGATGGCGGCCGCTGGAATATATAACATCTGTTCCTAAAAAAGAGCACTAAAAAGAGCTACTTTTTAAAATATCAACAAATATTTTACCCTTTTAAAGCTAAAAGAAATGTAGAATTAAAATTCAGCTGCCACACTACGATTTACAAACGTTTCTCCAATAAAAAAATTTATACTGAATGTTACTTTGATGACGCAATCATATTAAACATTTATGTTCTTTGAGCGAAAATGTAAATTTCTTTAAAAATAAAGTAACTGTCATTTAAATTTTCTGGAATGAACGCTTAAAAATCAACACTTACAAAAAATTGTTTTATTCAGGTAATCTAGTTAACTTTTTACTTTTAAGAATGAAAATACATTTCCTGCTAATCATTACGTCATTTTCGACATTGATAATTTTACTGTGCATATTATTGACATTTGTTCTTCAAAAGTTTTTTTTATTTTTAAATTTTAAATTAAAAATTCCATCTTTATGTTAACCGCGCGCAAACGATAAACCGTAGGCATTCATAACAATTCTCTTTAAATAATAAGAATAAATACCATAACACAATCATTTTATTTCAACATCAAAGCATATCCGTTTTATTTTTCATGTATGACGTCACATTTGCCTTCTTCCCGCACTTACTCAAAATCCTTGCACCTTGTATTATTAAAAATACTTGAAAATTTCCGTTTTAATCTTTCAATTGGAAATTAAATTATTATTCTGGGTTTTTATTTTTTGGCAACAAAAAAAGGAAGATGGTTAAATTTTATCAGAAAAATGTCAATTCATTGTGTATGAAAAATAATGAAATTTTGGATTATTAAGCAAAATATTTGAATAAAATAAATTAAACATAGCCTATGTTCATTTCCGGGTTGTAATCCATCTATAACCAAAAGTGCAAAAGCATTAATTCATCCGTTTAGACGCTGTCTTCATTCAAACATTCGGACACACATTGACATTTATAATATTATAAGGATTGTTAATGCAACATCTCGGTTATAATTTTTCAAGTTGCATTAAACAATATACTAATAATGTACTAATGAGATTTTCGCTGTTGTATGTTTGATGAAAAATGTTTTATACCTGGTTCGTATTTTATTATCTTTACAAATATACATAGCTAAATGGGATCCATTTTCCATTTTACTGCAGTGACTGTCAAACGAAATTCATTTGAAAATTACAGCTTTTTAAATTTTCATAGAAAGACAAAATACACGTCGAAAACGCTGCACAGCATGACAGAAAAAGATAATTCTTATGCGTTGATACAAAAAAAATAATTGTATTATTTGCGATATGCCCGTACGGAACAAACTTTTATTGGTTATAACAGAAATAAAAAAATGAATTTTATTTACATAATGATTACCAATTTTTTTTTTTTTTTGCGTGCCAAAAAAATTGTCTTACATGCCAACTGCGGCACGCGTGCCATAGGTTCGACAACCCTGGTTTAGATAATATTTTATAAAAATCCGATTTGATTTCATTTTAAATTATATTTTTTGACTAATTGAAATTTCTACGATGTGAAATTTTGTGTTATTTATAAAACTGAAATTTTAGCCATTTTTTGCATATTATAGAAAAAAAAATAATATATGCTATATTATTATTCGATAATTCGAAAAAAAAATTATGGTAATTCATAATAAACGTTTCAAATCTTTATTTGAACACATTCTTGCTATTTTTGAAATAAATATGACTTTTATTATTCTTAATGGGAATTCTAAAAAAAATGTAGTGTAAAAATTGTTTAGAGTTATCAATAAAAAAAGTAGATCAGTGCAAGGTTTTCTCACGCAATGTTTGAGATTATTTGCTGATACGTTATTTTTTACACGACTCCCAAGAAGGGTTATGTGTTTGACTCGGGATAGATTTCTTTATATGTGGATTTCATTATACCCTCGAAACATCCCAACGGCTGGATGGATTTTAACGAATGAAATTTTTATAGATTCGTCTTAACCGTCCGATAATTATAGGCTAGATTTTGTTTTCATAAATTCAAAATGGCGGCCGTAAAATATAAAATGGTGGCAGAGACGAAAAAAAAAATTACACTCCATATTGAGTGGAATATCTGTGGATAAGTCTTTCAAAATGAAGACGATGTTTCCTAGACTATTTTATAGTCAGAAGCTCAGTTTAAATATTACACAACCTGATAGTTGTGGAGGTAAGATCTCTAGCTTTACGAAATCTATGAAAACTAAAACGTTTAAATTCTTTGAGTTTTGTTAACTGTCTCATCCAAATGTAACGATGTGTGTATTAATTAAACACAACTAAAATTTAGTCAATAAAACATTAAATTACACAAAATTAAAAAACCCGACTGCGTCAAGAGCGAACTAAAAAGAGGGAAACAAGATGACGTAGGAAAATAGTAGAGTGTGTAATTGTGTTCCTTTTTACTTAAGTAATTGCAGTCAGAGGCAAGCATGTAAGTAGCAGGAACCGCAGTACATACCTAAACACGAATCTGATGCCTCCGACTGCAGTTACTTAAGTAAAAAGGATTTGCATTACACACTCTACTATTTTCCTATGTCATCTTGTTTCCCTCTTTTTAGTTCGCTTTTTGCGCAGTCGGTTTTTTTCATTTTTTTCATTTTTTTAATTTAATTTTTTATTTTCATTAATTTTTGATTAACTGAATTCGTTTTATCAAAATACGTGTTTTAACGATACTATACTATGTCAAAAGCCGCAAGCAGAACCTTTCAAAAATACCTCATTCATCGCTGTGCCTTTAGTATGTGAAGATAAATAAAAGTTGGAAATTGCTCGTCAAACGTGGCAAATGATGTGCGTTCGTACTATAACTAGTTTTATAAATATTTTTGCACCGCATATTGTAATGAATGTATATTTTAATGCGCTTCATAAGCGCATATCAATTACATTCTGTCCGAAAGGCTGTAACATCATTAAAATGCACTTGAAATAATTTTTCCCATTGTCCTTAATGTAACGGAAAACTTTTCACTGTCCCTGAAATTAAACTATGCATACGATTTTCATAAAATTTGAAATGACTCGACAATATTTTAAAACAATCATATATTTAAAATTTCAGACCATTCGAAAGGCTGTAACATCATTAAAATGCACTTGAAATATTTTTTTTCCCCATTGGCAGTAATGTAACGGAAAAATTTGACTGTCCCTGTATTTAAACTCTACATCCAATTTTCATAAAATTTGAAATGACTTGACAAAATTTTACAACAATTATATATTTAAAATTTCAGACCACTCGGTTGGGTAGTTTTTGCTCTGTTATATGCGGACGGACAGACAGACGGATGGACTGAACGACGACTAATGTGCTGCGTATTTATATAATTACGAACGCACCTAATAATAAGCATGATGGCTTTTACCTATGTTCTGTAAGCCAGGAATCCCGGGTATACTCCCTTGTAATTTTAATGATCATATACAGGGTGTTTCACTACCAGACCGACTTGCAGGAGGAGTTGGGGGCACAGAGACGACTCGGAAAAACATAGCAATGTGAGGTCGGAAATGCAATCCTAACGAGATAGAGGGGTTCTTAGAAACTGAATCATTGTGATAGAAAATTGCCATCTAAAGACATTAAGCTTAGAATAAGTCATGACTTTCCTGATAATGAAGTTGGTCAAGGTTTTGTAATGTGTGAATAAATCATTCATAACCTAAAATCTAGGATTTTTTGAAATACGCCGGGCGTGTTTCGAACGTTTGCGGTAGCAACGAAGATGCACCATTTCAAAACGTCCCCACTACCTCAAACCTGCAAAACCATAGATGATAAGAACAAGGCACGTAGGCAGAAAACTTCGGGTTACTTCATTATCAGGAAAGTAATGACTTATTTTAAGCTTACCCAGCAAAGAAAGAAACAGTGGGCCATCACCTGGAAAAAAAGATGGCAGCCAGCACTGCATTCAGCGGTAAAGTGCGATGGTACCATTACTTAAAACCAGTACAAAAGTGTCCGTGCGGAATGCAGTAGGCCCATCCGTGATGGTCAACGGCAGGCCAGCATTGGTATGCCATCACATTACTTCAATCCGGCACTTATCCTGCAGTCCTAGCGCCTATCCCACTGCTATTCCTTTGCTCGCCCAGCTCTTTCCCTTACAATAATGTTTTATAGAATTCTATAAAAAAACAAAGTATTACAGAATTATGGCCCTTTTCCTATAAGCTAGTTTTCACAAAGAGCTATAGAACTATCTGTAGAAGTGTTTATATTAGAAATATTTGAACTTGCAGCGGTTTCCACGTGGTCACTCTCCCAAGTACTAACCGCCCTCGGTGCTGTTTTGTTTTCGTGATCGGACATGAACAAATACTTCCAGCGTATCCAACGACAGCTCGTAGATTTCAAGCTCTCTTAAACTATTTCAAGTTTGTTTCTTTTGTGATTTACGTTCCCAATCATTAAACTGGTATAGAAATTACTGTATTGTATAGAAATCCTATATATTTTATACACTTTTATTATTATTATTGATTCTCAACTGTGTAAATTATGAAAAGCGAAATCCTTTGTAACTTAGTAAAACCAGATTTAAGGAGAAAAAAAAAGTGTGTTGAAATAAAGAATTTATTTATTTATTCATCTACTTTTTTATTTTGTTGGTGGCAGTGGTGCTATATTATTTACAGTTGCAAAGAAAATTAGCTTCACAGCTTAAATTGTGTTAAGATATTCATTTCAGATTTGTGTTCAAATACCCAGTGTCTTCGATATTCGCAACGTCACCTAGCGTAAGGGTTCCCATCAATAATACTGCAAAAGTTTGTGCACTTCCATGTAGTGGTGGGCCAACGCATGAGATAAAACGGACGCCCATCAGAATTTTATCTGATGATTTCCAACAGCAAAGTTGACTGAAACTGTCCAGCAGTGGTCATGCTGTGGTAGACCATTAGCCAGTACTTCTCCATCATTGCCAGCACCTATCTTGCTGCTAGCCAGCAATTTCCTCGTAGCTGGGTATGGTCTGTAAATATCAGTTTGCTATCCCTATGCTCCAGACCCTAACAACTCCTGTAGCTCGTTAGGATTGCTTTCTGACAATGCATTGCTATGTGATTTCGAGTCGTCTCTGTTCTCTCTACATTTCCTGCAAGTTTATCGTTCTGGTAGTGAAACACCTTGTATATATATATGAAAAAATCTTTTCAAGATCAAAGATGCAGTATTAAGGATGTATATTTTCTACACTGTAAAAAAATGGAAACTTTCTTTAATCAGTAAAATTGTAATATAACGACGATCAAAAATATACAATAATCGATTCGGATTTACCCATGATTCCGGAGAGCGTCCTTTATCTTTTTAAACCTGATAAACCATTGTAATTTGGATATTGAAAGAAGAATACTTAAAAAGTAAATGTCTTTTGCTACCACTGATTTTCGGAAACGTATTTGAGTACTACAGTGTGTCCGTAAAGTCATGGTGCACATTTGACCGGTCACAGGAATTCAACGAAACAAGATGGAAATGTGAAATCTTCACCAAATAACAGAAAAACTCTCCAAGTTTCATACCTGTTCAGTGCAGTTCGCTGTGGCCTCCATTTGTTGCCCTACACACATCTAAACGATACTCAAGTTCAACCCACACGCAGTTAAGGACGTCTAGTTTAACAGAGTGAATAACTTCTGTGATTCTCTGTTTCAAATGGAGTCCACATCGAACTTGCACTGAACAGGTATAAAACTTATGTACTTGACCTCGTCGCTATGAACTAAGCCACACACATTGCCTATTCCTGTAACGTAGCTATCACCATTTATGGATCTTACTGAATTGTACCTGAAACCAAAAACATTCTTTTTTATACAAATAAAACGTTATGAGTTTCTGTTATACGCACACAAGATCGAATTTCGCTATCTTATTTCGTTTAGGTTTTATGGAGGATCAAAGTTGTAAAGATAAATTTTCGACACCCTGTATTACAGTTATTGAATTCAACATTTATAATAGAAAAGGGGTTTTTAAATTGAATATTTTTAAATTCAATACATTTTCAAAAACCTTATGTTAAATGTGTTCAGTATTTTTTCCAACAGAAAACTGCATTTTGCAGCTTACACCCAGAAGATAGGGTAGGGAAGTACACAGTGAGACATGGTAAACAGTGAGACAGCAGCCGTTTTGATATATAGTTATAACTTTTTCTCTTAGCTGGAACACACACTGAACCACCTCATCTTATGCAACACGTGGATGTAGTTTCGGCACTCCGGTTAGTCGTTCAACAAAATAATAAGTAATTATTTATTTTACAGGGGTTAAATTTACATAAACGTCCGTTTTAGAGTTTATTTCTTTCATTATAGCGTATATTTACTTAACCAAACCTAGTTATATCTAATGATAGACTATGTCGACAAAACTACACAAGCATTCAAAGCTGTGAAATTGATGATGAAACAGATATGGCATCCATTTTGTTACAACGTAACGAAAGTACACAGTGAGACACATAGTTGTGGTACACAGTGAGACATGTCTCACTGTGTATCTACTGTGTTGTTCTGATGTAAAAAAAGTTATTTATTAATAAAAGAAGGTTTTTTTTCTCTCTCTCTTTATCTGTGTGTGTGGGGGGACTTGCGATGACCAGTGAAATCTACTAAACGTAAGAGGCTGAAAATTTGCATGAAGGTAGCCCATATTCTGCCATTGTTCACCCGAGGCTCATATGAAAAAAAAATTAATCTAGAAATATTAATTAGAAGTCATAAACTGCAGAAATTTATTGATAGTGTGTAAAAATGCATGATTTATGAAAATATATACATTGTCACACTGTGTACCACTTGTGGTACACAGTGAAACAATTTTTGATACTCCGTTATTCTGCTTCTGTGCTTTTATAAATAACTTTTTTTAAAACCATTTATACATTAATGTGTAGTGTATTTGTGTAGCTTAAAGATGTAGCAATTTTTTTTTCAAAAGAATAAAAATCGTTGCCATTCGTTAAGTAATAATAATTTTCGTCTCACTGTGTACTACCCTCCCCTATATATAATTCTTTTACAGATCAAAGCATATGTGCCATCGTATTAACAAGAAATATTATATGTAGTATTAACAATTATTATTTAAAAATTGTACTAGTAAATTATTTTTAAAAAATTAAACTGAAATTCATATAATTTAGCTTTCAACTTCTGAAAAGATTTATTACTAGTATAAAACATGTTTAATAGTGCATCACAAACAAATTAGATGCAAATCATTTTAAATTGCCGGAAATATAAAATTTATCTGTATGATATTATATGAAGATGGAAAATAAATCGCTTGTAAAAAGTTTTGATTAATGAAAGTTTGATCCAACCATAAAAGAAATCGCCATTAAAAATAATGAGTAAAATAAATTACATGAGTTATCGCCGTGAAATTATTGCTTAACTATAGCGAGGACAATTACAGAATGTTTAGAATTACTTGAATTAATGACAAATATCAAATTAATCATTTGAAAGAAAACCAACCTTGCATCCTTTTAATAAATTTTGATTTCTGCTGAAAACAATTTAAACATTAAATATAATTTATTGATCTGTAAAATCAAACAAACTTTAATGCAGTTAAAAATTCAGACACAACGAAATTAAACGATGTTAGAGGCATTTAATTAAGTTTTATTCTCCATTTTAATTATAATGTATTGATATTTTTATGATATTTAAAGGTATTTCTGCTGTTTTTATAATTACAATTTAAAGAGTTTTTGAATAATTTGAATAAAAATAATTTATTCACTTTTAAAAGCATATATTAATTTTAAAATAGATGTCCTTTTTTAATAGTTAACGGTTCTTCACAAATAAAAACTTGATTTTTTAAGATTATGCTGTTTCGGGCTAAATGATATTTATATGAATATTCAAGCACTTTCTAGAAAAAATATTTAATCCGTTTTTTAAACGCCGCGGATAAAAAATAATTATCAACATTTACAAAATTGAAATACAATAAAAATGTTTTTATAGAAAATGTTGCATAGTTGTTAATGATAAAATTTATAAAATCAGATTTTAGGTAGCTTTCTTTACAAAAAAGCTACCTATTGCAGCCGTTCGGAGGAAAGCGATTTCAAAAAATTTTGGTGTATTTTCATCGATCATGACCCCCAGACCCCGAAACCACCCTCCGCTCAAAATTGATATATATATATATATATATATATACCTGACCTATGTCACACTGTAACTCCCGTAATTATGAACCGATTTCGATGTAATTCGGTGTGTACATAGTACATACCAATGTCTCGACCGAGTTCGTTGGCCAGCTTCATCCGTCGTTTTGTTTCAAAATGGCGGCCATTTAAAATTTAAAAAAAAAAATTAAACTTGAAATGAGCTACCAAAAAATTAAAAATGGAACAATATTTTTTTCTTATGTATTTGACCTTTATACAAAGATTCCGGAGCAGTTTTTATTTCGTCTATATCTTAAAAAATGGCTGAGTTATAGCATTTTGAATTTCTAGCGTGGCTGACATTTTGAAACGTCCCGAATTTTGTCACGCGATAAAAGGCGTATTTATGAACCGATTTGGATGTAACTTCGTTTATACATAGTACATACCAATGTCTCGACCGGGTTCGTTGGCCAGCTTCACCCGCCATCTTGTTTAAAAATGGCGGTCATTTAAATTTTTAAGAAAAATTTAAATTTGAAATGTGGTACCAAAAATTGAAAATTGAAAAAATATTTTCTTCTTATGTGTTTGACCTTGATAAAAAGATTCGGGAGCAGTCTTTGTTTCGTCTATATATGAAGAAATGGCTGAGTTATAGCATTTTGAATTTCTAGTGTGGCTGACATTTTGAAACGTCCTGATTTTTCTCACGTAATAACAGGCGTATTTATGAACCGACTTGGATGTACCTTGGTGTGTACATAGTACATACAAATATCTCGACCGAGTTCGTTGGCCAGCTTCATCCGCCATCTTGTTTCAAAATGGCGGCCATTTAAAAAAATTTAAAAAAAAATTTAAATGAGATACCAAAAATTTGGAAAATGAAAAAGATTTTTTTCGTATGTGTTTGACCTTAATACAAAGATTCCGGAACAGTTTTTCTTTCGTCTATATCTAAAAAAAAATGGCTGAGTAATAGCATTTTGAATTTCTCCTGTGGCTGACATTTTAAAACGACCTGATATTTGTCACGCGATAACAGGCGTATTTATGAACCTATTTGGATGTAACTTGGTCTGTACATAGTACATACCAATGTCTCGACCGAGTTCGTTGGCCAGCTTCATTCGCCATCTTGTTTCAAAAGGGCTGCCATTTAAAAAAAATTTAATTTAAAATTTAAAATGAGGTATTAAAAAATTGGAAAATGAAAAAGATTTTTTTTTATGTGTTTGGCCTTGATACAAAGATTCCGGAGCAGTTTTTGTTTCTGAAAATTTCTTCTTTTGTTGATATCTTAAAAAATGGTTGATTTATAGCACTTTGAATTTCTAGCATGGCTAACATTTTGAAACGATCTTGTATTTGTCACGCGATAACACACGTATTCGCCTATTTCGATGTAAGAAGGCATGTGGATAGTATACATCAACACCTCGACCAAGTTCGCTGGCCAGATTCATCAGCCATCTTGTTTCAAAATGGCGGCCATTAAATTAAAAAATATATATTTATTTAAAGTGAGGTGCAAAAAAATTAGAAATTGAAAAAGGTTTCTTTCTTAAGTATTTGATCTTGATATAAGGATTCAGGAGCATTTTTTGTTTGTCTTTACTTTAAAAAATGGCTCAGATATAGCAGTTTCAATTTCTATTGTGGGTGACATTTTGAAAAATCTGATTTTTTGCATGCGACAGCACTCCTATATATTAACCGATTCCGATGTGAGTGAGCATGTGCACAGCAATTACTAAGGTCTCGACCAAGTTCACTGCTTAGCCTCATCTACCATGTTGTCTTAAAATGACAGGCACTTTAAGAAATTGCCGAATTTGGCAGCCAAATATAAGTTACTTTAAAGAAAAGCAGCTTGGATAAAGCTGACTAATTTCACGAAATTCTCATTCATCATATTGATAAAAATTAGTATTGAATCTCCTATATTCGGTTTCCACTAAATTGAGCTTCGTGTGTTTGCATGATATAAGTTGGCTTTTTTAAAATAAGGATTATGAAAGCTACCTCTTCCTCCCGGCACTGGCCGGAAGGACTTTTTACAAATCATTTAAACAAAATTTTAATTTTACGAACTAAATGATATTTCTTTCAACTTTAACAATATTTTGCTGTGATTTTGCTATTGTAATAGCTTTCGTTTTCTGAATATTGAAAAAAAAATTATTAACTTTTCAAGAATTATGAAATAATTTGAAAAAAATATGTTACTGATAGATTTGCATAATTCTTTGGACTGATTTTTTCAGTTGATTTTCTAAAAAGATATAGATAATACTGAATGATACAAATCCATCCTCGTTCTTGTAATATTAGAGGAAAGGGTGGTAATATGGGCCCATGGGGGTGATTAGACCTCCTGCAGTTTCATAGCTGTGTACAGGTTCTTTCAAACAGTTAAGGCAGGAACTACACGTTAAAGACTCTCCAAAGATGAGAGACCAGCGACTCGGTTAGTGATTCTGTTTCCATAAAGTAAAGAGTGATGTATTCGTATTTTTTTTGTCTTAAAAAGTTCTGCAAGGCAGGCAATTCTGTTACTTTTTCATATTCTTTATGTTAGATCCTCATTTTATACTTTTAAATGTTTAATTAGGACCAGTTAGAAATGTTTAGGACTCTGTCAGTACCAAATCATAAACATAGTATAACTTTCTTTAGTAATTGGTTAGTAATAGGCTTTTGTCCAAACGTCCCTTTGGTTTTGGGTTATATAAACCAGGTTCCATGTTGCCTACAGTTTGTTACTGTATAGAAACTAAATCTATTTTATATTCTATTTTTAGACTTCATTCAGTAATTTTCCTAAAACCGAAAACTACTTTCAACTGACAGTCAAATCGAATGCAAATCTACAAAGAGATCTACGATTGTATCGGATTTGCCCTGTGGAGTGTGGGATTTACCTGTTAAAATCCCTCCAGAAACACTTACAACACAATAGGTTTTGTACAAAACTCATTGTGTTAGGATGAATACAAACAATTTTAAATAAACAAAATAATTTTAGCCAACATCCGCTTCAACGGTACATAAAGACTTCTTTCCCAGCACAAAATTAATGAAACAAATACAGTGAGATACAATAGCAGCAAATTGCAGGTATTATCGCTTCTGCTGATTTTATCCGTCTGCCAAGAAGTGTTATGTGTTTCTCGCGTATCTGGATATGTGGATTTTTTTATACCCTCGAAACATCCCAACGACTAGATGGATTTTAATGAATGAGGTCTCAATTGATTCGTCTTAACCGTCTGATGGTTATAGGTTAGGTTTTGTTTTTTTAAACTCAAAATGGCGGCCGTAAAATACAAAATAGCAGTAGAGACGAAAAATTTTTTTACGCACCCTATTGAGTGGCATATCATTGGATAGATCTTTCAAAATGAAGACGATGTTTCTTTGACTATTTTACAGTCAGAAGCTCCGTTTATATATTACACAACCTGTAAGTTGTGTAGGTAGGATCTCCAGCTTTACTGCTAGTCTAACCATCATAGACATCTCTAGGCATCATAAAAACAGTGTTTATAGATAGGGACTAACAATTAAACACAACTTAAAAGTCATTAATACAAGTAAATAAAAAAAAATAGGTGAGTAATATAAAAAAAATATTTTTCACATTGATGAGAAATATTAATTAGTTCGCTTTTTACGCAGTCGGGTTTTTAGATTTTTTAAATTTAATTGTTATATGCTTACTGAAGAATGTGTTCATAGGTTTCGAACTCGACTCTTGACGAGGTAAGGTTCACTCAGCCTTTCATCCCTTCTGGGACGTTAAAATGAGTACAAAGCTTGCTTAGGAATTAAACACTGGTGTTCTGGCATTAGGCTGACCACCAATCGGCAAACATGCTGGATAGCACCCAGGGACCACGGTCTGGGAAACAGGGTTGGCACTGTAGGCCCTGATCCTTAATGGATCGTATCGCAACAAGTTTAGTTTTTTGTTTGTAATTTGGATTATTGCGGCTTTCATTGGTTTTAATATGTCAGCCGTTTACGTAAAACTACGATATTGCACATTTGCAGGTAAGAATGATTGAAATACCCCACTCAGTTAAAAATCATGGCTGCACTACGGGATTTAGAATTATAAGCATCTAGCTTTTGAATTGAAACGTTTTCTGAGACACGAATAATATTGAATAGTGTAGAGTTCTACCATTCCGGCTTTTCGATGTCCTTAATTTAATGAATTGGTTTTCAAATTTTTTCGGTGTGCCGGTAAGTGTTTTAAAAAAAGTGTCAAATGTTGGAAATGGTACAGGGAAGTGGACAAGAGAGCGCATTATTCTCAGCGAATTCCCGGCAAATCCCAGCCTGCCCTCCCTCACCCCCTGGCCGCCATTGAGACGTACATTAAGCACAAAGCCGCAGCTGTCGTCCTACGTATTCTGAGCCCCGCCCTAACCTTATCTCTTTTTGAGTTCTTTAATTTAATATTTCTTTTAAATTTTTCCGGTGTACTGGTCAGTGTGAACTAACTTCATTCATAATTCCAAAGAAAAATTCCAGTAATAAAGATGAAAAGCTCTTTCGACTCTATTCTCTTGATTATCATTACCTGCAATTGATGTTCGGCTATAAATCTTTCGCCCAGATTTACTAAATAACATTTCGCGGAGCTAATAATCGAACCACGTGTGGCAGACGGAATGCGCAAGTCTCCCGGTGTGACCAGACCTTGCACCAATTTCACCTGATAGTGCCGGAGTTTATTTCGATCCAAGCTTTTGATATCTACGCCCAAGCTGAAGGAAGATCCAGCAGTCCTACAAGTAAGCAAGTGAACGAACCTCCGTGTGCTGCTCTGTACCACTGGGAGCAATTACCTGCTAACTAGTTCAGTATCACCTTAAGATTTTTTGCAAGTGTTTTAAACATGCAAAATACCTAACAAAGGCAATAGCATGCTGTAGCTGAACACGTTCCTAGCTCAAGTTACAAAACGTTTTTTGAGAAGCTAGATGAAGAGATCAAACAAGCTTACTGAGGACGTTGAAGTCGTGGATGTGGACAAAAAATGCGAGAGTCTAATTATCAAGGAGTTAAATTCTCAAAGGTTAAGGTTTAACAAGAATCATCCAGGCAAATCGGTACAAACCTGGCTAGATATCTTTAAGCAGGTCATCCAGAATTATTGCATACAAGAGATAAGAATATTTAAAAACTGTTTTTTAATATTTTAAACAGAACTTAAAGTCCATGGATCATTTTAAAGAATTCACAGATTGCGAAAAATTTGTTTTTAGAAAAATTCATTTGAAGTACATTGTGATATGTTGTTTCAACACTTATCTTTAAAAGGATAAAAACAAACTTTGACCATGTATATGGAAAGACATTGATGCTTTTAAAACTTTTATAAGGAATTTTAACACAAAAGCGAAAAAAAAAATGCGTTTTTGGACGACTTTTGAGGATTTTAACATTCTCCTTCGGTTAAAAGCGTTCGCCAATCACAAACGAAATTATTATTTAATATAACGACCAAAATAAATTACATCAGTCATCAAAAAAACATTACTGCTAAGCAACAATCAGAACAATTACTTAATTTGAATGATGAAAGGTAATGATTTAATCTCTCGAAAGAAAATTAATTGAATTAATCACTCGGAATAAAATTAATCTTGTATAATTTTAAAGGATTTTCATTTCAGCTAAATAAAGTTTAATTATTAAATGTGATTTATTAATACATAAGAGTAAACTAAATTTATCGAATTTAAAAATTGCAATTGACCAACTTCAATCGCACTAAACGGCTTTAATTGAGATTTCATTTTAATTTTGTCATTTATATGCTTCATGTTTCATCATATTTTTCAATTTAATTATGTTGTACCGTTGTATCCATGGACATTAAGGATACTTCTAAATTTTAACATTGAAAATTAATCCTTTTTTCCCAACTTAGAAATAAAATATATTAATAAAATTTAAGAATTATAAACTAAATTAATAATATATTGATAATATTGTAAATTCTTTAGAATGAAGTTTCAAACGGGTTTTTTACTGAAACGTGATTTTTACACGATCGCATTAATATGACGTAACTTATATTTATATGAACTTTGAAAGTGTTTTGTTACTTGTAGCGTTCAAAACTAATGGATATTCCTCTCAAATAACATCATTAAGTTACTTTGTAATTAAGCAATATTTCGAAAAAAATGGCCTTGTCAGTAATATTCAATACCTTCTCCAGAATATAGTTGAAAAATCATATTTTTAAAGACTATATATTCTTATGGACTCACTATTTTTTCTATGATCTTAAACAGTTACTGTTATTTTTGGTATTAAATTTTAATTCGTTTTCTACACATTATGAAATAAAATCATTAACGTTCTTTCAAAATTTACAGTAAGCTTTCAAATATTTCTTATGCAATGTTCGTTAAAGTTCGTTAAATAATACTAAAAAATCTGTTTTTATTACAAGACTGAAAATCTTTGTTTTAAAGGTAGTAATATTGTTATGAATATCAAATGTTATAAAATTCCAGCTTTGATTAAAGTAAAACATATGAGTTAAATGCCCCAAAGTAATACGAGAATTACTTTACACATAATAAACTGTATAAGGCTTTTATTGAGAAAAAAATTAAATTGCTTGAAAAAATATTGAAAATTTATTCAATTATAAAATAAATTAAAAACAAAATAAATTGCAATCAAAATAAACTACTTTAATCACCGCATGATAATTATTGCTAAACAACAGCCAGAATTATTAGTGAATATCTGGAGTAACCTATAATCCTTGAAAGTTACCGAACTAATCACGGGAAAGAAAATCATTCTTGAATCATTTTAATGCGTTTTAATACTGACTGAAAAAAGTTTAATCAGTAAATGTAATTTATTGAGCTGTAAGAATAAACAAAATTTAATGCATTTATAAATCATAATAGTACAAAAGGAAACACTGTCTTTTAGTTTTAATGTGTTTTCTTTTAATTTTATCTACGTGCATATTTTAAAGTGTTTTCTTTTTCAACCATCATTACATAGTAATGGTATATCCACGAAATGTAAGAATAATTTTGCTTTTTTTTTATTTAAGGAAATTTAGTGAATTTTCTGCACATTAAGGATAAAACTCATAATACTACAATTAAACATTGTACGATATTTTAAAAAAAGTGTTTTCTTGATGATGTATCACACAGTTCTTCAGAATAAAATTTAAAAATCTTATTCTTGTAAGATAATCTTATTTATGAGTGCCTGTTTATTCTACGAAAATTAAAGAGTTTTATTATTATTCGTAGTAGTAGTAGTACACTGGAAAAAAAATCTGCAATTCTACAAATGTAAAGTTAGAAAAATCTGTATGCTTACAAAAATTTTATGTAGACACTGTACAAAAAAATATTTAAATCTAGAAAACCAGTTTTTTACAGCTACAGAAATCTGTAGCTTTACAAAAGAGTCTACTAAAATTACAGCTATTTTACTAAAATTTTATCCATAACTCGGGTTGCAGTTACATAAAAAGTTCTAGGAATCCCAGTTTCCTAAAAAATGCTTAGTAACCTTACAGATTTTTTGATTTACCGTGCGAAAGTGTATTTGTAACATGAATTTTTATTGTTGCCGTTACATAAAAAGTTTTAGGAATACGAGTTTCGTAGAAAAATGTTAGTAATTTTACAGATTTTTTTTTGTAAATGTAGTATTGAAATTTAAAGTAGTTTCTGAACATTATAGGGGAATTTTTTTAATGCAAGTTACATCGAATCACAGAATAAAAGACAAAAAGTGTTTTATTGCTAATATTACCGAGTTATTTTTAAAAAAATCAAATCTTCTTTTTAACACTTTCCAACAAAGTTGAAAAGTGTTTATCAATTTAATTTTTCTCTCTGTGCTCTAACTCGCCTAAATATAGTGAGATTACCATAAAACTAATATCTGTTATTTGGGTTTACTATGGTACGTTCGGTATTAAAAATGAAGTGTATAGCACTTACAGTTCATTTAGATGGACACTCAAAAAACTTTATTACATTCCTATGAGACAAAATCGTTTGCGGTGCATTTTAAAGATATTACGCTATTTTAAACATCTTGACAATTATTTTCTACAGGTCTCTGAGGTGTACAACTAGCTTTTAAGGTAGCGTCTGGTGCGCATATAATTTACCGTTCACTTACAGGGACACAAAAATCTATTTTTCGGAAGTACTGTCTATGAAGAATAGTTGCTGCAATGCTTTTCATATATGGTAAGCTTTTTAAAATATTAGACTGCGAAAAGCTTATTTTTAAAAAATTCATTTGAAATGTAATCTATATTATTTTCAGTACTTACCCTTTAACCCTTTATGTACTGAATTGTAAATTCATGAAAATTTTATCTTCTAAAGCATTTTTCGCGAATTTTTTAAACTCTATTAGAAGATTTGCATAATCATTTAATAAATTTTAGAAGAATTTTAGAAGGACTGAAGGTTTTGGAAGGATTAATTAAATTTGAATTTATAGGGATTTAGTGCACGATTTATAACCGCATTTAAATCTTTTAATTTAAATATTTTTTTTAGTATTTCGTAGAATGAGGAAATGTACAAATTTGATGTTCTTACAATAGAAATATAGAAATATTACCGAATTAACCCCCCCCCCCCTCTCAACGCCAAAAAAGCTGAAAAGATGCAAAGACAAAAAAAAATCGGCCTTTTAAAAATATTTCTGTTTTGTGTAACCAATAATGCTTTTGGAACAAGATAAAGTAACGTATCTATAACACATTCTAAACTGTATTACAACTAATCGATGTATGAAAGGAATTTTATAACAAGTTATTTTAATGGTACTTATAAGTACCGTCAGAATATAAAGGGTTAAATTATACCGAAACAAACTTTGTATCATGTGATTGCAATATTTTTGTTAAAACGTTAATAAGTAGTTTTAACACTAATTCATAAATTCGCATTTTTCCACGACATTTAATCATTTAAAAATTCGCTGTTCTCTTAAAACTTTTAGCAATTCACAGACAAAACTATCATTTAATGTAACGAACAAAATAAAATACATCAGTCATCAAAAAATATTACTGCTAAATAATAGCCAGAACAATTACCGAATATTTTAAATTACTTGAACAAATAAAATACATCGAATTAACCATTCGAAAGAAGATTAGCTGAATTAATCAATGGGAATAAAACTGATTTTGCATAATTGTAAATGGTTTTAATTTTAGCTGAATAAAGTTTAATTATTAAATATGATTTATTGATGCATAAGTGTAAACCAAATTTATTGCATATAAAAATCGCAATAGTTCATCTACAAACGCACTTAAAGGGCTTTAATTAAGGTTTCGTTTTAATTTTACCATTCACTTATTTCATTCTTTATGTTCCATCACATTTTTCATTTTAATTAAATTGTAATGACGTATCCATGGAATTTAAAGGTATATCTGGGTTTTTTTTTAACGTTTTTGAAACCTAATGCATTTTCCCCCAAGTTAGGGATAAAATTTATTAATCAAATTCAAGAATTATAAACTAACATAACAATATAATTAATGATATTGTAAATTTTTTAGAATGAAATTTCAAACGAGATTTTTACATGATTGAATTAATATGACGAAACTGATATTTGATGAATTTTCAGAGTGTTTTTTGTTATTTTTACGTTCTTCTATCATCAACAGAGGAAAGTATTGTAATTGGAATTTTCTTAGACTTCCCGTTTTCAACGAATTTACACGTTTTACGGGTCAGAGATCCGAAAAAATATGTTTATACAAAATGTCTGTCTGTCCGTGTGCCCATATCTCGCCATTTTACCACCGAAAAGTGTATGGAGTTATGTATAGAAATGAACCAAATGTTTTTGGCTATGGCGAGATGATACTCCTTGAAAATCGAAACATTCCGCCAGAAGGGGGAGCTGTAACAGAGATTTTTGTGTCATTCCATTATTATAACATCGAAAAGTGTATAAAGTTATGCATAGAACCGATCAAAATTTCATATATAGGTTTTTCGCTATAGCCAAGATATCCTCCTTGAATTTGGAAATATTCCGTCGGGAGGGTGCTCTGTAGCAGCGATTTTATGCATTTTCATTAATCGTAACATCAGGAAAGTGTATGAAGTTATGCAAAGAATCGCACCAAATTTCATATTTATTTTTTAGGCTATGGAAGCAGGTCCTCCTTGAATTTCAAAATATACTGCAGGAATTGGCTCTGTAACAGCGATTTTTGTATAATTTTTTCAATTTTTTCAGTTCTAATGTAAATCGGCGTCTCGTGAAGCGACGGGAACTTCACATCCTCTAAGCCGGTTATTCGAAAACAGCTGATGTACAACAGAATAACGAGAAACTATTGAATTTAATAAATATCATGATTGAGATTAGCTGGTTTTGTCTCCCTGTAATTGACTGAAGCAGAAATTTAAGATTAAAAACAAAGTTGATATGGCATTGAAATAACAATATCGAAATATTATCTTTTGTAACTACTTTTTGAAATATTAAGATGTATGAGATACAAGAAAGTTTTGGGATTCAGGGTTCATACGGATACCGTTATTTTCAAGTCCAAATATCAGTATTTTTTATAGAAAAATTAACCTAGTTTAAACCCGCAAAATTTCGTATTAATTAAAGAGAGATTTTCTATAAGAAAATGCTGGTACCGAAGAATTTTTTAGTCTAGAAATTCAAGGACCCGTACGAACCCTGGGATTGGTACATCCAACTAGTTAGCGTTCAAAATTAATGGATATTCCTCTCATATAACTTCATTAATTTACTTTTGATTTATGCAATATATGAAAAAATATTCTTCTTAATAATATTCAACATTGTCTCAGAAAAAAGTTGAAAAATCATAATTTTAAAGATCATATTTTTATGGGCCCTCTATTTTTTCTGTGAGCTTAAAGGGTTTCTGTTATTTTTAGTATTAAATTTTAATGCAGTTTCTACACATTATGAAATAAAATCATTAACGTACTTTCAAAATTTAGAGTAACCTTTCAGAACTTTCTTCTGCAATGTTCGTTAAAATTTGTTAAATAAAATTAAGTTCCTATAAAAAGTTCGTTAAATAAAACGTTAAATAAAAAATCTGTTTTTATTACAAGACTGGATATCTTTGATTTAAAGGAAATGCTATTCGGAATTTTAAATGTTATAAAATTTACCTTTCAATAAAAGTATAACATATTAATCACTTAAAATGTCCTAAAGTAATATGAGGAATATTTTATATATAATAAACTATATAAAGCTTTTATTGAGAGGAAAATTAAATTGTTTGAACAAAAAATATTAAAGAAAAATTTATCCAATTATGAAAAAATATATACAAAACAAAATAACTACAAGCAAAATAAATTATTTTAATCACCGCATGATAATTACTGCTAAGCAACAGCCACAATTATTAGTGAATGTCTGGAATAATCTACAATCATTGAAAGTTACCGAACTAATCACAGGAAAGAAAATCATTCTTTGCATCATTTTAATGCATTTTAATACTGACTGAAAAAAGTTTAATCAGTAAATGTAATTCATTTAGCTGTAAAAATAAACAAAATTTAATGCATTTATAAATAACAATAGTACAAAAGGAAACACTGTCTTTTAGTTTTAATGTGTTTTCTTTTCATCTTATCTATGTGCATATTTTAAAGTGTTTTCTTTTTCAACTTAATTACATTGTAATGGTATATCCACGAAATGTAAGAATAATTTGTTTTGTTTTTTAAAGAAATTTAGTGCATTTTCTGCACATTAAGGATAAAATCCATAAAACTACAGTTAAACATTAAACGATATTTTCAGAAAAGTGCTTTCTTGATGATGTATCACACATAAGAATAAAAACTTAACCATGAATTAAACTTCAGAATAAAACTTAAAAATCTTATTCTTGTAAGATAATCTTTTTTTATGAGTGCTTGGTTATTCTACGAAAATTAAAGAGTTTTATTATTTAGTAGTAGTGTTATTGAAATTTAAAGCTGTTTATGAACATTATGTTTAAATTTTTTTTAATGCAGGTTACATCGAATCACACTAAAAGTTTAAAAAAAATTCATGCTAATATTACAGAGTTATTTTTAAAAAATGGACACTTTTTTTTAACACTTTCCAGCAAAATTGAAAAGTGTTTATAAATTTAATTTTTCTCTTCGCACTCGCGTAATTATAGCGATATTACCATGAAATTGATCTATGTTATTGGGGTTTACTATGGTATTCTCGGTATAATGTGCATAATGTGTTAGCTAAGTGTACAGGGCAACTTTTGTGAAAATCTCGAAAACATAGCTTGAAAATTCTGAAAGTGATCGCTGATAGAATAAGCTCTAAATCCGGTGTTCCCAAAAGGAATAAAAAAGATGGCGGGCTGTATTCAAATATAGTGTATATTACACAATATTGTACGTGCTACTATATTTGGATACAGCCCTCACCTTTTTGTTTCCTTTTGGGTACACCGGATATCGAGCTTATTCCATCGACGATAATTTTCAGAATTTTCAAGCTATGTTTTTGAGACTTTCACAAAAATTGCTCTTTACACTTAGCTAACACATTATGCACATTATATTTTGATTGCATCCGCGCATGCGCAGTAAAACATTATTTGGTAAACCTGCTCATTTTTCATCGAATTATTATTATATTTTTAATTCTGATTGCAGGGTACTATGTAGAATGTTGTTTGTCATAGTTTCTAAAAAGAACATTTTTTTTTTTTTTACATTAAGAACTCTGCAATTTATAAACAAAAAAACCTTGCAAAATTTGGGACAGTTTTTATAAAAAACTTAATTTCTTTACAGGTATGCATGCTATCCTCATAAAAATGACCACAGTTTAATACAATAAGTCTCTTACTCATGTTCTACAGTTTGAACGTTTTTGTTACATTAGTTTTTACAGGGTTATCCCAAAGATATTCGTCTTTTTCAACTTGTTGATGATCCCATATGGGGTTTCCGGAAAAAATCTTCGCGGAAATACATGACCTATACTATTCGGTTTGCACGCCAGAAATTTCAGGATAAGTCTCATGTATTGTTCCAGATATTTACAAAACATCTAAAATCGCAAGTGAACGGTCATCATTGGCCATATAGTGCATTACACTTACCAGTGCACTGAACTAGAAGTTTTACAATAGCTTCAAAATTAACTGAAATATTTCAAATATATACGTATTTTTTTATTTAAAAAATAGTATTTTTAATATATTCGAACAACTATAAAACAATTACACTAGCACAGAGAGCTTAGATTGTAGTTCAGAACATAGTGAGTAATATGATAAGCATTCTGACAAGATCTTACTGAAATATGTTTAAAACCTTTTATATAATGGGGTTTATTGAACATTTAAATAACGAAAAAAAAATCTCATTTGAAACAAATCGCATTGAAAGATTACTTTTCTAAATATTGCTTCTTATCTATAAATTTATCTGGAAGTGTCAATTAAGGTTTATTAGCGTTTATATAAAGAAGTAAGAAAATCATGCATACAGTCAATGTTTACATTTCTCTTGGTTTTTGTACTCCATTTCCGGTAAAGGAATTATTACTTCCTGTTTATTAAATTGGACATATATCCTTTTCCAATAATCGTAAAAGTAAAATTATAACAGTTTTGTTATCGTAAAAGATTTCGAAACAAGTGGGTAAGTGTGATCATAGATCGCACAAAGGGTTGCGTTTAATATTCCTTTCAAAACGTCCAGTACATTTATCGCCATGGAACATCTACTAAATTTTGGCAAACACTTCTTAAACTATCGTAAAAAGCTTCAAGGAGATTCGCCTTGTTATATTTCCTAATTTTGTTCGTGCCACTCCTTCCCCCGAAATGCTACGATATATCACATGACGGGTATCAGCCAAATTTAGAAAAGTGCCTCCTTTGGGGGGGGGGGGGGTGAAGCGGGGTAATGGTCAGCATGATTTTTGATGCGGCCTGATGTTTAAAATTTTTGTTATGTTTTATAAGCTATATTAAAGTTTCAAACAGATCGTCCAGCTATATATCCTAATTTTGCTAGCGCCCCTCCCTCACCCCCCCCACCTCGAAATGCGACACGCCATTCTTCTTTATACTTCATTATCATTTGTTATAAAGTATCTTAAAGTTTAAAACAGATCGCATTGTTAGATTTACTACTTTAAATGAAATCGCGGTCTGTTAGTTCCACATTCCACCACCAGGGGGCACATTGTATTCTTAACAAAAGCGTATCTGAACGAAACTCTTTTACACAACCTATTATTAAATACCTTTGATACGTAGATATTGATATTAGTAGATACGTTTGAACCTGCGTTAAAAAAGTGGATTGGTTAATTTTAGAAGTTAATTAGCCCGTGATTCGGTTAATTACCAACTTTTTCAAAATTTTATGATTTGTTGTTTCATGTGAGGTGTTCAGTTATAAGTACCCAAAATTTCAAGTCTCTAACAAGTCTATAATTTCTGAGAACGGTCTCTGTGACGGACAGACAGACAGACAAAGGAGTAAGACGAATATGGTTTCGTCAGATGAACGAAACCCTAAAAACAAAATCGAGAAATTTCACTTAAACGGCCATTTTAATGTTGTCTTAATGCTATTCTATACTTATTTTTAATTCTTAAAAATGAAGTAAAAGTATTTGATTTTAAAATGGTTCTATTATAACGAATAAAACTTAGTCCCTTCAATATTTGATTTTCTTACTGTAACAATTAATATTTTAGCTACACTACTAAATAAGTATAGCAACAACTAGAGAAATAATTGTTAAAAAGTGATTATCGCTAAAAAGTAATTATTTTGATGATACTTTTATATGCTGAGGGCAAGATTGTTTCGTATCTTTGGAAATTATATCATTTCTTTTTCTCCGTGTTCTTGTTTCTTCAAAACTGTCGTTGTAAATATTTTTACTCCTAATAAAAAATTATGAAACTTCTTTGAAATAAATGTATAAGTATATAACGCTTGTAATTAAAATTAATAAACTTAACTCTTTAAAGAGTAATATACTTTTTAAATTAAAGAAAATAATTAAAACTGTCTCACAATCTGCTATACCCCCTCACTGACAAGCCCGTGTTAATACGTTCACTAAGCTCCAGGTTTCACTGCAATACAAGCAATATTTAAAGTAATATAATCCTATTAATTTAATGTATTTTTAATGCATTGAACAAAGATTAATACATCCAAGGATTGCATTCATATTCGTTATTGAGTTTTTTTTATAAAATATTCAAAGAATCATTTTTTTTTTTAGCATTTAAAACAAAATGCAGAGAAAACAACATTACAATGTTGCCCTTTTCCAAGACAGTCGGAGGGTTAAATACAAAATTACTTTTTATGTTTTCTTAAAATAATTTAATACAAATTTCGTTTAAATTTCATAAATAAATCTTCAGAAATAGAACTTAAATTTAACGAAATCTAAAGCACTTGATCAATGAATTTTATAGCAAATTTAATGAACCTGACCTATTCATGAAAAAAAATATACTCAGTTACAACTCCTGATCATTTTTAAAGTATTAGTGTCATATTAAGGAAGATGAATAAATTCGTGTCTAGATCAATAGGAATTAAATTCATATCTTAAATACTTTTTATTTTTTTAAAAGTTTTTTATAGTTAAATTTGGCAGATATACACCTTCTTTTCTGAGTTATGTGTTTTTTGCATTTTAAAGTAATGAAACATATATATACATCACTTTTTTATGGAAACTATAACTTCCGTAATTCTGCACAAATCTCTTCCAAACTGATACATAAAATCAAGGGGCAGACAATCTCGGTCAAGTACGTTAATGGGCAAAATGGGACCAAGGGGGTAAAAAAGGAGAGGGATTTTATGAAAACAAACAAATCCCCATAACTTCTTAATTATAATACATATGAAATCAAATTAAAGTTATTATTACTTATAAGAAAAGGGCCAAAAATTTATGAATAATAGATTTTTGATATGATTAAAAATGGTCTCAAGGGGCGAAATATATAGGGTTTTAGAGAGAAAAATATTCACAACTTCGTTAATCCACCAGATATCAAATCCACTTAAATTTATTATAACGTTTCTTAATCTTATCTACAACTTTCATATTGACAATTTTTTGTTAGGGCAAACTCTTACAGCAGAAAAAAAAAAAATGAAAATAAAATCAACAAAAAGGGGGCGTGAAAAAGAAAAGAAAACCTAACTTCGTCAATTCTTAAGATATCAAATCCTCTAAAATTTATTATAAATGTTCTTAATATTATCTACAACTTTTATATTGACAAGATTTTTATAGGACCAACTCTTACAGGAGAAATAAATGGTTTGAAGAAAAAATTATCGTATTAAGGTTGTTCTCAAATCCAAAGGGGCAACATTATATCAAAAGTTTTAATTTATTTTTGTTCGGAAACGCATGGAACCGGAAGGTATTGTTATACATAAAGTATGTTAATGAAATACGTTTGCTGTTTCTTTGGAAACAAAATAGATGTTTCACAAAATTCTAAGTTAGCGTTTTGAACCGAATTACCCCGACGAAAGCAGAAAAACCGGTAACGAAGGGAGAAAAATGTATTGTGATAGTTCTGCCGATTTTATAATTTTGCGTTTAAAAATGCGTACGTCGATGTGTCAGAAATTATCACGCTTGTTGAGCAGTGCAGTTGAGCAACAGAATTAACATGATTCTGATAAAACCAGCTCATACAGAAAAATGAAATTAAAAGCTCGCCAAATGTGGCCAAATAAAATTGCTGAACTGGGTTTATCTGTAATGTTGATTTAGTTTTTGTAGATGAAATTAGTACTTCGAAATCTACATGTGCCTGTAGGCCAAGCCGGCAGGGATTTTTTTAAAACGCAACATATATATTCTTGTACAACAGAAATGTAAAGTTTGAAGTATTAGAAAGGATTACATTAACTTAAGGGGTCTTGCACCTTTTAAACGCGTCGAAAATTGACGAAAAACTTCAAAGTTTGAATTTGTCTATTTTCAAAACTTTTTTATGTACAAACATGAAATTTTGGATATTGATTAAACGTATTATGCTTTGCGATATGCTACCATTAGAAATTTATTAGCCTTTAACAGAATTTGTGTATTGTTCAAATCAAAATAGCTCTTTTTTTTACTCCAGAAATTATTGCGCGCATATCTTGAGAAAATATGTATGGATTGTCATGAAATTTGGTAAAGATACTAACCAAATATGCGTGTTTAAAAGAACTACTTTTAAGTATTTACAATGGTAATATTTTTAGTTATGATTATTTTTATTCATTAAATATATATATATATTACAAAAATATTTTTTTATATAATTAATGATTAATTTTGGCCTAAGAGTAGTTAGTTCATTTTAAACACACATGTATGTTTAGTATCTTTACCGAATTTCATGACAATCCATACATACTTTCGCAAGATATCATGCGCGCAATGGCATCTGGAGTAAAAAAAAAGAGCTATTTGGATTTCAACAATACACAATACTGTAAAAGGTTAATAGATTTCTAATGGTAGCATATTAAAAAGCACAATCTGCTTAATCAGTATCCAAAATTTCATGTTTATACAGAAAAAGAGTTTGAAGATAGAATAATTCAAACTTTGAATTTTTTCGTTAAATTTCGTCGCGTTTAAAAGGTACAAGACCCCTTAAAGAAAGTCATTCGATATTCTTTTCATAAATTAAAAATATATATATAACTCAGACTGAGTATCACAAGGTATAACCGAAGAAACGAATAGAAATCGAAATCCTAACAACTTTATCACGGTCAAAACAGAATAATATCTCCCCTAGCAATTTGCACTTCACACAAAAGATATACATACAGAATACACTCCATTTATTCTTGTGACAAGATAATAAAAAGAAATACAGATTTCGTTCCCTTTTGGTCCATTATCTTTTCAATCTCTTGATGTATTGGCGCCACTATAGGTTGTCTCCGCACTATATCTTCTCAGATGTTATTCCCGTTTATTCTGACTTATTTATTTTACTTTTATTTTATTTTAATATTTTACGTTCAATGCAAATATTATGTAATGATTATTTAAACAATAGCTAAATCATATATATGATATTTAAAATTATTCAACAATTTATTGTAAAAAAGTCTTTAAAGATATTTAAGAACCCTAAAATCATAGACGGCGGGTCAATAAGGTATATTTTTTGTGCTTTCATAGAGTCTATGTTTTTCTACTTCTTTATAAGATGGTTTGATTTCAATTTCAAAGATGGTTGAAAAATAAATTTGAATTTGGTTATCTGCCTTGGCGTCTTATGTGCTCTAACTCTTGAAAATATACTCGTATTGCCATGGGATTTTTATATCTTACAAGAAAGGTCTCCATACGCGCATACTCTGAAAAATCTTAAATCTGAATCTTCTACTCGTGAGGATAGTATGTTTATATATAATTAAAATGAGCAAAGTGAAATTGAACAGCTAAAACTTAGCTATAATAATTACCAAGCTAAAATTACCGTTTACTTGATAAAGAGAATACCATTAAAAATGCCAGGATAATAAGGTTGTAAGACTAAACTAAAAATAACATAATAACATGCGCATTTGCAGCAATGCTATTAGAAGGCTGAAATAATAATTTGAAATTACAAATATATGAATAAATTGGTAAAGTTCTAAAGATTGATCTCTTGGATTTTTGTTACCTATTTTATGTTATGTTTGAGTTATAAGGAGCTACATTTTATCCTTTTAGGCTTAATGCCGACAAAATTGGATGAAATAACGCATCTTCTATGAATGAACTTACATGCTTCTCTGAGGATTCTGCGGGTAATTCATAGTTTCTTATTTTACATACTTGTTTCTTGTGTTCATTTCTACTTCATCTTTAGAACTTTACCAATTTATTCATATATTTGTGATTTCAATTTTTTCATATATTTGTGATTTCAAATTATTATGTTTATATATATATATATATTCCGCGGAAACGCGATAGAGCGTCGTAAAAAAATAATGAAAATTTCGATATTTGGCTATTTATTGCTGGTTGGCGATGGAATAAAATTTCAAAAAATACTTTTTTTTAATGTCAAATTCTCTTTAAGGTAAAAACGTTTCACATTGAACTTGTTTAAATAAATTTAAACAAATAACTTTAGTTTTGTTTGTTTTAGTTTGATTTCACTATAGTTTTACCATGTATGTATATTTATATTAAAAGTTAACTATGAAATTTAGGAATTAAACGAAAATTTAAACTAATTAAAATTATTTCAAACTCAAAATTTTTCCAATGGAGGACTGTCTATTCAATTTTGTTGCTATGGAAACAATTATTTTTTTATATTGAAATGAATAACTGCTAAATGCATCTTGCCTTTATTTCGGAATACGCTTAAATATATGAAAATATTTTTTATATATGAAATTGTTTTTAAAGTACTAAAATTAAATAACAAGCAACATAAATATGTAATAAAAAATGTATTTAGGACACTCTCCAATTGTTTAAGATTAAATTCATTGAATACTATCTACACGCATTCTAAAAATCAATTATCAAGCAATTTTCAGAGGTATTAAATTCGTTTGCTTTTGGCGAGGAAAAGTACTGCTCACCAAATCGCGCGACGCTTTCGTCATTTCGCGCTAAATACTCGAAAGTATTTTTTTTTTTTTTTACTGACTTTCTACTGTAATTCCTTTTTCGACTGATGATTTATTACATACATAAGTAGTTTAATTAGTATTATTTTTATACAACATTTTACCATTATTTACCATGCATATTATCATTTTTACGCAACAAGAATATTTGCAATGATTCAGTGTCCCTAGATTTACCTAAAATTTGAAAAGAGATGCTATGTAATTTCAGTAACACTAGTAAAAATTAATTCACGCTCGCACATAGCCAAGATAATTTTTATTTTTATTTTATGTTTTGCAATATTTTTCATTATGCATGTTGTCTCGTGACATTATTTACCATGTTATTGTTTTGTTAAATTATATGAAAATTAATCCAAGCTCACAAATAACTAATTAAATTTTAATTTAATTTATGTTTGCAATGTTTTTCATTATGCATCATGTATCGTGACATTATTTACTATGTTTATTATTTTTAAATTATGTGAAAATATTTTCTATCGTGTATGATTTTGAAAATGTCACCGTTGGTGCGACGAAACGATCGTCAATCTTAATAAATGATATTTTATCACTTTATAGCATTATTTTACTTAATAGTATTATTTTTTTTAATATTCTGAGTGTGCCCGGTAAGGAGGCATCCCTTGTTAGTGAGGTTTACCGTAAAGAGATCGGTATTGAATATAAACTGTGTAGCAATCAAGGATCGACCGAAACCGGTTTTATAAACCGAAACTGAATGTCGGTGATCTTCCTATTTTTGGCGAAAATAAAAACTAAAATTACCAAACTAAAATTACCATTGTGTTGCTGGCGAAATAGAAGTGTGCGTACAAAAGAAGTTTGTGCCCTCTAAAAGTAGTGCCAGTCATGCAAAAATTAAAAAACAAAAATGTAGACATTAAATGGATAAAGAAGGAACTATTGAATATGACTCACCCAAAACATGAAGCATGAGATAGAAACATGACAATTGCGAGGAAAATAACAAGATTGTGTTCTGAAAATAAAAAGTATTTCTTACATTCTTTAGGTAAAGTTGAATTGTCTCTTTTGCAAACACCTTTTTCAAGTGAAGAATTACCCGGAAACAAATGAGCAATGGGAAGGCCGAGTAAGTTTAGCATGCAAAATTTATTACATAGAGTACATGGACATGTAATCAAGTACGAAAACAGCAGAAGACTACATTGTAAACAATGCCATAGCCAGAGTGTTTATCATTGCAGTAAATTTGTGATATTGCTTTATATCATGACTGTAGTGAATCTTTTGATGACTAGAAGCGTTTTCAGGATATAAACTATAATTTGTAAAAAAAAAAAAGAAAGAAAAATACTATATATTTTATAATAAATTAATACCTATAAAGTGAAGTTTGCTTTCTAAATTCTAACAAATCATAAAAAAATATTCCTGTGCTCAACTCTAAGAAAAGCCTGTAGATACACCGATTCTTCTGACGTTGCGCTAACGCAACACTCAATTTTTCGTACGGTAAGTCAAGTTTAATTTTATTTGCACTAAAAATTAATGATTTATATGTTCAAATGAATAGCCTATATCATTTGTATAAAAAAATTAATCCCTTATAGTTTTGGCGGTTAATAGATTTAAGATATTGTGCAAGTCTCATGTGTTTAGCTGCAAACTCATTCAGGCTATATCAGTTTTTATACTTCTCTCTTTAATTTTCTGTGTATCAGTGTACTTGCTAATACGATCAAATCAATTTATTTCTATTCCTTATAGAAAAAACATAAGAATATTACATTCTTTATTTCCTATAAACTGCATATAGCTGCTTAGGGGCCTTCCACAAATGATGTAACGCTTGGAGGGGGGAGGGGGGGTTCGTGAAATTGTGACAGTTTGTGACAAGGGGGTGGGAGGTGATAAGAAGAAATGTGACATCACACATTTTGATTAAAATAAAAGCATTAAAAATCAGCAGATTAAATTTTGAAGTTATTTTGAAATTGAAGTATTTTGTGTTTATAAAGTAGTTTTAAAGCCAAATATATTAAATTCCTTTTCAAATTCCAAAATACCACTGTTTTCAACTGCTCTTTCGTATTAATATTTTATTACTATTGTATATTAATTATGTTTTCGTTATAAACCTTAATCTTATTTTATACAAAATAAGTATATGAATCATTTTTATTGTTATGCTCACAAATGTCGTTAAAACACATAGTTAAAGTTTAAAAATAAAGTTTGAATTATGATCTATGACGTAGTGCTTTGTTTCTGAACTGTAAGTATATGTTTATGTAATATAGCGTGACATGTGACAATGGGGGGGAGGGGGTATGGTGAAGTGTGACACTTTGTGACAAAGGGGGGGGGGGGAGGGGTCAAAAATAGTGAAAAAAAGTGTGACATCATTTATGGACCGCCCCTTATTTACTTTTATGTGAAGACATTAGATATTCTTCATGTTAAAGTTATTACAGGTATGACAAATTAAAGATATTTTGAAAGTTGCATGTGTTTAGCTGTGAACTCATTCAGACTACATGAGTTTTTATAATTTTCTCTTTAATTTTCTGTACCAGTGTACTTGCCAATACGACCAAATCTATTTCTTTCTATTCTTTGTAGAAGAAAAACAAGAATATTATGTTATTTTTTCCATATAAATGGCATATAGATAAATATTTACCTTTTTTGCAGTAATTGGATATTGTAAGTATGAAAAATTAAAGATTTTGTTCAAGTTTCACGTGTTTAACTGAAAAATCATTCAGGCTACGCGAGTTTTTCTACTTTTATCTTTAATTTTCCGAACCAGTGTACTTCACAATACGACCCAATCTATCTAACCTATATCTTTCTATCCCTTTAGAAGAAACACAAAAATATTACATTCTGCGTTTCATATAAACTGCACATAAAAGCTTATTTACTTTTTTTGCAAAAATGTGATGTTCTGGATGTTAAAGGTATTACACACTGTAAAAAAACCACTGTAAATTTGCCAGAACAAACTCGATCACAGTGAATGTGCTGTATCTTTCTTTGGTTTCCTGACTATATTAGCATGGAAAATACAGTAGTTTTGTAAAATTAACAGCACAATGTGCTGGCAATTTGGACGCATTTTTTTACAGGACAAACTACTGGCGTCCAAATTGCCAGCACATTGTGCTGTTAATTTTACGCAACTACTGAATTTTCTATGTTAATATAGTCAGGAAACCAAAGAAAGCTACAACACATTCACTGTGATCGAGTTTGTGCGCGAGATGAACAGTACCTTGTACTGTAAAAATGTCATTTTTTTTTTTTTTTTTTTTTTTTTTTTTTACAGTGCAAGTATGACAAATTAAATATATTGTGCAAGTTTCATGTTTTTAGCTGTAAACTCATTCAGGCTACACGAGTTTTTGTACTTCTCTCTTTATTTTTACGTACCAGTATACTTGCTAATACGACCAAATCTATTTCTTTTCATTCTTTGTAGAAGACACTCTAGTATGTTTCATTCTTTGTTGCATATAAACTGCATGAAAGCTCGAACCGAAATATTGAAACCGAAAATGTTTTGCTAGCACACAATGGAATATTTCTATTTCGTTTCTATTTATTATAACTTACAGCACGCGCAAATTCAGATATTATTTCCTTTTCAAATATTTTCATAAAAGGGAAATTCTGCAATATAAAACTGAAGTAATATCTACAAAGAAAACTCTTTGCACAGAACCCGTATTCAATTTATGTCCATGCAAGCACAATATGTCGAAGGTTTACGTGGGTAAATATTTATGTACCTGCACTTTTATTTCACTAAATGCATGCAACTATGTTATTTTTGCGATTGTATGTAGATACTGTTTGTATTTTTACAGGGAAAATTACTGATAATACATTTAATACTCTTGTTTTCCGATAACATTTGCTGTTACTTATAAAAGAAATAGAGGATAGTCTCGTAGAATTGAATATTTTATTTATTAGTCTCTTGAAGCCAGAAATTCTAACTAAATTAGTGAAACTTTTCAGAACTTCTTTACACTTAATCGTGTATTATAATGTAATTCTAAGTATATGAATAATTCATCACATTTTTATTAGTAAATGAATATCTATAAAAATGAAATCATATACTCTTAACAGAACGATGAAGTCAAATTTTGTAGATATTTTAATCTTGCAAGAAATGCAACATTCTATATTTTTCTTAAAAAGGGACCTATTTGTTTTATTTTACAACTTTAAATAAGGGCTAAACTACTAAAATTTTAATTGCGAACAATTAAATGGAAATTCTCCAATACAAATCCGAAGTAATATCTATACAGAAATACTTTTCTTTAAAAATAAACTATTTGTTTTATTTTACAATTTTATGTAATGAGCTAAACTAATAAAATTTCAATTACGAATCATAAAAGGGAAATTCTGCAATATAAAACTGAAGTAATATCTACAAAGAAAAACTCTTTGTAGAGAACCCGTATTCAATTTATGTCCATGCAAGCACAATGTGTCGAAGATTTATGCGAGTAAATATTTATCTACTGAACTTTATTTTCCAGAAAAAATACAACAATATTATTTTTGCGATTGTACTGTTTGTATTTTTACGCTAGAAATAACTAATAATACTTTTAATACTTTTGTTTTCAGATAACATGCTCTGTTACTTATGAAAGAAATAGGGGAAAGTACCGTAATACTTTATTATTATCCTCTTATTGAAGACAAAAATTCCAGCTAAGTTAGAGGAACTACTTTACATTGCCACTAGTATAATATAAGTTTTAAGATATGATTAATTCATTACTATGAAAAAAAAATCATATGTTCTTAACAGTACGGTGAAGTCAAACTTCGTGGATATTTTAATCTTGCAAGAAATACTTTTCTTTAAAAATAAACTACTTGTTTTATTTTATAACTTTATGTAACAAGCTAAACTAATAAAATTTCAATTACGAATCATAAAAGGGAAATTCTGCAATATAAAACTGAAGCAATATCTACAAAGAAAAACATTTTGCAGAGAACCGCATTCAATTTATGCCCATGCAAGCACACATTGTCGAAGATTTACATGAGTAAATATTTATGTAATAAACATTTATTTCCCAGAAAGAATACAATAATATTATTTTTTGCGATTGTATATACATAAAGCTTATATTTTTACTGTGGAAATTACTGTTAATACATTTAATACTTTTGTTTTCTTATAACACTGGCTGTTACGTTTAAAAGAAATAGGGGAAAATAGCGTAAAATCTCATACTTTATTATTAATCTCTTAATGAAGCCAAAAAATCAAACTAAAGTAGTAGAACTTTTCTACACTTATTTATGTACTATAATACAATTTTCAGTGTAGTATTAATTCATAATTTTAAGTATATGATTAATTCACCACATTATTATTAATAAATGAGTATCTATAAAAAGTTTAAGCAGACGTTCTTACCCGAACGCTGAAGTAAAACAGCGTGGATAAGTTAATCTTGAAAAAAAAATGAAATATATATGAGACATTTCTTGTAAAAAGAAATACATATTTTATTTTACAATTTTAAGTAACAGGCTAGCCTATTAAAATTTTAATTATAAGCCTAATGATTTACAATTTAAATTTAAATGTATAATTATTTTCATGTCAATTAGATAAATTGCATACAAGTTTACTACTTTTTCAGCTTTATGAAAACATGGTATTTTAGGAAATACGGCTCACTAATTTTATTTCACAACACTGCAGAAATAGACTACAATGACTGGAGATTAGGTAAAATTTCAGATTAAGTAAGGGTGCAAAGCATTAAAATTTCAATTATAAACCTATTGATTTAATATTTAAATGTATAATTATCTTCATTTCAATTAGATAAATCGCTTACAAAAAGCTTACTACATTTTCAGCTTTATGAAAATCATAGTGTTTTGCAGAATACGGTTCGCTAATTTTATTACAGAAGACGGCACATATGGGTTTCATATGACTCAAGATTAAGTAAGAATTCAGACTAGTTAAACTAAATTAAGTTGTTAACTAAAAAGTTGTTAAAATAGAAAGGAATGTTAAATGGAGATGGAAAACAATATGCCACAATTTCAGAATTAAAAGCTTCTATCATATTCCACTGCAATTTAATCGATCAAAATATATTAAAAAGCTTAGTCCACTCCATGCCTGATCGCGTTTTTACATTAATTAAAAGATCTGGTGCATACACTGGCTACTAATTTATATTTTTGGCCCATGTTCATATCATTATGAAACACCTCAAAATGGAAAAATGCAGTTTATTTTATGTGTAAATTGCTGTTTCAGTTATATTTTTGTAATAAATTAAAACGATTTGTTCTATTTCTAACATTGATTAGATTTCAATTTGTTTTGTAACATTTTCTTCTTTTTTATGCTGGAAAAACTGGATGTTCATATCATTATGAAACCGAGCGTAATTATAAGGAATTGGAAAAGGAGAAAAAATAATGAAATATGTTAAGAAAGTTAACTCATTAAAGACTGACGTTGCGTTTTCGCAACATTATATTTGTGATTGTTTTTAATTTTACTGTACCAGTAAAAGAACCTAAAATTTGCCTTATTTAATCAACACATTTCAACGATTCATACAGTAAAAGTAAGAAAAAGTGGTGTGAACTGAATAAAATTCCAGTAAAACACGCTGGTCCTTAATGAATTAACCAGACTTCGAAATTTAGATGTATATTTTCTTACAAAACATCGATTAATGTTTGATTTATATTATCTAAACACGTTGTAAAATATAATGTGAACTTCTGATCATCGATTACATAAAATGCGAATAATAAATTAAATAATATAGGTAAACAATAGACTCCTTCACCTCAAATGTGGAGACGCATTCGGACGAATAGGCCGGCAGTTGACGAAAATGGATGCTGCGGATGCAAGCCGAAAGTACTCGGAGGTTGAATAAAATTCATATTTTAAACTTTTACAATCTATCTTGTTTATGGTGAATTTTTAATAATACGATGGAAGTTAACATTATATTTTACAATTAACTCAGGGTGGAATTTTGTATTTCGTCTTATGATTTTATTTTTATTTACAAACAAGCTGTTCATTAAAATTATAAGTAAAATCAAAAATATTTTTAACACTATCTATTCTAAAAGAAAACCTTACTCTGTCATTATACCTTCGAGATCACATGACGTAATTTTCATATTTATATACTTTATACAGCTATATTTCTAGAAAATGTTGTAATTGGCTAGAAGTGTATTGTTTTTTACTTTAATAATAAAAACAAAAATAAATATAGCTAAGAAATATTGCCTTCAATGATGCATATGGAGCCAGATAAAAAGTCACTCAATCTTGCAGTTACAAGGATAGTAATCGAGTACAATGTTTTAACTTTTTATTTGTTATTATGTCCATACACCAAGAAACACCTTATACATTGATTTTTTATTCACGATTTTTGATGATAAAAGTCGTTTGTGAAAAAAAATGAGTATATCATATCATTGAAGAAAATCAATGGTCCTCCACCATCTGCTAAATTAATAATTGAAAACTCACAGGCATTTTAAATGATAAAGGAGGCCTTTGACGATAAAATATTGTAGTTTTAGTTGATAAAAGCGGTTTAAAATGCGTTTTCTCAAAATTGGGATTTCTCACTTACCACCATTATCATAAGAGCTCTTCATTTATTCTAAAATTTTTAAAATAATATGTCACTTTTTTATGCTTAAAAATCGTATTACGTTTTAATATTCTTTAACAAAACATTTGAATTTTCAGCATCAATTATTCATGCAAACACCTATTATCATCAGACAGCAATAACCTTCATTTGTATTCGTTTTCTTTTTTCTTGAAAACGTACTAAAAAAAGTATTTAAAAAGAACTTTTTTTGCACCAGATGTTTATTCACACATAAAAACAATACAGTTCTTAAACGATAGTTAAGTAGTAATGAAGGGAACGAATATTTTTTTTTTTTTTCGCTGCAGTTCGCAGCCAAGTCCAACTAATAAGAGTGAATTATGTCAGCCAGGCATCGGTTCGGATAGCCTAACAGGTAAGGTATTGGAACGGCACGCCAAGTATCCAGGTTCGATCCCTGGACTGGACATTTTTCGCTCTGTTGGAATAAACTTCAACTGTGCTATTCCAACCTTGAATATGATAGTTAAGTATTTAAACTTGGTCGCATAATGTTTGATAACAGAAAACGAAGTAAAAATTGTTTTTTGAAACTCGTAATAGTTTAAAATAATGTATATTAAAGTACAAAAATGTATCTCCCTATACGAGGCAATTCGATATGAGGATAACGGAATATGAACATATTTAAAAATGCTCTGAATTAGATTTTACTTAAATAATTTTTTGCAATATATTTTTTTTTATATATAAATGCTTTAAAATGGTTAAAATAAAAATCTGCGATGTGGTAGTCCACCCATTAAAATTCTGTTGATGATAAATTATAAAAGGAATGATGATAATGAATAATTTTTGAGAAGTAATAAAATTTAAAGTGGTGTGAATCGAAATAAAATATAAGTGATCCCTACGATGAAATGGTATTTGGGGAAATATTTTAGATTATGCAAAGGAACATGTATATAATTTAAGATAATCTGAAAAAAACATGCATATATTTAAAAATAATCTGAGTTAGATTTTATTTAGAAAGATTTAGTAATTTACTTTTTTTATTAACATTGTTTTAAAACGCGATAAAAACAAAATTCTAGAATGTGGATTAGCCGCACGTTCCAATATTGTTGATTAATAATGTAATGATTAATAATATCATGAATAATATTAATGATTATTATTAATGATTACTGTTATGATTATTATTATTAACATGATTAATAATAATAATCATGAATAATAATTTTTGAGAAACAAATAATAGTATTTTAACGTGGTGGGCATCGAAGTAAAATATTTGCAATAAAGTAAAATATTTCAGCACACTACAATGAGGAAATTCTATTTTAGGAAGTACTTTAGATTAGGAAATGGAACATATATAGGGTAGGGGAGTACACAGTGAGACAGCAGACATTTTGACACATAGTTATAAATTTTTCTCCTAGCTGGAACACACACTGAACCACCACATCTTATGCAACACGTGGATGTAGTTTCGGTACTTCAGTTCCTCGTCCAACAAAATAGTAATTATTTATTTTACAGGGGTTAAAGTTACATAAACGTCCATTTTAGACTTTATTTATTTCATTATGGCATATATTTACTTAACCAAACCTAGCTATATCTAATGATAGACTATGTCGACAAAACGACACAAGCATTCAAAGCTATGAAACTGATGATGAAACAGATATGGCATCCATTTCGTAGCAACGTAACGAAAGTACACAGTGAGACGTGCCTCATTGTGTACCTACTATGCGGTTCTGACGTAAAAAAAGTTATTTATTAATAAAAGAAGGTTTCTCTCTCTCTATCTCTCTGTGTGTGTGGGGGGGGGGATGCGATGGTTAGTGAAATCTACTAAACGTAAGAGGCTGAAAGTTTGTATGAAGGTAGCCCAGTGTCTGCCATTGTCCAACCGAGACTCATAGTTTTAAATTTTTTTTTAATCTAGAAATATTAATTAGAAGTCATAAACTGCAGAAAATTATTGATAGAGTATAAAGATGTATGATTTATGAAAATATATACATTGTCTCACTGTGTACCACAAGTGGTACACAGTGAGACAATTTTCGATACTCTTTTATGCTGCTTCTGTGCTTTATAAATAACTTTTTTAAAACCATATATACATTAATGTGTACCGTATATGTGTAGCTTAAAGTTGTAGCAAATTTTCTTTCAAAAGAATAAAAATCGTTGCCATTTGTTAAGTAATAATAATTTTCGTCTCACTGTGTACTACCCTCCCCTATAATAAAAAATAATTTAAGATGGATTTTATTAAAAAAATTGAATGATGATGAATAATAATTTTTTAGAGTCTCATAATAGTATTATAAAGTGGTGTACTTCGAAGTAAAATATTTGAGCGTACTACAATGATGCAGTTACAATTGCAGGAGGCACTTATAAAATAGAACACCAGTGCATTTAAAAATGAACTGTGTTAGACAAACAATAATTTACCAGAACATAAATTAATTTAAAGTGGTGTGCAATAAAGTAGAATATTTCAGCCCACTATAATGAGGAAATTCTATTTTAGGAAGTACTGTAGATTAAGAAATAAAAAATTAATGCATTTAAAAATAATTTGTGTTGTATTTTATTTACATACTTTTTGTAATATACTTTTTTAAATAAAAATGTTTTAAAATAGGGAAACGAAAATTCTACAATGTGGTTAATCCTCCCAACCAAATATTGTTCATGAATAATGAAATGAAGAAAGTTGAATAATACTTTTTGAAAAAGTCATAACAGTTTAAAGTGTTGAACATCGAAATTAAATATTTGAAAGCCTACAGTGACGCAATTATATTTGAGAAAGGCGCATAGATTATAAAACAGAGCATCAACGCATTTAAAAATAATATGGATTAGATTTTATTTTAATAATTTCTGTAATGTTTTCGTGACAAAAAGGTTTTAAAATCGGGAAAATAAAATGCAGCGATGTGACAGTAAGAGCAATGAACTATTGTTGATGTTGAATAAGAAAATGAATATTTTTTTTTCTTGATAAATATGTAACAATGTAAAGGGTATTTTTCGGTTATACCAACACCATTGTCTCTAAGCACAATAGTTAGCGCAAATGGAAAAATGTGGAAAAAATAAAAATTGCTCATGCAAAAGTGATAATTCAAAAAATATAACATTTTAAAATAGCAGATTTTCACGAACCGTTTTCTTACATCAATACAAATACATGATTAAAATAAAAGTGCAAATAAATGTTATGAATAAAAAAATCAATTTAAACTGCAGACATGAAATACCAAATATCTCCTAGCATTTTAGAAAACATTTAAATAAAGACTACATGAATTCTATGAGATAGAGTTCTAAATGTTGATGAATAATTCACAGCTGTCTTTTATGAGGACATTTTGCGATTTCCCATAATCTCTTAATACAATTCATTCGGTATGGAATCCTGTGTTAGTGTCATCAAAATTATATTTGTGAGTTACTGTGAAATTTTTATGGCCGGCATCTCGCAATCCATCAGTTTTACATCCATCCCAGCAATTTATGAAGATAATACGCCCATCGGCTACATTTCATTGAATTGACGCTATTAAGTTCAATAGTTGTGTTAAAAAAATAACGGTACGATCGGGGAAATAAGAAAAGAAAGAAATTGATGTTCATTAAACAGCGAGACACAATTAGCACTGTTTGCAATAAAAATCCTTTGCATTGTGAGGTTTCAATAAATAGCGCAAATGGCAAGTTTCCCTTAAAACGCAGATATTTCACACAAAACCATCAGAAAAGATACTTATTTTTTACTGTCTACTATAAGAGGAAATGAAATGAAACAAGATGAATTGGAAGGACTAGTGAATGAATAACAATAAGATATAATAAGATAATCTAGTTATACTTCATAGCAGGAAAGCTGTTGAACATTTTAGGGTAGGTATTTGAGGCACCATAAAAATTTGTGTAACACTTCTTTTGCAATGTCTGATTCCAAAATCGAATGTCTGGCTGAAGGATCGTGGAACTTAGCCCACACGTGAATTTTTAAATTTCCAAAATTTTCTTTGAAAAAAAATTTTCCTTGAGGCATTTTGAAATTTTAATACCTTCAAATTTAGTATTTAATGAAATAAAAAATATAAAAACATAGAAACAAAGCGTAAACCGCGTTGAATCTTAAGATGTATTTCAACTGGATGCGTGCGCAATCACATCAAATCTAACTGCGATAAGCCCATACCAAGCATGCAGTTGTTCGAAAAATTTTGGAGTAGTAAAGAGATTCTCAATCGCAGAATGCATATGTTTGTCAGAATTTTCATACATTTAACATTAAATGATAAAGATATGATGTATATTTATTGATACACGATATAACAGAGAATTTCAGAGAACAGACGAAAATGTACTTGAGAACTTTTGTGCAGCCCTTTATATTAGCTATAGAATTTATACACACCAAGTAATATTTAAAAGTATAGTTCAATTTGAAAACGCGTCTACAACTGAAAATGCACTTTCAGCAATTATTACTTATAGGTTTTATTTTTTCAATTATTGTTCAATTTCTTCTGTAGTAAAATTATTTTGTGTGTCCCTGTAAATGAACGATAAAGTTTATGCATGCCATAGTATACAATAAGTTCCGTGAAGTATGCCTCAGTAATATATATAAAATTGCATAGTTTAATATAGTGTAATATCATTAAATTACACCGGAAACGATTTTTCGCCATAGGCCGTAATGTAACGAAGATTTTTGAGTGTCACCTTAAACGAACCAAATATGCTACACACTTCATTTTCTATACCGAACATGCCATAGTACTACCCAATAAAGCTGTGAATTTCGTGGCAATCAGACTATATTTACTAGAGATAGAGCACCGAGGGACAGACAGACAGGCAAACCAAATTCACAATCACTTTTTAACTTTGTTGGAAAGTGTTAAAAATGCTTATCAAACTTATATGCTTATTATACATATGTATGCTTTAAAGTATCAGTAAAATTTAGCTGCGGAATTTTAGTAGAAAGCCTTTAAAAAAATAAAATATTGTCGATTATTTGACGCTAAAAGACGAATGCGCGCGCAATTTGACGGGCAAAACTTTTTCTCACCAAACACGAATATTTTAATGCATCTGAAAATTGCTTGTTAAATGATTATTCGAATGCGCGGTACTTAATGAATTTAAACTTAAACAATGAAACATTTTGTTATTTTTTCTATAAGCTGATGCAATATATACAAGTTGCGTGTTGCTGAAGTTATTTAATTTTCGGGCGGTTTCACCGGCTCGATAAATTTAAGTGCACTTTAAAAGTAACTGTCCGATTAAGAACTATTTCATTATACATTTCGACATAAAATAAGTCGTTGTTTATATGACAACAATACTTTTCTCATGTCGTCTCCGATACTAACACTATCAAAGTCAAATTGACAGTGCTCAGAGTCGGCCTTTAACTTCGAGTTTGAAGCAATTTTAATCAGTTTAAATTTTGTACTAACCGTCATTAAACGTTCGTTAAATTTCATTACATGTACATATAAATGTATATGGCAAAATCATAGTTATAAAAGTACTTCACAATATTTTTTTAGCGTTTTTTCACGAAAAACAGGGATTTTTTTCGTCGTTTTTTGCCCAAATAACACATTTTTTTTCAATTATTTATTTATTTATTTTTTACTTTCCATGATTACTACTCCAAAATTTTCGGAACAATTGCATGCTTGCTATCAGTCATGTGGTCTTGCAAGAGCCTATCACAATTAGATTTGTTGTGATTGCGCACGCATCCAGTTGAAATTCATCTTAGGATGCAACGCGGTTTACGCTTTGTTTGTATCGTAAGTCAGTAAATGGATCTTCAGCGAGGCACCGCAAGTCCAGCTTTACTGGCACTCGCGTTTAACATTCTATGTTGTCTGGCAAGTAGAAAGTGCCAACAAAAGTGTCTGTCATTTTCAAAATATTTTTTTCTAAGCATAAATATTTTTCTGTCTTAATCTCGGAGTGCCTGAAATACCTTTTTTGGGTAGTCATAAAATGGCCCTTGACACGTGTCTGGCACAGTTTTTGGGCCAACTAAAGTGTCTAGCTTTTATATTTTTTATTTCATTAAATACTAAATTTGAAGGTATTAAAATTTCAAAATGCCTCTAAGATATTTTTTTACAACAAAAATTTTGGAAATTTAAAAATCGACGGGTGTTCTAAGTGCCACGATTCTTTAGCCAGACATTCAATTTTGTATTCAGGCATTACTAAAGAAGTGTTGCGCAAATTTTCAGGGTGCCTCAAATACCTTCCCTAAAGTGTTTAACAGCTCTCGGACTATCAACATTCAGATGAGAGTTTTAAAAAGACATTATTTATTTTATTAAATTAAAAACACGTAATCAATTATAAGATTATGAAATTTCCCCAAAATCTTTAAAAATTAAAATTTTAATAGTTTGTTTTTTATCTATTATATTCATTCATTAAAATAAAATTTACATACAGAATTTTATGTTATTTTAACATAAATTCTAGAAATAATGTTTAATTTTCTTCTTCTTAGTTTCTATAATACATTTATTTGCTCAAGAAATAAAAACATTTAATACCGAACATGTTGTTATTCCTTCTAAAACATATCATTACCGTTACACATTTTGAATCTAAAATTGCGTTTGTAAATTTTTTGCTTAAGAAATAATTTTCAAGAAACAAAAAACAAAGAGTTGCAGCAGATGTTCGTTCACAAAAAAAAGCAACAGTGAAATTCTGAAACCGTCCTTAAACTTTTAAATGACAGTCGCATAATGTTTGATGTAAGAACGTTTTAAAATTGTTATTGCAAATCATAAAAAAATAATATATAGTGTACACACGGAAGTACAACATTTGAACACATTACAAAAGGAAAGGATATTTGGTGGAGAAACTGAATAAGAATGCGTTTAAAAAGTACCTGGGTTGGATTTATATATATATATATATATATATAATTTTCACAAATGTTTAGAAATGCTATAAAATGATGTGAACAAAATGCAACCATTTATTAGTCCGGACAATCAAATATTTCTTATATCAAAATTTGAAATGTGCAATGATAAAAAATAATAAAGTATGCTTAGCTGTATTATGATATAATATGATTACAAAATGCAATGCTGAATAATATAACTAATAATAAATGAATTATAAAGAAACATGTTAAGATAATCTAATTCTACTTAAAAATACCAATGGAATTTTGTTTAATAATTATTTACTTTATAAAATTAGAAGAAAATAGTGCTTTACAATATGAAAATTCATTAAAACTTTAAAAATTAAAATTTAAATAGTTCGTTATTTGTCCATTAGATTCATTCATTAAAACAAAAGTTACTTTTAAAAGTTTTAGCTATTTTAACATAAATTCATGAAATAATGTATTTTATTCTTCTTAGTTTCTATAATACATTTAGGGGAGACTAGGGACGATTGACCATACGGGAAGCTTGACCCACCCATCAATTTTCATATTTAAAAGAAATTCAGAGTTTTATCAATAGGTGTCAGCCAAAGCTATTGATATGCGTAAACAACAGTCTTCGTTTCATAGAGATAATCGAAATAGATTGGAAAAAATCAATTGTGAGGGGTTTTCAACCTAAAAGTTGTGTTTTTTAGAAATATTTTGTAAGCTTTTTTCAGATAAATTATATCATAGAAATTTAAGTAAGTAGGCTTAAATTAATGCAGAAATATCGAGCTTTCATTCAAGGCATAAAGACTGTACAATAAGTTGGACTTAACATAACAATGTGCTATTCTTTAGAAAAGTTCTATGTAGGGAGGCTTGACCCAGTCAATGTAAGGGAGGGTTGACCCAGTGAATGTGAGGGAGACGTGAAAAGATGCTCAAGGTTCCCTTAATTAAGTGGTTTTGGAAATCTTTTTATTATACACTTTGCATAATGAAAAGGTAATGGTTATAAGCATATAAGAATGTAAATTTATTCTGTAAAGCTACAGTAAAATAGTGTGATGGAAATGAAAATGTTTAAAACTGACTAAAGAAAAATGCGAAAAATTACTAGAAAATGGGAAAGTTTATAGGAACTTTTTTTCCATTTAAATATTATTTACAATAGGTAAATAGAAACATGAGGAAGTCTACAAAGGACTAGAAAAGATGAAAGCAGCAATCTTAAAACTTTCAGAGGCAGTGGTATGTTTATAAAACCACTTATTTTTAACTCCGAAACGTCACATGGGCACCAGGAGTTTGCTCAAATCTTTTCCATTTAATATTTATGTGAAATATAGCCTTTTTCTTATTTCCAAATAAATTTATTCGTAAATTCCGGTGCCAGTCATTTATTTCAACATTTTAGTACTGAAAGTACTTTGCCCCTACAAGGTTTAAATCATGTTAATGATAAGTTATGTGCTCATGCGGCTGCAAAAGAACATAGCATCGATCGAAAAACATTAGGAAGGTATGTAGACAAAATTTACCAGGGTGAATACAGTAAGATGATGCCAAACTATGTGACAACTTGAGTTGTCAGGTCGAGTGTCACAAAAAATAAGACAAGGAGACAAATAAAAGCGGGACAGTGCCTTCTAAATCCGGAAATAATAACATGAAACACTATGAAAATGGAACCTGTCTCTAACAGAATACTGCCTTAAATGTTAAAATTTCATTTTCCCTGGTGTACAATTATACCTGCTCAGACAAAATCTTGTTTAAAGCAAAATATTTCCCCTCTGACTTGCGATTGCGTCTCAACGGGTTTGTTTAAGCATCATATTTAAAATATATTTTTGGTAATAATTAAAGCATGTAGCATAAAGTTATTTTGCTTTTTTAAAAACAGGTTTTATTTCTCTTCACAAATATTGCAATATAACACAAAGTGGGTCAACCCTCCCATATGTGGGGAGCCTTGACCCATTATTTTTTCCCGATTAAAATCAACCATTTTTCAAATTTCTTATATTTTACGCTTATGTAGCAATTTTATTTTGATAACTGATTGTATAACAAATAAAATGATATATAAAACTTTATTATACGTTCAATATTTAAAAAATAAAAAATCATTTTGTAAAAAGGGGGTCAACCCTCCCTAGTCTTCCTTATATGCTCACGATATAAAAACATTTGATACCGAACATGTTGTTATTAATCCTAAAACATATCATTACCGTAATTCAATTAGAATCCACATTTTCATTTGTAAATCTTTTGTTTCAGAAATAATTTTCAAGAAAATCTTAAAAAACAAAGACATACAGCAAATGTTTTTTCAGAAATAAAAACACGAAAATTCTTAAATGGTACTTAAACTTTTAAACGGTAGACGCTTAATGCTTGATGTAAGAACATTTCAGAAACGTAATTGCAAATCATAAAAATTTTATATGGTGTACACGTATGTACATTTGAACACATTTAAAAAGAAAATGATATTTGATGGAGAAACTGAACAAAAATGCATTTAAAAACTGCCTGGGTTGAATTTTATTTAAATATACGGTATGCAATTCTTAAAAATAAATGTATTTGTAAATGTTATAAAAGGATGCAAATCAAATGAAACCATTTAGTTGTCCGGATAATCAAACATTTATTATATTGAATAATAAAATGAACAATGATAAGTAATAATGAAATATGCTAATGTGTATTATTATATGATATGCTGACAAAATAATAGATAATAGATAAAATATATATAATAATAGATAAAATAAATCTACTTCAAAATTCATATTTACATTTTCTTGGAAAACATGATTCCTTTTATGTAATTAAAAATATATAGTCAATTACAATCTAGAGAAAGTTCATTAATACTTTGAAAAATGAAGATTATTGAAACTTGTTATTTTTTCCTTAGACTAACAGATTAAATTAAAGTTTACATACAGATTATATATATATATATATATATATATATATATATATATATATATATATATAAATTCTTAGAATAATGTTGTGTTGCATTTAATATTTCTAAATTTCTAAAATACATTTAAATGCTAAAGAATTAAAAACATGTAATACTTTATAAACTTGTTATTCCCGCGAAAGCATCTCATTACCATTAAACAATTATAACCCATATTTTTTATATTTTGTTTAAAAAATAATATTCAAGAAAAAGTTTAACAACAAAGAAGTAATAATTTTACAGTATATATTCGTTCGCAGACAGTAAAATTCTTAAATGGTACTTAAATTTTTAAACGGTATTAGGGTAATGCTTGTCAATGGAATGTTAAGGGAATATTAAAAAAAAATGAAGTAAATCATACAAAATTAATTTAGTGTACAGTCGTGAAAAAAAAAAAAAGTAAATACCCCCTACTAACTCCTCAACACATTACCGTAAACGAAATTTACTGGTACCGAACGATTGGAAATAAAGTCTACTTTTAAATGATGTATATAAAATTTGCTTAGGGGGCCATCTACATATTAAAACGAATTCAAACTTCGTTTTTTTCAATGGCAATACCCAATTTTAACGTGGTATTTCAAATCTTCGGATCAAACTGTGCCTAGACACCAAATTTCAAGTCATTTGAATGATAAGTTTTCGAATTATAAACATTCAAAATTGAGTGCTTCTAATGTTAAATTACATTTTCACATTTTTATTTATATCTCCTGAAATTGTGCTCCTAATGTGCAAATGTTTTGTGTAGCAATATTTCTAATATACCCAAACATAAATACGCTGAATTTGCAATTTTTTATAATTTTATGATATGAATTATGAATTATGAAATTAATATTCGAAAAAATTATGAATTGCAACCTATAATTTTTTTGATGGATTTAAATTTATTAAGTCACACTTTATGGAAATCCAAAATTTCACATTTTTCTTCCAAGTAGTTTTCAAATTATGCTTAAAAAACGGCAAAATGATGGTTTAAGGGACCGTCTATGATAGAAGTGAGTAGATATTTTGAAATTTCTCATACTATTCTGTAATTTTACAGTCTTCAATGACTGCTTGAGTGGTGCTTAATGTGCCTTGATCAAGAAGGGAGCTCTCTCGGTGAACAGTTAAGTACCGAACTTTGATTTGGATACAGCCCTTAAAATACGCTCGTTTTAAAATAATTAATTTCTCGGAAACTTATGGTATGAATTGCATAAAAATTTGTTTTTATGCTAATTGAAGGGTGTAGTGTTCATTTATGCTGTCTGAATTGTGTACTGCTATTATAAAAAAAACAAAGTTATGGTTCGTTTTAATATGTAAATTTTAAAAATTTATTTCTAAGCAAATTTTATATACATCATTTAAAAGTATACTTTATTTCCAATCGTTCAGTACCAGTAACTTTCTTCTACGATAATTTGTTGAGGAGTTAGTAGGGGGTGTTTACTTTTATTTTTTTTTCACGACTGTACATAATTATAAAACATATATTTGAACAGAATGAAAAAATAAATTATATTTGATGGAGTAACTGTCAGAAATGCGCTTAAAAACTTTCTAGATTGGATTGTATTTAAATATATGACATGCATTGCTTTTTAAATAAATGTGTTTGTACACGTTTTAAAATGATATAAATAAAATTAAACCATTTAGTAGTTTGATCAATCAATTTTTTCTTATATTGAAAAATAAAATGAAAGATGATATTTAATAATGAAATATGGTTTGGTGTGAGATAATATGATGATGAATAATAAATGGAATAATGAATGAATAATAATGAAATGTAATTATGATTTAATTGTACTTCAAAATTCAAATATATTTTTTTGACAATATGATTCATTTTATGTAATAAAAAAATAGCTAATTAAAATCATGAAAAAATTCATTAAATTTTGTAAAAAGAAAAATGTTTTAAATTGTCAGTTGCTCTACAGACTGATACATTAAAAAATCTTTAGAAACCGATTTTATATATATATATTAATATAATTTCTTAAAGTAACATTTTACTAAATTTTATTTTGTTTTTAATTTGCACTTATATTCCCGTTAAATAAAATATAGCGGACGTTCAGGTATTATGGAATACCATTTGCATTTTTATTTGTACGTCAACATACGAAAAATGAGATACATTAAAACACACTTTGTCTATTTCTTAACGCATTTTTAATGCGTTTAACTCCTTGAAGGGCGGCGGTATATCATATATACCAGTTAATTTTAATTCCCAAATGCCACATTTGGACCAGAAAATTTTAATTTAATTTTGCTTTTTATAGTGCACACGAATAAAAGGTTTTAGTTACTTTCATATAAATTTGTTTGTAAATCCTGGTGCCATTCAATCATTTGAACATTTTAGCCACAGAAGTGCTTTGTCCTTGAAAGGGTTAAACAGGAAGGAAAAAATACATATCAATATTCATATTCAATGGCTGGAGTAGCATAGTTGAGATTTTTCCAACAGAGCGAAAAATGCCCAGACCAGGAATCGAACCTGGATACTTGGCTTGCCGGGCCAATGCTTTACCTGTTAAGCTATTCGGGCGATACCTGGCTGACATAATTCACTCTTATTTGTTGGACAATTATGTCCGTCAGGTACCGTACGGATAGCTTAACAGGTAAAGCATTGGCACGGCAAGCTAAGTATCCAGGTTCGATACCTGGTCTTGGCATTTTTCGCTAGGTTAGGAAAATCTCAACTGTTCTACTCCAGCCATTGAATATGATTTATCTAGTTGAAAACAAAAATTCGTTCTCTTATATATACATATTAATATTTGGCTTTTAGAAAAGGTACACCTTTCGGTTTAAAGACATACAGTCTCATTATATAGAATAGGGTTATATGGAACATTAAAATTGCAAGAAAAACCACGATTTACACTGTAAAAAAATGTGTAATTCTACAGATGGAAAGTTACGGAAATCTGTATGCTTATTAAAATTTTATCTGTACACTACATAAAAAAAGTTGTAAATCTACAAAACTAGTTTTTGTAAAGCTACAGAAATCCGTAGCTTTACAAAGGAATCTACTAAAATTACAAAAATTTTGCAATGTTACAAAAATTTTACCTGTAACCCGTGTTGCAGTTACATAAAAAGTTCTAGGCATCCCAGTTTCCCAAATAATTCTTAGTAAACTTACAGATTTTTTTATTTACAGCTCAAATGTGTATCTGTTAGATGAATTTTTGTTGTTTCCGTTACATAAAATGTTCTACGAATCCCAGTTTCCTAGAAAAAATTTATATTAGTATCTTTTCAGATTTTTTTTTTCAGTGTACAGGAAAACAGGTGTTAAGGGGACGTGGAAAGCCCCATCTCCGCCATGTTAAATTCACCAACTTTATGTACCTTTTTCTCAGAAATGGTGAAAGATAGAGGTCTAGGTTTTTTTAAGGTAGTTAGAATAACATGTTTTAAGTATTTTATGGGCCATTTTATTTCTAATTGAAGCTGAAAATTAAATATTAATTATTTATTGAAAGTCATTTTTAATTTAGCATTTTTGGTAAGATTTCACTGGTTAAAATAAATAATTCTCAACAAATCATTAAATCCCTGTGTTAAAGTATACAATATAACTTAATATAAGTATTAAAAAACATCTGACTTAATAAGTTTAATAGATATTGAAAAAAAGAAACACAAACAAGAAAAATCCAATTTTTTGAGAAAAGTCAGTTAAAGATTCAAATGGCCACTAAGCTGTGAAGTCCTCTTAGAAAGAATGAATAATTCCAGCGCTTCTTTTTTTATATAAATAAACATGTGTGACACATCGTTGGAAAGATAAAAGTTTAAACTATTTAATGGTATAAAAAAGTAAAAATCGATTTTTTTTTCCAAATTTCGCTTACCTGGTCCCCTTAAATATACTAAAATTAAGCAGGCGATATTATTAATCGATTCATACCACTCAATTTTTTATAAATTGAATGTTCTAATTAAAAATGTCAAAGTCTGTTACAATTTCAATATGGAGATGGAAGCATTAGTTTACGTTTTTAACGTAAAGGGAAAAAATACATATTACCCAATTGAATATATTTTTTCGTTTTTCTCAGCAACAATTTGCGATTAAATTGCATCAAGTGCATATATTTTTGTTGCCACTGACTGGACAGTAACAGTACGCAATTTCAAAAATTATTCAATAAATTAACAAAATAAAATATCAAGGAACAATATTTTCACAGAAAATTTTCCTTCAAAGATGAAAATAATAAATTTCTTAAACTTTTAAACTTTGTTGCATAATATATGATTACAGAACGTTAAATTTTTTAAGAAAAAAAGTATAACAAATCAAGGTGATATGCGTGGATTTTAAACACATGAACACTTATAATGAAGCTATCCCATTTTACGGAGGTGCTTTGATTAAGAATGAAACACAAATGCATTTAAATTTTTTTGTATGTATTTATTTAATGAAATATATGTTTTGTTAATGATTTTGTAAATAAAAATGTTTTAAAACAATTTAATAATAAAATATTACAAAATAATTGCAATAAATATAATAACTCCAAAATGGCTTATTTAAAGACATTTAAATTGCACTACAAAATTTACATAACGAAAAAATAATCCATATATGAATTTAAAAACACACACACACTAAAAAAATTCGGGAATTCAAAGTCCTTTCGTGTTTCCTTTTTCGTTAAAACACGAAAATGTCCGTTTTGATTTGCTTCATTTCCACTAAAATACAGAAACTTCGCCAATCAAACGTAAAAATTACTGGAATTTAAACTTTTACTCAAAAGCTGTATCTTTGTCTAATCACAGGCGTGTTCCGTCATCTTTGCTGCGAGTTACTTTTCCGTTTTCGGAACTGAAGTCTTAAGAAAACTGCTTCTGCCACTAAAAACACAAAACAATTTCAAACCCGAAACTGAAAGTTTACGGAAATTGTCCTGGGAAATTCGTTAGACGTAACAGTTTCGCATCCGAAACCTTCAGACAATGCGCAGAATCGATGCGCCGTGATGACCATTGAAAGGTTTTCAAACTTTCCTTATATTTCAAAAGTACCATGTTTCTACATATTTTTAAGACATTTATTAAAACAATATATGAAAAAAAAACCATGGAGTTTAATTGTTTTTATGACTGAGGGTTACCGAAAAGGACTGGGCGCATTTTCGCTATTTATAACCGCACATCACTCCTGAACATCGTCAGTTGTTCACGGATAGGAAAATCTTTCAGCTATCCGATACACATTTGTCACTGAGAATAAATTTATTGTTTTTCTTTAAATAATGTTGGAGCTGTAAGTTTTTTAAATGTGTCCAACATTGTTCGATGGTACTGTACTTAAAACTTTACATGTATATTGTATGATATAATATTTTTTTATTGTAATTTGGAAAACAGAATAAATTCAAATCACACACATACTCCATCAATTTTTATCGTTACTCTGTCCGTATGTATCATAAAGCGAATTTCAGAGTGCTAGAATAACACTGGACCTTACATAAAAGAAGATTATTTGAACTTGTTAGATATACATCATGCTGTTAAATTGGAATAAATTTTAAATAATGAATTTTAATAATTTTAATATAAATTCTTAAAATAACATTTCCGTTAATTCCGCCTGTGTATTTTAACATATCATTTATTTTTATATGTAATATTCATATAATTTTTTTTTTTTTTTTTTTTTAGGAAAGCTGGAGCATATATGTTAGTACAAAAGCACATCATTATCATTGTACAATAATAACCTTCTTTTGTTCATTCTTTGTTTAAAAGAATAATTTTCGAGAAAAATAAAGTAAAAAAAAAAGTAAAGAAAGATTATTCTTACGGCAGTTATTCGTTCACAGATAATAAATAAATAAATAAATGGGACTCAACTATTTAAACTTAGTCGCATGACGTTTAATAAAACATAAAATTTATTTTTGAAATCCACCTTAAAAGCGTGCTTTTTGGGTGCATGGCAATTATCTTTTAAGGAGTAACCCGGATGATTAAACATAAATAATTTGCTTACGTAACATTTATTTTTAAATGTACGTTGTTGATTAAATTCATGTGCTTTTAATTTAATATCTTTTTTTTTCAATGAAAATAAAGTAAATAAATAATAATAATAAGGCGATGCAACGCAGGATATTCGCTTTACCCAATCTAGCCGATCTACAGAAGTTACATAAAACTCATTTTTAATTAAAAACAATAACAGATTTTTTTTTTTTTTACATTTTGTATATTTTCATACCTTTTCAGCATCTAAAAAATAAAAAGCTTTTTGGTCATTTAATATTAGCTGCATGCTAGGAGTTAATTGCAAAACATAATATAAATAAGAATATTTATATTATGTTATTTATATAATATACTTATATTATTTATATATAAATAAAATATATAAATAAGATGTGTTTTTCTTATTTATAGCAATCTTTGTAATTTTGATTATTTCAATGTTTAAGCGCGTAGTTCATTTACATATCTGTTAAAATCGTGTTTAGTTTTTTTATTAATTTGTTTATTTATGAAGTTGTTGCATGGCAAGTATGTTTGAAGGAGGAACCTGGATTAATGACCATAAATAATTTGCTTAAGTAAGAATTATTTTTAATGCAACTTATTAATTAAATAAATGTGTTTTTGATTAAATAGCTTTTTTAAAAATGAAAATGCTTTAAAATAATCAGGCGATGCAACTAATGCTACACGTTTTTAAGATGCCAAATCTATCCGGTCTACAAAACTTACATAAAATCATTTTTAATTAAAAACTCTCATAGATTTTTTTTACATTTAGTGTATTTTCTTAGCTTTTTAGCAACTAAACCAAAAAGCCTTTTTGAAAATTTAATATTGGCCACATGACAGTAGTTAATTTTGAAACATTTAACTAATTATAGAAACCTCTTTAATTTTGATTATTTCAATGTTTAAGCGCGTAGTTCAATTACATATCTGTTAAATTCGTGTTTTCTTTCTTTATTAATTAATTTATTTATGTAGTTGTTGCATGGAAATTATCTTTGAAGAGGGAAACTGGATTATTAAAAATAAATAACTTGCTTGAGTAAGAATTATATTTACATTTACGTTATTGATTAAATACATGTGTTTTTAATTAAACAGCTTTATTTTAAATGAAAACCCTTTAAAATAATCAGGCAATACCTCACAGGCTACTCGGGTTTAAGATGTACCCGGTCTATAGAACTTGCATAAAAATTGTTTTAAATTAAAAATGTCAAAGATCTTTTTACATTTAGTACATTTTCGTAGATTTTCATCAACTAATCCAAAAAGCCTTTTTGGTAATTTAATATTAGCCACATGCTAGCAATTAATTTCAAAATATTTAATTATTTTTCGAAAGCTTCATTAATTGTATTATTTCTATATTTATGCAACTAATTCAATTACATATGTGTTAAATTCGTGTTTTGTTTATTAATTAATTTATTTATTTATGAAGTTGTTATTTCGTTTGACAATTTATTTACTTATGGGATATTAAACGGAAAGAAACAAATGCTGATATGTTTACATTATTAAAGGTGCAAACGCTTAATCTTGAATAAGTGTGTTGCGTAAGTGTGCCCATTTAAAAACATTCATGCTTTAAAAAAATTATTATTAAAAAAAAAAATCAAGATAGAGTTTTTAAATAATCTATTTTAAGTACAATATCATTGTTATTTGAAAGTGTAAATGTTACAATTTCGCAATGTAGTTTAAAAATTGCAGCAAAAGTTAAGTTTATTGTCCAGGTATATTTGCCACCGTCAACATGATGGCAATGTTACTCACTTACTTTATAATATAGATGTGGTATAAAGCTACAGTTTGCTTTTTCAAAAAAAATTGTTTTTAAGTATTTTGACTATACAATATACATTTATATCTGGAAATTTAGATTTTTAAAAATTAATTCGTTTTAATATAATTAGAAAAATTAGTGACTTTGCTTTTCAATAACAAATTGTGTGAAAATAAATCAATTAAATAAAAAAAAAACCCGACTGCGCAAAAAGCGAACTAATTAATTATTTCTCATCAATGTGAAACTATTTTTTATATTACTTTCATATTTTTTTATTTACTTGTATTGATGACTTTTAAATTGTGTTTAATTGTTAGTTCCCATCTATAGACACTGTTTTGATGAGGCCTATAGATGTCTATGATGGTTAGAGTTGAAGTAAAGCTAGAGATCCTACCTACACAACTTCCAGGTTGTATAATATTTAAATGGAGCTTCTGATTGTAAAATAGTCAATGAAACATCGTATTCATTTTGAAAGACCTATCCAATGATATGCCAGTCAATATGGTGCGTAAAGTTTTTTCGTCTCTACTGCCATTTTGTATTTTACAGCCGCCATTTCCAATTTATAAAAACAAAACATAGCCTATAACCATCTGACTGTTAAGACGAATCGATAGAGATCTCATACATTAAAATCCATCCAGCCGCTGGGCTGTTTCGAGGGTATAAAGAAATCCACATACCTAGATACGCGTGAAACACATAACCCTTCTTTTCAGTCAGGTAATAAACGAATATCTTTTTTATTTTTATTTTTTTTTAAGAAAGAATTTTTATCTTTATTTATCCAATAGATTAACTTATTTAAACATGCTTTCATTACCAAATATTTTATCACTTTATTGTACATTCTTGAAATAAAATTTCACTAATTCCTTTTTATATTTAATATTTTCATTAACTTTTTAGTTTTAAGAATTAAACGTTTTAAAAGTTGAGCTTGTACTTAATCCTGCGAAAGATTATTTCTACAACAGTTGTTTGTGCAAACATAAAACAACACGGTTCTTAAATGACACTTAGGAAATAAAACTTAGTCAGATAATTTTATATAAAAGAGCATTTAAATGAATTTAAAAAGCGCATTTAAATGAAATAAGGCATGACAAAATTTGTGTACATGGAAGTAAAACATTTTCACGTCATTAAATGAGACAAATACATTTGAAGAAGGAACATGAAACACCTGGATAAGATTTTATTCAAATATATGTTTTGCAAATTCTTTTTTTAAATAAAGATGCTTTAAAGTGATGAAATAAAGAAAAGTACGGACTGAAAAAAAAAGTTTATCTATGAAAATGTAATATAGTCATGAATGGAAATATATAATAATCAATTACGATTTACCCATAATTAAAATTTTAATTAATTAAAATGTTTCATTTCTTTAGCAAATTTGTTGTTTAATATTAATCGATCAGGATTGTTTGGCGCCTATTTCCAAAAGTAATTGATTACTTTTTCTATGTATATATTGGTAAATTAAATCAAAAGTCTGTAGTTTCATCTCTTATAAAAAATATTCTCTCGAAAATCCATGTTTCGTGGGTATTAAATTGTCATATTAAATTTATCATATAAAAGCCGGCGCATGATTTCAGATTTGTGGTCATTAGATAATTTAAGGAATTATGTAATTTTTTAGCACTATTTAGGTGCATTCGTAATTATATTATAATGTAGCACCTATAGTTATCGGTCGGTCCGTCTGTCTGTCCGTTCGCATATAACACAGCAAAAACTACCCAACCGAATGGTCTGAAACTTTAAATATATTATTGATGCACATTTTTATCGAGTCATTTCAAATTTTATGAAAATCTAATGTATAGTTTAATTACAAGGACAGTCAAAAGTGTTCCGTTACATTACGGCCAATAGAAAAAAAATATTTCAAGTGCATTTTAATGATGTTATAGCCTTTCGAACAGAATGAAATTGACATGCACTTATGAAGTGTGCACTAAAATATACATTCAGTACAATATGCGGTGAAAAAAATATTTTCAAAATTAGATATAGTATGAACGCACCTCATTTGCCACATTTGTCGTGCAATTTTTCAGATTGTTCATTTTAAGTCTGTTAATATTTTCTTTTGAAAAGTTTGTTTAATTCACTAAACTTATTGAAAATTTTCCGGTGCACTGGTCAGTGTTAAAAAGAAATGAAAAGGACCTCGGACGGGTGTGCAGAACGAATCGCTTCGCGAATTCGCGGCGATTCGTTCCATTTATTTTTAGGGTTTCGTTCATCTGACGAAACCTTATTCTTCTCACTCCTCTGTCTGCCCGTCTGTCTGTGTGTCACAGAGCCCGTTCTCAAAAAATATATATGATGGAGACTTGAAATTTTGGATTCGTATGGCTGAACACCTCATATCAAACGACAAATCATAAAACTTTGAAAAAATCTTATATTTACCCCCCTGGGCTCTAACTTGTGTATTTTAAGCTTTTTCTTCTAACTAAGCCCCTAATTAAATTGAAGACTTGAAATTTTGGATTCTTATAACTGAACACCTCACATCAAACGGCAAATCATAAAATTTTCAAAAAGTCATATTTACCCCCATTTGGGCTCTAACTTGTGTATTTTAAGGGGTTTTTCTTCTAACTAAGCACCTAATTAAATTGAAGACTTGAAATTTTGGATACTTATAGCTGAATACCTCACATCAAAAGACATATGATAAAATTTTTTAAAAGGTCTTATATTATTTACCTTCCCGGGATCTAACTTTGCATTTTTAGCAATTTTTCTAACATCCACACTTTTCACCCGAGTTGCACTTTTCTAACTTTTGCCGACACTCCTTTAACCACTCTTTCATATTATACACCATGGCCGTACATATTTTAGTTCCAATTTTTACTGCCAGGGGGTGCCTACCTATCTCGGGTGCTATGGGTCCGATGCCCTCGACTAATATACCTATGGATAGTTTGTAAAACGGAGTTTCGTTCGGGTAGAGGTTCGTTTAAAATAGAGTGCACCCCTGTTTGAGAAATGTGGAACTAACATATTTTGCAAAAGAATAAAGTGTTTTGAAAGGAATACTAAACGAAACCCTCTGCGCAATCTATGATCACACTTACCCACTTGTTTTCCGCAGTATTTATAGAAACAAAGTTTCTTTTGGTGTCACCGATTTTCGTAAACATTTTCGACTACTTCTTCATAGTACTTTTTTCAATCCTTTTCTCAGTTCTGAATATTGGTTTTTAGGATTCTATAAATTTTGAATAAAACAATTTTCGCCTGCGTAACTCCATTTAAACATGGAAGAGCAACAATATAACGCTAAATTTATTGTTAAGGGGTCTGAAGACTTAAAATTGGGAAAAAAATGAAAAAAAGACCATTTTCAACATTTAATATCTTAAAATGTATATGATTTTAAAACACAATTTTTATTGGCATGAAAGATGTAAGTATATTATCGCATTTCATGTACTTTAAAAATTACAAGATGCGGAATTAGCATTTACAGGGGGTTTCAAACTGTCAGTAATTTAACGAGTAGAAAAATTGTATAACAGATTACGCGCAGGATTACAAAATAAATTTTGCAACTGGAAGGAAAATTTTGGTGCCTACTTATACTTCGGATTATAGTACTTACACTAAACCTAAATATATTCGTATTTAAAACCTTTTTATACTTTTAATATAAAGTTGTATGTAGCTAATATAAAATTTTGAAATTTTCAACAATATAATCACCTATAAAAAATTTCTGAACAATAAAAAGGGAATTTTAAGTTCAGTTCACACAGACTAACATGAAACAAATGTTTTGAAGATTTCATGAAAAAACATTCAAAAGTATTTGAGATATCCTGCGCGTTATGCACAAAAACGTCATTTAGAGAAAAATAACTTCAAGTTTGGGAAACGCCGCTTCAACTATTGATAGAATATAATTCTAAAAGTCATAACTTTTGTTCTAATGGTAATTTCAAGGCAACAATTATGTCAAAATGTTTAGAAAAGATAGGAGTTTAACATCTAAAAAATTTAAAATTTCGAAAATTTTGAAACTTTAAGAGTCATGAGACACCATTATGCTAATGCTGTTAATTTATTATATCTGTTTGAGAATTGATATCATCCGAAAAAACCTATATTGGGTGATGGAAAAACTGATTCATACACTATACAAACTACGCGGAAAAGTACCGAAAATCAGGGACAGCAAAAGAGATTTTGTTTATATAAATACTCCAAAAATATGTGCAAGTTTTGGATGTTTCCTAATTTTCAATACATATTTTATTCTTCTTATTTGATAACAAAAATTCTAACATAAAATATATAGATGAATACTAGTACGAAAATGAAATAGTAGTAATAAAAATTAAGAACTATGAGATTTACTAGCACATTTACACCACACATTATGTTGTTTTTATTTTTTATATTATTTATTAATTTTCAAGAAAGTTTCACAAAAAAAAATCTTGTATTTTTGTTCCAGCGGAAACATGTTATTATCATTATGGAATAAGTACACGTAAGAAATATCATTGTTGGAAAAATATACAATTTTCAAGAAATAGGAAACATTAAAATAAAGTCTTTTTTCACAGTTAATATTAGTAACATACAAAACGAAAACTCTTAAATGACACTTTAGTATTTGAAATTAGTTGCATAATATTCTAATACTTAAAATATATTTCGAAGAATATTGCAACAATTTAAAGTTATATTCCTCGAAAGATATCATTTTAACACCATAAATGAGGGTATTAATTTTAATGTTGATAATTGAATTGTAAAAAGGAATGTGAATTGATTTTAAGAAAGATTTGCGTAGTGTGTTATTTAAATGTGCGTTTTGTAAAATTTCTTTTAAGTGAAGATATTTTTGAATGATGCGTTTTAAAATGCTATAAATTGGTACCGAAGAAATCGAAATGTTTTAAAGCGTTAAAATTATAGTTAAAAATTTAGATGCGTTGTTTCCTCGGGCAAAGCAAATTCTTCAATGCATTTCGAAACATGTCTTCATTTAAAAATTGTTACCTAAGGAACTAATGATTTCGAGGAATTTTTTTTTTTTTATGTTTAGGATAATATGCAGTTTTACGGTATTCTAACTCCTGATGGTGTCCACTATAAATAAAAGTTGAAAATTGTACGTCAAACATGGCAAATCAGGCGCGTTCATACCATAACAAGATTTACAAATATTCAGATCATGGTACAATAATAGTGGCACACTTATGCAAAAATGTAACAATACAAAATTTATTACGATTCTATATATTAAATTCAGTAATACGGAAATAATAGGATTCCGTCTTAAATAGGACGTCCTCACCATAGCAACCTGGAATCATTACCTATCATGGGATATCGTTGAATTAATTATGTATGATAGGATTTAATAGAATGAAAAAAATTTTATTAATATCTTTTCAAATTTTGATTCGGTTTTCATAAAATTTTAAATGGCTCGACAAAATTCTCCAACGATTATATATATAAAATTTCAAACCATTCGGTTGGGTAGCTTTTGCGCTGTTATATGCGGACAGACAGAAAGACAGACAATAGGACGGACAAAACGACGATTTGGGTGTTACGTATTGATCTAATTGCAAACGCGCCTAAAAATATTACTATATGCATTATAGTTTTAAAGATATAATTTAACTCTTTCTGAGTTTACCAAGAAAACGAATACATTCCTTTGTTTTCCAAAATCTCAGAAACCAATACGGTTTCCACATTTTAAAGCAGCATTTCCTAAACAAAATTCCATTTTGCTACCATTAATTTTCAGAAACTTTTCCGAGTAGATTTTACAGTGTATTTTTCCGCTTTCTCAACACGAAATATGGGTTTTTATATGCTACCAATTCTCAAATTAATATTTTCAGCTGAGTAACAAATTTTTTACAAGCATGAGAATTAAGGGGGTAGGATACCTTTCAACATGTCGAAAAAAGAAAAAAAAATACCACTAAGTTCTAAGCTTCAAAACTTATGTAATAAGTCAAAAATAAAATCGAACTTCATTTAAATATAAAGCTCATATTTATATTTATATTTATATATAGATATATATACTTATAAATTCATAAATAAATATTGAAATGATAAGTTTAAAAATATAATATAATGAGAGAAAAAAATCTTGCGCGTATGATAAAATCTGAAAATATGCATATAAAGAGGAAGTTTTGGTGAAAATAAATACATCATACTGTTACCTTCGTACTAAAATCAGAATGTTTGCAAAAAAAAAAAAAAAAAAAAAAAATGACTAAATTAAAAATTAACAAAAAATTCAAAAATTTCACTTTTAAAAAAATTATTTTCAAAGTAAAAAACAAAAAATAAAATAAAATCTTACCTTTTTCTGGTTTTAAGTTGTAGATAATACAATAATAAATATGTGGTGAAAACATTTTTTTGATTGCCATGCATAGGTTTTTAGAAACACTGCGCGCAGTTTCAAAATTCATCGTTTTGAATAATCGCAATGCAAATGTTAATTATCCTATGTAATCTTAATATTTAGTCTTAATAAAACAGCCATAATTAGTAAACTAATGGGAATTATTCCATGCGGTTTTTTGTATATTGTTCAGACATGATTAAGGAATCAAAATATGTATAAAAAAATTTTCGAAAATTTTGCAAGTTTAAAGGTATCCTACCCCCTTAAGAAGATGTTAATTTATATGCAAATTTTAGTTCGATTACTTTAATATGTTTGAACATTGAACATGTTTGTTAAACATGAAAATGTTCACTAGACAATTGACATTATCCAGAAAACTATACTTCTTGTTGAGAAAACAGATTAACACACTGTAAAAAGAACACGGAAATGTTTTCGAAAGATATGGACAGAAAAAGAAAGTTTTGTTTCAGAAATGTTTTCCTTAAATCTCAGAAATATATTGATTTGTGAATTTTCAGACAATAAAGAAACGTTTTGAAGAATTGTGCGTAACTTGGAAGAGGTTATATTATACTTTCGTAGACTGCATAAATGCTATCAATTCTCTTGTTGACATTTCCAGCTGTATAACAGAATTTTTACATGCATGAGTAACAAGAAAATGTTAATTTATTTCTTAATGTTAATGCGATGACTTTTGCATGTTTGAATATTGAACATATTTGTTAAACGTGAAAATGTTTACTTGAGTTTAGATAATATAATAAAAAGATATTTCGTGTTGAGAAAACAGATTTGTTACTTTATAAAAAGATCTCTGAAACGTTTTCGAAAGACATGAACATTAAAAGAAACTTTTGTTTCAAAAATGCTTTTTTTTTTGTCTCAAAAATATATTGGATTGTGTTTTTTTAGACGAACAATAATTGTGGGTAACTCAAAAGAAGGTAAATTATATTTTTATAAACAGTATTTAGTTTCGTAATATTTTCAGAAATATCTCTCTGTTTTGCGGTGTAGTATATTTTTGTGATTTCTTGCTAGTGTTTGCATAATTAATATTAGATTTTACTTAAACTTTGAAAACAAACCAAATAACATCTTTTAAAGATTAAATTTGAAAAAAATATATATACAGAATATTTTTAATAATAGCAGCCTCTAATTCATACTATAAAATTCAATCTTGTTGATATTCAAATTATGCTAGTTAAAGCACAAATAAGATGAAAAGTTGTTTTTTTAGCACACTAAGAGAAAAAATTTTAAGAGTAAATATATTGTAAGGGTATTTATTATATTTTATAATTTAGGTATAATTCTGATGAGAAAACAGTTTCGTATTGATGTACTATTTTTTTCACTTTAAATTTATAAGAAAAGTTAAACAGTTTTTCATGAATTGTCCTCATTTTTAGAACTCTTTTTTTTAATATTTATCTTTTTTTGTTGTTGTTGTTGTCTCAGATTAGGTCATATTAGGTCGTGTTTTTTTTATACGAACATAATTGTCGGTAACTCAAAAGAAGGTAAATTATATTTTTATAAACAGTATTTAGCTTCGTAATATTTTCAAAAATATCTCTCTGTTTTACGGTGTAGTATATTTCTGTTATTTCTTGCTAGTGTTTGGATAATTAACATTAGATATTTATTTAAACTTTGAAAACAAAACAAATAACATCTTTTTAACATTAAATTTGAAAAAATCAAATACCGAAAATTTTTAATAATAGCAGCCTCTAATTTATACTATAAAATTCAATCTTGTTGATATTCAAATTAAGCTAGTTAAAGCACAAATAAGATGAAAAGTTGTTTGTTTTTTTGGCACACTAAGAGAAAAATTTTAAAGAGTAAATATATTGTAAGGGATTTATTATATTTTATAATTTAGGTATAATTCTGATAAGAAAACAGTTTTGTATTGGTGTACTATTTTTTTTAAACTTTAAATTAAGAAAAAAAAGGTTAAAACAGTTTTTCACGAATTGTCCCCATTTTTAGACATTTTTTTTTTTTTTTAATTTATCAAAGTAGAATAAATATAGATATTAAAGTTATATAAGTCGTCAAATAATAGGAAAGAGGTAAAGTGAAAACAAAAACAAAATAAATAGATATAGAAAAAAAAAGCATACAGCATCACCGCAAAATAGGAAAACCCGAGAACAAACACTATCTTATATTTATTTGTAAAGTAACATAATTCAAAGCAGAATTTTGTGAAGAATGTAAAAAACATTCTGAATGTAATTTTTTTCTTATATAGATTTGTTTAAGAATTAATTTAAAATTGATTTGATTTTAAAAGTAAAGACAAATTACGTGTTAATAGGAATGACGTTGTAATTAAATACCTTCGATTTCTAATCAGCAAATTTAAGAACCAAATTCAGTAATAATACCGTAGTACAACAAGCAGCAGTAAGAGAAGTACAGTTAGAGAAATTCAAAAATTTCCAATTTAGAATCCAAAACATTGTACGATATTTGAAAAGCACTAAACATTGAAGTACAGGGAATTTGAATTGTAATCATTACTCTTTTCCCAATCATACTCGATCCATAATTTTTTTAAAAAATTTAATTGATTTATTTTTTAATTTATTTTCAATTATTTTCTATTTTTATTATTTGATTTTAAGGTTTTCATTCATGAAGTTTTGTAAACGGATGAAAGTTACATTTTGTTCATAAAATAGTATTAAATGGGATTATTATGAAGGAAAAAATATTCCATGGCAAAAGCAGAAATTTGTTGTAGTATACAGTTTATTCGAACACCACCGACAAACTCAACTGAAAGGGAACCCTCACTATGAGGACATGAAAAGTGTTCGAAATAAACATACCCCGGCGACGTATAATTTTCGAGAAAAATGCAAAATGCGACATAAACTCTTTGGCAGTTTATAATGCATTCCATGACCGAACGTAAAAAAACATATCGCAAAGCTTCATATCAGAATACATTATCACCATATTAATATTGACGATTGTTTCAAGTTATTAGCAATTTATAGCGAACTCAGCGGCGGTTGTTTATTTGCATATTAGGCATATGTCTAGCGTTCATTTGTAAAAATGTTTCCTTTTTAAAAGCATATGGGCTGAAATTTTTATGTTAAAAAATATATATATTTATCCGCATTCGGTTTGTAATTTCATGCGGTTCAATAAAGCTATCTAATACAAAATTTACGTTTTGAAACTCTGGTGTCAAGAGATGTAAAATATTTTGCAACGTCGCCTACCTTTGTAATGAAAAAATATTTTAAAAATGCATGCCAAATAGTTTCAGAAGTCTAAAATTTATTTAATTGAGGACGAAAGTTTCAAAATTCGCCTGATCCTGAAAATCGAATTTTGGGAAATCACGAAACATTTCTAACTGTGTCCATTGGTTTTCATTGTAAACCAAGGTTTTTCAATGGCTGAAATACAGAATAAAACTTGTTTTTTTTTTACAGATGATTGTGTTTTTTCTTTGCAGTTTTACCAATAGAATAGATGAATAGAGAAAACACGATTGTTTTAAATTTTGGATAAGACGATTTTTAAAACTTATGTCCTCAATTATACTGTAACGTGTGCTAAATGAATTATAAATGCTATATTCATGTAAAACTTTATAGAAACACAAATCTCTTCAAGTGGTCTCAGGACTCCTAAAGCTTAAAAATTTTCAAAATTAAAATTTTTTTTTACATGTTAAACTCCTGTCTTTTCTGAAAATTTTAATATAATTGTTTCCTTGATATTCCCATTAGAATATAAATTATGGCTTTCAGAATTATACTCGCTCAATAGCTGAAGTAGCGTTTCCGAAACTTTGAAGTCAATTTTCTCCAAATGACATTTTTGAGCTTAATGTTGCAGGATATATAAGAAACTTCTGGATATTTTTTGTGAAATTATGAATTATAATTACGCACCAAAAATTACAGTCCAGTTGCAAAATTTATTTTGTAATCAAGCGCGTAAGCTGTTATACAATTTTTTTGCTCGACAAATGTCCGACAGTTTGGAGCCCTTTGTAAAAACTAATTCTGCATCTTGCAATTTTATTAATGCATGAAAATAAAGTACATACTGATATCTTTCATCCCAATAAAAATTTGACTTTTAAATACACATACATTTTACGATATCAGATGGTAAAAAGGGTCTTTTTTTAATTTTTTAAAAATTTTAAGGGCCCTGAGATTCCTTAATTGTGGAAAAAGGTCATACATATTATTTACATCGTTACTCTATAAAAGAAAAAAATATTACTTGAATGCAGAGATTTCTTAATACAAATTATAAATAAAACATAATTGCCTCTAAAGAGTTTCAAAACGGGAAATGATAATTATGCTTTTGCATATTTAAAAAAAAATATTAAAAACATAAGTATGAGGATATTAGAAATAAACCAACAATTTATTTCAATAGTAACATCATTAGTAACATTTAATTTTTTTTTCATTAACCATACTCTATTTTTACCAGCACATTTGTGCATGATACTTAAGAATTAGAAAGCATTTTTTAGATTATTTTAAATCTGAATTAGTTTAAATGCTTTTAAAAAGACATTTGCTGTTCATTTTCATAAAATAATACAAATTTTTATTTAAAACAAGTACAACTGTTTGTAAAATATAAGGGATTATTAGGAAAAATACTGTCATAAAATTTTAAAATGTCAAACAATCTTCGAAATTTTCGAAAAAATGTTCTCACTAAATTTCACGGTAAATTCATAATAAAAAGTGTGAAAAGTAAGTACACGTTGAGTTCAATATGAATGATGAAAGATATAGGGGAGAGTAGTACACAGTGAGACATGGTACACAGTGTGACAGCAGTCACTTGGACATACAGTGGTAACTTTTTCTCCAAGCCGGCACACACACATAACGACCTCATCTTATGCAATACGTGGATGTAGTTTTGGCACTTCCGTTACTCTTCAGAGAAAATATTAGATAATTTTTCATTTTAAAGTGGCTAAAGCTACATAAACGTCCATTTTAGAGTTTTCTTCCTAAAATATGACATATATTTACTTAACCATCTTAGTCTTATATCTAATAATAGACTATTTCGACAAAACGGCATAAACTTTTCAAAGCGATGAAATTGATGTGACAGATGTGGCATCCATTTTGTTACAACGTAACGAAAGTACACAGTGATACATGTCTCATTGTGTACTTACTATGTGGTTCTGATGTTTAAAAAAGTTATTTATTAACAAAAGAAGGTTTCTCTCTCTACCTTTCTGTGCGTGTGTGTGGGCGTGCGTTGGCTAGGGAAATCTACTAAACGTAAGAGGCTGAAAATTTGCATGAAGGTAGCCATTGTCAACATCTGTTAACAGCAAAGGTCTGTCATTGTCCACCTGAGGCTCATATTTTTTATATTTTGAAAATCTAGAAATATTAATTAGAAATTATAAACTGTAGAAAATTATTGACAGGGTGTAAAAATGTGTGATTTATGAAAATATATACCTTGTCTCACTGCGTACCACTTGTGGTACGCAGTGAGACAATTTCCGATACTCTTTTATGATGCTTCTGTGCTTTTATAAACCATTTATAGATTAATGTGTAGCGCATTTATGTAGCTTAAAGATGTAGCAAAATTGTTTTCAGAATAATAAAAATCGTCGCCATTCGTTAAGTAATAATAATTTTCGTCTGATTGTGTACTACCCTCCTCTATATAAAATGGCTGTTTAAAAACCAAAATATCACATATGGGTTAATTTGAGATTTTACGCGGTTTAACAAAAAATGTAACTGAACATTGTACTTATAAAAAGCTTCTCTTAAAATTAAATTTATATTAGATAACATCTATTACTGTAGATTTTCATTGTAATTCTCTTATTTAATATATTCATTTAATAGTTACACAATTGTAAAATTTAATCTTTGAGGTAGCAGTCTGGAACTATATAGAACAACAGTTAAATTTTAATTTCAATCACAATTTAATAATTATGAGACTGTATATCTTTTGACTTATATATATTTACTATATACCATGTACATATTGGTGAATTTGAGATTTTACGTGGATTAACAAAATTATAACTTAACATTTTATTTATAAAATGCTTCTGTTAAAATACGATTTATTTTAGATAACATGTATTTCTGTAGATTTTCATTATAATTATCTTATCTGATATATCCATGTAATAGTTACATAATTGTAAAATTTAATCTTTGAGGCAGCAGCCTGGAACTATATACTATAACAATAGTTAAATTTTAATTTCAATCACAATTTAATAATTATGAGACTGTATATCTTTTAACTTATATATATTTACTGTATACCAATCTTACATTAAAAAAAAAAAAAAAAAAAAAAAAAAAAAAGACATTTATTTTACCTCTAACCATTTATATACTGCGTTCTTCATAAAAAGGTTAATAACTGTAAGCTTCAAATATTAATTCGGCAAGTAGGCCATCGAATACGATTTAGTTTTAGTTATTTTTTTCTAATTTCTTAATTTTATGTCTAGATAACTTTTAGAACAATCGAAATTTCACATATATGTTGAAAATTATTCTTCAAAATACCTTTATAAACAAAAACAATAGTTTCCATAACTATATTAAGAGCATGTAATTAATGATTATGACCAAAATTGTGGGGTTTTTTTTGCTATTAATTAAAAAGGAAATCAAGGTTAATATGGACGGGTTATATTGAATGTAATCAGAATAATACTGATTCCTTATTCTAAACGTCATATGTGCATATTCAATATAAAGTAATTATTCAAAATATTAAAAATACCGAAAGAATCATTTACTTTTTTTATAGCTTAAGATATTTTAAGTAAATAAAATTAACTGTAACAAAATTAACAGAATGCAATCTCTATCTACATTCATTCGTTCTTAAATGTAGTACTTCATTTATCAATGCTGCTAACTTCGTACAAGTTTTTAAAAATTTCCTTACAATCTTTTGTAAATTACCCTTTGTTTAATAGCTATACAATTTTAGGTTTCGAATTTCACAATCTGGGGAAATATATGGAGGTATTTTATTTCAAATTTCCTTCGAAAATTTGTAATTATGCCTCGATATAGCTCTTCTACGAATCGAAACTGCTTTCATTTGGGCAAAAGTGCACTTAAAACATCTTTATTAAGCCCGATGCAATATCAAGAATTACTTACAATCTCTGTAATTGATGATTATGACAGATGTAATGGGTTTTGGAACTTTTATTTCTTTTACTTTATTGTAAATGAGAATTGAGTTTCACATAGTTGTGTTGTTAAAGAAATGGAAACATAAAAATTCATTGCTATATCTTATCATTTTTGCCTATAATATATTACGTTATATGTGATGGTGATTATATTAGGTTACATTACAAATTCTTCTCGATCTTTGATTTTACGAAGAAAATATTTTTCACTGCATATTAAAAACTGGCTGGGTGTGCCAATCCAAAAGCTTTCTTCTATCTAATGCAACTTAGCATTTTAAAATGTAGTTACAAATGTCAGTATTTTAATATTATTAGTTCAATACTATACCAACTTTGACTTTCATCTTAAGTTTCTGCTTTAGCCAATTAATCGGAGAAAAAACGAGTTAATCTCGATCCTGATATTTAATATAAAATAATCTTTAAAAAAATAATAATAATAATAACCGACTTCAAAAAAAGCACTAAAAAGAATTAAATAATTCTTTAAACTTCTCTAATGACGAAACATTATTTATTAACTGCACATCGGACATCATGTATCGGCATAAAAACGTTAAATTTAATATATAGAATGTAATATCTACCAAACATGGATTTTCTAGAGAATATTTTTTACAAGAGATTAATTTACATATTTATGATTTAATTTATGAATATATACATATAAAAAGTAATCAATTACTTTTAGAAGTTGGTGCCAACCTATTTTAAGTATAGTAAAATTGCGAATATATTGTAGCTATTACCATGAATAAAGTGATGATGGAAAATATGATACAAAATTAAAAAAATGTTCTATTTCTTCAGAAAATTATTTGTTTAATCATTATCGATTGTGAATGTTTGGCACCAACTTCAAAAAGTAATTGATTACTTTTTATATGTATATATTTGTAAATTAAATCATAAATATGTAAATTAATCTCTTGTAAAAAATATTCTCTAGAAAATCCATGTTTGGTAGATATTAAATTATATATATTAAATTTAACGTTTTTATGGCGATACATGATGTCCGATGTGCAGTTAATGGATAACGTTTCGTCATTAGAGAAGTTTAAAGAATTATTTAATTCTTTTTAGTGCTTTTTTTAAGTCAGTTATTATTATTTTTTTTAAGATTATTTTTTTCCTACTTTTTAGTTATTCATACCGTAACACATAATTATCCGGCTTTCAACATCTGCTGAATAAGTAAATTATTTGTAAAATAAATTATAATTTACAAAAATTATTTATTAAACAAATAGTTTTTAATAAATCCTTTATAATTTCATTAGAAGTATTGATTTTATTAGCATTTAATACTTGTGATATTTTTTTAAAACAAGTACATTGAATTCACAACAATCTACATTCATTTATTTATTGATCACATACAGCTCACTTGTGTGCTTGACATAAGGGACCCGCTTATAAGTCATCGTTAATATAGAAGGACTTTGAGCTTTGAAGGGAAGGGGGGGGGGTTCTAAATAGCACAAGGAAATTTACAACACCAGAGGATTACATCTGGGGGCTCCACAAAGTGTGTACAACGGAGCCAGCGGGATTTGAACCCGCAGCCCAATTACGCTCTCAAGCGATTAGTGGTGTGGTGCCTTAACCATTCCGCCACGGTCTACATTCAAAAATTATTTTTTGTAGGACTCCGTTGTCAAGAAGCAATATGCAGACTATGTACCAATATTTGTATTGACTCTTCAAGTATATTGACCAGGACCCAGATATATTTTTCGCTGTTAGCGAAATGAGATTGACCAATCAGAAGCCTGCCTTTTTGCGAACATGTAATTTTATAGAGTGTGTCCTTTTAAATTTCAAAAATTCTTCTATCAAATAAAAAAAAAATTCTGTACTAAAATACTGGCATCTAAAAAACTGTAGACTTGTCAGGTTTGAAAATGTGGTCCATGGCCCACTGTAGCTCAATGGTCAAGGCATCACGCCTCTAATCGCTTGAGAGCGTAGTGGCTGTGGGTTCAAATCTCGCTGGCTCCGTTGCACACTCTTTGTGGAGCTCTTGGATGTAATTCTGTGGTGCTGTAAATTTCCTTGTACTATCTCGTTCCTGTATATTGACGATGACTTATAAGCGGCACTTGACGCCAAGCACACAGGTCAGATATATGTATTCAATAAACCAATCATGCGGTCCATAATTCTACCTTATTATTTTCTGATAATCTACATTAATTGTTTACTCATGTAAGGTGCCTCTATTTGAGAGTGGTGACATACATTGCTCAGACTCTGTTTATACATATGTTTGCCTACACTACGGCAAAACTAGACATTTTCTATTCCAGAACTTGACGATACTCGCTTGGACAAGTTTGATTATACGAGTGGCGGACAATTTAACAAGCATAAGTTTGGCAATAAGGGCAAGCTCTTCAAGATTCATGGCGATAGCTTTTGTCCAGAATCTATCAATCAATCAATAATTGTTTTCCGTATGTCACCTTTCTCATACCAATACTCCCGATCCTTAGGCAGTAAAGATATCAGAAATGAGCGTCAATGATTTGGTGTTTAGTCTGAATCTCATAATCGAAGACAATGCTGCTACACATAAGAAGGCAATTTTATGCATACTGTATGTGGATGCACTTTGCAATGCATCGACTAATGGAGACACTTTGCTGAACTCTGATATATAAGAGCACTTTGCTATTGAATTGTAAACTTTTTGGTACCCACTTCCGATGTCGGTTAGCATCGTCTTAGACTTTTGGGTTTTTCTGAATGCGGCATCTTTTTAGACAAGATCTCGCACTTCGGAAAGTTACCGCATCCAATAAACTATAAGGTCCACATCAATACCTAAGGACCAAAGACATTTAAGATATATAGAACCGCAATTCTCAATCAAAAGCATGGAAAATCATGGCAGCCATCTGACGTAAATTGAAACACCTGAATTGCGTGGTTTGTACGTCAGCTGTGGCTATTTACTATTAAGTGCTATGGTTAGAATGACCTTAAAAATTAATTTTTATCAATATATATGAAGTTTATGGCATATTGTTTTACATGAAGCTATTTTATATATGTATATATATACGTTATAAATATTGAATTTTCAGAAATAAAGTTAAAAAAGGCGATTAATAAATACTTTTATGGATGGTATGTTTAAAAAAGAGTATCTAGTTTTAACATGTCTTATAAACCTAAATAAAGGCGAAATTTATATGGAACCAGATAGTTAAAGATTATAATTCCACTTTTTTTTAAAGTTTGACTTACAAAAGTAAGTGGAAAGGAAGTTTAGATTAAAGGTAGCAACTGCAACATAATATAGTAATTTACAAAATTTTAAATTACTTGTAAAGAAATTTACGTTTTTAAAACTAATATTTATGCAAAAAGGTAATTAAAAAAATTATTATTAACGAAAGTAACACCATATTTTTATCCTTGGAGGATGTTTTTTGAAATACTTACTTGCTATACGAAAAACAAAACAAAACAAATGATGAATAATAAGGTATTTTTTTAAGGCCTAAATGAAATAGGGTAGACAAATACTTAATGAACCGCAATGAAAAAATACGCTAATAAAAGCATTTTCTTAGGTAAATTAAAATATAAAACATATAAACTGCTGTACAACAGCTGCGATCAAAAATCCTCAGTTAAACTGACAGTTTGCCAGTCTATGTATCTTAAAAGTTTTTGCCTAAGGACATCGGAATTGGGTGTGGAAAAGCTGGCAGCCCACCATTAAAGTTTACACATCAGAGCGCGGCAAAGTGCTTTAAGAGAAACTTATGTCCAAACTATAGCAAACCTAGACATTTTCTATTGCATAACTACAGCGCCTAGAATATATAGTGTGGAAATCGGCTATCCCAGTAATACTTAAAAAAATGCTAAAATATTGGATCCTTTAAATGTCAAACAATGGTGAAATCTAATGAGTCAACCACAGCAACATCTGCAAGATATTTTTTAAAACTTTAAGACGATTTGGTTACAGCGTCTAGAATATATAGTGTGGAAATCGGCTATCCCCGTAATACTTAAAAAAGTGCTGAAATATTGGATCCCTTAAATGTCAAACGATGCTGAAATCCAATGAGTGGATGACAACGACATATCGCTGAAATCGTCACCCTTGATTTCAGCGTCATTGCATATTTAAGGAATACAACTTTTTAGAGCTGTTTGGATAACAGATTTCCACGCTATGCATTCAAGACGCTGCAATTTGGTCCAGCTATAGATGCTGTAAGCATGTTCACAATACCTACTGAGTTCCGATCCTGAACCGTTCTCATTGGTTTCTCAGATTTAGATATCCAGAACATATTGACTGACTATCGCAATAGTACAGCATCTAGAATACATAGTGTGGAAATCTGCTATTCAAACAGCGCTAAAAGTTGTATCCCTTAAATGTGCAATGATGCTGAAATCCTGGGAGCCGATCGCAGCGACATTTGCGATATATTTTCAAATTTCAAAGTAAACATCATCGTATTATTACAACGTCTAAACCAAATCGTCTTGGACTTATAGATAATATCCTGAAGATGTCACTGTGATCAACTCATTGAATTTCAGCATCGTTTAACATTTAAGTGATCCAATATTTTAGCAGTTTTTTAAGTATTACTGCGATAGCCGATTTCCACACTATATATTCTAGACTTTGTACTTAGAAAGTACTAAAATAATGTATCCCTTAAATGTAAAACGATGCTGAAATCCAAAGAGTCGATAGGAGCGACATCTGAGGATATTTTCTAAAACTCCAAGACCATTTGGTCTAGAGGCTGTTATAATACAATGTTTACTCTGAAATTTGAAAATATAACGCAGATGTCGCTGCGATCGGTTCATTGAATTATAGCATCATTGCACATTTAAGGGATACATTTGTTTAGTGCTGTTTGGATAGAAGATTTCGACACTATTTATTCTAGGCGTTGTACTTGTGCTCTGATACATGAGAAACTTTAAAGGTTGATTTTCAACTTTTCGACACCGACTTCCGATAACGGTTTGAGTTTTTGTGGGCCCTCCGGCTTGGCGGATGACAGAATGGCCGGGATCCAGATAGATTTTTCGCTCTTATTCAAACGAGATCGACCAATCAGTTAGGCTGCATTTTTGCAAACAGCGTAAAGTTCGCAAAACTGCAGTCTTCTGATTGGTCAATCTCGTTTCACTACCAGCAAAAAATCTATCTGGATCTCGACCCTTGTCCAGCTATGTTTTCGCACTTTGAAAGATCTCGTACCTGTGTAAGAATAACAGTATGAAAGATGAGTTCTTATATACGGGCGACTGCTTCAAAAAGGATTTGAATTTCAAAATTTTTATTTTTTTTAAATGTTCTAATCATCAGATTTTGATGAAATTGGAATGGGATCAAATGGGTGAATTACACTTTCAAACAAACAAAAATTATCAAAATCGGTTCTTATTTAAGAAAGTTATTCGTGAACATGGCCAAAACATACATACAGGTCGAATTGATAACCTCCCTCTTTCTGAAGTCGGTTAACAAAATCGGTTCATATTTACGAAAGTTATTCGTGAACATGGCCAAAACATACATACTGGTTGAATTGATAACCTCCTTCTTTTTGAAGTCGGTTAAAAATCAATAGTTTTCCGTTATTCTGTTGTACATCAGCTGTTCGCGAATAGACGTTTTTTCATTATGCGAAGTTCCCGTCGCTTTACGAACCACCAGTGTACAATAGAACTACGAAAAATCAAGAAAATTATACACAAATTGCTATTACAGTGCTACCTTTCGGTGGTATATTTTCAAATTCAGGTAGGACCTGCTTGCCATGGCCAAAAACATACACAAACAATTTTGTTCAATTCTATACATAACTTCATGCAGTTTTCAATGGTAAAATAATGAAAATGGCAGAAAAATCGCTTTTACAGTGCCCCCTTCAGGCGGAATGTTTCTAAATTAAGGGAGGACCTACTTGATATAGACAAAAACTAAAAAAATGGTTCAATTCTATGCATAACTTCATACACTTTTTGATGGTACAATGGCGACAGACATATGGACACACGGACAGACAAACATTTTCTAATAACATGTTGTTTGGGATCTCTGACCCCTAAAATGTGTACATCTGTTGACAAACGTAAGTCGAAAAAAATTGCGATTACAATTCTTTCTTCTATTGTAGATAGGAGAAAGTAAAAATCAAAATAACAATCTATTACAAATTTACTTTAGAAACTTTATATATTGCACAATATCCTTAGTGGATTTAAAAAAAATATATTTCAAATTAATTTTTAGTATTTTTTCAAATTTTTAATTGCTTAAAAGGCGTAGAGCCAACAGATTGAAAATGTGTCCAAGCCTGGAATCAAACCAAGGTCATATAGAGTACTGATTCATCCCTGAATCGATTCTAGGTTTGGACATTTTTTCACTCTTTTGGATCTACGCCTTTTAAGGGGACAGGGAAATCCTTATCTCCGCCATGTTAAATTCACTAACTTTATGTAGCCCTTTCTCAGAAATGGTGAAAGATAGAGGTCTAGAATTTCAAGAGTAGTTAGAATAACATGATTTACGTATTTTAACAGACCATTTTCATTCTAAGTGAAACTCAAAATTAATTATTAATTATTTATTGAAAGCCATTTTTAAATTAGCATTTTTGTTAATATTTCACTGCCTAAAATAAATAATTCTCAACAAATCATTAAATCCCTGTATTAAAGTGTACACTATAACATGAAATAAGTATTAAAAAAACCTGAGTTCTTAAGTTTAAAAGATATTGAAAGAAAGGACATAAACATGAAAAATCCAAGATTTGAGAAAAAGTCAATTAAATATTTAAATGGCCAGTAAGCTGTGAAGTACTCTTAGAAAGAATGAATAACTTGAACACTTATTTTTTATATAAAAAAAATATTAATAATCGTTTTTTTGGTTGAATTTTGCTTTCCCGGTCTATTTAAGCAATTAAAAATTTGAAATATTACTAAAGATTACTAAATTCAAGGCATGTGAAGTATTCTACAAATATTTCCAAAACATTATATATAGAGATTTATATTTTTTAATTATTTCACAAGTTTAGATTGAGAAATAAAATTTGTGTGGATTTTACCTTCTTTCAGTTCTAAAAACATTGTGTAAGATTTATTATTTTTTTTTTATTACATTTAACAAAATAATTATTCTTGAGTTCTGACTTTCAAATAGCAAATTCAGAACAAAATTGTATTACAAATTTTGTTCAGAAACTTTAAATATTACTCAATATAATTAGCAGATTTAAAAAAAAAAAATTCTAATTTTTTTAACATTATAGATTGTAAAACGAAAAATTTCTGTAAATATAAAATTTTCAATATTTTGATTTTACAAAATAATTGCTCTTCAGTGCAGATTTTATAATGAAAAATTCAAAATAGCATTCTATTAAATTCAGTTCGGAAAATTATATGTTATCCAATATTACAATTTCATTTTTTTTATATTTCTGATTTTATATTTCTAAAAAATAAAAATTTTTCCTCATTGCAAACTAAATATGTAAAGTGTATAGATCTAATATTCCTAATTCAAAATATGTTATTCAAATTGTTGAAGCACGTACCATTTTTACCCTGATGAAAAGAAGGGTTGTGTGTTTCACGCGTATCTGTGTATGTGGATTTATTTATACCCTCGAAACATCCCAACGGTTTGATGGATTTTAATGAATGAAGTCTCTATCAATTCGTCTAAACGGCCCGATGGTTATATGCTAGGTTTTGTTTTTATAAATTCAAAATGGCGGCCGTAAAATACAAAATGGCGGTAGAGATAGAAAAAAAATTACGCACACTATTGAGTGGCATATCATTGCATAGGTCTTTGAAAATGAAGACGATGTTTCATTGACTATTTTACGGCCAGAAGCTCCGTTAAAATATTATACAACCTGGAAATTGTGTATGAATTGTGGATCTCTAGCTTTACTGCAACTCTAACCATCATAGACATCTACAGACCTCATTAAAACAGAGTTTATAGATAGGAACTAACAATTAAACACAACTTAAAAGTCATCAATACAAGTAGATAAAAAAAAATAGGTAAGTAATATAAACAAGTAATATGAAAAAAATATTTTAAGTCAATTCCTACTTAGGTCAATAAGAGAATATTTTTGTTTCTCCCATTCTTCTTTCGTCTTGAGTGGCGCTTAAAATGCCTTGACCAAGAAGAGAGCTCTCTCGGTCTTAAAATACCTTCATCAAGAAGAGGGCTCTCTCGATTATTGAAATTTAATTAATTTAATTTAATTAATGAATTAATATTTGAAAAAATCTGGATTAACATCAAGTGTCATCCACGACAAGTTTAAAAAAATTACTTGAGCTTGATTAGATGATTAATAAGTATTTTATTAACGATTGGAAATTTGAACAAGATATATATAGCGAGAGTGTGAGCAAATAGTATAAAATTGAAAAAAAAATAGCTTCACATTGATGAGAAATAATTAATTAGTTCGCTTTTTACGCAGTCGGTTTTTTTTATTTTTTAAATGTAATTGTTTATTACGAGAAAGAGTTTTATATTAATAACAAATAATGAAGGATTAATATAATACTTTGCAATGCTAGATAAAACTGAAATCAAGGAAAAAGTGCTGTCACTGCCTTAGATATCAAATTGATAAAATATAGCATGAAAATCTAGTTTGTTGATACTTGTATCGTGTATTTTTCTTTTATGCCCTCCCCCCCTCCTCTCGTTTCCTGTCCGAATTTACTATTTGCAATCCACTAATTTATTTTCATTCCTTTTGCCGCTGTAACTTGGGTAACCATATTTATACAGTTATTTACAAGTAATTTACATATTATTATGTGTATTTTAGAGTTTACAAAATGTCCATTTATGTTTTAGCAAGATATAAAATACCTTAGTTTTAAAAGCAAACCTTTCTACCAAAAGGATGGTACGTGATACAGTAGTTTCGTTACCATATTTGTATTTAACAGGGTGAAGTCTATAAGAATCAGCTATTATTACCCGAGTGCAAAGAAGGGTCATGTGTTTGACAGGTATCTGGGTAAGTGGATTTCTTTATACCCTCGAGACATTCCAACGGCTTGATAGATTTTAATGAATGAGGTCTCTATCGATTCGTCTTAGTCATCCGATGGTTATTGGCTAGGTATGGTTTTATAAATTCATAATGGCGGTAGTGACGAAAAAAAAATTACGCACCATATTGAGTGGCATATCATTCGATAGGTCTTTCAAAATGAAGACGATGTTTCATTGATTATTTTACAGTCAGAAACTCCGTTTAAAATGTTACACAACCTGGAAGTTGGGTAGATAGGATCTCTAGTTTTACTTTAAATTTAACCTTCATAGACATCTATAGGCCTCATCAAAACAGTGTTTATAGATAGGAACTAACAATTAAACACAACTTAAAAGTCATAAATACGAGTAAATAAAAGAAATAGGTTAGTAATATAAAAAATAGTTTCACATTGGTGAGAAATAATTAATTAGTTCGGCAGTCGGGTTTTTGTTTTTTTTAATTTAATTTTTACTTGTTTTTACAGAGAGGATTTTGGTGTCGACCAGAGTCATTTTAAAATTAGAATATTTATATATATATATATATATATATATTCAAAATATTTATGATAATTCTAAAGAGAATTTTTAAGTGAAACTGGACATTTATCCACATGGGATTATTTTATTTGATTTAATATTTTTTCTTCTTTAATATTTTACAATGTAAGTAAAATATTGGAATATATAAAGTTTAAAACAAAAGCATGAATTCCATCAAAGCATGTTGATGGAAATTCATATATACAGTCATTTAAATAAACGTCAAAATTCAAGTAATATGTTTTGTAGCATACAATATTTTATTTTAAACATAATCACTGTATCCATAACTTGTAGTTAAATAATTTTTAAAAGAAGTAATATATTTAAAAAATGCAACTTATAATTCTTTACAAGTTACTTTAAAATTCCTTAACATTAATTTCTGATTTATTTCTACCAAATACTTATGTAATTGTAGGCTTTCAAACCTTAAATTGGCAGCTTGGAAAAATATATGGTTATACTTTAGTTCATCCTTGAATCGTAAATTCTTAATTATGGGACAATATAACTTTTGGAACAATCAAAATTACTTTCATTTGGATAAAATTGTACTTAAAAGATCTTTATTACAGCAACTGTCTTACAACGAGTATATTTCTAATTGACGATTATGTCAGATGTAATGCGTTTTGCTACTTCTAATGCATGTTACTGGCAATAAAAATTGGAACAAAGTTTAATATGTTTCATATCGAATTACAGGGAAATAAAATGTTTCATTTGACTATTTGATTAAATTATTCTGTTCTATATAACTTTATATAAGAATGATTACGTTGATCTGCATTATTACATCTCTTTAATATTTGAACTTGAAAAAAAATGCTTTTAACAGCCAATTTTAGAAAGGATATTTCAAAATACCATTCTGTTCTAAATTGCTTTTAAATAATCTTTACGCTTAGTCACATAAACTTTATATATCAGCTAACTATTGTAAATGCATTTTTTTTAAATGTGTCTGATTATTTTACAATTTTAGATTCAAGAAATCGAATGTTTAAAAGTTTAAACTGTTTAATGCTTAAACTTTTTATATAAGTTTTTTTTTAATGTTTTAAAGATTGAATAATTATTAGCATGCCAATTGTAGACTTTTGTTTTGAACTTTCGATTTTATGTAAGATTAGTTGGGGCAACTGGGCCATGATTTTACAATATGACTCTGGAGCTTCTGACAATTCAGCTTCAAAGAGCTAATGTTCATTTGAATTAAAGTCTGAACTTCTGTAAATGTGTTCAATTAGGTTCCTTCTATCAGACAGAAAGGCTCAAAATTACATTTTAATATTTAAAATTATAAAAATATGCATATTCTATCATTATTTCCACATGTGTCCAGTTTCCCCATAAAAATGAGGTAAGTGGACCAGGAGGGTATATTTTTCACACGCTTTTTTTTTTTTTTTCATATGGGATATCAGGTCCTGTTTGAAAAGGTGTAAACAACTTAAAAAAATTTAAACCAGTCAGATCATGTAAAATATATAGCAACTAAAGAGCGTTGTAGGGAAACCTTTGCTTTCAATGTGTCTATAAAAAGCACTAAAAAAGAAAATATTAGATTTATTTATACCAAAAACATAAAAATTAAGTAGTATATATGTGCTTTAGTATAGGTAATAAGTATAAAAGTCACATGGGTATTTTAAGGGAAGAAATAGCAAGGTAAATCTATGAACAAACGGCTACGTAAATACTTAAGTACTTTATCTGTAATTGTACAATTTCAAGGATTGGCTATCTCGCTTTCAGGGGCAAGGTACTTTCATTCGTAAAATGTTGAAATAATTTAATGACACCAGTATTTACAAGAGAATCTATTTGTAAATACGTAAAAGTATATTTTCGCGTACGTCATAAAAGTGAAATTTTAATTATAAAATTTCGGTGCCAATGTGGCAATTAGGGATTAAAATTATCTGATGCCATAAATGTATAACCGCTTCTCAAGGGGTCAAGAAATTTAGTTTGATACCACCCAATATGCTTTTTTTTATTTTATTAAGTAAGTTTAATAAGGTGTTCTATAATTTTTTAATGTGAGCAAAAAACAATGGAGAAATTTTTTCCCGTAATAAGAGAAACTCAAAATAATTATTTATAACTATTTTTTAACTGGATTCAGCATGGTCTAGTTACCACGGATACATGTCCCAGTTACCCCATTCTTGAAATATTTATGGGGTAATTGGGACACCGGGCTTACATTTGAAACACGAAGTAAATATGTATAGATACCTAATAATATTAATGTAGTTATATGCCTAATCTTAAAAAAAATATATATATATATCTATATATATTGCTAAATAACAGTACTTACAGTATTTTAATAAAAAGCCAAGGAAGTTCAACCAAATGCACGTTGTTTTTAAAAAAAGAAACGTAAATTTTTGACAACCTATCACAGCAAAGTGAGAATTATGATTGAGTTGACACACGTTGTTTTAGGAAGTAGAGATTAAGGGGCATTGTTCACAAAAGCTAAAACTTAAAAAACATCAACAGTGTCTTATAAAATAACCTATGGCCCAGTTACCTCGTGGGTCCAGTTACCCCAACTAACCTTACATGAAATCTTCCGGCTAATGTCAGACAAAGGTCTATTTGCACGCTTATTTCCTTGCTACAGCCTTTCTACATTTTCGCTAGCATGTGTTTCTGTGCATGTTGAAAATAAAAGCATGCAAATAGACGCTCGTCTCATATTAGCCTTAGATGTAAAAACTAGTCATTCATGCATTTTATATAAATTAAACTATGCAGATTCTAAAAGTTGACAAAACTGCTAGAACTTATATTATTTAGTTGTGCTAAAGTTGTAACTTATAAGTTGTAGTAGAATTTATGTAATTTAATTTTTATACTATATACGAAAATAAAAGGGATAAAAATGCCAATAAGGTAATACAAATATTTGTTTAAGTTTTACAATGGTGATTATTTTCATTAAACATCTAATATTGTATTAACTGTTTTGAGATTTTGAAAAGGGATAATATAATTTTATTTATAAATGCCTACGCACGGTAATGCATTGAAATTGATTTACATGACCTTCAACGGGTATATGGCATTTATAAAAACTAATTTTATTGATAAGCATTTTATTGCCTTCTCCAATAATACATTTAAATTAAGTTAGATAACATGCAATCTGACGAAATAACAAGTATTGTAAAAGCCAACTTATTTCACATACATAGAGAGAGATTTCTAAATCATAGACATCTTGCAATTCATTTGGTTCGAGTTAAAAAAATGATTTAATAGAAAGAGACGTAAACATTAATATAGACGTGAAAATTAACGCATTCAAATCTTTGGGTATGGTAAGTCCACCAAAGGGCATTATTATTGCATTGTATACGTACCAGTACATCTCATGCATTTCAATTAAATTGAAGAACATGCAATTCGACGAACTAACGAGTGTTGCAGTGGACTACTTATTTAACTTTAATATTTCTTGATTGAAACCACTTTTTTGAAATGGTAAAATTTGCCTTATTTAATGATATATTAATTAAGGCGAAAATAAGGGGAATTTTACCATTTCAAAAAAGTGCTGCTAATTAAGAAATATGAATAAAAAAAATAGCCCATTTGCAACATTAAAACTAACAAGTATTGCGAACATAGGGATTTATTTCACAGACAAAAAGACAGAGATTTCTAAATCATACACATTTTTCAATTCATTTGGTTCGAGTTAATACAATGATTTAATAGAAAGAGAAATAATGTTAATATAGAAGTGAATATTAGCAGATTCAAATATCTGGATATTGGTAAGTCCACCAAATGACATTAATTTTGCATTGTATACGTAATAATGCTTCTCAAAAATATACACAATATACGTATTTGTACAATCGGTTCCCATGCATTAAAATAGATTGATAAGAAACAGTCTTATTATTTATAAGTTGTTATTATTATATAAATCAAAAATTTACACATAACGTTTGAAATATAAACATGATTTTGTTTGTTGAATAATACAACATACAAGCGTAATCCTAATAGGGTTAAAAGCAGATGTAAGTTTCTATACCTACCATGTTAAATTGATGTATCATTTCACAGAAACTACCAAAGATAATCACTCGAAATTTTTTACATACATAATTTGAATAATTCCTAATAAAGGGAAGTCTACTTTACAACCAGATATTCTTCAGATATTTTTTTTAAAAATGTCGAAAAAAACAATTTCGACATAACAAAAAACATTTTTCCATAATTCCATTTCCACATTTTTTATAAAAAATTTGCACAATTGCTTGCAACAAAAGTTCACTTCAGATTGAACAGGGATATGTGTGAAATATTCTGGTATGATTTCAAACAATAATATGTAGCAGTTTCTATAAAAAGTTACATCGAATTTCAAAAAACTACGTTTTGAGAATATTGAGTTTAATGTTTAAGTATGTAATGTTCATATATAATGTACACGAACTGAATTACTTTTTTTTTTTTTTTTTTTTTTTTTACTTCTTGTTGTCGTAGAATCAAATATAACAAACCATTTGATAAACAATTAAATTTTAAAAATAAAAAAACCCAACTGCGTAAAAAGCGAACTAATTAATTATTTCTCATCAATGTGAAACTATTTTTTTCTTCAATTCGTACTATTAGCCCACACTCTCGCTATATATATATTGTTCAAATTTTCAATATTTAATAAAATACTTATTATTCATCCAATCAAGCTCAAATAAATATTTTTAAACTTGTAGTGGATGACACTTGAAGTTAATCCAGTTTGTTTTCAAATATTAATTCATTATATAAATTAAATTAATTAATTTTCAATAATCGAGAGAGCCCTCTTCTTGATCAAGGTATTTTTAGACCGAGACAGCCTTCTTCTTGATCAAGGCATTTTAAGCGCCACTCAGGAGAAAAGAAGAAAGGGAGAAAAAAATATCTCTTATTAACCTAAGTAGGAATTGACTTAAAATATTTTTTTTATATTACTTGTTTATATTACTTACCTATTTTTTTTATTTACATGTATTGATGACTTTTAAGTTGTGTTTAATTGTTAGTTCCTATCTATAAACACTGTTTTGATGAGGTCTATAGATGTCTATGATGGTTAGAGTTGCAGCGAAGCTAGCGATCCTAGCTACACAACTTCCAGGTTGTATAATATTTTAACGGAGCTTCTGACTGTAAAATAGTCAATGAAACATCGTCTTCATTTTGAAAGATCTATCCGATGATATGCCACTCAACAGGGTGCGTAAATTTTTTTTTCTATCTCTACCGCCATTTTGTATTTTACGGCCGCCATTTTGAATTTATAAAAACGAAACCTAGTCTGTAACCATCGAGCCATTAAGACGAATCGATAGAGACCTCATTCATTAAAATCCCTCCAGCCTTTGGGATGTTTCGTGGGTATAAAGAAATCCACATACACAGATACGCATAACCCTTCTTTTCAGTCGGGTAAAAAAGGGAAAACAAAGATAGAAAACCCAGACTTTTGTTTAAGGGAATTTGATTTACAATTACCCTTAATGCGTAACAGATGTGCATATGACTGAAATTAGATAGTAGATAACCTTTAATACAGCTAATGAGCAAGTGGATCATTTTATGTGCATATTTGAATATTTTTTTATCATCCGGACCTAAGTGACCAAAGAGCGTGCTCACTGGTTAATTTAATTCAAACAGAGATGATTTTATCTGTTTTGTTTTAAATTTTAAACTTTAATAAAATCATTTTAAAAGTTTTGTTTTTCTCTGAGTTTTTTTTTAAATCTAAATTTTACTATATTAAGTTATATTTTACTATAGGGTTATTAATAAATGGATGAACATTTCTTATTGAAATTGATAAAATTGATATGCAACTATGTAATAATGTAATAAATATTACAATGAAAAGCATGAATTTTAAATATTATATAAATACAAAAGTATACAGGGTGTTGCCGAATTCGGTCGACAATTTCGGTAGGGTGACGTAGACATCAAGAGGCTGAAAATTTCCCATAGATCATGAGGTCGCAAACCACCCATTTAATCATAATACAATGTGTTCTACCATATCCTAACTTTGGTTGGAGGTAATAACTTTGAGAAAACTGAAGTATATTATTATGAAACTTATAATAGACATGCTCACTTTTGTTGCAAATATGGTAATGCCAATAAAAGTGGAAGAAGTTTGCATTATACTCGCCAGCAGTATCCTTTTGAAGCTCCACATTGAGGACTGTGATTGTCAGTTCATATCGTATCCATCTATTGGCTGAACACGCTGTTTTTCCGGAATTGTTTGTGATGTTATCGCATTTCATAAAAAACAAGGTACAGTCGTGGAAAAAAAGTAAACACCCCCTACTAACTCCTCAACAAATTATTGTAGAAGAAAGTTACTGGTATCGAACGATTGGAAATAAAGTCCACTTTTAAATGAGATATATAAAACTTGCTTAGAGGGCCATCTACATATGAAAACGAACCATAACTTTGTTTTTTTCAATAGCAGTACCCAATTCTGACAGCATAAATGAACTCTACACTCTTCAATTAGCCTAAAAACGAATTTTTATGCAATTCGTACCATAAGTTACCCAGAAATTAATTATTTTAAAACCAGCTTATTTTAAGGGCTGTATCTAAATTGAAATTCCGTACTGGATTGTTCACCGAGAGAGCCCCTTCCTTGATCAAGGCACCTTAAGCGCCACTCAAGGTGTCAATGAAGCGTGTTAGATTACAGTACAGCAGAATAAATTTCAAAATGTCTACTCACATCCATCATAGACGGCCCCTTAAACTATCATTTTGCCGTTTTTTAAGCATAATTTGAAAACTACTTGGAATTAAAATGTGAAATTTTTGAATTTCCTTAAAGCAGGACTTAATAAATCTAAATCCATCAAAAAAATTGTAGGTTGCAATACATATTTTTTTCGAATATTAATTTCATAATTCATAATTCGTATCATAAAATTATAAAAATTGCAAATTCAGCTTCTTTATGTTTGGGTATATTAGTATTATTACTACAAAAAAAATTAGCACAGTAGGAGCATAATTTCGGGAGATATAAATAAAAATATGAAAATGTAATTTAACATTAGAAGCACTAAATTTTGAATGTTTATAATTCAAAAATTTATCATTCAAATGACTTGAAATTTGGTGTCTAGGCATAGTTTGAACGGAAGATTTGAAATATCTCGTTAAAATTGGGCATTGACATTGAAAAAAATTAAGTTTGGATTCGTTTTAATATGTAGATGACCACCTAAGAAAATTTTATATACATCATTTAAAAGTAGACTTTATTTCCAATCGTTCGGTACCAGTAACTTTCTTCTACGATGATTTGTTGAGGAGTTAGTAGGGGGTGTTTACTTTTTTTTCCACGACTGTACATATTTTTACATATTTATTGCAATATTTTTATTTATTGCAACATTAGTATCGTCAAGGCGACATCAATGAAACATCCTGTATTTTTGACTAAACTTTGTAACAAAACCTGTGTTTTGACTAAACCTGTATTTTTGACTTTGGTTTGCGAGACGATGTTCTAGGTAGATTTTCATTTTCTTGATGCCTACTATCAACATTCTGAATTTGTCAGTAGAATGTGGCAACATACTGTATAAAAATTAAAGTTATGATATTACAAAAATCCTTGTTTTTTCTTGCACACGAGACATGCCATTCAGGAAACATATAAGGTTACGTGGGGTAACTGGGCCATGATTTTACAATGTGAGTCTGGAGATTCTGGCAATTCAGTTTCAAAAGGCTAATATTCATTTGAATTAAAGTCTGAACTTTTGGAAATGTGTTCAGTTAGGTTCCCTCTATCAGACAGAAATGTTCAAAATTACATTTCAATATCTAAAAATATATATATATATTTTTTTTATCTTTCTTTCTTCATGGGTCCATTTTCCCCATAAGAAGGGGGCAAGTGGATTTTTTGGCCATTTGGAAAAATGATTATTGGCCATTTGGAATTTAACCATTTGGAAAAATGATTATTGTTCTCTTCGGGGTAGGGAATCAAAAAGCATATCTGAAGTTTTTTATTGGTTTAAGGGGTCTTGTACCTTTTAAACGCGTCAAAAATTAACGAAAATCTTCAAAGTTTGAATTAGTCTATCTTCAAAATCTTTTTATGTATAAACATGAAATTTTGGATATTGATTAAACAGATCATGCTTTGTAATATACTACGAACAGAAATTTATTAACCCTTTACAGAATTTGTGTATTGTTGAAATCAAAATAACTCTTTTGTTTTACCCCATAAGTCATTGCGCGCATGATATCTTGAGAAAGTATGTGTGGATTGTCATGAAATTTGGTAAATATACTAAACAAATATGTGTGTTTAAATTGATCTACTTTTAAGTATTTAAAATGGTAATATATTTAGTTATGACTATTCTTATTCATTAAAAATACAATTTTTTTTATTTTTTTTTTACGAAAATATTTTTTATCTAGTTCATGAAATAATTTTAGCCTAAGAGTAGATCATTTTAAACACACATATATGTTTAGTATCGTTACCAAATTTCATGCCAATCTATACATACTTTCTCAAGATATCATGCGCGCAATGACTTATGGGGTAAAAGAAGAGCTATTTTGATTTCAACAATACACAAATTCTGTAAAGGGTTAATAAATTTTTAATGGCAGCATATTACAAAGCATAATCTTTTAAATCAATAACCAAAATTTCATGTTTATACATAAAAAGGTTTTGAAGATAGACTAATTCAAACTTTGAAGTTTTTCGTTAATGTTCGACGCGTTTAAAAGGTACAAGACCCCTTAATCCGTATTTTATTCGTTTTCTGATTTTTCTATACAGTAATCTGTATTTCCCTTTACTTTCAACAGAGATGGATACTTCTGTTGCCGCTATGACAAAAAAGTAATAAAACTACAAAGAAAAATTAATAACTCAGAAACAAATTGAGATACAGCTTCCAAAGAAATTGAATTTAAAAGTACATTTTTTCTCTATACGACGGTGTAAAAAGTAATATTGTGGGATGTTTAGAAATTTAAGAATGAAATTTCATTTAAAATGGGTCATCAGATTTCACGGAAAAGCCTTTTCCCGAACAGCCAATAAAATTCTTGGATAATACGTAAGTTTCAGGTGGTTAATACGTAAATTTCAGGTGGATAATACGTAAGTTTTAGGCGATCGCAGGCGATTTTTGTCGCTTGCAATTTTTACGTGTAATAACACTATTAATGTTTAATTCATGGCGTACGAAATGTATGATCAACTCCGTGCGATTTTTTATGTCTTAAATTTTAGTCTTTGAAAAAATCATTTTCCAAATGGTCGTTGTAATTTGTTAAATTGCATTTTTTTTTTTTTTTTTTTTTAAATCTCAGATATCAGGTCTTATTTGAAAAAGTGTAAACAACTAAAAAAAATTAAACCAGGCAGATCATGTACATTATATATCACCTAAAGGGCGTTCGTCGTAAGGAAAACCTTTACTGCCAATGTGTCTTAAGAAAGCACTAAAAGTGAAAATATTAGATCTATTTACACAAAAAACATAAAAAATAAGTAATTATTTATGTACTTTAGTATGAATAATAAGTATAAAAGTTAAATGGGTATTTTAAGGAACAAAATAACAATATAAATCTATGAACAAACGACTACGTAAGTACTTAAGTATATCATTCTCTTTTTTATTTACCACAATGGAAGTTCGATATGTCCGATAAACCTGTGGAGAATGTAACCATATTTTTATATAGAACAGAACTATTTTTTATTCGTTTCGATAATTTACTTATTATCCCACTTTGGCTTATGTACGCTTCTTCATCTGCAACGAAAAATTTCAAACTATAGCTATCACACGTAAAAAATTTGGTTTGATACCCCCAACATGTTTTTTAAAATTTTATTATGTGATTTTAATAAGGTATTATGTAATTTTCTTTATTGCAAGGGGAAAAAATGGAAAAATTAATTTCCCGTAGTAAGAGAAACTCAAAAAGATATGTATAACTGTTGGTGTAACCTTATCCCATATGGTCCAGTTACCCATAATACATGTCCAAGTTACCCCATTTTTGAAATATTTATGGGGTAACTGTAACACCGAACTTACATTTGAAACATGAAGTAAATATCTATATATACTTAATAATATTAATGTATTTATGTGTCTAATTTTTAAATGAAAAGATTGTTTAATAAAAGCACTTACCGTATTTTAATAAAAGCCGAGGAAGTTCAACCAAATGGACGTTGTTTTAAAGAAAAGAAGAGAAAAGAACAGTTTTTAGCAACCTATCACAGTAAAGGCAGAGTTATGATTGAGTTGAAACACGTTGTTTTAAGAAGTAGAGATGGGGGTGCAATGCTGACAAAAGCTAAAACTTAAAAAAACATCAACGGTTTTTTTTTTATAAAATAAGCTTATGACCCATTTACCTCGTGGTTCCAGTTACCCCAGCTTTCCTTAATGCATGCTATAAAATATTAAAGGTACATTAATCACGTAGTCTTGATTAATTTAAACGACAAAGAATAATTCTATTCTAGGTGAATTTCAGGAAGCTTAATCACACGGAATAGCTGCACACTAAGTCCTCTTCCATGTAATCCTTAATAATTGATGATTCTTAGCAGAATTCTAGATAGTGACATTTGATTTCACATATCGGCCGTCAAAGATACAATGTATATATTAAATGTGAATCAATAGTAGTTGCATTTACCAGCGATATTATATTTTATGTTTTATTTCATTTAAATACAGCCGATTTATTTTCTATTTCGCTTCTATTTTTAATAAAACAAATATAAAAAAAAAGAAAAATAAGTAATAAATATTGTAAGAAATTGCAAACAATAAATAAGAAAATGTGAATCAATAATAGTTGTATTTAGCAGTGATTTTGATTTATTACGTTTCATGTTTTATTTAATTTCAATACAGCCAATTAATTTTCCATTTCGTTTTTAATTTTTAATTTTTAAACTTTAATCTTATAATAGCTTTTAACAAATAACACATATTAAAAAAAAAAGAAAAAGAAATAATAAATATTGTAAAAAATTGTAAGGAATAAATAAGGAAATTTAAATCAATAATAGTTGTATTTAGCAGTGTTTTTTAATTATTTTATTTCATATTTTATTTCATTTCAATACAGCCGATTTATTTTCCATTTCGTTTTTATTTTTTCTTAACTTTAATATTATAATAGCTTTTAATAAATAACAAATATAAAAGAAAAAAGAAAAGTGCCCAGCTAAACTGATGGCATTGAGCTCACAGGCTATTCGCACTAATTGTTTATTCTACTCTTATTTTAAAGAATAATGCCCCTCAAAAAATAAGTGAAGGGGATTAGCTCCCGTTTCCCCCTTGCACTGCCGCCGGTATACCAAATTGGAGCAAATCGAATAATTTTGTATGAAAAACTCATTTATCTAAATTAAGGGCGGTTTACTAGTCCCTTTTTCCCCCTTTATCCTTAACAAATGAACCCCCAAAACTAATCAGGGAAGTTTCTTAACATAATAAACCGGTATACCAAATTCGGAAATCGAATAATTCTGCATGAAAAACCCATTTATCTGAATTAAAGGGGGTGGACTAACCCCCCCTTTTCCCCCTTTATCATTAACCAATGAACACTCAAAACTAATCAAGGAAGCTCCTTAACATAATAAACCGGTATACCAAATTTGGAGCAAATCGAATAATTTTGCATGAAAAACCCATTTATCTAAATTAAGGGGGGTGGACTAGCCCCCCTTTTCACCCTTTATTCTTAACCAATGAACCCACAAAACTAATCAGGGAAGTTCCTTAACATAATAAGCCGGTATACCAAATTCGGAGCAAATCGAATAATTCTGCATTAAAAACCCATTTATCTGAATTAAGGCGGAGAGGTGGACAAACGCCCCTTTTCCCCCTTTATCCTTAACCAATGAAACCCCAAAACTAATCAGGGAAGCGCCTTATCAGAACGAAACTAGAAAAAAATTTGAAGCAAATAGGATGTTTTAATCAAGAGTTATCGCGCTACGTACGTACATACGTACGCACATACAGAACCGGCGGCCACATAAGTACTCAGGCTTTGATAGCCTGTGAGTTAAAAAAGAGAAAAATAAATAATAAATATTGTAAAAAAATGGTAAGAAATAAAATGTAAGAAATAAATGTGAATTAATAATAGTTGTATTTAGCAGTGATTTTGATTTATTATATTTCATGTTTTATTTCATTTTAATACAGTCGATTTATTTTGCATTCCGTTTTTAATTTTTAATCATTAAATTTATAACAGCTTTTAATAACTAACAAATATTTAAAAAAAAAGATATATAAATAATAAGTATTGTAAGAAATGTTAAGAAACAAATAAGTAAATATGAATCAATAATAGTTGTATTTAACAGTGATTTTTTTTTTATTTCATGTTTTATATTATTACAATAAAGCCAATTTATTTCCTATTTCGTTTTTAATTTTTAAAATTTAATCTTATAATAGCTTTTAATAAATAACGAATATTAAATAAAAGAAAAATAAATAATAAATATTGTAAGAAATGATAAGAAATAAATAAGGAAATTCATTTATCACAGTGAAAAAAAAATGTACGTCATCTTTTTACATGCAGATGAGAAATAACATTCTAGAAATAAATACACCATGCTGCTGAACACTGAATAATACATTTAATCATGTAGCATATATTAATATTAAAGACAATTCCACTGTGGATAAACTTCAAGAATCTTAATCATGCGGAATAACTACACACAAAGACCACGTCCATGTAATCCTTATTAATTGATGACCATTATTAGAATTCTATATAGTCTATGACATTTGATTTCGTAAATCCTTCGTCACAGAAACACGCAGTACAATTGAAGCAATAACATGACTTTTTAGCTCACAGGCTATCAAAGCCTGAGAGCTAATGTGCCCGCCGGTTCTGTATGTATATGTATATGTACGTATGTACGTATGTATGCACGTAACGCGATAACTCTTAATAGAAAATCCGATTTCTTCAAATTTTTTATCTAGATTCATTCTGATAAGGAGCTTCCCTGATTATCTTTGTGGATTCATTGGTTAAGTATAAAGAGGGAAAGGGGGGCTACCCCCCCCCCCCCTTAATTTAGATAAATGGGTATTTCACGCACAATTATTCGATTTGCTTCAAATTTGATATACCGGTTTATTCGGATGTGGCGCTTCCTTCATTAGATTTGGAGGTTCATTAATTAAGTATCCAAGGTGGAAAGGGGGGAAAAGGGGAAACTCCCCTTCACTTAATTTAGATAAATAGATTTTCATGCAGAATTATCCAATTTACTTTATTTTTTTCTATGTACAGTCGTGGAAAAAAAAAAAGTAAACACCCCCTACTAACTCCTCAACAAATTATCGTAGAAGAAAGTTACTGGTACCGAACGATTGGAAATAAAATCTACTTTTAAATTATATAGATAAAAATTTGCTTAGGGGGTCATCTACATATTAAAACGAACCATAACTTTGTTTTTTTCAATAGCAGTAGACAATTCTGACAGCATAAATGAACTCTTCACCCTTCAATTAGCCTAAAAACAAATATTTATGCAATTCGTACCATAAGTTTCTGAGAAATTAATTATTTTAAAGCGAACGTATTTTAAGGGCTGTATCCAAATTGAAGTTCGGAACTCGATTGTTAACCGAAAGTGCCCCCATCTTGATCAAGGCACCTTAAGAAGTCAATGAAGCGTGCTAGATTACAGGACAGCAGAAGAAATTTCAAAATATCTAGTCACTTGTATTATAGACGGCCCCTTAAACCATAATTTTGCCTTTTTTTAAGCATAATTTGAAAACTACTTGGAAGAAAAATGTGAAATTTTGGATTTCCATAAAGCAGGACTTAATAAATCTAAATCCATCAAAAAAATTGTAGGTTGCAATTCATAATTTTTTCGAGTATTAATTTCATAATTCATATCATAAAATTATAAAAATTGCAAATTCAGCGTATTTATGTGTGGGTATATTAGTATTATTGCTACACCAAAAATTAGCACATTAGGGGCATCATTTCTGGAGATATAAATAAAAATATTAAAATGTAATTTAACATTAGAAGCACAAAATTTTTAATGTTTATAATTCAAAAAATTATCATTCAAATGACTTGAAATTCGGTGTCTAGGCATAGTTTGAACCGAAGATTTGAAATATCTCGTTAAAATTGGATATTGTCATTGAAAAAAATGAAGTTTGGATTCGTTTTAATATGAAGATGGCCCCTAAGCAAATTTCATATATATCATTTAAAAGTAGACTTTATTTCCAATCGTTCGGTACCAGTAACTTTCTTCTACGATAATTTGTTGAGGAGTTAGTAGGGGGTGTTTACTTTTTTTTCCACGACTGTACATTCTGATAAGGAGCTTTCCTGATTAGATTTGGAGGTTCATTCGTTAACTATAAAGTGAGGAAAGGGGGAAGTTAGACCCCCTTAATTTAACGATATGTTTTTTTTTTCATGCAGAATTATCTGATTTGCTTCACATTTGGTATACCGGTATATTATGTTAAGGATCTTCCCTGATTACATTTGGAGGTTCATTAGTTAAGTATAAAGGAGGGAAACGGGGGATAATCCCCTTCATTTATTTTTTGGGGGGCATTATTCTGTGAAATAAGAGTATAATATACAATTAGTGTGAATAGCCTGTGAGCTCAATGCCATCAGTTTAACTGGACACTTTTCCTTTTATTATATAATTTTTGTTCTATGTTAGTTTTGTTTAAACATAGATAATTTTGTTGACTTTTAAATTCTCAATTTCTTGAACAAAATAGAAATATATTAGAAGTTCCATCTATCTAGCTGATAAAAATTTTGAATGTGTTTTTTGTTCAAATTTAATAATATAAATAACTGATGTTACATTATGCAATTGTCTTGAATCTTATTCAATAAATACGTTTTTTTTTTCTTAGTAATTAATCTTTAGTAGCTAAATTTCCAAGCACCGCACATCCGAAGTTTCTTGTTTTACTTACAATACGTTTATACATGTTTGATAAGAAATAATATTGTTAAGTGCTAAAAAAATTATAAATTGTACTAAGCATGCTGTTTAATTTTATCCCTTTGAAAACGTTACTCTAATCTTATTTTATGCATTTGAAAAATAGTAGGCAAATATGAAAGACATATTTAATCATGTAGTCTTGATTAATATTAACGACAGAGAATAATTCTATTCTAGGCGAACTTCAAGAACCTTAATCATGCGGAATATCTACAGACAAAATCCACTTTCATGTAATCCTTAATAAATGATGATCTTTAGTGGAATTGTAGATAGTCGGTAACATTTGATTTCACATATCGTCCATCAAACGCACACTTGCTGGTAGTAAAACTGAAGCAGGAAGATTTTTCACAGATAAATGGTATTGTTTTGATTATAATGTGAATTTCAATTACTCATCTTTAATTTTTTTTTCTAAGTTTGAATATTGGAAATTTAAGTTCGGTTGTTCTATGATTTGATTTATTTATAAAACATAAATTATTTCTTAATATCACATTATTAGAATTCCATTAACTTTGCTGAAATTGTTAATTTTAAAATGTTCTTTTGTTTAAATTGGTTATTTCCAATACCAGAAATTTTAATTGGTTTGATGATTAGTTTAAATGTACATGTAGAAAATTCTATCTGGGAGCACGGCAGTGCGTCCGCCAAGTTCGCACAAGCCGTAAGCTACCTTTTCCTGAACCATTTCGGCATACTTTTCACCCCCTCATAACGTCTTTTTAGGGAGAGATACAAAAATTTTTCTTTTATACACATGTTCGTATGGTCAAACTGAACTAAGGTTCCACGATTTCATGTTTCTATATTTAGTGGTTTTCCAAATATTAAATTCCGAAAAAGCGCTTTTTTGTCACTGACTCAGTTCGCATCATCAAGTAACTAAAGTACTTCTAAAAGTCGTAGAATCATGAAATTTCACTAGTAAGTCGGGTTTGTAGCACAATTAACTAGAAAAATCTGAAAACACAGAATTTCCGCCTCTAAACCCTTCAAACAGGGGGTGTTCATTTGGCCGTAAACAATTACTTAACACATTCAATTGTGCCAATGTTGGTAGCCAAAACTCGATTACAGAGTTTTTAAGGGGGGTCACGTGATTTCACGCAGAATAACATTTTATATATATGCTTTTCCAAAGATTTTTGTTAAATAGAAAAAATGAATATACCTAAACATTTTAATCAGTATAGGTTATGATATATTTACGATATTAAAATAATAAAACATTTAAACAAAATATAACCACAATTCGGTACGTTTCCGATATAGTAACCTTGGCGAAATACAGAAAATAGCCTTGTCGAGAAAAGAAATTTAATAATAACATATTTTCTGGCAACCTATTTATTGTGTCATATACACAAGCAATTTTTTCCATATGTATACAATTTATTTAATGTAAGGAACCCGTTTATTTATTTTTATGTACCAACATAAATAATTTGTATATAAAAAATAATATTTTATACATGTATAAATAAAATGTTTCTATGTATATAAATGCATATACAAATAACATAAAAGTTCATCAGGTTTGTTTTCATAGTTGTTTATATCATTTGGCAACATATCTCAGTTTCTGAAGTCCGAATTGCGCCAAGATTTAAAAAAAAATGCCAAGGTCCCTATAGTGCAAAAATATCCTAATTCCATATGAAAGTTAAAAAATCTCCTTTTAATTAAAAGAAATGTGTAACTAATAAACTGTCTTTAACGATGTGCGACAGATGCGGCGTCCAAAGTCCGCTGCTAATGTTATTATATTGTATTAATAGCCTATTACTGTTAATTTATTGTTAATTTTAAATCTGCAAAAGAAAGATTATAGTTATAGATATGTTGGTCGCCAAAACCCGATTACAGAAAATTAGCCTGAGTTATAAAGGTGTTACATGATTTCAAGCTGAATGAATTTTTATATGCTTTTACAAAAATCTTAATAAGGTAATTCTTTCAGTTTAGCTGTCCATATTTCTATCTTTTACTTCCTTAAAACAAATTTTATTAAAGACCGGGAGGCGTCTGCACAGATCATCACCTCATCGAGTTGACGGCTGAAATTTTAGGATTAGTAAAAATATCGATTAGCGTATTGAAATGTAACTGGTCTTCCAAGTCATATCTTTGTGAAAGCCACCTACAGACCCGATTTTACGGGTTAATTGGTGGATTTTCCATTGTGTTTTCCTGCACTCATTCCTCCATGTTTCCAAACTTTTGGATGCAGGAAAATACAATATTAAAACTATCAGTTAACCACTAAAATTAGGTCTTCAGGTGGTTTCTACCAAGATATGACTTAACTGACCAGTTGCATTTAAATATGTTAATCTAGTTTTAACTAATCCTAACATTTCAGCTGTAAACTCGATGAGGTGATGATGTGTACAGACGCCTCCCGGTCTATTATAAATGTCGGAATTCTAATCTCAATAGCACTCTGGTCAATCTGGCAATTATCCCTACTATTTATGGAACACTATTCCTTTAAGTGCGTTTTAGTGATGTTAATGAACTTATGCATATGCATCATACATATTATACATATGCATATAATACGTAATACATTTGCATCATACATATTATAGGTATGTGTATAATACATAATACATATGCATCTTTATGACGTCAGAGTAAACAAAACATTTTTTGCCTCCAAATTTCAGAATTGACATGATATATTACCAAATCTGGCGAAACTTTGCTAAATGTCGCCAAGCTTGGCGAATATTTGACTCTAGTGGCTATTTTTCAATGACTTAATTATTAATGCGAGCCATCTATTTTTATTTTTCCGCATATCATCTGAATAGTTAAATGATATAACGTACTAATATTTCCAAAGTGCTAATAGTTTTGCCACTGCCCAAAACCTCTGCTAATGTTATTACACTGTACTGTTATTATACTTTCTAACACTGTACTGTTATTATACCTTTACACCACTAAAACTTCTGTATTATATAAAGAGAATTTACGGAAACTATTAAAGCATTGAAACTGCCTTTTCTCCTTATTATTATTATAATTCTATAATATGTAACCTGTTAATCGATATGTACGTTAGAATGAATCTTCTATAATCCGGTTCCTCCCATTTTAGTTTTCAGGTTTAGAATAAAATTAGCCAAAATCTTAAAACCATGGCACATTGACTAATTCTTCAACACGATCAGATGAGAAGAATGATAGATTTTCAAGTGGATCATGTCAGTGAGCCGGTAGACCTTCTATTCTTCCGTAATCGAGTCTATTGAAAAGGTTAACGTGAAACAAAAATATATTAGCCTCAATATGGTTTAATGCAAATGCAGATATTGTCAAAGGATTTCATAAGAACCATGTCACTTGTACCCAGTCGTATCAAATAAAATACAACAATTGGCAGTGAGCCCAATTAGAAAAGATTACATAATAGGATTAAAAATTTCCGCATTAGAGAACGAATCGTAACTGCTAAGGAAACATGCATAAGTGAATTAAGAGATATTTGTCACGAAAGATGAAATACATCACAACAAAAAATATATGATGTGCTTCCATGATCGTAAAGATTTCTTGATTTCTCTATCAAAAGCTTCCGACTCTGCGAAAGAATGGTCAAGTAAATTAAATTATGAATAACAGTAACATGATGCAACGTTTAACATGGAATTAATACGGTAAATACTGATTGCTAGAGGCGGCTAGTACTTTAATATAAAAAGAAATAAAGTATAAATTTGTAAAGCTCAATAAAATAAATTTAGGTATTTTTATGTTAGCCGGGAGCAAGTGGCAAATAGCCAAATACTGTTCCTAACTCCATTGTTCATATTGCATTCATTTCATTTAAAGATATATACTTTTCAGTCATCTGATTTAAAGTAGATGCATTTCCCTCATTCTATTTAATAGAATATTTAACATAGACATAAATAAATAAATAAATAAGAAATAATAACATAAACCAAAATATTTTATTTGAAAATCAAAGCATTGTTTCTAATTTACACATGTGAAAAATGAAAACTGCTATTGGCGAAAAAATAAAAGGCTAATGAGGAGATTTGCTCCCGGCTAACATAAAAGTACCGAAATTTCAGTTTTTTCATATTAATATAGTTTAGAATAACAAACTTGAAAAAACATACAAAAAGTAGTAATATCCCAACAAAAAGTTTACGGTAAAAAAAAAAAAAGCGCCAAGTTCTCCTTAATTTTTCGGCCAGAAAAAGTAGTGATATCTGAAGTTCGCACAAGTTAAAAGCCAAACATCCAAAATCTTTCATTGAAAATGGCTTCCTTGAAGTTTGAAATATGATTTATAACATAGTGCTTTGTTTCTGAACTGCAAGTATATGTTTATATAATACAGAGTGACAAGGGACAACCGGGAAGGAGGGGGTATGGTGAATTGTGACAAAACAAGGGAGGGTGTGACATCATTTATGGGTCGCCCTTAACTTCAAATCTAGTTAGATGTTAACACAAGTTGTTGCTGATTAGGTTTTGGTGTTGAGCGTCCAATAGGTGGCGCCGCTATGCTGGAATTTTCAGAATTTTTTCAATAGCCCTATCTCAAAAACTAAAGCACGGATTTTCCCCAATCTTCAGATAAAGTTAGGCGTTGATATAAGTTGTTGCTTGGTGGTTTTGGTGTAACATAGGTTTTCGTGTAAAGCACCGAATAGGTGGCGCTGCTAGGGTGCATTTTGCTGGATTTACATGATTTCAGCGATAGTCATATCTCATGAACTAATGCACGGAATTTCATATCTTTAGAATCCTCATGATCGGCATGGATTGCCATTTAATTTTGGCAGTGTGATAGCGATTTTTGAAGCATTGTATGAGATAATAGAAAGCTTTAGAATTGGTACATCCGTTTAGTTGTGTAATGTGATTATTTATTTATTAATTAGTTAAAAATACTAAAAAAAAAACGAACGAGAACTTAAATCCTATAAAGTATGTCATATGCATATTATCGACGATATAAATTTTAGTTTTCGTTTTTATCGAAACAAAATTTGACAGCTGCAATAATTATGCAAATATTTCAAATATTTCAAAAAAATTCTGAGACGACATGCTTGCAAAAGGTTGAGAGAATAATGTTTTCTGGTGAAAAGTTATTTCGCAATGGACAATTCTGAAGGCAAAATCATACACTATGTTCAGCAATAACCAAGAATGTATCTGATAATTCTATTGTGGTTTGATATACTTATTTTATAAAAATCCATTATAAATAGTAAAGGATTGTACCAGAAAATTTATCTAGAAATGCATATCCTTATTATCAAAGAGAAACTGAATATTTCAACCAAAAATTTTAATTTTCCATAACATCAATCCAACATTTGGCTACAAATCACCTTAAAATTATTACTTCATTTTTCTCTTTTACCTTCTGATACATATTATTTATATTATTACATCTGGAAGATTTTAAAATCTAAATAATGAAAAACAATGAAGAGATTTAGATTATATCAAAGTTTTTATATGGTGTAAATGACTGTAACCATTGTTCTGAAGTACGTAGAGCACTCAAAGAAACGGATGAAAAACAGTATTTTGCAATTAATAATATTTGTTATCGGTTAGAATTTAATTTTACTATGGAACCATTTATTTCCTAAGTACGGTATTCTCAGGATTTGACAATTTATGCTTAATGTTTGTTATATTAAAAAGAATCACCCATCTTAAAAGTATTTACTTATTAACCTTTATATCTAAATATATAAATACATATGTAGTTTATTTACTTATTTATATCTGTGTGTGTATTTTTACACCATAGTATGTATATATTTTAAGTTATTTTGTAAATATAGAGAAAAATTAATGTATAACTTTTAATAAAGCAAATGTTAACGTCATTAAGGTTTTTAATCACACTGAAAAAAATGAAATACTCATAATTGAGTAAATCGATGTACGCATATCGAATTGAATATGTTAAGATAAAAAATGAACATATGTTTTCTTAAATTTGAAACATCGCATGTTATCGAATCCGAACAAAACGATAATTCTGTACTCCGTAATGGTTTATTTCATTATGGCGGCTTAAAAGATGTTTATTAATGTAAATATTAAGATACGCACAGTATTTTAAAATAATTTAAAAGTGCTTGCAAATAATGTTCTTGTCATAAAAGTACTCACAATATATACTCCTGCCAGGACAATTAGTCCATAAACCTAGCGGTTGGCGTCCTGGCCAGGTAACAGTCATAAAAGTACTCGATTTGGGTATCTTGCTAATAATTTTGCTATTTTTTAAAATAAATAATCAATTAAATGTTTCTTGTTACTACTTTTGAGCGCGAAATAAATGTCAGTACGCTTTTACTTTAAGTTGTAGGTTCATGGGGGCTGTACATAAGGATTCATATTTAAACACAACCATGGAATCAAAAATGAGTACATGTGTTTCACAATTTTGAGTACATTTGTATCGGAGCAATTTTGAGTATGTGACGTATATAAAATTGAGTACTTTTTACTGAATTTTGAGAGCCTATTTTTTTCAGCTGATTATAGTTTTATTAAGTTCATTTCAAAAATTACTCAATTGTTACATTTCAGTATTAATTTAATGTAAAGTTTTTCAAAGGTGCAAGTTTTAAGTAATCATTTGGGAAATATGATAGTTTACAGATTATTTTTTATTTGGAATTTAAATTCATATTACATTGATCCAAGTAACAATGTAATTGGTACCTTATCGCATGAACTAGTTAATACAGTGTTTGGTAATTCAAAGAATGATCGACTGCATGAGCAGCACTCTAAACACGTGTTCTTTTTTCTTTTATCTTTATGCTGTAAATGTCAGAATTGTTTTGTTCACTTACTGGAATACAAGATTTTACTTGTTTTTATAATTTCTTTCATGTGACGTCTTTCGTAAGTGTTTATTAAAATCTTACCATTGTTCAAATATGTAGTATTATTTTAAATGATGTATTCACTACAACTTTGTGTTCTGAGTTTAAATTTTTTAACCACTATAAACCACCAATTTATTTGAATTCATATTAACTGATTATCAGAGCCTACGCTCGATTATGTAATTTTTAGCTGCGCTTTACTTGGTGACTTTGTACCACTAATGATCCAAAATTACTAATTAACTTTAATTTTCTATAAACAGTTCTGTCATTTGACTTTACATCTACAGAAGAGAATTTGTTTGTATTGGGTTTGTATTGCGTGGAAAAATCTCCTTACTTCAGAATTTAATTCATATTTTATGAAAGAGTTAATTGGTTTTCTATTTCTATTTCACGATTTCAATATTTCCAATTTATGTTTAATATATTAATTTTATATATATTAATATTATAATTATATATTAATAATAGTCAACAAATCTAATATATAAAAACGAAAATTTGTCTGTCTGTCTCTAATTCTATACAAATCCACAGTTTGGGAGCCAGAATTGAAAAATGTTACGTACATGTGTATTAAAACACAACCGAGACAACTAAAGTAATCCGGAATCGAAAAAATTTACTGTTAATTTTTAATTAATAAAAAACCACCAATTTAACAGCAATTTCCTATCAAATTTAAATATTTTCAGTTATAGCTGTTGCCAATAATTAAAAATCCACAATAAAATTCTTACCACAATTACTTTTCCATTGCAAGATTTCCACATGAAAAATGAAAATGAAATAAATAGTTTAGAGAATTTTAAAAAAAGTGAATATTACGTCATAACTTTTGCATTGCAAGATTTCCACGTGAAAAATGAAAATGAAAAAAAAATAGGTTGACGAATTTAAAAAAAAGTGAATATTGCGTCATATTGGAAAGATAATGGGCGTCAAAAGGTGAATATATAATGTCATATGAGTTTGAAAAAAAAAATATTAAAACGTAATAAAAACCAATTATGGAAATATTGGCATATTTTAACATTTTGATGTTCTCCGAATTTATTTCCGCTATTTTTAAATTTATTCCATATACATTCGTGTGTGTATGCGTGTATATTACAACTTTCACAAAAGTTTTGGTCCTTAGAGCTCATTCATAGTGAAGAACTGAAATAAATATTTCAGATTTTCTTAAAATAAAATTCATAGAATTTTTGTACTTGCCATTTTACTTTAATCAAGAAAAAAGTACTTAAATAACAAAATACTTGGAAGCAACTTTTCATAAAAAGGTTTTAATCTAATCTCAATCGTGAACATAGATTATATTTACTATTCAATTATGTAATCTATTGTCCGGATTAAATGAAAAAAAAAGAGAGTGAAAATTACGTAAATTAATTCGCAATGGTTGATTTTTCAAAATCGATTTTCCAAAGCAAACATTCTAAAAATTCTGTGCAACGCCGGGTACTTTAGCTAGTCATTAACAATTAAAAGATGTTAGTACAACAATGTGTATTTAAAAATAATAAAATTAAAAAAAATAAACATAATAAATAATATTTCAGAAATAATGAAAGTTTTAGAATTCTCTGACGAATTACCATAGTGACTCGATTCGACACCGAATAAAAAGAAATGTTTCTTAATTTAGGATAATATAATAAAATTGAAACCAAAAATGTACAAATAACCTGCAGACAAACCGAATTAAATGAATTCCATCCAGAAAAATAAAGACGCTCTTGATTCCAGTAAATGTGTTTTTTTTTTAATAAAAAAGTAATAACTTCCTTTAGAATCCTTTTAATGCCATTAATATAAAAGATACGGACTAAAACCTATCTGGATAAACCTTTGAAACCTTAATCACGTAGAAGATCTTCAGATAAAGACAGCTTTCACGTTAATATTTAGTAATTGATGGTCAGTAATGGAATAAAATATGTTCTATGACATACAACTTTTGCATGACTTACATAAAAGACACAATTTCTAGCTAAATATGCATTAAAAAAAAGTATCATTTGTCACATTTTTTATACCCTCAATAACTATATATTTATGGTTCTCAAAAAATGAAATAAATGGAAACAAAAGTCAATTCCTTTTATAATATTGAAAATTTCCGAGTTGTGGTAATTAAATGGAGACCTATTAAGTATATTCGTAATTATATAAATACATAGTACCTATAGTCGCCGCCTGGTCCGTCCTTCTGTCCGCATATAACAGTGCAAAAACTACCTAACCGAATGGTTAGAAATTTAATATATATAATCATTAAAGAATTTTGTCGAGTCATTCAAAATTTTAGGAAAATCGATTCACAAACTTAAAAGATATTAATAAAAGTTTTCTTCATTCAATTAAATTCTATTATATGTAATTAATTCAATGATAACCCGTGATAGGTAATGATTCTATGTTGCCATGGTGATGACATTTTAATTAAGATGAAGTCCTATTATTTCCGTATTACTGAATTTCATATTATAGAATAGTAATAAATTTTGTATTCATGCATTTTTGCATACGAGTGCGGCAGCTATTGCACCAACATCTGGATGAATTAGATTTTCCAAAAAAAGGACGCCTTAGATTCTTAAAATCAAGTAAATGTTATTTTCTTAATATAAAATTAATAAACGTCTTTAAAATTATTCTAATAGAAAAGATACAAAATAAAGCCTATCTGAATAAAGTTTTTAACCTTAATTATGCAGAAGATTCTCAGACAAAGGAAGATTTACCCCTTAAATGCCGGGTGTTGCTTTTCGGACACATACCCAATTTAGGCTCTAAAATATTCTTAGAATTATATTGAAGCGATAATGCCTGAAATTGCCAATAAAATACATTCTGAAAATATTATTAAATCGATTTTAAACATGTAGATGGCAACACTTGTTCTGTTTAAGAATAAAGATAGATTTATTTTTTCAATTGTTGCACTTGTTCTTTTTGTTTTGCTTGGAAGCTTGCGAAATACCGTATTTTGTTCTGCAGTGAGCAAGTAAAATTTATTTTTTACTATAATTCCTAAAATTCTTGTGTGTTTAACCCTCTAAGTGTTTGGGGCGTATTATTCCGTTCACTAAGCTTCAGGTTTCACAGCAATACAAGCAATATTTAAGATAATATAATTCTATGGATTTAATGAATTTTAAATACATTGAAGAATGATTAATACTCTCAAGGATTACATTTATATTTGTAATTGAGTTTTTTTTTATAATGTTGAAAGAATCATATTTTTTTAGCATTTAAAACAAAATGCAAAGAAAACAACATTACAATTTTACCCTTTTGCAAGACGCTCGGAGGGTTAATATTATAGAATTTTATCAAGGAAAATTATTTTTTCAATTAAAGACCAGTATTGCCGATTAGCAACAAACTGCTTTTAGCAGTAAACCATACTTAAAACAAAATATGATTTTTTAAAGTATTTTTCCCATGATTTATTTACAAAATGAAAGCCGAAAAACATTATTACAATGATTTTTGAAAAATCAGGCATTTAAGGGTTAACGTTAATATTTAGTAATTGAGGATCAGTAATGGACTGAAATATTTTTAAGACATACAGCTTTTGTGGAACTTTGATAAAATACACAATTTTTACCTAAATATGTATTAGAAAAAATATTGTTTTGAATTTTTTATAGTTTATATAACTATACCTTAACGACACTCAAAATATGAATTGAATTAATATAACAGTAAATTCCATTTATTATGTTGAAAATTTCTGATTTGTTGTAATAAAATCAAAATATTTCTTTCATTGATATGGATCAATCGAGAATGGACTTGAAAGATTGACTGTGTAAGGTTTCCAAAGTTTTTATTGTTTTTTTTTTTTTTTTTAATGAAAATATTTCAGGTCACTTATTCCTTTGAAAGAAGTCATTTCTTCTATAACCCTGAAGTCATTTCTCCCAAAATACAAATGCCCTCTTAATCCATGAAAATATAATATAAACACAAACGACCATATACAATAACCACTTCTGCGTTATCTACTATTCCAAAAAGGCTCTTTATTTTAAGAAAATACTGAAACTAATATATTTTCGAGGTTTAAAGAAGCCTGTATAAAAATAAAGTTGCCTCTGCTTCTACTGACTTTTATATTCTTCGGAAACACGTCTGAGCAGATTTTTTGTGTATTAACCTTCTCACCGCCGCGAACTGATATATCCGTTCACTAAGCTGTAGGTTTCACTGCAGTAGACACATTTTTTCAATTAATATAATTCTACAATTATAATGCAGTTTTAAAATGCAGGGAAAGTCAAAATGAATATAGCGATTACAAACGGCTATAAATATTTAATGCATTTATCGATAAGATTAACACAGAATGTAGACGGAACTTCAAATTTCTTTACGTAAGGCACAGATGCAGTGAAGCGGAAGCTTACGCATGCGCATGTTGAAACTTCCCAACGGCAAGAAACCTGTTCATTGCAGGTGTCTCATTAGTAAAAATGGCGAATCCCGTGCAGAAAGAATTCTGCTTGTTAGAATTTAACAAATGTCATTCTCTTATCACAGTGCAGCAAGATGGAGAACCCCCACACTGAAGTACGGAGGTTCGCACACTTTTAAACCAACATTTTCCAAAGCATTGGATCGGTCGAAGTACAGATGCCGACGATGTCTTTTGATCTTGGCCACCAAGATTTTCGGACTTGACACTCTGCGATTTTGTGCCCAAGACCAAAACAACTGAAGAACTAAAAATACGCATTCATAATGCGCTTGTGTCGATGACTGAACAAATGTTCCAGAATGTATGGCGTGAAATGGACTACCGCCTAGATGTTGTCCGTGTGACCATGGGATATCGCATAGAACATCTATGACGTATGTATACAGAATTTGAAGTTATTTCTACATTCTGTATTAATCTTATCGATAAATTATTTTCCATTAAATAGATATAGCCGTTTGTAATCACTATATTCATTTTGACTTACCCTGTATTTTGTTATGATTAGCACTGTCTAGGCTTGTACTCCAATACGTAACTAAATTTTTTACATCTGATTAGAAAAATAATCTTTTTTTAGATTTGTTAGAAAATTATAGAGAAAAAAATATTACAATTCTGTCCTTTTGCTCGGCGGTCAGGGGGTTAATCAGTTTTGTCAAGTCCTATTACCTGTTTTTAGATGCTACCAATTAAAAGGTTAAACATTTTAAGCTGTGGTGCTGAATTTAAACAAGCAAGACTAAATATATTAATGTTACTGTTGTTAATTTATCCTGTTTGTGTGTGAAAGATGTTTGTTGAACAGGAACATGTTAACAATAGACTTTATCACAGCAGAAAAGCTTGTATTTCGTATTGAAAAAAAATTAATAGTTCATTATAAAAGTTAGAATAAATGTTTCCAAAAATCAGTTTTTAACTGATGTGTTATAGTTCAGCAGAATGAAATTGGCAATTTTTTTTCAAAAACATGCCAAAATGCCATTTTTTGTAAATGATCTGCAATCTGAAAATTCGAGATAAACAAACCAACATGGCGGTTACTTTTAAAACTAAATTGATTTTAGCAAATAAAGCCTTTGTGCAACAATATTAAAAAGCAGAAAAACCAACGTTTAAAATGCACAAATAATATATGAAAAGCAGCAAACAGCTGTTTCGAATCTACTAGCGAGATTCTTCTTCAGTGCAAAAGGAACAGCGTGCTAGAAAGCAAGGCTGAGCCCCCTCCCTCAGCCTTGCTTTCTAGCACGCTGTTCCTTTTGCACTGAAGAAGAATCTCGCTAGTAGATTCGAAACAGCTGTTTGCTGCTTTTCATATATTATGTGTGCATTTTAAACGTTGGTTTTTCTGCTTTTTAAATTGATTTTATCGCATTTTAAAAAGAAAATTAAAGAAATATCAGGTTGTAACGAAAGTTTCCCGCCACACCTAATACGGTCTGTGAAAACAGTTCGCGTTGATGTATTTGCTCATATATTTTCAAACGATTTATGGTATTTGAAAGAAAGAGACTTGCTTTATAACACTGTGTTGTGAAATTTCTAAAAAAATGTCGTTATCATTAAGTACAAGGTGTCTGAAATAGAACTATCACGTTACCAGATTAGAACCAACATTTACATCCAGTTGTGTTGCAAAAAGTCAGCTACAGAATGTCACCGAATAAAGTGTACAGCTTATGTACTAGTGTCGTATCATATGGCACTGTGAAGGTTTGGCGGAATGGTGGATATATATAAAATTACAGTTAATTATATATAGTGTAATTAGTATTATGTAATGGTGATTTGGCGGAAAACTTTCGTTACAACCTAATAATAAAAATTACAAAATTAATCTTTGATTTTAATAAATTTTGCATCTAGATATAGAAAAATATAGAAAAAAAGATCATATAATTTAGTTTAAAATAAGGGTGATTTTTGTATTTTTCATAGTTGGAAAAATAGCTATGGTTGCCAAAAATCTGAGTTGCCACAAAAAAACTGTTTATCACCAACAATATTGCCATTTTTTCGCCAAGTTCAATTTGCGGACCTCTAACACATCTGATCCATCTGTTACAGCTAAAGAATTTGTTTTTAAACATATTTCTATAAATCTTGAAAATATGTTTCTTATGTTTCTAAAGATAAAAGCGCTTTTCGGAGTTGTAGGTAATGCTCAAGAATAATCGTATATTTTCGATCGTGATATGTTACACTTTCCCAGATGAATAAACTTTTGTCTTTTTTTTTAAAGTGCAGCCTATTAAATGAACTTGATTTTCCATAAAAAAGGGAAGAAATTGAAGGTAAATATGGTTTTTCTTAATATAAAAAAATGTAATCCTTTCACATTATTAACACAAAAGAAACAGAATAAAGCCTATCTGGATAAAGTTTTGAAACCTTAATCACGCAGAAGATCTTCAGATAAAAGGAGCTTTCACGTTAATGCTTAGTAATTGATGGTCAGTAATGGAATAAAATATGTTCTATGACATAAACTTTTGCATGACTTACATAAAATACACAATTTCTAGCTAAATATGCATAAAAAAAGTATCATTTGTCACATTTTTTATATCCTCAATAACTATATATTTATGGTTCTCAAAAAATGAAAAAATGGAAACAAAAGTAATTCCTTTTATGATATTGAAAATATCCGAGTTGTTGTAATTAAATGGAGACTTATTAGGTGTATTCGTAATTATATAAATACGTAGTACCTATAGTCGTCGTCTGCGTCGTCCGTCTGTCCGCATATAACAGTGCAAAAACTACCTAACGGAATGGTTAGAAATTTAATATATATAATCGTTAAAGAATTTTGTCGAGTCATTCAAAATTTTAGGAAAATCGATTCACAAACTTAAAAGATATTAATAAATGTTTTCTTTATTCAATTAAATTCTATTATATGTAATTAATTCAGTGATATCCCGTGATAGGTAATAATTCTATGTTGCCATGGTGATGACATCCTAATTAAGATGAAGTCCTATTATTTCCGTATTACTAAATTTCATATTATAGAATCGTAATAAATTTTGTATTCATGCATTTTTGCATACGAGTGCAACAGCTATTGCACCAACATCTGGATGAATTAGATTTTCCAAAAAAAAGACGCCTTACATTCTTAAATTCAAGTAAATGTCATTTTCTTAATATAAAATTAATAAATCCCTTTAAAATTATTCTAATAGAAAATATACAAAATAAAGCCTATCTGAATAAAGTTTTTAACTTTAATTACGCAGAAGATTCTCAGACAAAGGAATATTAACCCTTAAATGCCAGGAGTAGCTTTTCGGCAACATACCCAATTTAGGCTGTAAAATACTCTTAGAATTATATTGAAGCTATAATGCCTGATGTTGCCAATAAAATACATTCTGAAAATATTACTAAATCGATTTTCAACATGTAGATGACAACACTTGTTCTGTGTAAGAATAAAGATAGATTTATTTTTTCAATTGTTGCACTTGTTCTTTTTGTTTTGTTTAGAAACTTGCGAAATACCCTATTTTGTTCTGCAGTGAGCAAGTAAAATATATTTTTTACTATAGTTTCTAAAATTCTTGTGTGTTTAATATTATAGAATTTTATCAAGGAAAATTATTTTTTCAATTAAAGATCAGTATTGCCGATTAGCAACAAACTGCTTTTAGCAGTAAATCATACTTAAAACGAAATATGATTTTTTAAAAAATTTTTCCCATGATTTATTTACAAAATGAAAGCCGAAAAACATTATTACAATGATTTTTGAAAAATCAGGCATTTAAGGGTTAACGTTAATAATTAGTAATTGATGATCAGTAATAAACTGAAATATTTTTATGACATGCAGCTTTTGCTGAACTTTGATAAAAGACACAATTTTTACCTAAATATGTATTAGATAAAATATTGTTTTGGATTTTTTATAGTTTATATAACTATACCTTAACGGCACTCAAAATATGAATTGAATTAATATAACAGTAAATTCCATTTATAATGTTGAAAATTTCCGATTTGTTGTAATAAAATCAAAATATTTCTTTCATTGAAATGGATCAATCGAGAATGGACTTGAAAGATTGACTGTGAAAGGTTTCCAAACTTTTTATTGTTATTTTTTTTTAATGAAAATATTTCAGGTCACTTATTCCTTTGAAAGAAGACATTTCTTCTATAACCCTGAAGTCATTTCTTCCAAAATACAAATGCCCTCTTAATCCATGAAAATATAATATAAACACAAACGACCATATACAATAACCACTTCTGCGTTATCTACTATTCCAAAAATGCTCTTTATTTTAAGAAACTACTGAAGCTAATATATTTTCGAGGTTTAAAGAAGCCTGTATAAAAATAAAGATGCCTCTGCTTCTACTGACTTTTATATTCTTCGGAAACACATCTGAGCAGATTTTTTGTGTATTAACCTTCTCACCGCCGCGAACTGATATATCCGTTCACTAAGCTGTAGGTTTCACTGCAGTAGACACATTTTTTAAATTAATATAATTCTACAAATTTAATGCAGTTTTAAAATACAGGGTAAGTCAAAATGAATATAGCGATTACAAACGGCTATAACTATTTAATGAAAATGCATTTATCGATAAGATTAACACAGAATGTAGACGGAACTTCAAATTTCTTTACGTAAGGCGCAGGTGCAGTGAAGCGGAAGCTTACGCATGCACGTGTTGAAACTTCCCAACGGCAAGAAACCTGTTCATTGCAGGCGTCTCATTAGTAAAAATGGCGAATCCCATGCAGAAAGCATTCTGCGTGTTAGAATTTAACAAATGTCATTCTGTTATCACAGTGCAGCAAGATGGAGCATCTCCACACTGGAGTACGGAGTTTGGCACACTTTTAAACCAACATCTTCCAAAACATTGGATTGGTCGAAGTATAGATGCCGACGATGTCTTCTGCTCTTGGCCACCAAGATTTTCGGACTTCAGACTCTGCGATTCTGTGCCTCCCAAGCCCAAAACAACTGAAGAACTAAAAATACGCATTCGTAATGCGCTTGTGTTGATGACTGAACAAATGCTCCAGAATGTATGGCGTGAAATGGACTACCGCCTAGATGTTGCCTGTGTGACCATGGGATATCGCATAGAGCATCTATGACGTATGTATACATAATTTTGAAGATCCGTCTACATTCTGTATTAATCTTATCGATAAATTATTTTCCATTAAATAGTTATAGCCGTTTGTAATTGCTATATTCATTTTGACTTATCCTGTATTTTGTTATGATTAGCACTGTCAAGGCTTGTACTCCAATACGTAACTAAATTTTTTACATCTGATTAGAAAAATAATCTTTTTTTAGATTTGTTAGAAAAATATAGAGAAAAAAACATTACAATTCTGCCCTTTTGCTCGGCGGTCAGGGGGTTAATCAGTTTCGTCAAGTCCGAGTACCTGTTTTTAGATGCTACCAATTCAAAGGTTAAACATTTTAAGCTGTGGAACTGAATTTAAAAAAGCAAGACTAACAAAAATATATTAATGTTACTGTTGTTAATTTATCCTGTTTGTGTGTGAAAGATGTTTGTTGAACACGAAAATGTTAACAATAGACTTTATCACAGCAGAAAAACTTGTATTTCGGATTGAAAAAAAATTAATAGTTCATTCTAAAAGTTAGACGTAAATGTTTCCGGAAATCAGTTTGTAACTGATGCGTTATAGTTCAGCAGAATGAATTTGGCAATTTTTTTCGAATACACGCCAAAATGCCATTTTTTGTAAATGATCTGCAATCTGAAAATTCGAGATAAACAAACCAACATGGCGGTTACTTTTAAAACTAAATTGATTTTTATCGCATTTTAAAAAGAAAATTAAAGAAATATCAGATTGTAACGAAAGTTTCCCGCCACACCTAATACGGTCTGTGAAAACAGTTCGCGTTGATGTGTTTGCTCATATTTTGTCAAACGATTTGTGTTATTTGAAAGAAAGAGACTTGCTTTATAACACTGTGTTGTGAAATTTCTAAAAAAATATCGTTATCATTAAGTACAAGGGGTCTGAAATGGAACTATCACGTTACCAGATTAGAACCATCATTTACATCCAGTTCTGTTGCAAAAAGTGAGCTACAGAATGTCACCGAATAAAGTGTACAGCTTTAGATACTAGTGTTGTATCATATGGCACTGTGAAGGTTTGGCGGAATGGTGGATATATATAAAATTACAGTTAATTATATATAGTATAATTAGTATTATGTAATAGTGATTTGGCGGAAAACTTTCGTTACAACCTAATAATAAAAATTACAAAAATAAATTTTGATTTTAATAAATTTTGCATCTAAATATTGAAAAATATAGAAAAAAAGATCATATAATTCAGTTTAAAATAAGGGTGATTTTTTTACTTTTCATAGTTGGAAAAATAGCTATGTTTGTCAAAAATCTGAGTTGCCACAAAAAAACTGTTTATCACCAACAATATTGCCTTTTTTTCGCCAAGTTCAATTTCCGGACCTCTAACATATCTGATCCATCAGTTACAGCTAAAGAATTTGTTTTTAAAAATATTTCTATAAATCTTGAAAATATGTTTCTTATGTTTCTAAAGATAAAAGCGTTTTTCGGAGTCGTAGGTAATGCTCAAGAATTATCGTATATTTTCGATCGTGATATGTTACATTTTCCCAGATGAATAAAATTTTGTCTTTTTTTTAAAGTGCAGCCTATTAAATGAACTTTATTTTCCAGAAAAAAGAGGGAAGAAATTGAAGGTAAATATGTTTTTTCTTAATATAAAATAAAATACAATCTTTTTACATTATTAACACAAAAGAAACAGAATAAAGCCTATCCGGATAAAGTTTTGAAACCTTAATCACGCAGAAGATCTTCAGATAAAAGGAGCTTTCACGTTAATGCTTAGTAATTGATGGTCAGTAATGGAATAAAATATTTTCTACCACATGCAACATTTGCGTGACTTTGATAAAAGACACATTGTTTAGCTACCAAGCTAAAAAAAATTCCACAAAAAGATCCTCTCATTACGCATAAAATTTGAAAACTGAATTTTGCACAAAAAAATGCATACACTGTATTATACGCAAAAGGTGCATTAAGGGACCTTCTACATTAGGAGACCAAAAAAAATTTTTTTACGATTTTTTTGTAAGAAAACTGCATGATGGATATTTTTTGAAATTTTAACAGTTTATTGTACATATCGTAAGGTATGTACACAAGAATTTTTTTATTAGATTTTGTTGCTTCTACTCTAAGTTATAAACAAGTAAGTTCAACTGCTTTGGAAATTTTCGTCTGGACGGTGGGCATTATAGCGCCTTGTAGAATTATCTGAAACACAAAAATAAGTTTTTCCGTAAACTTCGTGGGCATATCTTCTAGTTAAATTAAAGGAGCCCATAAATGTGTTTAAAAATAGTTATGTAATTATGTAATTTCCCAGATGAATAAAATTTTGTCTTTTTTTTAAAGTGCAGCCTATTAAATGAACTTTATTTTCCAGAAAAAAGAGGGAAGAAATTGAAGGTAAATATGTTTTTTCTTAATATAAAATAAAATACAATCTTTTTACATTATTAACACAAAAGAAACAGAATAAAGGCTGATTAAAGAAAAAAAAGTTAAAAAAATTAATTCTTATTTGTTAACAACCTTTTTTTTAAATAATTTTAGTAAAAGCTTTAATTCATATCGAAGGCAATTAAATAAGCTTTTATTTAAAAAAAAATCAAGATGATCCATTTAGTAGTTTTTTTTTAATTTTGCCCACTGTGTCAAAAAATGTGGTTGAACGTATTTGTTTATAACTTAGAGTAGAAGCAACAGAATCTAATAAAAAAAAATTGTGTATACCTTAAGATATGTACAATAAACACTTAAATTTTCAAAAAGATCCATCATGCAGTTTTCTTACAAAAAAATCACAAAAAAGTGCTTTTTCTTGGTCTCCTAATGTAGAAGGTCCCCTTAATTGAATTATTCTCAAAAAGTGCCGGTTCTGCCATCTATGGAGTTTTTTAGAAATTTCTTTATTTGTAAGATACGAGAGAATTAACTCAGGGTTTTTTTTTTCTACCGGAGGAGGATCGGACTCATGACCTAGGGTTTTGTAGTCCAGTACGTTACCGTTCTTGCCAACGAGATCGAAAAAGTGCATTAACTGAATTATGTTCAAAAAGTGCCGGTTCTGCCACCTATGGAGTTTTTAAGAAATATATTTATTTGTCAGATTCGAGGGAATTAACTCATGTTTTTTTTTTTTTTTTTTTTCTACCAACGGATGATCGGACTTACACCCTAGGGTTCGGGAGTCCAGTACGTTACCGTTCTTGTCAATGAGATGGTCGGGCCTCGGATATGATTTTAAATGTGGATAAAGGCTCTTCTGCTGTGTCTTGAAATTTTATAGGGAAGATGACAAAATTATAGGTGCTTTTATAATTAATTTGGAAGAATTATTCCGTCAGTTTTTAATTAATAAAGTTAATTATTTCTACAATTTTTCTATGGTTATTGATTAATTAGAATGCTGCTTGATTAATTTATTAGATTTTTTTCGCTTAAGAAATGGTTTAAATATTGTCATAATAACTTGTTTCTGAGAAATTAGAAAATTTGAAGCGTATTTTGTATAGATTTTGTCAATTTGAGATGTCGGCTAGGATTTTATCACTTTAGTATTTATATATTATTCATATTTTCAATTCGATTTTGATGAATACATTTCTTAAATGAAATAGCGCTGCTTAGAATTTGAAATTTAAGTGTCAAAAGTTTCTTTTTGACCGTTTTAGCAAAAAAAGTAAATTTATTCTTTTCTAGTAACTTAAAATAATAAAAAATTAAGAGAAATTACAACTAAGAATTTTATGTTGGGGACCTATTCCCCCAAATTCCCCATTCAAATTAATGCTCAGTTATATTAATTTTATGTTTATGTGTTAAAACTTTATATCAATTGGTTGGTTTTTGACAGTGTTGAATTGAGATGGCAGTGGTTCGTCGGATACATCTGACCCCCTTCCCCCTTCCAGATTTTAAAATTTAATAAAGAAAATTTTCTTTTTCTCCGATTTTCAAATACTCAGCATTTTTATTCTTAAAATAATATGGATAACCTGAATGATATATCCTAAAGCAATTAGAGTGAAACCGATATGTTATGAAAAAAATATTTCCAACCTGACCTGAACCGAACAGTGAGTCGGTTTGGGCTTCAGTAAAATTAGCTTTTCAAATGTACTCAAGACTGCAATCTCCATTAATTTTAAATGCCATTTGTATATATCGCTTATTTTGACGTTCTATAAATGACAATTTATTATCATTTTTCGTGTGTTTTACGTGTACATACATACGTGTACGTTACATACAACGTGTATTTTAAAAACATAACAGGGTGCTGTGTATCTTAACACCATATTCCAATTACGTTACTAAAAGTTAATTTTAAGATGCTTAAAGGGTATATCCACAAAATAAAATTGAAACATGCATGCAAACAAACATGCCATTTTTTTTTATCCTGATGCTTTTGATACGAGAACATCTGCACACTGAAACCTTCCCAACAACAACAACAAAACTGAAAATTCGACTAACCGTTTAAGAGGTATACGTGCATATACATAGAAAATATCATGCATTTACTTCGTCCATAAGACTTATAAACCTAAACCACGTTGCTTTATATAGATTGTCTACCTTCGCAGTAAATAGGAGTAATGTATGATCTTTAATGCCATGTTATATTTAGTACATAATTTAAATCCGTCTAATGTCTGCCAAAGGTAAAATGTAAGGGGTGCAGTTGAATTTGCATTGAACGACTTATCGTTTACCAAATTCCGGTAGTTTCAATAAATGGAATAATTTTATTTAACTGATAAAATTTTAAATAATTGAAAATCCAATCATTCAAGGGGTATACGTATACATAAATAGAAAAATAAAATACAAACGACTTCTATAAACCGCTTTCTTGAAAGTCAGTTAAAAAAACTTTATTTGTTTAAACGTCTTTCATAAATCTCAACCACGTTGTTTTATATACATTATCTACCTTCAAAATAAATCGGAGTAATGTATGATCTCGAATGCGATGTTATATTTAGTGCATCATTTAGTAATTCCATATAACATCTGTCAAAGGTACAACGTACGTGGTACAGTTGAATTTGCATGAAACGACATATCGTGTGTCAAATGCCTGTAATTTCAATACATGGAACTAGCTATAATTTCAAAAATCATTATTCAGCTTAGATTAATGATACTTGTTTTGTTTTAAATGTTTAATCCTTCGAAATTTAACTCCGTGCAATTGCTCTTTTTCGTTCATTATTCCAATTTACCTTTTTAAAATAAATTTATACACACATTTAATTCAATACCAAATGTAAAATAATGCATTGGCTAGGTTTTTTGATCCTTAAATTTTACTGTTCATGTATTTTTGCCATACATTTTTAGTGCAGTATTACATTTCTTAACATCTTTTAAAGAATCTAAAACAAAACTTAATACAGTCACACTGAAAGCAATTATTTTACTTCTGAGCTTTGTATCACTAGTTATTGCAAATAGTGCTTAACACGTTTCCACATAACTTTCTTAAATATATGGACACAATAAATGCTATTCCTCTTGACAGTAGAATACAAAATAAATAATCAATTTTAACAAATGATTCGTTTTTTCCAATCTCCGAGATACAAAGTTCAGTTATGTTGCAAAACGCAGTTTAGGATTTTGCTTTTAAACAAATAAAAACCAAAACAGTCCTTATCTCATTAACACCATACAATTAAAGGAAAGAACTTTGTAAGGAACTTTGTCGTTCATCGTCAAGCATAAGCATAGCATTGAAAGCAAAAGCAAGGCTGAAAAAAGAAGTCAGAGAACAAGGCAAGGAAAAGAAAACAGCTAACAGAAAAACAGAATGCTTCAGCCAATAGCATTCAGAGCTAACACATTTTGTTTTCTTATTGGTTTTTAACATGCCCTTTTCTCATTCATTTCCTTATATTATTTACATAATAGATTCATTTTATTGAAATTGCACAATCTATTACTTCTTAATTAAATTGATTTAAATACTATACCAGGTATATACGGTATATAACACGCACCTACGACTTGAGGCTGTATCTTTTTGTTTTAGGTACATTCGGAGTATTTTGTTAATCCACTTGTTTGCAAATAAACATTAATGAGATATGTAGACAAAAATACATTAAAGAGTATTAAGCACTATAATAATTAGAGCGTACATAAAAAATGCAAACAAATGCAAAGTAAGGACATCCGCTATCACCAAGCCTGTCTGCATGAATTCTAATGTAACGTTTGGAATCTCACTGTTGTTCATACACGTAATATTTTTATTTTATTCATTAATATAGAAATCCCAATTCTTATGCTTAATTTAAAACCTTTCATTTTTATACTCGACGTATAAAGTGCATCTGTTAAATTTGAACAATTTCCTTTTTAAAAAAAGTGAGATAAGACCTAATCACCATTCTTTAATCGGAACTACTACTGTTTTAAAATTTGTAGAACAGACTTCGTAAAGTGTTTTCTTAACGTCTTTTGATGCAGTTAGTTCCCAAATGAATCCGGATATTCAGTGAAAATAAGTCCGCAAGATGCTGTTATCTGCGGACACGTATAGTTGTTCTTCAACGAATTTCTGCAAATAAATTAACTAAATCAATGCTTATTGAAAACGCCTTCGAAAGTCGATTTGGAGATGGCTACTAAACAAAACTTTAGAATTCTGAGCGTACAACAAGAAATCAAAAAGAGGAAGAAGTTCTGCACGTTTTTGCGTTGGATATAGAAGGTGTTGTAAAGGCTTATTCAGAGTGTTCTATCGACATCCTTGAATGTCTTCGAGCCCAATATTTGTCACTGCAATTAAAGAAAACGATATACAACTCCTATAACTTGTAATAGTTTCTAAAGTTCTTAATAGCTCACTAGCATACAACATGAAATACGAAGCTGCCAATTATATTTTCAGGTCGTAGAAACATGGGAAATTTCGAGGTTAAAAGCTGAAAGTCAATTTTAGGTAATCATATCCAAGCTTTAAGGAATAAACCGGATAGAGTTTTTAAAATATAGAAAGCACCCTACCGAGAAAATAAGGTAAATGTTGAATTCCATGTTGGAAATCTCATCAAAGTAGAAATTTGGAAGTAAATTGCCCATCGTCTGAAAAATCATGTGGCAAACACTACCTTTTCCAGAATAAAACCGCTTAAAAGGACTTGAATATTTCATCACTTGGTGAGAAGAAAAACGGACAATACATTGACGAATATGTAACCAACAATCCATGTTCAGTATTATTGAATACCAGATCAAACGTCACACTTTTGATAACAGCAAAAGAATTCAATGAAAAACTTATTTGCCTTTCTACTTCCATTGCTTTAACCCCTTAAAGGTCGCATTAAATTACGGTTAAAAAATTCAAATTGCTTATGGCACCACTTTTATGAAAAAGAAATATTCACCTTATTTAATGACCGGTAAAATGATACCGTAATAAAGCAAAGTTTACTATTTTATAAAACTGGTGGGAATCAAACAATTTGAATAAAAGACACAGCCCAAGAATATCATGTGAGCGAGAATTAAGGAATTAAACATAATTACTTTAGATAGAGGATATAAAAAATGAGATACGAACAAATGTGATAATGACATTATTAAAATATTTATTTTTTAAATATGCATTATAAGATTTGTTTCAAAATTTAAATAGCTTGCTCTTTTCAAGCAGACGATTAAATATTGATAAACAAAAATTGCAATGCATCTGTATTTAAATGTCATCTAAATAATATATAATACACTCCATCAAAGTAGTCCGATAGAATAAATAATTAAGCTGAAATATCGTAATCCGAAAGGCAGTTTTTCTTCAATAATGTTTATAAATTTACTCTTATGAATGCTAAGAAAATATTTTTATAAATTTATTACAGACAGAAATTACTAATGAAGAAATGCATTCGAATTCTGGCAGATAATGCTTAGTTTTACACAATAAATTAGTAATTTTAAGAGAAACTCCATTTTTTTAATGTACGACTAGAGCTTGCATAAATAAATTAAATAATACGTTTTGAAAAATAAATTGTAAATGAAATTTCCAAATAAAAGTTTAAAAATTTATTTTGCGGAATGTCTTTTCGCCGTTTTTTATAATATTAAATATAAGTGTTTGAGAAGGGTTTAAAATTATAAAAATGTAACGTAGTTTGATCGTGTATTAGGAAGCGTGTAACTAATTTAGGATATTACTTCTGTTTGAATTTATTTATTTATAATGCAGAAAATGATTTTTTTTTCAATTGGATAAATCATATTCGAGGTTGCAATAGCACAGTTGAGGTTTATGCCAACAGAGCAAAAATTATCCAGATCAGGGTGCGACCGTGTATACTTTAGCTGGCCGTGTTCTACCAATTGAACTATCCGGATGGTATATGGCTGACATAATTAACTTTTTTCTTTTTATTGGAAACGGCTGCTAACTGTAGCACAAGTTTCAATCATCAGAAAATTGTCGCCGCATACCGAGGTTTCCAGGTTCGACTTTTTCGCTCTGTTGGCAAAAATCTAAACTGTGATACGCAAAGCTTGAATATAATTTATCCAGTTGAAAAAAGAACCCTCCTGTTATTTATGACCTAATTAATGGTACAGTAGCGCTCAAAAGTATTTTGACAACCTTATATTCTCTCTTATTTTATTTAATATCAAAATGTAAAAGAAAATATATTTCCTAAAATTGAGAACACTATGACTGCAGTTATTCATATGTATCAAGTTTCAACTTGTTTGTTTACATTCGGTGCCACCGAAGAAATATGACTCCTCCTTAGCTCAAAAGTATTTTGACAATTAGTTTGCATTTAATTGTTGAAGGTGTCAGTGGCGCTATAGCTTCGATTAGTGTTTATATTGACTTATTGTGATTAAATTTAAGGATCAGGAATGCCGAAATGTAAAAAAATATTGAAGTGATTCTAGAAAAGTCGCTGTAAATGCACTTAAGGTAGGTAAACTGAAAGCAGAATTAGCTCGTTCTTTTAACGTGTCTCGGAAACTTGTTATTACATGGAATAAAGTTTTTAATAAAAAGAAATACATCGAAAATAAGCCTCAAAGTGGCCATCCGAAAAAAACAACTTGCAATGTTTACTGTATTATAAAAATGATATATCCAAGTGATTGTCGTAAGTCCACTGTAATAATAAAAAATGAATTGAAAGAAAATTACGGCATAGACATACACGTTTCATCAGTCAAACGACGCCTAAACCTCTATGATTTACACGGCAGAAGACCAGCAAAAACACGTTTCTAATCTACTAAGAATAGGAAGGTTAGAGTTGCATTTGTAAAACGGCATAACCCTTTCAGGGGCAAAGCAATGCTATTTCTGAAGTGTTGAAATTAATGACTGACACCTGAATTTTGGTTAAAAAAAATTCGGTTTATTATATGTGTGAAATATAGCTTTTTCATATTTAAAAATAAATTTGTTTTCAAATTCCGGTGTCAGTCATTAATTTCAACACTTTAGCAATGGAATTGCTTTGCCTCTGAAAGGGTTATGCCGTTTTACAAATGCAACTCTAGCCTTCCTATTCTTAATAGATAACAAACGTGTTTTTGCTTGTCTTCTACCATGTAAACCATAGAGGATTAGGCTTCGTTTGACTGATGAAACGTGTATGTCTATGCCGTAATTTTCTTTCAATTAATTTTTTATTATTACAGCGGACTTACGACAATCACTTGTAGATATCATTTTTATAATATAGTCAACAGTTCAAGTTGTTTTTTTTTTCGGATGGCCACTTTGAGGCTTATTTTCGATGTATTTCTGTGTATTAAAAACGTTATTCCATGTAATAACAAGTTGCCGAGACACGTTAAAAGAACGAGCTAGTTCTGCTTGCAGTCTACCTTTCTTAAGGGCATTTACAGCGGCTTTTCTAGAATCACTTCAATATTTTTTTACTTTTCGGCATTCCTGATCCTTTAGAATAATCACAATAAGTCAATATAAACACTAATCGAAGCTATAGCGCCACTGACACCCTCAACAATTAAATGCAAACTAATTGTCAAGATTCTTTTGAGCTAAGGAGGAGTCATATTTCTTCGGTGGCGTCGATTGTAAACAAACAAGTTGAAACTTGATACATTTAAATAACTGCAGTCATAGTGCTCAATTATAGGGGCTATATTTTCTTTTACATTTCTATATTAAATAAAATAAGAGAGAATATAAGGTTGTCAAAATACTTTTGAGCGCTACTGTATAAAGGAGTTTCCGTTTTATAACGGAAAAACTTTTTCAAACTTTCATCATGTAAATGCTGTAGTTATATTGCTGCAGTTTGCAGTCATATTCAACAAAAAAGAGAGAATTATGTCAGCCAGGTACTGTCCAGATAACGCAATATGTAGAACATTAGAATATATGCTTTCGGTAGAATCTTTACAAGTCTTAATCATTTAGCAGATTTTATACAAAATCTATGTTCCAAATAATCCTGTGTAATTAATTACCTTGTAAGGAATGTTATAGTATGTATTTTGTGCGACATTCAAATTCACCCAAGAAAGCAAGAGACTAATCCTGTAGAAGATATCAGCGATATACACACATAACGAATGCTTGGAAATCACCAATGTCGTCCTAAATATGGCAGTTTTCATTGCAGAAATTAGCCGAAATTTTCCTTAAGGTAACATTATGGTGTTATCGCCTTTAGGCGTTGGCGTTCAATGCATTAGATCATAAGACCTAACCATCGACACAAATTACCACGTTGAGAAACACGTGCTTCGCAGACCTCGTAGAACTGGGAAGACGGCTACGCCATATATATAAACCAGCTTTAGACGACTTGTCAGTTTTGTGTCATTAACTTGCTTAAGTTACGTAAGGTCGTTTAACGCAGAGTAAACCTTAAAACACTAAAGATATTCACGCTGTAGATGGACTCAAACTAATTAATAGAAGAAAACATCAATAATAAAAAAAATTCAAAATTTAGAAGCATTAATAATATATGAAATAAACATTAGCTCTACTACAATGGCAGTCTACAACAATAAACCACTTTAATATTATATTTTAACGAAGTCTGGGTTATCCGAAAACCTTTTGACTACTCAAATGCCACCCTTATCTTGCAAAAATTTTACAAAGGTAAATAAATAACGCATCTTAGATCACCAGTTACGATAACTACATTCCTGTTCCTAAAACTTGCAACATCATGAAGGAAACATGTCAGAGTGAAACTGACAGCTAATTTAAATCATGATGCTGGATTCAAATGATTACAATTTCAAAGTTACTGCTCAAGCACGGGTGGAACAGTGCTTTCTAGCCTCCTAATTTAGCCTTATATATGTATACATGGAGTTGTAAAGCGATGTTAAAAGTAGTATACGGTTGTCTGTCAGTGGTAAGCATTTCATGATAAGTCCCTATACTTCGACGACGACAGAGAGCGCCATATGAAGGTTTCAACGGTGGCGAATAATAGCCTATGTATAGTTGTTTTCTTTTGTGCAACATCAGATGGTATGGATATCAATAGCACGTCAGTGAGACCAATAATGAAGTGGTGGTCACAACTCGGGCAGTTGACAGAACGTTGGCGCATTCCTGCAGCTGTGTTATTACCTGCGTAAAAACTCCGTCAGCGTCTTTTGCACCGTGGACTGCGTGCAGGAGTTCCTCTGTACAGGTTTTTCCTCACTCAAAACCGACGGTGCCTGCGATTAGAAAGGGCATGTCGACATAGTAAATGGCGTATCAATTAGCAACTAATAGCCTTTTCCGAATAACCCGCTTTCATTTGGGGTTCTGTTATGGTTTTATCCGCATTAGACCCTAATCCGGTTTACTCCACTTTCCGGAGAGCATTATTCAACGTCATACTGGACGAACACCTAGCGTGGTAGTTCAAGGGGCATTTGGATATAATGGATAATTTCAACAGCTAAGAATTGTGCGTAATCTAAAAATCATTTGGCACATCACAGACATTCTGAAGTCCGAAGTCGTACCCAGTCTTCAACACTTTCCTGGTGCTGCACTTTAACAGGCTCACCCACTTGTTGTTAAGAATGTTCAGAAAGCATTTTTAGCACAATAGACACAGCGTTTTCCTTGGCCTGCCTACTCGCCGGATATGTCACATTTTCAACATTTCTGATATTTTGTTGTTTGGTATCTCGCTCCTAACACCCTCCTTCAGATGATACAGATGAACTTAGGTTTCGAATAGAAGCAGTCTAAAAAATGTTTCTCATGAGCAGATTCAAAATAGGTTAGACTGAATACCATATTGTATAGATCGTATAAGCACCTACTGCACCGCGCAGTGGCTGCACAAAATGCTGGTTTTCAATGTGTAATATTGTCTTACTTTGCTTTATAAATTTAATCCTTTATTTTTCCCTATTCAGGTCATTTGTGGAATTAATTTTATTCAAATCTAGTAATTCATTCTTGGCATTGTATTTTTTACAAAAATGAGTTTATAAATGTATAACACGTTTCTATGACAGATAAACGTTAATTGATTGAAACGTTACTGTAAAACTTTTAAAAATGAAACCTTTATATAATAGAATCTTGTCATAAATCGAAATGTTCATGGTCCCGACGGCTGGAATGTAATACGCATATACCAGTCAAGACGGAAATGTACACAAAAGGGAATTCCCACGTACTTAATTATATTGCTATTATCAATATAAAGTAAATATAAATTACAGGAATAACATATGGTATTAAACTAATGTATCTCCATCAGCTAAGTTCATAATTGAGATTTTCAATAACTAACTGCTGTTACATTTACCAAAAACAAAAATACAATTAGTGCGTTAACTTGAATACCTTACAAGAGTATATATATGTATCTCAAGAATGTTATGATAGTTAAGAATTTATTTATTTATTTAACTTTTTGCAAGATACGTATCTCAAAATATTTACTTTGAGGTAAATTTCAAAGGTCTGAATAATGCAACAGAATTCGTATAGAGTCTACATTCTAAGTAGCACCAAGTAATTTATGATCTTAGAAGGAATGTTATGCTTATTGCGATATTCAATTTCGCATAACGTCAGTCAAACGCACAATGTAATTAGGACAAATGAATTTGCATGAAATGACATATCGTTTGTAAAATGTCTGTCATTTCAATTACCGTATCCCGTGATTGCGTTCAAATATTTTATTTAGCTGTGACAAATGGGTTTTCGTTTGATTTCATTTTTGAAACAGGTGAACTTGATTTTGCATTACATTGATCAGCTACATTTCATAAATATGCCTGTTTGACCCCTTGAGGGGCAAGCAATTGTGTTCCTGTAATGTCGAATTCACACCGGAATAACCGAAATAGTTATTGAAAAAGAAAGAAAAGCAATTTTACGACATTTTAACACCAAAATTAGAAAATCAAAATTTAATAAAATTTTTTCTGGTCAAAACTTCATAAATCGTAGGTGGGATAAAATATATCCCATCGCCCTTCAAGAGGTTAAGGGCTCAGGACTCTTAAAGCTTAAAAATTTTCGAAATTTTACTTTTCTAGAAGTTAAACTGCTATCTTTTCTGAACATTTTCATATAATTCTTTCCTTGATATTTCCATTAGAACAGAAGTTATGGCTGTTTATTATAGCCACTTAATAACTGAAGCAGCGTTTCTGGAACTTTAAAGTCATTTTTCTCCAAATGACGTTTTTGAGCATAGTGCACAGGGTATCTTAAAAACATTAGACTATTTTTTCGTGAAATTTTCAAAACACATGTTTCATGTTAGTCTGTATAAACTGAACCTAAAATTTCATTTTTATTGTTCAAAAAAATATTTTTTTAGGTAATTATACTGTTGACATTTTAAAAATTTTGTATTAGCTAAATACAACTTTGCATTAAAAATATAAAAATGATTTAAATAAAATTTATTTGGGTTCAGAGTAATTATTATAATCTGAAGTATATTTAGACACAAAAAAATTTATTCTAGTTCCAAAATTACTTTTGTAATCGTGCGCGTAAGCTGTTATACCAATTTTCTCTTCGACAAATGTCTGACAGTTTGCAGCCCCCTATAAATACTAATTCTGAATCGTGTAAATTTTTGAAATACATGAAATGAAAAAACACACTTATTTCGTTCAACCAACGAAAATTGAGTTTTAAAATCATATATATTTTAAGATTTTGAAGGTTGAATACGGTCTTTTTTTTTTCCAATTTTAAGAATCCTTAGAGCCCTTAAAGACATTTCACACTTCCCTATTCCTATGTTAATCAACATTTAATGAAATGGAATTTACATGAACGGTTCTTTTTCTTTTATTCTTGTGAAACATGAATGATATAAAGAATTTAGATTTCCCACACAAAATATATCCATAAAATATCCATATTTTATTATTATTATTTCCATCACACTTATTGAAAAAGAACGGCTATTGAAACAGAGAAACAGAAGCTAATGCCAAAAAGATTTTAGGGTAATTTTGTTTGCCCAAAATCGTCCTGGATAGTTTAGTTGTCAGTGAGTTAGTACATTAGGACAAAGAACTTAGATTTGGCAATTGGTGTGAAGTTCACTCTATTGGAAATTTTTAACTCGTACAAAGATAATTCTCTGTTAGATTAAATATTCAAGCATTTGCCTGTAATCAACTATCCGATTTCAGAATTTAATTTTCAACATAAAAATTTGTATTTACTGGATTATTCAATTTTTTAAATAATAATTGATGATAGAAATGTGTTAAGATGTATTTTCACAAGATTAATTTATATATTTTTTACTACAGGACCATGGACAATGCACAACACATCAATTGACAACAAAACTTATTTTTTTTTTTTTTTCAATAATCAAGGAATATAGACACGTAATTATAATTTAAGAATATAAACACGTGATTTAAATGATAAAATTACAAAGAAAAAATTAAAATCTAATGAATAAAAAAATTCATATTTTATGTCATATTATATATATATATATATATATAATACTATTTACTCATATCAATTTACATCATGATTGTTATGCAGCAAATAAAAAAAAATAGTAACTTAATTTTCATTAACTTTCAAGATAAAGATTCTAGGCACTGCTACTTCTACTATCCAGTTATGCATTTAAAAATTAAATTCACGTATAAGGACAAAGTGATGTAATAAAATAAACTGTACTTTAGCAGTTAATATATGTTTTTCTACTTAAGTTCAATCCAAGGGACTGTTACTTCTTCTTTCAATTGCTCTAAAAATTATCGGCTATTCCATTTCAAATAAAGTGAAGTATTTGTATGAATGAACTGCGATTAATTATAAAAATAATCTCTGATGATTGCCGGGTGAAATTCAGACCAAAAACAATTGAGAAGTTTTTCAATAAAATGTATATTTTAAACTTGTAACGTGTATTTTATTATTTTCCTCGCATTTTAAGTAAAAAGTAAATTTAATATTTTGTATTTTGTAAATATTTTCCTTTTGACGCATTTCAGCTCTTGTAATATCGATGCAGATAATAGTACATTCTACGTAGCATTAAGTAATTTATAATGTTGAAAGTAATGTTATGCTTACTGCAATATTCAATTTCACATAACTTCAGTCAAAAGCACACCGTAAGCAGGACAGCAGAATTTGTAGTGACATATCATTTGTCAAATGTCTGTAATTTAACTCAATCACGTAGCACGTTTAAATGCCTCATTTAGTTATGCGTGTTATTTCTTTTGTTTTTTTTAAGAGGTTGAAACTTAACATTGCATGTATTGGCCAACTTAGTTTTATAATATAATATAAGCAGAGGAAATTGGGACTTATACTTAAGAAAACATCTTGTGTTACCTTCATCTTTTTAAAAATATGTTCAATAGTTTTACCTACTTATTTTAAAAAAATAAAATACAATCTTTTCATTACATTTTAAAAACTTGCCTGGTGAAAAAAGGTACTAAAAAATGAAATGATAAGCTTTAGCACCCAGTACCCCCCCCCCCCTTTGGAAGTAACTGGAAATCATAACAGTAACTCTACAATGATAGAGATGTATGCTAATTTATTTTGACAAAAAATAGAGGAGAAGGTCCAAATACCGGCTACCACTTTTGTTTTGAATCTAGATCATACAATTTTCAAAATTAGTAAAAAAAAAAAGTAACAGCAGGATACCTTGACATGTTTTACACCTGTTTAGAGAAATCAAAATTAGTTTAAAAGCCGTTTTCTGTTAATAAAAAGCAAAATTCCGAAAGTCTTCAAATTTTGAGTTTTAAAAATGTGGTCTAAATACCGGCTACCTGAGTTTTTTCCCCAAAAGATCACACATATATAGCTAATGACAATTATTAAGCAATTAGGATATTGTTTTAATAAATCTTATTGATTAATAACATATCTTTATGCACAGAAAACATACGTAATTTTTAATAAGCAACCATTTTTGTCTAATTTATAAAATTCTTAATGACCAACTCTCACAGTCTTCTTTCCATCAAGTTTCTAATCACTCTCTGCGTCGGTGCAATCGCTATAGGGCCACATGTCGCACTCTTAAACATTAAACCCAGAATCCCTCCCCCATTCTTGTCCGCAGAGAAAGAACCCATACGGATGAAATATTGAATCATCTTCCTCTGTTGGATATCTTCCTTTTTCACTTTTTAAAAATCCAATTTCTAGCCCATTCGCCTGTTTTCCTCCGTCATTTTTCTTCTTTCTCTTCCCATTTATTGAAGGCAATTTTGGAGTGTCCAACAGCGCTTTTTTGTCAAGTGATCCGGTAACCAGTGTCACACCTGAAGAATTATGGCCACTGTCGTTTTTTTCGTATTACGAAATGAGGCTGGAACTATTTCTGACTCATTTAAATTAATTTATTAATTATGGAACTATTTAAATTATTTTGTTCCCTCCCCTTCAAGTAGAGCAACCGAGAGAGGTCCAAATACCGGCTAGCTGATACTTAGACCACTCTAGGTAGCTGGTATACGGACCACTGCTATGTTTAAGTTAAAACCGGTCATACTCATTCATATAATAAAATACCAACAATGTACGCGCGGCAACTGAGAGCTAAATATGTCTTGAAAATAACTTAATCACCAATTCAAGCCAATATATAATCAGTATATTTAAAAAAAAATGAGAAACACATATCTGAAAAACTTTTGATGTACCAGATTACGTCGTTTCGACACTTTTGTATTTATTGTTTGTAAATGAGACAGACTTAAGCGACATACTTTTCATAACATTCTTCTCTATGTTAAAGTTACAAACTCAACCTATCGCTGCTAGACTGCTTTGCGCTCAGTTCTCAGAACACCTAGTAGCCGGTATTTGGACTTTCACATCTAAGGGATACAAAAAGTCATATATAAAACCTTGATTTATTAACAGATTGTTTTACTGTTTTTAACACTTGATGGAATAGTACCCTCATAGCATGCATGGTCACGGTGACGTCGTTGTGACGTCACTGTGAGTCACTGTGGTCACGTCATATCTGTGACCAAATTGTCACCACTCAGTGATGTCACATTGTGACTGAGATGTGAACTTCTTAGAAAAATTTAAAAAATTACAAAAAATATTCAAAACATGTTATTTATGTAAAATTATATTTCCTGGCAATAAAAAAAAAATTGTGACGTTCCTGTTATGTCACTGCATGTAACGTACTTCACGTCACATATGTGACGAAAAAACCACCATATTGTAAGTCACAGTGTGACAAAAATATGAACATCAAAAATCTTTAAAAATGAACAGAAATATTTTAAACATGCCCGAGTTACAGCAACATAAGGAATGAAAACATATTAGTGGATAGGAAATAGTAAATTCGGACACGAAAAGAAGTGGGGGGGGGGGGGGCATAAAAAGGAAAATGCACGGTACAAGTATCAACAAACTAGATTTTCATGCTATATTTTATCAATTTGTTATCTAAGACAGTGAAGTATATTTTTTTATGATTTCAATTTTATCTACCATTGCAATTTAATCCTTCACCGATTGTTATTATTATAAAAGTGTTTCTCGGAAAAATGGTACGTTATGAAGCAATTTGGATAACATATTTAGAATTAGGAATATTAAATCTGTACACTTTACATATTTAGTTTGCAGGGAGGAAGTTTTTTGTCGACCAGTGTTATTCGAAACACTTCTGTGGTTTCAAACTAAAATTTTCTGTTACAGTTAAGTCTGCAGCTTTTAATGAGCACGTAGAAAGAGTATTCAGAGTTTAGTCATATATGCATTTCTTGCTTTAGAATTTGCATTCAAGTCATATTTTTTCCTGTTAGTGTTTAACTATTTTAAATAACCATTTTTTTTAAATTCTACTTCTTTCAGACTTTTTAAATAAAATTAGCATTTTCCGAAAAAATAATTATACAAATTTTATACAAAACCCATGATATAATTATTCATATTTTAAATTCGTGTTTTAGAAATACGACTTTAAAAAAAGCTATTTTACAAATAGTTTTATTCTACAGAAAATGAATATAAAAAAATGACAGATTGACAAAGAAAATTTTTTTATCCTGTATACTCTCTTTTCATTTATTAAGATGCCTAATTTGTATTTATTACGTGTAAAACAAACTTTACTTTAAAAAAAAGAAAGAAAAGAGGCAGGTGTTTCATTCAAATAGAAAATTTTCATTACAGACAAAAATTATAATAATACAGTATAAGCACCTGCTTGCGCGTGCGCGTGCGCTATCGTCTGCGCTCGATTAAACCATAGAATAAAATAAGGATCAGAACTTTTGACGCGAGAAGTATGTCTCACAATTTTGTCATTTTGTCAGAAATATGTCTGACAATTTAGGATAAAACACAAATATTATTAAACTATTTATGGAACTTAAAGGGTATGTCTTATTTAATTTAAATTTTTTATTCCCGTTTGATAGATTAAAGTTAAATAAGTTGTAGTATGTCATATGCAATGAGACTGATCTGCAATTCTTTTCCGATTCGATGCTGTAAAATATCTTAATCTGCATCGCTAGAAGGGAAAAAAAAAGCTGATGCAGAGACTGATTCTAACACAGTATTTATCGTCATTAATATTTTGGAGTTAAATATGATATTCAATTATAATGATATTAGGAAACTGTTTACATTTGGAAATTAACATTATACTGGGAAAATATCTTATTACATATTGTAGTAGTGAAACTTTTGAAAGATTTTTTTTTCATTGTTAGTAATATTTTAAATTAGTATTTAAAATCTTAAATCTTCATACCAATGTTTTCAGATTTAACATTTGCCAAAATTATAAAATAGTAGAAATTCCTTATAACATATGGAAAGATTTTTGAGAAATTGTTAAATGCATTTAATTCATCTATTGTAGTTTGTTGTTGCTTAATAGTACAATTATAAATACTAATTATTTAGTGTTTTTCAAATTGATATATTTATTTTTTTATTCTATTTAATCATTTTTTTTTTTTTTTTTTTTGCTGTTTGTGATTTTAATCGAACATTTAATTGTAGACATTCAGAATCAGTTATTAAATATTCTTTGATTGTAAACTCATTTTCTACGTTTTCGATACATTTATTTTATTGGGATTAAAAAATAAAAAATAATATTTAAGCATTGAAATAAAGTGTTTTTCAGGCCCGATAAAGTTGAAAAGTGTTTATGACTTCGGTTTGTTTGGCCGTCTGTCCGCGCTCTAACTCGCGTAAATATACTCGGATTGACTTGAAATTTTTGGATGTTATTGACGTTTACCATAGCAAGGTCCCTATTTGTAATGACGTTTGTAACATGTTTAGTTCATTTACAGGGACAGTCAAAAGTATTCCATTACATTACGGCCTGTGGGAGAAAAAATCGTTTCAAATGATTTTTAATGATTTTACACGCTTTCAAACAGAATAAAATTGATATGCATTTATGAAGCGCACTAAAATGTGCATTCCGTAGAATATGCAATGCAGAGAATAGTTATTGTTTATTTACAGGGCTAAAAAAGGAATTCCAATACATAATGATACAGGGGTGGAGGGAATTGTTTGCGGCGTACTATATTTATGTTAATCTATTTGATATGTAATGAAATTGATATACGTCGTTGAGGTTTGCATACTATGAATTATTTCATGTATAATACGAAGTGTATATAGCATGTACAGGGACACACAAAATATTTCAGATACTATATTGTATCGAAAGTACTGTTCATTAGCGATGATTGCTGGAAATGCATTTTTAATTATGATATGCGCTTTTATGATTCACTACATTTATGCAAAGTATATGGTGTATATATATATGCTATAATTGATATACAGGACTATACAGAAGTATTCGTAAGGGTTACTGGGTATTGCTTAAAGGTGTTTTTTTTAAATAAGTTATGCATTTTTACGCTGCACTGCATTTAATTTACTAAGAAATGTTTGTAGAATATAGATAAAATGATATACAGGGTCACGAAAACAATTGGATACGTTGCCGTCTATAAATTATAATTTCTGGAAATGTGATTTCAGCAGTTTTAAAAGTGTTTTAGTTTGAATTAAATTTTAACTAAATAGTGGCGTGTAATAAAGGTTCTAGGTAAACTACAGGGTTGTACAAAATTACTTAAGTATGTTTCCATATATTAGTATAAATTGCTAAAAGAGAATTTCAACCTGTTATGCGTTTCCTTGATAAACTAAATTTTTCCATTATATAGAATATATATCAATCTACAGATCAAATACAGGACTGTTTAAAAGAATTGGAAAACATATTTGGCTATGGATGGTAACTGCTGAAAATGTTCAAATGTTTTATGCGTTTTCATGTTTAGTTAGTTATCTTGTTTACGTTATTTCTCCCGATGACTTGTTAAAACATTCAAGAAGAGTTGGAAAGTGTTTTATAATATAGGCTTAACGCATGATATATCTTATTTGTTGTTTCTATTTCCCAGATCAGTCTCTTCCTATAAAACATACCAAATCTAATTAGCTCATATTCACAAAATACAATATGGGAATAAAAAATTTAAATAAATAGGGCGTATCATGTCGTTCTATAAATAACAGTTGTATTAATATCCGTTAGACTCCATGTTCGTATTTAGTAAAGCAATGACAAATCACAAAAAATTAAAAAGCTTACACTTTCTGAATATTAAGCTTGAATTCAAGATCAAGCTTAGAACTTAATAAAAAAAGATGTCAGTTGATAAGGATTGTTTTTTAAATGGAAAATTAAAAATATTTTAGAAGAATAGGACTCCAAAATAGGGATATCTTGCTAAAAAGTACGGTAAAAAGATAAGACTTTATATTTCAAACAAAACTTTACTTTAAAATTATCATAGTGTTTATGACAAGAATCATCACAATATTAATACTTGGAAATTTTTCCAAAGAGAAACATTTGCCTTGCATACAATATTTCAAATGAAAATCAAATTTCAAATTAATTGCTTAAAAGGCGCAAAGGCCAACGTAGTGAAAACATTCCACGCCGGGACTCGATCCCGGGTCATCAGTATAGCGCACTGACATTCTACTGACTAAACCACATGGAACGATACCCAGCCTGGAAAATTTCTCCCTATTACATGTTGGCGAGGCCACAAACGCAGCACAAGATGGAATATTTATCGTGAGCCACCGTCATGGGGCAAACACGAAACTTAATTAAATCTAGCATCGATTGAAACTATATTAATGCTTGGAATTTTTTTGAGAGAGAAACATTCGCCTTGCATATAGCATTTCAAATGAAAATCAAGTTTCAAATAAAAATCGCCTTTTAAGCAATTAATTTGAAATTTGATTTTCATTTGAAATATTGTATGCAAGGCGAATGGTTCTCTCTGGAAAAATTTCCAAGTATTAATATAGTTTCAATCGATGCTCGATTTAATTAAGTTTCGTGTTTGCCATGTCGATGGCTCACGATAAATATTCCACCTTGTGCTGCGTTTGTAGCCTTGCTAACATGTAATAGTGAGAAATTTTCCAGGCCGGGTATCGTTACATGTGGTTTAGTCGGTAGAATGTCAGTGCGCTATACTGATGGCCCGGGTTCGAGTCCCAGCATGGAATCTTTTTCACTATGTTCGCCTTTGCGCCTTTTAAGCAATTAATTTGAAATTTGATTTTCATTTGAAATCATCACAGTGTTTATGACAAATTCGTCACAAATGAGGCATATTTCACAAATTGGTTACAGTGTGACTTCAAAGCATTGTCACTTTCGTCACAGGTTCGTCACGAAGTTAATGCCAAAATGTCCCAAATGACACACTTTTCACAAATTTTCACACCGTGACTTCACAGAGTGGTCACAATGTGACGTCACAAACGACCTCTAAAACGGCCATAACGACCTCGCATTCTAGTCACTATGACGTCACATCGACGTCACGTGACGTCACATCGACGGTCACAAAATCACAGTGTGACTTCACAACGAGGTCGCCGTGACGCCACCATGCCTTACGGGTACTTAGCAAATTATGTTACAAGTTGGTAAACATGAATACAAACTGAAAAATAATTTGAATTTTTTGTTGTTGCTGTGGTTTTTTTCATTTCAAAAATCAGTTCAAAGAAATCAAAATATTGTAAAAATAAGGATGATTATTTTTATTAAGAAACTTATTGTGGGTTCTACTAAACTTGCCTAGTTAAATATTGCTATCAAACTTTCCTCGTGCTTTTTATAATCTCTTTTAAGTTGGACCATTTAAAAGATAAGTTTTTATATCTAAAAAATATAGATAAAACTATATAAGCAGGTAGAAAAGAACGTTTTCTGATATTGCAATGGCGCCGACTAATTTTTTATTATCGTACATAAAAATAATTAAAATTTCCCACATGTGAATTTCAAACTGCAGACTTTAAAATTCTCATTTACCATATCCCTAAAAACACTTTTTAAACATCGTAAAACGCAAAACAATAGAAACTTAAAAAAAAAAAATAGTTCTGTAATGCAGGAAAAAAAAGAGTACTTAATTGGGTATTAGCGTATCCACACCTCAAAACCCATCTTCGTTGATAATGGAAATACCTTAATACATATTCTTTGGTATCATTTTAACTAAAAATTAAATTTATTTACAAGTTAAAAAATGTCCATTATTTTATACGATAGAAAGAAAACATTTGTTAGGCACTCAAAAAAAAAACAACGGTATGTATAAGCAAATTATTATAATTATTTTTTTTAATTCCTTAGAGTGATTAAGATACACGAATGAAAAGATAGGAACTATCGATAACGTAGATACACGAATAAGTGCTGCTTTTTACATAATAATAATCATAACGATAATAATAAAAATATGTTATTTTTACATTCAGTATTTTCTTAATCTTTTTCTCTTTTATCCATGAAATAAAATTGTTAAATAGTTAATCAAGATGATGATTTTAATTGGTAAACATATATTTTTCTATTATTCAATGAATTAGTCAGATACTTTTTTTAAATAAAATTATTTATTAAGAAAAAGGGGGTTACCAAAAACATATAACGGTTTTTAAAATACACATAGATCAGCAAAACGAATTTTAAAGTACTATTTTTTTCAAACTAGTAAGTTTTTCTATATACAGATTATTTTCAGAATGATGTCAGTCGTTGTTTAAGTATTCTTTTTATTTTAAACTAATGAGACATTTAGGCTACGTATTTGTTTTTTAATCAAATTTTTAAATCCCCCTAAAGTTATCTGCTTCAATCTAAGTAACGATTATGAATGTAAATGAAAATGTTATTTATTTTAATCCAACGAAAATTTCTAAAAAAGTGATACTTAATTACACACGATCGGCATATAATGTTGCGATTATGAGTGTTGTAATTTCATTAAATGGGCTAATATTTTTTCATATAGGCTTGTGGCAGCATGCTGAAGAAATTTGGATTATTGTTAAACATTATGTTAAAATAGCAATTAATACAAACTGGATAATTTCCTTTCATAAAGTAATTTTCAGAATAAGATAAGAATTAAGCTATTTGAGAGTTTTTTAAGGCATTTATCGTTGCAAACTATTAAAAATCTGTTAGAATATTCTCCATTGCTAAACATTCACTTTAGTACACTATTTAGGCAATTACGTTAGCGTAATTTCTTTTGAAAATTTAAGTAGTGAATATAATTACAAATGTTCTAAAATTATTTAATTTAGAATGTTTGAGATTACTAAATTTTTTGAAGCTAAATAAGAAAAAATATTTTAACTATTAATTTGTAACAAATCTATAAAAAAATTACATTACAATTTTTTTTTTAAAGTAGAAAAGGTTTTTAATGAAAGAAAGGTTGGTTTATTTTTGTTGTAATTTATCCATAATCGCGAGATAAGCTTGTATTTTATGCTCTTACGTGTTATTATGCAAAGTATTACAACTAATAGAGGTGCTGCCGTTAAGAAGAAGTAATTTTATTAAAGTCCAAATCTTTACATAGCTGGCAACTTGTACGGATTTTTGTTACCATTAAAATTTAACAGAAATTTTTTTCTTGTTTCATTGTTAGAAATCGTTAGATTTTGGTGACTGTTTTAGGTAAAATTTGCTGTCAAATTTTAGTGGTGAGAATAATCCGTACAAGTTGGAAGCTATATCTTTATCATTTTAAGTCGTATGAAAACATTAAAACTGGATTAGATGTTAAGGTTAGAATATAGTAATAGATTAAAAATGGATTTTCAGCAGCCTTTTGAGATATTTAGGTACGAAAATGTTTAATATAATTCTTTAAATAAATGATTTTAATTTCCAAACATATTTATTTTAATACAATTAATTAAATAAAATAAGTAAATGTAATTTCACCAGACATTTTCTAAAGTAAGTTAGTTGTAAATGTTTTAAATACAGTAGAGCGCCGATTATCCGAACAATTTGGGACCGGCTCTAGTTCGGATAAATGGACAGACAATTTAAGGGATGTTCCTGACTATACTAAAACCATCGCACTTTATCTAGGCTTTGGATTGGCAGCACCAGTTAGTGCTGGTGTTTATTATTTATTTATTTATTTTACTTTTTTATCATTTAAAATTTCCATTTCCTCTTTTTATAATTTTTTAACTCTAGAGACTTTAATTTAAGCAGAGCATTTTTTGACTGTTGCTTGCTTTAAAGAAAACATTCTTTTCAATGCTGACATATCTTAAAATCTTCTTAAATATATCAGTTGAATAGGATCAGCGTTTTTCTGCCGTTCGAGCCATTTCATAGTTGTTTACAAACACTCAAGGATTTCGTTATGTTATGGACCTGGGTTCGTTTCAGAGCATTCGTTTTCATTTCCTCCATTTCCTTTTTCATCTTCAATCTCATCCAGAATCTCATCATCATTTGAAATCTGATATCCAGGTCATCTACGTCACTATTTAACAAAATATGAGAGACTGTTTTTAAGAGAATTAGATTATTCAGATAACTCAAACATCGGTTTAAAAATATTTTTGAGAGAAATAGATTGCTTGGATAATTGGAAATTCAGTTAATTTGTGTTTCGATAATCGGCGCTCTACTGTATAAAATAAATTAAATGTAAAATTCCAATTTCCAAAATGCAGTGAGGGTTTTTGGAAGAAATACATTCCATTTAGAACAATTTTGCATTATGGTTGTGAGTAAGAAATGCATTTTATAAATTATCTTTTCTTCCGAAATTTATACATTACAACATTCAAGTTTAGAATACATTACAAACACACTAAATGTGTTGTGCAAGCATTCGAAATAAAGTTTTAGGTAGATCTAATATTGAGGCAACATGAGAAACATGAAGTGCATCGTAGGAGAAAAAACCGTTTTAAACAAAGAATACACCTGTTTCAAACATGTTTTTTTTTCTCCTAAGACATGTGACATGTTGCTTGTATCACCCCAGTGTGCAGTCTGCCGTAGATTATTTAAAATTTAATACTTCATATATTGAAATAATTTTGACATTTATACTGCATTTCATTAGAATTTGACGTATTTAACCCATAATTGAGCCAAAGCGTATTTTTTAAACAGATTTGGTTTCTTAAGTGGTCTCAAGTCTCTTAAAATTGGAAAAAATGAAAAAACAAAACAATTTTCAATATTTAATATTTTAAAATGTGTATGATTTAAAAACACAATTTTTATTGGGATTAAAAGACATAACTATGTTCTTTCAATTCCTGTATTTTAATAATTGAAAGATACAAAATTAGTATTTATAGAGGGTTCCAAACTGGCAGATATTTCTCGAGCAGAAAATTGGTCTAGCAGCTTACGCGCAGGAGTACAAAATAAATTTTGCAACTAGAATGAAATTTTTTGTGCCTAATTATACGCCAGTTTGTAATAATTACCCTGAACTTAAAAACATATGAAGTTAAAGCATTTTTATATTTTTAATACAAAGTTGTATTTAGCTAACACAAAATTTTGAAATTTTCAACAGTATAATCACCTAGAAAAATATTATTTTGAACAATAAAAATGACATTTTAGATTCAGTTTATACAGACTAACATGAAACATGTGTTTTGAAAATTTCAAGAAAAATGTTTCCGAAATTTTTGAGGTATAGTGCGCGTTATACCTAAAAACCACATTTGGAGAAAAATGACATCAAAGTTTTAGAATCCCCGCTTCAGCTATTGAGCGGGTATAATTCTAATAGCCATAACTTCTGTTCAGTGGTGTGGCGTCCGGTCATCGCTGGATGCGGCGATGACCAAGCAATATTTTAAAACTCTTAATAAGCTTTTAAAACTCTACGATCCAGTTTTAGCAGAACATTTGGAGTTCATGTATAAGTGAAGGTAAGATTTAAAGTTTCTTTTTTGAACATTCAACCATTGAATTTTAGAGTTAATAATTTTTCACCACAAACTTAAATAATTGCGATGACCACCGAAAGTTTTCACGCCACGCCACTGCTTCTGTTCTAAAGGGAATTGCAAGGATACAATCATAATGTTCAGAAAAGATTGAAGTTTAATATTTTGAACAAAATTAAATTTCGATAATATTGAATCTTTAACAGACCTGAGACCCCTTAAGATCCTAATATAATTAATCTTAATTTATGTGTTGCGGTTAAACAGTGTTTTTTTAAATAGCTTATTGTAATTCATAAAAAAAGATAAAGTATAAATGAAATCCTCAAAAAATATTTTTTTGTTATTAATGCATGTATAAGTGTGTATTTATTTACGGAATGGACATACTATTTGGACATTGTAAAATGTGTAGGGCATTATTTTAATAATTAATTTTTTAAACGATAAGAATAAGAATACCTTATAAGAACTTATAATTCATAGTATATAAGTTTGCTTTTCGTAGTACTATACAAGAATACTATAAATAAGTAAATAAACAGTAACATCTTTAATAACTATGTAAAAATTTAGAAAATGCAAATAGAAGACCCTTTAACATTAGATGCACAAAACGTTTCATAAAATATTTTAAGAAAATAATTAAAAAAATATTTATTTTCGTCTCTTTATGATCTAAAATTTATTAATTGAAATAATTTTAATTGTTGACTCACATTATTTTGGCGTAATTGCTGTGTTGCTATAGGAAATTTAAAATTAGTCCATGTTTAAAGATACACATTTTATGCACACCATTTGAAAGATTTCTATAAAATCCTCTAAAAATATATTATGTTTGATTATTAATGCATATGTAAGTGTCTATATATTTAGCAAATTGACATATCTGGATATTATATTACATATGGTATATTGAATTGATAATTAATGTTCAAAAGTATAAGATTATGAGAATTTATAAATCATAGCTTATAAGTTGGCGTTTCGTAGTACTATATATAAAAGTACAAGAAACAAATAAATAAATAATAATATCTTCCATAACTGCATACAATTATAGAAAATGCAAATAAAAGACCCTTTAACATTAGGCGCACAGACGTTTCATAATCTATTTTTCTATAATAATAAAAATTTATTTTTTTTTGTCTTTATGATTTAAAATGTATTAATTGGATAATTTGAAAGGTTTAAGTAAAATAATGCTATAAAAAGTGATAAAATATCTTTAATAAGATGGACGATTGTTTCGTCGCACCAACGGCGACTTTTAAAAAATCATTTATGATAAAAAACGGTATTTACTTAATCTGTTTATAAGTGATTTTTATACATGTTTATTTAAAGGTTTATTAAGGTTATTTTGGTTTAATTGTGGTGGTACTATACAAGGTTTTAAATTAATGCATGTTTAAACACACATATTTTATGCAGACCGTATAAAAGATATATGTAAGTACAATTATTAGATAAAATAACTACAACACAAAATGTTTCAATTGCTTAATACTGGATTCAAAACATTTCAAAAACAAATATTTAATCAACACAAAGTATATAATAAATACGTAAGAGCTAGTAAAACGCGATTAAAAATAGACTAAACCCAATTAACAGAAGCATTATTATGCAGTAGTACTTATACATTTTATTTTCAAATATCAGCCACTCACCTAAAGAAAGGTGTTTTTATAAAACTCCACTAATATTTTTCTAAGTATGAGATCATTTCTTTTACACTATGGTAAGTCATTTTTAGATCAACTGAATTCAGGTGTTGCACATTCTTTTAACATACAAGATATTCTCGAATATTATCAAAAATTACCAATTTATCAATTACCAATTTCAAAAATTACCAATTTAACAATTACCAATTATCAAATATTACCAAATTATCAATTTAAAGCTATTTCAAATGAACTGGTATAGGTATCTCGCTTACGCAATAATTTGCAATAGTAAAAGTTTAATGTATTAAATTTTTGTAGAATTACAGTAAAAAATTATGAACGCATTTAATTCACCGGTAACACGTATATACATTTAGAAACCAGAATTTTGGATAGTTAATATGACTTTGAAATTCAAATCTGTTGTAAACAACCCCATTTACACGTAGTATATTTATGACAACTTTACATGTTTATATAAGATTATTTTCATTACAGAAATCCTCTTATACCTAAATTCCTAATGCGACAGTCATGCACTGTTTACTCTCAGCATTCTGCAGTCTGCAAAATTTTAGTTCAGGGAATTTAATTACGTACGGATATAATTTCCGAACGGAGGATTTTTGAACCCTATATCACGAATCTAAGAACCACATATTTCAGTTTGATGATGCTTCATTTTCAAATTAAGCCTATTAAAAAAAAGCTAGTCGCGTAATACACTCAGTGTAGATTTAGAATTTGTTTTGAGATTACATATTTTATGAACTTTAATAAAATGTTAACTGAATATTTCGAATATTACCGGCTATATCATGAATTAATTTCTGAAAAGCTATTATGCAAACTAATGAATCATAAATATAATATATATTGCAATCTTTATGTTTTAGTGCTTTTGGCGTTTAGATATTTAAGGAAACACTTAAGTAGATGTTAATATGAAAATGTATTAATAAAATGCATGTATAATAACTGAATGTTTATATTAATGTTTTCTTTTTATATTTTTAGATTATTACCTTAATAACTAATAGACGCTTTAGATTTACATCTGTTTAAATCTATTAAGCAGATATATTTAATAAACTCTTTTATAGCCATAAGATAAATTTGTAATATCCAAGTACAGTAACCACGATTATCCGAAATAATTGGGAAACACCATCTTTCGGAAAATCGAAAGTTTCGAATTATCGAGAATGCTCCAATTTTAAGATTAGGGAGAAATATATGCAATTTTATTATTATGGTAACAAGAATAAATTACCTCAATTTTAACTTTGAAATTAAGTACCTTTTACAATTATCACAAGGGATTGAAAAAATGTTTTGTTTGTCGCAGTTTCGATTGCCTTTGCTTTAAAGCTCTATCACGGAGTTTTTTAATACTATTTGTTCACCAGTATCACAGTCTTTCTGCTTCCCCAACCATGCTAAACCTTTTGCAAAACATTCAAAATCTTCAGAATTGCTAATTTTTTGTTTTCTTCGTTCCACTCCACAGCTTACGGGAGCTCAAGTTAAATTCAATGGAACTCAAAGAAAGGGGATCGAAAATATTTATATGTATACTCGCAGTTCGGAAAGGACCGCGTGCACACAAGGAATATGATAGTTTAAAGAAAATTTTCAAAATGAATTTTGCACACAAGGAATGTGATAGTAAAAAAGAATATTTCCAGGTGCACAATTGAATTTATAAATGCAAGAGTAACAAAAGAAGATAAATTTTAATGTTAATTTTAATACTGACAATTTACCATGTTCTCTTTCTAATTATAGTGGTTTAAAAATGTAGAAAATCGATATATCCTTTTAGAACTGCGTTAGATTAATAGTAAATATGTGTAAAATGGAATGAACATATTTACTCACCTGCATATGAGTCATCTAATAGCTATATTTAAAATCTTTCCTTCGCACTGTAAATGCAATACTGATTGCACTGGTAAAAAATTATCATACATTAGTTCTTCAATGAAGGTGTGGGGTTGGGGATGGTGAGCAAAACTAGAACTTGTCAGACTTAAAGCAATTGTATATTTATAAAAAGAAAGAAAAATCATGCGACCAGCTTAGATTATGAAACACTTTCGAATACATTCAGAATAATACAACAAAAATTTACAATTTATTAAGATGTCTAAATAAACAATTCACAAAATGCATTTCAAAACCGAATTTCGGCAATTACGATGAATAGTCCGAAACATAACCGAATTTTTTTGTGTACTACTGTATATGATTCATAGAGTAATATGTATATTAAAGTACACTAAAAGTCAGCTCAATTCAACGCATAGCAGAAATGGAATTTCCAATTCAGCAATTCCCGTCAATTAACGGAAATGCACTTGATATCTCTTGTATAGCCCTGTATATGGTCTATAAAATTTATGCACACCTAGTAATATGCAAAAAATAGTTAAATTTTAAAACACGTATCATAATTGAAAAAGCATTTCCAGCAGTCATTCTTCATTAGCAGTACTGTAGCCAAATACTTTCGTGTGTCCCTGTAAATGAAAGAAAGGAAATGATTAAAACTCTGCCAAAACACTTGGCTAGTGACTGCGGTTGAATGAGAAGAATAATTCGAATCCATATGAAATGCAATGACCTTTAGGATATTCGATATATCGTTTGGAATATTTCGATATATAATAAAGCTCTTCGAAGATTATTTCTCGTGATAAATCATAGTAAAGTCAAAATCCTGATAATGAAATCTGATGATAATTAATTGTGCTTAAGACTTGCAATATTTAATTTGTTTATTTATTGTTTTATTTTTAAAAAAATTGCAAATTTTGGTCATGGATTTAACAAATTTGGCGATATTTCGGAAAGTTGGCACTATTTTGGTAACACTAACAGTAATGCATTTCAACAAAGACTCATAGTTGAAGCTGATACTGATTCACCTATAGCATAGGTTCCCAACCTTTTCTGGACAGCCGCCCCCTTTACAAGAAAAAAAATTCCAATGCCCCCTTTTCTATAATAATTAATTGTCAAAGATAAAATATTGTTGGATATTATCTATACCTAATTTTATCTGTATACCTTTCTAAGAATCACAAAGTACAAATTAATTAGAATGACCATCAAATGTAGTAAAAAATTGTTTATTAAATATTTAAAAATAAACGCAAAATCAGTAAGTAATAAAATGAATGGGTTAGGCTGGTAAACTTTTAACAATTTGTGAATATTGGGTTCCAATTTGGTTAACATCAATCGCAAATTGCCACGTTCAGTGATGTGCACTCTGTACCTTTTCTTAGACAGTAAATTAGCTAACTTACTGAACCAATGCTTAGCCAAATATCATGAAGGAAAATTTTCTGGCAATTAAAAATATCTGTACTCTTACGCACAATCCAGAGTTGGGAGCTGGTATTGATTTTTGTAGCTCTTGGGTATCCGTTTCTGAATTTTACTGTTAGTTAATCATTAGTTGTGAGTTCTACGAGTTCCTCCTCTAAATTTAATGATTCTACTGTATCTACATTTGCGAAAGGATCTAAAAATCAACTCAGAATATTCATGTTTAAAATACCTTGGAATCGCTCCCGAAATTCAGCATGAAAAATGTTCAAGTGTTCGCAGTAAGTAAGTTTATATTCATGTTTTGCAGAGACTGCTGATAATGTGGGAAAGTGCTTATATTCACATCTACCTAGCTTTCTTTTAAACAGAAGTTTTGTCAAAAAATCAGCTACGACTTTTTTGTTCAATTTGAATCAATCAAGTATTGAGTCCAAGTAGATTGAAAAACGATTCAGACAAATATCTATTGTGAGGCAATGAACTTCTGTGTGCAGCAGCAAGCGAGTGTAATCTTCATCTTTTTCACTACAAACTTGACGAGATAATCTGTCATGCAATGGAATGTTTTTAATCTTATTGACTACCTTAATAACGTCATAAAGCGTCGGATGCCGTCGTTTATTCAGACTTTTTGCAACCAATTGCGATGAGTTATATAATGTACAGAGAGTACAATTGATACTGCTTATTTCAAATGCGCTATGAAACCCTTATGATGCCCCGTAATTGCTGGAGAAGCATCAGTAGCATCGGACAATTTTTTTAACATTCGTAAAAGAAATTCGATTTATGGGGCCCAGCTATAGGTTTGATCGTATAGATTTTCATTTAAATGTATATTTCAGGTTATTATCACGATCCCAGACAACGCCGAGGAAGTCAGCTAGAATACATTATTATTACATTAATATCTTACATTGGTTTTATTACATTAATATTTTAAATTGGTAGATACGCCACGGTGCCGCCCCCTTTGATTGTCTTAACGCCCCCCATTTGCCTCTGGACCCGCCATCGCCCCGCTGGACGACTCCAGCGCCCACTGGGGAGTGTTACCGCCCTCGTTGGGAACCTATGACCTATAGGAAATCGAACTGCAATTGACTAACCATTAATTTCATATAGTGATAACCTTATTACTGTCACTTTAACCATAAGTAGTGTTTTTGCGATATCGTACGAATAGGTAGGGCGCTATAGGATAGGCCTCCCTTTGGCTCCACTTTAGGAGTAGAATTTTGAAAAATTCCGAAATGCATGTTTACTAATTTTAATTTTACAATAGGCATGTCAAGTTTCAAGAGTTTATTTCCAAACGCTATTTAACACACCTCAGAGATATATACAAATTTCAATGTATTTAAAACAGTATAATATCATTAAAATACATCGCAAACAATTTTTCCCTATATGACGTAATGTAACGGAATTCTTTTAAGTGCCTGTAAATGCTACACACCACATTTTTAATACTAAACATGCCACACTAGACAACAATAACATATATTAATTTCATGGCAATCTGTGTGTATTTACGCGAGTTAGAGAACGGGAGACATACAATCAGACAGACAGACAAACCTAATTCTTAAACAGGTTTCAACTATGTTAAAAATATTTAAAAAGTTTCGATATTTCCAAATCGCATGAAAGTCACTCCAATATTTCGAATGGAATAGAAAACATTGAAATATTACACGTGTTAGTGTAACTCATATGAGATGTAAATTTCCAACTGGGTGAAAAATGTTCGGACCAGGATACGAGTTAGGGATCTGTTGGTTGAAGCATCTAATACTATGCCTGCCAATAGAGCTATCCCGAACGAATCTGGACGACCTAATTCACACAGCTAATCTTATTGATCATAGTATCTGGTCTGATATTTGAATCTGTTCAACAGAATAAATCGAAGATAATGAAACTCCAGTAGACGCTGGATACTTAATTACACTAGATTAATTTTAACACAATATTATGATTTGTAAATAAATCATAACTTTCACATTAATTTTGACATTTTTTGCCAAGTTGGAAATATACATCAATGACATTTTTCACCCACGCTGTAAAAAAGTCCTTCCGGCCAGTGCCGGGAGGAAGAGGTAGCTTTCATATTCCTTATTTTAAAAAAGCCAACTTATATTATTCAAAGACACGAAGCTCAATTAAGTGGAAACTGAATGTAGGAGATTCAACACTAATTTTTATCCATATAATGAATGAGAATTTCGCGAAATTAGTCAGCTTTATCCAAGCTGCTTTTCCTTAAAGTAACATATATTTGGCTGCCAAATTCGGCAATTTCTTAAAGTGCCTGTCATTTTAAGACAACATGGTGGATGAGGCTAACCAGTGAACTTGGTCGAGACCTTAGTAATTGCTGTTCACATGCTCCCTCACATCGCAATCGGTTGATATATACGAGTGCTGTCGCAGGCAAAAAATCAGATTTTTCAAAATGTCACTCACATTAGAAATTGAAACTGCTATATCGGAGCCATTTTTTAAGATAAAGACAAACAAAAAATGCTCCTGAATCCTTATATCAAGGTCAAATACTTAAGAAAGAAACCTTTTTCAATTTCTAATTTTTTTGCACCTCACTTTAAATATAATTTTCTTTTAATTTAATGGCCGCCATTTTGAAACAAGATGGCGGATGAAGCTGGCCAGCGTAGTTGGTCGAAATATTGATGTATACTATCCACATGCCTTCGTACATGGAAGCAGGCGAATACGTGTGTTATCGCGTGACAAATACAAGATCGTTTCAAAATGTTAGCCATACAAGAAAATCAAAGTGCTATAATTCAACCATTTTTTAAGGTATAAACAAAAGAACAAATTTTCAGAAACAAAATCTGCTCCGGAATCTTTGTATCAAGGCCAAACACATAAAAAAAATCGTTTTCATTTTCCAATTTTTTAATACCTAATTTTAAATTTAAATTAATTTTTTTTTTAAATGGCAACACTTTTGAGACAAGATGGCGATTGAAGCTGGCCAACGAACTCGGTCGAGACACTGGTATGTACTATTTACAGACCAAGTAACATCCAAATCGGTTCATAAATATGACTGTTATCGCGTGACAAAAATCAGGTCGTTTTAAAATGTCAGCCACAATAGAAATTCAAAATGCTATAACTCAGCCATTTTTTTTAGATATAGACGAAACAAAATCTGTTCCGGAATCTTTGTATTAAGGTCAAACACATACGAAAAAAATCTTTTTCATTTTCCAATTTTTTGGTATCTCATTTTAAATTTAAAATTTTTTAAATTATTTAAATGGCCGCCATTGTGAAACAAGATGGCGGATGAAGCTGGCCAACGAACATGGTCGAGATATTTGTATGTACTATGGACACACCAAGGTACATCCAAATCGGTTCATAAATACGTCTGTTATCACGTGAGCAATATCAGGACGTTTCAAAATGTCAGCCACGCTAGAAATTCAAAATGCAAAAACTCAGCCATTTTTTAAGATATAGACGAAACAAAAACTGCTCCCGAATCTTTCTATCAAGGTCAAACACATAAGAAAAAATATTTTTTTCAATTTTCAATTTTTTGGTACCACATTTCAAATTTAAATTTTTCTTAAAAATTTAAATGGCTGCCATTTTTAAACTAGATGGCGGATGAAACTGGGCAACAAGCTCGGTCGAGACATTGGTATATACTATGTACAAACGAAGTTACGCCATAAATACGCCTTTTATCGCGTGAAGAAATTCAGGACGTTTCAAAATGTCAGCCACGTTAGAAATTCAAAATGATATAACTCAGCCATTTTTTAAGATATAGACGAAAAAAAAAAATCTGCTCCGGAATCTTTGTATAAAGGTCAAATACATAAGAAAAAAATATTTTTCCATTTTCAATTTTTTGGTACCACATTTCAAATTTCAAATTTTTTTTTAAAATTTTAAATGGCCGCCATTTTGAAACAAAAGTGTGGATGAAGATGGCCAACGAACTCGTTCGAGACATCGGTATGTACTATGTACATACCGAATTACATCCAACTCGGTTCATAAATTCGAGAGTTACAATGTGACAAAGGTCATATATATATATATATATATATATATATATAAATTTTGAACGGAGGGTCGTTTCGAGGTCTGGGGGTCATGATCGATGAAAATATACCAAAATTTTTTGAAATCGCTTTCCTCCGAACGACTGCAATAGGTAGCTTTTTGTAATGAAAGCTACCTAAAATGACAGATCTTATAAAAATATGTAAGCTAATCACCTATAATGAAACAAAGATAAACAATGCTGTAAAAGTGATAAAATACCTTTATTTAGATTACAGCTAGTTTCATCGTACAAATGGCGTTATTTTCAAAATCTTTCATGACAAAAATATTTTCGCAAACAACAACAACAAAAAAAAGCAATTTAAAACTTACAACGACCATTTGGAAAATGATTTATTCAAAGACTAAAATTTAAGACATAAAAAATCGCACGAAGTTGATCATACATTACGTACGCATTGGATTAAACATTAACATTCCTGGACCCATCATGAACAAATTTTAAAAGAAATTTCAGTTTTACAATTTTCTGTACTGTAAATTTTTAAACTTCTACGGACCTGGTCCTACATTACGTACGCCATGGATTAAACATTAATATTCTTGGACCAATTTTAAATGAAATTTCATTCTTAAACTTATAACACCCCACAATATTACTTTTTACACTGTCGTATAGAGAAAAAAAAATGTACTTTTAAATGAAATTTATTTGAAAGCTGTATCTCAATTTGTTTCTGGGTTATTCATTTTTTTTTTTTGTAGTTTTTATTCCTTTTTTGTCATAGTGGCAACAGAAGTATCCATCTCTGTTGAAAGTAAAGGGAAATACAGATTACTGTATAGACCAATCAGAAAACGAATAAAATGCGGGATTCAACTAATAAAACGCTTCAGATATGTTTTTGATTTCCTACACTGACCGAGGACAATAACCATTTTTCAAAATGGTTGAAAAAATTATTGCAATTAATTCAATAAATTAATTGAATTTAATTTTTTTAAATTTAAATTTAAAAATTTGTTTGCAAAAATATTTCTGTCATGAATGATTCTGAAAATGTCGCCTTTTTTGCGTTAAAACGAGCATTAATCTAAATAAAGCTATTTTATCACTTTTACAACATTTTTTTAGCTTTATGACAAATATTTCTTAATCTACAAAATATGTGCTATAATCAAGAACGAAAATATACAATAACTACTTCCAAGTCACCGAATAGTCTGAAAAGAGTTCCTTTACTTTTAAAAACCCCATCAAACTATTTAATTCCGAAATTTAAAGAAGAATTTATAAAAATAAATTTTTATCAGCTGCCCTTCATTTTAGGAAACTTTTCTGAGTAGCTTTTACGGTGCAATAATCAGTTTTCTCAAATTGGAATATCGCTTTTTAGGATGCTAAGAATTCTCACGTAAATATTTTGCTATTCAGAAAACATGTTTAACAGACAAATATACAATATTAATAGCATTAACATTAACAACGGCTGGATGGATTTTAATGAATGAGGTCTCTATTGATTCGTCTTAACCGTCCGATAGTTATAGGCTAGGTTTTGCCTTTTATGAATTCAAAATGGAGGCCATAAAATACAAAATGGCGGTAGAGAAGAAAAATCAATTACGCACCCTATTGAGTGGTATATCATTGGATAGGTCTTTCAAAATGAAGACGATATTTCATTGACTATTTTACAGTCAGAAGCTTTGTTTAAATATTACTCAACCTGGAAGTTGTGTAGGTAGGATCTCTAGCTTTACTGCAACTCTAACCTTCATAGACATCTATAGGCCTCATCAGAACAGTGTTTACAGATAGGAATTAATAATTAAATACAACTTAAAAGTCATCAATACAAGTAATTAAAAAATAGGTATGTAATATAAAAAATAGTTTCACATTGATGAGAAATAGTCGGGTTTTTTTATTTTTTAAATTCAATTTTTACTTGTTACAGTGCAGTTGAAAATCTACACCTCATGTGACTTATTTACCAATTATAATAAATGTGTTAAAATTAATCTAGTGTTAGTGTAACTTTTACGTATTAAAAGTATAAATACGTAAGCAGAAAATATGCGATTCACTAAACTAACCTTTCACAATTATATTTTAAGAGTTTATGTTACAAATATTTCAAAATTTGATGCATGTTTTTTGTAATTTTTTATTGTTAGCTATTTTAAATTTTCATGTCAAAGCTGCAATGAAAATAACTTCCTAAAATATCACAGTTCGTAATACATTATTAGGATATAAAAATAACCAACAATTTTAAAGAACTAATGATAATATTATTTATAATTAAGGAAGAAAAAGTTTTTACTTATAATCTAATGTTTTATGCAAAAATCTGAATATTCATAGTTTTAATTTTTTTATTAATATCTTTCCATCAATATTTCCTCTAAATAGCACCTGCAGATCTATCCCCGAAAGCGTAACGAACAAATGCATTAAATGTTCATCTCCAGGTAATATTTGCATAAAGCAACACTTATGACACCGCAACCACAAATCGAGACTCCCAGTGCAATACATTTACAGCGAGATTATGATCATTAGTGTAAGTTACATTGCGTTCGGAGAGAGATTTCAGAGATTTGGTCATTACGCAGTAAAAATCTGAAACGAACTTTTCATACTAAAGATGATTTAGCATCTGTACGTGTGATTATGAAAACTTCAGTTTGTGTAAGTAGAAAAATATATGATTTGTAGTCTGAGAGGAAAATATAATTTCTTACGGTAAACAACACCATTAATACTTTTTTTCTTAAACTTTTAAACAAGAAAAAAGGAATTATGACAAAATAAGCAATAAAATAAATATTTGTCTTTAATTCGGATTAATCGTTTAATATTAAATAATTTCTGGAAAAAAAAACATTCTAACAAGATTATAGCGTGGCAATTTACCTATCTATATTTAATGTCAAATTCCCGTATTGTACTGAAGGATAATCTGTGAAAACATTTTTGACATGCATGTTGTATCAAGAAAATTTGTTTAGCGTGTTATTTTTATTAATTCATAGGACGGAAGAAAATGTCATCTTCGCCATTAATAAACAGGTTTTCATAATTGAGGAATAGACCCAGATAGCCGAAATTCGAGAATCAGTGTGACAAAAATTTCAAGTGAAGTTTGGTCACAAAAAAGCCCATAGATCAGAAACGGCGGAACAATGGCACACGTGCCTTAAATGGCACGTTGCAGATTACTTTTGGCATGGCATAGGTTCAGGTTCTGCATCAAAATAAAGTAGAATTTCCAAAAATGCTTTAATTGTCACTGTTTATCACAATTCGATTAGTTCGGTTGGTTGTCATTCTCATATAGACTGAAGAAACTGAAATATAACTTAATGTATCCCAATCTAGATCAATATTGCCTAACAAAATTTTAAGAACAAGAAATAATTAGGAGCTTATCGTTAAAGAGATATTAAAAGGCAATACAAGCAAAAATGCCGAAGATAAAATTATAACAACTTGGAATTCAACTCCAGACACTAAAAGCTGTAGATTTTGGCGCTTGCTATTCTTTTCTCAATCAAATGATAAATGATTTTAAAAAAAATCAACTTAAAACATCTTTTTAAAAGAATCCAATTCAACTTGCATTCTCTTAAAAATTAAGAAGTTGATGTAATTTGGCATGTAAGGCGTGACAACAGAAGTATTTTTTAAATAAATTTCTAAAATATAACATCAAATATTACCCATATTTTTTTAATAATAAAAACAAAATGTTTGAGTGATTTTGATTCATTATTATTTGATCCATTAAAATTTTTAATTGTTGGTACGTCATGAGGGCATAAAATATATTTCTTGAATTTTTGGTAAGCAGATGTGAAAAGGTTCGTATAAATTTCCTTCGGATAAATTTCCTTCTTTGGCAAGCAGCTCAGTAGTATAGTTGGCAGCATGCTGGATTTGAGATTTTTATTTGTGAGATCAAATCCCGCCCCGACGTATTTTTCGGACCGAAAATTTAAATCAATTATTTCCGAACCGTAATTGAAAAAATATGTATATACATTGATATTTACAAAAAATATAAATTAAATGTATGTTTTGTAGCATATGAGAGCATTTTTAACAACATAATTTTGCATGTTTAAATATATAATTAAAAGTGAAAACAGCAGGCATATTTATAAGTCTATCGTCAGATTTTTTTGTTGTTATTTAAAATTATTTACAGTAATTTATATAATTAGCTATTATTTTTCACAGAGAAATAAATTAAAACTCGTGATATGAATGCGTGAATGATTATAATATTTTAATTTGTTTCATCATGAAAAAAAAAATATATAAAAATTTCAAAAGTGTACTTACCACTATTTTCGAATAGTAATTTCAGCAAATAACTTAAATTCTTGCTTAAGTCCGCCAAACCCCTTGACTAATATATACTGACTATGGGTAGGTCGTTTAACAGAATTTCGTTCAGAAACAGTTTTGTTAAGAATAGAGTTCCTCCTGGTGTAGGAATGTGAAACTAAAAGATTCGAGATTTGTATTTTTGCAAGATTTTGCAGTGCGTACCCAGCACGCCTGCTAAACCCTCATGTGATATATCATCGGAAAACTCTCGAACCACTCTTTCATATTATGAACCTTTCTATCCCTCTAACTTAGATTCGCCCCCCTGGAATAAATTTTCTAACTGAGCTCCTAATTAAGCTGCAGCAAGATTTGGGCAACTCATTTGAAGGCTTGACTGAAGGTGAAATTCTTCACGGGCTTTGGATAGGTGAGGTCTATGTTTGACACCAGATTATTAGGGAACATTCCCCCTTGGGGGGGGGGGGATAAAATGAATTTTTTCATCTGACATATCGTTTTAAAGCTTTTGGTCGGTACTTTACTAAGCACTCACTACTCTCCTCTTAACTCATTTTTTCATCAGTAAGTACAGGTCATTTTAAAGTTTTAATTTGTTCATTATTACCACATACAATTTTCCAAAAATCATGAAAAAAAAATTACATAACAAATCTGAATAATTAGCAGCTTCTCCCCCATTTTCATACAGTTGAGCGGGTACATATTTCAGACAAAATCGAGTTAAAGATATAAAATCATACAAATTTAAGGTTCATTTAAAAATCATCAAAGGGGGGATGGGTATTGTTCGATAAAGCTCTTAACACAGAACTCAAAAATACATTTGTTTTACTCTTAGATACTATTATATTTTGAGAAATTCGTCGAAAATGTATGGCTAAATTATGTCCCCCTCCTATTTCCGAATCTACTGAAAATAAAATTACGGAAAAATTCGTAGTAGGAATTTATTTAAATCTTGCAGGAAAACTATAGCAATTATTCTAGGTCATATAGTTTTTCTGAAAATCGCAGTTTTCCGTTATACATAAATTTTATTTGGCGGGAGCTCAGCGAGGGAGTTGAGAGGAGTTCGATGCACCTATCGACGCAAAATCATCCAAAAACTGTCGATAATGATTTTCCAAAAGAATTGTCGATAATTAGGAGAGATATTAATAAAAAACCTGTCTAAAAAAACGAGGCACAGGCCAAAGTACCCATGCAACTTTGCGGCCTCCTTTCAAAGCGCACTTGGCACAATGGCAAGATTAAACTTTGTACAAAGTCTTTGTTTTAGGTAAGACGGATCACAATGATAAATAGTCAGCGTTTTTCATTTCAATTGAATTCAATTATTGAAGGCAATTATTGAAAAATGTTTAATAAAATAATTCCAAGTTTTTGCAAAGTCTTATTATTCTTTTAGCGACTATATTTTCTAAGATTGCAGTTACAGTAATTAATAAATTTATTGTATGAACTCTCTGTACGAGAGTGAAACTCGCTTTTTATCGATTTTTCTTTGTTTGAAGCAAATCTATAAAATATACAATTAAAATTTCAATAAAACATAATTAATTCGTTTTGAGGTTGTTCTCAAAAACAATTTTACCGGCTATAAATGACATAAAACTTTCTTACATGCTCATGGGCTCGTTTTTATGCGTTGCATACAATGATAGGCGTGACTATTAAATTTGTTTGGAATCGAATGGAGTTTTTCATTTCTTTTTTATATTCATTGCATTTTGAGCTAAATCCTGTTTTATTTATTTATTGTTTTTGTTATAATATAGTCGATTGCTATGATTGATTTGTGCTTTTTTCGGCAATTTACTTTTACAGGGGTACCGTGCATAACCTGGAGGCTTATGTTGCTTTACTATTCTGCAATATAATATCTACCCGTTTTTATATCGTCAGTATGTGTATCACTACCAATACTACAGTAAGATAGAAGTGTTATACATTTTCAATTATTTGAATAATGGAGCCTTCCATGGTTGCCACCAGCTGTAGTACGTCCCTGCTTTCTGAAAATGTCAAAAGGGACATTCGCGGTCGCCTTTCCGAATTTTTTATGTTTCTAGCTTTTTTAAATTTATTTTAGGCGCATGACGGCGCCCTTGAAAGCCATCCGTGGCGCTTTACGACCGTCACCTTTCGACACCGTTGCCCCTTTTGGTTTGAGACAATCCTCTCCCCACCCCTAAAGCTACGCCGCAGACGAGCATCTGCAAATTTCATATATTTTATAAGTAAAAATGAACTCAGAAATGACGCACTTTCGATTTAAATACCGCTTTAATAAATTTAAAAATTGGATAATTTTTTTGAAATTTTTCAGTTTCGACTAAAATATTTGGCGCCTTTACTATTCTGGCGCCTGTGTGCGGTGCACACTTTGCACACTGGGTCGGCGCGCCGCTGATTCAGTGCACTCATTCTCATTTCTTTTAGTTTTTTTTATCCCACTTTTTGGGGAAACACCCTATCTTCAGCAGTTTTTTTTCTTTTCTTTTTGTAGCGGCATCCTTCTTAAGTCTTTTTTCATGTATATTTTGGGGATCAGTAACATTAGTTGAACTCTGTTTCCCTTTAATTTCAATGGCATTAGTCTGCTTGGAATGGGTGAAAGCTTTTCCAAAACATTCTATTAGAAAATTCATTTTAGTTAACAAAATTAATTTATTAGCAAATTAATTGTTCAAAATTTAATATATATATATATAAATATTTAATGAAACTATTAACAAATATATTATTAATTTATTAAAAAAAACAATTACATAAAATTAAATTAATAACAACTGTATTATTAATTTATTAATAAAAATTTTATATGCAAAGCATTTTTTTGCAAATTAATTTGTTGCCAAATTTAGTTTTGATAATTATGTATTTTTCCGAAATTATTTCAAAATTGACTCATTCATACATTTTCCACATAATTTGCAATTCATACAAATTTATCAATAAGCTGTGTAATCTCTCCTAGCACTTAAACTTATGGGGAAATGCGCCATCTCTCCTAAGTAGCAGATGCGCAAAGTCTCCTATTTTGGTAGGAAAGATTGCGCGGCCTTTTATTTAAATATGGCCACTTCTAAAATTAATTGTTGGTGTTCGCATACTTAATCCAGATTAGTAGTTTATAAGAAATCGTTTAAGTTCAAAATATTTTGTATTACTGACGTTCAATAAAAATTATGATGAACAGTTATGAGAATTCAAGCACTTACTTTGGAAAAACAAAACAAAATAGCACTGCTTTATCCAAGACGCTCTTAACAATCAATATGCACATTCATGTACACACTGCACTAATGCTGCTCTACAACTACCTGGTGTCGCTGCGAGCGCACTCTACTCCTTCCCGTCGAATATCTTTGTGCGCAATCTCTCCTACCGCGCAAACTCTCCTCGCTTTACGTTATACTAATTTCAAATCCTAAAAGGTGTAAAATGAAACTTTAAAATCAGTAAATATATGTTTATTTCAACTGTTGACATGTTTCAACTCACCCCGAGTCATTATCAAAACAAATAAATAAAACTATTCTAAATTTGCACGCTCTATGAAACGCCATCATTCAGTTTTCCACATATTCTTTCATATTATTCACGTTATTTTTTATTTTACTTGGATGTTTATTTAATTTTCATACCCATTGAGTAGCTCGAGCCATATTTTTGGTAAGTGAAATGATGCTGCATCGTTACATATTGATTTTTTGCGCGTTACAATCTTTATGGTTTCTCTTATAATGGATGGATAGTATAGTCTGAGAGGGGAAAATTATTTTATTATATAGCTGATATTAAATATACAGTCAAACCTCGTTATCCCGACACTCCAATGACCAGAAAAAAGTGTCGTCATAAGCCGAGTGTCGCGGTAACAGGAGTTGGAGAAAAATATGTTTATAAAAAGCTGTATTTTTAATTAATTTAAGACAATTTTATATTCTTAACTGTTTTTCCCTTTTAAGCAATAAAATATTATTAAACAAAATAAACACAAAAATAAAATTGTAAAGAATAAAAATCATATTTATGACGACTTATTTTTTTTTATTGTTACATGAAATATTGATGAATTAAAGATTGCTTATCCCTAGATGTGCTTCCTACAATTCTTTTTTCGATATTATACAATGAATTGTAATCAATATTCGTTGTTTGAGAAATGGATGTTAGACAATTTCTGATCGTTTCAATATAATGGAATGTTTTGGTTTTAGTCGGATGAAAAACGCCGTGTAACCACAAAAAAAACGCCGCCTGACCAGAGCAAAAGACCGCGAGTAGACTGATACGTCTATCTGGAGCTTAAATGTGTCATTCATAGTGTGTGGGTTTATTTATTCAGATAAAGGATTGAAGTAAAATTTCGTATTTATCTCAATGTGTATTTTAGACACTTTTATGGAAGATTTGGCTAAGACATTTCTTATCGCTTTATTTCCGTACTTATAAGATGGATTATGAAAAATAGACAATTTTCCTAAACCGTTGGGATATCCGGAGTGGAAAATTATTCAACGACGTAAAATCCGGAGTTTATTTACATTAAAATCATATAGAGAAAATCGGGACTTTGAAAAACTGACGTGATAAGCGGAGTGACGTGAAAACCGGGTGTCGGAATAACGAGGTCCGGCTGTAATAAAAAACCATAGCCCTAGCAAGATTTTATCAAGATGAAACCATCCAAATAAATTTCAATAGAAGTAAAATAATTTTTCCCTCCAGACTATACAATACATCCATTATAAGAGAAACCATAGAGATTTAACGCGTAAAAAATCAAGGTGTAACGATGCAGCAGAATTTCACTTACCAAAAATATGACTCGATCTACTCAACGGCTATGAAAATAAAAATAAAATAAATATCCAAGTAAAATAAAAAATAACGTGAATAATAAGGAAAAATACATGGAAAACTGAATGATGGAGTTTCATAGACCGTGCAAATTTAGAATAGTTTTATTTATTTGTTTTGAAAATGACTCGGGGTGAGTTGAAACATTTCAACAGTCAAAATAAACGTACTTTTACTGGTTTTAAAGTGTCATTTTACACCTTTTAGCATATGAAATTAGTATATTTTGTCTAATTGTTTTTACACTAATAAAATGTAAACACTTAGGTTTTAATGTCGACCAAGAAGAATTTTGTTAAGTTAGCTCCGGAATTAAAAAATAGTTTCCATAGACAAAATATTTTTTTTATGATTTTAAAACATTTTTCATTCACCCTGCATTAAAAATATACTTAAACCTCGAAATATATTTAATTTGTTATATTGCACTGTTACAAATAACATTTGGCAGAAAATCTGACAAATAATTCATTCGATAAAAATAAAAGCTGTCGAACATGTCAATAGTTGAAACAAACGTTCTTTTACTGGTTTTAAAGTGTCATTTTACACCTTTTAGCATTTGAAATTAGTATATTTTGTCTAATTGTTTTTACACTAATGAAATCTAAACACTTCCGTTTTAATGTCGACCAAAAAGTATTTTGCTAAGTTAGCTCCGGAAAAAAAGAAAAACTTCCATAGACAAAATAATTTTTTTATGATTTTAAAACATTTTTCATTCACCCAGCATTAAAAATATACTTAAACCTCGAAATATATTTAATTTGTTATATTGCACTGTTACAAATAACATTTGGCAGAAAATCTGACAAATAATTCATTCGATAAAAATACAAGTACAGTTTTGCTCCTTTTTATAAGGGTTAGTTTATAAAGCACAACTTATAATTAAATACTACAGGTCAATAAATGTTGCTGTACACCTACCTGGAATTCCTTTGAGCAGTGCATACTTAAAAGAATTGCAATATATATTTGTTTTTTTTCAACGCAAATTTCTTCTTAAAACATTATTAGAAAATTGATATCATGTTTTGAAAGACAAGCACATTTACAATACATCGTATAGCATGAAAACGTTCATTTTTTCAAGAATAGACGGAAATACGAATAACATGTAATTCGGAAAGGAAATGGGATGTAATTTTTTCCTATGTTTTAATAATATGTATTTCAAATACATTCATGATTAAGATGTTAGATTAGACGCGCATATCTGCTAATTTTAAAAAAGCATGATTTAACTAAAAATATTACACAGGTGTAGTTAATGATGTGTTAGCCTTTAAATGCATAGTGATGCATACCTGCATCACTTCTTATTTAACTCTAGCAACCACTATATTTAAACTGAAATGTTAATCTTGTAAAATGTACAAAAATATGCTACTAAGAAAAGTTAAAAATCTATCTTAGAATTTCTGGTGTCTAATCTTTAATATAAGACGAAAAAACACAATTCTAAAAGACTAATTCGAGAATTTAAGGGTTAAGTTTTACAAAATGAAAAAATATATAAAATAAGGTATTTAAATTCACATTTATTAAAATATTTACTAATTTGTAATATTTTAATTTTTACTTCTATTGAAGATGCGAAACATAAGAAAATGTTGACGTATTGTACGAAAAATGTACCTCTGTTTGTTTTTTTCATTATGTTTCCTGTGAAATAAACCTTTCTGAGAATCATATATATATTTTTTTCTAAACAAAATAAAAAAATTCATGCATTTAAGGGTTAATGATTATTTTTACATGTCCTTTGTATAGGGTAACTCCGGGAGAGTCGCCGCATACGGGATAGATGCCGCACCCCTTGTATTTCTTGTAATTATCGATAGTTAGTCATCAAATGCACAGTATAGGTGCGCAATGAGATTATTTTGACCTGTATATAGCGTGAGCCCCATTTCTATGTTTACTTGTAGAAGTAATGTCCTTAATTTGACGTAAATGCATGATTTCACTGTCCAAACTTTTAAACACGTTATGTTTAAATGCTTTTAATACACTAATTACTGAATGCATGCATAATTTCGAAGTCAAAACTAAGTGTAGCGTTTGTATAGAGTACTGTGCGTATGGTTATGCCATTCCCCTTAGCGATGATAGGTAACTGTGACGGTCGACGTCTGCACAATGCAAAATGGGATACATGCTGCAGTGAAATTCTGGTATACATGCCGCAGTTTCTTTTGTACGAGATGATTAAGTGTTATTAACTTTTCCTTTTCTTTTTGCACAGACTAACCATGTTAGGCATGTTATCAAGTTTACTAAAACCACAGGGGGAAAAGAGAAAAATAAAAAGTAAGAAGGGCAAGAAAGATGCAAGTCAAGATTATAATAATGAAAAATTGAATTACACGTAACGTACATGTTCTTTGCAAGGAATGTTTAGAAAACTACTCCAAAAAAGAGGAAGTGTAATTGGCTTCGTTGCATCATGTGTTTAAATGTAGTTACATAGAGACTGTACTTTTTCGATACTTTTTCTGTAGATTGTAGTGGAAAAAACAGCTTTCTTAACCCATTCAGGGCCATAGGTGCATATAAGCACCTTCATAAAAGGCTTACAAAATTTGTTTCTGGCACCAGTAAAAAAGAAAAGTAATATTTGCTTTGCTTAATTATAGCATTTTCATGATTATTTAAGTAAAGGTAACTTTATTTTTTAAAAAAATGGTACCAACCGAATAAAATTTGTGTAAAAGCCACCGGTTCCGAAAGGGTTAAGAAATAAATTATGTAAACACAATTTTACTTTTTCTTTCCCCTTTCTAATACAATGTTGTTACGTTGTTGCTGAAATGACAATTAAAATTTAATGTAAAAAAAAAATAAGTCGATAATTTTAATAGTGAAAGTTGGCATCAATTATTAATTTGAATCTACTAATACGCTCCATTGTACTCATTTAGTGTCATTTTGTTATTACATCGTTAATTATAGTCCAGATATGGTTTTATATATATATATAATTTCATTCTGTTCTTATTACAAGCGCGGCGTCTCAGCCTGAATGTACGGGTTACGCGCCGCAGTGTAACGTTTTAGAAAAAAAAATGTTAAAAAATATTAATAACTTGTTTTGAAATTTTTTGTCGCAGTACACGCGTTGTACGTTTAACATCATTAAATAGCGCAGCATTATTTATTTTATTTTATGTGCACCATGGGACTTTATACACAAGTTCAAAAAAATGTGCGGCATAAATTCCGGAATTACCCTATATTATTTCATGCTGAGATGATTATATTTAAAAATCTCTCTCAATTTTTTTTTCATTTAAATTCTCAGTATTAAAAATATTCTTTGAGTTAATGTCGACACAGTTTTCAAACAACGTTGAAAAATGACAACTTTTCAGATCTAGTCTTTATGATAGGATATTTAAGTCAAATGCACAACTTTAATTAATGTTGTTAGTTTGCGAAATCCTATGAAATGCGTAATGAATAATGACCAGGTTAAACCTGACGAAGCATATCTAAAAAAGCTATTTACAAATATCTCGTGCTAATTTGTAAATACATAACACTTTTATTTAACACATAATTAAATCTATGTATACAAAATATAGTAAACATGGTGTAAAACACTGACGCGAGAAACATAATTTTAAAATATGCTGTAGAAAATAGTGAATAAAATGCTGATGCGATTGCTAATTCGGTGCGTTTTACGCATGCTGGACAAAACTGATCGAGAAATGAAAGCTGAAATACATTTCCAATCATAGAAGATGTAGTTGTTTGTGGTACACTGCGAACATTTAAGGTTGAAGTTGTAGTATTTGATGGAGCATGTACTTTAATTTTATTTTAAAGGGCTTAATTTATAAAGCACAAACTATAATGAAATGCTACAGCACAACAATTGTTATTTCATACAGATCTGAAAATAATTTCAATAACACACGCTTAAACAAAATGCAATATACATTTGTTTATTTCAAAGGGAATTTGTTCACAAGACGTAGCAAGGAATTTAATACTATGTTTCCAAAGACAAATACATTTACGATACCCCTCACTGCATGAAGATATTAATTTATCCAAGCAGAAAAGATAATGCGTCTAAACGCAAATTTGTTCGTAACATATAAATAGAAACTTGAAACCGTGTTCCCAAAGACATGCACATTTACAGTCAATTTTATGGCATTGAAAACATTTAATTACCCAAGCAGAAACGAAAATGAGTGTATAATTATTAATTAAGAATGGAAACAGACTGTTACGTTAACTTTTATGGCATATATATTGGTTGATTATTATATATAGGTAAACGAATATTTTTCAACTGTGTTTGAACTATTCTCATTCTAAAGATATGTATCGTAAGTTTTCGATAAGACTGACATAATTAAAAAATAAACGTTATGAAATAATAAAAAAATACTTAAAAATTACAGGTTATTCCTTTTTTATATAAAAACAAATTTATCTAGCAGCATACTAAGGCATTTTAAAAGACACAGATAAAAGGAACTTTAATTTATATTATAATGTTCTGGGAATCTCCATGATAATTACTTTTGATTTGCATAACGGTTCTCCGAAAACTACAATATGGTTTAACTTTAAGAGAAGACTAATACATGCTTTGTGCTGTAAATAAGCGCGTGTAACGTAAAAGATAATATTTCACTGATGTAATAAGGGATCAGAGGGAAAAGTTTTATATGTAACATTTCGATTTGAATGAATTCATTTTAAATATCAATTTCCCACTCCATTAAAATATTCTGTAATAATAATAATATGCTATGAAGAGAACTTGACACTGATTTAATCAACTTTTAAAAATGACACTTTTAATATTTTGAAATTGGGTATTTTGTTTTAGTATTAATTTTTAATCAAAAAATGACAAATCTTATTTAATTTTAACAAAAATGTTAGTTCCACAATAATCTTTCCACAAAGTAAACTTCATTAGAATATGCTTGTATGTATATAATAAAACTTTTTATTTTTACATTGTAAAACACGTTTTCATGGGCAATATTCTACAATATAAGTATAATGCACACACAATACCACAATATAAACACGATTTTTGTTTAAGCATTTGCTTGTATATATATGTATATGTATACTAGTAATCTATATATAAATTAAGAAGTTCAAAATTTCGAAATTCAAAACTATCAAAATCCTTTAAGACCTAACCTACACAATTGATTAGGTGACCCTAAGAAAAGGAACTTTTTTCTGTGATTTAAAGCCAAGTCTGCACCAAATAATTGTCTGGATTCTCCCTTGACGTAACCTGATTCGGAAAATTTTTTTTTAATATTTTTTTAAGCATATATGATCCTATTAATCAGGATTGAACACCAAGACTTTTAATTTCTACCAAAACTCTCCAGGTCTTAAAAGGTTAAAAGAATCCTATACTATTTCCCATCTAATACATTTTCGAATACCATAGTTCATTTAATTTTCACCAATAATTCATCTAAAATGCGTACGATATCATTTATTTTTCCTTTTCAAAAATCTATTAAAAACAATTCGCAATTTTTTATTAAATGCTTAGCTTAAACGACAATAAGATTTTCATTTCCCTAATAGATTATTTGTTCTTCGGATCTTATTTTTACTTTGCGAGTTTTTAAAAAAATTATTGTAGAAGCTGATTTTTACGATTGTTTCTCCTATGCCAAATAATATCTCTGTTCGTTTTCTTATTCGATAAGAGTATCTGTCGCATTGCGGTTATGAAAAACATACGCAGTCAGTATTTATCGTGTTCGAACAGTCTCTGAGTTATATTTTTTATGTTTTGTGTTATTTAAAATCCCTGCACGTCACCAGTAAGTGATATCGTCTTTAATAATATGGAATGACTCTTTTATCATCACCTAATAATGTAGGGCAGAATTAGCGAACCTATGGCACGCGTGCCAGAGTTGGCACGTAAAACAATTTCTCTGGCACACAAAAATTATTTTTTTTATAATTCTTATATAGATAACATTTAGTTTATATTACATTCAATAAAATTTTGTTTCATACGGACAAACTATCACAAATAATGCAATTATTTTTGCATGAATGAACACATCAAAAGAAGTTTCTTTTCTTGTGATGAAGCAGCGTTTTCGACATGCATTTTGCCTTTTTATATGATTTTATAACGCTGTAATTTTCCAAATAATTTTTTAGACAGTCACTGCATTAAGATGGCAAATGAATGCAATTTATATGTATATTTATAAAATTACCAAAATATGAATCAGGTATGAAGCATTCTCCATCGAACATACAACAGCAAAAATATCATCAATTATTTATTGATGTATTGTTTAATGCAACTTGGATAATTGTAACTGGATGTTGCGTTAATAATAAGATCAAAAATTTCGTATTTTTGTTTCCTTATTACAGTGAATATGATTACATAAATGAATTATATTTACGTATTAAAATTTCGTTAATTTAATGGCCTATTCCAATATACAGGGAAATAGCATTTTGTTTTTTAATATTTTTTAATTATCAATTATTAGTGCATGAAAGACTCTGCTTTTTTAACTAGTGATTGTATAAACATCGATCGTTGCAAAATTGTTTCATGTCAAAATGTGGCACGTTACACTGTTGATAGATATTGTTGGTGAATTTTTGGCACGCGCACGTAAAAAAGTTTCGCCGAGGGTATGGCGGATTATTAAAGAAAAGTTTAGTCAGTGGAATGCTGTATTTAATCTTATTTACAATAATGAATTCGAATGAATACAATGATGAATTCGTAGCTTGTTTCGAATGCACTGCTTATGTGCAATGCTCGATTGACTTAATAATAAAAAAGAAAAGTGCTCAGTTAAACTGATGGCACTGAACTCACAGGCTATTCACATTATTTGTATATTATACTCTTATTTCAAAGAATAAAGCCCGTGTAAAGATAAATTAAGGGGGATTCCCCACTCCCTAATTAAATTTCTATAAATTAAAGATTCTAATCTAAATAATTTCTATCTTATTAAAGCTTTATCATATCGTAGCTTTCGCAGAGAGGAAGCGGGGGGGGGGGGGGTGTCTCCTCCGCTTCCCTTCTTTATACTTAACCAATGAGTCTCGAAATGTCACCAGGGAAGTGCCTTATCGAAATAAACCGGTATACCAAATGTGATGCAAATCAGATAAAAAAACCGATTTATCTAAATTAAGTGCGGGGAGTAGTCCCTTCCGTTCCCCATTTATATTTAACCAATGAACTTGCAAATCTAATTAGGGAAGCGCCTTATCAGAATAAACCGGTATACTAAATTTGAAGCAAATCGTATAGAAATAAACCATTTATCTAATTTAAGGGGGTGCCCCCTTTTCACCCTTTAGACTTAAACAATGAAACTTCAAATCTAATCAGGGAAGCGCCTTCCCTGAATTAACCAGTATACCATATTTGAAGAAAATATGATAATTTTGCATGAAAAACCCATGTATCTTATTTAAGAGGGATTAGCCTCCCGTTCCCCCTTTATACTTCACTAATGAACCCCCAAAACTAATCAGGCAAGCGCCTTAACTGAATGAACTTAGATAACACATGAAGCAAATCGGATATTTCTATCTTGAGTTATTGCGTAACGTACATACGTACATACATACAGAACCGACGGGCACATTCGTTCTCGGGCTTTGATAGCCTGTGTTCTAAAAATTTTTTTCCACTATGGATAACTGCGTATTACTTATTTTACTAGACAAGCAACTAACTTCGCTGCTGTGCCAAATTTAGGGGACTGCAAACTTACGTAATAACATGCTAGTGAGAGGTTTTTACTACAAGGACTTCGATTTTATGCAATATCTATAATTTATTAATCGAAGTACCTAAGTTACACTTCTAAGTAACTACTCAATTTTTGGCGTGGAATTATGCAATAGTCTTGAGTAGGGTCTTCGTTATAAAGAAGAAGGGTTAGAACGTTGTTATGACATCCGGCGACCCGTAAAATTACGTCAACAAGTGATTGCACATAGCTGTTACCACACACACACACATATATATATACATATATACTATTGTTTCATTCTATAAAATCATGTATGTAGTATAGTTTTGTGTAAAACATTAATTTAGAAAGTACTAATTATAATCAAATTTCGCAATACAGAACAACAACCGTTGCTTACAGACATCTGTATTTTCACTCACCAATATATCGTCACCTATAGTGTCGAACATACTACGACACTATTGTTGTCCTGTTCATTGTGTTTTGGGTAGTCAGCGCCCTCTACATGTGAATTTTTAACTTTTTTTCTGCTAAAAAAGTCTCACTACCTTGGGAGCCATTTCTTGCAAGCCGCAATCCTTTATCATAATTTCTTCTTTTTTATGAGTTTTTAAAGTTGTAACGAACTTTTGGCTCACCCGGTAAATATTTTGCAAAAATAGCTCTAATTACTGATTTATTAAATCAGTTATACTTTTTAAAAATCTAAAAAGGAAAGTATTGTTATAAATGTTATTCTGGATATACCGGGTGAGCAAAAAGTCCGTATAAACTTTAAAAATTCATAAAAACAGAAAAAATAACCGAAATGAAAAACTGTTTGCAGAATTAGCATCTATAGGTCACGGGATTTTTTTAAAGACAGAAATAAAAAAATAACTCAAAAAACAGCCGACAGATGGCGCTGGTTCGTGTGATTTTGGTGGAAATATGCAAATGAAAAGGTTATAAGAACTTGCGCTCGTAATCCAGAAATTGTCCACGTAAAATAACTTCACCGACAAAGCTTTATCCTTCATACTTAGCATCCTTGATCAAGTACACGGCTCACAACGGTGAACTAGTTCTGGATTACGAGCGCAAGTTCTTATAACCGTTTCATTTGCATATTTCCACCAACATTGCACTAACCAGCGCCATCTGTCGGCTGTTTTTTGAGTTATTTTTACTTTTTTCTATCTTTACAAGAAGAAAGTATTGGATTCATGAAAATTTTCGAATTCCGGTTTTCGACGGATTTACACGTTTTAGGGGTCAGAGATTCCAAAAAACATGTTTTTACAAAATGTCTGTCTGTGACTCTGTGAGTCTGTCTGTCTGTCTGTGTGTATGTGACACAAATTTTGTGGGCGCTCTATCTCAAGAACTAATGCACGGAATTTAATAAAAATAGATATTCTGTTAGTCCCTAATACAAATTGATGCTGATTAGTTTTTGGTGTAAATCGCTCAACAGGTGGCGCTGCAATGCTGCATTTTTCACGATTTTCGCAATAGCTCTATCTCAAGAACTAATGCACGGATTTTGATCAAACTTCAGATTTAGTTAGTCCTTGATGTGAATTGATGATGGTTACGTTTTGGTGTAAATCGCCCAACAGGTGGCGCTGTTATGATGAATTTTGTAGGATTTACACGATTTCCCCAATAGCTCTATCTTAAGAACTAACGCACGGATTTTCATAAAACTTCAGATTCAGTTAGTCCTTGATATGACTTGCTACTGATTAGGTGTTGATGTAAATCGTCCAACAGGTGGCGGTTCTCTGCTGCCTTTTTCACGATTGCCTCAATAGCTCTATCAATAGAACTAATGGACGAATTTTCATCTAACTTCAGATTTAGTTGTATGTTGACACATGTTTTTGTTAATTGTGTTTTGGTGTTAATCACCCAATAGGTGGCGCTGCTATGCAGGAATTTTCACGATTTTCGCTATTGCTCTATCTCAAAAACTAATGTACGGATTTTCTCCAAACTTCAGATTCAGTCAGACGTTGACATAAATTGTTGCTGATTAGAATTTGGTATAAATCACCCAATAGGTGGCGCTGTTAGGCAGCATTTTGTTGAATTTAGACGATTTCAGCGATAGTCATATCTCAAGAACTAATGCACGGAATTTCATATCGTTAGAATCATCATGAGATGCATAGATTGCCATTTAATTTTGGCAGTGTGATAGCGAATTTTGAAGTATTAACATGTATGAGATAGAAGAAAGTTTTGGGATTGGTACATCCGACTAGTTTATTTCTGTCTTAAAAAAAATTCCCGTGACCTATAGATGCTAATTCTGCAAACAGTTTTTCATTTCGGTTATTTTTTTTGTTTTTATGAATTTTTAAAGTTTATACGGACTTTTTGCTCACCCGGTATAAAAGATTAACGTAAATAATTATTTAGGTGAAGCAATTTTTTTATTCAAAATTCAGGCTATAAAGGGTTAAAGTATGGTACTATAAGAACTATACTTATAAATTCAACTTATTTTTCTTTATATGGTACTATCTTTTTAAAGACGAAATATATCAGATACAAAAAGTACACTGCTACGCGTCAGTTATTCTCTACTCTAAAAGATAATGTTTGACAAAGATTGGTAGGTTTGTAAATAACGGTATAACTGCAATCGAAGATCGCACAGAGGATTTCGTTTAATTTTCTTTTAAAAACTCTTTATCCTTTAATTAATACATCCAAATCGTTAATTTATAATTATAAAATAATTAGCCTTTTAAAATAAGAACATAGATGGTAGCACCATAAGGTTATACGTTTAATCAAATTAATAAACAATTAAATTTAATAAATCAAAAAACCAGACTGCGTAAAAAGAGAACTAATTAATTATTTCTCATCAATGTGAAACTATTTTTTATTTCAATTTCTACTATTAGCTCAGACTCTCGCTAAATATATCTTGTTCAAATTTTCAATCGTTAATAAAATACTTATTATTCATCTAATCAAGCTCAAATAATTTTTTTTAACTTGTAGTGGATGACAATTGATGTTAATCCTGTTTTTTTCAAATATTAAATCATTAATTAAATTAAATTAATTAATTTTCAATAATCTAGAGAGCCCTCTTCTTGATCAAGGTATTTTAAGACCTAGAGAGCCCTCTTCTTGATCAAGGCATTTTAAGCGCCACTCCAGAGGAAAGAAGAATAGGACAAAAAAAAATTCTCTTATTGACCTAAGTAGCAATTGACTTAAAATATTTTTTTTATATTACTTGTTTATATTACTTACCTATTTTTTTATTTACTTGTATTGGTGACTTTTAAGTTGTGTTTAATTGTTAGTTCCTATCTATAAACACTATTTGGATGAGGCCTATAGATGACTATGATGGTTAGAGTTGCAATAAAGCTAGAGATCCTTCATACACAACTTCCAGGTTGTATAATATTTAAATGTAGCTTCTGATTGTAAAATAGTCAATGAAACATCGTCTTCATTTTGAAAGACCTATCCAATTATAAGCCACTCAATAGGGTGCGTAAATTTTTTGTTTCGTGTCTACCGCCATTTTTTATTTTACGGCTGCCATTTGAATTTATAAAAACAAAACCTAGCCTATAAACATCGGAAGGTTAAGACGAATCGATAGAGACCTCATTCATTAAAATCCATAGAGCCGTTGGGGTGTTTCGAGGATATAAAGAAATCCACATACCCAGATACGCGTGCAACACATAACCCTTCTTGGAAGTCGGGTAAAAATATTCAAGAACTGCTTTTCACACAATTGTAACAGAATATCTTTGTACATATCGTCGACTCAGAGTAACTGTAGGGCATCTAGTATTAATCGAAAATGAGATTCCTGACTTACTGCTATAAAAAATTGTGTCTACATATGGTGGAATAGTAAGGAATTTGTATAAAACACATCTTAGATATAGTATTAAATATAAGTTTGTGTTTCAGAAGTTGTTCCACTATAGGCAAACACAGTTATTAATAGCAGTAACTCAGGCATCTCATTTTTTATTATTACTAGATGTCCTACTGTTGTTGCGAGGCGACGATATGCTAAAATGTATTGAAATTTACGTTTGTTTATTAGGCACAGTTTTGTTGAAACAGAGAATTAGAAATTCAATATTATGTTCCCAAAACAATTTCATTTATTATACATGTCCTTGCAATGAAAATGCTGAATTATCTAATCAAAAATGAAAATCAGTAGAACTAATAATTCGGAAAGGGAATGGGCTGATACATTAGACAATATTGGATGTTAATATGGTTGATTGTAATTATTCGTAAAATACAAACTAATCACTTTTTCCGCTTCTTTCATTTCTGGTTTTCAATAAGATATGCATTATTAAAATGTTACATACGATAATACTACATGACAGCTGCTTTTATTAAGCATTGGTGAAATAAAAATATATATATATTATACTGGTGTAAAAAATTATCAGTGCTAAAACCTTAAATGCATTGCGCTAAGTAATCTCTTTTACCTTTGTTTCGATTTCTCGCCCTCTAAGGGATATAAAAATTACGATATAATTGGTACTTTAGCTTTAATAATTAATACGGAATGTGTAGTCCATCTATTATTTTTTTAATCACATAATTAATAAGTCAAAATATAAATTATATTTTTGCCAATTTATAGATATTTTGAAAAATGCTATACAGTGACGAAAGATATACTTACTGAACTATCACTATAAAATGTCAAAGATTCACTCACCTGAAAAAGAAAGAAAACCAAATTAAGAAATGTGAAAGAAATAGTAAACATTCCATATAAATGAATTAATTTTAATATTGAACTCACAAAATGTTGATGCTTTACTTCAAAATATTTTAATACGAATTAATAACCATTTTTTAAAATCGGTATTAGCCAATATCCCAGCTTGGTTGTCAATTTCATATTTCTAGTGTCTTGTTTTTAAGTTATTTTTTTCTGTGTTAACTACATTACAAAACGATTTTCAAATATCATTTTATTAGACAGAATTTGTGAATTAATCCCCATTATTAAAAAATATGAATGTTATCTCTAAAGCGTTACTGCTTGAATAACAATAATTTTTGCCAATTTAGAGGATTTTATTTATTCATACCGGAAATTTAAATTTGTTATTTTCGCGTATTTACTCATGAGACATCTGTCATTAGATGGACGAAAATGTATTTTATTACTCTTAGTATTATTATAATGTTTGAACTTTGAAGATTATCGTACAATTTCCTCCTGCAGAAAGATGTTTAAAATAACGGCTGTACTAGCCAAAAAAGTTGAACCATGCAGAGCGGCGATACCAGCGAAGGCAAAAGATTGAACACAATTATCTCAAAGCATTGTATTTCAGTGGAAACTAGTTAAATATTTCATTCTTTTGTTAATAGAGAAAATTAAATTCTCTAAAAACTATACCTGAAAATCAACCATTTCGTTCTCAAATTTATAACAGTAAAATATGATAATTTTTAAAAATAAATTTTGAATTTTTTACATTTTGTTTTTATACGTTTTTTTCCTATTTCAGATATGATGGAGAAAAATGATAATAAGCAGCATAAAGGAAAAAAATATTTTAGACAGACGATATTACGATGATATTAGGTACACTTAAAAAATTACAAGATATATCTGAACGAAATTTAAACAAATTCTTACAAATATTTTTCGAATCTCTCCACACATACATTAGAATTCCAAAACATTTTAAGTTAAAAATCTAATCTTCTTCAATTGTTTGTAACAATTTGAATGAATGCAACCGAAAGAAGAAAAAAAAAATTGAATATGTACAAACCTTTGGGATTTAATTTCAGGGTTTCTACCTGAGTCCTTAAAAACCAAGAAGATTTATGTAAAAAACGTGAAATATTGAATAACTTCCTGAATCATGTTAATGCTAGTTGTGACTTTCTCCTAAATCTGACAACTTTTCAAATAAATTTTTTTTTTGTCAATTTTGTTTGTATACTTTTTAACAAAAAAAGCACATTAATAGTAAAATAATAACATCAATAATAATTAAAAGTAATATTGATGCGATAAAGAAAATGTCCTAGACAATTTAGGTTTTAGCTAGAAGAAAATAATAAGTTTCTTAACTTCAAATGATTCATTTCGACTGACGTAAACGTCATTTTGAATTAGCATATTGGTATGTGTTTAATGAGAGATAAGTTGTTGTGACAATTTCTGCTAAAGCACTAAGTTTTAGCAAGAAAATTACTTAATAAAAACTTATTAAAAAACTTAAAAAAACTTATTAAGCATTTAAAAAATTGATTTCAGCAGTTACCGTCCATAGCCAAATACGTATTCCAATTCTTTTGAACAGCCCTGTATTTGATCTATATGTTGATATATACACTATGTAATGGGAAAATTTAGTTTAGCAAGAAACCGCATAACAGGTTGAAATTTCTCTTTCAGCAATTTATACTAATAGATGGAAACATACTTGAACACTTTTGTATAGCCCTGTAGTTTACCTAGTACCTTTATTACACACCACTATTTAGCTAAAATTTAATTCAAACTAAAACACTCTTAAAAGTGCTGAAATCGCATTTCCAGAAATTATCATCCATAGACAGCATGTATCCAATTCTTTGCGTGATCCTGTATATAACTTTATCTATATTCTACAAACATTTCTTTGTAAACTAAATGCAGTTCAGCGTAAAAATGCATAACTCATTTAAAAACCACCTTTAATCATTTTGTGGTCTTACCCAGCGACCCTTGTGAATTCTTTTGTGTAGCTCTGTATATAAATTATAGCATTTATACACACCATATAGAATGCATAAATATAGTGAAACATAAAAGCACATATCCTAATTGAAAATGCATTTCCAGCAATCACCGCTAATGTACATCGCTAATGCTTCTGATAAAATATATTTGTGTGTCCCTTTAAATACTATGCACTTCGTATTATACATGAAATAACTTATAGTAAACCTCAACGACGTATATCAATTTCTTTATATATGAAATAATTTAACATAATTAAAATATGTCGCAAAGAATCATTATGAGGTATTATGAGGTATTATTATTAGCCTATATTATGAGGTAACGGAATTCTTTTGTGTGGCCCTGTAAATGAATAATAAATATTCTTTGCACCGAATATTCTACAGAATATTTTAGCGCACTTTTTAAATGCATATCAATTTTATTATGTTTGAAAGGATGTAACGTCATTAAAAATCATATAAACGATTTTTTCACATTGGCCGTAATGTAACGGAATACTTTTGACTGTCCCTGTAGATGAACTGAACATGCTACAAACTTAATTTGAAATAGGGATCGTGATATGGTAAACGTAAATAACAGCCAAACATTTTAGGGCAATCCGAGTATATTTACGAGAGTTATAGCGCGTACAGATGGCCAGACAAACCGAAATCATAAACGCTTTTCAACATTGTTAGAAAGCTCACTGTTTTACTTAAAAGGCAACAAAAATGATAATAATACAGCTGTTACAAGTTAAAAATATGCAATTTACCTAAGACTTCTTAGTACTTTCGGCCTGCAATTCTCGCGACCACAGTCAGAGAATTTTTTTTATTATTAATTGTTTTCCTATTCATATAAATGTGTCACCTTGTTTTTAATGGGAGACAGTAAAATTATTAAGGTAGGTGAAATAGAAGTAGAAGTAGCAGTGCCTTAGATTGAACTTATGTAGAGAAAATGTATTTAACGGTCGTTCCATTTTATTTTTAAATACGTTAATTTGTTCATCACTTTCACTTTAAATGCATAGATGAACTGTAGAAGAAGTAGCATTTTTTCGGATTAAACTTGCGCTGATGGAAATAAATTCTGAAAACTTGATCAAAATGAATGGTACGGCAAATATTTTCCTCAGTGCAAGTTTAATCCGAAAAACTGCTATTTATACTACTGTACAGATACTCATCTAAAAGGAAAGTGGCATATGTGAACAAAGTGACGCATTAAAATAATGGAATGGCAATTAAATATATTTCATTCTACATAAATTCAATCCAAGGCACTGCCACTTCTACTTTCGGTTACCTAAATAAGTATAGACTCTCCCATTTCAAACGAAGTAACGTATTTGTATGACATGAACAGCAATTGATAATAAAAAATACTCTCTAACGAGTAGTTTTTGTGTATTACAGTGTGTATAAATGTTATTAATGATATACAGAGCTGCATAAATGAACTCACAAGCATTACCACCAGTGGTTGTGAATCTATCTCGAATGCATGACTTTTTGTTTATTTCAGATTACTTCCACAAGCCTAATTAAGCTATTTAAACATAATTGAAAATTTAAATTTTTTGTGGGTGTATGGATTTTTAATGTATGTAGTTATGATAGTAGTAATATGTAGTAATGTAGTAGTATGTAGTTTAAATTATGTAGTTAATTTTCTTAACTTTTGGATATTTCTTCAAAGATGAACCTGTAAAGCTTTTAATAAATTTTAAAGAAATGGAAAAAAGTTTTAAAATTTTTATGAAGGTGTACTTGTACTAAATGTCTTCATATCAGAAGTTTATATTTCAATAAAAATTCACTATTTAACTTCTTGAAAAACTTCCAAATGCTTTTGCCACAGGTAACCTATTTTTAACGATGTGTATTTTAACATATTACCTTGTTTGTATATAAAAAATAATAGTAAGATTGATTTAAAAGCAGTCTTTAAGTTATCATTTCTGGTATTTTCAAATTAAATAGTTCAGCAATGAAATTCCCAAAATGTTATTAATGTAAACGAAAATTTTAATATCTTCTTGCAATATATTTATTCTTGAAATCAGAAAATAAGTCACGATGATTCACAAAATTTTATAAATTTTGTCTTAATGAAAGCTGTGTACTGTTGTTGCGATAAACAAAATGTCTTAGTCAATTTAAGTTTTAGGTAGAAGAAAAAATGTAATAATGGCTTTTTGAATTCTACTCAATCGATGAGTTTTTTCCTCCTTTTGCTAAAGTTTTTTTTTTATGATGTATGAATCTAGAAAACCTTTCTAAAAGTAATTATTTTTATTAGTGCATTTTTATCATTTACAGATTAGTTAATGTGAATAACTATAATTAATTTAGGTTGTAAATAAAAATTTCATTTAACTGAATGCAGTTAAAGTTTGAACAAGGAGTTAAAATTTGAATTAGAATACTGTTCAATTAATCAGCTTAAAATGCTGCTTTCATATGATTTTACACAATATTTGCAACCAACTTAAAGGAATTTATGTTATAATATATTTTGCCTTATCGTTAGCTTATTATTTTTCAAAATTCAAAATGTTTTGAATTTGCCATAAATTAATTTTACATTTTTGTACTTAAAAAAAAAATTGTGACTTTTCAAAAGGTCTAGATAAACTACTTAAACTTATTGAAAATTTTAAATTTAGTTTGAGAAATCACCCATCTTTAAAATACTGTATTTTATGTATTTTTATAAATATAACTTTTTTTAAAAAAAATTGTATAACAAATAATTTTTTGATAAATGCAGCCTTGTAAAAAGTTTTCAAATATGGAATATTTTCTATATTTTCTATAGTAATATACTAGTTAGTCTGTATAATAGAAAGTTTTATTGAAGGAATATCGTTTAATAGTAATTTTTAACATTAAGTTTGTGGCTTTCTGTACGAAGTAATTTATCCTTGGAATATCAATAACAATTTTATATTAAATGATGCAAAACATTTAATATCTGCTGAAGTTTGTTTATGCTTGACATAATTTCTCCCAAATCTGACAAGGTTTTTTTTTTTTTTCTCAGTGATAACGTTTACGTATTTTTCCAGAAGAGAAGAAAGTGATATTGCTGCGATAAACTAAATGTCTCGGGCAATTACAATTTTATCAAGTACATGAAAAAAGTTACAATCGATTGTTTTAGGCTGATAGATTCTTTTTATTGGCATATATGCCTTTTCTCCGTAAATTAAAGATTGTATATATGCATGTTTTTTCATGACAATTGCATTGTTCTTCTAAAAAGTCCTGTCTATAGTACACCATAATAAGAATTAATACACTTAGCTGCAGAAAATAAGTTATAACATAATGTTTTACTCAAAGATATTATTTTATATTGAAATAGACAATTTATCCTTTGCCCAAAATTGTTTTATTTTTAATCAGGAATAATTCATTATTATTTGAAATTCGAACGTACGGATTAGCAAACTTATCTTACGAATTCAATTTTCCAACTGAGTGAAAAACTGCCTAAGCTGGCTGAAAGACCGCTGGGCATCGTCTGAGCGAAGTATGCCCACCGCTTTGTCAGCCCGTGTAGCTCAAACCATAGAGCATTGACAATGTAAGTCAAAGTTTTGGGTTCAAGTCCCGGCTTCGGCATTTTTTCGCGCAGTTGGAAAAATCGAATCCGCACTAACACGCAATTGTCTTCCGAAAGTGTTTACTAAAAATGATTATTCTTTATCAAAGCACTTTCGTTATTTCATTAATTGATAGGACATAGAAAGTTCAGACAATGTTCATACGAACTATAAAAATAGAAGTAGTACGGCAAATAAATTTTTATTTAAATATATTTATTATATTAAAAATTTCGAAGATACAAAAATTATATGCCCCTTAAAGAATTACCATGATTTAACTATCCGTGAATAAATAGAAATTATTACTAAAGAAAATACTGTTTGTAATGACGTTTTATCCTACAACATATCCAGAATTTAGCTCAGTTTGCTTAAAGAATCATAAAACATGTAATATTCCACTTTACGCTATATCCATATTTTTATTTTCCCAATGTTTTCCGGATCTAAAAATTGACTTTCACTTTCCTCCTTTCGACACCAACTACGTCAACTATTTAAAAATAAGCCGCTTGTATTTTTGTATTTTTGTGTTCTCTGACGAAGACTATGTGTATAGTTGAATGTACTAAGGATATTAAAGTAATTTAACACGTTTTTATATATTATTTATATATTTTTCATCTTTTAAGTAATTTGCACGTAGTGTAATTTTAAGTTTAAAAGTAGGATAGTTTTACATAAATAAAATATATCCTAATGACGAACTCCTTGTGATCCTTTAGTCTAATCTTGCATTTGTTACAAGGAAGAATGTAGTGATCTTCTGAATTTTGTAAATTAAACTCGTGCAAATATCATTTTTCTGTTTTGTATTAGTTTTATATTAATTCAAAGAAACCTAATTAAGCTAATTCAATGCAATGCGTACCTTTTTAGATTTTCTATGTTTATGTCTATGTTTTTTCTATGTTTATCCATAAAAAGGGGCATTTTCTATTTTTCTTTAAGTATAATATTTAAAAAAACATAAATCAGAATAATTTATAATGTCTACGACAGATTATGTTAATATGATTTGGCCACCGTATAAGAAATTTATGTTTCAGTAAAATATAGCTAGTCGACTCAAACTTAAAAAATACTTTAGTGTAAAAAAAAAATAATCTCTAACTGTAACGATCTCTATAACATTTAGTCTATATAAAAATAGTTTGCTTTCATACCTACCTTTGAAATTTCATTTCTATTATTTTTCCATGAAGTATTTCAACTATACAATAGCAAATAATCTTCAATAAAAAGGCGGAGATATTTAATATGTTCCCGCATTAGTTTTATACGTCTGGTGATTTTCTCTTACGTCAAACTTTTGAAAGTTCTCTTTTAAGTGATAAAGTGTATATATGTTTCCTTTTTAATAAAAAAAATCATAATAATACTGTTGGGATGAACAAAATATCTCGGGCTGTTTAGATTTAACTAGAGAAAATATGAAATCACGGGATTTTTTTACGAAAATAAGTTATTTGCTATTGACATAAACAAATATTTTTCTAATCCAAAATTGTTCTTCTTCTTATTATTTTATTTTTTTGTTTAACTAAGAATAATTTGTCTTCTAAAAGTTTCTATTACAAATAGTTATTTTTTATTAGTATATTTTTATCAGTTTATTAATAGATAAGACAAAAAAAGTTTATACATACAAATTTGATATGAAAAAAAAAAAAAAAACAATTTTTCTTAACTGGATTTTAAACAATTAATTTTTTAAATTAACACATATTTTATGGACCAGTTTAACTAGATTTTTTAGACTATTTCTTTGCACCATATTTAAAGTATTTTTATCAGCATATTTTTATTACTTAATTAATAATGTATGCACAAAAATAATAAAAATTAATGTCAAAATGTGCTATTCACCTAGATTTTAAACAATTAAATGTGAAAGAACTATACATTTTATGAACCAATGTGAATAGTTGTTGTTTAGACGTAACTTTCCAGTATATTTAGAGTATATGTCTTATCAGTATATTCTTATTATTTAATTAGTGAATTATACACTGAATCGATGTATTTTAAAGTCAAAATCAAATATTGTACGAAATTTTAACATATAAAATTGTGAAACAAAAACAATTTTTTTGAATCAATATAATTAGTTGTTGTTCAGACATTTTTTCACATAATATTAAGAGTATATTTTTATCAGCATATTTTTATTATTTAATTAATATTTTATGCTAAAAAATGATGTACTTCAAAGTCAAAATTAAACATTTAACCGGATTATATACAATTAAGTTGTGTAACAAAAACAGTTATTTTCAAATAGAACTAGTTGACATTTAAAATTTTTTAGTTTAGAAACAACTTTATATATACAACCATATTTAAAACTGTTTTAATAAACATTAATTGATCATGTGATTTATACATTAAGTAGACAATTTTGTTTCTACAAAATTAATAATGTTATGAAGAATTCATAATTTTATGAATTCATCTTACCAGTCATATTTCATATTCAGTATCTTGTTAATTTTACTCTCAATGTTAACCCAGTATCAAATCTATACCTTAAGTAAAGTATGTAATTTTGTTTTCTTTTAGATTAATTCTGTAATTTATCAAGTTTGAGGGAGCAGTTTGCATCATCTTCATATCACAAACTGAGAATACGAATGAAACAAAGAAATCTTAATGTATTATATAATCATATTCTACAATATTTTATCCATTATCTGGGGATATTTATAATTACAGTCAAAAGGTTTCAGAAGGCTAACTTCAAAAATTACGATTCTAAATTTCTTTGTAAAGTTCCATTTTTTTAAGTACGTTTAATTTGAAGGATTTAGAACATTAGGACTATATTGCAAACATCATAAATATCTATTTACTGTTGACCTTTGACTTAACTTTCTCTCTTTTTAATATTTTAAGCATGAAATTACAAATATGTTGAGATGATGACTACAGAAACATTTCTATCTTCCTAAATTTTATATAAGCGTGTGGTAATTATCTTCCAAATTTGATAACATTTTCTGCTTCTTCTCGAACGATGAAATATATGTATATTATTTTACAAGAAACATAAAACAACTTTGTACCAGGAGTAAAATGCCAAAAAGAAAGAAGATAATAATAAAAAGATCGCATTTAACATAAAACGATTGTTCATTCCTTTAAACAATTCTGGATGCTATCGTCGTAAAGACCAGGATAGATGAGCATGCTTAAATTTAACTTCTTATTTGGGAATTTAAAAATATTGACTTATTTAATGGTGGTTTTACAAATTTGGATTAAAATTCGTATGGTATTTACGATTTTACTTTCGGTTACAAAGAAAAGATATATCAAGTTTGGCTTTTTTCCATTATATTTATTGACATTATTATTATGAATTTAGTTTTTTTGAGTAAATAATAATAATAATAATAATAATAATAATAATAATAATAATACACATTGTGCGACGGGGAGTACTTGCAGGTGCTCGCCGTAAACTGACAATCGGGGCAGTTTTTCTTCCGTCACAAGCATATGAAACAAATTTGGTTGCTAAGTTATGAAAGGACATTACATTCTATGGAGCTTATAATAAAATTTTCTTCAAAAAGTAGATTTTTAAGTTAATGGAAAACACAGATAATTGTTTAGTCTTTTTTTTAAACTTATCCAAGTTCGAAATGATAATTAATCAATGAAAATTACATTTCTCGGTGGTACAGCTCTGTAAAAGCGATTACCCTTCTTAGAAAACAAAATGAAGGTAATTGGGCCTATAACTCTCGAGAAAAATCTTTGCTAATTTAGAAAACCAATGTTTCGAGAAAAACAGGTGTAAAGTTTTATAATAACGTTATGTACAACGAACAAAAAAAGATTATAAGGAATTGTAATAACATGAAACTTTTTCAGGGCAATAATCAATATACTTTAGGGAACAAAAATCTGCAGAAAACGAAATTATCGGTTAATTTGTGACATTTTTCTAATGTTTAAAGTTTCCTTTTTAGAGTTCCGTACTTAAAAGGTAAAAACGGAAGCATTATATGATCACTCTTGTGTCTGTCTGTCACAGGCATTTTACTCGTAAAGTATGGAAGGGGAAAATTATTATTAAACATTCACAAATGTATTTAGGAAAAACGTAAAGCGGCTAATTAACACTAGAACCGCCGTAGCGATCATTTTGACCGTTACCAAATAAAAATATTCCGATTCGAATGAGAAATTTCTTTCTAAAATGTGCTAAATATGTACCACAGAGAAATAAGTTAAATAAATAAGTTAAATTGCTTTAAAAAAAATTCTGGTGTAAAATAATTTTATAAAACTTGAGTATAATTTCTGGCGGTTAAGTAACTTGAAAAAAAAAAAAAATATATATATATCGTGTGGGGTATCGTGAGAAAACATTCGTAACGCTGAACTCAAAATACATTTCTTTTAATTTTAGGTATTATATTTTCAGAGGTATCGTAAAAAATGTAGTGCAAAAATATGTCCCCCCCCCCCCCCTCTCTATTTCCGAATCTACTGAAACTAAATTTACGAAAAAACTAGAGGTAGTAGAAGTTAATTTAAATCTTCCAGGAAAACTATAGCGATTACCCTGGGTCGCATGGTTTTTGAGAACAGAGCATTTTTCCGTCACACAAAAATTTCGATTTGCGGGCATTTGGCAAAGATGTTAAGGAGCGCTGGGGGAACCTATCTTATCAGAAGTATAAAAGCATTATTGATAATTACTTTCCAAAAAAATTGGCGGTAACTAGTCGTGATAGTAACCCTTAAAGACACGGACGGTTTGATATATATACATAATGACAGGGGCGAAGTACTCTGTGTAACATCGGCTTTTAAAGTCTCGATAACAACTTTTAAAGATATATTTTATGCAATATAATTCCCAGCAGCTATATAAAAGCAATTAACGTCAAATTGTTAAAAACAGACAAATTTAATTAGAATTAATCACATAAATACTATGGGATTCGCGACTAGTTTGCATTAAGTGAATCTCTTATTACGCCTCCCGTGTATTTCGAACTTAATTAAAAACCTAACTGAAAATACGCGGCACGGACCAAGGCAGATGTGCAACTTTGCGAGCTCCTTTCCAAGCGCGCTTAGCACAATGCCAAGTTTAAACTTTGAACAAGGTATTTGTTTTAGCTACACTGTAAAAAAAAAAAAAGGTTATTTCTACGCTGAATTTATATTTATGAAATGACAAATGAAGTTTAAATATGCACAACTTTTATTGTCAGTGCGGAATTAAGTTCATCATAAACATATTAGGAAAAGAATAAAACTAGTCGGATGTACCAATCCCAAAACTTTCTTCTATCTCATACATGTTAATACTTCAAAATCCGCTATCACACTGCCAAAATTAAATGGCAATCTATGCATCTCATGAGGATTCTAACGATGTGAAATTGCGTGCGTTAGTTCTTGAGATATGACTATCGCTGAAATCGTCTAAATTCAGAAAAATGCTGCCTAGCAGCGCCACCTATTGGGTGATTTATACCAAATCCTAATCAGCAACAATTTATGTCAACGTCTGACCGAATCTGAAGTTTGGAGAAAATCCGTACATTAGTTTTTGAGATAGAGCAATAACGAAAATCGTGAAAATTCCTGCATAGCGGCGCCACCTATTGGGTGATTAATACCAAAACCTAATTAACAACAACTTGTGTCAACATACAACTAAATCTGAAGTTTGGAGAAAATCCGTACATTAGTTTTTGAGATAGAGCAATAACGAAAATCGTGAAAATTCCTGCATAGCGGCACCACCTATTGGGTGATTAACACCAAAACCTAATTAACAACAACTTGTGTCAACATACAACTAAATCTGAAATTAGATGAAAATTCGTCCATTAGTTCTATTGATAGAGCTATTGAGGCAATCGTGAAAAAGGCAGCAGAGAAGCGCCACCTGTTGGGCGATTTACACCAACACATAATCAGTAGCAAGTTATATCAAGGACTAACTGAATCTGAAGTTTGATGAAAATCCGTGCGTTAGTTCTTAAGATAGAGCTATTGGGGAAATCGTGTAAATCCTGCAAAATTCATCATAACAGCGCCACCTGTTGGGCGATGTACACCAAAACGTAATCATCATCAATTCATATCAAGGACTAACTAAATCTGAAGTTTGTTTGAAATCCGTGCATTAGTTCTTGAGATAGAGCTATTGCGAAAATCGTGAAAAATGCAGCATAGCAGCGCCACTTGTTGAGCGATTTACACCAAAAACTAATCAGCATCAATTTGTTTTAGGGACTAACTGAATATCAATTTTTATTAAATTCCGTGCATTAGTTCTTGAGATAGAGCGCCCACAAAATTTGTGTCACATACACACAGACAGACAGACAGACTCACAGAGTCACAGACAGACATTTTGTAAAAACATGTTTTTTGGAATCTCTGACCCCTAAAACGTTTAAATCCGTCGAAAACCGGAATTCGAAAATTTTCATGAATCCAATACTTTCTTCTTGTAAAGATAGAAGAAAGTAAAAAGAGTTATACATAATAGCAATATTGGATATTATTTAGGCTTCATATCTCTTTGAACTTTTATGGTATACCCATTCATACTTTTCTAGTACATACAGCTATACCCAGCCCTACGTTGTATAGTTTTTTACAAAGTCTTATTATTCTTTTAGCAACGATAATTTTGTATAATACAGTTAATACTCCATATATTTATTGCACGGAACCCTCTGAGCTCGAGTAACACTCGCACTTGACCGTTTATATTTAAATTGTTGCTTTTTACTTTCTTCTATCTTTACAAGAAGAAAGTTTTGGATTCATGAAAATTTTCGAATTCCGGTTTTCGACGGATTTACACGTTTTAGGGGTCAGAGATTCCAAAAAACATGTTTTTACAAAATGTCTGTCTGTGACTCTGTGAGTCTGTCTGTCTGTCTGTCTGTGTGTATGTGACACAAATTTTGTGGGCGCTCTATCTCAAGAACTGATGCACGGAATTTAATAAAAATTGATATTCAGTTAGTGCCTAATACAAGTTGATGCTGATTAGTTTTTGGTGTAAATCGCTCAACAGGTGGCGCTGCAATGCTGCATTTTTCACGATTTTCTCAATAGCTCTATCTGAAGAACTAATGCACGGATTTTGATCAAACTTCAGATTTAGTTAGTCCTTGATATGAATTGATAATGATTATGTTTTGGTGTAAATCGCCCAACAGGTGGCGCTGTTATGATGAATTTTGCAGGATTTACACGATTTCCCCAATAGCTCTATCTTAAGAACTAACCCACGGATTTTCATCAAACTTCAGATTAAGTTAGTCCTTGATATGACTTGCTACTGATTAGGTGTTGGTGTAAATCGCCCAACAGGTGGCGCTTCTCTGCTGCCTTTTCCACGATTGCCTCAATGGCTCTATCAATAGAACTAATGGACCAATTTTCATCTAACTTCAGATTTAGTTGTATGTTGACACAAGTTGTTGTTAATTAGGTTTTGGTGTTAATCACCCAATAGGTGGCGCTGCTATGCAGAAATTTTCAAGACTTTCGCTATTGCTCTATCTCAAAAACTAATGTACGGATTTTCTCCAAACTTCAGATTCAGTCAGACGTTGACATAAATTGTTGCTGATTAGGATTTGGTATAAATCACCATATAGGTGGCGCTGCTAGGCAGCATTTTGCTGAATTTAGACGATTTCAGCGATAGTCATATCTCAAGAACTAATGCACGGAATTTCATATCGTTAGAATCCTCATGAGATGCATAGGTTGCCATTTAATTTTGGCAGTGTGATAGCGAATTTTGAAGTATTAACATGTATGAGATAGAAGAAAGTTTTGGGATTGGTACATCCGACTAGTTTTTCTTGTCATAAGAATTCTGTTTTTTTTTTTTTTTTTTTTTTTTTTTTTTTTTTTTTTTTTAGCATGATTTTAATTTTACTTAATAAACATTCTGTATGAAGATTTAAAAGTGTAACACTAATCAAATATATAATACTTACAGTAAAATTTAGGTTTCGTAGAAAAAGAGGCATTTAATAATAATAATAGTAGTATTTTACATGACATAAAGCTTTGATGGCATTGACCTTGCCTTCATTGTTTCGTAGTCAGAGATTTCACTTTTATTTGCAGATTTTGAGACAAAGGATATTTAATATTTAATCGAATATGTCATTTTATTCCAATCATCTGTTTTTGATGAAAGATTAAATTTTCGATTGATTTACAATCTTAAAATTGCGTAAAGTACACAATACAAAAGTAAGATCTATTTTATTCTAACTTTTATTAAATTCTTGTGATAAAATTTTAATTTGTAATACATCATCAATGAGTAGCAAATGGAAAATATTGTTTTATGATGCATTTACGAGTGTGGTATTTTATACCAAACTCAGTGAAATATTTCTATGTGATCGTGTATGAAAAGTTTTATTCTTTTTTTCTAGGATGAGAAAGTTACATTGTAGCAATGAATAAAATGTCTAATGCAATTTGTGTTTCAGCAGAAAAAGACACCCTAATAAGATCAGATTTTATCTAAAAGAATTTTTACTTCATTTCATCGCAATTAAAATATGGGCATTTTTTCAATATAAGGTGAATTGTTTTTTTAATTGTTTTCTGTCATAGTTACTTAATTTATATTTAAGCAAACATGTTACTTTTTATTGATGTCACATTGTTTTAATAAATAAATACAGAACAAACAACCTTTCAGCATAAAGTAGCACTATTACAAGAACAAGTTTTAATTTTAAAAAAATCACATTGCCTCAGGCGCCATTATTTCATAGTCTAAGATTCGACATTTAAAATCCGAAAATGAATTAATCTTTTAAAAGTATATGTCAAAGGTATTTAATTTATATTTGATAAGAGAATATGTGAAAAATTACATTTTGTTTAATTTAGAACTTTAGAACTCTGTTACTACAAAAGAGAAGGTATATTTATTAATAACATTAATTATTTTAGTTGCATTTTCAATTTAAATTTCTCATTCGTATAATTTCAAATATTGCGATATAGAATAGCAAAAACTTCAAATATCATTATGAGTGATATTTTATACCAATGGCGATTTTCTCAAGAAGAGATAAGTTTGAAACCTTTTCTAAGTTATTAATTTTATGGTTTTTCCTTTTTATAAACAAAATAATGAAACATTGCTGCATACGGCAGATTGGGCCATCTTTGCCCGTTAACATTCTGAATGTTTCATGTAGTATCTCTGATTCTTCTCCTCTTTAAAAAAAACTGCTGATAAAAAAATAAAGTCTTTCCATTAGATCACTACTTATTAAATATTCACACATTTAACACACAATTTAAAATAGCATTCAATCAGTCGAATGATACTCGAAATATTTAATTTTGAGACGTACGCCACGAAAAAAGAAAAGAACCATCTACCATACTCTTTTCAAGTCTTTAAAAATGTTTTCGTAAAAACGCATTCAACTCTGTCAATTATTTCTATAGAAACTTTAATATATAAATGCGTGCTATGAAAAAAAAGCCTTGATATCAGTTGAGTTTTGTAAATTATCACCATACTGAAAACCTTCTAGTATGCATGAAAAAACTCGTTTATTAAAGCACTCTATTTTGAGTAGCAAATTTATTTCTGTTTTCTGTGAATTCATGAACAAATAATCTCAACTCAACTCATTATTTGCTTCTTTCGATGCTTCAGACGAAAACTTTCAAATAGTGTTCCTCTGAATCTGCATTAAGTACAGATAAGCTATAACCGAATAATATTGAAAATTATCCTAGATATTTTTGATTTTGCAAATTTTATATTATTTCTTTTAAAAAATGCAACTAAGAAAGAAAGAAATAGATAACTGTTCTTAAATCCTTTTGTAATCTTCTATGTTGCATTTATTGGCATATATTACAATCGCAAATAGAAGTGTAATTTTTTAACAATTTAGATAAGTTATAAAATAATCTAACTAAAAAACAGGAAAACTGTCTTCGAGTTGCAAAAGTTTAGACAAAGTACGTTCCTGCCAAATCAAGTAGCTTTGTATGCACTGGTCGCTACAGATAATTCCAGACAAATATACAAACATTTATGTTTATTAGTGTAGACTTTCTGAACATCCAGGATGTTTCACTTAGAAGGTGTAGCCCAAGATAATATTGTTTTTAAAAAATGTAGAAGGAAATAAAAATAAACATACAATCATCTGTGGTTTTAGATGAGTTTCAACCACGTGATCATGTGCCCCCAATTTTCAACTAACCCACCAAAAACCCAGATTTTGAGCGAATATTATCCCTCAATCAATCAAAGGGAAGAAAAACCGGAAAAACCAATTGCCAAAAAAATTGCCCAGGAGGTTATCAAATTGGTTTCTAAAGTGTGACGATAGTTGTAACGAATCTATGTAAGAATTTCTGCAGATACTCAAAATGTCCCAATTAGAATTCGCCCCTTATCCTCTTCGGCCCCTGGGTCCCCATGCGGGAACCTCTGTTCTTTTCCTTATAAAAACTAAAATGTCCGATTTATTTATATTTTCACATCACTTCTTAATAGCTGAATGTTTTTGCGTTCAAAGCAGACGAATAAATGGCAGCATCTAAGCTGATTCTCACATAAAATAACTGTTATTTTCATCTGAGTTTGCAAAATGCCTAAAAATGTTCAAAAGACATTATGACCAAGAAAGTGAGAAATTTTCATAAGTATTTAACTTAAATCTTTTCCAATAAAAATTTTTGAGGATTTGTAGATTATTTACTTGTTTAAAGCTCTTAAATTTGTGATTGCGTTAATTTGGGTTAATGCACTGTAAAAAAAAATCTGTAGTTCTACAGATGTAAAGTTACATGCTTACTAAACTTTCACCTGTAACTGTACGAAAAAAGCTGCAAATCTACAAAACTAGTTTTTGTAAAGCTACAAAAATCTGTAACTTTACAAATGAATCTGCTAAAATTTCACTAATCTTACTAAACTTTTATCTGTAACCCTGGCTGCAGTTACATGAAATGCTCTCGGAATCCCAGTTTCCAAAAAAATTCTTAGTAACCTTACAGATTTTTTGATTTTCGGCGCAAAAGTGTGTCTGTTACATGAAATTTTGGTGTTGCCGTTACATGAAAAGTTCTAGGAATCCCAGTTTCCTAGAAAAACTTTAGTAACTTCACAGATTTTTTTTTTACAGTGTGGTTATAAATTGATGTTTTTAAGGGGGTTTGTAGTTTTAGATCGATATTTCTGAACCTAAATTAAAAATCGCCTAAAGGATCAATTTCAGAAAATATACTTTTTCTGTCATTTATGATGTCATTTTGTTTGAAAAAAAACCAATGAATAAGCATTTGTATTATTATTTTAGCTTCGGAACTGAAGAGGTTATACCCACAGACACTGTTGTTTTTGGAAAAAAATATAGGAGGAGATAAAAATGAACATACAAGCGCATATATAATTAAAGATTTTCTCTACATATAGGGTCCCGCATAGACTGAGATAAAGTTTTGGATTTAGAAAAAAAAAACAAATGGAAATAAAAACAAACATACGAATACCTATATTTATTATTACAGATTTTCCACACATGCATCGTATCCTATTTGGAAGATATCCGCCACTACACTGTAAAAAAAAATCTGTGAAGTTACTAAAGTTTTTCTAGGAAACTGGGATTCCTAGAACTTTTCATGTAACGTCAACAACAAAATTTCATGTAACAGACACACTTTTGCGCCGAAAATCAAAAAATCTGTAAGGTTACTAAGAATTTTTTTGGAAACTGGGATTCCGAGAACTTTTCATGTAACTGCAGCCAGGGTTACAAATAAAAGTTTAGTAAGATTACTGAAATTTTAGCAGATTCATTTGTAAAGTTACAGATTTTTGTAGCTTTACAAAAACTAGTTTTGTAGATTTGCAGCTTTTTTCGTACGGTTACAGGTGAAAGTTTAGTAAGCATGTATTTTTACATCTGTAGAGCTACAGATTTTTTTTTACAGTGTAACACAGTAAAGGTTATTTTTAGAAAAAAATATAGGAGAAATAAAGAGGAAACAAACATACATCTGTCGTTATTTTTACATTTTTCTGCACATAAATCATGTCCCACATAATCCAAGAAAGTGTTGAGTTAAAATATATATATACAGTAAAACCTACCTAAAGCGACCACGTTGCGTTTGAATAAAAATTGGTCACTCCGAGAGGTGGTCTCTTAATGGAGGACATGTTTAAATCTAAATTTTAATTGTTGAAAAAATATAACAATTAATGTTACTAAAATTTGTTTTTCACATTAGGAAAAAATATGGAAATTTAAGTATCAAAACAAAAGTTAATTAGTGCATAGTTTGAAAAATGAATATATTGACGTCCGCTTTGATTTTACAGTTTTATCTTCTATAACTCTTATTTCCAAGTTCTTTCGAAGTTCAGTAAATAAATTCAATTTTTTGAATTGAGAACAAATTATGACGATTTCATAAATTTTTCTATTTCTTTGAGAGTTTTCTGACAGAGTATGGCAGGGGAATTTATTGATTTATTGATCGTCATCCTTACATTGTCATCAGAGTAAAATTCATTGCCTAAAAAGGCACAAAGGGGTTTAAATACTTAAAAGTTACCGGAATAAATAAAAATTTTAAACTTAGTTTAGACGTTTGAAAAATAAATATCTGGAATTAATATTCTAATAAAACTTTCTTCAAGCGACTAGCAAAAAACGGAATTTGTTTAATTTTCTTCAAAGAAATGGGTCGCTCATGGAGGGATTTCAACAGGGGTGGTCTCTGAATAGAGGTAAAATTAGTACTGAGCCTATGGGAATGAATTTCGTTTCATCAAAAAATGGTCATTCAGAGAGGTGGTCGCTTAATGGAGATGGTCGCACAGGGAGGTTTCACTGTATGCAGGATTTATTATTTTACCTAGTACTTAAATATTCACTTAACTTATAGCGATAAATGAATTCACATTCATTATAGTTTTTGAAATATATACAGCATTTATTACTTAGACTTTATTACTTAGTCATGGAAATTCAATAACAATAATAATATAGTACACAGTTTTCACATTGGCAAATATTAATAAGAGAAATCTACTAGATTTCTCACTCAAGCCTTTTATTCGGCCATGGACAGCTTTTTTAAACATTTTGTTAATATCCAAAATATGGACCATCTCTCTTGGGATTATTTATTTTCCAATCGAACCGTTGCCACACATTTTGCGCTTTTTTCACGCTCCTCGTGTTATGCCTTTTATTTTTTACAATATTGCGTATTGATTAAATAAACCATTTAGTCTGACAAGTTGCATTGTTTAGAATATTTATAATCCCACATATATATATAGTTAGAAATAAACGAAAAGTGATATGTCATGCATATATTTTAAAGAAAATGTGGTTCTCAAATGATGTGCTAGAAATGCGCTTCCTCTATCTCCAAACACAGCGGAACACTACATTTCCTGTTTTTGAAGATTTCTAAATTTAAAAAAAATTCTATATATATATTACGCTATGGTATGTGGCATCGCAATCGCGATTATTTTTTAAATGTTTAATGGCAACATCCGAAAGAAACGGATTTCATAGGTTATTGAACAGCGTTTAGTGCATCACCATACCTTTAAGGGGGGGGGGGGTTACCATAGAGGGAGCCTGTTCTTTCGAAAATGTGGCCACATTTGTCGCCAACTTGGCGATATCACTAATATTTCGCCAAATTCCCATAGACTTCTATTGTAAAGCAATAGTGTTTACTTGCTTACAGAAAATCAACAAATTGTTACAGAAAATTGTGTCAACAAATTGTGAAATCAACAAATTGTCACAGCTTACAGAAAATCAACAAAAAATAATATTAGCTCAAGGGATTATATTAATTATATTTAAGGGAGTGCAAGTAAATTAAATATGAATAAAAGTAACATGATACAATGCTTAGCATCCTTTCCCAAACATAAATTTTAAGGGATACTGGTCGCCAAGGGTGGTTAGTATTATAAAATCTATCAATATTCTAATTTTTGGTCGCTTAGAGGAAAAATTGTCAGCACTTCATATGACAACAGTTGAACATACAGTTATGACATGTAATTATTCTTATTTATTTTATTTGATTACTGATTTTCATTATTTGATTTGATTTATAGTGCAATTGTTTCTAAAACAAAGTTTACTCGAGACTACCTTCATAGCGGGACAACCTGTATACAGCAAGTGTGCAATATATAAGAGCGATACAAAAGCAAATAAATCAGTTTGCGTTTGCTATACAAGTGCGCAAATCTTTGTGTTAAAATTAAATACATGATATTCCAATTAATATTAAATTAATTGCTTACACAAATTGTGTTCATATTTCTTAATCTATTTTAAAATGCATTTTGCTAAATTTACGCAGGAGTAAAATCATAAAAACGCAGTAAATATTTCGAAATCGCGGAACGTGGTTAGCGGATATTTTCGAATATCATTTAAATCTGCATTTAAAAGAGATTCTGGTCACATTCGTTTAGTTTGCAAAACTTCTATTTCACAAGGTGAGGAAATAGGCTTTGTGACTACGAAAAAGAGCAAATTCTAGCTTATAACAACATCGCAATGTCACTTCAAAGATTTGCTGCTTAAATTATACGTCCAAAGACTGTCATTTTTAATGTCTTGCAGAATACAACTATTTATGTTACTACGAAGTCTACAGGGAGGCTGACATTTTTTTTCGAAACGATCCAAAAGTTTGATTGTTCGCACGGCTCCAAGAAAGAGAATGGCAGCAATAAAAATTGGAAGCCAGATAAAAACGCCAGCATCAGAATCGACAGTACAAAGAATAATAAATGTTTCAGGAGTTCTTATAATTGTAAAACCACGTCGGTGTCCGCCTTTAAGGGGGGGTCGTCTCTCACCTTCAGAATTCTCCTCCGTAATGTTAAGTCTATGGAATTTTGATGCATTAGTATATTTAAAATATCTTCTCGGGAAATTCATATTTTTTACACGTTTTTCCTGTGTACTCTACTTAAAGGATGCCTCTTTTTTTCTTAGTTTTCAAAATATTCCTAAAATCTATGTTGAATTTACTATTTTATGTTATAAAAGCGGGCGAACTGTGAGTAAGATTTTCACACTTCCTATAAAATCAAGTCTATACTTTAGAAATAGTTTGAGAACTAAGAAAAAACGAGACATCTTTGAGGAAGTGTACACAAGAAATAGAAGTTAAAAATATTAATTTCCCGAGGAGATATTTTAAATATACGAGTGTATCAAATGCCCATAGACTTTACATTAGTGAGAGGAAATCGGAAGCTGACTCATCAGCCCCCTTAATATCTGGCAATAAAAAAACCGCAATTCGTTTGCATAGATGCACCTGAAGTAACAAATGAATTGGTCTAAAATTATCTTCGGTTCTGAAAAGAAGCTTAATTTCGATATTCCGGATAGTATTCATTCATATTGGCATGGTCTTCAAAAGGAAAAGGACGTATTTGCCACACGTCGATTAGGTGAAGGCTCCCTAATGGTTTGGACTACTTTCTCGAAAGGTAAGCTGAGAATAGCTTTTCTAGACGGATAAAAAGTAGACATACCTATAATCACATGTTAGAATGCCATCTGTTGAAACTGAGTGAAAAAATTTTAACGAAATTTTCAACACGACAATAACTGAAATTCACTCTGAAAAATACACAAAGAAATGGTTTGAACATGAATAAGACTCTCAAACTTGATTGACCAGCCAATGGTTCAAACCTAAATACAGGGTTATTAAAAATGAAACATCGGGTTTTGATACGTTACTACGTGCGAACTATTAAACTTATATGTTTACATGACAACTCAAACGAGAGGACGTTAACTACAGTTTTGCGCTGCGTATGTATCATGCGTGTGTGGCGGCTATGGTTGCTGTGCGAACGTCATATTCAAAATGGCGACTGTACAGTAGAAAGCCTTTGTGTACTAGAATTTTCAGAGAAATTTTTTTCTAGAAATGTGTACTTGAATTCGTTCAAAGAGCATTCCGGAAGGCATACAAATGCAAACCACCAACCCAACAAAGCATTTTGAGCTGGTATCGACAGATCAAAGAAACCGACAGATCAAAGAAGGTGGTTTATGTAAAGGCAAAAGTTCCGGCCGACCAAGCGTTACTGAAGAAACTTTACTTAGAGAGAGTTTCATCCGTAGTCCCAAGAAATCCCCAAATCGTGCTAGCCGTGAACTTTCAATTTCACAGCCAACTGTGTGGAAAATTTCTGCTGTCCACTCACCATTTTGAATATGACGTTCGCGCAGCAATCATGGCAACTACATGCGCATGACACATACGCAGCGCGTAACTGTAATTAACACCTTCTCGTTTGAGTTGTCATGGAAAAATATGCGTTACCTAGTTCGCACGTAGTAACGAATCAAAACCCAACGATTCATTTGTAATAATAATGTACCATGAGGAACGTTTAGGGTCTTATATTGTGTAATATATAACGATACATGTTCAAATTGTGCAGTATAACACGAAAGCAAAATTAAAATCTGCCATTTTGGAGATATGGCGTATTTTGTCACCACGACAATCTCAAAACCATGTAAACTCTATGCTACAATGTTGTACATAAGTGCTTAAACACAATAGAAGACTAATTGGCATGGAATATTTCTATAATTTTGAAAAGTCTGTTCCGTTCTGATCATTTTGCTGCCAGTGCATACCAGGTAAAAATACAACGTATTACATTATACGCATTTATAAAAATTACTTTCGAATGTTTTCTTTATATTTATATTAACTGTTTAGTTTGAGACATAAAATTAATATGGTTTATACCGGGTGTCCCAAAAATGACTGATGGATTTTAAAATTCAATAACTTGCAAACGGTGACAGATATTAAAGAAAATTCTTGCAGGAGAGTTATGTAAGGGTCAGGAGTTTTTATGCTGCGATTCTCAGTTTTAGTTAGAGATAACATCGATACATGGCGTTGCAAGCAATAACCGCTAAATCCAGGCTCGATTTTTTGACCTCTCTTTTCTTCCATGCAAAAAAAATGAGATTAAAATGTATTGAATGGAACCCGAAGTACCAAAAATTGGGTCTGGACTGAGTGCCTATTGCCCCCAGCTCCATCTGTTGTTTGAAATTCGAACTAAAATAAAGAATCACAGTACAAAATCTCCTGATATCATACATAACCCTCCTTCAAGAATTTTTTTAATATCTGTCACCGTTTGGAAGTTATTAATTTTAAAAACCTATCAGTCCTTTTTGGGACTCCCGGTATGTGTATTACCACAATTATATTTTACACTTGGACAATTACATGATCGTTCCTATCATTTTGCATCCCGGTATATATGCACATAAAGACAAAATAAGAACGTCTTAGTTATAAAGCGATAACAATATTCTTATATTGTGCATTGCTGCTAATAGACAAGCAGCAGTAAATTACCATTTAAATTCATATGCTTTCGAATATATTAGTCGCAAAATCCTTTAAGCTAGAATAAAGGGATTTAACAAAACTAATGAAACATAAGTTTGTATAAACTTAGTTAAATGAAACATGCGACTGCTCAACATCTAAATCCCTTTTTATCTTTAAAATATTCTGCTTTCAAATTTCGCGATCCAGGAATTAAGAATTCCGAGAAATGCATTTGAATGAAATTTTCACCGAGCCACTGAATTCTCAGATTATCGTTTAAATTCGTAGCTTCAGCATATTTAATAAATTAATAAAACACATCTTGTTATAGTAAGTTTCATGTATACATGAATACATACATATGTATGTATGTATATATATATATATATATATATATATATACATACATACATATATATATATATATATATATATATACAGCGTTTCTCAAAAATGACGGGTGCATTTGAAAAATAAAATAAAGAAAAGGGGAAAGCGATAGAATTGTACTGTTTGCTGCATTCTAGAAGCACTGTAAAAAAAAAATGCTGCCAGTTTTTCGGTAGGAATCGGAAAAATAGTTGCCCTTATCGTACCGGAATATTTTCTGAGCCAGCTCGAAATATAATCCGTAAAAATAAGGAAATAGTCAGTAAAACGGTATTTTACGGATTTTATTCCGATTTCACGGATTTTATTCCGAGCTGGGTTGGAAATTATTCCGGTATGATAAGGGAAACTATTTTTTTCGATTCCTACCGGAAAACTGGCATTATTTTTTTTACAGTGTGGGATATCAGTAAATTTTCAGTCACACAGATTTTCTTGTTTAGTTTTGAAGTTTACCAAGAGCTGGTGCTGCAAAGTATACTAATAGGCCGGGAGGTGGCAGCACAGGCAATCACCTCATCGAGTTCACTGCTGAAATTGTAGAATTAGTAATAACTCGATTCGCATATTAAAACGCAATTAGTCTACCAAATCATATCTTCGTGGAAAACACCTGAAAACTCGATTTTAGTGGTTGACTGGTAGGTTTACCTAAGTTTAAAAGCAACGTTAAAAACGACAGAATAAGCAACTAGTTTCGGCAGTGTTAAGCGGAAACTTGCTCACTTATTTCTCCCATTGGCTATTACTCGCATTTTCCTGTTTCCGCATTGGTTAATGTACACTGTAAAAAAAAAGGACCAGATTTCCTGTAGGAATCGGAAAAATAGTTGCCCTTATCGTACCGGAAAATTTTCCGACCCAGCTTGGAATAAAATCAGTAAAATCGGAATAAAATCCGTAAACTTGGAATTAAATCCGTAAAGTACCGTTTTAATGAATGTTTCCTTTTTTTTACAGATTTTATCCCGAGCTGTGTCGGAAAATTTTCCGGTACGATAAGGGCAACTATTTTTCCGATTCCTACAGGAATACTGTTCGGATTTTTTACAGTGTACTTTCCAGTTGAATCCGTTTCTCCTATTTATAAATGAGCAAGTTTCCATTATTCATTGCAATGAGAACGTCTACGCTAAACGCTACCGAAACTAGTCTGTTGAATGTTTGCTTATTCTGGCGTTTTTAAAGTTGCTTTAAAATTTATATCATTCTGCGCCAAGTAGCATCTTAATAATTAGTAGGTTTACCACTGTGTTTTCCTGTTCCCAGTCCTCCATGTTTTCATACCTTTGAAGAAGGAAAACACAATGGTGAACCTACGAGTCAACCGCTAAAATCGGATTTTCAGGTGTTTCCACCAACATATGACTTGACAGACCGATTGCGTTTTAATATTCGAATCGAGTTTTAACTAATTCTGGAATTTCAGTCGTGAACTCGACGAGGTGATTATCTATGCAAGTGCATCCCGGTCTATAAGTAATACAAAAAATTGTATTAACTTCATGGGAATAAACTTATTTTGTTATTTTCAATATCTATTTTTTTATTCCATTTTTCAAATGCACCTGTCATTTTTGGGACACTTTGTATATATGTATAGCAGAATGGAAATTTCGTTACAAAGTTACTTAATAAAAGAAATTATTTTAATTTTAAAACTATAAACTTATTATATTTTGTATCAAATGTTCATATTTTAGTTATAAGAAATGTCTTTAAAAATGGTATAATCCGCATGGAAAGACGTTCAGACGTTCAGAGTTCATATGTTAACCCTTAAATGATGGGTGTTGCTTTTCGGCAACATACCCAATTTAGGCTCTAAAATACTATTAGAATAATATCGAAGCTATAATACCTAATGTTGCCAATAAAATACATTCTGAAAATATTATTAAATCGATTTTTAATATGTAGATGGCAACACTTGTGCTGTTTAAGAATAAAGATAGATTTATTTTTTCAATTGTTGCTACTTGCTCATTTTGTTTTGTTTCGAAGCTTGCGAAATACCCTATTTTGGTCTGCAGTGATCAAGTAAAATTTATTTCTTATTATTGTTCCTAAAATTCTTGTGTGTTTAATATTATAGAATTTTATCAAGGAAAATTATTTTTTCAATTAAAGACCAGTATTGCCGATTCGTAACAAATTGTTTTTTAGCCGTAAACCATACTTAAAACAAAATATGAATTTTTTAAGTATTTATCCCATTTAAACAATAAAAGCCGAAAAACATTATTACAATTATTTTTGAAAAACCAGGCATTTAAGGGTTAAAGATAGACTGACGATATTATAAAGTGGTGCAGTTAGGGTTTTTTGCAAGGTTACCCAGAGAATTTTGTGAAAAGAATAACGTGTGCTTTTATAAGGGACAGTAGTTACTGCTCTGAGCTGACTACATTTCCGGTTAATTTGATTCGTGAAATGAGCTAGGATGGTAATCCGTTGTCCGTTATTTAGATGTTTGGATTGTTTATTTCAATTTTGTTCTTGGAAGGTGAAGAGGACGTTGCATGCATGAATCTATATTTAACTCTGCTGTTCATGTCGTTAGCCATTCCGCCTGTCTTCTGATTTGTTTTCTTCTGGTTTTGTTCTTCGGTTTGGGGATTTTGAAGTTGTTGTTTAAGTTGGTTTATTTTAAAGTTTATTTGAATGATAGTTGTTTGTTTTAAGGTTATGATGTGTGGTTGGAGTTGGTTGGAGTTAATTTTTATAATTGGTGTTTTAATTATATATGTATGTATATATTCAAGCTATAACTGATATGATGGTCAGAAATTTCAGTTGTGATAATGCGCGTCAATTAAAGTAAGTTTTGTAAACAAAACCAAAATCGCAATCCTCCTATTGATTTAACAGTACATTTGTTAGGATTTTTGTCGATTTTTGTTTGGATTTTTATGCTTGTGATTATGTAGTATATTTGTTCACACCTATTGTTAAAAATGAAAAGATTGTAATCATATTTTCACAATAAGTACTTTGCTTTTTGTAGCGCAAGCTGATATCACATGCGTGACGAGACTGTGTGAACGGCAAATAATTAGGTATAGTTAGCTAGAGTCTCCACAATAGAGAATGTAGCTGGCACTACCTTCTTTTTCAATAACAAAAGTATAGTGCACTTCTAGCACTTCTCCTAATGCCATCACATTTTATAGAAAGCAAAGTAAATCCGATTAAAATCTTCTTACAATATCATCTTTATTGTTCTGAAGATTTATTGTTCTTTAGAGTTCTGAAGGAGTATTTAGATTCAACTTGCATTGAGACTCTCTGTATTTATAATTTAATAAGGGAATTACTGTCACAGTTTCCTGTACAATTTTGCTGTCTTGACGCATATATGACCAGTAATTGATTGAGTATCTCATGTATAGATACAGGGTATCCTAAAGAGGAAAAGTTTTAAACTCAATATTTCATTAACTACCCTTTAAAATTGGGAGGAGTGAAATATACACTCGTTGAAAGAGTGGCGGCATTTTCACTCTTTTTGGAGTGAATTTTATAAAAATACACCCCTTAAAGAGTGGAGTTTTCCACACCCTAGAAAAGAGTAAAATATTTCATTCCATTGTCGAGATTGAAATATGTCACTTCATTGTCGAGAGTGAAAGACTGGCATTGTACGCTTTAAAAAATTTCCAATCAACTTTGAACCAATATATATGAAGTAAAATAATAAAAAGATCCAAAAATATGTCACTTTTTAATTTTCAGAAACTCCATTTCATAATGTGACCTAGGAAATTATGCTCATATGGTACTAAAACGCACTCCTTTTTAAGAGTGAATAGTCACTCCTTCTTAGAGTGGCTATTCACTCCTACTAGTCATTCTAAGAAGGAGTGAGTATCGTAGTATTAGTATTACCCATCAGCCAATCAGAACACCAAGTTTACAACGCTTTTGTTAAGATAAGAGAAATACGTGCGTCATTTTAGAGATTAAAATACAAAGATATTATTAAAGTGATTATTTATGGAACGAAAAGGGTAAGACATTTATATTTAATCTTTTACTCCTGTTGTTTTTTATATTATGATCATGAGTTAAATAGTTTTATGCTATATAGAAAAAAACTGATCTGGAATTGTTTTCAGAAGCGATATTTTCCTTTCCTATACGATACTGTGATGTAAAATATTTTCATTTGACATCGTTCGAAAAAAAAATTTGACGCAGGGAATGATTCACGCCTACATTCATAGTAGAATGAATGTAAACATTAATCTGCAGTTACTTGAGATTGAAAATGTATTGAGACAGTGATTTAAATTATTTTCGGTTTCTTACTCTCTTCTGATTACTAATATTTACAGCATTTATCGTCATTATTATTTTGTAATTAAGTAGGATAATCGAATATTATGATGTAACGAAATGGTTTCGGATTAGAAATTAGCATTACACTGTAAAAATGTCTTTTTACATATTACAGTAGTGAAACTTTTGGAATTTTTTTTTTTATTACTAATAATATTTTAAATTATTTTTAAAATCCTAAACCTTCGTAACAATGTTTTCAGATTTAACATTTGTCAAATTTATAAAATAATAGGAATTTCTTATAACACATGGAAAGAATTTTGAGAAATTGTTAAATCTAATAATGCATTTAGTTTATCTGTTGTAGTTTGTTGTCGTTTAATAGTGCAATTCTAAAATACTAATTATTTTTAGTGTTTTTCACATTGGTATATCTATTTTTTTAAATTGTATGTAACCATTTTTTTTCTGTTTGTGATTTTCATCAAACATTTATTTATAGGCATTCTGAATCAGTTATTAAATTTCCTTTAATTGTAAACGCATTTTCTTCGTTTTTAAAACACGTAATTATTGGCATTAAAAAATAAACGTGATATTTAGGGATTGAAATAAAGTGTTTTTATGCCTGATGTTTATAGATTAAACTGCTTTAGTATATATATATATTTTAAAGTTCATAGTATCGCTTATATCAAATGTGACTAAATATATTTTAACGAGATAAATAACTACTTTTTACATTAAAAATATTTTTCAAACAATAAAAACAGTACATATGTAGTCATTTCTTTTCTTTATATATATATATATATATATATATGTGTATATTATTATTATTATTATTATTATTATTTCCCAGATCAATCCCTTCCTATAAACATACCAAATCTATTTAGCTCATATTCACAAAATACACTATAAACGGGGATAAAATATTTAAATAAATGTGGCTTATCATGTCGTTCTATAAATAAGAGTTGTATTAATATCCGTTTTTAAGAAAATTCAAATCATAATTAAGTTAAGGAATATATTTAAAAGAAAAATATATACATAATCCAGAGAAAATAGAATTCTAGACTCCATGTTCATGTTTAATAAAGCAATGACATATCACAACATATAAAAAAACTTACACATTCTTAATATTTAGATAAAGTTTAGAACTTATTAGTAAAAGATGTCAGTTGGTAAGCATTGTTTTTTAATTGAAAAAATTATAAATATTTTTGAAGAATAGGGCTCCAAAATAGCGATATTTTGCTAAAAAGTACGGTAAAAAGATAAGATTTTATATTTAAAACAAAAATTAAAATTAATTTTAAAATTATCATACATTTATAGGGCATGCAATGAAAGAAAACTGAAGGGACAAGATTTTAATAAAATATTTTAGTTTTTTTTTCTTTTTTTGTCAGTAATCTAATTTAATCCACATGCAACTTTAATTGAGTTTTCCTTAAAAGATCAATTAATGTTACAAACTATGAATTAAACAACAGTCACTCCTTTTTATTTAGAGTGTAATATACTTTCTGGAGAAAAATATGCAGAGTCTGTACGAAATTGATCTGTGCGAGATAATTTCATTAATAAAATAGTGTTATCGAAATGTCTATCGCTTATAAGGAAAACATATATTGTTATAAGGTGTTATGTAATTCCTTTGTCAATATAGCGCCTTTCGTTTAACAATGAGCGATTTTCATAACAGTAATGAAGATTTTCTTATAAACTTATTCTGTGTCTAGCACTGAATAGTAATGTGGAATCCTATAACGGCTTGTAGTTGAAATTTGAAGGGGCTACTGCTGTAAAAAAATTTTGGCCATTTAAGAATTTTTCGATCCATAATTACTTTTTTAGGACATGATGTTTGTCAGATTTTTCATATGCGAACCATACACGCCTTGACAGCTGTCACTGCTCTGAATTAATCGGTTATCGACCGAGAATATTAAGAGAACTCGCTGTACTGTTTCAAACAGTTTATTAAAAATTAAATTATGGGAAATTAAGGGGACCGTGGTCCTTTATTTGAGTAGAAATCGACCGAAAAATCGAAAATTGTTTTTGTGCATATTATTATTCTCCAGTTGAGCTATTTGTGAAAAACTGTATGCAAGTGACAACCATTTGAATTCTGTACACAAAAAATTTTTCGACCTTTTACCATATTTTAAATCCTTTTCGCTCAAAACTGATTTTTTAACATTTTGGGATTTTCAAATGCTCCATGCGTCATAATTTTTCTTATCACAATTCATGAAATTGATTAGAAAGAATCCTGGTATTGATTACAAAGAAACTGTGCATGCATTTTAAAATTCGACTTCATCGAGATAGTTAAATTTGATTTTTAACTTATTAAAAAGAAAAATTTTGATAAAAATCGATATCAGAAATATCGAAAAATCACAAATCGAATTTAGAAAAAGAAAATCCATAGAAAATTAAGTATTCAAGGGATGAAAAAAATCGATGCACATATTTGTTCGTAATAGAGTTTAAAGTGAGAAAAATGCAAAATCGAGAAAATATCGGAAAATCTATGATGCATGGAGAATTTTAAAATTTCGGTTTAAAATTTTATTATTTTTTAAATCTTAAAATTATAATAAGATTGGAAATTTCTTTCAAGGAGTTCTATATACTTATGGTGAAATGTATATTTCCACAGAATTTCATTTCTCTATGATGAAAATTAAAAAAATAAATTTTTAACATCCACCGTTGCCTTAAGTCTGTTATTATATAGAATTTTTTACCATTCCATTTATGGAGTTTTTCTTAAAATATCAGAATCAGATCCAAATACCATAGAAGAAACAAAAATTCAATAATTTAAAAAGTACTGACAGTAGAAGGATATCTTTTTTTATAGAATTGAGCCGAAAGACATTAATAATAATAATAATAATTATTGCCATATGACATATGCCGCCGATACGTTGCATTTCTATTCTGTAGGCAGCTTATACAATGGACGTAATAAGGATTACAAATGCTCAGTTTGATGGTTTCGATTCAAGGAGAGAATAACAGAAGAGCAAAATGGTTGGCATTAAGATAGTCTAAGTGTTTGTAGATTGTCCTCGACTGCAGTAAGAAATTCCCACATTTCAGTACCACTGGCCAACGAACCAGATAACAACAATGCCTATCGCGTGATCGAAACATCAACTGCTCATAATCCTACGCAGATACATTCCAAATTAAAGGGGTTTCAGTATCCTATCCTATAGTTTCCGAACCTTACACCTTTCGACTGTTTTCACAAACTACCAACGATGGGTCTAAAATCTGTACTACTTGGGTACTCCAGATACTGTAAATTAGTAAGATAAATAACAGGTGCATTTCTGTTAGTCTGTAGTTCATCGAAACAGATTTCTTCTTTACATAAATACGTATTATAGCTTAAATAGTGACAGGCGCCAGCTAAAGAACCCCTACAGTGCTAACAGACAATGAAAAATGCAGTTACTCAGTGATTATAATTTGTTAATAAAAATTTCCATGTACTTCTGTTTATTTAAATGTTAACCGGATCCTTCTACTGTCTTTACCTTTCGGTTTGATTTTTTGACGGCCGATTATCAACTCGAGGGATATAGGCCCTAAGGGGAGTGCCCTCCGTGGGGTCTTTCTAAGGGAACCTTATCGGTATTTACGCATGTCTTTACGTTTCGAGATATTGAAAACATTTCGATGATATTGTACTTACTGTATTAACCCATTTGTGCCTCAATTTTTATTTTCTCAAATTTTTTGATAAAATCCCTTTAAAATGTCACAAAATGAACTAGAAAAATACTAAAAAAATTACACACATTTTTTTTTTTTTTTTTTTGTATTCATTTGATAAAATGTTAATGTACTAAATATGGGAATATGCATAATATTTGTAATATTATAATATGCATGATTATATGTTTTTGTCTAAATTTGTATAAAATAAACCTTTAAATTGTATATTATATACTATAATTAGTATTTTTATGAACTACTAAAAAATATATTTATTTTTTTAGAGAGACAAATAACATTATAAGTATTAGAAATAATAAACTAAGAATAATACTATTTGAGGCTTAAAAACAATTTGTTTCATAATTATCTTGAAAAGGACTTTACATAAATAACTCTCCCCTGAACGGCTAATAAAAATATGTACCCATCGTGACTAGTGTCCTATATTTTGTACGTTGCAAAAATGCCTGAAAAATAGGCTTTTAGATATAATTTCACTATTTAAAAAGATACGTATTTCAAAAAATTCTACAGGCTAAGATTATGACTTATTTATTTGGATCCTTGGTTGAAAAAACACATATTAATTTACTTTTTACATTTCGCCATCTTGAAAAATTAAAAATCTATAAACTCGAAAACAGCCTTCATTTTAAGCAAATAAATATCCATCTTATGCTGTCACCTTTCGATAAAAGATAAATACATTTATAGAAAATTATTTCATACAATTTCCATGTTATAAAGATGAAGAAAATTATGCAAATTTATTAAATTTCGGTGCGTCCCAAAAAATGGGTAGGCACACTCTGAAAAATAATTTACTTAAAAATGAGAACTTCCATGTGCTCGTTATTTTTATGTACAATTCTTTCAAAAAGAAGTACATTGTTAAAAATAATCTACTTAAAAATGGACATTTTTATGTACTCATATTTTTTAAGTACAATTGCTTCAAAAAGGAGCATTAATCTACTTAAAAATGAAAATTTCTTTGTACTCGATTTTTTTAAGTACAATTAATTCAGAAACGAGTACATGATATTTCGAAGTTGTGTATACTTATACTTGATTTACAAATGTATGCAAAAATGAATACATATATTTTGTATTTTAAAGTCTTAATATTCATGTTTAAATCCTATGTGCTCAAAAATATGAGTTTTCTGATAAACCCTTTTCTTATACCGAATTGACAGTAGGGATTTCCAGGCTTTTATTTAAAGATATGTCTATCTTTGTTATAATTTTTTATTTATAACACACACTTTTCAAATTTATTTACAATTTCATTAGAAATGTTAAAGAAGAAAATTTAGTTTAAAAATTGTTTTATTAGAAATTAGAATATTTAAGAAAGGGAGAATTCATCTCTGCTGTTAGCGATCTTCAGTCGCTGATTCATAAAAGGTGTCATTTGGGAGCAGCTGGTAACTGCTCTTATAGCACAGTCAGTGCAATACTGATCTCCCGCCTAGAGGACTCGGGTTCAAATCACGGGGCTGATCATACACAAAATTTCAAGATTTAAAATAGTAAATTCGTTATTCTTTACTCCAAAAAGTGTAGTTATTCGCAATTAAAAATAGTGATTTGTCGGTTCTCTGTGATTTCGCTTTTTTTTTTCGTATAGTGTATGTGTGTTTCTATACATACTTATTTTCGAGTCCCTGTATGTACTCAAAAAATGAGTACATGCATTTTTGAAATTTAAGAGTTAAGTACTCGGAGCTATTTTAAGATCGGGAAGTGCTCAATAATTAGTACAATTTACTTATTTTTAAGAATAGTGTTTTAACAGTGCAGGCATAAAAGGGTCTTGAATTTAAAAGCCTTGAATCATTATAGAAAATTTTTTAAATATCAACCGTGTACAGGTGAACGAATATATTTACCCTAGTGGTACATGACGTGCAAAAAACTTTAAAAATCCAGATTTTCAGGTTTAGTTTTTTTTTAATATTCTGATAGCCTAATAACGTTTGTATACTTCTCGTGCTTTCAAAGCTTTTAAAATCTTTTCTGGATGATACTTTTCTTTTCTCGGAAAATGAAATGTATATTGTCACTATGAATATAATGTCTTAAACACTTTAGTCTATTAACAGGAAGTGACTACATAAAAAAATATGTTTGGATTTTTTTAACTATTTACATAGGTGATTTTATGTTACCCTAAAGTTATTTTTTATTCTAAATATACAGTATGACAATAGCGTAAAATATTACTCAAATATTCTTGATTTATAATTAATTAAAAATTTTATGTCTTATTTATAAATAATTTGTATGCAAGAGTTTAATGAATTCCAGATTCTAATAAAATTTAAAAATTAAAATTGAAATTTAAAATATTTTATTTCCAAATTTATAATTTATTAACTCTTACAGATTTATTTCAATATTTTTTTCTCGTAATATAAGAGTTACTGTCTTTGGAATCAAGTTTTAAAATTAAATTTATTTTTGAAGGAACTTCAAAAGTAGTAACTAGAAATATCCAAAGTAGTACATTCTTAATGGTGCCTTTAATCATAATTTAATTCATTATTAAGTGATAATTATGTAAGAAAAAGGGAAAATTAAATATAAAAAAAAAGTTACTTTAATTTATATTTTCTGTGTTACAGAAAAAAAAATCTAATAAACAATGAAATTATTTCTCTTCTTGTAATTCCGGAAACATTGACGTCCACTTAGAGCGCTTCAATTTTTTTGACCGCTCCTTAACAAGGTTTTTTTTTTGTTGTTGTATTTTATACAAATGAAGAATGACTATTTTGGAAATACAGTCTTGTTTCTCTAAAGCATATATCATTTCTTCAGTAAAATTTATGCATTTTTCCAACGACACATTTTCTTCTGCCGGTTGTTCATCCTCGTCTTCTGAGCTCCTACTAGCATTATCAGCTGTTCTATTTAGCACAGCGTCAGCGATCTTGTTGTCCGTTAAATCTTTCGTTGTTGATGCATTTTCGTCAATACTTAGCCATCCACCTCTTTAGACACTTAATGCATTTTCAGAATTTGCGTGTCCAATCAGCTCATGAATTGCGGCCTTTTCACGGGAAATGTGAAAGCCCGAAAATTCTACCTCATGATGTCGCTGTGTCCGAAAATTCGTTCCGGTCACATATTGTGCCATGCATTCGCCAAAGTTGTCCTCAAAGTTGTCCCCGTTGCTAAGGAACGGTGCAGCTCCCAGAAAATCTGTTCAGAAAATAATCGCCTCTGACAAATAAAAAAGAAAGTCTAATATTCTTTTTTTTTTTCAATTTTTACTTTCTACCTTGAAATTTTTAATTCATGAAAAATTGCTATTTCTCCCATAACTTGAAAGAGTAAAAGAAAAAGGAAGGAAAAATATGGTTTTGAGCGGGATTTTTGAAGTTAACGAATTTCTGAAGTGATACTGTATTGCCTTTCTTCTTCCTCTTTTAACACGTGTTTTCTCTTCGTTTAAGATTCTTATCAGAAACTAAGATTATTGTTAGAAAAAAATCAACCGTATTTCTTACTTTTGGTAAATTACATAGTATATTTTTATACTGGATAAGTAATGCTTTATCCATTCGTTTGTTTAACCGATGCCTTTCGTTAAAAGAAAAAAAAAACATAAGCGTCAAACTGCATTTAGTACACGTTTGCAAAATATCTCTAAATTTGCTCCCGTATATTTTTCTTTTTGTTCTACACTACTTTCTTAATATATATACAGGATTAGCCTAAAGCATTCATCGGATTTCAAAAGATTGTTTATTTACAAGTATATGACATACAAAGACGGGTGATACATAAAAAGATACATACACTCACCAAATTTTTGGTACATACAGCAAACGTTCAATTTGTGTGCCCTTAGTCACTGCGGCATACATCCCAACGGTAATCCATATCAGTCGCTGCAATCGAAATACCCAAGGCCAGAGGAGACGAGATGTGACGTCATCTCTAATCGACCGACTTCTCACTAGTGTTGGAATTCCCACCGGAAAATTTTGAATAGCAATTTTCTGTTATTATATTTGTGGAATATATATCATCTTAAAAAACAATAATGTCTATTTAAACTTACTGGTGAGAATTTGGAATCCCCCAATAAAAAGCAGCCAGATGCGGGAACACTGTGGCATTCCGCATTTGGCTGAATATTTATTTAGGGATTCGAATTCTCAATAGTAAGTTTAAATAGTTATTATTGTTTTATAAAATTATATATATTCCTCAAATAAAATAAAAGAAAACTGCTATTCAGAATTTTCCGGTGTGAATTCCAACACTAGTGAGAAGTCGGTCGATTTGTGATGACGTCACAACTGGTGCCCTCTGGCCTTGAGTATTTCGATGGCACCGGATCAGTCCATACGTTTAATACCATGTTTCTGACAATGTCCGCCAGCAGCAATGATGCGATCATGCACGCGATCCACGAGACTGGCTTTTAATCTTCGTACGAGTATGTATATTACCATGTATCGCCCGTCTTATACCTGTTATAGCTCATATAGCTCTCAATACACAGTGTTTTGAAACTCGATGACTCATTTAGACTAACACTGTATCCTTGAAACAATGAATAAGTTTTGTAACTATGACAGCTATCAATTTAGTGAAAATGAAAACGTAATGAAATATGTACCTGAATTTTCTGTAGGGTATGATATACATATCATCTACTTAAATGTATGTAGAATGTTATCATCACTATTTTCCCTTATGTGTGTTTTGTAAGTCAATAATAAATTTGACTGCGTGTTAGGAGAAGATTAATTTAATTTCGTGAAGGTTTATTCATATTCTAAACTCTTTTCAACTTGATGATGAAAATCTACTGCACTTACATATTGGGAAAAATACCATCAATGTAAAAAACAATATATCATTTGACAACAATATAATTTGATTGAAATTATCCGAAACTTATCATTTCTATTTTCCAAAAAAATGTTTTTAACTTTTACATGGGAAATCGGACAGCATTTGTTGGACTACGCATGCAATCTTGGACAAATGCTGTCAGAGTCCTTATGTAAAGTTTAACTGTGCAGTTAAGCTAATAAAGATTTTTTTTAAATATTTTCATTTCATTATAAATTGATAAAATCAATTTCAAAAGATAATTAAAAGGATTTTTTTGTTTGAAAACAGAATGGGGATTTCAATGAAAAGCATACAACCGATATTTATAAACATATTCTACAAGATCGTAAATTCAGAATAATTTTTTCATAATATTTATCATTTATAAATTAATACTTAGATGTTGATAAATGTCAAAAGCCAAGGTTTTATCATGAATTAAATTTCCTTATAGTTCCATAAACTTTAGAGTATATCACTAACTAAATTCACTAAGCTTGAATAATCCGATTCTAAGAAACTGGCAAAATATAAATTTAGGTACATAAACTTGCCTTAACTAAATCTCAAAACATTTGGGGATTTCATTCACATTTCATCTTTCATCTATTCTGCCTCGCAGATTCTTGCAATCCGAAAGATAAGGCCTCTGCAAAATGTAAATGGAGTAGAAATTGTATTTAAAAGGGAAAGTTCTAGTTTTCTAATGTAACTTTAACTTTAAATTCAGAATGTTCAACGTCTTTCACGCAATCGATAAAATATATGATGTCATTCTTTTCAGTTGTTTTAACACATTATAAGTCATGTGGCTCTGCCATTTAGGCACATATGGATAATTCATACAGTGATAGAATGATATGCGCTTATATAATGTGTATATTTTTGTAAAAGATGAAGTGTAAGAATAAATAATATATTTTGAAATGTTCGTGATCAAAAGTAATGACTGCATAGAGTGTTGAAATTCATACAGTAATGGAAGGATATGCACTTATATGCATATGTATATTTTTGTAAAAAATAAAGGGTAACAATAAAGAATTTATTTTGAAAGTTTCGTGATCAGAAAAAAAACCTCTGCGTAGAGTCTTGAAAATCACAGAGTGAGAGAATGATATGATATCATTCTCTCTTTCTGTGATTAGCATGTATATGTTTGTGTACATTTTTGTAAAAGATCAAGGGTAAGAATAAAAAAGTTATTTTGAAAGGTTCGTGATCGCAAATAATCTCTGCGTAGAGTCATGAAATTCACACAATGATAGAATGATATGCACTTATATGTATATTTTTGTAAAGGATGAAGGATAAGAACGATGAAGTTATTTTGAAAGATTCGTGATCGCAAATAATCACTACTTAGAGCCTTGAAATTCACACAGAGACAGAATGATATGCACTTATATGTATGTGTATATTTTTGTAAAACATGAAGGATAAGAAGGGTGAAGTTATTTTGAAAGGTTCGGGAAAAAAAATAATCTCTGAGTAAGGTCTTGAAATTAACACAGTGATAGAATGATGTGCACTTATATGTATGTTTATATTTTTGTAAAAGATGAAGGGCAAGAATAAAAAATATATTTTGAAAATTTCGTGGCCGCAAACAATCTCTGCGTAGAGTCTTGAAATTCAAACACTGATAGAATGATATGTACTTATATGTATGTGTACATTTTTGTAAAAGATGAAAGGTAACAATAAAGAATTTATTTTAAAAGCTTCGTGATCAGAAATAATCCCTGCACAGAGTCTTGAAATTCACTCAGTGAGAGAATGATATGCATGTATATACATGTGTATATTTTTTTTAAAGATGAAGGGTAAGAATAAATAATTTATTTCGAAAGGTTCGTGATCGCAAAAAATCTCTGTGCAGAGTCTTGAAATTGACACAGTGATAAAATGATATGCACTTATATGTATGTGTATATTTTTGTAAACGATGAAGGTTAAGAATAAAGAGGTTATTTTAAAAGGTTAGAGATCGAAAATAATCTTTGCGTAGAGTGTTGAAATTCACACAGTGATAGAATGATATGCACTTATATGTATGTATATATTTTTGTAAAACATGAAGGATAAGAAGGGTGAAGTTATTTTGAAAAGTCTGTTTTTGCAAATAATCTCCACGTAGAGCGTTGAAAATCTCGGAAACTATACCAGTCATTATAAAATAGGGGTGCATAACCTTTTTAAGAGAAGGGCCACTTACAAAAATGCCTGGGTTTTCGAGGGCCACATCAGTAACACAGAGATAATTCTATTTCGGGGAGATAGGGAGATCTGTGGTCTATAAAAGCACGGTTTCAGAGCAGCGGGCGTTTTACCTCTTTAGGTTCCCCGAACCAGTCAACATACCATACCCAATTCAGTTGGCAAAGATATATCAACAGTTTATGTTTGTATATATAACAGAGATACGTCAAAGATTATTTTCAAGGATTGAAAATATTTCTTGACTTTATTGTGGTGGGGGGATTAAATTTTACTTTATTAAAAGTGCTAAAAAATAAACATATGCATGACGGTGCCTAGTACCGAAAAAAATTGTGAACTTTATGAACGAAGTTAAATTGACGAAACTCCCAATTTTTCTGAAGCCGATCAACAAAATTTTAGATTTTCTCGCGCCCAGTCAACAAAATTCGCGATTGTTAACTGACTGAAGAAATTTTCAATTTTTTCACGTGGCGAATTGTTGAAATTCACTTTTTCTCGCGATAAACTGCCGAAACTCGCGATTTTACCGTAGCTCATCGACAGAATTTGCAACTTTTTCGCACTTAACTGATAAAATTCACGATTTTTCCTTTGCACGATCAACGAAATTCGAGATTTTTTAGCGCCCGATTGACACATTGCGCAATTTTTACGCTCCAGATTGACAAAATTCGAGATTTTTCCGTGCCCAATCGACAAAATTTGCAATTTTTAAACGTACGATCGACAAAATTCGCGATTTTTCCTCCCCCCTACCACGAAATTCACGATTCTTAACTGACTGAAACCCTTGGCAAAATTCGCGACTTTTTCTCGCCATAAACTGGCGAAACTTACAATTTTTCCGCGGCCGATCAGCGAAATTCGCGATTTTCCCGTGACCAATCAACGAAATTCGAGATTTTCCGCACCTGATCGACAGAACTCGCGATTTTATTCGTGCCGATCGACGAAATATGCAATTGTTAACTGACTGGCGAAAATTTAAATTTTTTCCCTGGGCAAATTGCCGAAATTCACAATTTTTTCTTGCGTTAAACTGACGAAAGTCGCGATTTTTCCGCAGCCGATCAACGAAATAATTTTTCCACGCGCGATCGACAATACTCGCTATTTTTCCGTGCCCGATGGACGAAACTTGCAATTTTTCCGCGCCCGATCAGTGAAACTCCCGGTTTTCCCGGGCCCTATCGACGAAACTTGCGATTTTTCTGCACACTATCGACGAAACTTGCAATTTTTTCGCACCCGATCGACGAAACTTGCGTTTATTCGCGCCCGAACGACGAAATTCGCAATTTTTTACGGCCGGTCAACAAAATTCGTAATTCTTAACTGACTGAAACCTTTGGCAAAATTCACGACTTTTTCTCAAGATAAACTGACGAAACTCACGATTTTTTCGTAGCCGATCAACGAAATTCGCGATTTTCCCGTGACCAATTAACGAAATTCGAGATTTTTCCGCGCCTGATGGGCAGAACTCGCGATTTTTTCCTGAACGATTGACAAAATTCGCTATTCTTAACTGACTGACAAAAATTTAAATTTTTTCCTTGGGCAAATTGCCAAAATTCACAACTTTTTCTTGCGATAAACTGACGAAAATTGCGATTTTTCCGTAGCTAATCAACGAAATAATTTTTCCAAGCCCGATCGACAAAACTCGCGATTTTTCCGCGTCCGATCATCGAAACTGAAACTTTCCATTTTTTGGCGCCCGATCAACGAAACTTGCGATTTTTCCGCTCCCGACAGACAAAATTTGCATATCTTAAATGACTGAAAAAATTTGCAATTTTCCCGCAGCGAAATTTGCGGTTTTTCTCGCGATAAACTGACGAAACTCGCGACATTTCCGTGAACGATCGACAAAACGCTCGATTTTTCCGCGCTCGATCAATGAAACTCAAGATTTTTTTCGCGCTCGATCGACGAAACTCGAGTTTTCTATGCTCGGTCAACGAAATTCGAAATTCTTAATTGACTGACGAAATTTGCAATTTTTTCTGCTGCAAATTGACGAAATTAATGACTTTTTCTCCCGATAAACTGACGAAACTCGCAATTTTTCCGTGCTCGATCAACAAAATTCGCGACTTTTTGCGTATGATCGACGAAACACGCGACTTTTTCACGCCCGGTCGACGAAACACGTGACTTATCTGCACCCGATCGATCAAATTCGAGAAATGTTTTGGCTAGCGACAGACAAAATTAGCAACTTCGGAATTTCCTATATTGATACAAATCGTATCGGCCGGGCAATTAATGAAATTCGCGATTTTTAACTGACAGTCGAAATTTGCAACTGTTTTCCGCGGCAAATGGACAAAATTCACGATTTTTTCCTACAACCTATGGTCAAAAATTGCAATTTTTTCCAATGATAAATTAACAAAATTCTTGGGCCATTGTTAAGCCATTGTTGTCGGGCCACAGGTTGTGCATCCCTACTATAAAAGATACAATTATTATTAATAATGCATTGTAAAAAAAATCAAATGTTTCTTAACTTGGAAACATATAATATAACCACTGACGAAGATATAGAATAGCCTCTTCTGAAATATCTGTGATTCCAAAAAGAGTTCTATAAGAAACCTTAGAAACCAATATATTTTTGAGAGATAAAAAATCATTAAAAAAAGATTTTCTTTTGGTGCCACTGATTTACAGAAACGTTTCAAAATAGTTTTTATAGTACATTAATACTTTGTGGCCATATTAAGTTTATACATATGTGTCATACTGATAGGGATTAATTTTCGTTGAACGAACAGTAATACATCGTATGCAAAATTACGAAGCAAAAACAAAGTTTATTCATTCTTTTTTAAACTTATGTATCTCTAACACAATAATATGTTTTAATTTTATGATTCTCTATCGTGAGGTCTTTTTCAAAGCAGCCATCAATAGGCAGTCCTTCATTTTTCTGTTTGAAGATACAGAACAATCTTTACTCTTTGTCTTTACGTCTTATATCTTATATCTCTTACCTTTTTAAACTGCTTTGTATTTCTCTTCTTTCGGTCACTTTCTTTCGTCATTTTAGAGTATTACTTTTAAAGTATTTTAAGACGTGAAAATGTTTAATGACACTTAAATGTAATTTGTAAAATATTATTGTGAATTCTACCTATCACCGAAGCTTGTCGACTTAAAACGATGGTGTATCAATACGTTTTTGCCCGCACATAGGAATAATGAAGTGAAATTTATGAAATTGCTACAGTTTATGAGTCCTTTTCTATATAGTCATAGTGCACAGTAACAGATTTCTGCAAACGGTATTTAAAAGACAGGGGAGAGGATGTATTCCAGGAGATAGTAAACTCAAAAGGGGGCATTTTTCTAACTTTTATCAATCCCCACATGTAACATATTATTGGAAAGGCATGTGACCACTCATTCAATATATGCACCTCCTGAGTCCCTCCCCACAAATTTTCCCTCCGGGGGAATTTTGGGCACATCATTCATGCCACGTAGGGGTGCAAAATTGAGGGTAGAGGCTCAGGGGTTGCGTAGCATGAATAAGTGGTCACAGTCCTTTTTAACAGTATGTCACATGTGGGAGCCGCTAAGAATGAGAAAAATTACCCCTTTGGGTCTACTATCCCATCTGTTGGAATACATCCGCCCCCCCTCTCTTTGAAATACCGTTTGCAGAAATGTCTTACTGTGCACGGTGACTATATATAAAAAGAATAATATGATGAAGCAATTTCGTAAAATTTACTTACTTATTTCTATGTGCGGGCAAAAACCTATACATACTCTTCTCGTATCTCTTACCTTTTTAGAAATGCATTCAATTTCACTTCTTTCGGTCACTTTCTTTTTGTCATTTTAGAGTATTACTTTTAAGATATTTTAACATGTGAAAATGCCTAATAACACTTAAATAAAATTTGTAAAATATTATGTCGAATGCTACGTATCTCCGAAGTCTCTCGACTTAATTTAAAATCAGTATGGTTCTTTGGCGAAAGCAGACATACGACTGGAAAGGAAAAAAAAGCTTTGGTGACTGAGTCCTTTACAGTCGTATGTCGACTGTAAAGGGTTAATTAGTTTCTTGAACAAGTAATAAAATATTATAGGCTGTGTAATTGAATGAATACATGCAAGAGTAACGAAATAGTAATAATGTTAATGCTGTTAACTTATCAACTTTGTCTGTAAAACCTTTTTATTGACCATATATATGTTTGCTTTAGAAATAATAATATGCTTAAAGTAAATTCCGGCTTGAGAAAACTCTATTATAAACTATAAAAAATACTCGGAATTGTTTCCGAAAATCAGTTGTAGTAAAAAAAAAAAAAAAATGCTTACATAAATTCTCCTTTCAATCTCGAAGTCCAATCAAAATCCATTTTTAAAACAGAAGTTATAAAGCCGCCGTAACTAAATTCCCATGTGAATTTTATACAGATAATAGATTTTTCATATTATTCATTGCTTATTGTTCATTTTTGCATGCGTTACTGGTATGTAATAATTTTTACATGCATTTTTACAGTTATGTGGAAAATTTTTAACTTACAATTATGTTTTTGTATGTGGCAGTCAAACCTTGTTACTCATTTTTACCAACTTTCTGTTGACGTAAAGCTTTGAAATTTGGAATATATATCTATTACTGAGGGCAATGCATGATTTGGAAGGTGATTTTTTAAAGTTCGATTCCTAAGTGGGGGTAACGGAGTCAAATTAAAAATTAAAAAACATCCCCATATCTCATAAACCAATATAAATAAAATCTTTAAAATTGTCATGTCTTTAATATAACGGAAATTAGTAAACATGTGTTTCGTAATTTTTCAAAAATCATCCCTTAATGGTGGAAATGGGATGCTTCATCCAAGCGCCCTTTGTTTCAAATGACAACGCAGAAACACAACTTAAGGTTAAACTTGATTACAGTTTCATTTCCTATGGAGAAAATATCAGCTTCAACAATGAGTATTTGTTGATACGTACTAGTGGGAGGATTACTAGAATAGCGCCTAACGTTTGCCAACTTGGCGATAGCTGTCTAAGTTTATGAAATTCGCATTTAAATCTATTAATCCACATTTTTACATTTTTGTGACTTGTAATAAAAGATGTTTTTATTTACATTTATAATTATTTATTTATTTTTATCAGAACTATTTATAATTGTGACTGGTTTATAATTTTCTACATTCATTCTTTGTATAGAGTTAAAACTCGTTTGGAATATATCAATTTTGGAATTTATCATAAAATAAATTCATGAAAGTAAATTAATCCGATTACATACATTTCTATCTAATAACTTTTTGTAGCATAAAATCGCTTTTACGAAATTTCTATCCATTTCAGATTTCATCCATATTTCATCTTTAAATACTGTTCTCCGAAAATTCATGCAATGTAAAATGTCTAAATATAAGACTACTAAGAAAGATAAATGGTTCTGAAATTTTATTGAAAGACGAAGTTTCAAACTTTCTAATGTATATATATATATCTTTAAATTCCAATGTTTAATATCTTTTACTGTTCTATTAAAATATATAACGTTATTTTTATGTACTATTTGGATGATATAAAGAAAGTTAAAAGGTATGCTTTAAAAGTACAGTAGCGGTCAAAATTGCGGCAATGTTTTAGAAAAGTGAATTTTGAAGGTTTGTTGCCATATATCACCACTTTCTGTTTAATAAATACAATAAAATTATACAATCATTGGAATTATAATTTAATCAAAAATATAATGAAATAAATTTTGTTCAATAATTAGTATTTAATCAAAAGATATTGACAAATAAACAACAACAACAAAAAAAACACAACATGCTTAGGTTAACATGAAATATATTTCCGTTATTTGAATGCAGCCAATTGTTGTGAGTGTTTAGAGAGCCAATCAGGTGTCACCCTGTTTTGCTTTGAGTCATAAGTTAAAAGTAGGATTTAACTACAGTTGTCATGTTTTGGAGAGCATTTGACTGCTAGGAGCACATTTTTCAGTGCTTTGTGTGATTGATATTAGGCTCTAATGTAAAACATAACAAAGTTAAAGAAATTATCAAAGTGTAGACTGTTCACATAGAAAGTGATGTAAAATAGAACTTTTAAGTGAACAAGATTACAGTTATGAATAAATTAGAAGGTGTATTAATAGAAATGTGAGCAAATCTGGCATTTGTAAATTTTGAATCGGTATAAGGCGACTACGTCATTTAAAAAACCAATTAAAGAAATGACACAATGTGCTTACTGGTTACTTGTAAACGATGTAAAATATTACTTTTAAGTGAATAAGATTACATTTATGAATAAATTAGAAGAAAAATTGGTAGAAATGTAAGCAAAGCTGGCATTGTAACATTTTCAAACGGTATAAGGCGACTGCGTCATTAAAAACCAATTAAAGGAATGACACAATGTGTTGACTGGTCACCTATAAAGCGATTTAAAATAGCACTTTTAAGTGAACAAGATTACAGTTATGAATAAATTAGAAGGCAAATTTGCGGAAATATAAGCAAAGCTGGCATTTCAAAATTTTAAAACTATATAAGGCAACTAACGCGTAAAGGTAGGAAAAGTTATACCACAACAAGTGATGATGGAAAAATTGATGTAGCGATGACAGAGGAAAATCATCTGTATGTATACAAGGTAAAATGTGTCGAACCAATGTTTGAGGCAAAGATATTTATGGATTTATTTAAAACAAGAATGCTGTTGTTAGATGGTTAAAACAGCATTTTTACGGCTTGCTTTCCTATCCATATCATCTTGTGATAAATTATGTCCTACGTGGTTATCTTACGTGGGATTAAAAAAAAGTGACCATAAAATAATAATGAAAGAACCCGTGAACAATATTTAAAGAAAAGGCATTCAATAATACATGGATAGAAGTGGTTATGGTTTTAATATCTGATAAAGAGATTATCTGTTTTCCTCTAATTTCTCAAATTGTAATAAAGATAAATTTGAATTAATTTTGATATTAAATCATATGACTTGAGAATTAAAATTAAAAGTTAGATGGAATATAAAATACAGGAATGCTCAAATTTATATTTACAACTTAGATCCTCCATAAAACCTAAACGAAATAAGATAGCGAAGTCCGGTTTTGTGTTGGTATAACAGCAACTCATGAAGTTTTATTTGTACTAAAAAGAATGCTTTTGCTTTCTGATAGGACCCAGTGAGATTCATAACTGGTGATAGATACAACGCAGAAAAATGTCAAGTATGTGGTCTCGTTCATAAAGACGAAGTCAGATACGCAAGTCCAAAGAAATTTCCAAACAAAATACGAACGTCACCATCCAGGGTTTCAAAATGCGCGTAGCACAAGACGTATGTAGAGATCGGTAGTGTGCTTCACAAAAAAAGGCAGGAGGTTGTATACCGTCTCGGCGTTCTTCGTGCAGAAAACGGTTATCATGTAGAGCAGGCTCGGCGAACCTTTTCACGTGCGCGTGCCGAAAAATCGCAAAACAATATCTATCAACAATGTAACGTGACAAATTTATACAAAAATAACTTAGAAGAGTAAAATTTTTATACGAAGCAATGGATAAAAAATCATTTGCTTTTGTGCATTAATAATTAAAAATTAAAAAATATTAAAAATCAAAATAAGATTTTTCTGTATGCTGAAATCAGCCAATAAATAAATTAATTTTTAACTTGTATATGGGATTCATTTATGCGGTATGTACTGTAATAAAGGAAAAAATACGAGTTTTTTTTTTCACTAGCTTTTAACGTATTATTGCAACAGCTCGGTTATAACTTTCCATGTTACCATTAAACAATGTACTAATAATATATTGTTGAGATTTTTACTGTCCTACATTTGATGGAAAATGCTTCATATCTGGTTCATATTTTATTATTTTTACAAATATACGTAGCTAAATTGGATCCATTTGCCATTTTATCGCAGTCACTGTCAAACGAAATTCATTTTAAAATTACAGCTTTCTAAATTCATATACAAAAGTAAAATACATGTCGAAAACGCTGCATAACATCACAGGAAAAGAAAATTATGTGTTAATTCATGCAAAAAATAATTGCATTACTTGTGATAGTTTGCCCGTATGAAACAAAACTTTATTCTTTATAAATGAAATAAAATATGGATTTTATCTGTATAACAATTGCCATATATAATTATTTTCACGTGCCAAAAAAATTAGCTTACGTGCCAACCCTGGCACGCGTGCCATAGGTTCGCCAACCCTGATGTAGAGCTTTTCTAGCATTACATAAAACTTTGGAAATTGCTGTTCATTATGCAGTAAACAGATTTTTATTATCTATTTCGTTTAAGTTTTATGGAGGTTAAAATATGTAAGGATAAATTTAGGACTAATCTTTTTCATTTCCGGTAACATAAACACTAGAAAGACGGGAAATTTTACTGATTTTTTTTAAATATTAAAAACCAGCATTTTTTATTTAAAACTGTTTAACTTATTTAATTAGCCCTGTTTTCCTTTTAAACTTAGTTTATATATAAAAAAAATTCTTGTTCGAACCGAAATATAGTGATATGGTTGGGGTCAAAATGGCCCCTCGCCGTCATTCTAGTGTCAATATATTCATGCGGCTTTATCCCACTGGTGCAGTAAGACCGGATGGTTTGATTTTTTATGAATAACTAGCTGACTCTCCCGTACTTTCATGGGGCCGTGATAATAACCTTAAATGAACCTAACATTTCTATGATTTTACATATTTAACTTGATTTTGCCTGAATTCATCTCTTTAAATGCAATAATACCCCCAAAATATTGATTTTTAGTGGTAAAAGCGCTCGCAAAAAGACTTTTTCTTATTTTTTTTATGTTAGGTCGTTTCATGATTTAACAAAAACATATGAGAATAAAAAGTTTTCATAATTAAAATAAAAGAATAATTCTCGTTGTCCGAACTCTTCTAAATTTTTATCGGTTGTCCTTATAACAGTTTTACAGACCGTGTAAAAATTTTGAAAACTTAGCAACCTATAATTGTTCAGAATCTTGAAAGATTTTTATATGTTTTATAAAATACGTGTGCCCTGACAGTGTGAAAGATTGGTAAGGTAAACATACTTATATATAGCGGAAAAACGGTTCGAAAGAGGAGATTATTTTTTCACTTAGTCTATTTCAATTTTTAAAAAATAATTCTTCTTGTCGGGATCCTTGGAGACTTTTAGCGTTTATAAATATGACGCTTATGCACCTCATGAAAAATGTTCGTGAAAAAATACTGATATCTACTTGAAAGAGAAATCTGCTTTCTTCTTGTTTTCGCATCGGTTCTGTTAGCATAACCAAAAAAATTTTTTTTACCATCCGAATTCTCTGAAATTTTAATAAGTTATAAATATAACTGTATCCGAACGCTCTTTATAATTTCGTGAAAGAATATATTTTTAGTCGTGAAAACGTCAGCCGAAAGCGTGCGAAACCGCTCCGAAACACTCAGGTTTTTATTTTGTTCGTTTCCCTGAAGCTATCCAATGACAGCTGCTGCTTTGAGCTCCTTATTCGATGGAACTTTTCAAATTCAAGACGGCTTAGCTTTGTTCTTTAAAACTTTTAGAGCAATGTAACAACTCTTTCCTGAAAATGGTCATAGATGCTGACCGAATCGCCGATTGTTATAATTTCATTTTAATGTTTGTTTAGTTTTTGACTTTGGAACATTTTGTATACACCATTTAGTAAATTTATGATTGTCTATTTTCACTTTAATATTAAAGTTTTCATGGTGTAAATGTCATTATCATCATCACATTGTCTCTTTTATCATTAAAATACTCAATTATCGCTATAAGTGATAAACATAAATTTAAAAAAAAAAAGGTAAAATACCTTTATTTATTTACACTTCCTCTTGTTTCATTGCGTCAGACGGCAACATTCTCAAGAAAATAAAATGCTAAAAATATTTTCGCAAAAATACAAATCGAAAAACTAGCAAAAAAGAAAAAAAATCACGCGAACAATAGGATATTGAAATTAACTGCAATATTAAAAAAATGGACATTTCTGTACGTGAATTATTTTACATTATTGTTTCATGATTCTGTGTAGCATTTCTTTCCAAATTTTCGGGAGCTCCATGGACACTGAATCGTTGCAAATATTTTCATTGCGTAAGAAGATCTCTATTGATTCTCTGATGATGGATGGCAAATATGATCTTGATGGATAACTTATTCTACTGTTATTAAAATCTATTTGTAAAGGTTCTCTGTTATATAGTCTATTTCTAAATAGAAAGCTCAGAACTAGGATCAAAGCACATATAGCAGACATAAAATACAACAAGAAAACTACAGCTCTGGCCAGACTATATAATAGAGAACCTTTACAAATTTTTAAAACAGCAGAATAATTTATCCATCAAGATCTTATTTGCCATCCATCATCAGGGAATCAATAGATATCTTCTTACGCAAGGAAAATAGTTGCAATGATTCAGAGTCCATGGAGCTTCCTAAAATTTCGAAAGAAATGCTACACAGAATCATGAAACAATAATGTAAAATAATTCACGTTGACAAATTTTTATTTTTTAATATTGCAGTTAATTTTATTACCCTTGTGATCGTGTGATTTTTAACCATTTGGAAAAATGGTTATTGTCCTCGGTCAAGGAAGGAAATCAAAAACATATCTGAAGCTTTTTATTAATTGAATCCACATTTTATTCGTTTTCTGATTGGTGTATACAGTAATCTGTATTTTCTCTTTACTTTCAACAGAGATGGATACTTTTTTTGTCACTATGACAAAAAAAGTAACAAAAACTACAAAAAAAAATAATAATAACTCAGAAACAAATTGAGATACAACTTTGAAACAAATTGCATTTAAAAGTACATTTTTTCTATACGACGGTGTAAAAAGTAATATTGTCCAATGTTTAGAAGTTTAAGAATGAAATTCCATTTTAAATTGGTCCAGGAATGTTTGATCCATGGCGTACGTAATGTATGAGTAGCTCCGTAGAAGTTTAAAAATTTACAGTACCGAAAAATGTAATCCATGGCGTACGTAATGTATCATCAACTCCGTGCGATTTTTTATGTCTTAAATTTTAGTCTTTGGAAAAATCATTTTCCAAATGGTCGTTGTAATTTGTTAAATTGCAATTTTTTTTTATTACTAGTTTTGCGGTTTGAATTTTTGCGAAAGTATTTTTATCATTTTATTTTCTTGAGAACGTTGCCGTCTGAGGCAACGAAACATGTCGAAATGTAAATAAATAAATAAAGGAATTTTGCCTTTTTTTAAATTTATGTTTATCACTTATAGCAATAATTGAGTATTTTGATATTTTGAAGTGATTTTTATATATCTTTTATTATTGTTTAATTATAAACTAAGCTTTCTTTCAAATAATCATGTGCTATATTTTTCTAACACTAATTTATTATTCAATTCGGCATATATTTTGTTGATAACGCATATTGTATTTCCACTTAATAACAATAATTAATAATCAAAATATTACGAAATATTGTCCTTTAGTTTATCAATCAATGATATATCCAAATAAATCTTCGTAATTCCACTTTATTAAGTAATTATCCAGTAATCCAAAACACATTTTCTGGGAAAATTCAGAGCCTTTTTCATGTCAGTTTATAAATGAAAGAATTCAAACAATGATCGCTTTTGAAGACAGGGGCATTGTTTTGTTTTATGAGCTTCGAAGTTCTTGTTTTATGAGTTTTGAAGTTCTTTTTCGAAGAATTATTAGATACCTTAAAGTTTGAAAAGGAGTTTGGAAGTAAATAAAATTTCCAAGAATTTTATCTACGACTTGTAGATTTAATACAAAAATGTTAGTTTAAATTTCCACCTTTCTGATATCTATCTTACAATAATTCATAAACGCTTTCGATTTTTTAAAACGAATCGATTTCGAAATATTGCTAATGTACTCACTTATTTTGTAAAAGGATGTAAAATTTGAAATGCGATTTATATACAGGGTCGTTCGAAAGGTCATCTCCAAACGGCAAGTTTGGGTGTAGTAGGTTGTGAGGAGCAAGAATTACATAGGAAATAGGGGTCTGAAATGCGATCGTGACGATGCAATTGCATTGACGCTGACGCAAAGAAAAGATAACAAACGGTGTGAAAAGACCTTTATTTTACAAAAAACTTAATCGAAGTACAAAATACAAATGAAAAATATTACAACGCATAGTAAGTGCTCAAAATTCGACGCGTCGTTGCATGCTTGACATCACCGCCGCATGGAATCGCAAACACGTTCCAATTAGCCTAGTATCTCACAGACACGTGCCGCCGTTTCATCGACCCGTGCCATGAGGGCCATGACCAATGAGACAGTTGTCTCGTGCACCAGAGACTTAAGATATTCCCAGAGATAGAAATCCAAGGAGTTTAGGTCCAGGGATCGCGGTGGCCACGGTACAGGGCCAATTGGAACATGTTCGCGATTGGGGCACATTTTGAGCACTTGTTATGAGTTGTAACATTTTTCATTTGTATTTTGTACTTCGATTAAGTTTTTGTAAAATAAACGTCTTTTTACACCGTTTGTTATATTTTCTTTGCGTCACTGTCGCAATGCAATTGCACCGTCACGATCGCATTTCCGACCTCCAGTTCCTATGTAATTCTTGCTCCTCATGACCTCACATATCTACACGTTCCGTTTGAACATGACCTTTTGAACTACCCTGTATATGCTACAACAATTTAGTTATATTAAAACATAATTGAATTATTCTAATTTTCATCAGACTATGCGCACTCTATTTCCATTGATTAATATACAGGGTGATTCTGAATTCATCATCAATATTTGGTGGGCAGGTAGGGAATAGGAAAAGAACACTATTTCACATAGGAAAGTATGGACGCAGACGTCATGTAGTAGGGCAATATGAATCCGGTTAAATGATGGAAAGAAAACATAACAAGAAAGTGGTAAGAGAAAAAAACATTTATTTGTGCATCTTTTGTACAGACTTACAAGAGGTGCTCGAAATTCTGACCATTTACTAGAGTACATGCCTCACAACGACGTTGCATGGACAACCGAACTTTCTGGAATATGCCTGGCGTTTCCCGGATGTTTGCGGCGGCAACCGATATGCGTGCTACAAGGTCCATAGCACTGGCAACAGGGGTCTCGTACACCATGTTTTTCATGGCACCCCATACAAAGAAGTCTATTGGAGATAAATCCGGTGACCGTCGTGGCCAACAAACCGGTCCACCGCGACCAATCCATTGAGCTCCAAATTTTCTGGTCAGGTAACAACGCACATCATTTGCGAAATGTGCTGGAGCGCCGTCATGCTGGAACCACATTCGCCGGAGAATAACAGCAGGAACCTCGTTCATAAGACCCGGTAACACAGTCTGAAGAAATATGAGGTAGTTTGCGCAATCTAAACGGGATGGTAGTAAATACGGTCCCAGCAAACAGTCGCCGACGATCCCAGTCCACACATTGACGGCAAAGCGTTGTTGCGCAGCTCTAACTCTCGTACCATGTGGATTCTGATTAGCTCACACATGCGAATTGTGTGTGTTGAAGACACCTTCACGAGTGAAGGACGCTTCATCTGTGAAAAGAACATCAGTTGGGAAACTGGGATCAACGGCTGTTCTCTGCATGAACCACTGACAAAAAGTAACACGCTTGGGATAGTTCTCTGCTTCCAGTAACTGCACTCTTTGCAAATGAAAAGGATGTAAACGTTCCTCGTTTAGTATCCGCCACACTGTTGATTGTGAAACTCCAAACTGGCGAGCAATACCTCGTGTGCTAGAACTTGGCTGTTCTTCGATAGACTGTAGGACATCTTCCTCGACTGAAACTGTCCGTGTTGATCGGCGGCTGCCTCGATCAACATTAATACCAGCAAATGATCCAGTTTCGCACAGTTGTCGATGAACACGTGAAAACATTTGATGCTGTGGCACGCGCCGGTTGGGGTAGCGCTCTGCATACATTTGCCTAGCTCTAAGACAGCTTTCTCCTGCGGCACCGTAAGTTAGATGCATATCTGCAAGTTCTTGAAACGTATACCGGTTCATGTTACTTCTGCGAAGTCACCTTGTCGAATGACGACTGGCTGCACACGGCAGACAGCTATGTGCGTTCATGGGAGATGCGGACACAAAGCGCCCTCTACACCGTCATGCGTTCGTTTGTGCCTATGCTTTCCTATGTGAAATAGTGTTCTTTTCCTATTCCCCACCTGCCCACCAAATATTGATGATGAATTCAGAATCACCCTGTATAATTATAGTGAAAAAATATTTATGATTAAAATTTATTTCTACATAGTGATATAATTTCTAATTACTACGACATCTTACCTTAGATGAATAATGTTTTAAATTAATAGTAAATTACCTGGATTTTTCTTATACACTATTAATTTCTTAAATACCGTACTTAATTTTTCAAAAAAAAAAAAATAATAAAAATAAAAATAAAAATAAATAAATAAATAAAATAATTACAAAATTTCTACCACTACTTCTGTAACATATGTCCATTATTATGTTTTCCATATATATTTGTATGTGATCCATAGTCTATTTTCAATTATTAATATAATATGATAATTGAAAGCGCAATAAATACCGTTAGTTTATTTATGAATTCCTGTTGAAATAAATTTCCATCCCTGTATTATAAATCAAAAACCTGCCCGTGAGCGACGCTGAGGTTATTAAATTGATGGCAGCAACTTACTAAGAAATCTCGCTTTTACAGCAATTTTTATTTTCTAAACATCGGATAATTTAAATTTGTATGTCGCTGAATAGAGGAAAAATGTACTTTCAAATGAAATTGTTTAAAAACTTTCTATCAGTTTATTGATACTACAATAATTTTTAAATTACTTTCAAGCATGGATTTTTAAAATCTATCTCTATCGCATACAAAATACCCGATTACGAAAGATGAACCCACTTGCAATCAAAATAATATATATAGTTCAGAATTATTTAGGTTAACATTCCATAACCAGGGGACGCATCCTATAGGGGAAATGTTGACTGTTTATAAATGTGAAATTCAGAATATGCCCAATGCCGATGTCAGAGAAACTCTTATGTACTACAAATAATTAAAATTATTATTCGTAGAATTCCAAGACGCTAGAAATTCCTAGATAAGATCCCAAAGTTTAAAAAAAAAAAAAAAAAAAAAATGGAAATTTTACCGGCGGCTTGTAGATTTTTCCCCTAAAAATAGAAATGTAAATTCAACTAATATTTTTCAGATTTCTAAATATCTCATTCTGAACAATTCATATATTCAATGAAGATTCTATATAAGTAAGAATCTGAATTAATTTGGCTTCAAAAATTGTTCCTTTATTTGATTTAGAAATATCATAATAATATTTTCTAAGAAACCTGGGAATAACAGTTAATCGATAAAATATATTACCAACAGACATAATGCATTTTTTTAATCTACCTCTATCGCGTAGAACTCGATTTCGAAAAATTAATCCGTTTGCATTTAACACCATGTAAAAAATCGAGCATTTGTCTCTCCCAATATTCTATTACGAAATAAAATAATATAGAACATAAGAAAAGCTAAGGCGTGTAATCAAACTATGCGCTGAGATCACTGAAACTGTCTGAATCAAAAAGGCTACAGTAAGTTACGAAATATTTGGCAATTTGTTGAGATAGTAACCTCTGACATGCGGCAAATACGAAAGTATCACTTTTAATAATAATTTTAAAATTTTATATGATTACAGGGTTCGTACTGGTGCTGGAATTTCAGGAACAGAAAATTCTTCGATATCAGTATTTTCTTATAGATAATCGCTCCTGAAATAAGACAAAATTTTGCGCGTTTGAGCTTGATTTATTTTTTTATAAGAAAATTCTGATAATTAGCCTTGAAAATAACGGCACCCTTACGAACCCTGGATTACATTTTTGATATTGTTTACATAAAATTGCTTTTTACAGTTGTTAGCGGAGAATCTAAAAAAATATATCAAATGAAAAAAAAAAGGGGGGAACATTAGGGTTTTCAAATAAAAAGAAAAGTTCTTTTACCTGGGGGGACCCGTGTTATCCTTTAGTATCAGGGCCGAAACTAGACTTTTTTGCACCCGGGGCAAGTATGGATTTTGGCGCCCCCCTCCTCCCTCCTCTTCCGCAAAGTATATTTACAAAGAGAATTTTACTAATTTTCTAATAGCCGACTTATTTTAAAAGTTAAAATATGTAATCTTAAAATATGTAATACTGAAGTACGTAATCTACAATGGCGAATCCAAGGGGGAGGTCACGGTCATGACTCCCCTCTGCACACCAACAAAAATATTCTAAAGATCATTTTTAAAATGAATTATACAGTTTGAGTACCGATTATCCGAATCCTGCTTAACAGAGTTTCCGCTTTCACCGAGTTATTTTCTTCTGATGGACTGATGTCTTCTATTATTATGAAACAGCCATTATAAATGAAGTGTTAGGTGAAGATGAAAGAGCAGCCTTAAAAAGTTAGAACTCTGATTTTCTGGTCACAATGGGAAGAAAAAAAATGGCCATATATTTTTATTTTTTCTTAATTATAGCCATTTTTTTTCCTTCCATTCTGACCAGAAAATCAGAGTTCTAACTTTTTACGACTGCTCTTTCATCTTCACCTAACACTTCATTTATAATGTCTGTTTCATAATAATAGAAGACATCAGTCCATCAGAAGAAAATGATCCATTCCAAAGGTTATAATCCTTCATTTGGCGCCCCTTCGTTCTGGCGTCCGGGGCACATGCCCCCTCTGTCCCCCCCCCCTCCTTAGCTTCGGCCCTGTATTTTAAAGCATTATTCAATAAATCAAACTCTTTTCAAGAAGATGCCCACCATAATTCAGGACAGTGTATGAATAAAAAAATCAGAATATGCTCATTTAGAAAAATTCAGTCATGCATTGGAGATATTATAACAAATAAATAAATATTAAACTGGATTTATTTAGCTGCAACAGATATTTTCCAATTTCGATCCTCAGGACGAAAATAATCTATTTTTATTCTTGCCAGGAAGGAGATTTGAAACTGAATATAACTTTCCCTTTTATTTTTTTAAAAAATAAACTAATAAGAAATCACTCGCAATTTAATTTTATTTCTTGCAGAAAACGTGTTTTTTTCAAAAAATTGCCCTTCAAAATTTTATTCGTTTGAAGTACATTATAGTAAAAGATTATCTTTAAAACATTTTTTTATCTGATGCGATTTGATATGCAGCCTGAAAAAAAACATTAAATGTAAAAAATCCATCAGATATTTAAACAGAAATAGATGATTTTTACATATGTTGTGTAATCCTGGAAAATCGTATTGAATTCTTTAGTTTCTATAATTTTAAAACAGTATTCAGTAAATTAAACACTTTTCAAGGAGATGCACCGCCTCTTTCCAGGCAGTTTAGAAATATGAAATTTAGAATATGCTCACAGCCAAGGTCAGAGACATTCTTTTTTGCTACGAGTTTTAAAATTGACTATTTTAAGAATTCCAGACTCCAGAAATGCCTGAGATAAGAGTTCGTAGGAAAATAAAGGATACCAGAATTTTACCAACGCCTTGGCGACTTTCTCCCAAAAATGTGAATTTAAATTCGTGCTACTTTTTCAGATTTATAAATATATCATTTAGAAAACAATTCATGTATGCATTGAATATATTATAAAAAGTAAATAAATAAGAATCTGGAATTATTTAGCTGCAAGATATTTTCCTCTATTTGGTTTATAACGTGTTTGTTTTAATAATACTTTCCAAGTAAATTTGTGAATAAATTTAATCGAGGAAATATTTTACCAACCAAATTCAAACACATACCGACATAGCAAAAATATTGCTACATTATAACCTAAATTTTCTTCAGATTTAGAGGATTTTGAAAAAAAAAATATGTTCTTTTTTTACTTTCTTCTATCTGCAATGGAGGAAAGTATTGTAATCAAAATGTTTTACGACGGGTTATCACGTTTTAGGAGTCAGAGACCCCGGAAAATATTTTTTCACAAAATGTCTGTCTGCCCGTGTTCCCATGTGCGTAATCTGTATATCAACGAAAAGTGTATAACGTTATGTAAAGAATTGCACGAAACTTCATTTAAGTTTTTGGCTATGACCAGCCAATGCCATCAGGTAAAACTGGAGCTGTTCCACCCGAAAGTGTTCTCTTTGAGGGCGATTTTCTTGTTTTCCTAATTGTATCACCGAAAATGTATACGAACTTACGCATACATTTGGACCAGAACACAATATATACGATTTTGACTGTGATCTTCAGGTCAAAGTTAAAACTGGGGATATTCTCTCGGAAAGGGACGCTGTGATAGCGATTTTTGGGCTTTTTTTTTTATCACCAGAAAGTGTGTGAAGTTATGAATAGAATTGAATATAATATATGTAAGTGTTTACATATAAATTTATATATAAGTTATATATATATTATATATAAAAGTTTTATATATAAGTTTTTCACTATGTACTATGGACGTCGGTTCCTAGTTAAAAATGGGGTTATTCCCCAGGCAAGGTGCAGTATGATAGCGATGTCTGCACGAATTTCTCGAATTTTTGTAGTTGTGTTGTACAATTGTTTCTCGTGCAGCGAACTGTACTTCACACGTAGGTAGCCTGGTGATTTTCATATATCTGACGTTTGACAGAATAAAGAGAAATATTTACTTTATAAAAAAATATAATCAAGAGTAACTCATATTACTCCACTTAATAATATGAAGCAGAAATTTAAGATGAAAATCAAAGTCGTTCTGTTTGTGTTTTGCATTGGAACACTGCAGCACTGAAAACTTTTACATCTTATTTTTTTTCTAAAATGTATAAATAAAAAAATACTCTTTTTGAAGTATTAAAATGTATGAGATAAAAGGAAGTTTGGTGTTTGGCACATATTACTAGAATATTACATTTAAAAATAAACTGCTAGAAAATTTACATTAAAATAAAAACTCATATTGTATTAAAGCATAATATAATAGATAAAAAATAAAATGTCGAGGAAATTCACAGATAATTTCCAGGCCATTTATTAATCCGAAATTCAGAATATCCAGCCTTCTGAGGTCGCAAAATTTGTTTTGTTCTACGAGCTTTAAAACCCTTAATTCGCAGAATTAAGAGGTTCCAGAATGTCCGAGATAAATAAATGATCCGGGAAATTTTATCGACTCTTTGGAGACTTTCTTCCGAAAATGTGAGTTTACATTCATGTTAAGTTACTCAGATTGTTAAATAGTGTTCAGAAACAATTTCAGTATGAATATGAGGTTTTACATCCAATAAATAAATGTCAGAATATAAAACTAATTTTAGTCGAAAATTAGTTTATTTATTAGTTTGCGAGCTTTAAAACCCTTAATTCGCAGAATTCAGAGGTTCCAGAATGTCCGAGATAAATAAATGATCCGGGGAATTTTATCGACTCTTTGGAGACTTTCTTCCGAAAATGTGAGTTTACATTCATGTTAAGTTACTCAGATTGTTAGATAGTGTTCAGAAACAATTTCAGTATGAATCTAAGGTTTTACATCCAATAAATAAATGTCAGAATATAAAACTAATTTTAGTCGAAAATTAGTTTATTTATTAGTTTACGAGCTTTAAAACCCTTAATTCGCAGAATTCAGAGGTTCCAGAATGTCCGAGATAAATAAATGATCCGGGGAATTTTATCGACTCTTTGGAGACTTTCTTCCGAAAATGTGAGTTTACATTCATGTTAAGTTACTCAGATTGTTAAATAGTGTTCAGAAACAATTTCAGTATGAATATGAGGTTTTACATCCAATAAATAAATGTCAGAATATAAAACTAATTTTAGTCGAAAATTAGTTTATTTATTAGTTTACGAGCTTTAAAACCCTTAATTCGCAGAATTCAGAGGTTCCAGAATGTCCGAGATAAATAAATGATCCGGGGAATTTTATCGACTCTTTGGAGACTTTCTTCCGAAAATGTGAGTTTACATTCATGTTAAGTTACTCAGATTGTTAGATAGTGTTCAGAAACAATTTCAGTATGAATCTAAGGTTTTACATCCAATAAATAATTGTCAGAATATAAAACTAATTTTAGTCGAAAATTAGGTTATTTATTAGTTTACGAGCTTTAAAACCCTTAATTCGCAGAATTCAGAGGTTCCAGAATGTCCGAGATAAATAAATGATCCGGGGAATTTTATCGACTCTTTGGAGACTTTCTTCCGAAAATGTGAGTTTACATTCATGTTAAGTTACTCAGATTGTTAGATAGTGTTCAGAAACAATTTCAGTATGAATCTAAGGTTTTACATCCAATAAATAAATGTCAGAATATAAAACTAATTTTAGTCGAAAATTAGGTTATTTATTAGTTTACGAGCTTTAAAACCCTTAATTCGCAGAATTCAGAGGTTCCAGAATGTCCGAGATAAATAAATGATCCGGGGAATTTTATCGACTCTTTGGAGACTTTCTTCCGAAAATGTGAGTTTACATTCATGTTAAGTTACTCAGATTGTTAGATAGTGTTCAGAAACAATTTCAGTATGAATCTAAGGTTTTACATCCAATAAATAAATGTCAGAATATAAAACTAATTTTAGTCGAAAATTAGTTTATTTATTAGTTTACGAGCTTTAAAACCCTTAATTCGCAGAATTCAGAGGTTCCAGAATGTCCGAGATAAATAAATGATCCGGGGAATTTTATCGACTCTTTGGAGACTTTCTTCCGAAAATGTGAGTTTACATTCATGTTAAGTTACTCAGATTGTTAGATAGTGTTCAGAAACAATTTCAGTATGAATCTAAGGTTTTACATCCAATAAATAAATGTCAGAATATAAAACTAATTTTAGTCGAAAATTAGGTTATTTATTAGTTTTACGTCCAGTAGTAGGCTTACAATTTCTGATTGTTAATGCATTTTGCATTTACCATTTTTAATGCATACATTTATTTATAAAGACTCAGCCATGTGTTTCTTATTTAATAATATAAACTGCTATGCTGTATCAATGTATCCATTTTTTAAACACTGCAGTAATTTACTTATGCAATTAACTTTTGTTTTGATACTTAATTTTTCTTATTTTTTTCCTAATGTGAAAAATAAGTTTTAGTAACACATTGTTACCCTTTTTTAACAATTAAAATCTAGATTTAAACATGACCTCCATTAACAGACCACCTTTGGGAGCAACCAACTTTTATTGGAACGGAACGTGGTCGCTTTAGTGAGGTTTTACTGTACTCCTATCGTGCAAATTCTAAATTTGACGTTTCGTTGGTTTCTGAGCAAATAAACTGAAGATAAAGGGTGTCAAAAAAATCACACAAGAAGTAATTATGATAGAAAATGTAGGTTTACAATTAAAATTTGCAAAATATTTATTCATTCATAAAGTATATAGTGTATGGTAATATATGGAATAGCATTTCAGGTAAATGGACTCCACAGATTAGCTGGCACATACGCACTATTTTGTTGAAAATTCCCATGACCGTTTTTAATAAATGGATTTCGTTGATTCAGTACTCAATTTAATCCTTGAAGGCGTGGGCGGTCGTTGGCTTGTTGGCATAGACATAAGCCTTCAAAAAACTCCAAAGAAAAAAGTCCAACGTCGTTAAATAGGGTTATTATCTGGGCGGCCAATTCTGATCACCAAAACGTTTAAATTATAACACAGGGGAATGACTTATGAAGTAATTGAATTGTTTCTGGGGCTATATGGTATGTGGTACCGTCTTGTAGAAACTACACGTTGTCCACATCCATATCTTCGAATTAATTGGTCTGAGGACTCTTAAAGGTACAAAATTTTTATTTTTTTAGATCTTAAAATTCCTATATTTTCTGAATATTTTGATATAATTGTTTCCATGAAATACCCATTAGAAGAGATTTTATGGTTTTTAGAATTATACCCGCGCAATAGCTAAAGCAGCGTTTCTGAAACTTTGTTGTCATTTTTCTACAAATGACGTTTTGGGCATAACGCGCACAATACTTCAAAAACTTCAGAATATTTTTTCATGAAGAAATCAAAATGTATGTATCATGTTAGTCTGTATAAACTGAATTTAAAATTTCATTTTTATTCATAAAAAAAAAAAAAGTATTTTATTGCTGAAATTTTCAAAATTTTGTATTAGCTAAATACAAATTTAAATTAAAAATGTAAAAATGCTTTAAATACAAATTTATTTAGGCTCAGGGTAATTATTACAATATGAAGTATAATTAGGCACAAACAATTTGTCTAGTTGCAAAATATATTTTCTAATCGTACGAGTAAGCTATTATACCAATTTTCTGATCGACAAATATCTGACAGTTTGGAGCCCCCTATAAATACTAATTCTGCATCTTGCAATTTTTTAAATACATGAAACGAACGACAATACTTATTTCTTTCATCCCAATTAAAATTGTCTTTTTAAATCATATACATTTTAAGAAATTAAATGTTGAAAATGTCTTTTTTTTTCAATTTTAAGAGTCCTCAGACTCCTTAAAGTACAATGGCACACAATTGATATCTTGCTTGAATTTTGGATACCCAGCAACGCCGTGGAGGCTATTTTTCCCGGTATGATATTCCATACATAACCCTATACTGTATACTTTATCAATTAATAACAAAATTACAATCTTTAATATAAACCTATGTTTTCTATCAAAATTATTTTATGGATGAATTTCAGAATATCCTTTATAAGCATCACATAAATCCAACAAACTATTGATTTGTGGCACCTACTCTCGGGGGATTTTGCCAAAAGCTAATCAATACCAGTTCACATAAAGATAGATCTTCATATGACTTTTAATCCTAGTCTACGCAGTAGTTTGTGATTTAGAGCGCTCACAAAATTTACTGTCACATACATACACACAGACAGATCGACAGACATACACATATACACAGACAGATATTTTCTAAAAACAGTCAAATACTTTTTAAGACATTCTGAAACAAATGAATCCGTACGAAAATATGAAGTCAAAATATGTCTCATCTAATACTTTCTTCTCGTATAACTGTCCCCTAATATGTCGCATAACTGTCGTATAGATAGAAGAAGGAAAAAATAGTTTTATTAAAATTTTGCTAACTATAATAGTTTAATTCTAAGACTAACATGGGAGAGAAAACGAATTTCTGTAAAATGTATACATAAGTTTTTTAGACACTTTTAAGAAAGTTTCGCATCCTGCTTTCCTTTTTAACTCATTTATGCCTAACGTCCCATTTCTGGTACATTTCGAATTTTAACAATTTTTTATAACTTTCTTTTTTTTTTTACAACATGAAAATTGTATGAATTTATTGTCTACAAATCTCTTTGTCTATTACCGAGAGATGGAAGCATAAATTTGATATTTATTTGCTTAAATGAAAGCCTTTTATCGGTGTTTAAAAACTTTTCAGTTTTCAAGACAGCGAAATGTAAAAAGTAAGTTTATTTGTATTTTTTTGTATCAAGAATCCAAATAAATGAGTCATAATCTTAGCTTGTAGACTTATTTGAAATATGTATTTTTTAAATTGCGAAATTATATATTCAAGCCTAATTTTTATGCATTTTTGTAACGTACAAAATGTAGGATATTAGGCACAAATGGGTACATATTTCTATTAGCCAGATAGGGGACAGTTATTTATGTAAAGTCCTTTTGAAGATGATTTTGAAATAAGTTATCTTCTAGCCCCAAATACGAGTATTCTTATTTTATTATTAATAATACTTATACTGTTATTAGTCTCCGTAAAGAAATAAATATATATTTTTTAATAGTTCGTAAAAATACGATATTAAAGTATGTAATGTACAATTAAAAAGTTTAATTTACATAAATTTAGGCAAAACATATAATTATTTATTTTTCCACATATAGATATTACCATATTTAGTACGTTTACATTTTATCAAATAAATACAAAAATATTTTAGCGTAATTTTTTTGGTATTTTTTCAAGCTCATTTTGCAATATTTTAAAGTGATTTTACCACGGAATTTGAGAAAACTTAAATTCAGGCACAAATGTGTAATATTAAATGTTTATCCAAATATTAAGGAATAGAGCCCATTAATTTAATAATAAAATTTAATGCAAAATAAAATATATTTTTGTTCTATTTCTATTATATTAAACCAACACCAGTAATCCAAACACTTTTCGAGGAGATTCAAAGCCTATTTCTTGACCGTTTATAAATGAGAAATTCAGAAAATTCTAGCTGCTCAAGTCAGATCCTTTTTTTGTTGTTGTTTTAATGCTTTTTATTCATTGAATTCCAAGACTCCAGAATGTCTAAGACAAGAGTTAGAGGGTAAATAAAAAATTCTAGAATTTTATCAACGTCTTGGGGGCTTTTTTATATAAATGTGAATTTAAATTAATTTTCATATATCTGCTTTGAAACATTTCATGTGCATTAAAGATTTTAAAACTAATAAATACATATGAATCGCGGTTTATTTAGCTATAGACGATTTCTCTATTTCGTTATAAACTTTGTTTCATAATATTTTTCAAGAGACTTTTTGTAAGAAATATAAAAAAAAAATTAAATTAATTAAAATAACAAATTTATCATATAAATTAATCTAAAAAACTGCTTAGAATCATTTTCCCTCTGAGCGGTTTGGACGTATTTTTTCGTTTTTCAAAAACAAATTTAATCTGTTGTAGACAAAAATATTTTAAACATAATTGTATTTTAAGATGTATATCAAATAAAGGGGCATGAAGTGTATTTTAGAAAAAATAGGGAAAGAAAATTTTAACTAAGATTATTTTTATAAGTATTTTTATGAAAATGCAGGAAACCCCTCAAGACGCTCGGAGGGTTAAATTAAATAATATAAAAGAAGTGGTTATTGAAAGTTGAATAAATTCAGAATATGTCGGCTACTGAGGTCAAAGACATTTTTTTATTTCTTTATTTGTCTACATTCTAGATTCCAGAATTTTATTGACGATTTGGATCTTCCAAAAATGTGAATTGAAATACGTCTTAAAATTTTCCCATTTTCAAATATCCCCTTTGGAACATAGTGGGTGTGCCGAATTTGTAACATGCAAAAGAGTATTTTTCACGATTTAGTTGAAGATGTAAAATACTTTTCTATTAACTTCGTTATGTAAAGTTTGTTTAATAATATTTTTTAAAGAAAACTTGAGTGAAGCATGTAAATTAAATTAATTAAAATTATGAAATAATGGTATAATTTTATAAAAACATGTATAGTAATCATAAACAGATTAAGTTAAATAATTCTATAAAAATTGATAGAATATCTTTATTAAGATTGACGATCGTTTCGTTGCACAAACGGCGACATTTTCAAAATCATTCACGATAGAAAATATTACACACGATACAAAACAATAAACATAGTAAATAATGTCACGAGACATAATGCATAATGATAAACATTGCAAACATAAAATTAAATTAAAATTAACTTAGCTATTTGCGAGCGTGGATTAATTTTCAAAAACAATAACATGGTAAACAATGTCACGAGACAACATGCATAAGGAAAAGCATTGCAAAATATAAAATATAAATAAAATTATTATCTTGGCTATTTGCGAGCGTGGATTAATTTTTACTATTGTTACTAAAATTACATATCATCTCTTTCCAAATTTTAGGCAATTCAGGGGACACCGAATCATTGCAAATATTCTTGTTGCGTAAAAACATCTCTATTGATTCTCGGATCATAGATGGCAAATAAAATCTTGATGTATAAATTAATTTATGTAATTTTAGTAACAATAGTAAAAATTAATCCACGCTCGCAAATAGCCAAGATAATAATTTTATTTTTATTTTATATTTTGCAATGCTTTTCCTTATGCATGTTGTCTCTTGACATTGTTTACCATGTTATTGTTTTTGAAAATTAATCCACGCTCGCAAATAGCTAATTTAATTTTAATCTAATTTTATGTTTGCAATGTTTTTCATTATGCGTCATGTCTCGTGACATTGTTTACTATGTTTATTGTTTTTACATTATGTGAAAATATTTTCTATCGTTGAATGATTTTGAAAATATTGCCGTTTGTGCGACAAAACGATCGTCAATCTTAATAAAGATATTCTATCACTTTTTATAACGTTATTTAACTTAATCGGTATAAGTTTAACTAAAAAATTACCTACTGCTTTCTTACTTAATAATACACTATCTACCAACAAATAGTTCGTAACATGTGATATCAAAGGTAAAGGACGTCAATAGGTGGTGAATACGCCGCAACTCTCCGAAAACCAGTCGTCGTACGACGGCTACTGGTATTTCCTTCCACTCAGCTTGGAGAACACAGGGAAGTTCCGTCACCGATGTCGGACGATGGGGACAGGGGCAACCCTTCAGCCGACGTTCCAACTCGTTCTAGAGGTGCTCGAAAGGGTTGTCTCGGGCTCTGTGCAGGGCACTCCCGTTGCTGGACCCAGTTGTCACCATACAAATCTATGGTGGCCCTAGCAACATAACAGGTGGCATTGTCATCCTGAAAACAACATGGGTCCAACCCACCAAACTACCACAACGTATGAAGCGCATGGTTATCGGAAATGGTGCATTAGTTATCGGCACTGAGTCTGGCGACCAAGGGTCCCGTTCTATTACAGGAGAATCACGACCATAGAATACATCCGTCTACAACGAAATTCCCAGTTGTCACAATACATTCAGGATGGAGGCGTTCTCAGGTAGACGCCGAACCCAGACCCTGCCATCCAAATGGTACAAGGTGAACTTAGATTGAGTTGAACAAGGTGAGTTTCTTATTCTACTATTCTACTGTCCACTGCCGCCATTCTTTGTACCCCGTTAACCGCGAAACGTTATTGAACTTGCTGAGCATCGGCTTGTGGGCAGCAGTACGGCTATGATAACAAAGCAGTTGGGCTTTCTTGGACATGGTATTCATCGAAAAAATACTCATGGATGCCTGCTGAAACTCCTCCTTTATGTAACCTACCGATTTGTGCGGTTCTTACGAATTTACCTGGCCAACATCTGCCGGTCTTTAATACTCAGAGTTTATGTGTCTGTCGGGTCGGGGAATATTCCTACAATCGTCACTCTTCTCCCTCTTGCCAATCACGTAAGCCACTGTCAATTTTCAGTACTGCAACTAGCCGAATATGTCACGTATGGGTCAGCCATTTCTGTGTTAACCAACGAATACACCTTTCTCGAACTCCGAGAGATCAAATACTGCATGATATCTTGCATGCAACTACTTGCGCTGTTGGTTAACACATGCTATTTGACGGCAGCGGCTGCTGTGACGTGTATCAGGATAGCTGTTTGCAGGAGAGACCAATTATTTCTTTGTATATAGTGTATAAAATGAGGGATCATTAAAGTTTAGTAAATATCTTAGTTGACTTCCATCTAAAATATACGTCTAAAAAATCACCCATTTCTTCATATTTTCCCCTTATTACAGGCAGATGTTAAACTTTAAAATAATACGAGGGGTGTTTAAATGAAAGTGATTCGAGGTGTGTATTCATGAGATGCTTAGGGACAGAAATGAAACAGATACATAGATAGAGACAACACTATTTCATGAGTGAAAGGCACACAAAGTTTGTTTAAAAAATCATCCATGGCGTTTAGGCAGGTGTCCCATTGCTTAGCAAAGTTACGAATTCCGTCCGCGAAGAACGATGTCGGTTGGAATGGATTTCGATGAAAATGTTGAACTCATAGTTGCGACGTCACGAATGTTTCGACGTCAATTTCCCTTAATTGCAGTGTCAATGTCCGTAATCAGCCTCTCTGTCACAACTTTGTGCTCCTGACTGGGTCGCGGCAAATCTATTGTCTCCTGTTGACCGTCGCTAAACATTCTCGCACACCTTGTCAACGTGGGCCACCGTACACAGCCAGCATTCTGCGATGAACATCAACCGGCTTAAACCCTTCCAGTGTTAACTTAATTACAGCTCGCTGATCTGTTTTGGACGCAGCTGCATCCACACCAGCCATTTTTAACTGAATGCTACGTCTTTACGAATGAAGTTATCACAAATGTTCTTGTGCTTGCGCATGCGTGGTACATACGCGTGCACTATCGCGTTTGTTTCACGAAAATACATTGAAAAGTGTTCGCATGTGACGCTTCGAATTACTTTCATTTGAACACGCCTTATAAATGCAATCTGTTTATTTATTAATAAAATTTCCTGCTCAAACTAATCCTTTTTTTTATTCTATTCCTATTATATTAAAGATATATAGAGTAATCTAAACACTATACAATGAGATTCACAGCCTATATCCTGACTACGTATGAATGAGAAATTCAGAACATGCTCGCTGCAAAGGTCAAACATTGCCTATTTGCTAGAGAAGCTTTGCGAATTTATTATTCGTAACACCAAACACTCCAAAACGTCTAAGATAAAATTTCGAATGTAAATAAATGATCCGAAAATTTTATGGGCGGCTTAAAGACTTTCTTCTAAAAATAGGAATTATATTCACGTTAAATTTTACAGATTTTCAAATATCTTTTTGGAAACAATTAATGCATTCATTGACGATTTTATTACAAATAAATAACTGTTATTCAGGATTTGTTAAGCTGTAGAAGATTTTTCTATTAATTTCATTATAAAATGTTTCTTTAATAATATTTGTCGATTAAACCTGGGTGAAATATATAAATAAATTAAACTAATTAGAATCAAAAATTACTATTATAGATTAACAAAAAATAAATTACTTTGTAATTTAATAATATAAAAAAGGTGCTATTAGAATTTTAGTAAATTTCTTAGTTAATTTTTCTGTAGAATGTACATTTTTAAGTTTCCCCGACGCAATTACAAATGTTTCACACATTATTTCCCTTTATTATTAATAAGCACTAATTAAAATATTGTAAAATGCAGTCAGTCAATGTATTAAAAAACTTTTCTTCTAATTTAAATCTATTTTCTATTAGATTTTTATTATAGTAAAGTAATAGCCACAAATCAATTTTCGAATACTTTTTGAAGATATTTAGAGCTTATCTCCAGGCCATTTATAAACGATAAATTCAGAATATGCTTTCTGTGGATGTCAAAAACTTTTTTGTTCTAAGATTCTATTCATAGAATTCCACGTCTGCAGAAAGATTTGGACATAAATAAAAAGATCGGGAAATTTATTGACGGTCTAAAGACTTTCGTCCAAAAATATGAATTTAAATGAATGCTAAATTTTTCACACTTTCAAAAGATCTCAAAAGATTAATTACACTGATAAACAAGAAATAATTTCTTGGAAACTTTTAACAGATTTATGTAACCAAACCCTTGGGAAAATAGAAAATATTCACAAAAAAGTGAAGTTGGTTTCCGTTTCAGAGATATGTGTGTTTAAATATATCTGATTATGTTATTTTATAGCCTTTTAAAGTGCTTTGTTTCTACAGTCTAATGACCCTGAAAGTGAACAAATATCAGCCACTTATAATACATCTAGGCGCCAATAAGTCTTGTTTAGTCCATGTGAAAAATACAGACCAGAAGGCTGTTGCCCAACAGACCTGTTGGGCGATTTACACCAAAACATAATCAGGACCAATTCATATGGAGGACTATTTAAACTTTGTATACTTTTCACATGGGAAGGGGAAAGCAGAAATAGATATGTATATAGATAGAATAATACAGGGTCCGTATATATTTCTTTAAATGAAAATCAAGGACGTTTAAGGACTTTCAAGGACCATAATAAAAAATGTAAGGACCTACAAATTAAATAAACTAAGAAATTATAATGTACATTTTCTAATAAAAAGTTTCATTTTTTTAAATACAAGTTTCAAACATTCAAATGACGGGGAGGGCGGAGGATTTCAGCAGGGGACAGTAGAAATTCACAATATTTTAAAATAACAAATACAGCAGACGAAAAAACTAGTCGGGTGTTCCAATACAAAAATGTTCTTCTATCTCATACATGTTAATACTACTAAATTCACTATAAAAATGCCAACATTAAATGGCAATCTATGCCCATCATGAGTCTTCTAAACATACAATATTCCATGCATTAGTTCTTTAGATATGACTATTGGTAAAATAGTGTACATCCTGCATTGTCACATGTTATTAAAGCTTCATTTCTTGCACTCTCACATTGGCTTTTTCCCAGATAATATGGGAGCAATTACCGACGAAATTTCTGTTATGGAGCCTCGTTATCGATTCAATGGAATGCAGCAATACTTGCTGATTACTGTTGGTTCATCAAGAGAGAAGATACTGAACATAAATATAAACACAAAAATAGGTACTAATGTACTCAACTTAATACACTCAAATTGTGTTCAGCTGCGTAAAATGTGTGAAAAATATCCGGAAAATGTGTATAAACAGTGTACAAGTATACCGCTGGTAAATTTAACATTTATGTATTATCATTATGCATTATTGTACGATCTACTAAATTGTGATATATCTTAATAATGTATAAATACATATCCTTCGTTTAAAAAAAAAGAACCAAGTAAAAATTTCTAATATAATTTTTATTTACTCAAGAGTGCATAATTGAATAGAGTAATTGGAATACTAGCTTTAAATTTAAGAAAAAAAAAGTTAATTTTTGTTTATCAGTGTTATTTTCAAAAGATTAATTAAGGGTTTCACAACCATAGTAGACCAACTCCATTTTGAATGTTTACAGACTTGGTGCACTGCGGGAATGAATAAAACAGATTTTATGCAACTTCTAAACAGACTATCTCATTTTGTTTTCAAAATGGACTTGGTATAATATGGTTGTGAGCCCCCCTATTTATGTATATACATTGAACATTTTATAACAAGTAAATAAATATCAGTCTGGATTTATTTCTTTGTAGAAGATATTTTTATTTATTTATTTATAAAATGTTTGATTAATAATATTTCTCTGACGTATTTCAGTAATTTAAAGAACAATCATTATATATAACAATTTTACATATACAGACAATGCAAATGTGACAAATAATAAATAATAATAATGTTTATACAAAATTATTCAAAATCTGCTTAAATATTTAACATGTAATACAAGTGTTTTATATTTTTTAAATGTTTCGCATAATATTTCCCTTTATTAATAATAACTGCTAAACCAAATATTATGAAATACAGTTAGTTAAATTACCAATAAACTTTGCTGCGAAATAAAATATATGTTCTATTATATTTCTATATTAAGGCGATACCCAGTAATTCAATCACTTTTGGACTATCTTCGCAGCCTATTTACTGGCCGTTTATAAACCATAAATTCAGAATATGCTTTCTACGGATGTAAACTTTGAAAGTTTTAAAATGCTTTATTCGTAGCATTCCAAGATTTCAGAAAGATTTCGAACATAAAAAAAAAAAAGATTCGGGAATTTTATCGACGGCATAAAAGAGTCGAAGGCTAAAGACGGCCAAAAAATGTGAATTTAAATTTATGGGGAAAATTTCACATTTTTTAAAAATAACATTTCAAACGATGCATGTATGCATCAATAATTTCATAACAAGTATATAAATATCAGTCTGTATTTATTTAGCTGTAGAAGAGTTTTTATTTGTTTCGCTAAAAAAAATTTTGTTCAACAATATTTCTCAAAGAAACTACAGTGAAAGACATTCAATGAAAATAAATATTAATAATAGTCGCACACATGCAGACAATGATAGTATGGTAAATAAAGAACAATATTAATAGTTATGTAATCTTATTTAAAACTTACATAAATATCCGAAACATAATATAAGTATTTTAACAGTTCTTGAATTTAAATTTACAAATTTCATACGGTGTTAATATGTGTTATACAGGAGCATTATAGTCCATTATTCAAAAGTCATTATTCATTTTTAAAGGTGTTTGCATAGCATGTGTTAAACGTTAAATATTATAAGTTTTTAATTAAAATGATAATATACCCTGTATATATTATCGCTTTGTAAATATTGCATTATTTTTGTTAGTTATTATATATATTTTGAATGAATGAACAACATTACAATATTCTTGCAATAAGGTATATTTTGCAACTATTCATTATGGTGAAACGTTATTTATAAGCTATTGTAGTAAGGTTAGTTGGGGAAACTGGGACAAGATTTTACAATGTGACTCTCGAGCTTCTGACAATTCAGCTTCAAAAAGCTAATGTTTATTTCAATTAAAGTCTGAACTTCTGTAAATGTGTTCAGTTAGGTTCCCTCTATCAGACAGAAATGCTCAAAATTACATTTTAATATTTAAAAATATAAAAATATGCATATTTCATCTTTCTTTCCTCATGGGTCCAGTTGCCCCAAAAAATGGGGTAACTGGACCAGGGGGGTCTATGTTCCACACGCGTTTATATTTTTTCATATCGGATATCAGGTCCTGTTTGAAAAAGTGTAAACAACTTAAAAAAATTTAATCCAGGCAGATCATGTAAAGTATATGTCAATAAACAGCGTTGTAAGGGAAACCTTTGCTATCAGTGTGCCTAAAAAAGCACTAAAAGTGAAAATATTAGATTTATTTATACCAAAAATATAAAACTCAAGTATGTAGTTATGTACTTTAGTAAAGATAATAAGTATAAAAGTCACATGGGTATTTTAAGGAAAAAATAGCAAGGTAAATCTCTGAATAAATGGTTACGTAAGTACTTAAGTACTTTATCTTTATCCAGGGGTCGCATTATATAGGGAAAATTTTATTGTTCCTTAAAGATAGGTGCGATGAAGATATTATTTTCAAAATAGTGGTAGGGACGATAAAATATTCCCTCAGCACAGCTGCCAACATTTACGCTTTCCTCTTACCACTACAATATTATAGTAAATGTTGTCTTATTTAATCGTCGAAATCTTATTATTAAACAAAACGAAAATCTCTATTAAATTTTAGTGGTAGCAAGAAAGCGTAAAAATTGGCAGCTATGCCTATAGAATGCGACCCCTGGTTATAGTACAATTTCAAGTTCTGGCTATCTGGCTTTCAGGGGCAAGGTACTTTCATTCGTAAAATGTTGAAATAATTTAATGACACCAATATTTACGAGAAATGTTTACGACCAATTAAGAGAATCTATCTGAAAACATGTAAAAGTATATTTTCGCGTACTTAATAAAGGTTAAATTTTCATTAAAAATATCAGGTGCCAATGTGGCAGTTAGGAATTAAAATTAAGTGATGCCATAATGGCATCACCGCCTCTCAAGGGGTCAAGAAATTTGGTTTGATACCACTCAATATGCTTTTTTTTTAATTTCATTACGTTATTTTAATAAGGTATTCTATCATTTTCTTTATTGTGAGCAAAAACCAATGGAGAAATTTACTTCCCGTAGTAAGAGAAACACAAAAATAATTATTTATAACTATTTGGGTAACAGGGTCCAGCATGGCCCAGTTACCCCGGATACATGCCCCAGTTAACCCATCCTTGAAACATTTATGGGGTAACTGGGACAACGGGCTTACATTTAAAACATGAAGTAAATATGTATAGATACCTAATAATATTAATGTAGTTATATGTAGTTTAAAAATATATATTGTTTAATAAAAGTACTTACAGTATTTTAATAAAAATCCGAGGAAGTTCAACTATATTAACGTTGTTTTTTAAAAAAAGAAACTTAAATTTTTGACAACCTATCACAGCAACGTGAGAGTTATGGTTGAGTTGATACACGTTGTTTTAGGAAGTAGAGATAAAGGGGCATTGCTCACAAAAGTTAAAACTTTAAAAAAAAAACCAACAGTTTTTTATAAAATAGCCTATGGCCCAGTTACCTCGTGGTTCCAGTTACCCCAACAAACCTTAATTATCATAATGATTATAGAATTGATAATGTTAATTTAATTACGTTAATATTTAATAAGCATTCTCTTTTTCATTCTTCTTTGTTTCTCTTCAGCGGGAAGTAAGTCACTTAGAAAGATAACAAAAAATTTTATTTCAAAAATGAAATTTAAAGAAAAAATAGCATACAAATAAAAGAAAATCAATACATATAATATAAATATAAAGTGCGAAAGTATTCTTAAGGTTATTAACACTCTATAAAGATATTTTCCTTGAAACCTTTTTACTATTTTGGAAATTCCCTTCATTAAGCTGTATTATAATATTTTTTTTTTTTTTTAAATGTTAAATGATTATGTTTAGTACAAGTTTTAATTTAACATTTTTCGCGGTCAATATTGAGTGACTAATCTCATTGAATGATATATATATATATATATATATGTATGTATGTATGTATGTATGTATGTATGTATGTATATATATATGCAATAATAATAATTTTCGCCCTTTTATCTTAATTAAACTATTCCAAATTATTACAATATCTACCTTTTTTACTTAGCTTTAATACTATCTTAAATATCTTTATCTTTTTTTCCATGCTTTAAATGCGTATTCTTTTATTATTCTAAAAACCTTAAATCCATTCGTCTAATCTTATAAAACCCAATAAAATACTTTTTTTCATTTTATCCAAGTTGTCGGCAAACTAGGCGGCATTTGGCGACAGAACAGGGTGTACCATATGGTAATCCCCTTAAAGGAATGGATATGCATTAAATGCTCTTCAATAACCAATGAGAAGCGTTTCATTTGGGCGTTGCAATTAAACAATTAACAAATAATCGTGATTTCTGTGCCACATACGATAGCGTAATATAGATATAGATTTTATATTAATGTTATTGCTGTTAATTTATCATGCCTGCCTGCCACACTTGCTTGTTGATTATGGAAATACTCACTTGAGAAATGATAGCATCCAAAAAACCTTTAAAACTGATTAATACACAATAAAATATTTCTGAAATGCTTCCGAAAATCAGTGGCTGCAAAAGGAATTTAGTTTTTATAAATGCTTCTTTAAATCTTACAAATACGAGCGGTTTTCGAAAAGTAAGGATACAATGCCGCATACTCATTCAAAAAACTTTCAATTAAAAAAAATTCCATTAAAAATTACTTACTGGTACATGCATTATTTTTCGACATAGATACCGTCATTTATTTGTTAAGTCTGTGTACAAGCTTTTGTATCCCGCAGTCATAGAAGTTTACAGCCTGTTGTCGAAACCACTTTTCAACTTCGAGTTTGATCTCATTATCACCGAGGAACATTTGCCTTGCAAGATGTTTCTTCACGTAAAGGAATCAATGGAAGACACTGGGTGCAAGTACCGGGCTGTAAGGTTTCCTACCAGTTCTTGGTTCTTCATAAACATTAATCCAACCTTCAGAGAAAGGACGAAACCGTTTAGTTATATTTTGTCGATTCATAATGTTTCCATAGGCAGAAACAAGTTCTTTGTGCATAGCCGCAGGACATTCAACTTTTGCATGAAAACGTATGACAGAACGTACTTCACATTTGGCGGCATTCTGAATTTACGTGGGCCATTATAAACACGTGCTAGACGAAATAGACTCATCGTACAAATAACTAAAGACTGCGAAGGAAAGGTAAAATGTTCAATGTCACAATGTGTGTTGCCAACTTGCTCATTAAAGCTTTTTCTTTCCTGTTTTGAGGTGTATCTTTATTTTTCCAAAACACTTCGTATATTAATTTTGGAGATTTCTATAAATACCGAACACTTTTCGAAATAGTAGGTGTAGTCCAGGGGAAATGTACATTTTACCTTGCAAAAGGTCTAGTAAAAGGGTTTTTTTTAATTGTTTATAATGACGCCAACATGAAAAAAAGAAGTTTTCTAACAAAATTTCTTAAGGCTAAATTTTCTGTGGCCAAAAAACAACAATATTTTGGGACTTTTTTTATTTTTTTTTTAAATATCTCGAGATTTGTTGCCGTAGCATATTATTTGTCAGTAGGACAAAATAGGACTAAAGAGGACAGAATTTTCTACAACTTTCATATTTACAACTTTTTTATACACTCGATAGCAAGCGCAGTACGCCATTTCAAAAATAAGACAATTTTTTCAATTTTCTTAAAAACGGTGAAAAGCGTAGTTTTGCCCCGATTATTCAAATGTTCTCCGCGGATTTAATCGTGTATGACGACTTCTAATAATTGATAGCAATAAATTATGTATTATTTGCACACTCACGTCTTTATTTTAATCTCAACAGACATTTTACATTCAATAAATTTATATAACTTTAAAAATAGGGCAGAGTGTAGATGAATGAGACAATTTCCCTATTTAGACAGTAACATTAAGTAACTTTAAGTAACTTTAATTTAGACAGTAACATAAGTGTATACAATGTTAACTTTAAAGCATTGTTTAAAAGAAAACTTCAATATTTAGTAACTTATTTTCACGATAGTTTCAATTAAGAAAGAATTCTTGTTTAATTTTAATAATTTTATAATTTTAATATTTTTTATAATGCATACATATTTTTCAAGGTATGAAAGGGATAGGTATGAAAATTTGCGAAAAACATATTTTATTCCACACTACAATGGTATATTTTATTTACTGATTATTGATAACATATGTTTTAATGCTTTAAATATAGCAAACATTGGATTGTAGTTCCATATAAAAGGGGGGACTCAAAAAATAAATATATTTTATGTAAGAAATACTTTTACCTTATGAAATTGCTACAATAAAAACGACACCAGATTGTTTAACTAACTAATGTTATGCATTTTCCCTTGTAAAACTTTAAAATTCTGTCAATAAAATATTTGAGATCACTGGTTTCATAAAACTATTTAAAAGATTACTTTTAAAAAATATTGTCAATATTTTTCCTACTTATATCAATAGATATAACAAGAGATTATATCATTTTAGCATGCAAAAATATATAAAACTTTTAAGATTATCTATTAATTGTTTTAAAGCTCAAACAGAAAATCTTACTTTGGTTGTTGAAAAATATACTTTGTGGAATATTCTAATCTTCTGTAACATGTACTGTTTTGAAACTATATCTGTATAATTATCGCAATGATACCATTTATCAAATGAAATACCAATTTATTTATGATTGTAGACCATATAAACATTTTTGTTTTCGCAATGATCACCTGTTTTATTCATCTCCACTTTCCCAACACAAAGTAAGGTACGCAATATTATTGCATAAACTAAATGGAAAAATGTATTTTAATAATAATAATATCTACAGGCTATTTAACAATATTTTTTTTCTTTTTGATGGCACTGTTGTAGTATTATTAGCATCCCGTTTCGAAGGAATATCCTTTTCCTGAATAAAGCAGATATCTGGATCATCTAGAGGTATAAAGTTTGATACTTCCCATTCATCAGCATTTGGCCGTATTACATTTGAAGATGAGAGTGTTCAAATAGCACAAAGGACGGAAACTAGAGCGGTGCAGAGGGGGCATGTGCCCCGGGCGCCAGAACGAAAGGCGAAAGGGGCGCCAAATGAAGTTTTTATTTGTCAATTAATTATATGTATATATATGAAATATGAATAAAAATGTCTCGCAGCCAATAAACTAAAAAAAAGTAAAAAAAAAAAAAACTGTAATCAAAATAGAAAACCACAATAAGGAAAATAGAAAAGGTAAACACGAATCCGGTTATAATTCAACCTCAGCAATTCTAAGCCAAAAAAAAAAAAAAAAAAAAAAAAAAAAACATTTAAAACTATTAAATTTCAAGCGAGAAACTGTGAAAAGAATGCTCCCATAGATTTAACATAAGCGTTCCAATGTCTTCGCGTGGCTAGTGTAGTATCACGCGAAAACATTTCCACGTTAATGTTAAACCTACGGGAGCAATCTTTTCAGAATTCTTGCTGGAATTTCAATATCTAATTTTTATTTCATATGATATCTGAGGTCGATATCCAATATTGTGCGTTTTTAATTTTTCGAATTTGGTTGCATTTCTTTAATGAGGATACTTTAATTTTCAGAACGGGGAACGGGTTCCAAACAGTTTTTCAAAAATGGAAGTGTCGAATATTAAAAACAAAAAATGCAACCGAACCCGAAAAAGCACAGAAGCACAACAATCGGTATTGATCACAGGTATACTATAAAAAAAAAGGAAAAAAATTAAAAGTAATAAAATGCAAGCGAGATATTTGTCAAGAATGCTCCCATATGTGTAATATTACCTTGCGAATGTCTTTGTGTGACTAATTTAGTCTCATAATTCATATAACTATGACTTTAAACGCCTCAATACTACAACTACCGTAAAATCTTTAAAAATGAAATCTGTATATACGGAATCCGCTCTGTAATGAAAAAATTATATATTTTCAAGATAGAGAATATGAACAATTATACCTGCTAAGATGGAAACCTGTTTAAAGCGGAATAATTTCGGCTCAGTTTTCAAGGTTTTAATGAGTCAATATTTAGCAAAGCTGATTACGTAGTTCACATTACGTATTTAATGGTTACACACCTAAAACTTTCAAAATCCGGCTATTAGAGATTTATTAAAATTCTCGTGGTAAATTTTCTTTTTAAGCGGGGGGGGGGGGGAGGGGTTCCATGTTTTCCACGGGCGCAAAAAAGGCTAGTTTTGGCCCTGAAACATTTAATTTACTGATACCAATATATAGAAGTTGACATAAACGATTAAATCCGGGAAAAACATTTGAATAATCGGGGCAGAACTAAGTTTTTCACGATTTTTAAGAAAATTGAAAAAATTGTCCTATTTTTGAAATGGCGTACTGAGCTTGCTATTGAGTGTAGAAAAAAGTTGTAAATATGAAAGTTGTGGAGAATTTTATCTTCTTTAATATTGTTATTGACAAATAATATACTACGGCAACGAGTCTCGAGATATTTAAATAAAATAAAAAAAAAGTCTCAAAATTTTGTTGTTTTTTGGACACAGAAAATTTAGCCTTAAGAAATTTTGTTAGAAAACTTGGTTTTTCTATGTTGACATCATTATAAACAATTCAGTAAAAAGAACTTTTACCCGACCTTTTGCAAGGTAACACTTTTTTTTATTGGTTCATTTCCCCTGGACTGGTAACCCGGAATGTGTTATTGTACATTTTAGTTTGTAGCTATATTATATTTTCCTAGATTAAAAAAAAAAAAAAAATTCTTTTTTGCCGTGTATTGAATAATACCGATAATTAATTATTTTCTAACAAACATCTTATTTCGAATAGTTTTCACTCGAGCAATTATCGAAATTTTTAACATATAAAAAATGTTACTTTATGTGAATTTTAGCTAAAATTTATAGTAAATAAAAAAATGAAAAGTAAATTATTTTGAAATTGTATATTTATTCAGCAGCGATATTGTTATCTGAAATATTTCAAATTATATTATTCCAGGGATGATACCGCTGAAAACAAAAGGAGCAATTGTCACCATACTTTCTTAATACTTTCACCCTGTTAAATGACAAATGTTATCCTCAAATAATGCAAAGGATTCTATCAAAAATTTCTAGTGACAATTGGCCTTTAGGTGCGCAGCTGTTTCATATATGTTATTCTAATTGTATTTATTCTTATTTGACAACTATAATATTATTATGATTATTATTTTTAACATTATTATTTTTAATATTATTATTTTTAATACAATTAACATATGTTATTCTAATCGTATTTATTCTTATTTCTAATTAAATAACAATTATTATATCATGTTAACAACTATTTTAAATTTTTATTTCAAATATTTTTTAAAACTCACTCAACTTGGAGAAATTAAAACGAACTTTGTTTAAGCACTTTCTTTAAGTCTTTGTGGGATAATATTGAATTATATATTACATCTTTTAAAATGTTTAAATCTTGGAAGAAAGGTACTTTGAATCTTTAATATTGAATCTTTATCCTTTCGTTTAACTTCGCTTTTATTCTACTTATAGAATTTCCATGTTTCTAGCCACTCTTTTGTAAAGTTGATATTCAATAGATAAAAGTTTTTTATTTCCATAAGACCCTTTGAGTACTAGTTATTGAAATCCTGGATTGCAACACTTTCAAGATTGCATAGCTGTTCAAATAAGGTAGACACGAGGAATATCGGGTATTTATCGACACTATATTTGATATTATTCTAATCTTAACTGCTGTAGGAGAAAAACATTGAACGATTTCTTCTAACTGTGATTTATTTTGTCAGATATGTTATCTACATATAGAAATTTAATCTAAAAGTTCAATAGCAAAACCATAATTTTAAATTCATACAATTGGCCTTTTGATTTTTAAGTTCAAAATCGAAAGACAAATATTTCGAAGTACAAATATTCCTTTTAATTAATTATATTTATAGCGATAAAATAGGACGGTGATTAATATTCAGAAATAGTGGCACATAAAAATCCAACGGTTTGACAGCTGTGCACAACTCAGTAGATATCTATAGATTTATAGATTTTCCGATAAATTAAAATCTATACATATAGTAAAATTAATATTATACATAATATAGATATATTAATTTATCATATATTATAATAATATTTAATTGTATTAATTCTTATAGCTAATTTCATAACATTTATTTTATTATTATAAGAATATTGCACTCATGTCCATAAATTAAGGATCATCCAGAATCACACGGAAATTGAACTCTAAAGTAAAAAAATTCCCTGTAGAATTATCCCACACATCTTCAAGACTAATATGTAAATTACACAAAGCCCCAGATGGCACCGATAGTACGTCACAATGATGAGAGTGTAAGAGAGGCGTACATAAAGGATGGTGGCAAAGAAGTAAAATTGTTAACAAGCATTCTGTAAACCGCTCAGTGCCATAACCGAATAGTTATGACACGGAGGACGCATGTGGATGATGTTTTACGTAGTAGAATTATAGGACGTATGGAATGTGGACCTACTCAGATGGAAGACTACAAGGAACTTGCAATTGCTCAAAGTGTCATCTCTCGACTTTGGTAACGATTCCAAGATAATGAAAATGTCGGTAGACATTACAGTATAGGTCGTCTCCGAGTTACAACGCGTAATGAAGACAAGTATTTGGCAGTAACTGCACAAAAGAAGCAGACAGAGTACAACATTAGACCTCTCTCGTCAGCTATCTTCAGCCACGGGAACAACTGTTTCAAATCAAACCGTGCACCGACGCTTGGGAAATATTAGCCTGTATACTCGCATGCCTGTCATATGTGTTCTGCTCACGGCAAATCGCTGTTGCCTGCGTTACAAATGGTTGTGTGTTTTAATCACGTCCAAGTTTATCTTGCTGTCTGATTCACGTCGGACATTCATATGGAGAACGCCAGGCACTCTTTACCACCAAGACAACATCATTGAATGACGCCGTTACGGTGGATCAGGATTGCTCGTTTGGGGTGGAATTATACTGGGCTCCAGAACAGATTTGCATGTTCAAAACGGAACCACAATAGGCCAAATTTATCGGTAGATTATTTTGGAACAACATGTACGTTTGTTTAGAGGTGCCATGGGTGCAGTATTTGTGTTTATGGATCACAACGCCCGACCTCACCGAGCAAACATCTTAAACGAATGCCTTCAATCTGAGGATATCACCCGTATGGAATGGATAGCATTCTCACCTGACTTGAATCCGAGAGCGCATGTGTTGGGCATGCTCGGCCGACGAGTTTCAGCTCATCAACCACCTCCTACATGTGTAAGGAACTTAGGAAAGCATTGCTTGCTGGTGGAGTAATCTTCCCCAAGATCCGCTCGATAATTTCATACTAAGCATTCTTAAGCATTGTAAGGACTGTATTCATCATCTGGGAGACATACAATGTATTAACCATCATACTAACCACGTAATGTTAAGTTTTTGTAAGGGAAATACTTTTTGTAATTACTCCAGGGAGCAAAAATTGCAGTTTTCAAGGATGGTATCACACATTCACAATACGCCATCGTTTTTGTTCTTTATCTTTTGTTTAATAATTGGGCTTGAAGAATAAGTCACGTTTGTTTCGTTTCCTAACCTTTGTTTGCCGGAGGTGGCATTATCCTTAATTTATGGATATGAATGTAGTATTCTAACATATATTAATACAATTAATATATGTTATTCTAATTGTATTAATTTTTATTTCTAATTGCATAGCAATTATATTATTAACTATAGGTTTTTTTAACTCCCTCAACTTCCACAAATTAAAACTAACTTTGTTTAAGTATACTCTCTTTGAAGTGTTTGTAAGATAATATTGAATAATATATTACATCTTTTAAAATGTTTTAAAATGTTTAAACTGCTATTTGAGAAAACAATCGGGTGATTTCCGCTAATTGTTATATTTTTAATTTTAGTTTTTTTTTTAAACTCGCTAAACTTCGAAAAATTAAAACTACCTTTGATTGAACACTCCCTTTAGAGTATTTGTGGGACAATATCGAATTATATATAACATCTTTTAAAATGTTTAAGTCTTGGAAGAATGCTACTTCGAATCTTTATCTTTTCGTTTAACTTCGTTTTTATTCCATTTATAGAATTTTAATGTTTCTATCTACTCTTTTGTAAAGATGATATTCAACAGATAAAATCTTTTTACTTCAAAAAAGACTCTTTGAGTCCTAGTCATTGAAGTTCTGAATTCCAATACTTTCAAACATATATCAGAGCTGAAATAAGATTTGGTATTCCCCAGTAATATAAGATGTTTATCGATACTATATTTAATATTATTTTAATCTTTAAGTGCTATTTGAGAAAACAATCGTACAGTTACCGCTAACTGTGATATTATTGTTTATAGTTATATTTTTTAACTCACTAAACTTCAACGAATAATTACCCTTGTTTGAGCACTATATTTAGAGTGTTTACGGGACAATATTGAATTATATATAACAAGTTTTAAAATGTTTAAGTCTTGGAAGAATGATACTTTGAATGTTTATCCTTTCGTTTAACTTCGCTTTTATTCTATTCATAGAATTTCTGTGTTTCTATGTATATTCTTTTGTAAAGATGATATTCAATAGTTAAAAGCTTTTTACTTTCAAAAAGCTCTTTGAGTCCTAGTCATTGAAATTCTGGATTCCAATACTTTCAAACTTGTATCAGAGCTGTAATAAGATTTGGTAGATCCAAGAATATCAGATACTTATCGACACTATATTTAATATTAATTTAATCTTTAAGTGCTATTTCAGAGAACAATCGGACGTTTCCGCTAATTGTGATATTTTTAATCGTAGTTATTTTTTGAAACTCACAAAACTTCGACAAATTAAAACTACTTTTTTTTGAGAACTCTCTTTAGAGTGTTTGCGGGACAATATTGAATTATATATAACGTCTTTTAAAATGCTTAAGTCTTGGAAGAATGATACTTTGATTTTTTATTAATTGATATTTTCGTTTAACACTTTATGTACTGAATTATGACTTCATGAAAATTTTATCTTCTAAAGCATTTTTCGTGAATTGTTTAAACTACATTAGAAGATTTACATAATCATGTAATAAATTTTAGAAGGATTTTTGAAGAATTTAAAAGGATTAATTAAATTTGAATGAATAGGTATTTTGTGCAATATTTATACCCACTTAAATCTTTTATTTTAAATATTTTCTTAATATTTTGTGGATTTCCTAAATAAACAAATATAATGTTCGTACAATAGAAATATAGAAATATTTCAAAATGGAAAATCCCCCCCCCCCCTCCAACTCCAAGAAAAATTAAAAGATGCAAAGGCAAAATAAATCATCCTTTTAAAAATATTTTTGTTTTGTATTACCAACAATGCTTTTGGAACAAAATAAAGTGATGTATCTATAACGCATTCAAAACTGTATTACAACTAATCGATATATTAATAAATTTTATAACAAGTTATTTTAATGGTACTTAGAAGTATCGTCGATAAATAAAGGTTTAACTTCGCTTTTATTCTATTTATACAATTTCTATGTTTGCATCTACTCTTTTGTAAAGAGGATATTCAATCGATAAAAGTTTTTAACTTTCAAAAGGCTCTTTGAGTCCTAGTCATTAAAATTCTGGATTCCAATACTTCCAAATTTGTATAACAGCTTAAATAATATTTGTTAGACACAAGAAGTATAATATATTTATCGACACTATATTTAATATTATTCTACTATTTAACTGCTATTTGAGAAAACAATCGGACGATTTCCGCTAAATGTTATATTTTTAATTTTAGCTTTTTTTTTTTTTTTTAACTCGCTAAACTTCGAAAAATTAAAACTACATTTGTTTGAACACTCCCTTTAGAGAATTTGTGGGACAATATCGAATTATATATAACATCTTTTAAAATGTTTAAGTCTTGGAAGAATGCTACTTTGAATCTTTATCTTTTCGTTTAACTTCGTTTTTATTCTATTTATAGAATGTCTATGTTTCTCTCTACTCTTTTTTAAAGATGATATTCAATAGATAAAAGCTTTTTTTACTCTCAAAAGTTTGTTTGAGTCCTAGTCATTAAAATTCTGGATTCCAATGCTTCGAAACTTTTATAACAGCTTCAAAAAGATTTGGTAGACACAAAGGGATATCATATATTTATCGACACTATATTTAATATTATTTTAATCTTAAGCGCTAAAAGAAAAAACAATCCGAAAGTTTCCTCTAACTATACATTTTGTCAGAAATGCTGTCTACATATAGAAATTTAATCTTAACGTTCAATATCAAAGCTCTAATTTTAATATAAATTCATTCGACTTTCGATTTTCAAGCTCAAAATTGAAGCACAAATATTTATTTTATTGATAACATATATAGCGTAAATTAGTACGATGCTTAATATTCCGAAAAAGTGGCACATAAAATTCCAAAGGTTTGGCAGCTATTCACAATTCAGTAGATATAGATTTTCGATCTATTATAATCTATAAATATAGCAAAAATAATAATTAATATACAGAATATATATATATATATTAATTTATCGTATTAAAATAATATTTAATTGTATTAATTCGTATTGCTAATTTCATAACAATTATTAAATTATTATAACAATTAATAGTTATAACATATATTAATACAATTAATATATGTTATTCTAATTCTATTAATTATAATTTCTAATTCCATAACAATTATATTTTTAACTATATTTATTTTTTAAAACTCACTCAACTTCGAGGAATTACAGCTGACAATATTGAATTATATATTACACCTTTTAAATTGTTTAAATCTTGGAAGAATAGTACTCTGATTTTTTATTATTAATCTTTATACTTTCGTTTAACTTCGTTTTTCTTCTATTTATAGAATTTCGATGTTTCTGTCTACTCTTTTGTAAATATGATATTCAATAGATAAAAGCTTTTTACTTCCAAAAGGCTCTTTGAGTCCTAGTCTTTGAAATTCTGGATTCCAATACTTCCAAACTTTTATCAGAACTCAAATAAGATTTAGTAGACACGAGGAATATCAGATATTTATCTAACTATATCACTATATTAGAAAAATATCAGTGATTAGATAAATATCACTATATTAGATATTATATCACTATAGCTATTTAACACTATATTTAATATTATTTTAATCTTAAGCGGTATGGAAGAAAACGATCTGACGGCTTCCGTTAACTGTGTTTTATTTTGTCAGAAATGCCATCTACATATAGAAATTTTATCGAAAAGTTCAATAGCAAATGAGTAATTTTGTTATAAATTCATTCGCCTTTCGATTTTTAAGCTCAAAATCGAAGAGAAAATGTTTCAAAGCGCAAATATTCCCTTTATTTGACGACATATATAGCGTAAATTAGGATGATGCATAATATTCATACGTAGTGGCGCATAAAAATCCATAGGTTTGGCAGCTATACACAAACTCAGTAGATATAGATATTCCAATCAATTATAATCTATAAACATAGTAATAATATTTATTATTATACATAATATAGATACATTAATTTATCATATATTATAATGATATTTAATTTGTATTAATATTGCAAATTTCATAATAATTATTAAATGATAATAACAATCATTTGTATTATAACATATATTAATACAATTAACATGTGTTATTCTAATTGTATTAATTCTTATTTCTAATTGCATAACAATTTTATTTTTAACTATAGCTATTTTTTAAAACTCATTCAACTTCGAGAAATTAAAACTAACTTTTTTTAAGATTCTCTTTGAAGTATTTGTAGGGCAATATTGAGTTATATATTACACCTATTAAAATGTTTAACTCTTGGAATAATGGTACTTTATTATTGAATCATTGTGCTTTCGTTTAACTTCGCTTTTACTCTATTTATAGAATTTCTATGTTTCTATCTATTATTTTGTAAAGATGATATTCAATAGATTAACGCTTTTTTACTTCCATAAGGCTCATTGAGTCCTATTTATTGAAATCCTGGATTGCAATACTTTCAAGCTTGCATAAGAGTTCAAATAAGATTTGGTTGACACGAGGAATATGGAGTATTTATCGACACTATATTTAATATTATTTCAATCTTAAGTGCTATATGAGAAAAACCTCGAACTGTGATTTATTTTGTCAGACATGCCATCTACATACAGAAATGTAATCTAAAAGTTCAACAGCAAAACCATAATATTATTATAAATTCATAGCTGCGCAAACTTTCAGATTTAAGCTCAAAATCGAAGCACAACTATTTCGAAGTATGTAGTAATATATAATAATATCGATAAAATAGGACGTTGATTAATATACAGAAAAAGTGTCACATAAAAATCCAAAGGTTTGACAGCTATTAACATCTCAGTAGATATTAGCAGATTTATAGATTTTCCAATCTATTAAAATCTATGCAAAATTAATAATTATTAGACATAATATAGATACATTAATTCATCATATATTATAATAATATTTAATTGTATTAATTATTATTGCTAGTTTCAGAACAATTATTATATTATTCTAACAATAATTACACTCAGGTCCATAAATTAAGGATAATTCAGAACCACACGGAAATCGAAATCTAAAGTTAATATTTTATTTGTAGAATTACTACATTCATCTTGAAGACTAATATGCAAACTGCACAAAGCCAACAGATGGCGCAGATCATCGGACGAGATTGTATCAGATGCGTATATAAGGAATTGGTGGCAAAGAGGTAAAATTGTTAGCAAGCATTCTGTAAGCCGCTCAGTGCCATAACGAAATAGTTATGACCCAGAGGACGCACGTGAATGACGTTTTATGTGGTAAAATTTTCCGCTGTCTCGAATGTGGGCGTACTCAGATGGAAGTATCCGAGGAACTTGGAATTGTTAAAAGTGTCGAGTTGCAGCCTGTCAACCGCCCTCTGCATGTGTACCGGAAATTTTGGAAAGCATTGCTTGCTGAATGGAGTAATCTTCCCCCAGATCCACTCGATAATTTGATACTAAGCATGCTGAGGCGTTGTAAAAACTATATTTCATCGTCTGAGAGAAATACAATGTATTAACCATCATACTAATAATAAAAATTAAGTTTTTGAAAGGGAGATACCAGGGAACAACAATTGTAGTTCTCATGAATGGCATCATACGTACACCATCGTTTTTGTTCTTTATCTTTTGTTTAATAAATGGACTTGAAGAATAAGTCACGTTTGTTTTCTTTCCGGACCTTTGTTTGCCGGAGCTGCCATTATCCTTAATGTATGGGCATGAATGTACTACATTCAATGTAGTATTATAACATATATTAATACAATTATTATATCTTATTCTAATTGTATTAATTTTTATTTCTAATTGCATAGCAAGTATATTTTCAACTGTATATTTTTTTTAAACTCACTCAACTTCGACAAATTAAAACTAACTTTGTTTAAGTACTCTCTTTGAAATGTTTATAAAACAATATTGAATTATATATTCATCTTTTAAAATATTTAAATCTTGGAAAAGTGATACTTTGAATCTTTATCCTTTCGTTTAACTTCGCTTTTATTCTATTTATAGAATTTCTTTGTTTCTATCCACTCTTTTGTAAAGATGATATTCAACAGATGAAATCTTTTTACTTCCAAAACGCTCTTTGAGTTCTAGTCAATGAAATTCTGGATTCCAATGCTTTCAAACTTGTATAAGAGTTCAAATAAAATGTAGTAGACACGAGGGATATCAGATACTTATCTGCACTATATTTAATATTATTTTAATCTTTAAGTGCTTCTTGAGAAAACAATCGTATCGTTACCACTAATTGTGTTAATTTTAATTATATTTATTTTTGGAAACTAACTAATTTTCAACAAATTAAAACTACCTTTGTTTGAGTACTCTCTTTAAAGTGTTTGTAAGAACATATTGAATTATAAATAAAACCTTTTAAAATGTTTAAGTCTTGGAAGAATGATACTTTGGATCTTTATCTTTTGAGTTTTTTCAATTTGTTCATTCAATCTTTTGAGTTTTTTTTTCAATTTATAGAATTTCTATGTTTCTATCTGCTCTTTTGTAAAGATGATATTCAATAGATAAAAGCTTTTTACTTCAAAAATGCTCTTTGAGTCCTAGTCATTGAAATTCTGAATTCCAATACTTTAAAACTTATATCAGAGCTGAAATAAAATTTGGTATTCCCAGGAATATAAGATGTTTATCAATACTACATTTAATATTATTTTAATCTTTAAGGGCTATTAAAGAAAACAATCGGACAGTTACTGCTAACTGTGATATTATTGCTTATAGTTTTTTTTTTTTTTTTTTTTTTTTTTTTTTTTTTTTTTAATCTCACTAAACTTCGACAAATTAAATCTACCTTTGTTTGAGCACTCTCTTTAGAGTATTTGTGGGACAATATTGAATTATAAATAGCATCTTATAAAATGTTTAAGTCTTGGAAGAATGATACTTTGGATCTTTATCTTTTCGGTTAACTTCGCTTTTTTCTATTTATAGAATTTCTATGTTTCTATCTTCTCTTTTGTAAAGATGATATTCAATAGATAAAATCTTTTTACTTCGAAAAGGCTCTTTGAGTACTAGTCATTGAAATGTTGGATTCCAATACTTTCAAACTTGTATCAGATCTGAAATAATATTTGGTAGACCCAAGGAATATCAGATATTTACCGACACATTGCTTAATATTAATTTAATCTTTAAGTCCTATTTGAAAAAATAATCGGACAATTACCGCTAATTGTGATATTATTATTTAATAGCTATTTTTTTTTAACTCACTAAACTTCGACAAATTAAAACTACCTTTGTTGGAGCACAATATTTAGAGAGTTTACGGGACAATATTGAATTACACGGTAAAAAAATCCAAGCAGTATTCCTGTAGGAATCGGAAAAATAGTTGCCCTTATTGTACAGGAAAATTTTCCGACCCAGCTCGGAATAAAATCCGTAAAAAAAAGGAAACATTCATTAAAACGGTACTTTACAGATTTTATTCCAATTTTACGGATTTTATTCCGATTTTACTCTTTTTATTCCAAGCTGGGTCGGAAAATTTTCCGGTACGATAAGGGCAACTATTTTTCCGATTCCTACGGGAAATCTGGTTCTATTTTTTTCTTACAGTGTACATATAACATGTTTTAAAATGTTTAAGTCTTGGAAGAATGATGCTTTGAATATTTATCCTTTCGTTTAACTTCGCTTTTATTCTATTCATAGAATTTCTGTGTTTCTATGTAGATTCTTTTGCAAAGATGATATTCAATAGTTAAAAGCTTTTTACTTTCAAAAAGTTCTTTGAGTCCTAGTCATTGAAATTCTGGATTCCAATACTTCCAAACTTGTATCAGTGCTGTAATAAGATTTGGTAGGCCCAAGAATATCAGATACTTATCTGCACTATATTTAATATTATTTTAATCTTTAAGTGCTTCTTGAGAAAACAATCGTATCGTTACCACTAATTGTGTTAATTTTAATTATATTTATTTTTGGAAACTAACTAATTTTCAACAAATTAAAACTACCTTTGTTTGAGTACTCTCTTTAGAGTGTTTGTGGGAACATATTGAATTATAAATAAAATCTTTTAAAATGTTTAAGTCTTGGAAGAATGATACTTTGGATCTTTATCTTTTGAGTTAACGTCGTTTTTTTTTTTCAATTTATAGAATTTCTATGTTTCTATCTGCTCTTTTGAAAAGATGATATTCAATAGATAAAATCTTTTTACTTCAAAAATGCTCTTTGAGTCCTAGTCATTGAAATTCTGAATTCCAATACTTTAAAACTTATATCAGAGCTGAAATAAAATTTGGTATTCCCAGGAATATAAGATGTTTATCGATACTATATTTAATATTATTTTAATCTTTAAGGGCTATTTGAGAAAACAATCGGACAGTTACCGCTAACTGTGTTATTATTATTTATAGTTTTTTTTTATCTCACTAAACTTCGACAAATTAAATCTACCTTTGTTTGAGCACTCTCTTTAGAGTGTTTGTGGGACAATATTGAATTATAAATAGCATCTTATAAAATTTTTAAGTCTTGGAAGAATGATACTTTGGCTCTTTATCTTTTCGGTTAACTTCGCTTTTGTCTATTTATAGAATTTCTATGTTTCTATCTTCTCTTTTGTAAAGATGATATTCAATAGATAAAAGCTTTTTACTTCAAAAATGCTCTTTGAGTCCTAGTCATTGAAATTCTGAATTCCAATACTTTAAAACTTATATCAGAGCTGAAATAAAATTTCGTATTCCCAGGAATATAAGATGTTTATCAATACTATATTTAATATTATTTTAATCTTTAAGGGCTATTTGAGAAAACAATCGGACAGTTACCGCTAACTGTGATATTATTGTTTATAGCTTTTTTTTTTTATCTCACTAAACTTCGACAAATTAAATCTACCTTTGTTTGAACACTCTCTTTAGAGTGTTTGTGGGACAATATTGAATTATAAATAGCATCTTATAAAATGTTTAAGTCTTGGAAGAATGATACTTTGAATCTTTATCTTTTCGGTTAACTTCGCTTTTTTCTATTTATAGAATTTCTATGTTTCAATCTTCTCTTTTGTAAAGATGATATTCAATAGATAAAAGCTTTTTACTTCGAAAAGGCAAATTTTAATCTGAAGTGTTATAGGAGAAAACTATCGCACGTTTCCGCTAATTGTGATTTATGTTATCAGAAATGCCATCTACAAATAGAAATTTTATCTAAATGTTCAATAGCAAAACCATAATTTTTTAAATAAATTCATTGCTGCGCAGCCTTCCGATTTTTTAAGTGGCATTATTTCGAAGCAGAAATATTCACTTTATTTACTGACATATATTGGCGATAAAATAGGTCGATTATTAATATTCAGAAACAGTTGTACATAGAAATACGAAGGTTGGGCAGCTATGCACAACTCTGTAGATAATTATAGATTTATAAATTTTCCGATGAATTATAATATGTAATCATAGTAAAAATAAAAATATAGTAAAAATAATAATTATTATACATAATATATATACATTAATTTATTATCTACCCTATGTATATAAAATCCTAATGAAACGAATTTATGAAACGACTGAAATTAAGCGAATTTATGAAACGATTCTATGAAACGACTGATTAAACAACTTATTATGTTTCACGGCGATTTCTCCTAAAATATGGAATACTTTGCGATAAAATTAACACCAAAATTCTGTACTTATCCGCAGATCTCAAAACTGATATTAGAATTTTTAAATTCGAATTAGTTTTCGAAATATTAATTTTTTTCTAATTTTAATACATTTTTTTTAATGATGGCAACTCAAATTTTAATCACAACAGATATATTTTTTTTTATATTTTAGAAAAGGTTATTATATTAAACTAATTTGGCGAACAGTTTGGCCTCCCTGAAATGTATGCTAAGAAGAATGCTTTTTTTTTTTTTTGTATTTCATTATCATTTTATTTAATAAAAAAAATCATTTAAAACTGAAACATTTAAAATTAATGGCGTTCAATTCTTTCTTTTTTTAAAAAAACGAAACGAAAGAAAAATATTAGACGCAGATGTCATATACGCACAGGGGTAACTAATTGGCGCCAAAACGGCGTTATTTCTCCTGACATGGTAACCCTGCTATTGTTGCTTATTTATTGATAAATATTTATTTGCTTTTATTTTCCTTTTATTTTTTTAAATGTTATAAATTGTTTTGTTCTATAGTTTTTTTATGTATTGTTATTTCATTTTAAAAATAATACAAAATAAGTTAAAAATACATATGTAACTGGTATTCGAAAACGAGATTTTCGCCAAATTGTTGTAAAAAAAAAAATCACGCCAAACCCGGTGCGTATATGACATATGTGCTAAATATTAAATAATGCAACAAATCATGACATTTAATTTCAAAGTCAAAGCAATGTTCTAATGGTCCTACTTAGTTTTCCCGTCGACCAATTTCGCCAAATTATATAAATTGCCAAACCACTCGCCAAATTATACAAATTGACGTAATTTTTATTTTAAATAACGAAAGAAGAAATTAATTAGCATAACATTAATAAAAATACAAATAAAACGTCGAAATAAAAATCACTTGATGGCGTAAACACGTGTTACTTCCTTACAGTCAAGTGAATGTGACATTTACGATCAACTATTATTGGCATTTAATCTTATAGTCTGACGATGGATTTTTGGTAGATGAGATAACCAAGTAGTACCGTTTTAATTTACCACACGAAAAAAAAAAAAAAAATGCTAACTGGCGAGTTAAAAAAAAGATATTGGCCCGATTTTCATCCGGCTATCATAAAGGTACCAAGAATTATTTGCGATCATGGCAACTTTTAGTATATTTAGGGAGAATATGGTATAAAAAAGGAATGAAAGACAAAAAATACAGTTATGATTGAGATTTTAGAAGTTCGTATGAAAATAAATACGTATACACCCCCAACATTAAATTACGTTGAAGTTTAAAAAGAAGGAACTATGGTAAAATAGCTTTATTTTTCCAGTTTCTTAAATGTGTTTTGTGTGCTATTACGGTTTTAATTTCGCCTACAATACAGTAAATGCCAATGTCAAAAATGTTTTGTAAAACGATAGTGTATGAGAAGATTTCAATTAAACAAATTACAGTAAGTGGAGATATATGAAAGCGAATACATTCTCAGTAATTCTTTTGAAATATCTACTAATCCTTCTATAAATATAAAAAAGTAACGATTTGGAAATGGACCAATGTAAATCTCCGTAGATACTGCGAAACGCATCTGATTGGTCAGAGCATTCTGTTCCTCTTTTTAGAGGAAATTGTGCTTGGCGACCATGAAAGTACAGAATTTAGATGGTCAGGGACAGGGAAGAATCTTCTTCATTTCGATAGACTTTTTTGGGGGGGAAGGTGGGGTGGAGGGGGAGGTTAGAGGTCGATGGCAAGAGTGATTTTTACAGAAAGAAGATAATTTTCATAAACTAATGAGACATGAGGGGGGGAGGATCATCTGCGTGTGGAATCTAAAAATTGAATACATAGAAAATAAGGGATCACGAAGTGATCCAGAATGGAAACGCTAAACAATTACGTCTGAAGTTGGCTAGAAAATAGGGATTGCTTCACTATACCGAACGGAATCGCGAAGCGATTACGCGGGGCGGCTGGTGCGTGTAGCGAGAAGGGGGGGGCAGATCCCATAGTGTTTCTTAATAAAGTAACTTATTTTTCTTTGCACAACATTTTATTCAGATATTTTAATAACACGCTCCTACCAGCTATTTTGAAGGGGGAAAAAAGAATTAATAATTATCAAACTTGTCTTTAATTTTAAGTCTTATATTTTCCGTATTTTGTACCATTTTTACTTTTTGTGTATGTTTTAGATACTATTCCAGGGTTATTACTGGCTTATTAAATATTTAAGTGCAGATAAAATGCAAATTCGTGAAAAAAGTCTTTTTTTTTTATTTCTTAATATTTTGAATCCTCCATTTTCCCCTTTCGAATGGTACATTACTTTTATTTCTACGGCAGTGAAAAGTTAATTTTTTCTAATAATTCATCTTGTTTGCAACATACATAAATATTACATAAATAAAATTTAAACTCAATTTTCTCAAAATGTTGTTTTTTGAATTTCGATGTTGTAGAAACTACTACATATTATAGTTTGTAATCTTTCATGAATAATTTGCACATATCCCAGATCAATCTGATGTGAACGTCTGTTGCAAACATATATACAAAATTTTTATAAAAATAAATACTTTTAAATTATTAAAGAATTTTTTTTTATATTCCTTTAAATATAATTCTTTATTAAATATAATTCTTTATTAAGTATAATTTTTTATTATATTTAAAAAAATAATTAATAACGATATTTTTTTATGAAAGATTTTTTTTTTTTTTTTATCTAAATGTGGTTTTCATTCCAGATTTTTTTTTAAAAATAACTAAAGAATATCCGATTATAATGTTGACTTCACTTTATTAGGAATTATTCATATTATGTATATCAACAATTTCAGGTGAATGTCTTTTGTAGTTTCTGAGAAGAGGTACATTAATTTAACATGGTACTTCCAACATAGAGCCTTCTAACTTCCCTTAAGTATTGCATGAAAGCTATTATATATCATTCGAATCTCTAATCCTATATTTTTTATCTTACTACGTCTCATTTTCTGCCGAATTTCTAAATTCCATCCCAATCCATTTTGAAAAACTATATTTAATAGATAAGAGAGTTTGATTTATAAGACACCATTTAACTCACCTCTTATGAAATTCTGGAATATATTCAAATAGAAAGAAAATGGACTGAAATACAGACTTAAAGTCAAATGGAAGGTCAGATTTTTATCAATACCAAATTTCATCTTGCTTTTAAGAATGAAAATATTGAAGATATTTTAGAAATAGATATATTGGAAATATTTTTTTAAATGAAAATATTTTTTAGAAATTTATTTCGAAAATATTAAAATTTCATTAAAACATTTACTATAACGTATTATCAAAACAAACGTACTTTTCAATTATTAAAACCGTTGTTTTTTTACATATGTATTTATAGTATAAATAAACTTGTAATTTAATTATTAGGTTTACCTTTGTATTTAAATTAATATATTATGTAAAATTTTATTATGTAATTATCCAAAGAAAAATGTATCTCCTTTTCTCTGCATAAACGATTAATTTTGAAAAATGTACATTCAAGGCAGGCAACTTCTGAACTTCCTTTACAATCAAATAACATATTTTAACCAGTCATTTGACTTAATGATTTAAATAAAATACAAAATACATTTCATTATATAAACTGAACACTCATTTTATTAAATAAATTTTCAGCTTCAAAACGTGTTTTTTTATTTTATAAAATAGTGGAAATCGGCAGACATGTATATTACATTGGTAGTATTCGCTTTAGTGTCTATTTTATAAAATAATGTCAGATTAATCGCAGCATATAAATTGTTCATTTTTTTAAAGTTTCATCCCTGAATCTGTGTTTCCCTCCACATTTTAAATAAAACATATATTCAGTAGATAAAAAACTTAGAGAGTACTGGAGTCTTCGTTAAGGACATTTTATACTCTAATACTTAAAAAAAAAACACAGAAATTCTGCTTTTTTAGAATTTCGTGTCGCCCCCGATGAAAAAAATGGCTATAAATATAGATGAACAAAACATATTTCAGTTTTAACACTTAAAACACACGCTTCTATTTTATATAAAACAACGTCATTCGTATCCGGAGGAAGAATCCTCATTTACGATCTAGTCTTGAATAACATCTATAGTAAAATATATGCATATGACGTCGCTGTCGCTAAATAATACACAAGTAGAAAGATAAGTTGTCATCCAAGAAAATCGACAAAAAAATGGCTAACTAATGATTCACATGCCTTCATTTCTTTGTAATATTAATATAGATATTTAAAATTAAATATAGTTTATAATACCTCCATGTTTTATCAGAAAACATTCATTTATATTTTTTTCAAAATAGCACATATTTTAATTTCAATTTTTTTTTTCAGTTGTTATGGGAAAATGACAACAAAAAGACATAATTACTATTTTCCAAATATTTTCCCTTTACTTTCTGCAGAAATGGTGTACGTGAGTTTCAAATAATAATAATAATAATAATAATAATAATAATAATAATAAAAAGGTGCTAAAAACTACAAAAAAAAAATTTATATCTCAAAAATAAATTGAGATGCAGTTTTCAAACATATTGCATTTAAAAGTACATTTTCTTTTCCAGTACGATGGTATAAAAATTGAAAATATGCGAAGGTTAGAAATTTAAAAAAAATGCAGTAGAACATTTCATAGTACAATATGATACATCTGATTTTTTTTTTTTTTTTTTTTTTTACGGCTGACTTATACAGCGAAACGTTATTTTTTGGAGCCGACACTTTAATAGATGGGAGAAAGAAATAGCATACCGGGGTGCGAAATTCTAAAATGGAGGGCCGAAATCATAGTCAGGTGAAATCCAAGCACCTCATTGGTCATTGAGTCGCGTCCTTTTGAGAGAGCAATCTCTAGCACTAGGGGAAACGTCCAATACTCCCTTTTCCCAGAAAAAATCATGTCGGCAATTTTGAAGCGAATTTTTCTGTTTCATCTAAAATAGGCCATCGAAATTAACTCAAGATATTTTGATGACTTTTTATAAAATGTGAATGAAAGATTTCGATTTTAAGCTGTAAAAATTTTAAAATAATATGGCAAGTACTTTTTTATTTAATGAAAATTAAAAATGAAACTTGTATTTTTTTTTCCCTTATGTTACTTTTAAAATCCAAAATAAAACAAATATTCGCACTTTTCTATAGAAAAATTTAATAACTTTCAAAAATTTTTGCCTAATGGAAAATAATTTTAAAAATGTCGGTTTTTAAATCGATTTTAATCATTAAGAAAAAACAAAACAAAAATATTACATGAACAATTTTGTAATAGTATGTACAATAAGTTATTTTGTTTCCTGGTTCATGTATTTAAATCTGGAATTTTTAAATCGATTTTACACCCACTTCCTGGTAAGCTAAGGTTATTAAAATTATGAAAGCAGGTGTGTTTTCGATGACAATATAACATTTTAATATTTTGGTAATTTAATTATAAATTAATAATATTCCCTAAGGAGGGTCCAGTTGATAAATTGCTAAATATTGTTTATGGTTATAATTATATGAGTTACAAGAAGAATGGAATTAATTATGTGCCAAATCATGCATGCTAAAATATGCCAATTAGCTGTGAAACTGCAACAATGAAACATTTTAAATGATAAATGTAAAAAGTAAAATATAAAGAATGTACTATATATTTTAATGCACTTTTATCATTAATTAATTAATTAATTAATTTATGATTTTATGTTTCAAAAAACAATTTAGGAATCTTGAAAGGTTGTTTAAACTATGCTTTTTTTCCTTTTGCATATGTTAAAAAAAAACAGAGAGAAAATTGTGAATTTTAAAATAAATGCACAAGTTCATGCTTTTCTAATCGTAAGTTAAACGAAGGAAATTTCCATAATCGGGGTCCATGCCAAATTAACACATTGTAGCGGACTTGAATAGCAGTCAAGAAACTAGGCTTGATTTTTAAGAACATTGAATGTCTATAAAAGAACGTTTACCTTTTATGTCCCAAATTATGAATTTATGAAAATTTCATCTTCTAAAGCATATTTTGTGAATTTTTGAAACTACATTAGAAGATTTACACAATCATTTAATAAATTTTAGAAGGATTTTGCTAAAATTAATTAATTAAATTGAATTTATAGGGATTTCGTGCAATATTTGTAACTTCCCTCAAATATTTTATTTAAAATCTTTTTTAGTATTTTGTAGAATTACAAAATATACAAATATAACTTCTTACAATAGAAATATTTCCGAACAGAAACTTTCGCCCCCCCCCCCCCAATCTGTCAACGTCAAGAAAGCTGAAAAAGATGCAAAGGCAAAAGAAATTATTGTTTTTTTTTATTATTATTTTCTTTTGTACAACAAATAATGTTTTTTGGAACAAGATAAAGTAATAAAATATCTATAATTCAGTATAACTACTAATCGATGTATTAAATTAGTTTTATAACAAGTTATTTTAATGGCACTTTAATGTACCGTCGGGCATAAAGGGTTAAAAACAGAAAAACGTTTTTACTTTCATATTTATTTTATGGGCAGAGAACCTGTAGCGACTTAAAAAAAAGTTTTTGGATTTATTTTTAAGTTTTTTTTTTCATTTAATGATAAAACATTAAATTCTGTATTTTTAAAATTATTTCTGTATTTTTTTATATATAATTTTGTTAATTTAAACTTTCCAATTTAAACTCTAGAAAAAGGTCTTTTTTGATAGTTGTTGACTTTTTCTAGAATAATATTATTTTTTTTTATGATCTTATGTATTCAAATGTTTAAGGGGGGGAGGGGGTAAGAGGAGAAAATTTATTGAGATTTTTACCATACAGAATTTACAGACAATTTTAAATGATATTATAAGTATTTTTCAATGAAAACTAAATTTTTATTAAAGAATACGTGTCATCTCATATTATTTAAAAATTGTCACAACTTATAATCTAAATTATTCACTCTTGTTGTATAAAATGTTATCAAAATATCTTAATTGAGTTAATTTCGATTGTTTATTATAAATAAAGGCGAACAAAATAATAAGGTAAATAATGCATAAATGTAAGTAAGGTAACAATCGCTTCAAAATTACTTTTCCTCTCACTCCTTTCAAAATTCAAATGGAGAAACAGTCGGTGATCCTCACCTCTCTCTTAAAACCAGGCGACCACACGACCAATGAGGTGGCTGTATTTCACCTGACTGTGATTTTGGCCCTCCATTTTAGAATTTCGCTACCGGGGGCTAAAAAAAAGAGATGAAATAGAAAAAAGAGATGAAAAGAGATATAGAATAGCTGAAAAAGAGAAATGATAGTTGAAATATAGATGAATAGATGAAAAAGATGAAAGAGAAATAGATGAAAGAGATTTGGAAGACACATTGAAGATCCATACATCAATTGCAAAGCATTGTTAAAGTAATCTACCCTGCAGAAATGCAAGGTACAAACTTTCAGAACTGCAATAAAGTTGGGAGGATCAAAATTGAATAAGATTGATATTTAAATGAAAATGAATACCAATTAATTCTAATGTACAGTGCAGTGTGATTTAGGACTTTTTTTTAAATTTACTGCATAACACATGCAATACACTGAAATAACTTTAAATAAAATGTTGTTTTAAATTATTGCATATTTGAAAATAAAATAACTTCCTGTTTGTTTGTTTTTTTACTAACGTTGTATGACGTAAAACAACATTTTTTTTTTTTTTAAATTGCAGTTATCATTAATTATAGCTCCTTCAAATTTCTTATCTGATTATGAATTAGAAGAAAAAATATTAGCTTTTGTGTAATCATTTTACATTTCAGTATTTTTAGATTATCCTCATTTTAGTGTGTATTTTTTAAAAAAGAATATTGCATAAACAATTATAGGATCTAATGAAGATTTACAGAAAACTGACTTTTTTATGTTTGAGTATTTACTAGTTCTATTCTAGAACAGTTTTAAGCAACGTATAGAATTTGATTGTTTCAATTCATTTTTTGTAAAAGAAGATATGCAATTAGTAAAATCTTTTTAATTCAAAAGCTCTCATTGTATCTCAGTCATTCAAATTCTATAATTTAATATTTTCAAAACAGAATAAAGTCCCTTCTCTCAATTTAGTAGGGGTTTTTTAAAGTAAATATTACATGGATAATCATAATAAATCACAGTTTTTAAATTTTACAAACTTTTTTTATGTTTGAATATTTAATCACTGTTTCCTACAATTTTTTAAACTATACAGGGCGTCCACACTCAACGGTGTCCAACGGCTAATTCCTAAACCGTATGGCATAGACCTATAGTTAAAATTACAAAAATGTTTTAAAAGAGGTAAAGAAGTTATTTAAAAGCGATTTGGGTCAATAAAAACATTTCTTAAAAAAGTATGAAATTTAACGTTTTTATACGGTCCTAGCGTTCTATAAGTTACATATATTTTTAAATATTATATTATATTCAGAAGTAAGACAAAAAAAAAAAAAAAGGTCCCCATCTTCAACGTTTAAAACTGACCGAGTAAGAGCTGTTCAAAGTTAAAGCATTTTTATTGCTGCGAAATAGAGGTCATTCATAAATTTAGTAATAATAAGTATAAAATAAGTATATAAAAACCATCAGACATAAAAATGTTAATAGTTGAGAGTAAAATTAATATTACAATATAAATTTGAATTCTATTTTCATTCTGACATATTAAAGAAAAATATAAAAGTTGTACTAAAAATATAAGTGAAAAGATAACAACATTTTTGTTAAATGAAATGAGGAAAAGCAACAGTCACAATTATTTATAAAATGATACATACCGTATTCCCCCGCATTAGCTGGCATGCCGGAAAAAATCGAGGTATACCAGCATGCCGGAAAAACTCGTATTTACCGGCATGCCGGAAAATATGAGGTTTCGCTACTGGTGGACGGGTGGCTGATTTATGTTGGTTTTTCTAACAACATGTTTCATTTTAAGGAAAAAACATTATTCTGATACCAAAGACGAGACTTTTGGTCTAACAGACGAAGATAGCGAATACAGTGATAATGAAAGATAAAATATAGAGTAAATTTTGTATTTCTAATTCTTTCTTATTAAATAAAATCCTGAATTTCAGTTAAATTTCAGTTCTTTAAATTATCACATAAAATTACTTTTTTGATGCAAGGTAAGCAATTATTTCTATCTTTCTATATTTAGATAATTATCATATTTTTCTTATTTTATATATAGTAAGAATATTTCTATTCACGTAATATTTTATGAGTTCTACATTGTAAATATCGGATGGGTTCTGAGGAGAGAGCTTTGTGTGAAATGGTATGAGACACATGAAACGCGTTTTTTTTTTTAAATATGTAAAAAAGGTAAACTAAATGATTAGAAAAGTGGGAGCAAACTGTATATTGCACTCATCCTGCCCAACACCAATCGCTGCTACTGAATACAGCTAATGAACCTCATTCCTTTCCGCTTTCGAAGACCCTCGCTTTTTCCGGCATGCCGGGAAAGACCAGGGACTAATATTCAAAAATCTGGTCTCCCTGGAATTTTGCGGCATGCCGGCTAATGCGGGGGAATACGGTATATTAAAATGCTATTATATTATGTAATCTAAAATTTAATAATTACAAATTAAAGTTATCTAAAAGCTTGCGCTAAGTGACTCCCTTTGGCTACAATGCAGAAATGTACACGCGAAATAAATGCTTCTTTAAGCACTTTGTGTACGATCCCTCGAAGCATGACCCAACTCATCTCTGTTCAGATGCAGCAAACTGGTATAAATAATGCAATTGAAAGTTTCATAATTCGGTCAATTTTATTGTTAGATGAATGAGAATTTGTCTTACTTGTTAGTGTATTAGGAAACTTTTATTAAACAGCACTTATAGGACCGAAGAACCGTATAAAAATGTTAATTTAGTAACTTTTTAAGTAATGTTTTTAATTGATGAAAACGACTTTTAAAATAATTTTTTACCTCATTTAAAACATTTTTGTAATTGGTACTATATGTCTATGACTAACGAAGTTTAGAGCAGTGGTTTAGAAATTAGACATTGGACACAGTTGAGAATGGACATCCTCTATATAGAATTTATGTTTCTCCCCAATCAATCTTTGGAAAAGAAGATATTAAATTTGTAAAAGCTTTTGACTTCAAAGACACCTTTTGGATTTCTGTCTTTCAAATTCTATATCTTAATAATTTAAAAATATAATTTTTTTTTCATTTTAGTGTGGTTATTAAAGAAAATATTACATGAATAATCATAGTGTATAACGTTTTCAAACTTTACAGAAAACACACTATTTCATGATAAAATATTCAATAATTTCTTTCTACAAAACTGTAAAACGATGTATAGAACTCTTGACTCTAAAGCTCTCTTTCAATCTCAGTCATTCAAATTCTATCATCTAATACTTTAAAAAATAGATAAAGAGACTTTTTTCATTTTAGTGCGGTTATTAAAGAAAATATTGCATGAATAATAATAGTGTATAAAGTTTTCAAACTTTACAAGAAAATACACTATTTAATGGTAAAATATTTAATAAATTTCTTTCTACAAAACTGTAAAACGGTGTATAGAACTCTTGACTTCAAAGCTCTCTTTGAATCTCCGTCATTCAAAATCTATTATCTAATAACTTTAAAAAAAAGAGAGACTTTTTTCATTTTAGTGTGGTTATTAAAGGAAATATTATAATGAATAATTATAGTGTATAATGTTTTCAATCTTTACAAAAAAACACACTATTTCATTATAAAATATTGAATCATTTCTTTCTACAAATATGTAAAACAACGTATAAAACTCTTGACTTTAAAGAACTCTTTGAATCTCAGTCATTCAAATTCTATTATCTAATACTTTTAAAATAGAAAAAAAGATTTTTTTCATTTTAGTGTGGCTATTAAAGAAAATATTGCATGAACAATCATAGTGTGTAACGTTTTCAAACTTAAAAAACACACTATTTCATGATAAAATATTTAATAATTTCTTTCTACAAAACTGTAAAACGATGTATAGAATTCTTGACTTTAAAGCTCTCTTTGAATCTCATTCATTCAAATTCTATTATCTAATAACTGAAAAAAGAGACTTTTTTCATTTTAGTGTAGTTATTAAAGGAAATATTGTAATGAATAATCATAGTGTATAATGTTTTCAAACTTTACAAAAAAACACACTATTTCATTATAAAATATTGAATCATTTCTTTCTACAAATCTGTAAAACGATGTATAAAACTCTTGACTTTAAAGATCTCTTTGAATCTCAGTCATTCAAATTCTATTATCTAATACTTTTAAAATAGAAAAAAAAGATTTTTTTCATTTTAGTGTGTCTATTAAAAAAATATTGCATGAACAATCATAGTGTGTAATGTTTTCAAACTTTACAAAAAACACACTATTTCTTGGTAAAATATTTAATAATTTCTTTCTACAAAACTGTAAAACGATGTATAGAATTCTTGACTATAAAGCTCTCTTTGAATCTCATTCATTCAAATTCTATTATCTAATACTTTTAAAATAGAAAAAGAGACGTATCTCATTTTAGTGGGGTTTGTGAAGACAGTATTGCATGAATAACACTGATAAACAAGAAATTTTTCTTGGAAAATTTTAACAGATTTAAGTAACCATACCTTTGGGAATTTAGGAAATATTCAGAAAAAAGTAAAGTTGGTTTCCGTTTCAGAGATATCTGTGTTTAAATATATCTAATTACGTTACGTTATTTTATTGCCTTTTAAAGTACTTTGTTCCTACAGTCTAATGACCTAAAAGTGAACAAATATCTGCTACTTATAATACATCTAGGCGTCAATAAAATGTATTTCGGCCATGTGAAAAATGCAGCAGAGAAGCGGCACCTGTTGGGCGATTTACACCAAAACATAATTAGCACCAATTCATATGAAGGACAATTTTAACTTTGTATACTTTTTACAAGGGAAGGAGAAAGCAGAAATAGATATATATACATAGAATAATACAGGGTTTCTTAGACATTTCTTTAAACAAAAATTAAGCACTTTTAAGGACCAAGAAAAAAAAAGTAAGGACCTACAAATTAAATAAACTAATAACTTATAATATGCATTTTTAATAAATGGTTTCATTTTTGTAAATACAAGTTTTAAACATTCAGACTGCCGGGTTTTCAGCTTGTAGAAGTAGAAATTATTACAAAATTTTAAAATAACAAATAGAGCCGACGAGGCACTAGTCGGATGTGCCAATCCCAAAACTTTCTTCTATCTCATACATGTTAATACTACAAAATTCACTATCAGAGTGCCAACATTAAGTGGCAATCTAAGCCCATCATGAGGATTCTAAACATATGAACTTCCGTGCATTAGTTTTTGAAATATGACTATTAAAGAAATAGTGTAAATCTTGCAAAATGCAGCATAGCAGCGCCAATTAATGGGGAATTTACACTAAAGCCTAATCAGCAACAACTTGTGTTAACGCCTGACTAAATGCGAAGTTTGATGAAAATCCGTGCATTAATTTTTGAGATAAAGCTATTAAGAAAATCTGGAAAAATGCGCACAGCAGCGCCATCCATTGGGCGAATAACACCAAAACCTTATGAGGAACAACTTGTGTCAACGTCTAACTGAATCTGAATTTTCATGAAAATTCGGGCAATTGCTATTGTGGAAATCATGAAAAATTCAGCATAGCAGCGTCAACTGTTTGGCGATTTACACCAAAACATAATCAGCCCCTATATTTATCAAGGTATACCTGAATCTGAAGTTTGATGGCTTTCATTCAAGGAAATAGTGCATCATTTCTTAGAGAAAAACAAAGCTACAAATTACAAGTGTATAGTTCAAAATATGGTAAACAATTTTAAAAAGCTAAATTGTCACATGTCATTAAAGCTTCATTTCTTGTATTCTCACATTGACTTTTTCCCAGAAAATATGGGAGAAATTAGCGACGAGCACGTTGAACGATTTTAACAACAAATTTCTGCTATAGAGTCTTGTTATTGATCACAATGGAATACAGTAATGCTTGCCGATTACTGTTGGTTCATCAAGAGAGAAGATATTGAACATAAATATAAACGCAAAAATAGGTACACTGACTCAAAATACACTGACAACGGAATAATTATGCGAATTTTTTTAAAAAAAATATTTTGACACCTTTTATATTTAACAAAATCCTTTTAATTTTTCTGGTTTTAATATTATTTTAGTAAAATATACCTCTTTTTTTACTATTTATTTATAAAAAAAACTTGAACTTTTAGATATGAAATTTTGTACGGCATATCTAAAATTGACTAGTGTATTTGAGTGTATTATTGTACTCAAATTAATACACTCAAATTGGGTTCAGCTGCAAAAAATGTGTGTAAAATATGTATAAAATGTGTATAAACAGTGTACAAGTATACTTCTGGTAAATTTAACATTTATGTATTATTATTTTGCATTATTGTATGATCTCCTAAATTGTGATATATCGTAATAACCTATAAATACATATCTTTCGTTTAAAAAAAATAAGAGCTAATTAAAAATTTCTAATATCATTTTTATTGGCTCAAGAGCGTATATAATTGGATATAAGCTTTAAATTTAAGAAAAAAAATAAAAAAGTAAATTTTTGTTTTTCAGTGTAATCATAATATATAACAATTTTACAGTTTTACAAAACACCTTTTTCACAATCGATTAGTCAATCATTTCTTTCTTCAAAACTTTTACGAGATGTATTGAATGTATTAGTTTCTACTGACTTTTTGCAATTGCAAAAGATATTGATTTCAAAGGCTTACATTGAATAAAAGTTTTTCAAATCCTTTACTCTAAAACTTTCAAAAAAGAAAGCGAAATTTTTCTTATTTTAGTGGAGTTTTTAAGGAAAATAGTGCGCGAATAATCTTAGTATATAAGCTTTCAAATTTTACAAAAGAAATATAATTTCATGATAAAATATTTAATCATTTCTTTGTACAGAAATGTAAAACGATGTATAGAATTTATGTGTTTTTGTTTTTACCTACTCTTTGGAAAAAAAAAGAAATGCAATTGGCAAAAGCTTTTGACTTCAAAGACTCTCTTTGAATCTCTGTCATACAAATTCTATATTCTAATACTTTCAAAACAGAAAAATAAAACTTTTCTCATTTTTGTGGGGTATTTCCAAGAAAATATTGCATGAATAATACTATTATATAAAGTTTACAAACTTTACAAAAAACACTCTATTTTATGATAAAATATTTAAGGGGTCTCAGGAGTCTTACTTTTTAACTGGCGGTGCAATTTAGCAACATGTCACATTTAATTTTCTTTCTCTGTCTCTATAAAACATAAATATATAAACATTTTAATATAGACAACCTAATATATCTTCTATTTAAAACTTTTTTTTTTATATTCTATAATGAAATTTAATTTTTTTTATGTTTAATTTTGATTAAAAAAACATTTTAATTGCTTTTTTACTTCCACGCACTGCGAACAAGACTGTAGCAAAACTATTGGTTCAAGAGCCCCCCAAAATATTGACAATGATGCACAGCTAATGTATCTTGAACGTATTTGCAAGCAATCCTATTTATTTTTTTATTAGAAATTTAAATTTAAATTATAAAATTTTGACAACATTCATTCTTTTATTGAAAAATTTCCAAATTTAATTAAAATAAATAAATAAATCTCTTACGAATGAAGTATACGTTTAAGATACGATAGTTTTAAATCATTATCAATATTTTTGGGAGCTCTTGAATCAATAGTTTTGCTACAGTCTTGCGCGCAGTGCATCCACGTCAAAAATAAATTTTTAATCTTTTATCAAAATTAAATATAAAAAAATAAAATAATATTTCAATATAGAATATTTTAAAAAAATATTTTAAATAGAAGAGATATTAGGTTGTCTATATTAAAAATTTTATGGAGTTATGTTTTATAGAGACTGAGAAAGAAAATTAAATGTGGCATGTTGCTAAATTGCACCGCCAGGTAAAAAGTAACACCCCTGAAACCCCTTAATAATTTCTTTCTACAGAACTGTAAAACGATGTATAGAATTTGTGTGTATCTACACTCTCTTAGGGAAAAGAAGATATGCATTCGCCAAGAGCTTTTGACTTTAAAGCTCTCTTTGAATGTCAGTCATTGAAACTCTAAAATCTAATAATTTCAAAATAGAAAAAGAAACGTTTCTCATTTTAGTGCTGTTTTTGAAAGGGAATATTGCATGAACAATCATATTATATAACATTTCCATATATCATACAAAACACCTTTTCATGATGGAGTATTTTTAATTATTTTTTTCTTCAAAACTTTTACACGACGTTTTGAATTTCTTAGTTTCTACCCACTTTTCCTGAAAGAAGTTATGCAATTGGTAAAAGCTTTTGACTTTAAAGGCTTCCATTAAAAAAAAAAAAAAAAGCCTTCAAATTCTATATTGTAATACTTACAAAAGAAAAAAAAAGTGTTTTCTTATTTTACTGGGTTTTTTAAGAAAGTATTGCAAGTTAAACATTATATATTCATAATATATAAAGTTTTCAAACTTAAAAAACACACTATTTTATGATAAAAAGTTCAATCATTTTTTTCTGCACAACTGTAAAACTATGTATAGAATTTACATGTTTCTACAAACTCTTAGGTAAAATAAAATATGCATTTGCCAAGAGCTTTTGACTTCAAAGCTCTCTTTGAATTTCAGTCATTCAGCTTCTATAATCTAATATGTTCGAAATAGAAAAAAATACGTTCCTCATTTAAGTGGGTATTTTAAAAGAAAATTTTGCATGAATAATGATACTGTATAATATTTTCACATAACACCTATACATACATAACACCTTTTCATGGTAGAATATTTAATCATTTTTTTCTTCACAAATTTTACACGACGTATTGAATTAGTTTCTACCCAATTTTTCTGAAAGAAGCTATGCAATTGGTAAAAGCTTTTGACTTCAAAGGCTATCATTGAGTAAAACTCATTCAAATTCTATATTCTAATACTTAAAATAAAAGACTTTTCTTATTTTACTGATTTTTAAAGAAAGTATTGCATGTTAAACATTACATATTCATAATATATAACGTTTTCAAACTTTACAAAAAACACACTATTTTATGATAAAATATTCAATAATTTTTTCTACAGAAGTGTTAAATGATTTATAGAATTCATATGTTTCTACCCACTCTTAGGGAAAATAAGATATGCATTTACCAAGAGCTTTGGAATTCAAAGTTCTCTTTGAATTTCATTCATTCAACTTCTATAATCGAATACTTTCAAAATAGAAAAAAAGACGTTCCTCATTTAAGTGGGTATTTTAAAAGAAAATTTTGCATGAATAATGATGCCTTTTCATGATCGAATATCTAATCGTTTCTTTCTTCAAAACTTTTACACGACGTACTGAATTTGTTAGTTTCTACCCAATGTGTCTGAATAAAAGATATGCAGTTGGTAAAAGCTTTTGATTTCAAAGGCTTTCATTGAATGAAACTCATTCAAATTCTATACTCTAATACTTAAAAAAAAAGACTTTTCTTATTTTACTGATTTTTAAAGAAAGTATTGCATGTTAAACGTTATATATTCATAATATATAACGTTTTCAAACTTTACAAAAAACACACTATTTTATGATAAAATATTCAATCATTTTTTCTACAGAAGTGTTAAATGATTTATAGAATTTATATGTTTCTACCCACTCTTAGGGAAAATAAGATATGCATTTACCAAGAGCTTTAGACTTCAAAGTTCTCTTTGAATTTCATTCATTCAACTTCTATAATCTAATACTTTCAAAATAGAAAAAAAGACGTTCCTCATTTAAGTGGGTATTTTAAAAGAAAATTTTGCATGAATAATGATACCTTTTCATGATCGAATATCTAATCGTTTCTTTCTTCAAAACTTTTACACGACATACTGAATTTGTTAGTTTCTACCCAATGTGTCTGAAAAAAGATATGCAGTTGCTAAAAGCTTTTGACTTTCATTGAATGAAACTCATTCAAATTCTATATTCTAATGCTTTCAAAAAAGTAAAAGAGTTGAAATTAGATCTAGACGATAAATGGAAAATCAAATTTAATTTTAAGCTTGCATATTATTAAAAGCAATAGATAAAATATTTTTAGAAACTTAATACATAGGAAAATTTTTATAAAAGAAGCAATACTACGCGGAGATATATCCAATATAACATTGTAAAGTAAGGAGAAAGTTTTTTGAAATTTTACGAAAATGTAACACAACCGCTTCTGAGTTCATCAAGTTTTCTTTTCTCTTTTTTTTTATCTTACAAAACCTCAAAAACTCTTATAAACTTAAAAGATTTAAAGAAACATATCTAAAACTAAAGTTTCTTTTGTTACCCCCACCCCAAAAAAGAAAAGATTTTTGATTATTTTGACAGTGTATTATTTAATTTACTGAACACAAAATATCGTTTTTATTATGCTATCATGTTTACGAAAATAAAAATAAATAAATAATCATCTGCGTTACAGAATTTATACGTTCAACAATAACAGAAAATTGTTAATATTCGTATTTTTCCTAATGTTGTTAACAGAGCATGGTTATCTCTCGAACGTGTTCGTTGAAGAAAAAATTGTTTTTTTGAGAATCGATAGCATCCAAAAAAGAATATGTTGTGTTGAAAACACTTGTCATTGCATTGCAAAATCTACTCGGGAAGGTTTTTAATTTTGCAATCTATTTAAACGGACAGCAAAAGAGAATTTTGTTTCTAAATTTTCTGAAGATAAGGAAACGTTTTAAGAATAGTGATCAACTTGGGAAAACGTTATATTAGATTTTTATAACGTTTTGCAAGATGTATAAATATTTCCCTATTGATCACAAAAATAACAGTTTTTTTTATTTATTATATAGATAAGTAAAATGCTTTTTTTTAATTATCTATATTTTAGGAGAATAGAACACAATGGTATATAATTAGTCATATCAGTTTTATCCTAATTATATTTTGCTATAAAACATTTGGAGAATTTATGAATATTTTCTCCTATTGTCACGAGAATTACAATGAACATTCCCATAAACAGCTTTTGAAATAATTGATAGCACGTTGATCTGGGGTTACTAAAAAATCGATTAGACAACCAAAGCAAAATTAATGGCCCGTGGGATTTGTAACTGAAAACTTTATGTTTCCTTACTTTTTAAATCTCAGTCATTTCGTTGTACAAGTTAAATTTACATGAATTTTCATTATTATAATTGGTAAAATCAATTATCAATGAACGTTAAACAATCGATTTTACCCATATACAGGCACAACATGTAATAAAAATACGTATCCCTCAAACATACAGTTTTATTTTAGCTTTAAACAAGAAAAATATATAAGAACTTTTAGGTTAATTTTAAATGTTGTAATCCAGTAGAAACAAGTACAGCTATGAGCTATCAGCATTAATACTGTTAGGATATCTTATTTTGCATTATTGTTTCTTTGCCATTTGGATTCATTTTTTAGAAAAGTAAAATTATCAGAATACATTATTGAAAGAAATGTTTCTTATTGTAATACGCATTGAATTTTGTTTTCTTCTGCGTACCATTTTAAATGCAGTTATTTTCCAGACAATGAATATGGATCCGTAAGAAAAATAACTTTTTTTAACATGGTTGAGAAAAGAAACGTTTTAAGCAACGGCCAGTAACGTTTATTTTTCAATTGTTACGCTGTGTGTAAAGTGTTCATATAATGAAAGAAAAATACTACTTATTTTACCATTTATATACAAATTATCAGACATTATTGCATAATAAAACAAACTTTATAATCTGTATGACATACAGGTAAGCCTTTATAAAAAAGTATATATTAAAGCATTTTATATATGAAACTAATAGACGCAAAATTAAAAAAAAAAAACAAATCCCATAATTCACACATAATTAAAAATATACGACAAGAACTTTTTCACTCTTACCGGAGCATCATCATTTGTATATTCTAAATGTTTTCGCTTCTGTATTTATCGTGTTTATGATCAGCAGTTTCCCTAATTTTCCATTTATTCTTCCTCTTTCTTCCTTTTATAATTTTTTCTTCCATCAACAGTAGGTGGTCGCGTGTGTTATACCAGTGTAGACTTCAGTTTTAGAAGTACAAATTTCGATCGCTTCTCGTAATAGGTCATTATGTATGTTTTCATAATTCGCTATTTTCGCTACCGGAGATTGCAATGATATGACACACGCGACTATCGACTATCGATGGAAAAAAATGCTGGAAGAATGAGAAAGAGAAAAGATGAATGGAAAATTAGATAATCTGCTGATCTTCAACTCGATAAATACAGAAGCGAAGGCATTTAGAAATTACAACTGATGATGCTCCGGTAGGAGTGGAAACGTAAATGTAGTCTATTTTATATTATGTTTGAACTCAACGATATTTTTTTTAATGTTTTTTTAAATGTTACGTCTATTAATTATATATATAAGATGCTTTAATATACATTTTTTATAAAATCCGACATATATGTCTTAAATACAGTAAAAAATTTTTAAATTAAAAAATATGTAATAATGTATGACAATGGGTATATAAATGTTAAATTGTAAAAATTACATTAAACACTAAAAATGTAGATATCTACTTTTTCATACTAAGTGTATTTGAAATCTTCTTTACATAAATTTTATACTATACAGGATGCTTCATAAATGATGGGCAAAACATTAAGAGGGGATAGTACACATCCAAATAAACAATTTTCATTAAGGAATGCATGGTCGGAAATAAAACGCTGATGCTGACGCATTTAAAACTTGGTCCATTCAAACGTTAAATCTCAATTCCTGTTGCGATTTATTGGAAGAAAAACGACGATAATAGCATGCAAATGTGATATGGAAAAGAAGAAGAACGCGTATGCAAAATTTGGTCTCGACTAATACAGAAAAGCCACTGATCAGAGTGTGCAACTGTCAGTCGCGGTAGGAACGTATCGGAAGATGTTGCCCTTCACCAATAGAGAAAAGGCTTATATGAATTTTATCTACGGAACTGCAAATGTAAATAGCTCAGAGACTTTACGATTTTACGGAGAGCGGTTTCCGAACAGGCGGTTGCACGTAAAACATTTCAGCGCTTGTACCGACAGTTATGTAAGACAGAATCCATTCTCGCTTTCCGATCGTTTGCAGGTCGTGCAAAGACGGATTGAACGTTAGTTGCGGAAAAAGTCATGCGGGCTATGATGACTGATCAGCCAAGCACATATTATTAAACTTTATTATCTCACTTAATCGTTCTTTGTGTGTTTTTACCTAGTATAACAACATTACTTTCGGCGCCCTCTAGCTCCTTTGTGTTTGAATTCCGACCATGCATTCTTGGATGAAAGTTGTTTGTTTGGAAGTGTACTATCGTCTCTTAAAGTTTTGCCCATCTTTTATGAAACACCTTGTATATGAAATTTCAACATTTTTACTCACTTTTAGCAAACGCTTTTCTCTTTTAAAGATAAAAGGTTTTGACTTAAGATTAAATGTTTCAGTTTTCGGTATTCAGATTCTAGTTCAATATATATTGAACGTCGTAAATGAAATAAAGGGAAACCTGGAACATAAAGAGAAATCCAATTTTTGTCTGGTTTGAAGTTCTCCAGATTTTTATACAAGAGTTTAAAATATTAAAAAAAAATTAAATAAATTATAATTAAATTTAAATATTTAATATATTGTACTATTTTGGAATAGAAATGTAATTTAAATAATTGCATTAAATTATGGTGTGATATTCCATTATAAAATCTTATTGAACTTTCTTATTGAAATTTTTATTGCGCTTCTTAAGGAATTATTTCAAATCTTTATTACATTTTGCAATCCCTCGAAGCATGGCTCAACCCATCTGTGTTTAGATGCAGAAACTTGGCATTAGCCATGTAATTAACAGTTGCATAACTCTGTCAATGTTAGTTTCAGATGAATGGGACTTTTGTTTGTCTTACTTGTTGCTTCAATAGAAATTTTTACTAAATATCACTTATAGGACCTGGGGAACGTAAAAAAAAAAAAAATAATAATAATAATAATAATAATAATAATAATCTTGTAACTTTTTAAGAAATGTTTTACTTGATCAAAACGGCTTTTAAAATAATTTTTTACCTCATTTAAAACATTTTTGTAAGTGGAACTGTATGTCTATGACTGACGGTTTAGAAACTAGCCATTAGAAACCGTTGAGAGTGAACAACCCTGCGTAACATTCGAAAAATTCTTTTAGAATTTCCAAATTTCTTCTGAATTTAATCTTGTTTTCAATGAAGGACTACATCAAAAACATATAAAATATATATTAATGTATTGAGTTATCTTAATTCGGCATTAAATATTCTGTGATAATTCTGAAGAAATTACGTAATTTCAATAACCACACGAATTTCTTCTTTCATATACATTTTTATAAGCATTCTTATCGCGTGACTTTTACTTGCCTCTATCTACTTTCCAGTGTAAGTATTTGACTACAAATTACATAAGGCTGCAGTGGTTGTGTTGTTTAACTTTTGATAATTGATTTTTATATATTTTTTAGAAAATGACCTTCATTTTTAACTACCACGTCATGATTTTTTGCAAATTGTAAATTTCAATGGTAAAAAGTAAAAAAAAATAGAGAACATCTGATACTGAAAGATACAGGAAATAACTGTGTTTCTTAACTTTTTATAACCGATTTTTATATATTTTTTAGCGTTGAATTCGAAAACGACCTTCATTTTTAACCCTCAAGTCAGGAGTTTTTGCAAATCGTAAATTTCAAAGTAAAAAAATAACAAAATTCTGATATTATAAAATATATGTGATGGCTGTGTTTTTTAACTTTTCATGACCGATTTTTATATATCTTTTAGCGTTGAATTCGAAAACGACCTTCATTTTTAATCACCAAGTCAGGATTTTTTGCAAATCGTAAATTTCAAAGTCAAAAAATAGCAAAGTTCTGATACTATAAAATAGATGTGATGGTTGTGTTTTTTAAATTTTGATAATTGATTTTTAATTGCTTTTTCGCACTAAATCTCAAAATAACATTCATTTTTAACTATCATGTCACAATTTTTCGCATTTCAAAGTTAAAAAGTAAAAATTTGGAAAAAAATCCTGACGAGATGGTAAAAAATGAAGGCCATTTTAGGATTCAGTGCTACAAAATACGTAAGAATCAATTATCAAAATCTAAGCAATATGACACAACAGAAATTTTGAAGGCTTGTGTTATTAAATGAATTTTCTTTAGATAAAAAATTCACGTTTTTAGTATTTATAAAACTTTATTTTATTTAATTTTATTTTATGAGGCAATACCATTTCATCAATAATTAGCATACTTGGTGTTCAAGATGTTTTTTTAGAATCACACATTGAATCTTAAATCTTTTTTTTTATATACGATTTTATACCATGTATTGAATTTCAATGTTTTCATCCACTCTTTTGAAATGAAGATATTCAATAGGTAAAAGCTTTTGACATTAAAGATACTCTTTGACTTTCAAATTTAGGATTCGATTTTTTTTTTCAAAAAAAGAAAAATAAGTTCTAGAAGCTAAATGGAAGATATGTATGAACGATTTATGTTTCATCTTATTTTAATCTAGTTTTCAAAGACTATATCAAAAAATATTTTTAAATAGGGAAAATGCTAGAATTATATTTAAATATACAGTTAGTTGGTTTAATTTCAAAAATAAATATTTTTCAATAATCATAAAGCGACGGCTTACATTCATACAATCGTTTCCTCGTAAATATTTATAATGCTATTTTACTCATTTATTAGGTGCGTTTGTAATCTTATAAATACGTAGCACCTATAGTCGTCGTTCGGTCCGTCCGTTCGTCTGTCCGTCTGTCCGTTCGTCCGTCCGTCTGCCCGCATATAACAGAGCAAAAACTACCCAAACGAATGGACTGGAATTTTAAATATATAATTGTTGAAACAATTGTTGTGACAGTCAAAAGTTTTCCGTTACATTACGACCAATAGGAATAAATTATTGCAAGTGCATTTTAATGATGTCACAGCCTTCCGAATGGTCTGAAATTTTAAATAAATAATTGTTGTAAAATTTTATCGAGTCATTTCAATTTTTTTGAAAATCGGATGTATAGTTTAATGAAAGGGATAGTCAAACATTTTCCGTTACATTACGGCCAATGGGAATAAATTATTGCAAGTGCATTTTAATGATGTCACAGCTTTCCGAATGGTCTGCAATTTTAAATATATAATTGTTCTAAAATTTTATCGAGTCATTTCAAATTTTATGAAAATCGGATGTACAGTTTAATTACAGAGACAATAAAATATTTTACGTTATATTATGGCCAATGGGAAAAAATTATTTCAAGTGGATTTTAATGATGTTACAGCCTTTCGAACAGAATGAAATTGATATCCACTTATGAAGTGCATTAATATATACATTCAGTACAATATGCGGTGCAAAAAATATTTATAAAACTAGTTATAGTACGAATGCACCTAATGTGCCCCGTTTGACGAGCATTTTCCAACTTGTTTTGTTAATCTGGCGTTAGTGAGCCGAAAAAGCCTTCAGTTTGATTTTTACATCTGTTAGTTGAGAAAGCTAATTTTATATACTGGAAAGAAACTCGTGTTAAACGAAAATAACATTTAAAAAGAAAAAAAAATGGAAACATTGCAGACTTTTATCATTTTTTTTTATATTCCTATTTGTGTTAAAATATATTTTTAAAGACACTTTAACAATAAGTTTTAGCTCTTAAGAGTTTAAATTATTAGATCAAAGTAAACAACTTTAAAAGAATTACAAATGCGAGTGTTGATTTTTTTATTATCACTGCTTTGTTTAACATTTCTGAGAAAATTTTCCGTATTCATTTATGTACAGGGTGTTACCGAATTCGATCGAAAAATTCATAGGGATGATAGTAGGCATCTAGAGTATAAAAAATTACTATAGATTTGTTTTAGTTCATTTTGTTTTATAAGACAATACAGTTACATTAATCCTAGCATACGTGGTGTCAAAGATTTTTTTTAAACACTTTAATCTTCACTTGAAGCTTTAATCACTTTTCTTTAATGATTTTATGTGATGTATTGAATTTCAAAGTTTTTATCCACTATTTCGAAAAAAAGATATTCATTAGGTAAAAGCTTTTGACATCAAGATACTCTTTGACTTTCAAATTTAGAATTCGATTTCTTTTTCAAATAAAAAATATAAGTTCTAGACGCTAAATGGAAGATGAGATTTTTATTTCATCTTATTTTAATCTAGTTTTCAATTTTACACCATATATAAAATAAATTTTTTTAACATGAAAAATGCAAGAATTCTATTCAAATGTACTATAAGTTGTTTTAATTTGAAAATTAAATGTTTTTCTATAATCTGAATGGGACTGCTTCCGTTCATACAACCGTTTCCACGTAAACATTTTAAATGTTATTTTGCTCGTTCATTTTTTAAGGGGTGTCAAGACTCTTAAAATTGGAAAAATCGTAAAAAAAAGACCATTTTCAACATGTAATATCTTAAAATGTAATTGATTTCAAGACAAAATATTATATTGGGATGGAAGATATAAGTATGTTCTTTCATTTCATGTATTTGAAAATTACAAGATGCAGAATTAGAATTTACAGTGAGCTCCAAAATGTCTGACATTTGACGAGTGGAAAATCGGCATAACACATTACGCGCACGATTACAAAATAAATTTTGCAACTAGAAGGGAAATTTTGAATCCTACTTATGCTTCAGATTGTAATAATTACTCTGAACCTAAATAAATTTGTATTTAAAGCATTTTTCTATTTTTAATACAAAGTTGTATTTAGTTAATGCAAAATTTAGAAAATTTCAACAGTATAATCACCTATAAAGAATATATTTCTGAACAATAAAAAGGAAATTTTAGGTTCCGTTTATAGAGACTAACATGAAACATGTGTTTTGAAAATTTCGTGACAAAAAATTCAGAACTTTTTGAGATATCGTGCGCGTTATGCCCAAAACGTCATTTGGAGAAAATTGACTTCAAAATTTGAGAAACGCCGCTTCAGCTATTGAGCGTGTATAATTCTAAAACCCATAACTTCTGTAATAATAGGAATTTCAAGGAAACATTTACAGCAAAATGTTCAGAAAAGATAGTAGTTTAATATCTGAAAAAATTAAAATTTCGAAATTTTTAAAGCTTTAAGAGTACTGAGATCCCTTAAGCTGTCGTTTACAAAGATGCAAGCGCTGTGCCACAAATGGCCGATTTTCAACACTAAATTTTAATATTATTCTTTGCCTTATTAAATTTCAGAAATTCTGTTATTAAATGAGATGAGTAATACTATAAAAATTGAGAGGGTAATGGAAGAATGCACAGCTGGGAAAAATTTGTTACCTAGACAACAGAACGACTGACGTGAAAGAGTTATATTAGATCATGACGTACGATTATTCGGGACGAAAACAGTTGAATTCGAAGGATGGAAACACGTAGTCTCAATATTCTAAAAGTCGAAACCCCAATTATTTTTACTTAGTGTGTGCAAAATAAGTCGATTCTGATGTTTTTAGTAATACGATTGTCACTCCCGTTACTTATTCAAAATTATATACGGCATTATCATTGGTATAGTTCAATCTAACAAAAGTAGAAATATTAGTGTGTCGAACGGTCTTTATTAAACATTATATTCTTGAAAGTTTAGTATTGCCATCTGTGAAAAATAAAATATGCAGTTTAATTCATCTGGTATTCTTTCCGCCTGATTTGTTTTCGGGAGAGGGGGTACATCACGTATATTTAAACTTGTTTACCGTTAACTAATATTTTAAATCGTATTTCTTTTTAAAATTAAATCCCATTCTTTTGTCAAATTATTCGTATTTCTTTTTGCTAACTTAAATACGAGTTGTTCAAAATTTATTCTTACAATCTTCTATGCAGGTAGCAATCAGCCATTCGTGGCGCAGCTTCCCCCTGTGTTTCATCCGGGTCGTAAAAGCCTTCAGTTCTATTTTTACATGTGTTAGTTCTGAAAGCTAATTTAATGAACTGGAAAGAAACTCATGATACACAGAAATTATATTTAAAAAAACAAAAAAACAAAAAAACAAAATGAAAAATTGTAGATTTTTATCATTTTTTTAAAATATTCTTATTTGTGTTAAAATATTTTTTTTTAAGACACGTTTAACAGTAACATTTACCACTTAGGAGTTTATATTATTATGTGCGAGGTGAACAGCTTTGGAGGAATTTCAAATGCCTATGTGCTTCAATCCTCACCAAGCGCTTACAATCGTACAATATTTCATTCAAATGCTCATGACTTTCTCTTTTGTTTCCTAATATAGACATCTCAATTTTCATGCTTAATTTTTTAAGCTTTTAATTTTATAACCGGCGTATAACTCACTAAGAATTTATCAATTTTCTTGTTTCAAAAATCTTCGTTATACCGGAATATAAGGCCATTTTTTATTTTTTGCAATTAATGTCTTCACTCCCTAGGTGAGGGACGGCGAATCTTTTCGCATCTCCGTCACAAATTTTTCCCAAAACATATTTTACGTGATCATGACGTGCCAACAATAACAACAAAAATGAATGGATCAAATAATAAGGAATCAAAATTACTTAAAATTTTGTTTTTAGCTTAAAAAAATATAGGTAATTTTTGATGTTATACAGCGTGTTTCAAAAATAATCATCCGATTTTAAAAAAATCATAACTGTTCAAATTTTCATCCGTTTCAAATTAATAATGTATAGATAGAAAGAGGAGAATCATAAGTTTCCAACAAGATGGGGCACAACTACACTGGAGCTTGGACGTTCGAAATTTTTTGAATAACCGAATTCCTCAACGATGGATCGGCCTTGCGGGAGCTGACGATGCAGTTAAGCATCTATGACCTCCCAGAGCGCCGGACCTCTCAGTGTGTGATTTCTTCTTGTGGGGGTTTATAAAAGACCACGTTTATGTACCTCCCCTTCCTGCTACATTAGTTGAATTGAAGGTACCCATAACAACAGCCATCGAAGTCGTATATCCAGACATGCTCGCAAAAGTTTGGGACGAATTTGAATACCGTACAGACATATGCCGTGTATCCAAAGGTGGACATATTGAGCACCTTTAATTTGGTATGTAAAAAAAATATGTATGATTAGCTACATAATATAAAATTAATCTTAAGTATCTATGTTCAAAATTTTTTATCATATACGCATTTCAAATCGGATGATTATTTTTGAAACACCCTGTACTTTAGAAATTTATTTTTAAAATATTATTTCTGTTGTCTCATCTTAAATGCCAAATAATTTATGCCAACTTCGTTACTTAGTTATTTTTTAAAGAATTCAAATTGAATTGGACTCATTTAACAAGATGTCTTTACTTGAATTTTTCGTATTATTTATTTCCGAAAAGAATGTCTCGCAGAAAAAATTGTCAAAATAGCAAGCGCCAGAATCTACAGCTTTTAGTATCTGTAATTGAATTCCAAGTTATTATAATTTTACCATTGGTATTTTTGCTTACAATACCTTTTAATCTTTCTTTTGTGATGCTCTCTGAAGGGGACACAGTACCTTTTAAACTACTTTTTCGATTTTGAATAATACTCTAATATACTTAAATATAATGTCACTACAGATATTAGGTACTATAAAACAAATACAATTTCATATAATTTCAAAAAAAAAAAATCTTGTAGAACAGCCTATTTAACTAAAATTTAAATTTTTAAAAAATAATTTTTTTTTAAATCCCTACTACTTTTTTAAATATGAATATTTTTGCTTGAAATTATTTTTCCATATTCCTTAGATTATACTACTAAAACTGTGCATGGAATTTTAGATGTATGGGATATTACATTTAATATCAATATTTTTATCTTTTGAATAATACTGTAATATACTTAAATATAATGTCACTACAGATATTATGTACTATAAAACAAATACAATTTCATATAATTTCGAAAAAAAAAATCTTGTAGAACAACCTATTTAACTGAAATTTAAATTTTTAAAAAATAATTTTTTTTTAATCCCTACTACTTTTTTAAATATGAATATTTTTGCTTGAAATTATTTTTCCATATTCCTTAGATTATACTACATAAAACTGTGCATGGAATTTTAGATGTATGGGATATTACATTTAATATCAATCTTTTTCTCTTTTGTATAGTAAAAAATCAAGGAAAACTAATTGAAATTCTTAAAAAAAAATAACTATAACCTTGAATGTTAAATCCATGCACAATTTTATGTAGTATGTTTTTGGGATTACGAAAAAAATTTTTGAAGCAAAAATATTCATATTTAAAAAAGTGGTAGGGATTTTTTAAAAAAATTTTAATTTTTAAAAAATTTAAATTTTAGTTAAATAGGCTGTTCTACAACATTTTTTTAAATCATACGAAATTATATTTGATTTATAGTATTAAATATAATGTCATTACAGATATTACAGTATATTACAGTATTATTCAAAATTGAAAAAGTGGTTTAAAAGGTACTGTGTCCCCTTAATTTTCTCTTATTCTGAAGATTTTGTGAGCCAATATTGAGAAAGATTGGGGTACATTATGTTATATTTCAGTTTCTTCAATCTGTAAGACAATGACAACCAACCGAACTAATCGAATTCAGACAAACATAGACAATATCTAGATTAATTAATACATTTTGTGAAATTCGACTATATTTGGATATAGAGCCTAAATCTATGCCGTCCAAAAAATAATCTGCTGCGTGCTACTTATGGCACACGTGCTATAGGTTCGTCGTCCCTGCCCTAGGTCCACATGTGTGGACCTCCATTATATCCCGTTTTACTAATGTTACGCTAACGTATTCGCAATTTCGGTCTGGGAATAATATGCTCCAATATCTAAGATTTGAAATAACACAAATAGAGTCAAACCCTCGCTCTGAAGTCGAATTGGACAAGAAATAATTCAGTAATAAACAATAATATTACTTTAATACTCAGTAGTGAAGAGGTTAAACAATCCCACCCACGCCTTTCTATATAATGTGTTTAAAAAACGCATCTTGTTACTGTTTATAATTTTCCCATGTTGAATTTTCATTGTTTGGCAACTTTTGTATCACTCGGTATTATAATACTAAGCAAATACTTTGATATATGTTTATTTTATTAAGGGAATCCTCCATACTTGTTGCAGAAAACTTACGTAAAATAAGTGTTGAAATAAGAAATTTATGAAACTTCATAGTAATTACTTACGTATTTTGTGCAACTCCCGGTTTATTTCCCATTGCAAATAAATCAATGTAATGCGAATAAAGCCTCTGTATTGGCATTGCATTAAAGATATTTCTACTGATATTCCAATATCGGCTTTTGAATAACGCTTTTTTTCCTTTGTGAGACATCAACAACGAATGGAATATGCATCAACAACATTGAAAAAAGAGTTTTTAGATAGATTTCGTAAGAAGTACTACCTATTACATTCTATCTTATGTTAGAATTTCTATAACATTTTGCAGATATACGCCGATCATGACACCTAGAACCAGAACCACCCTTAGTTCAAAACTTTATCTATCTGTCCATTTATCTATCTATCTATATAAATCATTTTTATGGACACAACTTTAATAATTCTATACAAATCTCTTCCAAACTGACATATAAAATCAATAAAATCTCGGTGAAATTCGTTAATGGGCAAAATCGGACAAAGGGGGACGAAATAGGGAGAGGTTTTGTAAAACCGAAAAAAAACCATTACTTCTTAATTATAATACATATCAAATCATTTTAAAGTTACTATTATTTCTATTAAATTTATGTATCACTGATTTTTGATAAAATTTAAAATGGATTCAAGGGGCGAAAATAATAGGGTTTTAGAGAAAAAAAATTCATAATTTTGTCAATTCTCAGGATATGAAATTCAATTAAACTAAATAAAAACGAAAAAAAAAGAGGTTGGGTAGGGGGTAAGAAAAAAATCTATAACTTCGTCAATTCACAAGATATCCAATCCGCTCAAATTTTTTATACATCTTCTTAATATTATCTATCACTTTTGTATTGACAAGGATTTGATAGGACCAACTCTTACAGGTAAAAGAAATCGAACAAAAATGGGAGTTGAAAAACGTTTTTCGTATTAAGGGTGTACTCAAATCTAAACTGCTTATTTTCTGACTCATTTTTTAATTCCTTTTTTTTCTCTCAACCGCATCAAATTGGCAGGTTCTATTATTCAGAAACTTTATAATGTGACGTATTGGTCGATTTATTTTAATAAAAGCAAAATGTATTTCAAAAAATGCTGTCAAAGTGGGCATTTGAACCAAATTTTCCGAAGGTGGTCCTGTGCTGGAAAGAAAACAATGGTCGTACTGGGAAAATAATTGCTTTTAAATCAAGTTCTAATTAATTGGACCCAAAATAAAAACACATGTCGCTTTTAAATCTGTTAAAAAAAATCACGTCACCAAGTTTCATGTTTTTACTTTTAAAAATGAGTCTTAAAGTGTGTCAGAAAAATTCGAGTTTTTGAGAATGGATTTTTTTTTTTTTTTTTTTTTTTTTTTTTTTATGAATACCTCCTTTACATGATTCTGCTAAAACCAGCTCTTACAGAAAAATGAAATCAAAAACTCGTCAAATGCAACCATATTAAATTGTTAAACTGGTTTAATCACTAATCTTGATTTAGTTTTTGATGGAGAAATTAGTACTTAACATTTCGTCTCAAGAATAATTAAAAGAGATTCTCAAATCTGAATAAATATTTTTTAGAAATATTATTAAATGTAGACGTTTATTTTATAGTGTTACATGTGAAATAAAATTATATTAACATTTTAAAGAATGTTAGATCATCTGATAACATTAGAAAGGCATTGAGAACCATCTAAAATGGAATTCATAAATTTCAGATTTTAAAAGTAGAACGATATTGTTAATAAATGCGATGCGATTTCTCATATGTTTAATATAGTTCGGACTTTTAGTAATAAAAAATGCCAAATATACGTTAAAAAGTATTGATTAATATGGTTTTATACAAACACTATTTTTTTCGGAGAAATCTAATTATTATTTATAAAATAAGCAAACGAAAACATGATTGTAACATTTAGATCATTTATGTCATATTTGGTATAATTCAAAACCAAATCGTTTTGAAGAAATCGAATTTATTTGAAATTTAAGAGGAAAAAAAGCCACATTTAGGTCTTTTATTTTTATAATACACTTTCGTAAATATTTTAAGAACAATACAAATGAAATAAAGACAAATGCCAATGAAACTTGTATGTTAAAATGTATTTTGTGACAGTTTAATACCTATTTTCGAAATGAGAATTGCGATATATAAGCGAAATAAATAAATTCTAAAATTAAAACCACATTTCTTCTTGTGAGACAGCTCAACAATAATTAAAAGATATTCTGACACCTGAATGAATTTTTTTTCAAGAGCAGACAAAATGCAGCAATTACTATTTAATATGCGTTCTGTATGCGATAAAATTTTAATAAGCGGTTCAAAAGAGCGTTAAACCATATTACGACATTTTAAAGGTATTTCGAGCCATCTAAAAGGCATTTTATGATTTGATATTTTAAAAGAATACATTGATTCTTTATAAATGAGATGAGATTTCTCCATACATTTGTTACATTTGGCATAGATTTCGCATTGTATTAAATAAAAAATGTCAAGTATGACAAAAAAATAATAATTGTTCTTTTAAATTAATACTATTTTTTTTTTTTTTTTTGTAATCTAAGCAGAAAGATATCATTGTTATATTTATTTCATTTATGTCACAATTGCAATAATTCAAATCTAATTTTTTTAGAAGAATTCGAGTTCATTATTTGTAATCTAAACAAAACAAATATCTTTCTCACATTCAGGTTTTTTATGTTCACAATAAAAATTCGATAAGAACAATAAATTATGAGGGGTAAATCTAAATACCAATGAATCTTGTATGTTAAAATTTATTTGATGGCAGTGTAACACCTATTTTCGAAATGAGAATTGCGATATCTAAAAGAACTAAAAAAATTCTAAAACTTTTCTTAATCAAAAAACACATTTCGCATTAAGATACAGCTCGAGAATAATTAAAAGGTTTTGACAGTTGAATGAATATTTATTAGAAAGACTATTAAATGCAGACGTTTGATTTAACCCTTTATTTACTGACGGTACTTATAAGTACCATTAAAATAACTTGTTATAAAATTCATTTAATACATCGATTAGTTGTAATACAGTTTAAAATGAGTTATAGATATATTAGTTTATCTTGTCCCAAAAGCATTATTGGTTACACACACACACACACACACACACACACACACAAAAAAAAAAAAAAAAAAAAAAAAAAAAAAAAAAAAAAAAATTAAAGGATGATTTCTTTTACATTTGCATTTTTTAGCTTTCTTGGCGTTGTGGGGGGTAATTAGGAAATATTTCTATATTTATATTGTAAGAACATTATATGTGTACATTTCTTAATTCAACAAAATACTAAAAAAATATTTAAATTGAAAGGATTTTAAATTAAAAGGAAAAATTTGACGAGGGTTCTAAATATTACACAAAATCCCTATAAATTCAAATTTAATTAATCCTTGTAAATCCTTCAATCTTTCTTTTTGTCTAAAATTTATTAGATGGCTATGTAAATCTTATAATGTAGTTTCAAAAATTCACGAAAAATGTTTCAGAACATAAAATTTGCATGATTTCATAATTCAATACATAAAGGATTAATGCTTTACATATGAAATAAAATTTTAGTAATTGTTTTCAAAGAATGTTAGATCATCTAAGAACGTAAATATAGGTACTGAGAGCTATCTAAAATGTATTTTGTGATTTCATATCTTAAAAGTGTGAATCCATTATTCCTAAATGCGACATGATTTCTCATATGTTTAATAGATTTAGGATTTATTTCGAATTTTAAATAAAACAAAAATGCCAAATATAAGTTAAAACGTATTGATTACTATGATTTTAAGCTAACACTAATTTGTTTTGAAGAAATCTAATTATTATTTATAAAATAACCATAATAAAATATCATTGCTACAGTTAGGTCATTTATGTCACATTTGGTATATTTCAAAACCAATTCGTTTTGAAGAAATCCAATTTATTTGTATTCTGAACAATATCAACAAAAAAATATTATTGTCGCATTTAGGTCTTTTACCTTCACAATACAAATTCGTAAATACTATAGGAACAATACAAATCAAATAAAGATAAATGCCAATTAATCTTGTATATTAAGTTTAGTGACATTTTAGTGACAGTTGAACATCTATTTTTAAAATAAGAAGTGCAATATATAAACGAAATAAATGCAACATAAAACAGTTTCTTAAATGAAAACCACATTTCTTCTAACGTGATAGCTCAATATTCATTAAAAGAGATTCTCACGCCTGAATGAATATTTATTAAAGTGCAAATCAAATGCAGCGGTTTGGTTTAATATGCATTCTGTATGCGATAGAATTATAACAAGCATTTTAAATGAACGTTAAATCATCTGATAACAATTTAAAGCTATTTGGAGCCTATTAAAATGTATTTTATGATTTGATATTTTAAAAGTATAAGCTCATTACTCCTAAATTCAATGCTGTTTCTCATATGTGTATTAAATTTGAAAAGAATGTGCATTTTATTAAATACAAAATGCCAAATGTAACAAAAAGATTTCATTATTAATCTTTTAAGTCAGGACTAATTTGTTTTGAACAAAATTGAATATTTTTTTTTGTAATCTAATGAAAAAGATATCACTGTTAGATTTAGGTCATTTATCTCACATTTTCAATAATTAAAAAGTAATTTTTTTGAAGATATCAGGTTCATTATTTTTAGTCTAAACAAAACAAATATTATTGTTCCATTTAGGTCTTTTATGTTTGCAATAAAAAATCAAATAAGGATAAATAACAATGAATTTTGTATGTTAAAATATATTTGATAACGGCATAACACCTTTTTTCAAAATGAAAATTGCTTATATCTAAACGAAATTAAAGAACTCTTTAACTCTTCTTAAATAAAAATCACATCTCATCTTATAAAACAGCACGAGAATAATTAAAATAGATTCTTCCATCTGAATGCATAATTATTAGAAAAATTATTAACTGCAGCAGTTTGATTTGATGCGTTACGTATGAAATAAAATTTCAGAAAGTATTTTAAAAGAATGGTAGATCATATGTGAACATGTTCAAGGTACATTGAGTCATTTAAAATGTATTTTATGATTTCATATTTCAAAAGTATAATGCCATTGTTCCTAAATGCGATGCGATTTCTCATATGGTTAATAGAATTATTTTGCATTTTTAATACACAAAATGACAAATATAAGCGAAAAAGTTTATATTACTATGATTTTAGCCAACACTAATTTGTATTGAAGAAATCTCATTATTATTTATAAAATAAGCAAAATAAAATATTACTGTCAGACGTAGATAATGTATGTCACATTTGGTATAATTGAAAACGAATTCGGTTTGAAGAATTCGTATTTATTTGTAATCTAAGCAACAACAAAAAATATCATTGTCGCAATTAGGTACTTTACCTTCAGAATACATATTCCTAAATACTATAGGAACAATACAAATCAAACACAGATAAAGGTCAATGAATCTTGTAGGTTGAAATTTATTTCGTGGCAGTGTAACACTTATTTTCAAAATGAGAATTGCGATACATAAACGAAACGAATGAATTCTAAAACTTTTCCTTAAATGAAAATCACATTTCTTCTTATGTGACAGCTCAAGAATAATTAAAAGATATTCTGCAATCTAAATGAATATTTATTAAAGATCAGATCAGTTGCAGCAGTTTTGATTTAATATGTGTTATGTATGCGATAAAATTATAATAAGGAACGTTAAATCATCTGAGGACATCTAAAATGTATTTCCACCCATCTAAAACTACTTCAACCCATCCGCTTTATGATTTCATCTTTTGAAAATGTAATCTCATTCTTCCTAAATGCAATGTTATTCTCATATGTGTGTTACATTTGGTATACATTTTGCATTTATAAAGACAAAATGCCAAATATGGCAAAAAAGAATTGATTATTATTCTGTTAAGTCAAAGCTAATTTGATTTGAACAAAATTGAATTATTTTTTTGTAATAAAAGGAAAAAGGTATAATTGTTAGATTTAGATCATTTATGTCACATTTGCAATAATTCAAAACTAATTTGTTATAACCTCTTCAGTTCCGAAGCTAAAATAATAATACAGATGCATATTCATAGGTTTTTCCAAACGAAATGACATCGTAAATGACAGAAAAAATATATTTTCTCAAATTGATAATTTAGGCGCCAAGTAATTTAGGTTAAAAAATATGGATCTAAAACTACAAACCCCTTAGAACATCAATTTAATAACCATTAACTTAAAATAACGTAATCGCAAATTTAAGAGCTTTACACAAGTAAATAATCTACAAATCCTAAAAAAAATTTATTGAAAAAGATTTAAGTTAAATACTTATAAAAATTTCTCACTTCCTTGGTCATACTGTCTTTTGGGCATTTTTAGGCATTTTACAAAATGAGATGAAAATAACATTTATTTTATGTGGGATTCAGCTTAGATGCTGCCATTTATTCGTTTGCTTTGAACGCGAAAAACACTGAAGTACTAAGAAGTGATGTGAAAATGTAAAAAAATCGGACATTTTAGTTTTTATAAGGAAAAGAACAGAGGTACACGTATGGAGACCCAGGGACCGAAGAGGTTAATGAAATCCAGTTCATTGTTTGAGGTGTAAACAAAACAGATATTATTGTGACACTTAGTCATTTTATGTTCACAATAAAAATCCGCAAACATTATAAGAACAATAAAAAATCAAATAAAGATAAATAACAATAAATCTTGTATGTTTAAATATATTTGGTGACGGTATAGCACCTATTGTCAAAATGAGAATTGCGATATCTAAAGGAAATAAAATAATTCTAAAACTCTTCTTATATAAAAACCACATCTCGTCTTATGATACAGCTCGAGAATATTTCAAATTTATTCGGACATCTGAATAAATATTTATTAGAAAGACTATTAAATGCAGCTGTTTGATTTGATGCACTACGTATGAAATAAAATTTTAGAAAGTATTTTAAAAGAATGGTAGATCATCTGGGAACATGTTCAAGGTATATCGAGTCATCTAAAATGTATTTTATGATTTCATATTTCAAAAGTACAAGGTCATTGTTCCTAAATGCGATGCGATGGTAAATAGATTGATTTCGCATTTTTAATACATTAACTACCGTGGACGGCTACCATATGAATACGGTTCAATTCAAAGCAAACATTTGATTATGAATTAAGTTTAAAAGGTACAAGGAAGGAAAACGTTAAATAATAAAGTAAAACTTTTTAAAATCTAAATTCTGGTGCGAAATATTTTTATAAAACTTGACTCAAATTTCCGGTAGTTCTAGTTTTAACGATACAAAATGCCAAATATAAGCGAAAAAGCTTTGATTATTATGATTTTTAGTCAACACTAATTTGTTTTGAAGATATATAATTATTTTTTATAAAATAAGCGATATAAAATATCATTGTCACATTTAGATATTTTATGTTACATTTGGTACAATTAAAAAATAATCCGTTTTGAAGAAATCATATTTATTTGTAATCTAAGCAAAGAAAAATATCATTGTCACATTTAGGTATTTTACCTTCAGAATACATATTCCTAAATACTATAGGAACAATACAAATCAAATACAGATAAATGCCTATGAATCTTGTATGTATAAATTTATTTAGTCACAGTTGAACACCTGTTTTCAAAATAAGAATTGTAATATATAAATGAAATAAATTCAAGATAAAACAATTTCTTAAATGAAAACCACATTTCTTCTTATGTGACACCTCAAGAATCATTAAATAGTTTATGACGTCTCAATGAATATTTATTAAAGAGCAAATCAAATGCAGCGATTTGATTTAGTATGAGTTATGCGTGCGATAGACTTCTAATAAGCAGTTTAAAAGAACGTTAAATCATCTGATAACAATTTAAAGGTATTTTGAGCCCTTTAAAATGTATTTTATTATTTAATATTTTAAAAGTATAAGCTCATTCTTCGTAAATGCGATACGGTTTCTCAAATGTGTTTTAAATTTGGAAACAAAATTGCAGCATTTTATTAAATACAATATACCAAATGTAACAAAAAGAGTTGATTATCAATCTTTTAAGCCACAACTAATTTGTTTTGAACAAAATTGAATTATTTTTTTCGTAATCTGAGGAAAAAGTTAATATTGTTTGATCTAGGACATTTATGCCACATTTTCAATAATTCAAACTAATTTGTTTTGAAGAAATCCAGTTCATTATTTGTTTTCTAAACAAAACAAATATTATTGCTATATTTAGGTCTTTTATGTTTACAATAAAAATCCACAAACATTACAAGAACAAGAAAAAAACCTAATAAAGATAAGTAACAATAAATCTTGTATGTTTAAATATATTTGGTGACGGTATAACACCTATTTTCAAAATGAGGATTGCGATATCTAAAAGAAAGAAAATAATTCTAAAACTCTTCTTATATAAAAAACACATCTCGTTTAATGATACAGATCGAGAATATTTCAAATTTATTCTGACATCTGAATGAATATTTTTTAGAAAGGCTATTAAATGCAGCTGTTTGATTTGATGCGTTACGTATGAAATAAAATTTTAGAATTTTTTTTTAAAATAATGGTAGATCATCTGGAAACATGTTAAAGGTATTTCGAGTCATCTAAAATGTATTTTATGATTTCATATTTCAAAAGTATAAGGTGATTGTTGCTAAATGCTATGCGATTTCTCATATGGTAAATAGATTTATTTAACATTTTTAACACTAGAACAACCGTAAGCCGTCATTCTGATGGCTACGATATGAATATGTTTCGGTTCAAACCAGAAATTTGATTACGAATTGAGTTTAAAAGAAACAAAGAAGAAAAACGTTAAATAATAAAGTTAAACTGTTTTAAATCAAAATTCTTAGGTGAATTATTTTTATGAAACTTGACTCAAATTTCCAGTAGTTCCAGTGTTAATGATACAAAATGCCAAATATAAGCGAAAAAGGTTTGAATACTATGATTTTTAGCCAACGCTAATTAGTTTTGAAGATATATAATTATTTTTTATAAAATAAGTGAAATAAAATGTTATTTTCACATTTAGATATTTTATGTCACATTTGGTATAATTAAAAAATAATCTGTTTTGAAGAAATCATATTTATTTGTAATCTAAGCAAAGAAAAATATCATTGTGACATTTAGGTATTTTATCTTCAGAATACATATTCCTAAATACTATAGGAACAATGAAAATCAAATACAGATAAATGCCTATGAATCTTGTATGTTCAAATTTATTTAGTCACAGTTGAACACCTATTTTCAAAATAAGAATTGTAATATATAAATGAAATAAAATCAAGATAAAACAATTTCTTAAATGGAAACCAAATGTCTTCTTATGCGACAGCTCAAGAATCATTAAAAGAGATTCTGACGTCTCAATGAATTTTTATTAAAGAGCAAATAAAATGCAGCGATTTGATTTAGTATGCGTTATGCATGCGATAGAATTCTAATAAGCAGTTTAAAAGAACGATAAATCATTTGATAACAATTTAAATGTATTTTGAGCCATTTAAAATGTACTTTATGATTTGATATTTTAAAAGGATAGGCTCATTCTTCCAAAATGCGATACGGTTTCTCATATGTGTGTTAAATTTGGAAAAACAAAAATTTGTATTTTATTTAATACAAAATACCAAATGCAACAAAAAGAGTTGATTATTAATCTGTTAAGTCACAACTAATTTGTCTTAAACAAAATTGAATTATTTTTTAGTAATCTGAGGAAAAAGTTAATATTGTTTGTTTTAGGTCATTTATGTCACATTTTCAATAATTCAAAACTAATTTGTTTTTAAGAAATCCTGTTCAATATTTGTTGTCTAAACAAAACAAATATTATTGTGAAATTTAGGTCTTTTATGTTTACAATGAAAATCTGTAAACATTATAAGAACAAGAAAAAATCAAATAAAGATAAGTAATAATAAATCTCGTATGTTAAAATATATTTGGTGACGGTGTAACACCTATTTTCAAAATGAGAATTGCGATATCTAAACGAAATAAAATAATTCTAAAACTCTTCTTATATAAAAACCACATCTCGTCTTATGAAACAGCTCGAGAATATTTCAAATTTATTCTGACATCTGAATGAATATTTATTAGAAAGACTATTAAATGCAGCTGTTTGATTTGATGTGTTACGGATGAAAAAATTTTTTTGAAAGTATTTTAAAAGAATGGTAGATCATCTGGAAATATGTTCAAGGTATATCGAGTCATGTAAAATGTATTTTATGATTTCATATTTCAAAAGCATAAGGTCATTGTTCCTAAATGCGATGTGTTTTGTCATATGGTAAATAGATTTATCTCGTAATTTTTAACACTATAACTACAGTGGATGACTACCATATGAATATGATTCGGTTCAAACCAGAAATTTGATTATGAAAAAAGTTTAAACGATACAAGGAAGAAAAACGTTAAATAATAAAGTTAAACTGTTTTAAATCAAAATTCTGGTGTGAAATATTTTAATAAAACTTGACTCACATTTCCGGTAGTTCTAGTTTTAACGATACAATTTGCCAAATATAAACGAAAAAGGTTTGATTCCTATGATTTTTAGTCAACACTAATTTGTTTTGAAGACGTGTAATTATTTTTTATAAAATAAGCGATATAAAATATCATTGTCACATTTAGATATTTTATGTCACATTTGGTACAATTAAAAAATAATCCGTTTTGAAGAAATCATATTTATTTGTAATCTAAGCAAAGAAAAATATCATTGTCACATTTAGGTATTTTACTTTCAGAATACATTTTCCTAAATACTATAGGAACAATGCAAATCAAATACAGATAAATTCCTATGGATCTTGTATGCTTAAATTTATTTAGCCACAACTGAAAACCTATTTTCAAAATAAGAATTGTAATATATAAATGAAATAAATTCAAGATAAAACAATTTCTTAAATGAAAACCACATTTCTTCTTATGTGACAGCTCAAGAATCATTTAATAGATTCTGACGTCTCAATGAATATTTATTAAAGAGCAAATCAAATGCAGCGATTTGATTTAGTATGAGTTATGCGTGAGATAGACTTCTAATAAGCAGTTTAAAAGAACGTTAAATCATCTGATAAGAATTTAAAGGTATTTTGAGCCCTTTAAAATGTATTTTATTATTTAATATTTTAAAAGTATAAGCTCATTCTTCGTAAATGCGATACGGTTTCTCAAATGTGTTTTAAATTTGGAAAAAAAATTGCAGCATTTTATTAAATACAATATACCAAATGTAACAAAAAGAGTTGATTATCAATCTTTTAAGCCACAACTAATTTGTTTTGAACAAAATTGAATTATTTTTTTTGTAATCTGAGGAAAAAGTTAATATTGTTTGATCTAGGACATTTATGCCACATTTTCAATAATTCAAACTAATTTGTTTTGAAGAAATCCAGGTCATTATTTGTTTTCTAAACAAAACAAATATTATTGCCATATTTAGGTCTTTTATGTTTACAATAAAAATCCACAAACATTACAAGAACAAGAAAAAACCAAATAAAGATAAGTAACAATAAATCTTGTATGTTTAAATATATTTGGTGACGGTATAACACCTATTTTCAAAATGAGAATTGCGATATCTAAAGGAAATAAAATAATTCTAAAACTCTTCTTATATAAAAACCACATCTCGTCTTATGATACAGCTCGAGAATATTTCAAATTTATTCTGACATCTGAATGAATATTTATTAGAAAGACTGTTAAATGCAGCTGTTTGATTTGATGTGTTACGGATGAAAAAAATCTTTTGAAAGTATTTTAAAAGAATGGTAGATCATCTGGAAATATGTTCAAGGTATATCGAGTCATGTAAAATGTATTTTATGATTTCATATTTCAAAAGCATAAGGTCATTGTTCCTAAATGCGATGTGTTTTCTCATATGGTAAATAGATTTATCTCGAAATTTTTAACACTATAACTACAATGGATGACTACCATATGAATATGTTTCGGTTCAAACCAGAAATTTGATTATGAAAAATGTTTAAACGATACAAGGAAGAAAAACGTTAAATAATAAAGTTAAACTGTTTTAAATCAAAATTCTGGTGTGAAATATTTTAATAAAACTTGACTCACATTTCCGGTAGTTCTAGTTTTAACGATACAATTTGCCAAATATAAACGAAAAAGGTTTGATTCCTATGATTTTTAGTCAACACTAATTTGTTTTGAAGACGTGTAATTATTTTTTATAAAATAAGCGATATAAAATATCATTGTCACATTTAGATATTTTATGTCACATTTGGTACAATTAAAAAATAATCCGTTTTGAAGAAATCATATTTATTTGTAATCTAAGCAAAGAAAAATATCATTGTCACATTTAAGTATTTTACTTTCAGAATACATTTTCCTAAATACTATAGGAACAATGCAAATCAAATACAGATAAATTCCTATGGATCTTGTATGTTTAAATTTATTTAGCCACAAATGAAAACCTATTTTCAAAATAAGAATTGTAATATATAAATGAAATAAATTCAAGATAAAACAATTTCTTAAATGAAAACCACATTTCTTCTTATGTGACAGCTCAAGAATCATTTAATAGATTCTGACGTCTCAATGAATGTTTATTAAAGAGCAAATGAAATGCAGTGATTTGATTTAGTATCTGTTATGCATGCGATAGATTTCTAATAAGCAGTTTAAAAGAACGTAAAATCATCTGATAACAAATTAAAGTTATTTTGAGACCTTTAAAATGTATGTTATGATTTAATATTTTAAAAGTATAAGCTCATTCTTCGTAAATGCGATACGGTTTCTCAAATGTGTTTTAAATTTGGAAAAAAACCTGCATTTTATTAAATACAAAATACCAAATGTAACAAAAAGAGTTGATTATTAATCTTTTATGCCACAACTAATTTGTTTTGGACAAAATTGAACTTTTTTTTTTTATTGTAATCTGAGGAAAAAGTTAATATTGTTGAATTTAGGTCATTTATGCCACATTTTCAATAATTCATAATTAATTTGTTTTGAAGAAATTGAGTTATTTGTAACCTGATTTGTTATTTGTAACCTAAACAAAACAAATACCATTGTCACATTTAGGTCTTTTATGTTTATAATAAAAAATCATAAACACTATAAGAGCAATAAATAAATCAAATAAAGATAAATAACAATAAATCTTGTATGTTTAAATGTATTTGGTGACGGTGTAACACCTATTTCCAAAATGAGAATTGCGATATCTAAACGAAATAAAATAATTCTAAAACTCTTCTTATATAAAAACCACATCTCGTCTTATGATATGATACAGCTCGAGAATATTTCAAATTTATTCTGACATCTGAATGAATATTTATTAAAAAGACTATTAAATGCAGCCGTTTGATTTGATGCGTTACGTATGAAATAAAATTTTAGAAAGTATTTTAAAGAATAGCAGATCATCTGGAAACATGTTCACGGTAAATCAAGTCATCTAAAATGTATTTTATGATTTCATATTTCAAAAGTATAATGCCATTGTTGCTAAATGCGATGCAATTTCTCATATGGTAAATAGATTTATTTCGCATTTTTAACACTATAACTACCGTGGACGGCTACCATATGAATATGTTTCGGTTCAAACCAGAAATTTGATTATGAAACAAGTTTAAAGATATAAGGAAGAAAAACGTCAAATAATAAAGTGTTTTAAATCAAAAATTCTGGGGTGAATTATTTTTATGAAACTTAATTCAAATTTCCGGTAGTTCTAGTTTTAACGATACAAAATACCATATATAAGCGAAAAAGGTTTGATTACTATGATTTTTAGCCAACGCTAATTAGTTTTGACGATATATAATTATTTTTTATAAAATAAGGGAAATAAAATATCATTTTTACATTTAGATATTTTATCTCACATTTGGTATAATTAAAAAATAATCCGTTTTGAAGAAATCATATTTATTCGTAATCTAAGCAAAGAAAAATATCATTTTCACATTTAGGTATTTTATCTTCAGAATACATATTCCTAAAACTAGAGGAACAATGCAAATCAAATACAGATAAATGCCAATGACTCTTTTATGTAGAAATTTATTTGGTGACACTGTATCACTTATTTTCAAAATGAGAATTGCGATATATAAGCAAATGATGAATTCTAAAACTTGTCCTTAAATGAAAACCACATTTCTTCATATGTGACAGCTCAAGAATAATTAAAAGTTATTTTGCTATCTGGATGAATATTTATTAAAGAGCAGATCAATGGCAGCAGTTTCGATTTAATATGTGTTCTGTAAGCGATTTTAATAAACATTTAAAAAAACGTCAAATCACCTGAGGACAGCTAAAAACTATTCCCATCCATCTAAAAGTATTTCCACCCATCCATTTTATGATTTCAAAATTTAAAAATATAAATCTCATTCTTCCTAAATGCAATGCAATTTCTCATATGTGTGTTTCATTTGGAATACATTTCGGTTTATTAAATACAAAATGCCAAATATAACAAAATATAATTGATTGTTATTCTGTTAAGTCCAAGCTAATTTGTTTTGAAGCAAAATTTATCATTGTTAGATTTAGGTCATGTATGTCATTTGCAATAATTGAAAACTAATTTATTTTAAAGAAATTGAGTTTATTTTTCTGTAATCTAAACAAAACAAATATCACTGTCTCATTTAGGTTTGTTATGTTTTGAATAAAAAATCGTAAACACTATAAGAACAATAAAAAAATCAATTAAAGATAAATATCAATAAATCTTGTATGTTTAAATTTATTTGGTGACAGTATAACACCTATTTTTAAAATGGGAATTGCGATATTAAATGAAATAAAAGAATTCTAAAATTCTTAAATAAAAACCATATTTCGTAACAAAAACGTAAGAATAATTAAAGGAGATTCTGAGATCTGAATGAATATTTATTAGAATGATAAAGATGATATGGATTCAGACCTTTGATTTAATGTGTTACGTATGAAATAAAATTTTAGATAGAATTTTAAAAGAATATTAAATCATCTGAGAATATTATAAAGGTATTTTGAGCCAGCTAAAATATGTATTTTTTGATTTCATATCTTAAAAGTATAAGGTCATTATTCCTAAATACAATAGGAATTCTCATACGTTTCATGAATTCAGTATTTATTTCACATTTTTAATAATACAAAATGCCAAATATATTCGAAAATTACTTTGATTTTAAAACAACACTAATTTGTCTTGAAGAAATCTAATCTATTTATTTTTTAAAAACCCTGTTTCTTAGGTAATCTAACACGAATTTTCTACCGAACCGATTTTGAAAATTCATTTTTTTATGATACCAGTTTATTTGTAGATGTGCACGCATTCGCTATTTGTTTAAAATAATGTCATTTTTATATTTTTATTTTTACTTTAAAAGTCCTTTATAAAATTTCTTCACACTGGTGGCAATCGGGTTACTTCCACTGTTGAAGAGAGAAGAGAAACAATGGAAATTTACAAAATTCTAAGAAATAATAGAGATTCAGAATGCCGTAAAAATGGTTTGCAGTACGAAGGTGGTTATCGTTCAAATTTTAATGCCCTCATTCCACCCAGCCGTACACAGACTCTGTGGAGAATCATGTATTTCGACTTAATTTTGACTGATTTTAGCCGGTGTCAGGACTGTATTTTTAACATCACGCCAAATCAAAAGACTTTATCTCCATGTATCTCTTATCTCCATGACGGGAATTACCATTATTACGTATGTGATTACAATCCATTATTATAGATAACAAGTAGGAAATTGCTCGTCAAACGTGACAAATGAGTTGCGTTTGTACTATAACTAGTTTTATAACTATTTTTTGCACCCCATATTGTACTGAATGTATATATTTTTTGCACTTCATAAGTGCATTGTCTGTAACATCATTAAAATGCACTTGCAATAATTTTTTTCCCATTGCCCGTAATGTAATGGAAAACTTTTGACTGTCCCTGTAATTAAACTATGCATCCAATATTCATAAAATCTGAAAAGGCTCGACAAAATTTTGCAACAATTATATATTTAAAATTTCAGACCATTCGGAAAACTGTAACATCATTAAAATGCACTTGCAATAATTTTTTCCCATTGGCCGTAATGTAAAGAAAAACTTTTGAATGTCCCTGTAATTAAACTATACATCCGATATTCATAAAATTTGAAATGGCTCGACAAATTTTTGCAACAATCATATAGTTAAAATTTCAGACTATTCGGTTGGGTAGTTTTTGCTCTGTTATATGCGGACGGACGGACAGACGGACGGACAGACAGACGGACGGACGGACTGAACGACGACTATAGGTGCTACGTATTTATATAATTACGAACGCACCTAATAACGGATGCTATTTTCGCATTACAATTAAAAATAACTTATTGAATAATGTTAATAAATATAATGTGTTATATAATAAATATAAAGCAATAAATAAAATGTTAATAATGTATATGTTAATAAAAATAACTTTTTTTAAAATTTTTAATAGAAAATGACGTCACGATTGAAGAAACCGCATTTTTACCCATAAATCTGTTACATTTCAATATGTTTTTCCTTTCAACGATACTTAGATTGAGACGCTCATCTCGGAGGTCCTCAGTGGGTGAAAATGACGTCATATTAAAAATGAAATGAGTATTTTCTTTGATAAAAATTAACGTTTTACTACGAATGCGTCTAAAAGATTAAATATCTGGATTTCAACAGTCCTCAGATTAGAATATCAAGTCAAGTGTGTGAATGTTCATATGCAAAATTGTAAATGGTAAACGTGAATAAATGGTAAACGGGAATATATTTATTAATAATCTGCTGCACGTTAAATTATTTTTAAAAAGTAAATATGAATAAAAATGTATGCAAGTAAATTTGGCGATGATGAAAATGGCGTTATTTTTAGATTTCCTTGAAAAAAACATTATTGTATCATAGTGGCGCAATTTTGTTGATTTTTCATTGCGTAATACAAAAGATCAAAAGTTCAATTAATAGCTTCATATTTTTTTATCTTAATTACATGTTATTTTTATCTTAACTTTATTCTTACATGTTGTTTTTATCTTAATTACAATTATATAGTTTAATTTTTCTGTAATTTGAAAAGTTGAAATTAGACTTTCGTTAAAAATAATATTTGTTTTATGAGTTACGCTAGACAATATTAAATTCATTATTTATTGTAATTATTTTTTAACTTTACAATACAAATACGTAAATACAATATGAACAGTTAAAAATCAAATAAAGATAAATACAAATGAATCTTGTATGTTAAAATTTATTTGATGACAGTTTAACACCTATTTTCAAAATGAGAATTGCTATATACAAACGAAATAAATGAATTCTAAAACTATTCCTGAAATGGAATCCACATTTCTTCTTATCAGGCAGCTTAAGAATCATTAAAAGAGATTCTGTCACCTGAATGAATATTTATTGAAGAGCAGATAAAATGGAGCGGTTTGATTTAGTGTCTGCGTTCTGTATACGATAACATTTTAATAAGCATTTCAAAAGAATGTTAAATCATCTAAGGACTTATTTCGAACAGTCTAAAATGTATGTTATGATTTGAAATTTTAATAGCATAAGGACATAGGGACTGAATGCTATGTAATTTCTCATATGTTTGTTCTATTCAGGATATATTTCAAATTTTATTAAATACAAAAGTACAAATATAATCAAAGTTGATTGATTATTAATTAAAAACCATTTTTTGTAATAAATAGAATTGATATTCGTAATCTAAGTAAATATATATACATAATATACACAAGGATATATATTTAAACAAGGAATATTGAATATACCTTATTCTCCTTGTAAATTTTGGAAGAAATTGTATTAATATCGGTCCTTTCCAAAAATCCATTTTTAAATAAAATTTTGAAGGTTTATTTTCATTTTTTGAAAATTTGGTTTTTTTTCTTAATTTTTTTTAACTTAATTCAAAGACAAATATCACTAAATCATAAAAAAGACATAGCTCAAAAGGAAGCTTCATTATAAATCGAAATAACACTGTGTGAAGATATGACAAAACTTTGACATTTTGGTTTGAAAGAGCTCAGATAAGCTATTAGGAAACGTGAGTCGTCAGTTATTGTACATTAATATGTTTTGACTGTTGAAATGAAATTTATTATATTTCAACTAGGGAAAAACAGTATCCATTTTTCCTCCGCGTGACCTTCTGCTTGATTTTCTACAATTACTTCGGAAGAGATGCTTTTAAAGAAAAGTATTATTATCTGTTTTTTCACAGAATAAATTAAAGAAATTTATAATTTCTTTCGCAGTTTTGAAGACTGATATATACTCTGTTTTTAAATTCTACTTCACCATTTGGAATCTATATTTCATTTATATTCCAATTTATTATTTTAAACTTATTTTGTCACATTTGTTCGAGATTAAATCATTTTAATTTCATTTAATATTTGGTATCATGAACATTCAATATATGTTTATGATGCTTAATATATTGAGATTTCGTCGTATTATATATTAAGACATTTTCTCTCTATATTGTTTTCCATAAAATCTAATGTGAATTGTTATTACATGTCTTCTTTAAATAAAAGATTCGATCTTTGTTTATGAACTTGTAAGTTATTTTACATTTCAAAGGTATATTTTGTATATACATATATATGTGTGTGTCTGTGTGTGCGTGTGCGTATGTATGTTTGTATACATTCTGTGTGAAAAATCTCCGGAACTTATAATGTAAAAGACGCGCTCGAAAGACATAATAATTTTTTTCTGTAATTTGGAACAGCTATAACGAATTACAACGCGGAGTTTGAGCGCCGTTTGTGACTTAGTGTGTTGAAATTAGCTGTTTATTTAGACATACTTTAAAGTGCTCTGCGATTTTTGTAATAGAAAAATTAGTACAACAAAGATTATGCCTTAAATTTTGCGTTTTAAACAAACATTTGGGTGCCAAATATCTGAAAATGTTTCAGAAGAACTACGGCGAATTGAGCATGCTAAAACATATGCATATGAATAGTGTAAAGCGTTGAAAGAGGGTCGCGAAGTGGTATTTGACGTTCTAAAATCATCGTATGAGTGCTAGAGAGTTCGCATAAGAGTCGAACATATCTTTTAAGTCCGTTAATAGAGTCATGACCAATATTTTGGACATGAAACATGTCGCCGCACGACTGGTTCAGAGAGAGCTTCATTTTCTCCTATCGATGTGCAAGAGTTTTTGGTCACAAACACAATCAATGTTTTAGACTAAGCACCGTACTCGACTGATATGGCCTTGTGTTGCCTTTACCTGTTCCAGAAGCTAAAATTACCACTTCGAGGAAGACGTTTTGTGCCAATTCACTACAAAAAATGAAATTCACTGAAGAAGCTTAACCCCAGACTCTAATCTTACTGCAAAATATCGATATAAATAAAATCGATCAAAATAAATTATTCTTTTTTGTTATATTTAACAATTCCGTGTACTTTTACACAGAATGTATATACAGGTGCAGCAAAATATATATATATATATGTTTCCTGCTTCAGAGTGCTTGAATTGCTTCGATTTGAATGTGATTTGAACTATTCAAGCAATGATCTAGTTGTATATTAAATAAACATTTTCTAGCACAAAAATTAATCAGTAATCGTACTTGTTTACGGCGAAATGAGTTTTTGTTAAGCATCGGCCAGAATTGGCCATATTGCTGTAAGAGGAATGCTTTCATGAAAGACTTTTATTAGGAAAGTGACTGAATTATCTTCCTCATACAAGGAAAACCCTGAAAACTTTGAATAGCCACATCGCTCACTCCGAGCTGATTTCGAAATCGAAAACATCGCTGCAAATTTACCATTTATGCTGACCAGTACTTTGAGTTTGTCTCTGAAATTTTTACCAGTTGTTTTTATTTAGGTTGCTTATTTAGATAATTTCCTTTTAGTAAAAAGATGGAATTTCTTAAATTATATTCTGTTAGTGTCACATAATCCATGCCGTTTGAATGATTTTTCGTTCTTGTTTTATGATTCCTTCGGCGGTAATACCCGTAAAAGAAAAATGTAATTTTTTTTAATATAAGTTGTAATTTTTAGAATACCCTACTTCAAATGTATTCTATAAATGTTTCCATTCTAATATAATTTTCTACCCAAGGTTTAATATTTTTTTTTCAAACAACCTAATAAAAACAATTTACGTATTCTTTTATTTTTTGGAAGTCAATATGTCTAGCTCACAAGGTCTTTTTATTTTGACTTCAATCTTAAATGACAGGATGATTTTTTTTCCTTCTTTCAAATTTCTTAGGCTGTTCTGCGTAATATTTTTTTCTGAAATTTGAAATCATTCGGCTTTCAAAATTTTATTTTTTTTATTATAAACCTTTTTGGGAGAACGCTTCGAACACCGTTTGTGCCTTTCTTTGCCTAATTCCTACTTCTTTGCCTCAGCTAATTCTGTCAGCGATTTACCATCTGCCTTTGTCTGTTCCCGTCTCTTGCGCTTCGAAATATATATGCTTGCGCAGGCAGTATTTAACAGCGCGTATGAGTGTTAGAAATATCATTTTTTTGCTTGTTTATAGCTGCTGAAGAAATTACGTAAGACATATGAAATAACGACTAGTTTAACTGTATGTAGTATTTATTTTATCATATTTGAATTAAGTAGAAGTCTTATCGATGACTGATGAAGGAATTCCAATTAATATTTTGAATCGTCAGAATGCCGTAGCTAAAATTATTTCAACGTGATAGGTTCTTAGTGGTGAAAAGTTCTTGATTTCTGTGAATTGTCTGTTCGAATAATGGATAATGTCTAGGAGTTATCTTATTGGAAAATCTCATAGGGTCGTCTGTTCTTCTTATTTTATGCATCGGCCACTTCTGTGCCAAATAAAGAGTTTTAAGCTCATGACAACTAACGAATGCATTAAGGTCACCTATACTATTAAAAAAAAGTTTTGCTCTGTGTGTGCGTCGGTGTTTCCGCGATGACTAGCGAAATCTACTGCCCCTAGAAGTGAAGATAATCTAAGGAATGTCCGAATGCACCCGAGAAACAGATTTTATTTTTTCATAATTAGTTGAGATATTAATTAAAAACTCATCAAAAAAGCATTCTGTTTTCTGGAAATCTGCAAGCACTCCCGAGCATGCTCAGTTCGATGCAATCTTTTTTATATGACAATAAAACACTTGCTCTGATTTAAAATCGCAGACGACAGAATTTTCTAATTTTTAATAATTTGTGAAAATTAAGAAAACTATTTGAGATACCAATTTGAAACTCTGCATGCCTACGTAGAAAATTTTTCTGCAGACTTACATTTGATTTTTTTTAAAAATTGGTAGGTAATTTTTCTCAATTTTTGCAAAACACTGGCAAGCAAGTCAAAATGAACTAGACGGGGCTGGCATACATTAAAAAATGAACAAAAACGATATCTGCTACCGGCCGTTCCCTCCATTTTGTTTCCGAAAATGAAAGGAAATAAATGCGAACTAATGAGGAAAAATTAAAATAAGTAAGATATTTATTGAAAAATCGTTAAACATTTGTAAATAAAACTTAATGGTGAGAATGGGAGAGGAAGGCATATTGACAATGGATCGAACTGATAAAGAATACTGAATCCCTGTAACCACTCAATTTTTAATTACTTGTTCCATTTTCAATTCGTTTTTGTGCCCCTTTCCCATTTATTTTAGTCCTATTTCTACAATTTTGTTATGACCCTGACCCGGAGACCTTGAAATATTTATGCATCATGCCTTCACCCCTCATCCCTAATTTTGTCACCGTATCAACGGATAAGTTTATAAGTTGATTTTCGAACTTCTTAGCCCTGGTCTCTACCGTCATAATTTTAATAGAGTTCTAGCACCCATTTTAAAGAATTTTCATCCATTTTTGGCGAATTTCATTAAATTTGTATTCTAATTATTTCATTATGTGATAGGGACTTTTAACGTTTTCATCTTGGGAAACAGCTCTGAATTATCACTTCGCCTCTTTAGGGCCCTCTAATATAGCTCCCTTAAAAATGATCCAATTCGTTAGATTTTTCCTTACAATTTATGGCGTTCCCCAACTACAATACGAACAACAATAAATTAGACCTCAGCTAGCAATATTTGTTGACTTTTAACATCTCTCTTGAGCTTCTTCTTTCTTTTCTGAGTGTAGATTTTTTAGAAATGGGCAGATTTTCTAGCAGTTTTCTTTAACATAGTTGAACGATTCTATGATTACATTATAAACTACTAAAAATTTCTTAAGACCCCAGCTACCACCTTTTTCAAATATTAACATTCGTTTTCAGTTTCAACTTACGTTTATTCACTACAAATATTACGAAGTACCTTGAGGATCTAAAGCGCTAAGTACTACGGACTTTTAACATGTTAAGCGCCACGTCAGTCACCGATGACTGACACTGAATTTTCCTTTTAAACGCGTTATTCACCGATGACTGACGGTCTAAAATATGATATAAAACTAAAAAAAATATATATCGTTTTAAGTAATTACTGAAAATTTATTTAAAATTTACTTACCTTATATTTGTTACAGGATTAAACTTTCTTAAAAAATACTTAAAACATTGTAATTTTTTTTAGCTTCAGTGCCAGTCACCATGGCACTCAACGTGTTAACAAGTTTTTATCTTACGACCCTAATATTAACTAAAAGTTGGCCCCTTTAGAGGCTCCTAGTATAGTTCCCTTAAAAATGGACCGCTTGACTATTTTTTAACAACTGTTTAGGCCCTCCAGCTACTATATGAACTACAAAAAAAATCTCAGATATCAGCTACCACTATTTTTCCTTATTAACCTCTTTCTTGGGACCTTTAGAACTACAATATTACATCCTTATTTTCAAGACAAAAGAGTTTACTTGTAAATATCGTTTTATTTTATTGCACTCCTTGACAAAAATCTTCCACAGTCCATCAAATGTCTTTTGTATGCCGCTTATAATTAGATTCTTTTAAAAGTCCAAATGCACGGTAATGTGTAGGAGACATGTGAAAGCGCCTGTAGGGTGTATTTAAACGAAATAGCTTCAATTTTGGTTTCATTTTTCGTTTTGGATCAAAATATAGCAGTAGATTTTGAGATACACTATGTTTTATAAATACGTAATGTGGACATTATGTTTTTTGGTTTTGGTTAGATTTAAGTCATATTTTATAATTTTGATTACAGTTCCTATATATATGGTTTTTTCGACGATTGCATTTTCTTTTAAAACATCAGATGCGACTTTAGATATTATAGAAATGAGTCGGGAGAGAAAACAGTGGACCGTATCTTTGCTGGGTACGCATTTTTTTACCCATTTCCTAGTAAAATGTAAACGTTCAGGTTTCTTTCATTTTTTAACAATTACGTAATTTATTTTACCGCTGAAAATAATAAAACAATGTTTTTCACACATTAAAAAAAAGAAAAGTGAAATAGGAGTACTATTTCTTTTCGGAAAGCGCAAATACATCGTCTTCGAAACATCTCTTAATACTTTACAAAATAGTTTAAAAGTGTTTATGAATTCGGTTTGTCTGTCTGTCTTTGCGTACTCTAAATCACGTAAAAATAGTCCGATTGCCATGAAAAAGAATTATGTTATTAGGGTTTACTATGGCAAGTTCGGTATTGAAAATCAAATATGTAGCATTTACGGTTCATTTATAGGGACACTCAAAAGAATTTCCTTAAATTACGGTCTACGGGGAGAAACGTTGGCGGTGCATTTTAATGGTATTACACTATTTTAAACATATTGAAATTAATATATATATACATATATATATATATAACTGAAGTGTACTACAAGGTTCGTACTGTAGGACGTAGTAAGTATAGAATTTTTATCGTTCAGTAACAGGGACAGACAATTGAAATTGACTACAGAAAAAAGTGAACAATAATAGAATTATTGAAGCCTATACACAATAATTGCTGGAATTGTGTTTTCAGCTGTAGTATATGTTTTTAAATTTCATTATATTTTACATATTATTTGGTGTATAGATTTTCTATAGATCATATACAGGGCTGCGGTCCTTTCATTGGCGTAAATTGCTGAATAGAAAATTCCAACTGTCCAATGCGTTTAACTGAACTAACTTTTAGCATACTATGTAGTATATACACATATCTGTAGCTCATATACAGGGCTGCACAAAAAATCGTATATTTGCCCGACTATTGATTGCAATAGCAGAAATTTTGTTTTCAAATGCATTATGCGTGTTCCAAATTGTTTATTTAGACATTATATTTAATCTTAGTAAACTGTGAAGATTTGTTAAAATATTCTATATGTCAGATTAATTTTCACACAATTATTCTAATTGGTAAACAATATTTAATCATCTAATAATCATCTATTTAATTCATCTAATATTCTATATGTGTTGAAAAGTTTTTCATATATGCCATACGCATGATTTTTCGTTCTTGATTTTGTCACCGACATTTCCAAGCAAAGAATATTTTTACTGGTGCAAGCGATAATTAAACCCTCTTACAAATTGATTCCATTTATGCGTTACTTTATTCATTTAAATTTAAATCATAGGAAAAGTATACAAAATATACAAAAATGTGGAATCACCCCCTTTATTTCTCTGCATCAAACAATAAAAAAAATTAAATGTCGAAACACAGGTATAAGATGTAATGAACTGTTAACGATTAATTATTCAGAAGTCTTAAAGTTTAATGACAGTGCGAGGTGAACAATTTAAATATCTACATAAGGCATTATTAAAACAGTTTTTTTCCTGTTTAATAGGATATCATTACATTATAAAATTAAATATTGTAAATCCCATAACTTTTGTTACCCCAAATCTGCTACATAATTTATTTGCAAATTGAAAATGATAGAAAATATATTCAACAATTATTGCAACATTTACAAATATACTTAAAACTCATTTCTAGTGAGAAAACCTAATAATTAAACTATTAACACACATTTAAAAGAAGATAAATTATGATAGTTGCCAACTCTTCCGCTTTTTCGAACCACAAAAATTTAATTGAGATTTTTGCCTTATTTAATCGGCAGATTACGGTGATTTAAAAAGATAAAATTTACCATAAAATTTTTGTGGTACAAAAAAGCGTAAGATGTTGGCAGCTATGCATTATTATAAAAAAAAGTCGTTTACCTTATAGTATTTATTGTAAAAATATGCTCCATAATCTTTGTTATCTCCTCCAAATCTATACATGGAATGCATATCATTTCTATGGAATTTTCACACCAAAGCTTGTGCAGTTATTTATTCATATTATTGAAAAATTTTGAAGTACAGAATATGGATGTACTCAAGTACGGTATGAGTAACACATTCGAACAGGTGGGGCAATAACTGTAATTAAATATTTATTTTAACTTACACTACATGGAATGACAGCACACCTGCATATCAAACTTTTTAGATTGACATTTTAATACGTGAAAAAGCCTTATGAATGCATTGAGATATGGAAGAGTTAAGAAATAAATAAAACTTCACGACACGTGTTTAAGATGTCATCGGTAAGATGAAATAATTTGCAGTTTTTTTTTTCAGTTTTATATTAATAAAAAAGAACTATTGCCTCGGAAAATTTTTATAACTACAGTAGAATCTCGTTACAATGATTGTCAGTTTAACGGTGTCCGGGCCACAAAAATCTTCAAATTTTCTAAAAATATTTTATTGCATTGAAAATTTCTCTGGTTTTATCTGCATAAAATGACGTTTAAATCATTTTTCTATTATAACTGGAACAGGAAATATTATTTTTTCGTTTTGGTTTGTTTTGAAAATCTAGCTTTAAATCAATGGTTGTCATAGAAACGACTTCTTGTAAGAATGCGTTTTTCTTCATGATGAGATTTTTCACCATTTCTCGTATTTAAATTGTTATAAGTCAATAATCATTAAAGATTAAGAGTTCAAACTTGGGACATGTCTTTTTCAATTATTTTACTTTAGTTTTGATTTAGCAAATTTGAAAAAAAAAAATTACTTTTGAAAATATGATTTTTTTTTTAAAGTTACATCACTTTTTTCTTAAATTTTTACATTAAATATTTTTTTTATTTTTATTTAAATTAATACTTTTAGAAATGCTGAATAAAATTTAAAACTTATATATTTCTGTTTATTTCAACCTGAAAAAAAATTTTGAAATTCTACAAATAATATTTCGAGTTATAAGAATTTTAAATTACCCCACTTTTTCCATAAATTTAAATTTAAATTAAAAAAAAATTCTGCGAAGTTTTATCATATGATTTTGTTTAAAAATAATATGGTTAACCTTCACAAAAAATTAAAAAAATTTATGTCAATAAATAAAAATTATTTTATAATGAGCCTCTGACCCTCTTAAGGTATTCGCACACCTTCGGAAGTGACTTTTTGAAATTTTTGAAATGTTCTCTTGTTATCCATTTTTTATAATGACATTTACTTTAAAACTTTGAAAAGAATATCAAAATTTTAGCAATTACCCAGAAATATTTTTTTTAAGATAAAAATAGTCATTATGTCAAGAATTTACATTTCCACAAAACGTGATAACTCAAAAATGAAACATTTTGTAAATTGACATTGACATTTTGTATTGACATTTTGTAAATTACATAATAAGCAGAATAACTTTCTGTAGGACTTAGACTACCCACATTATAATCGCATCTCTATCTCATATGATATGGCAGTTAAAGTACTAATGTAATGAAAAGTTTGCAAAATTTGTCTCAAGTTTGTTATTTATCGCAGTGTAAATATAAAACTGTTTAATATTATATTATTATGAGTGTAGTCTATTCCCTCGAAAGACATTTGTAAAAAAAGTACAGAAAATTTCGTTGCATTTTATGCATAATTTTTTGTTTTAGGATGTTTTGCGTATAGTAAAAATCTGAAAAACTTCATTTTGTGAAAAAGCTAAAAATAACTTTTAAACACAATTCAAAAGCTGTAACAGCTGTAACATTAAACGTCTGTAACTCGGGATCTTTTAGATACAAACAAAATTTAAGAAGATTTCGATAGATAAAAGATTCAATTTTAATATTATTGCAAAAGTGAAAAATCGATACTTTGATCGAAAATTACGTTTTAATGGTGTTCGAATACCTTACCGAATTTTTTAATCGAACGAATATATCTTGGATTGTAAAAAAATAGATTCTTGTTATCTTATTTCATTATAAATATATTAACTTTAATGAATTTCTCAATATAGCGAATTTAATCAGTGCTCTCCAGAGATTCGTTGTAATGAGATTTTATTTTGCATGTTTTCCAAATGAAAGCATCCCATTTATAAAACAAACACAACGTAAACGAGAAAGAGAAATCATGCGTCAAGCATAGATTATGAAACAACATTTAGAATACTGTAACAAACTTCACTGTAAGATGATTAAAGAATAACTTCATTGAAATATAATTCATAAATTGAAACATGATATACATGTAAACAATTTGGAAAGCGTATCATACACGTTTCAAAACTCGATTTTGGGAATTATCATCAACAGTCGGAAAGATATCCGACAATTCTTTTGTGCAACCCTATATATAGCTTATCCTTAAGAAAAATAACACATCTCACTATAATTCGTTTTGCATTTTATTCCACTAAAAGGTTTGTCATAGATGCGTCTTGTTGCAGAAGAAATTTCATGTGTAATTGTACAGAAAATCGATTTATTTCGATATACAGTCGATTCTATGTTTAACGTCGCTCTACTTAACGATGATCTCCATTTAAGGACTATTTTTTGCGGTCCCGGCTACTTTAAATAAAAAAATCTGTATTTAAAAACGAAATTGTTTCGATTTAACGACGATTTTCGTGTAGATTTTTTTCCCCGATCCCTTTAAACATGTTAAACGAGGGAACTTCCTCTTATAGAAAAACAAGTTTTCTTGCAATTCAGATGAGTACAGATAAAGGAGAAAGGAGTAATGAACTTTACCCATGTGACGAAGACGTTTTAACAACCGACTTCAGAAGTTTATGAATACATCGCAAATGAAAATGCAACTTCAGATTCAGAAGATGGTGATCAAACTGATGATACAGAAAGTGAGACACCCCCTACTTCTTACTCAGATGCGAATTCTGCCCTGGATATTCTTCGCCAGTACATTGTTTCATCAAAAATGGTAGATGACTCATTCAACCTTCTTGAAAAGCTTGAAGCAAGGGTACTTAAAACTAGATCACCATTGAAACAATCTACACTTTTTGATTTTTTAAAAACATAATTTGTTTAATTAAATGTATTATAAATATTTTTATTGTATTTTAAGTAACATTGTATGCTGTAATGTTGTTTTTGTATGCAGTATAATTAATGCAATTTGTATTTGTGCAATAAAAATATGTAGTATATTTGTATCAATAAAAACAAAAGAAAGAAAGAAAACATAAAATAAATTTAAATAAATAAATAAAACATTTCTAAACACACCAATATATTGAGAAATGTATTTATAGTCATAAGCCTGTAAACTGTGAAGGGAAATGTTTTTCAAATATTATTTTTCCACAAATTCTGTTTCAGGACGATTTTTCGAGGTTTCTTGAAAGTCGTTAAACATAGAGCCAACTGTATGTCCATTCGTGACCATTGAAGGCAGTGGATTGTGTGGTGAGGTAAAATGACTCAACCCTGTACACGTTTTTATTTCTGCATGCAGAGCTAAGTTCTATAAGTTCACATTACAGTTAAAATCATGGAGATTTTCTTTTTTACATCTCCTGTGAAATTTAATTTTGTCAAGATGTGTCATTTTCTTGCGAGTGAGCGATATGATCTTTAGATTTGTATATATACGACATAGTATGCTAAAATTTAATTAAGTTAGGGAACGCAAAGCACAGTTAAAAAATTTCCCTTCAGAAATTTCCATCAGTAAACGCAAACGTACTTGAGATCGCACTTTCAAACTTAAAAATTCACTTTCAGCAATGATTGTTCGCATACAAAATTGTAACCCAAAACTCTGTAACTGAGCGTCCTGTAAATGTAATGAGCCTGTAAATGTAATATCCCTGTAAATGAGAGTTATATTCTATGCACGCCATATTCTACAGTAAGAGACTTATAGTGCACCTCAGTGATATATATCGATTTAATATATTTAATATAAAGCAACACTATCAAAATATTCTAGCAAGCGATTTTTCCCAATAGACCGTAACGTAACTGATTTCTTTTTGTGTGTCTGCTCCTGTAAAAGTAGCATAAATGCTACATACTTCATTTTAATAATAAACATTCCATAGTAAATCACAATAACGTATATGAATCGCCTTGGCAATCCGAGTATACGCGAGTTAGATCACGGATAGACGTCAGATAGACAAAAAAACTGAATTCATAAACACTTTTTAAATTTGTTGTAAAGTGCTAAAAATACAAGAATAATAAAACAGAGTTACCTTTGAAAATTCATTTTGGAAATGCTGCTTATATTACCACGTATAACCTTCGTTATCGTAACTAAAAGTTAGCCCCTTTATTTTTCTATACATATATTTTTTTTTTCACTAAAAACAAATCCCAATCGCATTATTTTAAAAGTTTGAATGTAATTCATTAAAAGCTGATTGTTTGTTTATATTTCATAGTTATTCTTAAGACAGCAAATTTTGCGATAAAACTATAGTCGGTTATTTGCGCGGATCCGAAAAAGTGATAATAAACGCTTAACATTTTAAAAAATATGTTAGTTTATGATTTTTTTTTTCTAAAGCCATTTCAGTAATGATGGCAACTAAATTACTCCATTTTTGTGGAGAAATGTCGAAATAAGTGAAACTTTTTAGAATTTTATTAATGTATTCTTTAAATAATCAATACAGCAAATTTTGCGAAAAAACTATTATCGTTTTTTTGCACGCATCCGAGGATGTTAAAAGCTTAAAATTTTAAAATATAAGTTAGTTTCCCAAATCCTTTTTTTTTGTGACATTTCTGTGGTGATTTACTCCCTTTTTGTGGCGAAAAAGGAGAGAATGCGAATTTGTTTAGAATTTTATTAACGTCACTATCTCTTTACGATTGGATATATATTTTTTTTTAATTAAAATAAATAGGAAAAATTATTTCAAACAAAATCCTAAGAAATAAAAAACATAACTTCGCATATTTTAAATTATAAATTCTGTCTTTCCTAAAATAGAAAAAATCGCCTGCCGGCAAATTCTCATCTAGAAATCTTCCATCGTAGTTTATTATTATTCAAAAGACATTAAAAAAAATTAAGCTGTCTGTATTTATCTATTTCATTTATTATTATTGCTCTACATTTAAACCGAATAAATTTAAAAAGTAACATTTATTTTTAACTAATTAATTCTTAAAGACGACAATTAAAACTTTTCACAAGGCCACTAAAAGAACGTAAATGCAAAATTGAGAAAAATAAAATTCCTGCAAATTAAAGTATGAATTATGTATGAAGCTACAATCGACTTAGACTTCTCACGTAATTATTCTTTAAAATCTTCTTTAAATTGCTATCATTTAAATGCTATTTAACAAGATTTTGATGAAAGGATTAATTTATGTAAAATTACTTTTTATTTGAGAACACTAATTTTAGTAACACTTTCCAACGTAATTGAAAAGTGTTTATGAAATCTGTTAGTCTGTCTGCCGTTTCAGTATGAAGACTAAAGATTATTTTTTAAATGAAGATAAGCATTAATTTTAACACTTTCAGTATAATTCAAAAGTATATATGCATTCTGTTGGTTGTCTGTCCGTCTGCTTGCCGACTGTTCTACGTCCGAGCTCTAACTCTCGTAAATATACTCGGAATTTTATATTATTGACGCTCACTATGTTATATAAGTAACATTTTTAGTTCCTGTACAAGGATATTCTAAAGAATTCCGTTATATTGTGGTCTATGGGAAAAACTGTTTGCTGTGTATTTTAATTATGTTAATAATATTTAAAGCATGGTAAAATTGATATGAATTTCTGAAGTGCACTAAAACATGTTTTCTGTAGAATACACAGTGCAAAGCATTTACCATTTAGTTCCAGAGTCGCACAAAGTAATTCGATTCTAGTACTGTGTATCGGTGATAATATCTGGGAGTGCGCTTTCAGTTTCGGAATGCATTGTTAAGTTAAAATAAATGTTTATGTTGTAACTGGTGTGTTTAAATTTTGTAGATTATATAAAGGGTTGCACAAAAAGATTCGGAATCATTACGGTGTATGACCATCAATTGCTTAGGGATGATTTTTAGTTGAATTATGCATTTTCAAACAGAATTTCTTTCAGTAAATAAATAAATAGAAATGCTTAATTCATCTTTAAAAAGTTAAACTTAAACTTACACTATGTGCAAAACAACTTAAAACATGATACAATATTAAAAAGATGTTAAATTATTTTAATACCTTAGTACTTTCAACTATAAAAAACATAGTCTTCGTCAGAGAAATATAAGAAATACAATTGTTATTGCCGTCTAATTTTCAAAATTCACGTAGATGTTGACGAAAGGATTGAAAGTGGAAGTTAATTTTTAGATCCGGAAAACATTGGGAAAATAAAGCATGGATGCAGGCAAACTGGCTAAGTTTGCTTAAATAATCATAAAACAAGTAATATTCCACTTCCCTATATCTATGTTTTATTTTCCCAATGTTTTCCGAATCTAAAAAATTAACTTCCACTTTCACTCCTCTCGTCACCATCTATGTGAATTTTGAAAATTAGGCGTCAATAACAATTGTATTTCTTATATTTCTCTGACGAAGACTATGTTTTTTATAGTTGAAAGTACTAAGGTATTAAAATAATTTAACATATTTTTAATATTGTCTCACCTTTTAAGTAGTTTTGCACATATTGTAAGTTTAAGTTTAAAAATTTCTTTCTTTTTATAAAACCTTGAAGTTTAATTATATTATCCTAGAAGCGTTTAAAAGTATAGCATAATTTAAGCTTGTGGCATGAGTTCTCTTTCTTGTTATAATTTAATCTTTTAACCTATATTTAGGTACAAGTGAATGATGGTTGGGTTGGCACCTTTCCTAAGCTATTGCATGAATGCATAATATGCGAATAATAACATGCATTTTGAGCAACAAATATAACTTTAAAAGAAAAAGAAATGATTACAAAGATAACTACCTTTAAAAATTTATTCTGTAAATATTCCTTAATCAACATTTAATTTTTTTTTCTAAACCTATGCATTTTTTCTCTTAAATCTTCTCAAGAACAAAACATTTACTATCATATTATGGTAATACATAGAATTATATCTAATGAAAGTAAACAATAAGGTATCAGGAATATTTCAAAACCAGCAAAATGCTAAACGAAAATAAACATTTATTATAAGAGAAGTTTAAAAATAATAACATATATAAAAAAATCCCACAGACTTAACATTTCAACAACGTTCAATAATAGTATACTTCCTGTATGAAAACATATTATTTCAACAGCAAGCACAACATTAAAAATATAAGGCTTGTTACCTTTAAATATTCATTGCGGAAATATTCTCTATATCTCCCATCAAAATCGTCTTCGGCAAATGCCATTTTTACGTACGCACTTTTTACTACATCAATATTAATTTTTTTATATTTAGCCATTCATTTTATTCAAGTATTCCGAATTATACTATCTCAAAGTACATGATAAGGTATCAGGAACAATTCTAAACAACCAGAATAATAACCATAAATAAATGTTTAATGTAAAGCTAACTTCATAACAGTGCCAGCGCACCTCGATATAAAAGTATTTATTTCACCAATTTAATGCGACAAAAGCCATATGAATGCACAGACGGGACTTAGAAGGGATAAAAATAAAATTTCTAGACACATGTTTTAAGATGTTGTCGTTAATTGGAATAAGTCTCAATTAAATTTACCTTTGTCGATTTACTAGTACTTCAATGGTAATTGTTATATAAAAATGTCTAATCTAAAAAGAACAAATATTGCCGAAACATTTGTTGGTTCCATATTTCAATTTTGAAAATATAATTTTGAGCAAGAAATACAACATGAGAAACATGAAATCGTTAAAAAAGTATAATTAAAAAATCATTAGGGAAATTTTCCTTCATAATTATTGCTTTCTACACCATAGTAATTCATTTTTAGGTGCGTTCGTAATTGTATAAATACGTACCGTCTGTCTGTCCGAATGCCGGCATGTAACAGCGCAGAAACTACCCAACCGAATGGTTTTAAATTTATTATATATATATAATCTTTTCAGAATTTTGTCGAATCATTCCAGATTTTATGGAAATTGAATCAAAACTTAAAAAGATATCAATAAAATTGTTTTTCGTTCTATTAAATCTTATCGTACGTAACTAATACAACGATATCCCATGATAGGTAATGATTCTAGGTTGCCATGGTGATGACGTCCTATTTAAGATGGAGTCCTATTATTTCCGTATTAATAAATTTAATGTATATAATCGTAATAAATTTTGTATTCATGCATTTTTGCATAAGAGTGCAACAACTATTGCAGTGAAGATCTGAATATTTATAAAACTAGTTATAGTACGAACGCACCTCATTTGCCACGTTTGATGTGCAATTTCCGACTTGTTTTTTTCATTATGTATATTTTCTGGATTTCGTTCTCCAGCTAGAATATAAGAAATAGCGGAAACATTCTAGTTCTAGTAATAAAACGAAGATATTGATAGTTTTCTTCAATGTCATATATAAAACTTTAATTCCTAATCAAGTATAAATAAGTTGTAAATTGCTCGTCAAATGTGGCAAATGAGGTACGTTCGTACTATAACTAGTTTTACAAATATTCTTTGCACCAAATATTCTTGAATGTATATTTTAGTGCACTTCATATGTGCATATTCATTTCATTCTTTTCGGAAAACTGTAACATCATTTAAATGCACTTGAAATAAGTTTTTCCCATTGACCGTAATGTAGCGGGAAACTTTTGACTGTTCCTGTAATTAAACTACACTTCCGATTATCATAAAATTTGAAATGGCTCGATAAAATTTTGCAACAATTATATATTTAAAATTTCAGATCATTCGGTTGGGTAGTTTTTGCTCTGTTATATACGGACGGACAGACAGACTGATGAACAGATAGACGGACAGACACACATACAGACAGACGAACCGAACGAAGACTATATGTGCTACGTATTTATATAATTACGAACGCACCTAAAAAGTTTTTATAAGAAAATATATTTTACACTCATCCAACAAACCTTGAAATAAACCAGAAACATTGTTAATATGTGTGTGTGGTTAAATGAAGATGGCTAATTGATTATTTTGTGAATGATGTCTACTAGCAATTTCTTTTAGTAGAAATATTTACAACAAAAGTGGTGAACACGTTGCTGCAGTCACTACAAGCAAAGTATCCATGATGATCACGATTTCATCATAATATGATAATTAAAGAAATGTGCAAGCCACTGGATATGAACATACTCATTACTGTATTTCTAGCAGGTCTACCTGATTGCTTTTAAATATTAATTTAAAAATTTCAAAGTTTTTTAAGGTATAATTAAAAAACGTTTTATCTGTGATAAAAGAATCAAAAATTTATCGAAAAAAAGAAGCAAAACAATATAATCTATAATGGAATTATACTGCTGTTGAAAATAGCATACAAATTAATAGATAAATAAATAATTAACAAATGTAAGAAGAAAAAATGTTCCTACTAGTTTAAAATCTTCTCATATCTGTATTTTAAAATATTAATTTTCTCTTTCATTTAATTTTCTCTTTTCTAATACTTTAAAGACTTTCACCATTTATACGCATACTAAGTGTCACTATCAAACATATTTGAAAATTTAATGAAAGAAACATTAAAACTAATTCAGCAAAATTTGTAATAATTAATAGAGAAAAAATGTAGTTACACGCGTCGACAGGGCACCTGAGTATCAAACTTATATTAAAAATTCGAAATAACTAAACATATTACGTCAGAGTTTCAAATTTTAAAATTAAAAAGACATTTAATAAACATAAAAAAACAATTAGTATCACGTAATAAAGTCAATTAAAGTAGCTTTGTACAATCGCCTTAACAGAACAAATGTCAATCAGAAACAACAGCTGTTGTTTACGCATTTTCACGCTCAAGAATATGCGATTTCAAATAATAACTCCTATCGGTATGTTACAGTAGGTAAACATATCCCGGTAGAATTTCATATGCATCGTTTAAAAGACATTTCTGTAATTTCGTAAACGAAACCATTAAAACAGGAGTCGGCAAGTAATTTTAAGTGGGGTCAAATACTTTTAAAAAATTTTATGGAGTTCCAGAGAAAAAAAAAACTCATAAGTAATATAATTATTTATTACTTTTTAATTGTTGTTTTTACATACACATACATATAATAGAAAATAGAAAAGCCAGGTATTCGTTCTGAAAAATTATTATATACACAGGTGTACTTTCTAGAAACTTTTACATACACATAGTAAAATAGTAAAAGCAGGTATTCGTTGAAAAATCAATGAGAAAAATTTCACTTGCTGTCTTGAGCTAGTTTTTTTATAGTTTGGTTCACGTGGTAAAAAGTAGGTTAGCGTGCACTATTATCGTCCACCAGTCACTTTTAGGCCCTTGGAAGTTGAAATTTTCAGTGAAAATCTACCAAATTTGAATTTTACATAGACTAAATATTCACACGCATAGAAACATAGGCAATTATCGTACAAAAAAATTAAAAATGCGAAAAATAGTTTTTTCAAAAGTATCTAAAAAATGCAAAAGAAAAAAATTGGTCCCAATTTCGTCCCCCCAAAAAATACAATACGCCGAGGCTTAACTTATAACTAAATCAAAATTTATTTCTAAGTTATTTAATTATGTAAGTTATTTAATTTACATTAAAGTAAGGCACAAAGAAATGTACTAATTATCAGTGGAAGAATAACATAACGAAACATTAGCATAGTTGCCAATCTCCCGATTTTTTCCCTACCAATACTTTTATGCAGAAATACTTGCTTTATACAATCGCAGTTTTAACGCAATTAAATAAAGAAAACATTTTTGTAAGATTTTGCTGGTATCCAAAAAATCGGGAGATTGGCAACTATGCATTAGCCATCCAAACATGAGGAAAAAATTTAAAAAAAAAGTCATGAAAAAGCATTCCTAATTTCGTACCCGGAACGAAAATAAGAACTTCCTAATACTACTGATCTTCAGATCCCGTAAGATGAACTGAGCGTCCTAAAACTCACTGTATGCTACTGTCAGCATCTTACCAACGTAAAATACATGAAATAAATAAGAAATAAATACTTACAGTACAGTAAATAACGTTCTACAAACGACGTAATAAGAACTCAGGTCTTCTAAAAATAGGAAATTCGCCGTCTTTAATTTAAGTATGCGTATTTGCGAACAAAACTTTCAAAACTGACTCCTTTTAGCTTCCGTCCCCTGTGCCTTGCGTCATAAGTGGCGCCACATTTGCAGAAGCGAGGAAGTTAACGGGGACGAAATTAGGAGAGGGGACGAAATTTGGTCACTTTACCCTAAATACGATGAGTGGCTTCAATGTGGACGTTAGTTACTCTTCGACGATATCCGCCCTTAAAACAAAATATTTGAAGGAAGTTCTTTTACATACATATGCGGAATCAAACATAACAGCCAGGTTAATAGCTTGTCTTTAATATGTTTGATTATTTGTTAATTCTGAAATATGTTTGCCCCAAAATTCTTCAGGGGTCGCAGTTTTATACATTTGTAAGGTAGTATCTACTTACGAGTCAAATATCTTCATTTGAAGTAAAAATTTTTCAACACTGAACAATATCTAGTTACCGAGCGTGGCTCTTAAACCTTTTAGTCGTTATTCGTATGATAGATACCAAGCACATCCCGTAATACAAAATTATTAAAATAATTAAAGCCAACTGCAATAATTTTAAAAGTAGATTTTTTTAGAAGGCTAGTTAAGGGAACATATGACCCTTTACAATCTTTAAAAAATCGATTTTTTGTCTTATAATTCATTTCACAACTAAAGTTTTTCTGAACAATTTGCCACAAACCGCATCAAAATATTCGTAAAATTGCACTCGCTATAATAAAAAAAAAAATTAAATTAGCCTTCGTCTGTTTCAAGCGAAATATTTATATTAAAATAGATTTTTCTCAAAATCTATACTTTTATACTTGCGCGCACGATAAATCCAAATATATTAAAGGTAATGATTCGAAACTTTATATTAATCTTTACTAGATTATTGTCTTCAAGTTGAACAAAAATCAAAGAAATTTAACAAAAATTATTGAATGTGTGGGTATTAGAGTGACAAAAATTATCAAAATTTTCATATTTTTATTTTGAAAATCAAAAAACTTGGTTTTTTTTTTTTTTTTACAACAAAACAAGATTTTATGTTTATTCATTAGATGTATTATTCACAAGAAAAACAAAATTTTACGTTTATTCATGAGATTTTAGTCCATTTTATTTTTATAATATTCTTAAACTTATATTAAAATTTTCAAAGTTCTAGAGGGTATAGATATTTTCAAATCATGCGCGCAAGTTATACACATTATCTTTAATTTTAAAAAAGCATACATTAAGGATTAATTATTATCAATTAATTATACAGCGGTTAATGTAAATTATATATTATATCGCATGGAGAACATATTATAGTATTAACAACAACAAAAAAAAAACTGAGGTTATTAGTGCAAATAAAGGAGTGCACTTTAAATATTTGTCTCCTAAATCAAATTTTTCATCTGTTTAAAGGGTCGTATGTCCCTAACAAGATTACAGAAATCTTCACTATAAGATGTATATGCGATGCCATCAGAATATGTATTCATACCGCTCCATATACACCGTGGGTATTCAATAATTTAAATGTCATATTATTGAACATGAAAATGCGTATATTACAGTTTTGTTTTTGGATTGACATTTGCGAGCTTGAAACACCTTTTGTAATGGATTGTATTATGTGATATTAATGTTAACGTTTTATTAAACCTATTTTTAATTAAATTTTAACAACTTAATAATTGGAAAACTTTAACAATTTAATAGTTCGAAAATACTGTACAGGGAAAGAATATCGAGAAAAAAACTTTACTAGATTCGTGTGTTACGATGTTCACGGTAATTAAAATAATTTGAAATTTAAATTTATCTCTTTGCTTCTACAGTACTTATTTAGACATGAAATGACTATAGATCATTTCTAAAAATTTCAGTCATTACCTCCTTTCTATATGAAAGTGTACAATTTGAACAACAAACATAACATTACAAGGACAAGGAATTGTAATAAACATATATTTACTTTTATAAAAAAATTTTTGGAAACCTTTCTTTCCCTATATTTTCCTATATAATCGTCATCTTCGTCTTTAATAAGACCGCTGTGCATTTCTTTTAAGTGAACAAACAATTAACCCTTTATATTATTGAAATACTTGGATTTGCATAATAGTAAAATGCAGAATACGTTATCAGGGACAACTGTGAACAAGCAGAATACAAGCCATAAATGATAGTTGATGGTAAAGTGTTTATTATGTAATTGTAATAAAATAGATACCTTTGTAATTTTTTTTTAAATAATCCTTATATTTTCCTGTATAATGGTCATCCGAATATGTAATAAAATATTCGCCTTCAATAAGGCCGCTTTGCATTTTTTCTTTCTGAATTTTCGCAATAACAAACAATCAACCATTCATATAATTGAATTACTTGGACGTACATAATAGTAAAGTGAGCAAAACGTTATCAGTACTAACTCGGAACAAGCTTAATACAAACCGTAAATATTACTTTACGGTAAAGTATTGTAATAAAATGCAATTGTAATACAAATGCATTTATTTGTGTAATTTGTTTTGGAAATAACCCCTATTTTTTTTATTATTTTTTATTATTTTTTTTTTCTTTGTATAATCGTCATTGACATAGGTAATAAAGTCTTCGCCTTCTAAAAAATGCTGTGTATTTTTTTGTGTTCAAACCAACAAACAATTAAATATTCATATTATTGAAATATTTGGACGTACATAATAGAAAGATGCACAATACTTTATCAGGAATAACTCTGAACAGGCGGGATAGAAACCGTAAATTATAGTTTAAGGTAAAGTGTTCATTACGCAATTGTATAAAACTATATTTACTTTTGTAAATTTCTTTTGTAAATACCCTCTATATTTTCTTGTATAATCGCCATCCGCATGTGTAATAAAATCTTCGCCTTCCATAACGCTTTGCATTTTTTAAAAACGTTCACACTAACAAACAATTAACTATTCATATTACTGAAATACTTTGACGAACATAATAGCAAAGGCCATAATACTTTTTTATGAACAACTCTGAACAGGCTAAACACAAACAGTAAAAAGTAGTTTACGGTAATACTAAAATAAAATGCAGTTGTAATAAAAACATATTTACCTTTGTAAATTCCTTTTGGAAATAATTCCTGAATTTTTCTGTATAATCATCATCCGCATATGTAATAAAATATTCACGTTCAATAAGACCGCTATGCATTTTTTTTTTTTTTTATGTTTACACTAACAAACAATTTACCATTCATATTATTGAAATACTTGGACGTAAATAATAGTAAAGTGAGCAATACTTTATCAAGAACAACTCTGAACAGGCTGATACACATCGTAAATAATAGTTTATGGTATAGTGTTTATTATGCAATTGCAATAAAAACATTATTACCTTTGTATATCTTTTATGGAAATAATCCCTATATTTTCCTGTCATCCGCATATGTAATAAAATTTTTGCTTCCAGCAAAAGAGATATACGTTTTTTTAAATGTTCACACTAACAAATAATTAAGGGGCTCACAACCGTAGTAGACCAACTCCATTTTGAAACAACAAGTTGGAAATTACACGTCAAACGTGGCAAATGAGGTGCGTTCGTGCTATAACTAATTTTAGAAATATTTTTTGCACCGCATATTGTACTGAATGTATATTTTAGTGCATTTCATAAGTCCATATTAATTTCATTCTGTTCGAATGGATGTAACATCGTTAAACTGCGCTTGAAATAATTTTTTTCCATTGGCCGTAATGTAAGGGAAAACTTTTGACTGTCCCTGTATTTAAACTATACATCCGATTTTCATATCTGAAAGGGCTCCACCAAATTTTGCGACAATTATATATTTAAAATTTAAGATCATTAGGTTGGGTAGATTTTGCTCTGTTACATGCGGACGGACAGACAGACGGACTGAACGACGATTATAAGTGCTACGAATAATTACGAACGCATCTAAAAATGAGATCGTCCATTTGGAAGGAGCATAAAATCTGTTTTATTCACTCCCACAATAAACCAAGTCTGTATCTGCTGATATATGTGAAAGTATGTGAAAAAAGCCTTTGTTCACTGTGGGAGCAGATAAAACAAATTTTATGCACTTCTAAATAGATGATCTCATTTTTCAATTACTACAATTAGTTCACACTCTCCCTATATTTATTTATTTATATATCTTGTTCAAATTTTCAATCGTTAATAAAATACTTATTATTCATACCATCAAGTTGAAATAAATTTTTTAAAACTTGTACTGGAGGACAATTCATGTTAATACAGATTTCTCAAATATTACTTCATTAATTAAATTTTAATTAATTAATTTTAGTTTCACATGGGAGACAAAATAGCGGCCATTAGTTATTGAACAGCATTTAATGCATCTTCATATCTATAAGGGGGTTACCATAGGGGGAGGGGGACCCTGTTCTGTCGTCAAATACCGCCAAATTTGTCGCCAACTTGGCGATATACCACCAACTTTGGCGGCCAAAATGAGTCGCCATAAGTGACGCCAACTTGGCGATATCTCTAGTATTTCGCCAAATTCCCATAGACTTCCATTGTAAACCTACTTGCTTATAGAAAATCAACAAATTGAGATATAAAAACATGTATAAAAATCACTTATAAACAGATTACGTAAAATAATGCTATAAAAAGTGATGAAATATCTTTATTAAGATTGACGATCGTTTCATAGCACCAACGGCGACATTTTCAAAATCATTCGGAATAGCTAATTTAATTTTAATTTAATTTATGTTTGCAATGTTTTTCATTATGCATCATGTCTCGTGACATTGTTTGCTATGTTTATTGTTTTTAAATTATGTGAAAATATTTTCTATCCTGAATGATTTTGAAAATGTCGCTGTTGTTGCGACGAAACGATCGCCAGTCTTAATAAAGATATTTTATAACTTTTTATAGCTTATTTTACTTAAATTGAGATATTTTAATGCAACAAAAACTAACATTAGCTTAAGGGATTATATTAAATTTTTCTGTGATGACTTAAGTAGGAACTGACTTTAAAAACAAAATTCTTATATTACTTGCTGTTTTCAAAATAGACTTGGTCTACTACAGTTGTGTGTCCCTTAATTACCCATTCATATTACTGATAGTTTGAACGTAAATAATAGCAAATGGCACAACACGCTAACAGGAACAACTCTGAACAGGCTAACAGGGTTCGTACGGGTCCTTGAATTTCCAGACTAAGAATTTCTTTGGTACCAGTATTTTCTTATGCAATATCTGTCCTTAAATAAGGCGAAATTTCGTCTGTTTAAACTAGATTTATTTTTCTATAAAAAAAATACTGATATTTGGCCTTGAAAATAACGGTACCCGTACGAACCCTGGCTAAAGATAAACCGTAAATAATAATTTATTGTAAAGTGTTTATTATGCAACTGTAATAAAAATATATTTACCTCTGTAAATCTTTTTTTGGAAATCATCCCTGTATTTTCCTATATAATCGTCCACCGCATATGAATAAAGTCTTCTTCTTCACTAAGATCGCTATACATTTTTTTTTTATGTTCACACCAACAAAAAATTAACCATTCATATTATTGAAATATTTGGATGTAAATAATAGTAAACTGAGCAATAAGTTATTAGGAACAACTCTGAACAAGCTAAATACGAAACGTAAATGATAGTTTAAGGTAAAGGATTTATTATGCAATCGTAATAAAAATATATTTGCTTTTGTAAACTTTTTGGAAATAATCACTATGTTTCCAGTATAATCTTCATCCGTATTTTCCAAAAAAATATTCGCTTTCAATACGACGGATATACATTTTTTTTTTTTAAATGTTCACCCTAACAAACAATTAACCATTCATAATATTGGTAAATTTTTACTTAAATAATAGCAAAATGCTCAATACCTTATGAGGAACAGGCTAAACACAAGCCGTAGATAATAGTTTATCGTAAAGTGTTTTATTATGGAAGTGTAATAAAAATATATTTACCTTTGTGAATGTTTTCTGGAAATAATCCCTATATTTTCTTGCATAATCGTCATCCGCATATGCAATAAAATCTTTACCTTAAATAAGACAGCTACGCATTTCTTTTAATATTCGTACTGACAAACAATTAAGCATTCATATTATTAAATTTCTGAAAGTAAGTAATAGAAAAGTGCAGAATACATCATCAGGAATAACTCTGAACAAGCAGAATACAAACCATAAATATTAGTTTATGGTAAAGTGTTTATTATGCAATTGCAATAAAAATATATTTCACATTGTAATTTCTTTTTGGAAATAATCCATATATATTCCTGTATAACCATCATCCGCATACGCAATAAAATCTTCGCCTTCAATACGATCGCTAAGCATTTTTTTCAAATGTTCGCACTAACAAACAATTAACTATTCATATCATTGAAATACTTGGATGTACATAATAGAAAATTGCGCAATAATTTAGAAGAAACAACTCCGAACAGGTAAATACAAAGCGTAAAGGATAGTTTATGGTAAAGTGCTTATTATGCAATTACAATAAAAATATATTTACCTGTTTAAATTTTCTTTCGAAGTAATACCTATATTTTCCTGTATAATCGTCTTCCGCAAATGGGACAAAATTCTCGTCTTCAAGAAGACTGATTTGCATTTTTATTTTATTTTCAAATGTTCACACTAATAAACAATTAATCATACATATTACTGAAATATTTGGAAGTACACAATAGTAAAGTGCACAAAACGTTGTCAAGAACAACTTTCATCTGGCAGAAAACACACTGTAAAGGATATTTTATGGTAAAGTGTTTATTATACAATGACAGTTTATCTGAATACTAAAGTACTTATTTACAATTTAATGCCACAAAAGCCTTACAAATGCGCTAGCGGAAATAAAAAAGAGGAAAGTAATATCACAAGACGCGGGATTTATTTCGCTGTTGGCCATTTGAATAATTTACAATTTAAATTTATCATCGTGTCTTTACATCTGCAGTTGTAAAGTAATATATAGATATTAAATTAATATTGATTTATCCCCTTTGCAACATTCATCGCTTATATGAGACATATAAGGTGTCCACTCTCAAAAGTGTACAGCGACTAATTCCAAAACCGTTAGGCATAGACATATAGTCCTAATTACAAAAATGTTTTAAATGAAGTAAATAAGTATACCTTGAAAGAAATTTGGTCAATAAAACTTTTCGTAAAAAAATATGAAATTTAAATTGTTATTCGGATTCTCCGATCCTATAAGTTATATTTAGTAAACGTATCTTATTATATTAAGAAGTAAGACAAAAAAAAATCCCATTCTTCTACGATTAAAACTGACCGAGTAATAGCTGTTTAAAGTTGAAGTATCTTTTTTTTTGCTGCAAGATAGAGGTAATTCATAAATTTGCAGAAAATATAAATAATCGAGAAATATAAAAAAATAATTGTTGAGAGTAAAATTAACATTACAATATAAATTTGAAGTCTGTTTCAAATCTGTCTGACATATTAAAGAAAAATAGAAAACTTAATAATATAATAAAAATAACGAAATAACAAAAATAATAAACATAATATAATATTGTACTAAAAATATAAGTTAAAAAATAACAAAATTTTTGTTAAATGAAATGATGAAAATGCTATTACATTATATTCTCTAGAACGTAATTTATAAATGTTAAAGTTACCTTATAACTTACACAAAATGACCTCTTTTTGCCGCAATGCAGATATGTACACGCGAAATAAATCCTTCTAATACTTCAAGCACTTTATGTACGATCTTTCTAAGAATGATTAAATTCATATGTATTAAGATGCAAAAGTGACACAAATTAAAGTTTCAAAACTCGGTCAATTTTAATGTTAGCTGAATGGAGTTTTCGTTTTCTTACTTACTTGTTAGTGTAATACGAGATTTTTACTAAATATAAGTTAAAGGATCCGTGGACAGTACAATAATTTAAATTTCGTAAGTTTAAAAAAAAAACGTTTTTATTGATCAAAATGACTTTTAGGTTTTTTAATCTCATTTAAAACATTTTTGTAATTGGAACTATATGTATATGACAAACGGTTTAGGAATTAACAATTGGACACCGTTCAGAGTGCACACCTTGCACAGATTACGTGCATGCCTGAATTATTCCTATCTCTATTATTAAACTGTTTTATTTTAAATTATTTTCTTTTCATTAATAAATAACAGAACTTTTGGAATTAAATCTGGAAAGATTTCTATTCGAAAGTTCTGGTATTAGAATATGAAAAACTGTGTATAAGACGCCATCGCAAAAGGGTCATCGCAACAATTCTGAAACATACAATAACTACATACGAAAATATATGTTCTCTTATGATAATATATCATTTGAGCAACAGAAACAGCATTATAAAGATAAGAAAACTATATTATAAAGCAAAAACATGTCCGTTAGTAACGCTAAAGTCACATTGACTTTGGCAACACATGACCAATAAATATGACTTTTGCTGTCTTTATTTTAACTTCTAAACATCGCACAACTTCAATGTTTTACGTGATCGGCTAGAAAAGAAAATAGATAGTTCAAATTGAATTGGTTTGAAAACTTTTTCTCAGTTTTCTGATTATTTATGGTTTTTTTAATTATTTTGAAGCACCATATTTTTTAATCTATCCCAATCACGATCCTCCCGATTACAAAAGATTAACCTGTTTCTACTCAAAATAATATAAATAATTCAACTTTTCTCTCATGCTCATATTCCATAACGAAATTAAAACTTTATCAATATACATGAAATAGTAGAATAACATAAATAAAACACAAGTTCAATAGACATGTAATCGAGTAATAGAACTATGCGCTAAAGCCGCTGAAATTATCAGAATCAAAAAGTCTGCTGTAAGGAGCGAAATCTATGAGGATTTATTTGGTTATCAACTCATGGTATGGGGTTTACGCAAAAGTATTATTTTCAACGAACTAAGAAACTTTATTTCAAAGCTTAATTGATATTTTAATGTAAAAAGATTTTAGCGCACACTGCAAATTCGTGAAACACTTTTGCAACACTAACTGAACATAATAATTCACACTTAACCAAAACCAAACTGACACCAAATCAACTAAGATCATTATCGATTGTATTGTGAATGCGTTGTGAATGTGTTGTGCCAAATAAAAAGATTGTGCAAAAAGTGTTGTTAAAAATTACAAGATGTGAAAATGTGTTTTCAAAACAATTCAAAACATTCATTTTTAAAATTGTGTTATAAATGTTTAATAAAAAAATATGTTTTAGTGTGTGTGTGTTATTTTAAAAGCACCATGTGGAAAGTGTTTTACAAATTGACAACACTTTCTACAAAACATGTAGAAAGTGTTTCTAAATTATGTGGTGTTTACAATGTGTTGTTAATTTGGTGGCAAAGTGTTGTGCAGCACTATTGTAAGAAAATATTTTCATCAACACTATAACAAGAAGATTTGAACACGATTAACAACACTATATTTAGAACACATTTTTAGATAGTAATAATTTTGCAATATATTAAGAACCCATTTCTAGATAGCAACACTTTTGCGACGTATTAAGAACCCAATCACAACACAAAAATATGTTGTATATGAAGTTTCTAATTCACAACACATTAATGCGTTGTTACGCGCCTATTCCGATCAAACGCCCGCAAAGTTGTGAAAGCTATTCCGCAAAAGGGAGGGTTTACGAGAGAAGGGGGAAAAGAACTGAAAGTCGCTATTCCAAACAAACATCTTTCACCTTCCGCAACTGCTGATGTCACGTACGATTTAAGAATAAGATAATCGATTTTTAATCGAATATTAGCATGTATTAACCAATGAGAGTGCATCAACAACTTTTAAAGGGACAGAATATAATGTTTTGAATAATAGCTGACCAGTTGAAGAATATTTCTTTTAAATGTTAAATTTAAAAATACTTAATATCCGAGTATTATTTTAATAACAAGCTCATATTACGTATTAATATTTTTATTGCCCTAGCTCATTCCCATGAATGTATCACCTATTTTCCTATCAAATTAAAATTTATTAATTTAAAATTACGGACTATGTTAACCTTTTACTTTAGCTTTAAAGCCTCAGCTTTTCTATGATGGTATTTTTTCTCACAATTAAATACATTTAAGAAAAATAAAGAACAGATTGATTGATTTACGATTTAAGAATAAGATAATCGATTTTTAATCGAATATTAGCATGTATTAACCAATGAGAGTGCATCAACAACTTTTAAAGGGACGGAATATAATGTTTTGAATAATAGCTGACCAGTTGAACAATATTTCTTTTAAATGTTAAATTTAAAAATACTTAATATCCGAGTATTATTTTAATAACAAGCTCATATTACGTATTAATATTTTTATTGCTCTAGCTCATTCCCATGAATGTATCACCTATTTTCCTATCAAATTAAAATTTATTAATTTAAAATTACGGACTATGTTAACCTTTTACTTTAGCTTTAATGATGGTATTTTTTCTCACAATTAAATACATTTAAGAAAAATAAAGAACAGATTGATACATTACAGTAAGAATAGATAGATTTATAGATTGGAACTTCCAAAAAAGCAATCTGGAGCAGGGCTGTAAAATGACTTAAATTGGTTCTGGATGCAGGATGCATGAATGTCATTCACGCTAGATAAGCATATACTTTGCTAAATAAAATATTTAAAAAATATTATACGAATTAAAAATCGAGGTACCACATATAGGCGCCATAATAGCTGCAGTTTTAAAGTATATGTTGGTGTATATATATATATATACTATATTATAGCCAGTTTTATATATATATTTGCATTTACAAGTTCCTATGATTAACTTTTGTATTATTTTTTCCCTTTGATTTTTAGACATTTGATTTCATTTTAAGTATATATATATGTGTGTATACTGGCTAACTGATGGAGGTGGGAAGGGAGCATTAAGAGTTTAAAAACCAGAGAGAGCACTTAAAAACTGATGACATACATATGAAATTTTTTTTGTTACGATAAATACGTGATATTTAAAAATCAACGCAAAGAAAAGCTGAAATATTTCGAGAAATTTTTTCTTGCATTTATTTTAAAGCTTCTTTCTTTAGTGCCAAAAGAATGATACAGAAAATGGGAAATAATAGTAGCAGAGTGTGTTATTGTTATTCCTGTTTTCTCTCTTTTTTTATTTTAATTTTATCACTATAGAAGGGGCGGGCTCCTTTTGCAAAGTTTTGAAGCAGCTCAATGTTAAATTTATTTTGGTTGCTTGTTCTTTTCATTCAGCTTATTTATACTAGACTCTATTTTTACAATTAGCTGTATCACAAAAGTTCTTTTATACTAATTAATTATTACTATTAATTTATACTTCTTAAATTGAATTTTATAACAAGAATAATGTATATAGGCTCAAACCGAAACAACATCTACTTCTCTGCAATTGTATTCTTTCACAAGAGCCCCCCCCCCCCCAATTTAAATCAATTTAACATTTTTGTCACTTTTAAAAATCACTTATTACTTGGGCTAACTGTACATATATTTTTATATAACTGAAAATTAAAATACAAAATATTATTGAAATTGTTATTTTTATTTATGTTACACAATTTCATTTCATATTATTTATAATGATTAAATACAAACGAAGGGGGGGGGGGATGTACGTTTATGCTACGTGTAGAGTTTTTAAACATCAAATTTTATGATAACATGTTTATCAATGTCTCTTAATTAGTGTCTTTTCCAATATATTTAGCAATCTTGAAAAGCTCAGAGCTTTAAACAAACTGTTTAGACACTGTTTAGAGTGAAAAAGTTAGAAAACTCTTAAAAGCATTATACCCATACTTAATATAGCAAGCTTTTGCTATAGATCTATCAATACTTCATTTGCACTGACGAAATTTATACTAAATTAAAAGTTGATAATTTATTGTGTAAATTAATATAGGGTAGATGTGCTAGTAACAGACACCCTTCAATGTTTTGGTTTATAAAAAAAATAATAACCAATAAAAATTTAGCTTTTATTATTTGTTTCATAACTTCCTCTTGCATGTTTTATAATCTTGCATTATTATTAGTCATTTTCCAGTAATGGACACCCCGTGTAGACATTGCTAAAAATGCAATTTCAGTAATGTTTATATTACATAAAATATTGACTTAACTGAAGACCTAAATAATAAATTTAATTTTTAAATTACACTTACCAAAATGTAATAACACCAAAACTTTTATAAATAGCTGCTTTTAAGTTATTTTAAATGGTTAATAAAATTTTAATAATTTATTCTTTTTTTTATGTATATAATAACTCTGACTTGCACTTTTTACAATATGGCAATCAAACCTGTCAAGAAGCAAAAAATATAATTTAAGGGCATAGTCAAACAAAGGCTCATAGAGCTTAACCCTCCCCATTTAAATAAAAACAATTAAGTTACAGAAATTGTTAAAAATCTCTCTTAAATGTTCCCTTATTCATCTCTGAAAAAAAAATATATATTACTGTAATGTTAATTAAAGTTATAGTAATCATGAAACTAGTAAATCTGCAGATCAGTGGCCTCAAACATCAATTCTACAGTTTTATTTTGAGAATTATTTTATTTAGTGTTTAAAATATCCAACTCACAGTATCATTTTTTTTCATATTTGTAATATTAATTATTACAAGTAATATATCAAGTAGTCTCTGGAAGTTGTTAAAAATAGTGAGACAAAGCTATTGCTATACACTAATACTCAAAAACTTTTTTTTAAAATTATTATTAACTTTTAAATCTCCCACTGTCTCAATAATCTGACAGCTGTAATTGCTTGATATTTAGTATTTTAAACTATCCATCTAAAATAATTAAAATATCTATCTTCTGATAATTACAATAATTGATGCAAACAGTGAATGATTATCACAAATATTTTATTAAATACTGGCATCCTAATTGTTAAATTTATTTGAAAATCAGTGTTTTGTTTCATTAGTATGCTTTCATTAAATTCTGGTTCTAAATAGTCATAAAAACAATTATATCTGTTACTTTTTGTGGGATGTCTATTACTGAAACAGAGAGTGTCCATTACTGGACTTTTGGGGTGTTTTGATATATTTCTGTTATTTAAAATTGAGTTTTTATTCATATTCGGAAATGAAACTATCAGAATGGTAAATATTGTTGATAGATTAATATAATATTGAAAAAACTGGAATATAATGATTATAATTTATTAATAAAAAATAATTTTAAAAGAAATTTCTTAAGTGTGTCTATTACTGGCTCATCTACCCTATTTGAGAAATGTAGTATACAGCAGGATTTTCTTTTATTTTTTTTTAACCCAACAAGTACTAGAGAAATAAATACCAATTAAGATGTTAATCTTAATCCAAAATGTTGAAGTCATTTAACTTAAAAACTTAAATTTGTTAATAAACATCATTATATTATAACTTTCAGCTAATTAGATTTTTTTCAGTTTGAAAATAATACAGACATTTGTATCTGCAAACTGACTAGTATTTATTATCATCTTTACTATTAATATTATTTTGTCTTAGATGTAATGCAGATAGAGTAGTTTATACCCCCCCCCCCCCACTTAAACTGAATAAGTAATAATATTTGATCTCTGTGAATTAAATACTTTCACACAATAAATACTCAAACATACATCCTCACATACTCTCAACCAGTCACAATGTGAAATGTTTTCAGTGTTTTATTATTGTTAACATGTTGTATTATACTGAATAGTAAAAACAATTTTCAAGATAAGACATATTTATAAATGTCACAATATAGTTTCAAGAATTATGATTTAATCATTTTTTAATAATTCATACTATGTAATCATATATATTTTTACTTCTTCATTGCACGATTACAGATAAGCTTTAAAAATGAAAATCTCGATGATAAACAGTATTTAATTAATAAAAGTATCTTTACAAATTTATATTTTATCAATTTTATTTCTTACGTGTGCATTTAAAATTTATTTCAAATTAACATAAAATGCTGAACAAATTAATACGTTACAGTTATCGAAAATAACTTATCCACAAGTCATGGAAATTGTCTGTTGCTTACTGCAGAAAAATAAGAAATTAAACTTATTGTTTAAATACAACAGTTTATGTGTCAGCTTTATTATTATTATTATTATTATTATAATTATAAATCATCAAATCTAATTCTTAGGGATTAGTAACAAAAAGATATAAAAACTTCATTACTAAATTATTAGAAACTAAATAAATATCATAATTTTACAAAAAGTAAACAAATATTTTTTTTAATGGATGCGATAGTATTTCGCTTTCACGAGATAAAAGTCAAAACTGTCAATACCAAGATTCTAATGATATATGACTTATATTGGTAATAACTAAGAAAAAAAGTAAAGGTTTTATAGTAGTAAAAAAAAAAAGCTATCTTTCACGATAATACAACATATCAAAAGGTACCGTAACACTGAAAAAAACATTTCACATACCTGTATTTTAAATGAGTATTCCCCTTATGTTTTGTTTTGATGTTAGCTCCTATCTATAACAAGTGATTTTTAACATCTGTGTTATTTATTTGCAGCACAAAATTTACTATAACAGCATTTTGCAAGCGTCACATGGTTCTTTGCACGCTATGCTACCAAAAGTCCGCCATCTTTTTTTACTACTTACGAGTCTTTTGTACCTCCCGCAAATAGTTATCACGTGACAACCTCAGTTGCGATTCCTCTGCGAGAGTGAAACCGTTCGCATGTTTGATCTGTTTCGTGATTTTAGACACGCCTCGCAAATCCACGAGGAAAGGGGAGTTACGGGAGAAAAGCGTTTGATCGGAATAGGCGCGTTAATTTGGTAAGTGAATTTGTTAAAGTGATGTAAAATGTGTTTATTTTTGTGTTTGGGAATTTCCAGTGCAACCTAAAAAATATATATTTGCCGAAACGTCAGTGAAGGCTTACTGTGGAGACACGAAAAGTTTTGGTTTCCGTTAGTCTGTCTGTCTGTTAGTCTGTCTGTCTGTTCCGCGATAACTGCCGCAAAAAGCATCCGATCGGCTTGAAATTCCCTGGGCATGTTGATGAGTTCCCCGGATTTAGCTGTATAGTTTTGGGTTAAATTTGGTTCATTCGTTCGGAATATACAGAACATTTTATTTTGTGATATAATGCTTTTCTATGGGAAGTCAGACGATTTTCAAATTTTCATTTGTTGAAAGAAATCGCTCATATGAATAATAGATTTAAATGGTAAATTTTGGATGCTGAAATTTTTAAATAAGAGTATTAAATTATTCTTATTAGTTTGCAATTTTGTCAAAACATTTGTCAGAGCTTTTAAATTAGGTGTATAACTTATGATAGAATTTTATACATGTGTTCGAATAATATAAAACATTTTATTTTATGAATTTACTTATATTTCATTTTTTCTTTTAACCGTTGCGTAGCAACAGCATCTCATCTAAAAATATCATAAATGTGAAAGTATGTATGGTTTTTTGAAGTCAAATCAAAGCAAAAGGAATGAATTAATGAATGCCTTTGTATAGATATTTGCATATAGATTTATTTAAACGCAGAAATGAAAATAGTATTTATATACTATATAGAATAATATTTTCATTTATTTATTCAACTATTTGATTATAAATGAAAAAGTTCGTTATTTTCATACAGAATAAACTGACATTATTCTGTTAAATTTTATAAACTTTATTGTTGCCAAAAAAAAAATGAATAACAATTTCTCCCAAAGAGTTAATTTTAATTTGTAAGATTTTCACGTGCAAAAGAAAAATGGAATAAGCAAATAAAAAATTAAAAAAAAAGGATATATAGGACAGGAATGAATACATATAAACATGTCACACCAAATACCACCTAAAATAGTTTTTGTAGCAGTATTTTCCCAGCACTACGAAGAAAGATTCCTCGATTTACACGATTTTACTTGGCCTTCCTTTTCTCATTCTTTGCGATTTCATTTTCGCAATTGCGTGCATTAATTGGCACAAAATTTTACATTTTTATGACTGAGATATATGTAAGGCCATACAAATAAGAAATTCCGTATTGTCTCCTATAAAATGTGATAAAGTGTTGGTTAATCATATATGTTTTTATTAAGAGGAGCAGAGCTGCCAAGCCTCCGGCGTTCTGGATACCAGTATTTTAATACAGAAAATGTTACTTTATTTAATTGAAACATTTGCGCGATTTAAAAGAACATTTTCTCTAAGATAATAGTGATGTGCAAAAAGCTTGAGACTTGGTATGTCTGGTGGGGAGTGAAATGTTTTACTTAATGCATTTATCTCTATTTTAATGCTACGTGAACAACGTCCGTGTAACAGCTTGTAGAGTGTAAAATAAATTAAATTATTAAAATAATCCTTATTACGAAAAATGAAACAGAAAGTCCGGCTAAGGGAAATGAAATGTTAGTTAACCTTTCGTAATTTGACCTGAACATAGGTTTGCGTCAAATTTCAACGGTATTTGTAACATCACGATTTTAAATTAAATGTAGATACTATTAAAAGAAAATCACAAAAAATACTTAAAGGCGCCAAATCATGTTTATCTATTTAACGATGATGAATTATTAACTGTTAGGTTTAGAAGCCCCCCTACTTTAGGGTGATTTTAGTAAGTTAATGCTATCGAGTACATTTTTTGATATTTAGATTAGATCTTAGATATAAATATTGAAGAATGGTAATCAAAATTATTTTTTTATAAACAAAATTTATAAAGGTATTAGATTTCTAAATTACATGTTTCAGTTTACATTTCCAAAAGTTCTTTATCCATTAGATACAGGTATTTGTGGTTAGCAGGCAAGTAAATACTGCTGTATGGATACTAGGATAACGTAAAATGCTTGACCGAATTATTGCTTATCCTTATAAATCGCAGTGTAAAAAGAAATCTAAGATATAGGGTAATCATTAACTCAATCAGTAGAAAATTACAAATGCAAAATAAATTACACAACGGGGGGTTCAGGGGGGCAGAGCCCCCCTGAAGAAATTTGCTTTATTATATAAAAATTACTAGAATAAGTAGCTCGTGAGAATTTCAGAATATCCTTACATAACAACGTGTTTCATTTAACGCTTTTAATGTCTGAAACCATCGAAATATTTTTTTCCTTTTATAAATGTTTGTGTAATTTAAATAGTTTAAATTTTGTTTTTGTAGAAAGATTAATATACGCAAAGTTTGATAAAAACAATGAGTTGCAGAGATGACGTTGAGGCTCTTGATCTGCAGATTTACTAGTTAATAGTAAAATAGAGTTAAAATATTAATTGCATGTCAGACTTTTTAATTTAAAAAGATGGTTTTCAGCTATATTCTGTAAACCGGGAGCACTGGCCGTTTCCCCTAGTTCAGGGAAGGCGAACCTATGGCACGCGTGCCACTTTTGGCACACGAAAGAATAATTTTGGCACGACATTTCTTGTGGTTCTAAATCAAAATAGAGTGAGATTACACAAAATCGCGCCTGATCTTTTCTAAATTCGATTAAATGGAAATTGAAAAATATAGTTGTCGCATATTATATTCCAATCTAATTAATTATAGTCTCAAAAATTATTCAAATAAATACGATAATTGAAAACTATCGATAAGAATTGGTTATTAGACATTACTAAATTCCGATAGTAAAGTTATGGCTACTTACAATTTATTTCAGAGCTATTCAAAGAAATTGACGTTTGTCATTTTAATAGTTTTTCTGCCTATCTATGCTTTCGAATCACTGTTTTCGCAAATGAATAGTATCAAAACTGAAAGCACTTATCAGATAAATCCAGTTCATTTCGCATTCAAATTAAATTGATAAAGATGCAACAACAGAAATCAAATTAAATCGCATTTTTTTAAATTAATTTTTTAAATATATTTGTTTCCATAATTATTATAGTGTATAACACCTACATGTATGTTTGTCCTATTTTTTAAATCATAATAGACAATTTTAAGTTATTTTAAGCCATTATTTTTTCACCTACTAAATTTGTTTTTTAGATGGCACGTCATGGTCACGTAAAATATTTTTTGATCAAATTTGGCACGCGGCAACAAAAAGGTTCGCCAATACTGCCCTAGTTATTAAAAAAGAAAAATTACCTTCGAAATTTCATTGCGAAAATATTTCTAATATTTTCCTACATAATCCTCATTTATGCCATATTAACCAAAATATTTTTAATCATTTATATTGTTGAAAACCTTACAGATAAATAATATGAAACTATACAATAAAGTCCGGAAAGGCAAAGTTCTGACCGTATAAGAAAGTTTATAGTAAAGTGAGTGTCATATGCAAATGCATATTAAAGTACAGTAAAATATGAAATATTTCTTATATTTTCTTTTAAGTCGTCTGTAACTTCAATCATGTTTCATGTTACATTTATCAAAAAACTTTTAACTTATTCCTATTTTTGAAAACTCTGCAAGTACATGACATGAAAATAAACAACAAAAAGTCAGGAAATACTCCGAAACGGCATAGTACTGACCATACCTAATAGTTCATTGTAAAATGTACGTCATGTGCAAATGAATATCAAAGTGCAATATATACGGGCATTCTCAGAATCTTTTGACTTTCGGGAATAAAAATCTGGTGAAATTAAACTTGCTAAAATAACATTTTAATCTGATAGACGAATGCCTTAATAATTCAAAATAAAAAAAAAATAGTCAGCAGCGAAATTGTTTTTATTTAACTTAGGTTTAAGTTAAACTTGCGAGTTTAATTTTCCTTACCATTTTACCACTATAACTTTCTATTTTCTTCTAAATTTTTACTTATAACGAATTTGCATAGTACTCCCAGGACATTCAAATAAGAAATAATAACAATGTAGTGTTTTTAGTAAAAAATTTTGGTATAACATTGTCTTAAAGGAGTGTTAAAGAAGGTACGGAAGGGAAAAATAAGGGGATGGTATAGGAAAAAATTTACGATAATGACAAAAAATGGGATGGTAAGGATGGGACGGTAAGGAAAATTACCAATATTTTTAGACAAATCATGTTAAGACTAAATGATAGCTTTAAATTCTGCAGTAAATTTCCTGTCAAATAATTTTAGACATTCTTTCTTTAGCATACTTCTGCATGAGAAAAAACTCGAAAAAAAAAATCTGTGACTGCATCTAAAGTGATTTTCTGTATAAGTTGAGCAAGAGGGATGGTAAGGAATTTAAAACCAAGGGACAGAGTTAAAAAAATAACATCAACCATAAAAATGTATGCAGATTAATTTTTTGCTGCATATTTATATAAAACAATTACATCGAATTACTTTTATTGAAACAATTTTATGCAGACAGCTCCAAACTTAAAAATCCGCATCAGGGACATGGAACGGTATAGGAGTTTTCCTGGTATTTGGACCCCCAACATCGTCCATAACTTATTTATCTTGTCCATATCTTATCTCGTCGTAACTTATTTATCTCGTCCATAACTTATTTATATTGTAATGCAATCATGCAAAGGGCCCAATTATATGAAATAAAAAAAAAAAAGAATATGTACTAAAATAAAAATTATTATTCAGGGACTTAAAAGTCAAAAGATTGTGAGAATGCCCCATATTTTGAAAATATTTCTGATATTTCCTATTCCTATTTTTCCCATATTTCTCTGTTCGTCGCCAGAGAAGTTAATGATTGGCATATTCATCGAAACACTTTTAACCATTCATATTATTGAAAACTTTGCAAGTACATAGAATGAAAGTACACAATAAAATATCAGGAACAGTTCCGAAACGTAAAAATACTGACCGTATAGGAAAGTTTATGATCGCAAATTGAAAACTGTGCTCAAATGAATATCCAAGTACAGTAAACACTGAGTAAGACGAATTTTTTTTTGGCGGAAATACTTTAATGTCAATTCAACAAAGTTCCTCTAAAGTACACTAAAAAAAGTGAAGTACTCAAAAATGAGTAAATCTATGTACTCATATCGAATTGAGTATGTTTGGATCGTAAATGAACCTAGTTTCTCAATTTTGAAACACCACATGTTATCAAACCGAAATGAAACGATAATTGTTTACTTTACAATGGTTTATTTTATTCATGGCAGCATAAAATATGTTCATTAATGCGAATATTGAATTATGCACAGTATTTTAAAATAATTTAAAAGTGCTTAAGAATATTGCGCTTGTCAAAGACAAACACGGATTTGGGTATCTTGATAATAATTTTGCTATTTTTCCTTAATAAATTAAATGTTTCTTTTCAATTTTGAGCGGATAATAAATGTTGGTATACATTTCTACTTTAATCTATTATAAACGGGGTTTTAGGGAGTGGTACCTAATGGTTTATATTTGAACACATCCATGGAATTAAAAGTGAAAAGAAGTGTTTCTCAATATTGAGTACATTTGGATCGGAGCTATTTTGAGTATTTAAAATTGAGTACTTTTAACCCAATTTTGAATACCCCTTTTTTCAGTGTAGAATAATCTACGGTGAACACTTTTCTCGGTCCCGTATTGTAAAACGATTTCCGTTTATACTGGTAATTTTATCTGAACACTCTGCTCTTTTATGGAACTTTCTAATTCGGGTTGAAATCGTAAGTTATACCGAAATAAACGGAAAATTTCTTTTTTTTTATCGTTATTCGTTGAATATTAAAACAGAAATGTTCCTTTCAAGACAGACAAATCTAGGAAATGTTCCTTTAAAATTAAGAGAAAACGGAAAAATCCCGGTTAAATTTTCGCAATTCATATTACTAAAAATCTTGGATTAAGTTCCATGAAAGTATACAATAAAGTATCAAGATTATCTCCGAAACGTAAAGTACTGAAAATATATGAAAGTTTATTGTAGTAAAGTGAACGCCATGCGGAAATGCATATCAAAGTAGAGTAAATCCGTCTAAGGCAGACTTTGTGTAAGACTGAAATTTGTTTAAAGCCGACATACCTTAAAACACCGAAAAAAGATTTTCAACACAGCAAATTCTCTTTAAACAGAATACTGCCTACGATAAAAACGTTTCTCGATCCCTTTGAATTCTGAATTAGACAGAGTTTACTGTAAACCGTAGAAAAATGAAAAATGTACTGGAGCAACGTTATCATCTTTTCTCCATTTTTACATTGATTTCCATAAGGATTTGGTATGCCCCCGTTTTCAAGATGAAAATAGTTTGCTATTTAAGACGGTTTATAGAAATAAATATGAGAAGTAGCAGTAAATATTTAAAAAAGTATATACAGGTGTCCCCCGACATACGTACGTAATGCGTTCCGTAAAGTTTTACGTAACTTTAATTTTACGTAAGTCGAATTTGTAAGTTGCTGAGTTAAAATTTTGTAAGAGACTACGATATTTATTACGTATATATATATGTAATTAAAAAATTCCAAAAGTAATTTCAAACATTACCACAAACTGTAAACTTTAATTGGAGTACAATATTAACTGAACAAAAAAAAAAAAAAAAAAAAAAACTATATTCTAACATAATGAACTATCTCTAAGAAACACAACATATCCAACTTAAACTTGAACAAAATCAACAGTAAGAAACAAGACAATAACTAACTAAACATGGAGACAGGTTGCGTAGCTTATGACACGCTAATGCAGGGTTAAAACTATTTTTAAGCATGCAACATTCCCCAGATTTACCTGTCGAGACCACACAGGAAAAACGAAAGAAACAAGATTAAAGAAAATGAAGCCGACCGACAAAAATCAATCAATTTCAAAAGCGATCTGTTTCCACTACTTTCCGTAAACTGCAGGCTTCGAGTAAAGGCATCACTTCACTTCCGTTCTTAGAAGTTCTTACATACTTATATGTCTTATTTTTAACAAAACTCACAGGATAACCCTGTTTCACAACAATGACGTGCTAATATTTTTCATACTTATTGCAAAGAGCCTAAACACCGTTAGTCTAATTGAAAAATAACTATTTACTTCCAAATCAGGATTATTTTTTAGGCTTATTAACCCATAACCCGATCCGAACCCGTAAAATAAATTACAACAGAACGTACACCGATCGAGCAAGACAAAATAATTTGTCTACACGCAACCCGACCCGAATCTAAAAATTCCATTTTGAAAAAAACCTGGAATCTGAACTGAACTAAATCTGAACCCGACAAAAATATTCCAATGAACCACTGTGACTGAATAACCGACCCGAGCAAGACAAAATAATGGACATCTCCTGATGGACAATTCCTGAGGACATGCAACCCAATCAGAACGTAAAAATTCAATTTGAAAAAAAACTGAAATCTGACGCGAATCAAATCTGAACCAGACAAAATTTATCTAAAGAACCATAACCGGATCCGAGCAAGGCAAAATAATTTCCGTGGACATACAACCCGACTCGAACCTAAAGATTTCGTTTGAAAAAACCAGGAAACAAATCTGAACCAGCCAAAAATATTCCAAAGAACCATAACCGGATTCGAACAACACAAATTAAATTCTGTGGACACGCAACACGACCAGAACATAAAAATGCCACTTGAAGTCAACTTGAAACCATATCGAACCAAATCATAACCCTAAAAAAGTATTCCAAAGAACCACAACCGGAACCGAGTAAGACAAAGTAATTTCTCTAAACACGCAATCCGATCCGAACCTAAAAATTCCATTAGAAAAAAACACGAAATCTGACACGAACCTAATCTGAAAACCCCCAAAATATTTCAAGTAACCATTACCCGATCCGAGCAATACAAAATAATTTCCGTGGACACGCAACCCGACCCTTACATAAAAATTTTGTTTGAAAACAACATGACCCGATATGACCCGAACAATAACAATAACTCGATAACAATATGACCCGAACTAAATATGATAACCGACAAATATATCATAAAGAACCATAACCTGATCCAAGCAAGACAAAATAATTTTCGTGGACACACAACCCGATCCGAACCAAACTATTCCATTTGAAAAAAAAACTGAAATCCGATACGAACCAAATCTGAATCCGACAAAAATATCCCCAAACACCATAACCCGATCCGAGCAAGCCAAAAAAATTCCGTGGCCTCGCAACACGACTCGAACCTAACAATTTATAATAGAAACAACTCGAAATCTGGACCCGACAAAAATATTCCAAAGAACCATAACCCGATCCGAGAAAGGCAAAATAATTTCCATGGACACGCAACCCGATCTGAACCTAAAACTTTTGATTGAAGAGAACCCTGAAATATGACACGAAACAAAAAATATAACCGACAAAAATTTCTAAAGAATCATAACCCGATCCGAGCAAGACAAAGTAATTTCCATGGATACGCAACCCAATCCGAACCTAAAAATTACATTTCAAAAAACCTGAAATCTTGCCCGAGCCAAATCTGAATCCGACAAAAATATCCCCAAAAGCCATAACTCGATCCAAGCAAGAAAAAATAATTTTCGTGCACACGCAACATTACACAAACATAAAAATTCCATTAGAAAAACCACCAAATCTGACCCGAACCAAATCTGAATGAGAAAAAAAAGATCCCAAAAAGCCAAAACCCGATACGAGCAAGAGAAAATAATTTCCGTGTACACGCAACCACACCCGGACCTAAAAATTCTATCAGAAAAAAAACCCGAAATCTGAACCCAGCTAAATCAGAATTCGACAAAAATCTTCCAAGGAACCATAATCGGATCCAAGAAAGACAAAATAATTTCCATCGGCATGGAAACCGATACGAATCTGAAAGTTTTACTTGAAATTAACACGAAATCCGACCAGAAGCCGAAATAAAAATACGTCAGTTCGTACCCCGATCCGATCAATGCAAATTAATTTCCGTTGCACACGCAGCACGTCCAGAATCTGAAAATTCCATTTGAAGTCAACCTGAAATACGACTCGAATCCAATCTGAAAACGACAAAAAATTTTCAAAGAACCGTAACCCGTTCCGAAGAAGACAAATAATTTCCGTCGTCATGCAACCGGATCCGAACCTAAAAGTTCCATTTGAAATAAATCCGAAAACCTAACATAACCCGCATTCGAGTCGAGTTTCGGATTGAGTTCTAGAACTTTCAGGTTCGGATCGGGTTCTCTATCGTCGGAAATTATTTTGTCTCGTTCGGATCGGGTTATGGTTCTTTGGAATATTTTTGTTGGGCTAAAATTTGGTTCGTGTCGGGTTTCAGGTTGACTTCAAATGGAATTTTTTGGTTCTGGTCGTGTTGCGTGTCCACGGAAATTAATTTGTCTTGCTCCGATCCGGTTATGGTTCTTTGGAATATTTTTGTCGGATGCAGATTTCGTTCGAGTTTTTTCAAATGGAATTTTAAGGTTCGGGTCAGTTTGCGTGTCTACGGAAATAATTTTGCCTTGCTTGTATAGAATTATGCATCTTTGGAATATTTTTGACGGGTTCAAATGCAGTTTTCTTTTTTCGGGTTCGGGTTGGGATGCGTACTTACGGACAATATTTTGTCTCTCTCGAATCGGGTTCAGGTTCTTTGGAATATTTTTTCGGGTTAATATTTGGTTCGAATTGGGTTTCAGGTTGACTTCAAATGGAAATTTTAGGTCGAGTTGTGTGCCCAAGGAAATTAATTCGTCTTGCTCGGATCCGTTTATCGTTCTTTGGAACATTTTTGTTGGGTTCAGATTTGGTTCGGGTTTTTTCAAATGGAATTTTTAGTTTGGGGTCGGTTTGAGGTTCCACGTAAATTATTTTGTCTTGCTCGTATTGGATTATTGATCATTGCAATATTTTGTCGGGTTCAAATGTCACCTTTTTAAAATGAAATTTTAGGTTCGGGTTGGGTTGCGTGACCACGGAAATTATATTGTCTTGCTCAGATCGGGTTATGGTTCAATGGAATATTTATGGCGGGTTCAGATATGGTTCGGGTCAGATTTCTGGGTTTTTTTAAAATGGAATTTTTAGGTTCGTGTCGGGTAACATGTCCACGGTAATTATTTTGTGTTGTTCTTATCCGATAATGCTTTTTTGGAATAATTTTGTCAGGTTCAGGTTTGGTTCGCGTTAGATTTCGTTTTTTTTTCTTTCAAATAGAATTTTAAGTTCTGGTTGGGTTGCATGTCCTCAGAAATTATTATTTTTTTTTTTTGCTCGGATCGGTTATGTTTCGCTGGAATATTTTTGTCGGGTTCAGATTCCGTGTTTTTTTCAAAAGGAATTTTTAGGCTCGGTTGGGGCTGCATGTCCGCAGAAATTATTTTGTCTTGGTCGGATGTGTTATGGTTCATTGGAATATTTTTGTCATGTTCAGATTTGGTTCGGTTCAGATTCCGGGTTTTTTTTTTCAAACGGAAATTTTAGGTTCGGGTCTGGTTGGGTGTAGACTGAAATTATTTTGTCCTACTCGGATCGGGGTACGGTCTGTTGTAATTTATTTTTCGGCTTCGGGTCGGGTTATGGGTTAATAATCCTAAAAAAATCATCCTGATTTGGAAATGAGTGGCCATTTTTAAACTATCCTAACGGTTACTAGGCTCTTTGCAATAAGCCTGAAAAATAGTAGGTAATTGGAAAAGACAGATGCTTCTCCAATTAGCCCGGCTCTTTGCAAAGAGCCTATGCTGTTTGCAAGGAGCCTGATTTCTCAATTAGCCTACGAAATATATATATATATGTAGGATGGTTATATTTAAAATGTTAATTTATTGATGACTTCACTGTAAAAAAAAATCTGTTAAGTTACTAAGGTTTTTCTAGGAAACTGGGATTCCTAGAACTTTTCATGTAACGGCAACAACAAAATTTCATGTAACAGACACACTTTTGCGCCGAAAATCAAAAAATCTGTAAGGTTACTAAGAATTTTTTTGGAAACTGGGATTCCGAGAACTTTTCATGTAACTGCAGCCAGGGTTACAAATAAAAGTTTAGTAAGATTACTGAAATTTTAGCAGATTCATTTGTAAAGTTACAGATTTTTGTAGCTTTACAAAAAACTAGTTTTGTAGATTTGCAGCTTTTTTCGTACAGTTACAGGTGAAAGTTTAGTAAGCATGTAACTTTACATCTGTAGAACTACAGATTTTTTTTTACAGTGTTGAATAACTAGACGTTGGTATAACAACACATACACTTTCATACAATTCTATAAAGATAATTTTACACCACTGCGTTGATAGATTCTTCAAATACAGTACATTTCTCACTTAAAACCTTTAATATACTTTCTTTCGAAAAATAGGATTAGGCCTAACAGTGCCTTCCTTGGCATTTCATAAGCCGATGCTTCATGAACAATATATTTTAATAGACCGACTCTTTTATAATTTTTAATATCTCCAAACATTGATCTCATGATCATGAATTTTCATAACTCATGCTTTCAAAACATGGTTAATAAAAATACCAGAGCGTCAGTTAATTTGTTGATCATGCACGTTATAAAGAAAATAAAGTATGTTTAAATTCAAATCCTACAAATATATACATATATTATTTACTACGTATTGTTTTACAAATAAAGCATCATACGACAATATTTACTCGTATATAAACTATAAAAGTATGAAAAAATATAAAAATAAACTCAAAGAAAACTCTTCAATTATCTTGTGGAATACGGGATTTATAAATCTAACATCGATGAACTGATTTATAATAACTTTGAAACTACATCAAACGACTAAAAAATAAGAAATAATTAAAGAGGACTAATTTAACTTATTTTCCATGAATTTCTGATGGCAAGACAAATTAATAACACTCACAAAATAAAATAATCCTTGATAAGCACAAACTGTATTTTTTATAAATTAGATGACTACTATGAATAACTAGCAATAAAATTTTGTTATGGATTTGATTGTATATATCCATAAAAATATAACTCTATCTAATATATAAACTATATTACGGTTGTGGTTTATATCTATATATTTTATTTATAAAATAAATGTTCATAAATGTAATTTTCGAGATTTATTAGGTAGCTAAGAATTTACGTAAGTAAGGGGATGCCTGTATAATAATTACAGTAAAACCTCTCTAAAGCGACCACGTTCCGTTCCAATAAAAATTGGTCGCTCCGAGAGGTGGTCTCTTAATGGAGGTCATGTTTAAATATAGATTTTAGCTGTTGAAGAAAGGTAACAATGTTACTAAAATTTATTTTTCACATTAGGAAAAAATATAAAAATTTCAAAACTAAAGTTAAAACAAAAAGTGTCAAAACAAAAGTTAATTACAAATGAATACATTGATGTTTGCTTTGATTTTACTGTTTTATCTTTCATAACTTTTATTTCCATGTCCTTTCGAAGTTCAATAAATAAATGCTTTTTTTTTTTTTGACAGAGATAAATAATAATGAGAATTCAATTAATTTATCTATTTCCTTGAGAGTTTCCTGACAGAATAGGGCAGGGGAGTTTATCGACCGTCATTCTTAATTTGTCACCAGAGTCCAATTCATTACCTAAAAAAGCATAAAGAGGTTAAAACACTTAAAAGGTACCGGAATAAAAAAAAATCTAAAATTAATTTAGAAGTTTGATGAATAATGCGCTTTCCGGAATTATTTTTCTAATAAAACATTCTTAAAGCGACCAGGAAAAAAACGGAATTCGTTTCCTTTTCTTCAAAGAAATGGATCGCTCATGGAGGGAGTTCTACTGGGATGGTCTCTGAATGCTGGTAAAATTAATATTGAGCCTATGGAAATAAATTTCGTTCCATGAAAAAATTATCGTTCAGGGAGGTGGTCGCACAGGGATGTTTCACTGTATATAAACTAATGCACAGACATATAGAAAAGGCGTTTTTACTGGATAATATCACAGCCGTTTTGTCGCCTTTGAATCTCAACAGAACATCAACTTATCAGGATTTGAATCTCAACACTCGACATTAGAGTACAAATGCTCTGTTTCGGACTCCACCATGCTAGATCCAATAAATCAGTTATTAGGGGAAACATCAATTATGGAAATTTAACTAGTTGTTTTCATTTTACATTAATTGTAAAAAATGTTCTGTTTAACTATCTCAGAAAGAAAACTTTTGTTTTTAACATTCAAGGAGTAAGGATAAAAACAAAATTATCCATTTATTCTAGCATAATGTACGATTCCCACTCAAATCAAAAAAATTTTACATGAGAAATTTCACATAAAATCATCGGTATACCTTTTTATCTACTGAATTATGAATTCATGAAAAGTTTACCTTATAAAGCATTTTTCGTGAAATGTTTAAACTACATTAGAAGATTTACATAATCATTTAATAAATTTTAGAAGGATTTTAGAAACATTGAAGGATTTAGAAGGATTAATTAAATTTGAATTTATAGGGATTGTGTGCAATATTCATGACTTCACACAAATCATTTATTTTAAATATTTTTCTTAGTATTTTGTAGAATTAGGAAATGTTCAAATATAATGTTCTTAGAATAGAAATACAGAAATATTTCCGAATTGAAAAATTCCCCCTCCCCCCAACTAACGCCAAGAAAGCTGAAAACATGCAAAGACAAAAGAAATCATCCTTTTAAAAATATTTTTGTTTTGAGTAATTCATAATGCGTTTGGAACAAGATAAAATAAGTTATCTGTAACCTATTCTAAATTGTATTACAATTAATCGATGTATTAAATGAATTTTATCACAAATTATTTTAATCATACTTATAATTACCGTCAGTAGATAAAGGGATATAGAGTGTCACAATATCATTGACTTCGACTTTTATTCCTTAACCCCTTATGGACGAGCGACGAGTATTCGTGCAGCGCAAGCTTCTCAGAATCGGGAATTATTCCCACCAGTAAATTTTTATTGTAAATTTTGCCTTATTTAATCCGAGCATTTTCCCGATTCAATTAGGCAAAAATGTATGTTTTAAAAAACCAGTGATAAAAGTTTAAAAATTCTGTAAAAGACGCTCGTCTCGAAGGGGTTAAATATTAATCACAGATATATATTATAAATTACAAAGTCATGTACAAAAAGGTACAGAATTTTATGAAAATGATTAATATTTTCAGGGGATTAAATCAGAAAAAAATATAAAATTTACATAGGTATACGGCTTCGGTACAAAAAATTTCACAATAAGTAAGATATGCCCCATACATACATACATAAAGTCATGTACAAAATTTCAGCATTTTATAATAAAAATTCGCAAAGGTATAAGAGTACATAAATGCCGACTTAAATGATGCCGGGTTATGAGTTCGCAAAAGAGAAAAATCATGTCGGATGATTGCGTTTCAGGGACCGTGCACAAAATACGCCAGAATATAATGATTGCTTTCTGTAAACATTTACATTTTATTCCTGATCTTATTAGCGTATGGGGAACATTTTACACTCTGGGGAATGTTTTTGTACGGGGGTCGTATAAAAACTGAAATTTTGAAACTAGTTTAATCTTCTGAAAACCGTAATCGATTTCATAAAATTCTGTACCTTTTTTTTACATAACATTGTAATTTATAATATATGTCTATGATCAATATTTCATATTTTTTAATACAGCGTACTTACTTTATTAATTTCGATGTAAAAATAGCCATATGAATGCACAACCAGGGATTAGAACGGAAAAACGTAAAATTATTTGATGTGCGTTTTAAAATATCGTCTGTAATTAAAATAATTTGCAATTTGGATTTTGTGTTGCCCATTTACTTCTGCAGTTTTGAAATAGTAAGATATGAAAGAATATTCACTTAACAATTCAGAAACTTTTATTGATCGCCAATTGTCATGTGTGAAAGTATACTATTTAACTGCAAACAAATATTCAAAGTGTAAGAAATTTATTTGAAAAATTAGTACCTATAAAAATGTATTGTGGAAATATTCCCTATATTTCTTTGTGAAATTGCCGTTAACAAAGTTATTATAATATTTGTTTTTCGCCCAAAATTTACAATTTTTTAATGACATATTCACATGAAAACACAATTAAGAAATAATATTTATTATAACAAAAATGAAAATATTTAATAAGGTAAAAGTAACAACTTCGAACCAGTAGATAGCCGTAAATAAATGTTTATTAGCCCCCGGTATGCTATTTCTTTCTCTCAGCGTATTTTGTGGTGTCTCCAAAGAACAACAAAAAGCAAAGCAGCGTTCGATTAAATCATTGTACGATTAAATACTCTATAGCAATTTTTTTAAACTTTTAACATCACACATTTTCAATTTTTATACCGTCGTATTAGAAAAAAAAGTTCTTTCAAATGCAATTTGTTTGAAAAGTGCATCTCCATTTAATTTTGAAACATTTTTTTTGAGTTTTTTGAGCTATTTGCTTAATATTGGCAACGGAAGTACTCCATTCCTATTGAAAGTAAAGACAAAATAATTGTAAAATAGTAATTATATATTTTTGTTACCATTTTCTCATAATAACTGAAAGAAAATGTAAGTAAAAATATGTGCTATTTTGAAAAAAATATTTAAACGAATGATTTATGTTAAAACATAGCGCTATTATAAACTATATTTAATTTTAATCATCTATATTAATGTTACAAACAAATGGAAGCCCAGGAATCATTAGATAGCCCATTTTTGTCGAGTTTCTTGAATGACGGCATCTTTTTCTGCATGTGTGTATTATTTCGCGATAGTGACGTCCTATGCATGCTTTACTGTAGATGTTTAAAAGTGGATCGTAAATATGGAATTCTTAAGCGGATGCAGATGACGTCATTTTACATAACATAAAAACGTGTGCTTTAAATCGTAAAATTGAAATACGTTTTTTACTATTTATATATACAAATATATTTTTTCATCGGGGACGACACTAAATTCTGAAAAAGCTGAATTCCTGTTTTCTTGTTGTAAAACATACAATCTTCCAAAAAAAGAAAAAAACACCCGATCATTTTAATTTCAAAATTGTCATTGAAAAAAAATGGAAATAGCCATTCGACTGTAAACTATGTCTTTTTAAAATTTATGTTAAAAAAAAAACAAAAAAAAACTAAGAGTTTGTTTTTATATTCAAATTGTGCCAAAGTGTAAAATGTTCAATACGAACATCTAGTTTTGACAAATTTTTACCCTTTCTTAGTAAGTTTTACTTTATAATGTCAAAGGGGAAGTCATTTGGTCAAGTGTTTTAGGAATAAGGAAGGTTTAAAGTTTGAAACGTCTAATGGTAAATTAATTTGTATTCGTTTCAAAATATATTACAATGCGGATAGTTTTTTTCCGCATAACTCAAACATTACTTGGCGAAATGAACTATAAGCTGAGATTCGTATATTTTAAGCTTTCAGAAATTGATTTCTGCTAATTAAATTACACTACATTGCCATTAATGACCGGCAACTTTCAATTTTAGACATTTTGTCGAATATTTCGAAATATACTTGACAGATTCTTCTGGAATTTCACGATTGAAAAGAAGAGGTATGACCTCATATTTAGCAATGTTGATTTGATAAGGGGGGCAATTAGAGGGCCAACAAAAATTCAAAGAAAAAAATTATACTTGGCATCACCCTGTAAAATAAAATGCACGAAATGATCTATCGCTACCGAATATAAACAAACAGACATTGTGCAATATGTGTATTCTTTTGTGTAAGAATAGCATGCATATTAATATAGATATAGCGATTTCTTTAAAAAAATTAAAAAATTCTTGCATGTTTTTTGCTCATAACATGCAGGGTTTTCTACCAAATTTAACTCTGGTTTCAGAAAAATGCAATTGGAATATAAATATATTAAATATTTTAGAAAATATGAGCAGTTGTATGAAATAATTTTTATCTGCGCATGCGCGAACGATAACAAGGATCATTTTACATAATTTAATAGTCAACTCTATGGAGCAACTTATTAAAAAAATCCAGTCAAATATCGTAAAAATTCAGAAAGATAGCGGCGTTAGAGTGAGCAAATTTTTAGTAGTTCTCTAAAAGCAGCTGAATGATAAGGGATTTTCCACAAATTGTCATTTTTAATTTTTAATTTTTTTAAATTTTAATTTTTTATTGATGTTTTAGTTCTTCTTGGATAACCACCAGAACGAGCCTATACCATGATCAAAAGAAGTATCAAAATCGAAGCATTTTTTCCAAATCTACTCGTTGATACTCACTAAATACTGACTTTTTTCTGAAAGTCAGTCAATAAAAAATGACAATTTGTGTAAAATCTCTTATCATTCAGCTGCTTTTAGAGAACAACTAAAAATTTTCTCACTTTAACGCCGATATCTTTCTGAATTTTTACGATATTTGACTAGATTTTTTTAATAAGTTGCTCCATAGAGTTAACTATTAAATTATGTAAAATGATCCTTTTTATAGTTCGCGCATGCGCAGATAAAAATTATTTCATACATCTACTCATATTTCCTAAAATAATTAATATTTATATTCCAATTACACTATATTGCTTCTACTATATTTTGTCAATTTTTCTGAAACCTGCGTTGAATTTGGTTGAAAACCCTGCATACTATAAGCGAAAAACGTGCCAGAAATTTTTAATTTTTTTAAATAAATCGCCATATCTCTATTAATATACGTGCTATTCTTACACAAAAGAATACACAAATTGCACAATGTCTTTTTATTTATATTCGGTATTGGTAGATCATTTCGTCCATTTTATTTTACAGGGATGGATTTTTTTCTTTGATTTTTTGTGGGCCCCCTAATTGCCCCCTTATCAAATCGACATCGCTAAATATGAGGTCATACCTATTCTTTTCAATTCTGAAATTCCAGAAGAATCTGTCAAGTATATTTCTAAATATTCGACAAAATGTCTAAAATTGAATGTTGCCGGTCATTAATGAAAATGTAGTGTATACTTTGGGATTCATTTTTTACATTAATTTAAAAAAATTGAAATTTCGAAAAATGTTTCAAAAAATTATAAATGGTAATATATATTTTTTTCTTTTTCTTCTTTGAAATTTATTTTTCGAAGCTTCAAATATTCGAACCAAAATTACAGATCCTCCTGTTAAGTAGCTTTTGAGTTATTTGCAAAATACTTTTTGAAATACGATGTAACATATGAATTTAACATCAGGAATTATAAATTTTAAAACTACATAATTTATAAACTACCTGACCGAATACCTTACCGCTTGTATCCGTGTGCAAAATTTACCAAAGGAAATCCAATATGATGTCAAAATTAGGTATTGGTACTAGGGTTTGGAATAATTTCAGTGAAAAGATAATTGACTGAGTTTATTATTTTTTAAATATCTGGAGAAAAGAAACAATTTCTAACCGAATAACTATCTCAGTTTTTTTCTTGTTAAGTTCGGTTATTAAAAATTGTGGTTCTCTTTCATTTTTTTTTCGCCAACTGTACATTAGGCAATGGCAATTTACTCGGATTTATAAAATACCTATTTTAACAATTTAACACACAAAATTTTTTGAATGGATAGACGGAAAATAGAAGCGAAAACAAATTAAATTATTTGACGCATGTTTTAAGCCTATATCCGCATTTGTAATAATTTTGGATTTAAATTGATCATGCCTCTTTATATCTGCAAGTTTTAACGTACTATTTTGGTATTAAACATATTTTATTCCAAATCCTTTTAACATACAATCTTTACATTTCAAGCATATATATATATTTTTTAAGAACAACAAAAACAATATTAGAAGTGGAAAAAAAAATATCGTAAAAAAAATTACCTCTAAAAATTTCCTTCGAAAATATTCCCTATATTTCCCGGCATAATCATCGTCACGAAATTCAAGTATTTGTTCGTATGCCATTTTGAAACAAATAAAAAATTATCCTTTCAAATTAATGAAATACTTGGAAGTAGCACAATACAGAAATACACAAGACAATATGGGGAACAACTCTGATCTGGTATTCCACAAACCGTAAATGAAGATTTGTATAAAGATATTTTTTAAACGTCATGGAGTGACAAAACAATTGAATAAAAAAGCATTTATTTTATCAATTTAATGCAATAAAGCCTTATGAATGCACTGCCCAGAAATAGAATAGAAAAAAATTCCAGACATGTTTTTAAGGCAGCATAGATAATTAGAATGATTTGCAATTTAAATTTATCATTATCTTTTTACTTCTACACTGAAAAAAATGAAGTACTCAAAAATGAGTAAATCGATGTACTCTTATCGAATTGAGTATGTTTGGATCAAAAATGAACCTATTCTTTTCTCAATTTTGATCAATGACATGTTATCAAACCCAAACAAAACGATAATTATGTACCCTGCAATGGTTTATTTCATTTATGGTGGCATAAAAGATGTTTATTAATATGAATATTAAATTATGCACAGTATTCTAAAACAATTTAAGAGTGCTTGCAAATAATGCTCTTGTCATAAAAACATTCGATTTGGGTATCTTACTAATAATTTTGCTATTTTCCTTAATAAATATGCAATTAAACATTTCTTGTTAATAATTTAGAACGGGAAATAAATGTCAGTACATTTTTAATTTAATTTGAAGGTTCTGGGGGCAGTACATAACGATTCGTATTTGAACACAACCAGGGAAGCAAAAAGGAGTACATGTGTTTCTCAATTTTGAGTACATTTGGATCGGAGCTATTTTCAGTATGTGATGTATTTAAAATTGAGTACTTTTTACTCAATTTTGAGTACCCATTTTTTTCAATGTACTGCTTTAATATATTATTTATTTATGAAACAACTATCGATTTAAGGATCCTAAAATATTTTTTAATCATACCTTAAAACTGATATACATGATATTTAAAAAATATATAACTGGATTTAATAGAAAGATATGAAAGGCTAAAGGATACGTTGATATCTATAAATTAGTCAGTGGATACATTGAATTTTCTTTTAAGGTGATGTTTAATCACTCTTTTGGTTGCTTTAATAAAGAAAAATAAAGAGTTTTATTACAGAATATGTGCCCGAAAATACCACGTTGTAATAATAAACAGCATAACCCAAATCACTGTTTACTTTTGTCTTTAGAAGAAGTATAGTGAGAAGCAACTATGCGAGATACAGGTTTTAAAGTGTCATTGCTAAATATATAACAAATAACCCATTGTAATAATATACTAATTTTAATTGATAAACTGTGTAAATTAACACTTTAAAATCAGTAAAAATAGGTTTAGTTGGCTGTTTATATGTTTCTATTCTACTCGAATAATTTTCAAAACAAAAAAATAAAAATTTTATAAAATTGCACGGTCTATGAAACGCCATCATTCCTATTTTCACGTATTCTTTTACATTATGCACGTTATTTTTATTGTACTTCGCTGTTTGTTTTTATTTTCTTATCGTTGAGTAACTCGAGGCATAATTGTGGTAAGTTAAAGGATGTTTCATTATTAGGCATTGAAATTTTTCGTGTTACAACGACTTTGGTTTCTGAGGAATGTATGTGAAATACTATTTATTAGAACAGACGGATCAAAGGACTACCATAAAGGTATAACTAACATGAAATTAAAGTACAGAAAAAAGTAGCATGTAGCTGATATTAAATGTAATAGAAAAACCAAAGCCTTAGCAATATTATATCAACGCCATCATTCCTATTTTCACGTATTCTTTTACATTATGCACGTTATTTTTATTGTACTTCGCTGTTTGTTTTTATTTTCTTACCGTTGAGTAACTTGAGGCATAATTGGGGTAAGGTAAAGGATGTTTCATTGTTAGGCATTGGATTTTTGCGTGTTACAACGTCTTTGGTTTCTCAGGAATGTATGTGGAATACTATTTATTAGAAAAGACGGATCAAAGAACTACCATAAAGGTATAACTAACATGAAATTAAAGTACAGAAAAAAGTAGCATGTAGCTGATATTAAATGTAATAGAAAAACCAAAGCCCTAGCAATATTATATCAACGCCATCATTCCTATTTTCACGTATTCTTTTACATTATGCACGTTATTTTTATTGTACTTCGCTGTACGTTTTTATTTTCTTACCGTTGAGTACCTCGAGGCATAATTGTGGTAAGTTAAAGGATGTTTCATTGTTAGGCATTGAATTTTTGCGTGTTACAACGTCTTTGGTTTCCCAGGAATGTATGTGAAATACTATTTATTAGAACAGACGGATCAAAGAACTACCATAAAGGTATAACTAACAGGAAATTAAAGTATAGAAAAAAGTAGCATGTAGCTGATATTAAATGTAATAGAAAAACCAAAGCCCTGGCAATATTATATCAAGTAGAAACCATCAAAATAAATTTCAAATAAAGTAAGACATTTTTTACCTCCAATTTATACTATTCATCCAATATAAGAGAAATCACAGAGCTTGTAACATGTAAAACTTCAATATGTAACAATGCAACATTATTTAAATTATCATAATTATGGCTCCAGTTACTCACTTTTTACGGAAACAAAATTCATAAAATTGATAAAATGTGTAAATTATCACTTTAAAAACAGTACAAATAGGTTTATTTGACTGTTTATATGTTTCGATTCTACTCGAGTTATTTTCAAAACAAATAAATAAAAATATTCTAAAATTGCACGATCTGTGAAACGCCATCATTCATTATTTCACGTATTCTTTTATATTATGCACGCTATTTTTATTTTACTTCGTGTATGTTTTTATTTTCTTAACCCATGTGTAACTCAAGCTATTATTTTGGTAAGTTAAATGATGTTACATTGTTACGTATTTAATTTTTGCGTGTTACAACGTCCTTTGTTTCTCTTATAATGTATATGAAATACCATTTATTAGAACAAACGGATCAAAGAACTACGCTAAATGTATAACTAGCTGGAAATAAAAATACAGAAAAGAGGAGCATGTAGCTGTTATTAAATATAATAAAAAAACCAAAGCCCTAGCAATCTTATATCAAGTACACTGTAAATAAATCCGATCTGTTTTCCAGTAGGAATCAGAAAAATAGTTGCTCTTATCGTACCGGAAAATTTTCCGACCCAGCTCAGAATAAAATCCGTAAAAAAAAAGGAAATATTCAATAAAACGATATTTTACGGATTTTATTCCGAGCTGGGTGGGGAATTTTTCCGGTACGATAAGGGCAACTATTTTTCCAATTCCTACAGGAAAACTGGTTGTGGTGACGATCTGCACCGACACACAAGGTCACGTGATAATATAATAGTTAGTACACAAATAGAAAAGTATTATCCCGATCCGTGTTGTGAAAAAATCTTGGGGGATAATACTAATTAATTAAATAGAGGGAGAAGAGATTTTGAATATAATAAAGCTGTCAATAACTCAAGAACGACTTATTTATCGTCATGAAATGCAAAATTAGGACTGGTAGGTTGCTCTGATAAATCTCCAATATAATATTTGCTAAATTTTTAATTCTTAAAGTACATAAATTTAATTATCATCTGAAAGAAAATAATAAGGAAATGATTCAAAGAAAAGACGGAAAAATATACATATATAACAATTTTTATTTTCAATCGCATACATTTCTTATTTCAATTTTCATCATTTCATTTCTTTATAACAGTCTCATATCATTTTCATTTCATTAAATCTCATACGACTACTCTTATAATTTTCATTTTGTGAATTTTTGTTTCAAAATATTTCTAATCTAAAACTCTCACAGCACAAAATGGATGGGCTAATTAGCCAACATATTAAGAAACTACAATGTCATATCTTATGATTATGATTCTTCTAATAATTAGTAAAGATAATAAGTAATATCTGTTATTGAATTATGTATACAGCATACTAGCCAATGAAATAGATAAATTCACACAAAATAATAATAATAATAATAATAATAATAATAATAATAATAATAATAATAATAATAAAAATGATAATGATAATGATAATGATAATAACCAAATATTAAAATATCAAAATTAATTCTCAACATATACCTCAGTCAAATGGAGTGGGGACTCATCCTTGGCTATCATTTTAGTCCATATGCACATTTTATTAGTCCACAAAATCACAGTTTTTTTTATAATGTCATTTCGTTGTAGCACCTCAAAATTTGGTAGTCTCTTGGGCTTAGCAGTTCACTCAGTCATAGTGATGCCTGGAACGTATCTATTTCCGATGTCAGAGCGTCTCCGGTCTAGCTTTTAGTCACAGCCTCTTAAGGTCTATGGAATATGGTCACTCACTTATAAATGTTGATCGACTCTCATAGGTGTATCCAGCTTTCGGGAATATTTTCTCTCTTTCCATCAGAACATTTAGCAATCGGTGAATTTCTTCTTTCGGTGCTTCTGCCTTCGGCAATTTTAGATTCATGAGGCCTTCTCATTATCACTTTTCTCTTAAAATGAACTTCGTCTTCATTGATTTAGAGTGGAGGAATCATCACGAGATAGGTGTGGTCAAGATTCACTGACCTCTTGGCTTCTGCGGTCCAACATATTTCTTGAATGTCGCAGGACTAGTACTGGAGCGTCCTTAGGAAAAGAGAGCAAAAGTGGAATTAAATTCTCTTTTTCTGAAAAAAAATCTTCCTCAAAAATCAGATGTGGGAGGGTTTCGTTTATACAATAGGATTTTTTTCATTCGTTGCTTGAAGCTTCATTCTTATTGGTACACTGTATCACTTGAATATGATTCGTTTTCTCATCCCTCTCTTTTTGGCGTCTTGTCTCTTGCCCATCGCATAGCTAATTTTTCGTGGTGACTCCAGGGGTTATGGCGTCGCATGTAGCGTCGGATACATTACCGGACACGTTGAGGACCAATAAATTTTCGCCCTGTTATTCATAAATGTTTTGTTAAGGGCGTCGTAAATAATTGTGACTGAGGCTACTCATCACTTGTTTTGATCTGGCGTCCATGTGCATTTTATTGCCTTTTATTCCCTTTTATTGTCTGAAGTATATGTGAGTTTTTATCACACTGTTTACATACATATAAAAATTCTAAAATTTTTAATTATTGGCCACATTTTAAAACACATTCGATATTCGTAATCCTTATATTTTTACAAACAAAATGATACCGATAAACATATATATATTTGTTTATATACCCATTATGAATTATGAATTTTATTATATACATGCTATTAAGAATATTCCCAAATAAATTTTCTTGATTATTTCGTAAAGCAATATTTAGCAAAATACAATTAATTATTTGTTCTTGATTCGCACTGGGTTGTGCTGCTTTGGGTAATTATTTTGAAATTAATTAACAAACGATGTGGTAAAGTTTTCACTGCGACACTGGGCGTATTATTTTTACAGTGTAAAAGCCATCCAAATAAATTTCACTTAAAGTAAGACATTTTTTACCTCCAGTCTATACTATCCATACATTATAAGAGGTATCACAGAGATTATAACATGCAAAACTTCAATATGTAATGATGCAACATTATTTAAATTACCAAAATTATGGCTCGAGTTACTCAATGTTTACGAAAACAAAATTAAACATCCAAGTAACATAAAAGTAATGTGCATAATATGAAAGAGTTTGTGAAAAATTGAACGATGACTTTTCATAGATCGTGTAATTTTAGAATATTTTTATTTATTGTTTTGAAAATGACTCGTGTAGAGTCGAAATATGTAAACAGTCGAATAAATCTATTTTTACTGTTTTTTAAAGTTTTAATTTACACCTTTTAGCAATTAAAATTAGTGTCATTGGTAATTAAAATAATTTGATTTTAAAATGTACCATTGTATTTTTATTCCTAAAACGTTAAAAAAAGAATTAGTTTTTAGTAAACGATACTTGTAAATCGTCGACATATTTCTTTGTTCATCTACTGGTTTTCATTTCTCGAACTTCAAAATAAATTCACAGATAGAGTTTTATCAAATAATATATGCTCAGAATTACCACATTCAGGTGCAAATCCCATTGTATAGTTCTAATAATAAAATGTTTACAGATGAAGAATTTAACCCCTTGCCTTTGGGATATATTTGAGGAAAACTTGCCAAAAATGAAAGTTTGTATCATCAAAATGTTAGAAATTATAAAAACAGAAAATTTTAAACGGAATAACTACTATATTCAATATTTTCACATGTATGGGAAATGTTAATGGATAACAGTATTTTTTGTTCAAATTATAGCAAAATAAATCAAATGACATCATTTTGAAGATAAATATTATAAACTAATACAAAATTATAATTATTTACATCAAATGTCGTCAATTCCATGTCCCTCATATTCCTTTGAATTTCACAAATTCTTTACAGTATGGTATAAACGAAAATATGGCACGGCACACAAGCCTACATCACTGTCTTTACAATAAACTCGAGTCTCGCGTCGTAACATCGCTCCCTTTTCACCAGTTTTACGACAACAAAGGAAACATTGTCTGTTTGGAGGTGTATTTTTCTTCGTTGGTGGAATGTGTCAGGAAAGTATTGGCCCGTAAGTCGCAACAAGTTCATATTAGAACGCCCTGGTCCTGTCGGCTGAATGTATGGTTTATTATCTACAGTGATTTGTTCCACAACTGAGATTCTGTAGTCCATATTACATTTTTCACCACCTGACGACTGATAAATAATAAAGACTGAATAAGGAGACTGAATAAGACTGAAAGGAATAATAAGGACTGAAAAATAGTTTAATTTTCATGTCACGTATGATACAAAGAGAAATCATAAAAATAAATTTTAATATTATTGAAATAGAATAGTATTTGATTTTTTAAAGTACATAATTAGTTTATGATGCATATCAAAGGGGTGTAGTGTCAAACAAAATATCTTATTCTTTGTACCATGTATGATACAAAGAATAATCATGCATTAACATCTTCTAAATTATTTAGTGGAAAATTTAACCCTCATAAAGCTAATCAATTAAGTAAATAGAGTGGTAAATGAATATTTTTTTTTATATATTTTTAAAAGCATACAATTATTTTCACATCGCATATCAAGATGTAGTACCTAGCAAAATAATTTAATTTTCATATCATTATGATACAAAGAGTAATCATGAAAGAAATCTTATAAAACATTTAATGAAAAATTTAAGATTCATGAAACTACATTAATTAAAAGTCTCAACTATTTCAAGTAGCATATTTTTAACAAGTAAGTTTGTGAAATATTTATTAAAATATTAAAAACAATATTTAAAACACAGTACAATTAATTAACACTGGATGCATTTTAACTGAAAATTATGAAATGTGATTCTATTTAAATACACACCGTAACTAAAATATATTCCTAATATAAAACTTAACTTCAATACTGAAAATTTAATATGCTTATATTTTTATCCCCCGAAAGTGCGTTATTGTAATTATGCACAGGAAATGCAAAATGTTGAATTGCAAAAGAATTTGTTTACAAAATTTCATTTTAATGTGAATACTTACCTTGATTGTTTATTTTACATTCTAAATATAAGCTTCTAAATATAAACGCATTTCCTTAATATAATAATGAAGAAACATTGAAAAAAATTACTTTGAGAAGACATTTTAAGCACTTTTGCTTTAATGATTATATAATTACGACTCTTTAGAACAATTTAATAACTTTTCGAAAAAATAAGACTGTAGTTATACATTTTGGGAAAATATTCAAAGGTATTTCTTTCTTGGTTAAAATGAAAAGCGTCCAAATTAATTGATGTTCAAGATTGATAAGAATAATGATAATGCATGTTATACAGATTTATTATTTCAGATATATTAATTAAAAAATAAATTATGCATAACTTCATGGGAAATTAATACAACTATGATTTTATTTTATTTTATACAGGGTGTCCATAATTAAAGTACGCTATTAGTTGTCTACCGACAAATGTTGTTCAGAATGTTGTGAAATTTTGAGGAGGACATAATACATATATGGGAATTGCTTTGAGCGAAAATAAAATTAGTTTAAAATTTCACCGCCAGAGAGAGTTTTTTAACAATGTAGCATGCATTTACGATAGTTTACAAATTTTATTGCAATCAAACATGTTCCACATGAGGGTCATCATTTTGAGATACCAACTGGAATCATAAGATGCATCTTAAGATCACCGGTAGGTCACACTCGACGGTTCCACAGAAGGCGTGCACTATAGGTGGGCCACACATGAATATTCGAAAATTCAGTTGTAAAAACAATTCAGTATTATAAACTTAACACATTCACTACGGGAAACGAGAGTTCTCCTTTTCATTCAGAAATATCATTGACAAAAAGCGTGGCTTCTACTTTACAGAAAATGCATTTATATCATATTGTTCATGTTTCTTTAGACCTTTCAGGATAGCGAAAAGCGTTATTTATCTTTAGAAAACTCACAAACGATATTATTTTCGAGATTTAAAGCGTTATTTATAAACACAAAGTTTCTTTTACTGCTACTGATTTTCAGAAAAGTTTCCCAGTAGAGTCTAGCGTATTAATTAATTGTCTCATTGATGAAAATTCCCACAGTTCACAACAGTATGTTCTCATAAATGCGAAGAACATGTTGTGAAATGTTGTCTTTAATATCAGGTAACGTTAATAAATAAACTTTCTAAACTATCATGAATGTATGCTAAATGTGTAATTCATTAAAAGACGTCCTCTGGTTGAGAAATTTGTGCAATTTTTTTGTGTAAACAAATTCCCATCCCTTTATAATGTCTTTCACAAAATTTCTCAACTTTGAGAACAATAGCTTCACCTGTTGACAATTTTAAAATAGGGTCAGGGACGCCCTGTATATAAAACAAGAAGAAAGTATTAGACACAAAAGTTTTCGAGTTTCGTTGCTATATGGCTTTTTATTTTTTGGATATCCTGAACACGATTTAACTATTTTGGTATACTATATTTTTGTCTGTCTGTATGCATGTGTATATGTACTATGAGACACAGATTTTGTGGACAATCTATTTCAACAACTAATGCATGGAATTTCATTAAACTTCATATTCTGTTAGATCTTGACGGAAACTGGTTCAAATTATGAGTGGGTGTATATGTATAACAGGCAGCGCTTCGATGCTGTTTTTCACGATTTTATAAATGGTTTATATCTCAGCATATATGGGATGGAATTTCATCAATCAGCATAATTAATTAGAACTTGACACATATAAAAGCTGAAAAGTTTTAGGTGTATATGGTCGAACAAATGGCGCTTTTAGGCTCCGTTACTCTGTGATAGCTATATATCGGAATGTATTGGATAGAATCTGATCATATTCCGTAATAAAGTAACACCTTGACATACACAGGAACTGATTAGATTTGATAGTATCTTGCTCAAGAGACGGTGCTGCTGTGCGGTGCTTTCAATGATTTCTGTGATAACCATACAGGGGGTCCCAAACACATTGACCTCGGCTTTTATTCCTTAAATATTGTTCATAGACATTTATTATAAATTACAAATTTACATAAAAAAGGAACAGAATATCATGAAATTTATTATACTTTTCAGGACATTAAAATTGAAGAAATACAAAATTAAATTTTTTTTACGGCCCCCATACAGAAAATTTCCCAATGAGTACAATGAGCCCCATAATCCAATAAGATCATGTAAAAATTTTCAACAGTTTATCATAAAAGTCGAAAATATGAAAATAAATAAATGCTGAGTTTATTACCTAGATATGAGTTGGCAAAGGAGAAAAAGCCATGTCGTATGATCGCGTTAAATCGGTCGTAAACAAATTTCAACAGAAATCAATGATCGCTACTCTAGCTGTAAACCTATATATTTGAATTTGTAATTAACTCGTCACCAACTTTGTTTAAACACATCTCTGCGACTTTTTATGATAAAATGCTGAAATCTTGTACATGACGTTATTAGTGTATGGGACACATTTTACTCATTGGGAATTTTTTTTTTTGTACGGTGGCCGTATAAAAATTGATCTTTTTTTATTTCCTCAAATAAAATTTTTCTTTTCTTCAATTTCTTCCCCTGAAAATTTTAATCGGTTTCATAAAATTATGTAACTTTTTTGTGTAATATTGTAATAATAATATATTATTAATATTTAAGGAATAAAAGCCGGGGTCAATATTTTTGAGACATACTGTATATATCAGTATATGTGGGATGGAATTTTACCAAATTTAATATGTAAACCGTTTATTACAAATTATATTGATAAAATTTTGGTTTAGATTACACAACAGGGAGATCTGTCGAGCAATATTTCTTTGATTGACGTGATCGTGATATGTATCTTTGGCCTCTATGGAATAAGGAATTTCACCAAATTTACCATGTAAATTATTTCTAAAAAACTATATTGATTCAATTTTGGCTTTGTTCGCGCAATACATAGCCTACTATGCTATTTTTTTGCGATGAACGCTTTAGTTGTATGTCAGTTTCTATTGGGTAGAAATAATCCAAACTATATATTTGACATTAATATAAAAAAATATGCATATTTTAAAATTTCGGATATGCAATAGTTAGTGTGTAGTAGAATTTTAAAATTTATTAGACTAATATGGAAGAAAATCTTGCAGTGACGACATCTGACTAGTTCATTATTGTCTACGGATGATACTAAACGTTTAAATTCGTTTAATTTGATACTTCACTGCAAAAGAAAAATTCGGTATATTACAACAAAAGCTGCTGGCACCGCAGCTTCCAACGCAGTTGATGTAAAATTTACAAGCTGCTACCTTTCAGATTGCTGTAAAATTTCTCCAGTTTGGTCAAAGTCGAGTTCCTATTGATTACGTGGTGCGAGTGACAGAAAGAATTAGATTTTAACTTCACCTGTTGCTTGAATTCACTTTCACGGCAGCGGTGCTTGATAAATTACAACATAAAGTGCAGGAAAAATCACTAATAAAAGGTGGTGGCATCTTTCCAGCTAACAGAGTTGATCAAAATTTAGAAGCTGCTGTCCTTAAGAGTGCTGTAAATTTTCTCAAGTCTGGAGAAGTGTTCCTGTTGGCTGCGTGGTCAACGTGACAGAAGGAATTCGATTTTTACATCACTTGTTGCTTTAATGCGCTTTCACAGCATCGGTGCTTGAAATCGATTTCGAAGCATTGGTGAATGAAAAAATACAACATAAAGTGCAGAAAAAATCTCTTTTCTGCAGATTAAGATAGAGAGGATTTTTTTTTACAGTGCTGAATAGTTTCACCAATGCTAGATCAAATGCAGTATAAATGGCACGCAGTATTTCGACTATTGAAAGAAATAAGGAGCATTGTTGATTAAAAAAAAAAATTAAAATTACAATACACATTGTTAATAAAAAATCTTAATTTAGGAAATATAATATAACCTCAAACAAAAATATATAATGGCCTTTTCCGAGAGATGCGTGATTTTAGAAAAGCGTTCAGTACCTTTTGAAACCTCATAAACAGAAATGTTTTTTAAAATTTAAATTAGCATTTATTAACACACAGCTCCTTTGCTGCCACTGATTTTCAGAAACATTTCCGAGTAGACTCTATAGTGCATTAATAAATTTCAACTTAAAATAAAAGTTTTTAATATGCTATATGTTATAAATAAAACGTTTTCGTGTTCAACATGTTTTAAAAACAAACATGACAAATTAATAGCATTATCATTATCATTAAATGTAATGATATTTTCTTACTCCTTCGTGTATCAATTTAATTACGCAGCTGAAAATGCTTAATTGGGAATTGATATCTTCCTAAAAACGATATTTTGGTTTGAGAAAACAGATCATTTAAAAAAAGAACATTATAAAAAGTTATTTGGAAACGTTTCCGAAAATTAGTGGCAGCTACAAGAACTCTGCTTTCTAAATGCTACTTTAAATCTTGAAAATGTATTCACTTTAGATGCTTCTAGAATTGTGTGTAACTTTGATCTTGTTATTGTATATTTTTGTATTTAATTATATGATATTTTTGTAGATGAGGAAACATTTGTCTTTATTTACAACTTAGTCCGAGTGGTATAGAAAGAAATCACCAAAATATGCAGTCTATGCTTTACTACTTGCCGTTGGGATCATTTAACTTTCATCCGAGAATATTTTGAATAAAAATATGAAGGAAAACACTAAATTCAAATTTCAATGAGATTTATGTGGCAATATAGTTTAAAATTTTAAATAAATAATAATTAAAAAAAAAAAAAACAGCTTGATGTGAAGAGATTTCGGTACTCAATTTATCATTTTTTTATCATATACGCATTTAAATTTAATATGTATAAACTTAAAAGTATCTAAAAGTATCATTATTAATAAATGTCATAATTTGATAATCTCCGTGTTTCGCTAGATGTCGTTGTGATCACTTAACTTTTATGCGAGAAGACTTTGAATACAAATGTGCAGATGAAGACCAAATTCAAATTTCCAATTACTCTGAACAGATAATGGTATATTTTCGTATCTGATTATGTTATAATTTTGTAAAAGAAATCATGAAGATGCACAGTCTGTGCTTCGCTGAATGTCGTTGGAATCATTTAACTTTCATCCGAGGATATTTTGATTAAAAATTTACAGGAATACACTAGATTCAAATTTCCGATTACTATAAACCGATTATTGTATATTATCGTATTTGGTTATGTTATTTTTTTAAAGGTTAGGAAACATTTGTCTTTTTTACAGCGCAGGCCTAATAATATAGAAAGAAATCACGAAAATATGTAGTCTGTGTTTCACTAGATGTCATTTGGATCATTTAACTTTCATCCGAAAATATTTTGAAGAAAAATGTGAAGAAAAACACTAAATTCAAATTTCAAAGAGATTTATGTGGGAATATACTTCGAAATTTATATTAAAAAAATCTCTGTGAAGAGATTTCGATACTCAATTTAAAATTTGTTATCATATGCACATTTAAAGTTAATAGGCATAAATTTAAAAGGAGCTATAAGTATCATTATAAATAAATGGCATAATTTTTTTAATTTTTTATACTTTTTCACTTTTAATAAACGTAGAATCATATTTAAGACGCAAATCAATTTGAAAATTTTAACAAAACAATTTCATTTTAATAAAATATACCTTACAAAGCGTAATATGCAGTAGCATCATATAAAACATTTAATACAAAAAATCCTATAATCATATTAATAAAAAACAGTGAACATTTCAATAAATAATTAAAAAATATATTTTAACGTATATTTATTGAAATTTTAAAAAATAATTATATAAAAAGTAATACAGTTAAGTAATAATTAACGCATTTTATCTCAAATTAATTTTAACTGTTTCTGTTTAAATATGAACTTTATTTTCAACAATTTTCCTCTTTATTTTTAATAAGGATAGTTTCATAAGCTTTATTTTTATTGCCCTTATGCTTTATTATTATTTGTTATTTATCATTATAAATAAAGAGCATAGTTAGATCATATTATAATATATTACTATTTTTAAAAAACGTAAATCATATTTATGTTGTAAATCAAGGTCCAATTTTTAAGTAAACAGTCTAGTTTTTACAACATATATGATGTAAAAAGTAAATATGCAGTAACATCTTATAAAACCTTTAATTTAAAAAAAAAAGCATAAAATCAAAATAATAATCAAACATTGAACAATTCAATTAATATTTTTTTCAAAATTTAGTCTAAGACATATTTATTGAAATTTAAAAAGTACTTATCAAAAATGTAATACAATTAAATAGTATTTGATACATTTTATCTCATAATAATTCGATCCATTTCCATTTGAATATGTGGCGCAACTAAATAACATTAGTTTAATAGGATTTATTTAACAAAAAATCAATGTACTTGTGCACAAGAAATAAAAAGTATTTTCAAGTTTTAAAAATTTGTTTCCAAAATTGAATTTTAGCTTGAATGAGAATTACAGTGGTTAATTTTACTTCCAAAAGTTCACTAATTTAAACGTATTTTCTTAATTCAATAATGACTTTTTAAAAATATCATCGTGAAGGCATTTTGAGCGCTTTTAGTTTAATGATTATATAATTCTCAATGTTTAGTGCATTTTGAAAAATTAAAAAAAAAATTAAGACACTAACTGGAGAGCTGGGAAATGTTTAAAGACATTTTCCATGTAAGGTAAAATGAAACTTTGACGACATAATTAAAATTTTTCACATTATAAAAAAAAAAAAAAAACGATAAGAAATGTTTCACAGATTTATTATTTTAATGTATTATTTGAAAAATCCATTTAAAGACAGAATGGGATTTTGAGTTACGATATTTTATTATGGTCGAGCGATCAAATTAAACATTTATAATGATTTAATGAAATTACACTGTTATGCAATGAAATTTATGTCAAAGTAAAGAGTATTTTTTATTCATTTCTTTATTAATCTTTTGTGTGGATTGTGTATTTGCTTATTTATGAGAAAATTCTTAAAATTTTCATCAAAACTAATACACAACTTCTGTAAGATTGTTAAATTGAAAACTTAATGAATATGGTACAAAAATTTCAAACTAATGACAAAATAAGTGTAGTCATAACTACCAGTCCACGAAATAGGAAACTGTGGCTATCTGCTGGATAAGATGAAATTATAACCTCCTGAGACCCGGAATCCATTAAAATGGATGTTTTGCTTTCTCCTTCTGTTGCGTTAAATTTCATTGTAGCAAGCTAAAACCAAACTAGCATTGTAATGTATGAATCGGAAATCAACTTTCAGCTCTTGGATTTTGACAAGGCAACTACTTCGTTTGCAAAATGGTGCAATGGGTGAGTGAAGTTGAAATTCGACGCTCGGCTAGTAAGTTTCGTTTTTTATATTATTTTAATTTTTTTCAACCACTCTTTTGCGATTTTAATAGCAGTTAGAGTTATTATTCAACGATGAAAATAATGAATAAAGTGAAATTTAAAGTAGTTGTTGACTTAGCTTGTTTTTGTTGACATCCATTTAAATGGATGTTGGGTCTTAATTCATCTATTGTATCGTTAGGCTTGAACAATTAGAAAGTAAACATTTTGCTTGTTTTAACACCAGTTATTTTTACAGATCATACAGTTTTATTACTTAAAAGTAATAAATAAATATGATTGATATATATTCTATATAAATATTTAATATTCTATAGGAATGACAGCATTAGAAGCATTGGAATTAACGGCAAATGGCGATTTGTCCGATATTGAACTCGATGATTCCAGTGATGAGGATTTTGAAATATTGGTTGAACCTATTATAGAAGTGAGTGATTCTGACGAAGCAGACGTTGAAGAAAGCAACATAAATGTACTACAACAGCAAGAGCTGAAAAAGAAAACAAATGAAACAATATTTACATTGAAGAGATCTTCGAAGTAGGTTATTATTAATGTTTTAATTTAATGTGTTAAATAACTTGTGTATGATTTTAAGATAAAATTTAGAAAAACAATAAAATAAGTCTAATCCTTATGAATTGTGAAACTAAATATTGTTTAGTATAGAGCGTACTTAGTATTATAAAACAAAAATTATTTAAAGTTAATTAATTCTTTATTTTCTTTCAGATTTTCGTCAAATATTCCAGATGCACCTAAAGTCATTCAATAGTTTGAAGAAGATGCGCAGCAACATTTAAATTATAAAACTGATTAATACTTTTTCTATTATATAGATGTTGATTCATAGAAAAAATTTGCTGATTGTACTAATAGAACCCACGTAATGGAAAATGGAAAATCTCCTGATATATCTGCGTCTGAAATTGAAGCTTTTTTTCTGTATGACTTCGCACATGAGCACGTTAGAATACCCTCAAATAAATATGTTCTCGACGAAAAGTACTCATGTACTAATAGTTTGTGATGCCATGCTCGGATACAGGTATTTTGTAATTAGATCGAACCTAAAAGTTGTGTTTGACAATGATGTTTCACAGGTAGAGAGAGGCTTTGGAAGCTTCAACCAATGATAGAGTCTAATCCAAATGGGTGTTTAAAAATTCTATGATCGTCTTTGGACAGTATCGATGAATAGAGATACATTTTTCTGAATTAGATTTTGTAAATTATCAGGGTAGAGGCTCATTTCCAATGCAAATGACACTAAATCTTTCACTGTTATTGAAGAAGCAGTTCTCAAGCTCTGTGAAACATTTTCTGCTGGAACTCGAGTATATTTTAACATGCATTTCACAACTGTTAATTTAGTTTAAATTTTACACAGAAAGAGAAAAGGGGCAACAGGTACAATAATGAAGAATAGAATCTCAAAGGGAAACAATTTACTGTCGAATAAAATACTTCTTGAAAGTGGAAGTGGATCAACATATAATGTAGTAAGATCTGATAAAAAAATAACATTGTAAAGTGTCAGGACAACAAGCCAATTAATGTCATCGGTTCATTCTTTTAGTGTTGTAGATATTGCAAGAAATGGTCTAAAAAAGAGAAGAAATATATTGATGTCTCTCAGCCAGAAATTGTAAGATAATATAATTTGAAGATGGGTGGAGTGGATATGGTATACCGAACAATTAGTTACTACCGAGTAAATACAAGAACCAAAAAATGGACAGTGAGAGTGTTAGTTTATATGGTAGATTTTGTAGCTGCAAATTCATGGTTGCAATGTAAAAGAGATCTTAAGATTAACGGTTTCTTAAAGAAAGACATTTTAAAGTTCCTGGACTTTTAAACATTTTAAATGGTTGAAAAACTACAAGCTCTGCTTCTTCTTCTGATGATGAGCTTCAACCTATTCCAAATAATAGAGGCTTAGCACGGTCATCTCTTTATTTTCGACAATAAGAAGCCAAATATATGCCAAAACTTGTTGTTATTGAAAACTCGTCATACTGTAGAAATATTGTTTGCTGCAAAAAAAATAAATTTCGCTGTATAGCTTGCCAAATGTTTTTATTTATCACGGCGTCACAGAAATTGTTTTAAAGATTTTTATGATGCCAAATGTTAAATTTGGTACATTTATTTAATCTGAAAAATGCTAAAAATAATTTTTAATATTAAAGTATATTAATATTTGCCTTATGTTCTTTAAAATAAATTCTGTTCCTACCCACTTTTAGTAATTTTTTAATTATACTAAAGTGACTATGACCTCAACATCCATTTAAATGGGTGTGCTATGCAGCAAAATTTAAAATTCGAAATAATTTATTAATTTCTTTAAAAGCCACATTCTTGATGCCTATTTGTTCAAAAAAATTAATACTAGAAAATATATATGTACTTTACTTTGCTCAGGTTCTCAGGAGAATAAATAGAGTATAAGACAAAATGTTTAAAACAGAGTTTTGAGGGAACGAAGAGACATTATCATGAAATTCGACTTTATGGAAACTATGACAAACATTTGAAAATTAATCTGGAAAACTAATTTATAAACAAGTAAAAATTAAATTAAAAAAATTTAAAAACCCGACTGCGTAAAAAGCAAACTAATTAATAATTTTTCATCAATGTGAAACTTTTTTATATTACTTACCTATTTTTTATTTACTTGTATTGATGACTTTTAAGTTGTGTTTAATTGTTAGTTCCTATCTATAAACATAATTCTGATGAGGCCTATATATTTCTATGAAGATGAGAGTTTCAGTAAAGCTAGAGATTGTACCTACATAACTTCCAGATTGTGTAATATTTAAATGGAGCTTCTGACTGTAAAATAGTCAAGGAAACATTGTCTTCATTTTGAAAGACCTATCCAATAATATGCCACTCAATATGGTGCGTAAATTTTTTTCGTCTCTACCGCGATTTTGTATTTTACGGCTGCCATTTTGAATTTATAAAAACAAAACCTAGCGTATAACCATCGGGTGGTTAAGACGAATTTATAGAGACCTCATTAATTAAAATCCATTCCGCCGTTGGTATGTTACGAGGGTATAAGGTATCCACATACCCAGATACGCGTGAAACACATAACCCTTCTTGGCAGTCGGGTAAATATAACATAAACTGTTTTCAAGTATTTTTGTCGATATATATATGTATTATTATTTACTCTAATAGATATTCTGTGTGTGTATTTTAAGTATTGATATAGTCCGTAGGTCAGGTAGTGACAGTTGGTCACTCCCTCTTCGAAGAAAAGTCCATTTCGAAGAAGGCAGAAGGGGTTGGGAGGGAGGTTGTTGTTAGGACTAGAAAAATCGCCAAGTAATCCCTTTCTACATTGCTATGCCAGCTGGCACGACTGAGGAATCGCCGGATATCTCTTTTTCTTCTATCAATAAGCAGTGTATTGTGTTTTTAATCCTTTTATTTCTTCTTTATTATTATTTTTTTTCTGTTGTTTTCTCAGTAAACATTTATTTGTATACTATAACAAATGAACTGTTATTTACGTAACACTCTGAAACGTTGTCGAAAGGAAAAACAATTCTTTTAAAGGAAATCCTGATTGGGAATATTATAAAGTTTTTAAAAAAGAAGCAAACGCACAGAAACTTTTGTTTCATTTAACGCAAGCGGGCTATTGCTGCTGGAATGTCTTGTCAAGCAATATATATAAAAAAGAAGGAATCCGAAGAAATATTATGGCCTTTATTTAAAAAAAAATGAGTACAAAAACCCAAATTGAAAACTTTCAATGCTCTGCAAAGGTCGGGTTACCTGAAAATTATATTTGAAGTCATACGAAACTCTTAAAAAATATATTTTTAGCATCAATATTTTTTCATCAATATTCTAAAGCTTTTATTTATTTATTTTTATGAAACTAATTTAGAAATGCTCTTACAACAAAACTCAAATGAACAAACTATATCTTAGAAACAAATTAAATTAATTCCTAAAAATATTTTTAATAAAATTATTTCTGGCTATCCCTATAAACTAATAAAGTTTCATTGAAATCGCAAAATAATAACACATAATAATTAGAAAAAACGCGGCGCTACCATAGAAGAAAAAAAGCCAAACGCAAAAGAACTTTAAATACTTAAACTAAACTTTCCCGCGATAACCGTTTGACCGTTCGAGAGCTAATGGACTCGTCCGCCACTACGTCGTGAATGATTGACTGGCGCTATCTCCTGAACGACAAGCTATATTCAATTTATGAAAAATTTTCTATGATACTCCGAAAAAAAAACAGCATTTTTCAATTTAAATATCGAAAAACATTAGAAATATCTAAGACTGGCAGGGTTATATTGCAAGGTTTGAGTTGTTAAAAAGTTAGTAGAAAATAAGAGACGAAAGACATACATATTTTATTTAGAGTTTAGTTTATTCTCGTAGTAATATTTGCAAAATCAAATCTTTCTTTTTTAACGGTTAAATAAAAAAAAAATCTCAGTATGAAGACATATATTTGCAGTTTTGAGTTATTAAAAAGTTAGTATAAAATATCATACGAAAGACATACATCATACATATATTATTTAAGGTGTAAGGTTATTTTTGTAGTAATATTTATAAATTCATTTCTTTCTTTTTTAAAGAGTAACTTAAAAATAAACTCAGAATGAAATGCATAGATATTTCCCCTTATCTGAAATAGATATCATAAGTCAAAAGTGGAAAAAAAATCAATCAAAAGAGTCGGTTAATGATATCTAAAACTTTTGCATGAATATCGGCACCCATAATAAAACAGTAGAATGGAAACATTAATTAGTTTGTAGTCGATCAATTGGTATAGAATATAATATCATTTTTTAAATTTTAAATGAAGTCAAGATTTAGATTTATTGTAAATTGATTTATTTTGACACAAAAAAACCCGAAAACAATGTATTTATTTATTTTGAAGTTATGGATGAAAATTGCTACACAATGACGTCTGTATGTCTCATTCTGTTCCATCTGGCTTTGTATTATAGTCGCCTTGTGACATGTGACTACAATTGTTCACAATGGCTTCAGAGTAACGTCACAAACTAACGGTACCCTGAGACTAAAAATATGACAAAAAAAAAATAAATAAATAAATAAAAGCACATTTTGTCTCCGTCGTGATTGTGAACCTATTACGACAATTATGAATTTCGTGTCGTCATGTCAACTTTGTTATTAGAGAAATTTCAAACTTTTAGTCGTTTGGATTTTTCAAAAAAAAAAAAAAAAAAGCATTTTGTAGTAACTTTGATAAGACTTATCTTTCATCTCAAATGGCAATAATGACAGTAATAAAAAATGCGTTTTCGTCAGTTGATTCACGACGCTATTATGCTTATTCCGAAAATCGAGAATTTATTTTCAGAAAGCACTCTTCTGGCAAAGAATAAAATTTGTATTGTTCAACCAATTAAATTTGAAAGACATTTCACCAGAAAATTCTAAATTTAATGAATAAATTTAAAGAATTGTTTCTAATTTTTCCTAGACAAAAAGCACGTTGTCTGTACAAAGAATGATCATTAAGGAATGGTACCTACATTGTAAGAAATAGAAGCGGCAGAAAGATCAAAGCGCCTTTTTAATGAGTTTTAAATGTATCTTTGTAATTTTCGGTCACTTAATACGATTTATTTTGAATGAAAGAGTAAATTGAGTTTAATGGATTTTTATATCGCAAAATGTTTCAAAGGCTGTGTAATTTCATTCATTTAATTAACGTTTTATTTAATTTAGTTGTTTAATTTTTTTTTAATTCAATCAATACCTTTTCTTACTTCACGATATATTTTCCTGGCTATGTGCTTAAAAGATAGAAACATTAGAAAAATGGGACGAAACTAAACATTCATGGAATAACAGTCATATTACGCAGGTGTAAGTTATGTATGTCACAAATAAGATAACATTTATTATCGTAAAAGTTTGTATGCTAAAATTACGCTTCAACAGATATTTAAAGAGACCGTAGTAATAAATTAATAATGCCGAAACATTACACCAATATTCATTGATTGTAAATACGTAAGTTGTGAAGTTGTTGTTGTTGTTTATGACGGCCGATTATCTACACGAGGGATATTGGCCCGAAAGGGGGGAGGTGCCTTCCGGTGGGTCTTTCTAAGGGAACCTAACCCGTATGTATGCAAGTATATCAAGCGTAGGTTGTGAAGAATGTCAGCACGGTTGCCAAACTGAAAATTCTGATTCGAGTAAGGTGCTAACCAAAGCACCTGGGGAGAATAGGTTCAACAATTAGCCATAATTTTTTATCGTCAGTTTAGTTCTTATGGTCAGGCGAAACAACATCTGTGATTTTCATTTTATTATTGAGAAATGACCATCCTGAAAACTTGCTTTCCAGAAAAAAATTGGAGAAGAAAGATTAGAAGGCTTAAGTTAGAACTGCAAGGGAAAAATCTTGCGGAACCTTAGAAAGCATTTTGCAATGAATCCTTGACAATTCTCCATCATAATGCAGGATTTAACAATACCACTCTTGTTAACAGCAGTCTCCTCCAATGGTGGGATTGCGAGGAGTTTGAACACTCTTCCCCATTCTCTCCCTATATGAAAACTTAAATTTTACCCAGCGTTTTTCAAAGTTTTTTTTTAAATTTCAGACTACTTTTATACACTGAGTACACGAGAACCACTTTTATACTAATTTAATGCTCTTTTTTTACGCCGAGGTTTTTAGTTATAGTGCGTGATATACTTTTCAATTGAATTTCATTTTTACTTTCTACCTTTGAAACATAACAAGTTCGCAGACATAGTCCTTGAGAACGTGAATTTTGTTTTATACGCTTCCACAGATTATAATGAGACCCCAATTGAAAACAAATATTGGAACAAAGTTGCACCATTTTTGCTTTAGGTATAAATATTTCAAATGCAATGCCAAATGTTTCAAATTTTTAAGTTAGTATTTAAAAAGGTATCTTTTACTTATGAAGCAATGAGTGTTAATTTTAAGTTTTGGGGATGCTGGAAATGTGTACTGTATTTAACAGTTACGGTTACTCATAGAGTTTGAAAACAAAAATAAGCATAAAAATAAAAGTAGTGAACAAAAAACTCTTTATAATCATTTATAGCATATCTTAAAAATCCAGCCCAATTTCTCGACAAAAATTCATTTTGTTACAAAGTATTTCGGTTTCAATTTGCTAATTTGGCGTAGGATACGTTTATGAAAATTTCCCTGTTTTGAATTATGCCTGCAAAAAGCACGAAGTAGTGAATTTATTTAATATATATATAATATTGGTTCCTTTGATTTTTAAGATACGGCAACAGGAGAGAAAAAGAATTCAAGATTTCTAAATTCATTACTCATCATATAATAATAATTAAATAATACTAATTGATTAATTTATTAAAGCGTATTTTTCATTCTACAAATTTTTAAAGTGCATCGATAAAAATCAATTGGTATTTCAGCAAAATATCTGAAGATGGCATTTTGGATATCATCCAAATTTTCAATTTTTTTGTTCACGTAGAAATTGTTGTAAGGATCGTAATAAATGGAATTACGATCGGGCAATGTCGAACGAGTATGGTGGGGGAGGCAGTACTATCTGCCCCAATTCATTAATTTTTTCAAGGGTTCGTCTTGAGCATTGTTCATTATCGTGTTGCAGAATAATCCCTTTTCTCTTACCAATCGCTGGCCACTGTTATTGATTTACTCGATCCAATTGTTCACAATAAAGGTCTGCATTCACAGTTTGCCCAAGTTTTAACACTTCAAAATGAACGATTCCGGTAATACTCCATCAAACACACAAAATCACCTTTTTTGGTATATAAGCCTGACCTTGTGGCGATTCATTCGGATAGGGCCACTGCCTTTTGCGTTTTGGATTATCATAAACGAACCATTTTCACCTACAGTGATCAAGCGATAAAAAACGCTTCTGTATTGTGAGTTGCAACAATCAGTTGCATGTGATGGATCAGTTAAGTTTGTTTTCCTCGTATAAATTATGCGGCTCCTAAACACCTGCTCTGTGTACTTTACAAATCTGCTGCAAATGTTCTTGGATGGTCAACCAAGGATTGTTAAGAGGACAAGGGACTTTCAAACTCATTTCTTTATTTCACTTTAAATACTATTCAAGGGCATGAATGGATATATGAGGCTAATATAATTCAAGGGCTATATGAATTATCACATATACACTGAACCCCCCCCCCCCCGACATTTTTACAGTACAAAGTACTGTTCATCTCGCGCTCAAACTCGATCACAGTCGAATGTGCCGTAGCATTCTTTGCTTTCTTGACTGTATAAACATGAAATATGCAGTAGTTGCGTAAAATTAACAGTACAATGTGCTGGGAATTCGGACGCCAGCAGTTTGTGCTGGCAAATCTACAATGATTTTTTTTTCAGTGTATATATATCACACAATAAATAATAAAAAAAAATGTTTTAGAGGAAAAATTGGAATTTTTCTGAATATCTTAAGCGTTGTGAAGAACTTTCAAAGTGCCCCATGCGTATTCCATATCATTTAAAATCCCCAATATTTTTCTGCCAGTTTGGCTTACATATACAAATAAAACTGTGCATCGAACTCTATATATTTGAATATAAACGTAAGAAAAATATTTTCTAAATTTTTTCAGCCTTTTTACATCATATTTCTGCACTTAAGTACCTTTAACTTTTCCAATTATATTTATTTAAATAAATAAAAAAAACTATGAAAAGATTTATTTGTATATGTAAACCAAACTGGCATACAAAATATTGGGCATTTTACTTGATATGGAATGCGCATGGAGCATTTTGAATACTTCTTCATAACGCCTAAAATATTCAATTAAACTCCTTAGTTTCTCCCAAGTAATTTGTTTTTAAATTCTTGTGTGATAAATATATGCCATAATTCCTATAGTGTCCCCTTGAATAATATTTAAAGTGCAATTAAAAGAATAAAAAAAATGAGTTTGAATGTCCCTTGTCCCCTTAACCCCTTCGGGACGGGAGCATTTTACGAAATTTTTAATCTTTTGTCACCGTTTTTTAAAAACAGAAATTTGTGTCTTCTTGGATCGAGAAAATGCGCTGATTAAATAAGTTAAATTTTACAGTAAAATTTTACTGGTGAGGAAAAACTAAAATACGTGATTCTAAACGTTTCATACGGCACGTATACGGCTTTCTCGTCCCCAAAGGGTTAAGAGTGTTTCACAGTTCTTCCATTGTCTGACACGGATTTGCTTGCACTTCAGCCCTTAACACGCCATCGTCTAAAGTTTTTCGTTTTTCTGATCGATACGAGTCCTAAAGTTCAAAATTAGCGGATCTTAACTGAGAAAACCACCTTTGACATATAAGTACGTCTAATGCACTTGGGTAAACATTGCAAATGTTTTTGGTAGCAATTGTTGCGTTACTCCTCATGAAACTCAAAAAGCATACAATGCCGGATATGCACTTCTTCTGGTATTTGTCTCGCTTTTTTATCCAAACCTGCCAAAAAAACTTTAAGAGTTAGTTCTTTTCAAGTAAACATGAAACTTAAAATGTCTTTGGCACTATTTTGAAGTACAGTAATACAGCTACTTTCGTCCCTTCAACTTACGTCACCACGTTTAGACTCGAAAAAAAAAATTCCTCGATTAACCCCTTCTCTGTCATTTTTTTTTCGAATTTCCAATCCCAGAAAAGCATTTTTTTTATTGCTGAAAATTAATATATGTTCTATCTTGAAATGGAAAATGTAAAATATTTTCGTTTGTAACCAATTTTTGTTTGACCAGTGGTCAAAAAAGATTTTCTCGCAGTATAATATTAGATAAATATCTGCATAAAAAGAATTATTAAAAATTATTATATATAGGTGCATACAAAAAAAAATCGTTCAACCTTACCGTGAGAATTGCTTTATAACCTTTCTTGATCACCAGAAAGAAAAAAAAACACATTGAAATCATTTATTCCAAATTATTTTTTTGTTTACATTGAAATAAAAATTACCAAATATTTGTTATTATACATTCTAACCGATATCATTAGAATCTGAAAAAAATTTCGTCACTTGATAAGTCAGAGCTCTCATCTTATGACTGAGAGATATTATATTAACTTCCCTCAGAAGAATCACTCTCTGAATCCACCATATAAGCCATTTTGACATGGTACAATAACTAACGAGCGCCGATATTACAGCAAATTCGAAAATAATAGAACTAATTGCACCATCTCTTCTCACTATGCAGAAATACAAAAAAAAAAAAAAAAAAAAAACGATCCCAGAATATACCGGCGTGCAAGTTGCGACAAATTCACTTTCAAGGATGAAAATATTCTTCGCATCGCATGACATGCGACGCCGACAGACAAGGGGTTAAGATTTTTGAAGATTAGAACATTTTTGAAGATTTTTTGGAAGAAAAAAACATCTCAGGTGTAGTCATAGTCATAGGGGTTCATAGGATGAAGTTCAGCAAAAAACAATGAGAGATGCTTAAAAAGACTGTGTCCCTTTTCCATCCCAGAGACTAAAAAAACATTCGAAAATTGTAATTCTGTATCTCTCTTAATTGATGAAAACTTGGAAAATGGAAGAGAACTAAATTTAGACATTGAGCGTTGAAGATGTTCTTGAACACATGAATTCCCCTGATCCGGAATTAACCATCGACAAATTTATAGAAATTAAAGAAACAAAGTAAAGTTGAAAAAATAGATAAATATTTTGAGCCTAGAGGGAAGATTATGACCGTTGCAAAATTAACCGAAGGAATAAACCTTATTGCACCTGGAATGACAGTTCTTGAAAATATTGATTCAGACTAGCAAAGTGTAGCAGCGACTAGAATAAGCTTCGAAAACTCTCTCTTCTGTTACACTGCCAGATTTTTTTCACATGCTCAAAGACTTTAAAGAGGCAGCTAGAAGGACAATAAATTGTAAGTTAATAACTTATTTATTTATTCCAAATTCTTGTATTGCTAACGCATTTTTTTACTAATGTTAAATGTATGTAACATAATCTCTAAATGCAATGGAATATGTTCATTAGATTTTGGGGAAATTTAATTACTTATCCTTTTTTGCTCATCTAATGTAACTCAACTTACGTCGCTAGTCTAGAAACATATTTCTGACGTAAGACGAGGTATACAATGAACTGATAAATGGTAAACAAATATTGACATACGAAAAATAGCATTACTTTGCGGTCCCCCAAATAGCTCCTTTGGATTTGAGAACAGGCTTAAGAGCTGAAAAAAATTGTTAACGAATAAATTGAATATATACACACAATTTTACAAAATTCTATATTTTAACTCTTTACTGTCTAAAGGCCCGACTATGCGGACGTCTGATTTTCATAAAGAATAAATGTAAAAAATTCACTTCTATCTAGGGGTTTTTAAAGCGAAAAAAAGGTCCTAAATGATTTTTTGGCATAATGAGAAATAATTATCAATTGCACATTTCTCTAGACGCAATTAGAGTTAATTACTGCCTTAAATCTTTCATTTTGCGTAATTTGTATTAATTACATTTATTATCACTTAAAAGCTTTCGAACTTACAAATACACTAATGAAAATTAAAATTATTGTCTCTTTCAATAGTTTTTAGCATTCAAAAAACTACATAACTAAACTTTCAGCGCATTTTTATAAATTTCTAAACAAAATAGCTTCACATTCGTTTAAACATCCAATAAAGAATTTAAAAAAAGCAATTCAATTATCAGAAATTTGCAATTATACATTTTTACATTCCAAAACAAACTGAAAACCGGATTAATGAAAGAATTTCAAATCGTATAATGACTAGAATATAAAAAGAGTAAAGATGCATCCTGCTTATAAATTTTACTAGAAATAACTATTATTATCTTTTATTTTAATGCTAGGATATAGAGGAAAAATTTTATTACTGAAAATCAAGCCAATATTAGTGTAAAAATGAACTAAGATGCATTTGAAATATAGCGCGAAATAAAAAAAATATATTACGGAGTGCGGAAAGATTTAATTAGGAATTTTTCCTTTAGCTTAATAATTTAAAAAATTAAAAGAAACCATTAAAAACTTTTAATTCGTCCGTTCACTTATTAGAACTGATTGAAGCTTTTCAGAATAATGAGTATCCAGAAGAAAAAATGAGGTACTAACTGGAAAATGGTGAAATTGTTCAAAACTTTCTGTGCAATTATTACATTAAGCATTTTTAATTAAATCTAATTTTTAAATTTAAATATATATTATTTTTTAGATAAATAGATAATTTTTAATTTTTTTTAAATAATCTAACGACAACAATTTAATTTAATTAAATTAATAAAAAATAAACACTATTTTCAAAAATATTTATATATATGGCTAATTCCATCAGTATTTGTAGTGTAAGTCACATGCTACGACTTTTGGTTACCAGTATTTTAGACCGAAAAAAATGTGACTTATTTATCGGAGATATCTTATTAATTGAATAAGGCGAAGCAAACTTTTCGAAAATAACGGTGGCCAACAAACATAGCAGTTATCAACTATGTGACTTACACTACAAAAACTCATGCAACTAGCCAAATATACAGGGTGTCCGGTCTCAACGGTGTCCAATGGCTAATTCCTAAACCGTTAGTCATAGACATATACTTCCAATTACAAAAATGTTTTAAATCAGGTAAAGAAACATTTTAAAAGCGATTTGGGTCAATAAAAACATTTCTTAAAAAAATACGAAATTTAAATTTTTATACGGTCCCCCGGTCCTATAAGTTATATTTAGTAATTTTTTCCTATTACACTGACAAGTAAGACAAAAAAAAGCCCCATTCATATACCGCTAAAATTGAGCGAGTTAGGAAACTTTAAAAATGCATGACTTATGCCACTTTTCTACTCTGAAAACAAATGAGTTCGGCTTGGCTTTGAGGGATCATATACCAAGTGTTTAAAGTATTCGAAGATCTTACTTCATGTGTATCTGCGCTTTGAAAAAAAATCCTACAAGTATTATGATTAAGTCTCAAATTGGCTAAAATAACATATGTTTTATTTTGTCAGTATTTGAGACTGTTTCTCTTATGATTTCTTTTAACAAAAATTATGTTTTTTTATAATTTTTATGTTACTTCAGCAATCGTTTGTATGTTTTTCCAGTTCAAAATTTGTACTCGAACTTTAACCCACTTTTAAATATCCGATCGAGATTGCATTTTACATACTGACGCAAATCCGATAACAATCTAATATTATTAAGATTTTCGGTGGCTACCATTTATACTTATTTTACAGGATAACACAAACAAATTCGGATAGATTTCTGCCAAGGAGTTTAAGAAAAAGTTATAGATTAGATAATACAAGACTGCCTTTGTTGGGTTTTTTAACTTTTATGTATTTTTTAGCACTGAATCCGAAAATTACCTTAATTTTTAACCATCATGTCAGGATATTTCGCGAATCATAAATTTTCAAATTTAAAGAATAACAAAAATCGAATGCTATAAAGTAGAGGAGATGGTTGTGTTTTTTAACTTTTGATAATTGGTTTTTACGCACTTTTTAGCACTGAATCTGAAATTGACCTTCATTTTTTAGCATCACGTTAGAATTTTTTTGCAAATCGCAAATGTGAAAGTTAAAATATAGCGAAAATCTCATACTATAAAACATATGTAAAACATTTATTATTTTATTTTATTATTTTATTAAAAAAATTTTTCGATATTTTTGCTTATCCTGGGATTCTTACAGCTAAACAGCTCAGTGGTCCGATGAGATGGGGGAGGAAATTCAATTTTAATATTGAATTTCTTAACTTTGAAATTTGCAATTTGCGAAAAATCCTGATATGATAGTTAAAAATGAAGGCCAATTTCGGGTTCAGCAGTACAGAATTTATAAGAATCAATTATCAAAAGCTAAAAAACATGACATAACCCAACTTTTGCAGGCTTGTGCAATCTAATAATATTTTAAAATACGTATCATTTTGTAAAGAATTGAGGCTGTTAATTTAGAATCATTTTATTTAACAAAAATTCTGTTTTTCTTTCTTTTTAAATGTTTATTACAAATTGTATGTTTTCCATTAATATGCCAGAATGATTAAAGATTTCAAATTTATATTGCAATGTTAATTTTCCTCCCAAACATTTTTTATGTCTGACGAAATTATATTTCGACTAAATTTGTGAATGACCCCCAATTTGCAGCAAAAAATATGCTCCAACTTTAAACAGCTATTACTCGGTCAATTTTAATCGTAGAATAACGGGACTTTTTTTGTATTACTTGTCAGTGTAAAAGGAAAATTTCACTAAATATAACTTATAGGAACGGGGGACCGTATAAAAATTTAAATTTCATAATTTTTTAAGAAATGTTTTTATTGACCTAAATCGCTTTTAAAATATTTCTTTACCAGATTTAAAACATTTTTGTAATTGGAACTATATGTCTATGACTAACGGTTTAGGAATTAGCCATTGGACACCGTTGAGACCGGACACCCTGTAAATTTTTTGTTTGTTTGTGATTTGATTTTTTTTAAATAATGAAAAAGGCTTTGACTATTTTTAGAGTGTAGCAAGAACGCCTTACAGTTTGCCTCCTTACGTTTCAGTACTTTACCAGTAGAAGAGACAAGATTGATTGAAATGCAACGTTTGATATAGATTCACAGCCCAATTAAGGTTGCCTGAGACCCAAGGTTCAGTGCATCATTGGGGACTTCGAAACAAAATAGCACCCCCAATATTTTGTAATGGGTCTAGAATTCCAACACGAAGAAAGTGCAGTCGGTAGAAAACGAGATTTTTTATAATTGTGTATGTTACTATGATTTTTATTAATTGATAATACCACACAGCGACTCTTTAAAAAAACTCTTTTGATTCCCAGTAAAATTATTTCAGAAAACTGCATTTTAAGAGTTTTTTTTTTTTTTAAATAAGTTTTCTCTGTATTTCAAAATAAATACCTATTCACATTAGGAATTAGTGTATCGACTCGTGTATGTCTGTTTCTGCTATATTTAATCATTATAAAAATCGTAATACAGTTTCCCAATACCTTTTTATTCTGCCTTTAACACTTTGCCTGTGGTATATATTTGAGAAAAAAGTGCCAAAAATCGATTTTTTTTTCCTCTATAATTTTTTTTGTAACTGCAAAATTACAAAAACCCGACTAATAGCACGAAAATGCAGAGCTTTTCGCGGGAAAGTATTGCCATCTATTGGGAAAATGGTAAACTACATATGATGCATTGGGCGAACTGAGTTCGGGCTTCACGAAATTGAAGCACCGATTTATATCATGCCCGAACTCAGGTCGGGCATTCCAAAATTAGCGTATTTGTGTTTCCCGAACTGTGTTCGGGTGTCACAGTCAAGGGGTTAATGATGCACTTATTATCACCTTATGAAAAAGCATGTCTATTTCGTTTTATTAAGGAAATAAGTACTTTCATGTTGTCAACTAAATGTAATTCACATACATGCATCTGTGATATAAATTCTTAAGATTATCTTTTTTTATTTTGTCAAATTATTTAAAAAAAGTTGTTTTTATTTATAACAGATGCATGTATGTGAATTATGTTTTAATGACATATTATTTTTTATTGTCAAAACGAAAGTACTTATTTGCTTAATGAAACGAAATAGACATGCGAAATATAGCAGACACAGACATACACGAGACTCCCATTTTTCTATATTGCAATGCTCCATGAGAATCTGTATGGATTTAGATATATAGTGTAATCCAGGAATTAACCAAACAATTTTTATTTATTATTTTATCAGAATATTTTTACTCATTAAATTGAAAATATATATTCTAAAAGTGAAAGATTGGAGGTTAAGGGGACCGGGAAAGTCCTATCTCCACCATTTTAATTCACCAACTTTATGTACCTTTTTCTCAGAAATGGTGAAAGATAGAGATCTAGATTTTTTAGAGTAGTTATAGAATAACATGATTTGCGTATTTTAACGGACCGTTGTCTTTCTAAGTGAAACTGAAAATTAATTATTAATTATTTATAAAAGTCATTTTTAAATTAGCATTTTTGGTAAGATTTCACTGCCTAAAATAAATAATTCTAAACAAATCATAAAATCCCTGTGTTAAAATATACGATATAACATAATATACACTATATAGCCTTTAATGACCGGCAACTTTCAATTTTACACATTTTGTCGAATATTTAGAAATATACTTGACAGATTCTTCTGGGATTTCAGGATTAAAAAGAACAGGTATGACCTCATATTTAGAAATGTCGATTTGTTAAGGGGGCAATTAGAGGGCCAACAAAAAATCAAAGAAAAAAATAATACTTGGGATCCCCCTGTAAAATAAAATGCACGAAATGATCTACAGCTACCGAATATAAATAAACAGCCATTGTGCAATATGTGTATTCTTTTGTGTAAGAATAGCACGTATATTAATAGAGATATAGCGATTTATTTAAAAAAATTAAAAAATTCTTGCATGTTTTTTGCTTATGACATGCAGGGTTTTCAACCAAATTTAACGCCGGTTTCAGACAAATTGACAAAATATAGTAGAAACAATATAGTGCAATTGGAATATAAATATGTTACATATTTTAGGAAATATAAGCAGTTATATGGAATAATTTTTATCTGCGCATGCGCGAACGATAACAAGGATCATTTACATAATTTAATTGTCAACTCTATGGAGCAACTTATTAAAAAAAATCTAGTCAAATATCGTAAAAATTCAGAAAGATATCGGCCTTAAAGTGAGCAAATTTTTAGTTGTTCTCTAAAAGCAGCTGAATGATAAGGGGTTTTACACAAATTGTCATTTTTTATTCATTGACTTTCAGAAAAAAGTTAGTATTTAGTGAGTATCAACGAGTAGATTTGGAAAATTGCTTCGATTTTGATACTTCTTTTGATCATGGTATAGGCTCGTTCTGGTGGTTATCCAAGAAGAACTAAAGCATCAATAAAAAATGAAAATTAAAAAAAAAATTAAAAACTAAAAATGACAATTTGTGGAAAATCCCTTATCATTCAGCTGCTTTTAGAAAAAAAACAAAAAATTTGCTCACTCTAATGCCGATATCTTTCTGAATTTTTACGCTATTTGACCAGATTTTTTTTTTAATAAGTTGCTCCATAGATTTGTCTATTAAATTATGTAAAATGATCCTTGTTATCGTTCGCGCATGCACAGATAAAAATGATTTCATACAGCTGCTCATATTTCCTAAAATATTTAATATATTTATATTCCAATTGCACTATGTTTTTTCTAATATATTTTTTCAATTTTTCTGAAAACGGAGTTAAATTTTGTTGAAAACTCTGCATGTTATAAGCAAAAAACATGCAAGATTTTTTTTTTATTTTTTTAAATAAATCGTTATATCTCTATTAATATACATGCCATTCTTACACAAAAGAATACACATATTCAACAATGTCTGTTTATTTATATTCGGTAGCGATAGATCATTTCTTGAATTTTATTTTACAGGGTGATCCCAATTATTATTTTTTTCTTTGATTTTTTGTTGGCCCCCTAATTGCCCCACTTATTAAATCGACATCGCTGAATATGAGGTCATACCTGTTCTTTTCAATCCTGAAATTCCAGAAGAATCTGTGAAGTATATTTCTAAATATTCGACAAAATGTCTAAAATTGAAAGTTGCCGGTCATTAATGGCAATATAGTGTATATATATATATATATATATAACAAATCTGAGTTCATACGTTTAATAGATATTGAAAAAAAAGGAACACAAACATGAAAAATCCACGTTTTTGAGAAAAGTCAGTTAAAGATTTAAATGGCTATTAAGATGTGAAGTACTCTTAGTAAGAATGAATAATTCCAACATTTTTTTTTTTTTTATAAATAAACATGTATGACACATCTTTGTAAAGATAAAAGTTTAAACTATTTAATGATACAAAAAAGTAAAAATCGATTTTTTTCCGAAATTTCGCTTACCTGGTCCCCTTAATGTAAATGTTCCAAAATCTTTCAATAAAGAGGCTTACTAGTTTTATACACACAACCGGTGATATTCTCAATATCAGTAATGAAAAAATCAATTTTATTTGCAAAATAATTTTGCTTATGATCTTTTTTTGAAAATATAATTTAGTTTATGAATGCTGATCATGAGAATGACACCGTTTGTCTGTACGAAACTAGTAGAAATAGTTGGTCTGTTTATTAAAAGGATGTTTAAGCCTTTATGTTTACTTAATCATTTTAAGCATATACGTGGGTGGTTCAATAATTATTGTCCCTAATGTATATGAAATATTTGTACTGCAACGGTTGATGTGGAATGTCGAAGCCTAATCTCTTAAATGCCTATATGCTCAATTTCAGAACCGTAGCTGCTATATTAACATAGTTGTGGAGGGAGGGGGTGAAGTTTTAAAGATCTATTTTGGGGGGAGGGTTAAGGAGAGGGGTGAGGGTGAAATACTGTTTTGGAGCTTATGAGAGTACATTTGTCACGGTTTATGAGATGTGGCTACATCACTACCCAGCAAAGAAAGAAACAGTGGGCCATCAGCTGGAAAAAAGATGGCAGCCAGCACTGAGATCAGCGGTAAAGTGCAATGGTGCCATTACTTAAACCTGTACAAAAGTGTCCGTGCGGAACGCAGCTGGCCCATCAATGATGGCCAACTGCAGGCCAGCATTGGTATGCCATCACTTTACTTCAATCCGGCCCTTTTCCTGCAGTGTTAGCATCTATCCCACTGCTAGTCCTTTGATGGCCCAGCACTTTCCCTTACAAAATATTCTTATATAATTCTATAAAAAAAAAGTATTACGACTTTTTTTTCACCAAGAGATATAGAAATATCTGTATATAATAGAAACATCTATTGAAATTTTTGAACTTGCAACGCGGTTTCCATGTGGTCACCCTCCCAAGTACTAGCCACGCTCGATCCTATTTGGTTTTCGTGATCGGGCATGAACAAGTACTCTTAGCGTATGCTACGACCGCTCGTAGTTTTCAAGCTCTCATTACACTATAACAAGTTTGTTTCTTTTGTGATTTATGTTCCAAATCAAGCTGATATAGAAATTATTGTATTGTATTAGAAATCCTATATATTTTATACGCTTTTTTTTATTATTCATTCTCAACTGTGTAAATTATGAAAAGCGAAATCCTTTGTAACTTAGTAAAACCAGATTTAAAGAGAAAAAAAAATTCGTTGAAATAAATAATTTATTTATTTTATTCATTTACTTATTTATTTTGTTGGTGGCAGGGGTGCTATATTATTTACAGTTAAAAAAAATTAGCTTCACCGCATAAATTGTGTTAAAATATTAATTTCAGATTAATGTTCAAATACTCAATGTCTTCGATATTCACAACGCCACCTAGCGCAAGGGTTCCCAGCAATAATACTGCAAAAGTTCGTGCACTTCTATGTAGTGGTGGGCCAGCGCATGAGATAAAACGGAAGCCCACCAGAATTTTATCTGATGATTTCCAACAGCAAAGTTGACTGATGCTGTCCGTCAGTGGTCATTCAGTGGTACACCATTAGCCAGCACTTCTCTATCATTGCCAGCACCTATCTTGCTGCTGGCCAGCAATTTCCTCTTTGCTGGGTATGATCCCGAATCCAAACGACAGTAGTAGTCCAAACGACAGTAGTAGTCCAAACGACAGTAGTCTCATCCACTGTCACAAATCTAGCCCCATAAGCTAAAAATCAGTTGCCCACTGCCCCACTTTTACTCCTCCCTCCAAAACTATGTGAATATAGCAGGTACAGTTCTTAAATTGAGCATATGTGCATCGAAGATATTAGGCTTAAATATTCCACAACAATCATCGCAGCACAAATACTTTATATACACTAGGGACAATAATTTTTGAACCACCCTCGTACAGAGTTCGTAAAGTGCATGCGTTTAAAGTCCTCCACAAGTTAAGCTACTTGAATTATTTTAAAAAGTTTTGGTATTTATACATTTTAGAGTATGCTGAAGCATATGAGCAGCTGAGGTTATTGAATAAAAATGATTAGATTTAAATTTTACCGATATATGGCGCTTAAATATCAGAGATGTTTTATCAGCAAATAATAAAAAAATAAATCATTTTAAATCAATATCTTCCGTCATTACGATTTTTTTTATAGCAGTGTTGTGACTGCTATCAATCTGATAAAAATCTTTAATATGTAAAATTTTACGAAATTTTTTTTTATTCAGCTGATAGGAAATTCTCCATTTTTGTATTATATATAGCGCCATATGTTTTAAATTGTTTTATTTTTTTATTGCAGAAATTTATTTAGCATGTTCTAAACTGAATAAATACCAAAACTTTTGTAACTAACTTTTTCAATTAGTTTAGCGTTAAGGATACAAAAATCTCTTAGCAAAAAAAATCTCTGTACTTTTTCAACCTGAGAGCTTTTAGAATAAAATACCCTACAAGCATGTAAATATGATAATTAGATCAAAAGGAATAACGCTTTTATGTTTTACTATCAGTGGTTGCAGCGCCTTCTTCAAGGATTTAAATGCTGTTATCTCAGAATGTATTTATTTCAAATTTGTGATATTTAAAACGATATGCGTAAATTTCAATTAAAGATAAACTTTCGACAATTTTTACAAGTTTTTTTTCAGTTATATAATTTTCAGGATTTTTAGAGGATTAAAATTTAAATGTTGAAGGATTTTTTTTTTAAGTATTATTCAGACAGTAAAAATCATTCATAATTGTTTTCATACTTTTTTATTTTTTTAAAATTATTAAATCGTCAAAAAATGTAAATCTGGAACATAAATAATAATTTCTGTTCTTAAAAAATAAAATAAATGCAAAGAGCGTTAACTCTTAACAAATATATTGAATTTTAAACACAACCAACATATGAATTTTTTAACTAAAATTAATTTCAAAATTTAAATTTAAATTTTCATATGTATTTACATTTAAAAAGAAATGTACGAATCTAGCACATTCTAAGGAACAAAAATGATAAAAAATACATGCAGATAAATAAAACAAGAAGAATTTTGTATTGAACCAGTTAATAAATATTTGAAGCTATTTACTGTAAGATATTTTCGAGATTTTTTTTCAAGTTTTGTAATCGAAAATTTCATTTTTGGCTACATCCAATTTTGCTTAAACATGTTATATATATATATATATATATATAATTATCACTGAATTATATAAAGACAATTTAAAAAAAAATTGAAAGTCCATCAACGATTTGAAATCTGTATAAGTTTTAAATAAAAAATTAATTGAAACAGTACAGTCTCGAAAGTTTTGTGATCTTTTTCAATTAAATTTAAATTTTTATTTTCAAATTCGTTTAACATTTTCTTTTATTCTACTAAAGATTTACAAACATTCATACCAACATAATGGAATACACTATAAAACTAATATTTATTAAAAAAGAGATCACTAAACCAGTTCAATTTGCCTAATGTTCTGAGATTTTTAAAAATATTTAAGATTGCATAAAGAAGTAATAAAGAGAAAAAATATATCATTTTTAAAAAAATCCTATTTAATTAAACTTTTATCTAGTCATAGAAGTACCAACAAATTAAATTACTTGATTTACCGCAAGAAAACTGTTGCTAAAGAACAACAAAAATAACTAGCGAAATTTCTTTAATGGAAAATCTAAAAATTATCACTGACAAGAAAATCAATCATTCTAATGGAAGTTAATTACATCTGAATAAAGTTTATACACTGCCCTGTTAGCTGCAACTGATTTATGCACATAAAAATAGCAAAACGCAGGTAAAGTGCTTTCAATTACGGTGCTCTTTTTTTAATATCAATAAAGTTGTACCCATATTGCTGTGAATGTTAAAGGTATTTCTGAGTATTTTATCATTAAAATGTAAGTTATTTTTCACAGAGTATCAAATATATCAATAATTTATTTTAGAAACTGAGCAATAATTTAGATAAATGTCCTGATTAATAGTACTGCATGGTTCTTTTCAACGAAATAAAAAAAAAATAGGATTTTTATAGGATTATAGCAATTAAGATATAAGTCATATCTTTATAAACTTCGAGGCTGTTACTGTTTTTTTTTGTTTTTTTTTATCTTTACAAGAAGAAAGTATTCGATTCCTGAAATATTTCAACTACCGGTTTTCGATGAATTTACTCGTTTAAAAAGATCTCCTGAAAACGATTTGACTCTTTTTTCAAAATGTCTGTCTGTATGTGAGAAAAATTTTGTGGGCGCTCAAGAACTAATGCACGGAATTTGATAAAATAATAGATGCATTTAGACCTTGATATAAATTTATGCTGATTAGATTTTTTTTTTAATTGGCGCTACTGTGCAGAATTTTCACTATTTTTAAAGGAGCTATATCTGACAAACTAATGCACTGAATTTTCTAAAACATCATATTTTGTTACACTTTCACATAAAACAGATCATTATTAGACTTGGGTGTTTATTGCCCAACATGTACCGCTATTATGTTCTTTAGGTTAGGAATCTCGATTACAGACACCTAGAAGGGTGGGTGCCGAAATCCAATGATGTGTTTGAAAAATTATGTGCTTATATCTCCTTTCTAAATGCACATAATTCAAAGAGCCTGTAGCTTTAGAATCCTCATGATGGGCATATAACATCATTTAATTTAGTCACTGTTATAATAGTGAATTTTGAATTATTAATATGTATGAGATAAAATAAAGTTTTGGGTTTGACACATCCAACTAGTTACTACTAAAATGTCAAATCCCGTCCGAATATTGCACATAGAAAATATTAACCAAATTTATGAAATTATACGATAATAATAATGATAAAAAAAAGTAAATGGTATTTTTGATAAGATTGCTTGATTGTACTCAACCAATTTGGAAAATCATTATTACATACGATGTTTTAAAAGATTCCGATTTTATGAAACAATTGACATTTCTTACAACCTTTATGGTGTTTATATAGTTTTTTAATATTTAATATTGTCTAAACGTTAAGAATAAAAGTTCATTTTTCATTTTGTATTTTGTAAAAAATCCAAAATGTCTTACACCAATCCAGAATTTTGTTCGTAACATTGTACACTGTAAAAAAAAATATAAAAGTTTATTAAGTTAGGAAAATTTAGTATAACCACGAAAAGAAAAATATAATAACCTCTTCCGAGTTGTTCATAATTCAAGAAAGCTTTCATTATCCTAAGAAACCTCAGAAATAAATATATTTTCAAGATTTGAAGAGTACATTATAATCACAAAATCATAAATCCTTTTGCTGTCACTGGTTTTTACAAACCTTTCCGAGAAGTTTTTATAGTGTATTAATCAGTATTTGCAACCTGGAATGTAATTTTTGGATGCTGCTAATTTTCAAGTTAATATTTTTATGTTCAACAAACATATTTTTACAGGCAAACAAGCTAAATTAACAACATTACGTTAGCATTGCCTTTAAAATTATTTTTTTTTTTACTCTTGCAGTTATAAATTCAATTATGCAGTTGAAAAGTTTCCACGGAGAATTAACCTTCTACCCTATTGAAATCCGTGCGCGTATGTATGTAACCTCAAAAACTCGTAAACCTCAGGGCTATGAAATTTGGCACACGTGTTGCTGGTAGAGGGCCCATGAACGATTGGGGCAAAAAAATCGAAAATTTTAAATATATTTTTTTTATTTTATGTTTTTGACGAATTTGCTTTTTCTTATGTTCAACCCGTAATTGACGAGTTCTAACCTGTTCTAAATGTTTACTGCAATGTGAGCTATACATATTACATTAAAATAGCAATTAAAGCCTTTGTGCAGGAATATTAAAAAGCAGAAAACCAACATTTAAAAATGCACAAATAATATTTGAGCATTTTTAAACGTTGGTTTTCTTCTTTTTAATATACATATTAAGTACGCCACGCTGCAATACTAAGAAGCTGTAGCGAGTATTGCGATAATTCTTTTACATCACATGCAAATAATTAGTGATCATTTAATTCCGCTTAATTATTACCTTTTTTAAAAAATAAAGAAAAACATCTTATCATAAACATCAACAAAACTTTTTATTCTATTTATTCCCTTATTCGAAAGATATCGTTTTATCGTCTGCTACCATAGCAACGTGATAAACTAAATTTCATTAAACAACACGCACAGTAGTAGAAAAATATTTTTCTAAACCGAATAAGTATTTTTAATTTTGGTTTTAGAATTAAATTCCTGAACTCCCGTGTATAGAGCGGGTTAAATAGCTAGTATCATAATAAAAACGGATACACTTGTTTGAGAAACGGATTATAAACTAGAAAAACTTCTCTGAGACGTTTTCGAAAAAATCAGCGAGTAACTGAAACATTGTTTTTTATACATGGTTCTTAAAATCTGGAAAATATGTTAGTTTCTGAAGTTAGTCTGAGAGCTCTTTTCGGAATCGTGGGTAATTCGAACGATGTTATTGTAGACTTTCGTTCGTGATTATATTATATTTTCGTAGTCTAAGAACCATTTATCTTTTTTTACAGTGTACAGAAAATATTTTAACGAAATTTGCAACAGACTTGCTTGGTTTTTTTGGAATAACATCATTAAAATTGCTGAAAATTTACAACATTTCAGTTCGTGAGAAATGTGTAATGCAAATTATATAAAACATATGTTAAGTTTTCATTTCAGTGCTATCACGTGGGTGTCGATTGAGGGCCACATCTTGCGATATTTATATATTTCAAAGCATCAAATGTAAATCTTTTTAAATTTTCATTGCAATATCTTTAGTTAATGTTATATTTAGAATAAAATTTTAACCTTCCTCACAGTTTATATTTATTTCCATCTATTTTTTAATATAGCGTAGTAAGAGTAATTTAAAAGTAAAAATAATTAAAAAATGTTTTAATTATAACAAAGTATTATTTAAAATATTGATTTCAGCATTATAATTTATTTATTTTTCATCATGACAACTATTGTCGTGTCTTCTTGCTGTCAAGATGAAGAAGTGATATCTATCATTTATTATATTATTAGAGTAAGATTATATTCTACTAAAATATTTTTAACATTATATTAAGCAATTTCAGCTTCGTAATAGAATTTTTACATGCAGGAATAATCTCTATATATATTTCTCTTACCTAGCGCGAAAAAAAGGCTGTATTTGTAGCTTGCTATTTGGCAACAGCAGCAGCGACGATTCTGAGCGGTTAAGTTAGGGTCACATGTCCCAACCAACTCAGCAAATTAAAATCCAGACAGAATCTCTCTTTTAACACAAACCGTTTGAGCGATGTATGAATGACAGTTGCTATTGGTCCGTTTTGCGGTGACGTGAGGAATTCAGCGAATCAGCTTTTTGATCCAAGATTGTATTTAGACACATGCGAAAACGTTTCGTTTACAGTTCGTTAGCGTGATACGTAGCATCCTTTATAGCTTCTTATTATATATTTAAATGAATATAAGCCGGGATTATCAATACTATAGGCAAAATGAAAGGAGAAGGACCCCATCTGACACTAACATGCCATTTAATTTTAAACAGCGTCAATTTCCAGTTCGCTTACCTTTCTCAATGATGATCAACAAGTCACAGGGCCAAACTTTTGATAAATGCGTTTTTATTTACAATTTCAACAAAATTTTCAATTACATTTTTTATGAATTATTTTTTTAAATTTTATAATGTTAAAATGTTTTATACCCATTGGCAGCACCACCTAAATGCCTTTTTATTTACATTTTCGACAAAGTTTTGCCTGACTTTTTATACATTAAAGTTATTAGTAAATTTCATATGTTACTTGCTCGGATCGCATAGCGGCCCAGCTTAAAATATTTTTTATTGTTTTTCACTAAGGTTTTAAATTAATTCTGTTTCCAAGGTTTTTGAATACATTTTTATTTACATTTTCAACACTGTTTTGTATTACTTTTTATACATTAAAAATATTTGTAAATTTAATACATTATAATAATTTATGTTAGCACTCATTCTGGCTTGAGTTGACACAAAGAATGGCGAGCCAGCGAAGCGCGCTGGGATCGCGTAGATCCCAATGTTATTTGCGTAGCAATTCACGGCGGTTAGTGTCGAGCGTTAGTCGACACTAACCGCGCGTTTAAGTCGAGAGTTAGCGAGCAGGGGGCTGAGCCATTACCGTCTCAATACTCAAGGCCTCCGGACTGATTTCGTGGCGTACCAAAGGCATGGCTGCCAACTCTTCCGCTTTTTCTGACCAGAAAAATTTAATAGATATGTTTGGCTTATTTAATCGGCAGATTATGGCGATTTAAAAAGGTAAAATTTACTGTACAATTTTTGTGGTCTAAAAAAGCGTAAGATGTTGGCAGCTATGCAAATGAAGATTAACCCCTTGAAGGGCAAGCAATTGCGTTTGTGTAATGCTTAATTCCCACCGGAAATTTAGAAAAAAAATTTCCAAAATAAGAAAAAGCAATTTTACGACTTTTCTCCACTAAAGTCAGAAAACTAAAATTTCCTAAAATTTTCCTGGTGCAAATCCTGATTAATCGTAGGTGGTATATAATGTATACCGCCGCCCCTTAACCCATTGAAGGGTGGTGGGACATATTTTATCCCACCTACGATTAATCAGGATTTACACCAGAAAATCTTTAGGAAATTTTAGTTTTCTGACTTTAGTGGAGAAAAGTCGTAAAATTGCTTTTCTTTATTTTGAAATAAAATTTTTCTAAATTTCCGGTGAGAATTAAGCATTACACTAACGCAATTGCTTGCTCTTCAAGGAGTTAATCTTCATTTGGTACGTCACGAAATCAGTCCGGAGGCCTTGAGTATTGAGACGGTAATGGCTGAGCCTCATAGTAAAATAATATTCATTTTAATCTGAATGTTAAGACTGCGAATTTATCGTTTTTGTGCGTGAACATGAACATATTTACTTGACAATTGATAGAACACGAAAAATCTGTGTTCATGGTTTAGAGAATATATAGAAACTATTCGGGCTTTGACAAAGCTAAGATTATTTCGAAACAAGATGTCCCGTATAAAGGATAGATAAGTAATAGATATCATTATTCGTGAATCTGAGGAAATTCGTGTGAGGAACTATGAAATATGCAACGATAGCGTTTAATTTCTTATTTTGGAAATCTAGGTCAGTGTTTTGAAAGGACTGTGATGTGACTATTCGGGCTTCGTCAAAGCTAAGACTATTTCAAAACAAGATGTCCCGTATAAAGGACAGATAAATAATAGATATCATTATTCGTGAATCGAAGGAAATTCGTATGAGGAACTAGCAAATATTCAACGATAGTGTTTAATTTCTTATTTTGGAAATCTAGGTCAATGTTTTGAAAGGACTGTGATGTTTCCATGTTTTTCCAGTCTCCCTTCTTTCATTTATTTGAATAACGGATGGCACCACCTGAGTTGTTTTTTAAAGGATTTTTGAAGATTATGTTGCTTCTTCCAGTTTGAATATAATTTTTGACGATGTAGCATAAAGATTATTTCTTGCCGATTTATGTTTTTAGAATTTTTTTACTCCTGAAGTAATTTTTGTATATTAAACCGAAACGTTGAGTTTTATTTTATTGTGGTGTTTTTATTTTTACATCAACTTTAAGTTTCTGAATAAAGTCTACGTTGAACAGCAACCTCTATTTTCTTTAGTATTCGATTTTACAACGGAAATTCTTTAATTATTTATTACTCGGAATCATTTCTGAAAATACCTGACAGCAGAAGAAACATTATATTTATAAATGCTTCTTTATATCTCAAAAGTATTTTGCTTTCTGGAGCTTCTAAATATAAAAGACGTTTTTCAGAATTTTTAGCAAAACGGAAGAGATTATTAAATATTTTATCTCGTGGTTAGATTGTATTTTCCTATATTGAAAAAATCCCTGCCGGCCCGGCCTACAGGCGGAGGTAGATTTCGAAGTTAAGTATATTAATTGATCCAACAAAAACTAAATCATGTTTACATATAAATCCACTTTAACAGTTTTATCTGGCCGCTTTTGACGAATTTTTATTTCATTTTTATATAATAGCTGGTTTTATCAGAATCATGTTAAGGCGGTATTAAAAAAAATACTTTTCCATGCTCAACAACTCGAAATTTTCTGGCACATTTTCAGATTCATTTTTAATAGAAATTGTACCAAACTTGCTGACGTGATTTTTGAAAAGATTTATAAGCGGCATGTGTTCTTATTTTTCTTTCAATTAATTGAAACTTGATTAATAAACAATTATTTTCGCAGTAGGTCAATATTTTTCGTTTCAAATACAATTGCTTCGGTAAATTCTGTTCAAAATGCCCACTTTGACATGATTTTTTGAAATATATTCTGCCTCTATCAAAAAATCGATCATTACGGTTGATTATATAGTTTCTGAAGAAGAGAATCTATCAATTGGATGCGTTTGAGAGCAAAAATGAATTTAAAAATGAGTCAGAAAATAAGCAGTTTGGATTTGAATACACCCTCAATAAGACTATTTTTTTCTTCAACCGCTATGTATTTTTAATTTGTTTTTGCTGTAATAACTGGTCCTATCAAAAACTTGTCTATATAAATGTTGTAGACAATATTAAAAAGATATATGATAAATTCATGGGGATTTTATAGCTTGTGAATTGACGGAGTTATGGATTTCTTTCTTCTTCAACCCCCTCTCTTTTTTTGCTTTCGTTTTTTTTTTTTTTTTTTTTTTTTTTTTTTTTTTTTTTTTTTTTTTTTTTTTCGGTACGAATCGGTCCTATCAAAAACTTGTGAGTATAAAAGTTGTAGATAATATTAAGAAGATTTATAATAAAATTAATTGGATTTAATACCTTGAGAATTCATGAAGTTATGAATTTTTTTCTCCCAAAAATCCTATGAGCCAATTTTTAATTTTATCAAAAATCTGTGATGCATAAATTTTTGGTCCTATTTTTAGTAATAAAAACTTTAAACTGATTCGATGTGTACAAAATTTAAGAAGTTATGGGTTTTTTTCTGTTTTCACAAAACCCCTTCCTATTTCCAGCCCCCTGGCCCGATTTTGCCCATTAACGAACTTAACCGAGGTTTTAAGCCCCTTGATTTTATGTATCAGTTTGGAAGAGATTTACGCAGAATTGTGGAAGTTATCGTGTCCAGAAGAATGTGATATATATATATAGATAGATAGATACATAGATAGATAGATAGAATGATAAAGTTTTTTACTGAGGGTGGTTTTGGGTTCTAAGCGTCGTGATCGGTGTAGATCTGCAAAAAATTTTCAGAAATTCCAACATAGGAACGACGCCAATATATAGTATTTTATACTAAATCTACCTAAAAAATATCTGTCGTTTTTATACAGCGCATGATACGTTAATATTCCGTTTGATTGTACTTTTCTAACAATTATGAACAAACGCCTGAGTTCGAAGTGGAGAAAAACTCCCTGTAATTTTTCACTAAATAAATACCATTATTGCGAAGCAATAGTGAAAATAATTACTAAATGTTTGGAATTTCTGTCGATGAATGAAAGATATCAAATTAATCACATTAAAGAAAATCAATCTTGCATCGTTATTATGGATTCTAATTGCATTTGAATAACCAATAAATTTGAAAAGCGGAAAACGTAAACCACACTTAATGCATTCATAAATTGGAAATGAAAGCGCAGTTACTCGACTTTAATTAATGTGTTTTCTTTCCCATTTTAATTATATTGTATAGATACTTTTGTAAAAATTAAAATTATTCCCGTTGTTTACAGAATATAAATTAAATACGTTTCTCCATATTACGAACTGTTAACAAAATGGCAGAAATTATTACATAGTTTCGTTTGTAGTTAGATTATATTTTCTTATATTAAAAACTATCTTTCGTTTTTATATAGCGCATGCTAAGTTACTGAATAAGAGGTAAATATTGAGCTTGATCTTATCTTTCTATGAGTTACGAACAAACTTCTGGATTCGAAATGAAGGAAAACACCCTGTATTTTTCTCTAAATAAATATCATTATTGCGAAGCAATAGCCAGAATAATTACTCAATGTTTGGAAATAAATTCGATGAATAAATGATAGCAAATTAATCAAGCTAAAGAAAATCAATCTTGCATCATTTTAATAGATTCTAATTGCACCTTAATAAAATTTAACCAATAAATATGATGAAGCGGAAAGTGTAAATCACATTTAATGCATTTATAAATCGCAAATGAATGAGCAATTACAGAACTTTAAGTTAATGTGTTTTCTCTCCCATTTCAATTGTATCGATACTTTTGTGAGCATTAGGTGTATTTCTGTTGTTTATAGAACAGAAATTAAATACGTTTGAGCATATTACGGATAAAACTCATTAATCAATTTTCCGAATTTAATTGCACCTGAATAATATTTAACCATTAAATGTGATCGAGGGGTAAGCGTATACTACATTCAATGTATTTATATAATTAGAAATGAAAGCGCAGTTATCGGACTTTAATTAAGCTGTTTTCTTTCTCATTGTAATTATATTGTATCGATACTTTTGTAACCATTAAGTGCATTTCTGATATTTACAGAATAAAAGTTAAACTCGTTTCTACATATTACGAATAAAACAAATTAATCAATTTTAAAAATTTAACTGCGTCTGAATCAAATTTAACTAATAAATGTGATGAAGAGGAAAGAGTAAATCAATTTAAATGCATTTATAAATCGCAAATGTAAGCGCAGTTACCGGACTCTAATTAAGATATTTTCTTTCCCATTTTAATTATATTGTATCGATACTTTTGTGTACATTAAAAGTATTCCTGTTGCTTACAGAATAGAAAATAATTACGTTCTTGCATATTACCGATAAAACTAATTAATCAACTTTCAGAATTATACGATGTCTAGAAAATATTAAAATTTAATTTAATGCAATTTTCACGCGGTATAGATAAAAAGAATTATTATACTTTAAAGTCCATCATACGATAGTTTAATAAAATGTTTTTGTCAGTAGTGTTACACATTTTTTTTAAACAAATTAAAATATCTTGTTCTTACGAAATATATATTATTTCATATTGAATAATAATTCTAAAAACTTAAAGAGGGAATGTGCTATTTTTAGTGTATAGTTTTAATACGTTTTCAATAGATTATGAATAAAAATTACGAATGTCTTTTAAATTTAAATCATAATCTTTTAAAATGATCTTCTACATAGTTACTACATAGTTACTAATTTCATTATTTTTTTATTATATTATTATGGACTGACTATTTTTTTTCAACGATCTTAAAGGCTTACTGTTATTTCTAGTAGTTAATCATAATGTGTTTTCCACATAATATGAATTAAAATCATTAATTTTCTTTAAAAATGTAGAATATATATTTTTAATCTTCATCTACATTGTTCATTAAAATAAAACAAAAAAATCTGCTTTTTTCAAAACTTCATGTTTTCGTTTTTTAGGTAATGTTATTATCGGTTAACAGAAATATAAATAAAATTAATAAATAGAGCAAATAAAACAAATAAACCGAATAACGAATTGAACTTCGAAGAAAAAAAATCTTCGAAAAGAAAGCACCTTAATCATCTGAAATATCGTTAAATAATATGACGTTAAAGTATTCATTTATGAAATTTTTCTCTACCATAAAAGATATTACAAACAAAATATATTATTTCATTAACATAAGTAGGAGATGTGCACCATAAAATATAATAAATAAGATGTATATGTTAAAAACACATATAACTTGCCTAATGGTACACATAAACAAGGGAATTTTTATGAACTTCTACAAATGAAATTAATGAAAAAGCATAATATTGACGTTTCGAACTAAGTATCAACATTTGAAAGTAATCGATTAACCTTTATGGCTGATGACACTCCATGGTCTTTATGCGAACTTTCGATGCACTTGAACTTATTTCATTTTTAAATTTTCTGATGTACACTTCTGCAGTTTTCCATTCATATAATTGATAAAACTCGACAAAGAGTTTTGTTCCACACACTTTTAAGTATTTTATCATCATACTTATCCGGAAGATAACTGTAGAAGCAGTTCGAAAAGTCGATATTTTGCTTTTCCATTAATTTTCTCTGTAAAAGTTCATAAAAAATGTCTTGTTTAGGCCTACCATTAAGCACGTTTATGTGTTTTTAACATATACATCTTATTTGTTAAATTATTTCAGTTTTCGCATGGAAATTATTGCAATTCTAAACAATTACCGAAATTTGGAAACTCCATCGATGAATTAAAGATATCGATATAATCACCGGAAAAAAAATATATTTTGCATTATTTTAATCTCAGCTGAATAAAGGTTTACCACTAAATGTGATTTACTGAGCATTAAACGTAAATCACATGTAACTCATTTATAAATGACTAAGCTACAAAAGAACAGACAGTTTTAATTAACCTTCCGTCTACCAGACGGGTCCATTGGACCCGACATGTACATTCAAAATATTTATTCAAACCAGAAATTTCTTCAAAACAAACTAAATGTATAAATCAGACAATAATAAGTTAAATAAACAAATTAAATAGTTTTAAGTAAAAATTCTGGTGTAGAATGTTTTTATAAAACTTGAGTAAAATTTCCGGTAGTTCTAGGGTTAAGGTGTTTTCTTTTCCAATGTAATTACACTTGTTTACAAAACCGAGAACTAATTTTCAATACTGAATCTGATAATGAAGTCACTTTTCCTTTAGTACAACGCATTTAAGTTAAATAACGTTCGGGAATTGCTGGGAATATATAAAATTTCCAAAGTAACACATGGAAATCAATAACACATAACACTCTTCCTACTCTTGATAAATTGAATAAAATTAACATAACTTGTATAATTGACAGAATCCTACGACAAGTATTGAACTAGCAGAACATAACAGGGATTAATACCCATAAAAACCCCCGACAATGACTTTCGCTGCAGTAAAAAATTTTTAATTTCAAACAGCCTACATGAGGATTCCTCATTCGTTAAAACATTATACAATGGTTGGGGTTAAATCTTTATGTATTGGTTCCGATTGGAGCTGATAAGATAGCTGTCTTTTTCTATTATGTGCTAAAATTAGAAAATGGAGATATTAAAGTTACATGAATAGAAAACATGAAGTAATAAAGCAAATTTAATGACATTTTCTGTTTCATTATAAATAATATTCTAAAATATTGACTAATTTCTTCCGAAATATCATTGTTAAGTTGTACTTTTATTTCTGTGTAATTTATAGGTATTTCTGTTGTTTTCAAAATCGAAAATAATGCATTTTGTGCATATCATAGATGGAATCTTTAATTTAATAGTTTAATTATACGATAATTTGAAAAAAAATCATAATTATACTTTAGAATAATTAATATAATGGTTTAGAACAGGCTCGGCGAACCTATTCACGTGCGCGTGCCGAAAATTCACAAACAATATCTATCAGCAATGTAACGTGCCAAACTTACACAAAAATAATTTTGAAGAGATGTTTACACGAAACACTGGTTATAAAATCAGTTGCTTTCATGCATTAATAATTAAAAATTTTTGAAAATCAAAATGCGATTTTTCTGTATACTGGAATCAGCTATTAAATGAATGAATTTTTAATTCATAAATAGGATTATATTTATGCGATATGTACTGTAATAAGGAAAAAAAATAGAGTTTTTATTTCTTTAATTATTAAGTTATTTTAATTAATTTTTCAACTACATTTCAGCAGTGAAATTACGCTTGAAAATATTGAATATTAATGATGTGAATTATCACACTGCTAACAAAGCGTAAACCAACTTAGTGAAAAATGTCCAAGCCGGGAATCGAACCTGGGTCCCTGGAGATCCCTATTCCAGGGACCCGGGTTCGATTCCCGGCTTGGACATTTTTCACTAAGTTGGTTTACGCTTTGTTAGCAATGTGATAATTCACATCATTAATATTCAATATTAAGTTATTGTTAATACAACATCTCGGTTATATTTTTTCAAGTTGCATTAAACAATATATTAATAATGTACTGATGAGATTTTCGCTGTTGTATGTTCGATGAAAAATGCTTTATACCTGGTTCGTATTTTATTATCTTTATAAATATACATAGCTAAATGGGATCCATTTTCCATTTTACTGCAGTGACTGTCAAACGAAATTCATTTGAAAGTTACAGCTTTTAAAATTTTCATAGAAAGACAAAATACACGTCGAAAACGCTGCACAGCATGACAGGAAAAGATAATTCTTATGCGTTGATACAAAAAAATAATTGCATTATTTGCGATATGACCGTACGGAACAAACTTTTATTGGTTATAACAGAAATAAAAAAAATGAATTTTATTTATATAATGATTACCAAATTTTTTTTTGCGTGCCAAAAAAAATTATCTTACATGCCAACTGCGGCACGCGTGCCATACGTTCGACAACCCTGGTTTAGATTATATTTTATAAAAATCCGATTTGATTTCATTTTAAATTATATTTTTTGACTAATTGAAATTTCTACGATGTAAAATTTTGTGTTATTTATAAAACTGAAATTTTAGCCATTTTTTGCATATCATAGAAAAAAAATTAATATATGTTATATTATTATTCGATAATTCGAAAAAAAAAAATTATGATAATTCATAATAAAAGTTTCAAATCTTTATTTGAACGCATTCTTGCTATTTTTGAAATAAATATGACTTTTATTATTCTTAATGGGAATTCTAAAAAAAAATGTAGTGTAAAAAATCGCTTAGAGTTATCAATAAAAAAAAGTAGATCAGTGCAAGCTTTTCTCACGCAATGTTTGAGATTATTTGCTGATACGTTATTTTTTACACGACTCCCAAGAAGGGTTATGTGTTTGACTCGGGATAGATTTCTTTATATGTGGATTTCATTATACCCTCGAAACATCCCAACGGCTGGATGGATTTTAACGAATGAAATTTTTATCGATTCGTCTTAACCGTCCGATAATTATAGGCTAGATTTTGTTTTTATAAATTCAAAATGGCGGCCATAAAATATAAAATGGTGGCAGAGACGAAAAAAAATTACACTCCAAATTGAGTGGCATATCAGTGGATAAGTCTTTCAAAATGAAGACGATGTTTCCTAGACTATTTTATAGTCAGAAGCTCAGTTTAAATATTACACAACCTGATAGTTGTGGAGGTAGGATCTCTAGCTTTACGAAATCTATGAAAACTAAAACGTTTAAATTCTTTGAGTTTTGTTAACTGTCTCATCCAAATGTAACGATGTGTGTATTAATTAAACACAACTAAAATTTACTCAATAAAACATTAAATTACACAAAATTAAAAAACCCGTCTACGTCAAGAGCGAACTAAAAAGAGGGAAACAAGATGACGTAGGAAAATAGTAGAGTGTGTAATTGTGTACCTTTTCACTTAAGTAATTGCAGTCAGAGGCAAATGTAAGCAGCAGGAACCGCAGTACATACCTAAACATGAATCTGATGCCTCCGACTGCAGTTACTTAAGTAAAAAGGATTTGCATTACACACTCTACTATTTTCCTATGTCATCTTGTTTCCCTCTTTTTAGTTCGCTTTTTGCGCAGTCGGTTTTTTTCATTTTTTTAATTTAATTTTTTATTTTCATTAATTTTTGATTAACTGAATTCGTTTTATCAAAATACGTGTTTTAACGATACTATACTATGTCAAAAGCCGCAAGCAGAACCTTTCAAAAATACCTCATTCATCGCTGTGCCTTTAGTATGTGAAGATAAAAATGTATGTTAATATAAATAAAAGTTGGAAATTGCTCGTCAAACGTGGCAAATGAGGTGCGATCGTACTATAACTAGTTTTATAAATATTTTTGCACCGCATATTGTAATGAATGTATATTTTAATGCGCTTCATAAGCGCATATCAATTACATTCTGTCCGAAAGGCTGTAACATCATTAAAATGCACTTGAAATAATTTTTCCCATTGGCCTTAATGTAACGGAAAACTTTTCACTGTCCCTGAAATTAAACTATGCATACGATTTTCATAAAATTTGAAATGACTCGACAATATTTTAAAACAATCATATATTTAAAATTTCAGACCATTCGAAAGGCTGTAACATCATTAAAATGCACTTGAAATATTTTTTTCCCCATTGGCAGTAATGTAACGGAAAAATTTGACTGTCCCTGTATTTAAACTCTACATCCAATTTTCATAAAATTTGAAATGACTTGACAAAATTTTACAACAATTATATATTTAAAATTTCAGACCACTCGGTTGGGTAGTTTTTGCTCTGTTATATGCGGACGGACAGACAGACGGACGGACTGAACGACGACTAATGTGCTGCGTATTTATATAATTACGAACGCACCTAATAATATGCATGATGGCTTTTACCTATGTTCTGTAAGCCAGGAGTCCTGTGTATACTCCCTTGTAATTTTAATGATCATATACAGGGTGTTTCACTACCAGACCGACTTGCAGGGGGCACAAAGACGACTCGGAATCACATAGCAATGTGAGGTCGGAAATGCAATCCTAACGAGATAGAGGGGTTCTTAGGAACTGAATCATTGTGATAGAAAATTGACATCTAAAGACATTAAGCTTAGAATAAGTCATGACTTTCCTGATAATGAAGTTGGTCAAGGTTTTGTAATGTGTGAATAAATCATTCATAACCTAAAATCTAGGATTTTTTGAAATACGCCGGGCGTGTTTCGGACGTTTGCGGTATTAACGAAGATGCACCATTTCAAAACGTCCCCACTACCTCAAACCTGCAAAACCATAGATGGTAAGAACAAGGCACGTAGGCAGAAAACTTCGGGGGACTTCATTATCAGGAAAGTAATGACTTATTTTAAGCTTACCCAGCAAAGAAAGAAAGAGTGGGCCATCACCTGGAAAAAAGATGGCAGCCAACACTGCATTCAGCGGTAAAGTGCGATGGTACCATTACTTAAAACCAGTACAAAAGTGTCCGTGCGGAATGCAGCAGGCCCATCCGTGATGGTCAACGGCAGGCCAGCATTGGTATGCCATCACATTACTTCAATCCGGCACTTATCCTGCAGTCCTAGCACCTATCCCACTGCTATTCCTTTGCTGGCCCAGCTCTTTCCCTTACAATAATTTTTTATAGAATTCTATAAAAAAACAAAGTATTACAGAATTATGGCCCTTTTCCTATAAGTTAGTTTTCACCAAGAGCTATAGAACTATCTGTAGAAGTGTTTATAATAGAAATATTTGAACTTAAAGCGGTTTCCATGTGGTCACTCTCCCAAGTACTAACCGCCCTCGGTGCTGTTTTGTTTTCGTGATCGGACATGAACAAATACTTCCAGCGTATCCAACGACAGCTCGTAGATTTCAAGCTCTCTTACACTATTTCAAGTTTGTTTCTTTTGTGATTTACGTTCCCAGTCATTAAACTGGTATAGAAATTACTGTATTGTATAGAAATCCTATATATTTTATACACTTTTATTATTATTATTGATTCTCAACTGTGTAAATTATGAAAAGCGAAATCCTTTGTGACTTAGTAAAACCAGATTTAAGGAGAAAAAGAAAGTGTGTTGAAATAAAGAATTTATTTATTTATTCATCTACTTTTTATTTTGTTGGTGGCAGTGGTGCTATATTATTTACAGTTGCAAAGAAAATTAGCTTCACAGCTTAAATTGTGTTAAGATATTCATTTCAGATTTGTGTTCAAATACCCAGTGTCTTCGATATTCGCAACGTCACCTAGAGTAAGAGTTCCCATCAATAATACTGCAAAAGTTGTGCACTTCCATGTAGTGGTGGGCCAACGCATGAGATAAAACGGACGCCCATCAGAATTTTATCTGATGATTTCCAACAGCAAAGTTGACTGAAACTGTCCAGCAGTAGTCATGCTGTGGTAGACCATTAGCCAGTACTTCTCCATCATTGCCAGCACCTATCTTGCTGCTAGCCAGCAATTTCCTCTTTGCTAGGTATGGTCTGTAAATATCAGTTTGCTATCCCTATGCTTCAGACCCTAACAACTCCTGTAGCTCGCAAGGATTGCATTTCCGACAATGCATTGCTATGTGATACCGAGTCGTCTCTGTTCTCTCTACATATCCTGCAAGTTTATCGTTCTGGTAGTGAAACACCTTGTATATATATATATGAAAAAATCTTTTCAAGATCAAAGATGCAGTATTAAGGATGTATATTTTCTACACTGTAAAAAAATGAAAAATTTCTTTGATCAGTAAAATTGTAATATAACGACGATCAAAAATATGCAATAATCGCTTCGGAGTTACCCATGACTCCGGAGAGCCTCCTTTATCTTTTTAAACCTGATAAACCATTGTAATTTGGATATTGAAAGAAGAAACTTAAAAAGTAATTGTCTTTTGCTGCCACTGATTTTCAGAAACGTATTTGAGTACTACAGTGTGTCCGTAATGTCATGGTGCACTTTTGACCGGTCACAGGAATTCAACGAAACAAGATGGAAATGTGAAATCTTCACCAAATAACAGAAAAACTCTCCAAGTTTCATACCTGTTCAGTGCAGTTCGCTGTGGCCTCCATTTGTTGCCCTAAACACATCTAAACGATACTCAAGTTCAACCCACACGCAGTTAAGGACGTCTAGTTTAACAGAGTGAAGAACTTCTGTGATTCTCTGTTTCAAATGGAGTCCACATCGAACTTGCACTGAACAGGTATAAAACTTATGTACTTGACTTCGTCGATATGCACTAAGCCACACACTGCGCCTATTCCTGTAACGTAGCTATCACCAGTTATGGATCTTACTGAATTGTACTTGAAACCAAAAACATTCTTTTTTATACAAATAAAACGTTATGAGTTTCTGTTATACGCACACAAGATCGAATTTCGCTATCTTATTTCGTTTAGGTTTTACGGAGGATCAAAGTTGTAAAGATAAATTTTCGACACCCTGTATTACAATTATTTAATTGAACATTTATAATAGAAAAGGGGTTTTTAAATTGAATATTTTTAAATTCAATACATTTTCAAAAACCTTATGTTAAATGTGTTCAGTATTTTTTCCAACAGAAAACTGCATTTTGCAGCTTACACCCAGAAGATAGGGTAGGGGAGTACACAGTGAGACATGGTAAATAGTGAGACAGCAGCCGTTTTGATATATAGTTATAACTTTTTCTCTTAGCTGGAACACACACTGAACCACCTCATCTTATGCAACACGTGAATGTAGTTTCGGCACTCCGGTTACTCGTTCAACAAAATAATAAGTAATTATTTATTTTACAGGGGTTAAAGTTACATAAACGTCCGTTTTAGAGTTTATTTCTTTCATTATAGCGTATATTTACTTAACCAAACCTAGTTATATCTAATGATAGACTATGTCCACAAAACTACACAAGCATTCAAAGCTGTGAAATTGATGATGAAACAGATATGGCATCCATTTTGTTACAACGCAACGAAAGTACACAGTGAGACACATAGTTGTGGTACACAGTGAGACATGTCTCACTGTGTATCTACTGTGTTGTTATGATGTAAAAAAAAGTTATTTATTAATAAAAGAAGGTTTTTTTCTCTCTCTCTCTTTATCAGTGTTTGTGAAGGGACTTGCGATGACTAGTGAAATCTACTAAACGTAAGAGGCTGAAAATTTGCATGAAGGTAGCCCAATGTCTGCCATTGTTCACCCGAGGCTCATATGAAAAAAATTTTTAATCTAGAATTATTAATTAGAAGTCATAAACTGCAGAAATTTATTAATAGAGTGTAAAAATGCATGATTTATGAGAATATATACATTGTCTCACTGTGTACCACTTGTGGTACACAGTGAAACAATTTTTGATACTCCGTTATTCTGCTTCTGTGCTTTTATAAATAACTTTTTTAAAACCATTTATACATTAATGTGTAGTGTATTTGTGTAGCTTAAAGATTTAGCAATTTTTTTTTTCAAAAGAATAAAAATCGTTGCCATTCGTTAAGTAATAATAATTTTCGTCTCACTGTGTACTACCCTCCCCTATATATAATTCTTTTACAGATCAAAGCATATGTGCCATCCTATTAACAACAAATATTATATGTAGTATTAATAATTATTATTTAAAAATTGTACTAGTAAATTATTTAAAAAAAATTAGACTGAAATTCATATAATTTAGCTTTCAACTTCTGAAAAGATTTATTACAAGTATAAAACATGTTCAATAGTGCATCACAAACAAATTAGATGCAAATCATTTTAAATTGCCGGAAATATAAAATTTATCTGTATGATATTATATGAAGATGGAAAATAAATCGCTTGTAAAAAGTTTTGATTAATGAAAGTTTGATCCGACCATAAAAGAAATCGCCATTAAAAATAATGAGTAAAATAAATTACATGAGTTATCGCCGTGAAATTATTGCTTAACTATAGCGAGGACAATTACAGAATGTTTAGAATTACTTGAATTAATGACAAATATCAAATTAACCATTTGAAAGAAAACCAACCTTGCATCCTTTTAATAAATTTTGATTGCGGCTGAAAACAATTTAAACATTAAATATAATTTATTGATCTGTAAAATCAAACAAACTTTAATGCATTTAAACATTGAGAGACAACGAAATTAAACGATGTTAGAGGCATTTAATTAAGTTTTATTCTCCATTTTAATTATAATGTATTGATATTTTTATGATATTTAAAAGTATTTCTGCTGTTTTTATAATTACAATTTAAAGAGTTTTTGAATAATTTGAATAAAAATAATTTATTCGCTTTTAAAAGCATATATTAATTTAAAAATAAATGTTCTTTTTGTAATAGTTAACGGTTCTTCACAAATAAAAACTTGATTTTTTAAGATTATGCTGTTTCGGGCTAAAGGATATTTATATGAATATTCAAGCACTTTCTAGAAAAAATATTTAATCCGTTTTTTAAACGCCGTGGATAAAAAATAATTATCAACATTTACAAAATTAAAATACAATAAAAATGTTTTTATTGAAAATGTTGCATAGTTGTTAATGATAAAATTTATAAAATCAGATTTTACAAATCATTTAAACACATTAAAAAGCAGAAAAACCAACGTTTAAAATGCACAAATAATATATGAAAAGCAGCAAACAGCTGTTTCGAATCTACTAGCGAGATTCTTCTTCAGTGCAAAAGGAACAGCGTGCTAGAAAGAGCAAGGCTGAGCAAAATCATAGACAGAGACGCGCTGGCTTTTATACCCTATGCGGGTGGCGAAGGCGCCGAAACAACCAATGAGAGAGAATCAGTGGAAACGACTGGGTGGACAAGTAGCGACATCTACCGGAGAAGAAGAGAAAAGAAACCAAAAAAGGGGGAATTAAATTAACGCTTTCCAAATACTTGGAAAATCTGGAGTACTAGATAAGTCATTGACTAAAGAGTGAGAATTTTTAATGATATGGTAAGCTTCCCAAAAATCAAGATCAAGGTTAGAAGAACATTTTTGGATAATGATGGCTGAGGAAAAATCGAACCTATGTTGAGAAGACCAAGAATGTTGAGCAATAGAAGAACGTTTGAGCTCCTGATTTTTAACATAACCTTCATGCTCTTTTAAACGAAATCTAAGAGCACGTTTAGTCTGACCAATATAAGAAAGACCACACTGACAAGAGATCTGGTAAATGCCCCAATTATCTAGGCGATCAACGGGGTGTTTGAGATTTGAAAAAGGGATTTTATTAACAGGAGAAAAAATAACTTTAAAATCAAACCTTCTTAGGATTTTAGCAACTTGCTGACTGATTTTAGGAAAAAATGGTAATACAACTGAAGTATTAGAGTTGGAATTAGAATGCTTTACAGAATGATCGGATTTCGTCAATTTCTTATAAATAGAATCGATAATATTAGAGGAATAACCACGATCGACAGCAATAGCTTTGAGGTAATTAAGTTCAGCACTAAGTAACTGAGGAGTGGAACAAATATTAGTAGCCCGAAAAACAAAAGTATTGAAAGCAGCGAATTTCTGGTTAGGGGGATGAGAAGAATACCTGTGAGGTGGGAGACTGACAGCAAAAGGTTTACGAAAGACGGTAGTCTGAAAGCCATTTTCACAACGAATAACAAGGACATCCAGGAAAGAAAGACAGTTATTGGTCTCAATTTCAGAGGTAAATTGAATGCAGGGATCAATGGAATTCATAATAGAGAGAATATGATTAATATCCGAATTCATTTCAATCAGGACATAAACATCATCGACATAACGAACATAGAACGGAAATTTTAAGATTTCAAAAAGCTTGACCTCAAAATAGTGCATATAAATATCGCATAAAATTGGACTAAGGGGATTACCCATAGCCAAACCGTCAATCATACGGAAGAAATTACCATTGAAAACAAAAGTATTTTGCGACAAGCAAGCGCGAGTGAGGAGTATAAGTTCCTCGATTTCAAAATAAGAGAAATGGAATTCACAAAGCCTTTTCTTGAGGCAATCTAAAGCCCCCTCAACCGGAACGTTTGTAAATAACGTTTGTAAATGTTCCGGTTGAGGGGGCTTTAGATTGCCTCAAGAAAAGGCTTTGTGAATTCCATTTCTCTTATTTTGAAATCGAGGAACTTATACTCCTCACTCGCGCTTGCTTGTCGCAAAATACTTTTGTTTTCAATGGTAATTTCTTCCGTATGATTGACGGTTTGGCTATGGGTAATCCCCTTAGTCCAATTTTATGCGATATTTATATGCACTATTTTGAGGTCAAGCTTTTTGAAATCTTAAAATTTCCGTTCTATGTTCGTTATGTCGATGATGTTTATGTCCTGATTGAAATGAATTCGGATATTAATCATATTCTCTCTATTATGAATTCCATTGATCCCTGCATTCAATTTACCTCTGAAATTGAGACCAATAACTGTCTTTCTTTCCTGGATGTCCTTGTTATTCGTTGTGAAAATGGCTTTCAGACTACCGTCTTTCGTAAACCTTTTGCTGTCAGTCTCCCACCTCACAGGTATTCTTCTCATCCCCCTAACCAGAAATTCGCTGCTTTCAATACTTTTGTTTTTCGGGCTACTAATATTTGTTCCACTCCTCAGTTACTTAGTGCTGAACTTAATTACCTCAAAGCTATTGCTGTCGATCGTGGTTATTCCTCTAATATTATCGATTCTATTTATAAGAAATTGACGAAATCCGATCATTCTGTAAAGCATTCTAATTCCAACTCTAATACTTCAGTTGTATTACCATTTTTTCCTAAAATCAGTCAGCAAGTTGCTAAAATCCTAAGAAGGTTTGATTTTAAAGTTATTTTTTCTCCTGTTAATAAAATCCCTTTTTCAAATCTCAAACACCCCGTTGATCGCCTAGATAATTGGGGCATTTACCAGATCTCTTGTCAGTGTGGTCTTTCTTATATTGGTCAGACTAAACGTGCTCTTAGATTTCGTTTAAAAGAGCATGAAGGTTATGTTAAAAATCAGGAGCTCAAACGTTCTTCTATTGCTCAACATTCTTGGTCTTCTCAACATAGGTTCGATTTTTCCTCAGCCATCATTATCCAAAAATGTTCTTCTAACCTTGATCTTGATTTTTGGGAAGCTTACCATATCATTAAAAATTCTCACTCTTTAGTCAATGACTTATCTAGTACTCCAGATTTTCCAAGTATTTGGAAAGCGTTAATTTAATTCCCCCTTTTTTGGTTTCTTTTCTCTTCTTCTCCGGTAGATGTCGCTACTTGTCCACCCAGTCGTTTCCACTGATTCTCTCTCATTGGTTGTTTCGGCGCCTTCGCCACCCGCATAGGGTATAAAAGCCAGCGCGTCTCTGTCTATGATTTTGCTCAGCCTTGCTCTTTCTAGCACGCTGTTCCTTTTGCACTGAAGAAGAATCTCGCTAGTAGATTCGAAACAGCTGTTTGCTGCTTTTCATATATTATTTGTGCATTTTAAACGTTGGTTTTTCTGCTTTTTAATATTGTTGCACAAAGGCTTTATTTGCTATTTTTATACATTTAAACACAATTTTAATTTTACGAACTAAATGATATTTCTTTCAACTTTAACAATATTTTGCTGTGATTTTGCTATTGTAATAGCTTTCGTTTTCTGAATATTGAAACAAAAATTATTAACTTTTCAAGAATTATGAAATAATTTTAAAAAAAAAAATGTTACTCATAGATTTGCATAATTCTTTGGACTGATTTTTTCAGTTGATTTTCTAAAAAGATATAGATAATACTGAATGATACGAATCCATCCTCGTTCTTGTAATATTAGAGGAAAGAATGGTAATATGGTCCATGGGGGTGATTAGACCTCCTGCAGTTTCATAGCTGTGTACAGGTTCTTTCAAACAGTTAAGGCAGGAACTACACGTTAAAGACTCTCCAAAGATGAGAGACCAGCGACTCGGTTAGTGATTCTGTTTCCATAAAGTAAAGAGCGATGTATTCGTATTTTTTTTGTCTTAAAAAGTTCTGCAAGGCAGGCAATTCTGTTACTTTTTCATATTCTTTATGTTAGATCCTCATTTTACACTTTAAATGTTTAATTAGGACTAGTTAGAAATGTTTAGGACTCTGTCAGTACCAAATCATAAACATAGTATAACTTTCTTAATAATTGGTTAGTAATAGGCTTTTTTCCCAACGTCCCTTTGGTTTTGGGTTATATATATACCAGGGTCCATGATGCCTACAGTTTGTTATTGTATAGAAACTAAATCTATTTTATATTCTATTTTTAGACTTCATTCTGTAATCTTCCTAAAGCCGCAAACTACTTTCAACCGACAGTCAAATCGAATACAAATGTACAAAGAGATCTACGATTGTAAATGGATTTGCCCTGTGGAGTGTGGGATTTACCTGTTAAAATCCCTCCAGAAACACTTACAACACAATAGGTTTTGTACAAAACTCATTGTGTTAGGATGAATACAAACAATTTTAAATAAACAAAATAATTTTAGCCAACACCCGCTTCAACGGTACATAAAGACTTCTTCCCCAGCACAAAATTAATGAAACAAATACAGTGAGATAGAATAGCAGCAAATTGCAGGTATTATCGCTTCTGCTGATTTTATCCATCTGCCAAGAAGTGTTATATGTTTCTCGCGTATCTGGATATGTGGATTTTTTTATACCCTCGAAACATCCCAACGGCTAGATGGATTTTAATGAATGAGGTCTCTATTCATTCGTCTTAACCGTCTGATGGTTATAGGTTAGGTGTTTTGTTTTATAAACTCAAAATGACGGCCGTAAAATACAAAATAGCAGTAGAGACGAAAAAAAATTTACGCACCCTATTGAGTGGCATATCATTGGATAGATCTTTCAAAATGAAGACGATGTTTCTTTGACTATTTTACAGTCAGAAGCTCCGTTTATATATTACACAACCTGTAAGTTGTGTAGGTAGGATCTCCAGATTTACTGCTAGTCTAACCATCATAGACATCTCTAGGCATCATCAAAACAGTGTTTATAGATAGGAACTAACAATTAAACACAAAAGTCATTAATACAAGTAAATAAAAAAAAAAATAGGTGAGTAATATAAAAAAAATAGTTTTCACATTGATGAGAAATATTAATTAGTTCGCTTTTTACGCAGTCGGGTTTTTAGATTTTTTAAATTTAATTGTTATATGCTTACTGAAGAATGTGTTCATAGGTTTCGAACTAGACTCTTGACGAGGTAAGATTAACTCAGCCTTTCATCCCTTCTGGGACGTTAAAATGAGTACAAAGCTTGCTTAGGAATTAAACACTGGTGTTCTGGCATTAGGCTGACAACCAATCGGCAAACATGCTGGATAGCACACAGGGACCACGGTCTGGGAAACAGGGTGGGCGCTGTAGGCTCTGATCCTTAATAGATCGTATCGCAACAAGTTTAGTGTTTTGTTTGTAATTTGGATTATTGCGACTTTCATTGGTTTTAATATGTCAGCCGTTTACGTAAAACTACGATATTGCTCATTTGCAGGTAAGAATGATTGAAATACCCGACCCAGTTAAAAATCATGGCTGCACCACGGGATTTAGGATTATAAGCATCTAGCTTTTGAATTGAAACGTTTTCTGAGACACGAATAATATTGAATAGTGTAGAGTTCTACCATTCCGGCTTTTCGATGTCCTTAATTTAATGAATTGGTTTTCAAATTTTTTCGGTGTGCCTGTAAGTGTTTTAAAAAAAGTGTCAAATGTTGGAAATGGTACACGGAAGTGGACAAGAGCGCGCATTATTCTCCGCGAATTCCCGGCAAATCCCAGCTTGCCCCCCCACCCCCCCCCCCCCCTGGCCGCCATTGAGACGTACATTAAGCACAAAGCCGCAGCTGTCGTCCTACGTATTCTGAGCCCCGCCCTAACCTTATCTCTTTTTGAGTTCTTTAATTTAATATTTCTTTTAAAATTTTCCGGTGTACTGGTCAGTGTGAACTAACTTCATTCATAATTCCAAAGAAAAATTCCAGTAATAAAGATGAAAAGCTCTTTCGACTCTATTCTCTTGATTATCATTACCTGCAATTCATGTTCGGCTATAAATCTTTCGCCCAGATTTACTAAATAACATTTCGCGGAGCTAATAATCGAACCACGTGTGGCAGACTGAATGCGCAAGTCTCCCGGCGTGACCAGACTTTGCACCAATTTGACCTGATAGTGCCGGAATTTATTTCGATCCAAGCTTTTGATATCTACGCCCAAGCTGAAGGAAGATCCAGCAGTCCTACAAGTAAGCAAGTGAACGAACCTCCGTGTGCTGCTCTGTACCACTGGGAGCAATTACCTGCTAACTAGTTCAGTATCACCTTAAGATTTCTTGCAAGTGTTTTAAACATGCAAAATACCTAACAAAGGCAATAACATGCTCTAGCTGAACACGTTCCTAGCTCACGTTACAAAACGTTTTTTGAGAAGCTAGACGAAGAGATGAAACAAGCTTACTGAGGACGTTGAAGTCGTGGATGTGGACAAAAAATGCGAGAGTCTAATTATCAAGGAGTTAAATTCTCAAAGGTTAAGGTTTAACAACAATCAGCCAGGCAAATCGATACAAACCTGGCTAGATATCTTTAAGCAGGTCATCCAAAATTATTACATACAAGAGATAAGAATATTTAAAAACTGTTTTTTAATATTTCAAACAGAACTTAAAGTCCATGGATCATTTTAAAGAATTCACAGATTGCGAAAATTTTGTTTTTAGAAAAATTCATTTGAAGTACATTGTGATATGTTGTTTCAACACTTATCTTTAAAAGGATAAAAACAAACTTTGACCATGTATATGGAAAGACATTGATGCTTTTAAAACTTTTATAAGGAATTTTAACACAAAAGCGAAAAAAAAATGCGTTTTTGGACGACTTTTGAGGATTTTAACATTCTCCTTCGGTTAAAAGCGTTCGCCAATCACAAACGAAATTATTATTTAATATAACGCCCAAAATAAATTACATCAGTCATAAAAAAAACATTACTGCTAAGCAACAGCCAGAACAATTACTTAATTTGAATGATGAAAGGTAATGATTTAATCTCTCGAAAGAAAATTAATTCAATTAATCACTCGTAATAAAATTAATCTTGTATAATTTTAAAGGATTTTCATTTCAGCTAAATAAATTTTAATTATTAAATGTGATTTATTAATGCATAGGAGTAAACTAAATTTATCGAATTTAAAAATTGCAATTGACCAACTTCAACCGCACTAAACGGCTTTAATTGAGATTTCATTTTAATTTTGTCATTTATATCCTTCATGTTTCATCATATTTTTCAATTTAATTATGTTGTACGTTGTATCCATGGACATTAAGGATACTTCTAAATTTTAACATTGAAAATTAATCCGTTTTTTCCCAACTTAGAAATAAATATATTAATGAAATTTAAGAATTATAAACTAAATTAATAATATATTGATAATATTGTAAATTCTTTAGAATGAAGTTTCAAACGGGTTTTTTACTGAAACGTGATTTTTACACGATCGCATTAATATGACGTAACTTATATTTATATGAACTTTGAAAGTGTTTTGTTACTTGTAGCGTTCAAAACTAATGGATATTCCTCTCATATAACATCATTATGTTACTTTGTAATTAAGCAATATTTCGAAAAAAATGGCCTTGTCAGTAATATTCAATACCTTCTCCAGAATATAGTTGAAAAAACATATTTTTAAAGACTATATATTCTTATGGACTCACTATATTTTCTATGATCTTAAACAGTTACTGTTATTTTTGGTATTAAATTTTAATTCGTTTTCTACACATTATGAAATAAAATCATTAACGTTCTTTCAAAATCTACAGTAAGCTTTCAAATATTTCTTATGCAATGTTCGTTAAAGTTCGTTAAATAATACTAAAAAATCTGTTTTTATTACAAGACTGAAAATCTTTGTTTTAAAGGTAGTAATATTATTATGAATATCAAATGTTATAAAATTCTAGTTTTGATTAAAGTAAAACATATGAATTAAATGCCCCAAAGTAATACGAGAATTACTTTACACATAATAAACTGTATAAGGCTTTTATTGAGAAAAAAATTAAATTGCTTGAAAAAAAATTGAAAATTTATTCAATTATAAAATAAATTAAAAACAAAATAAATTGCAATCAAAATAAATTACTTTAATCACCGCATGATAATTATTGCTAAACAACAGCCAGAATTATTAGTGAATATCTGGAGTAACCTATAATCCTTGAAAGTTACCGAACTAATCACGGGAAAGAAAATCATTCTTGAATCATTTTAATGCGTTTTAATACTGACTGTAAAAAGTTTAATCAGTAAATGTAATTTATTGAGCTGTTAGAATAAACAAAATTTAATGCATTTATAAATCATAATCTATCTATTCTAAAAAAAGGTAGCTCCCGCTGTCACCGCCGCCGCCGCCGCCGGTTTTGAATTTTTTGTGACCGGAGGTCTTTCTTCGTTAATATTAAGAAAAATAATGCATACAAAAATATGAAAATCGGTAGTATTATACAAAAATGTTTGATAAACACGCTGATACAGACAGTTTTCAAATCGAAGAATTATTTTAAGAGACATTTAATGCCAAAGTTGGACAAAATCGTTCCACTAAAAAAGTTTTATAGGAGCAAAAACTATACATCGGAATTTAATAATTTTTAGATCATTTTATACGTTATAATTTCTCGGTGTGCAGAATTAATTTATTTTTTTAATTTGACTCATTTTTCGAGGTTTCATTTCTATTTTAAATTCAAATTTTCAGCATTTCGAGAGATACTTTTTTCTTATTTGAGAAAATTTTACTAATTTAACCTGTTGCCAACTCTATAAACAACGGAAACAATAATGTTTGCTTCAAATTAAAAATTTATTTACACGTGACTATTATAAACAGAAAAAAAACTTCCAAATTAGAATTAAATAATTACGTATAAAAAGCAGGAACTTATTGAAAATTACTTCATCTATAATTACACATTAATTTTAACAGAGAAAGGATATTGTAAAATAATAAATTTATTAACATGCGTTAGAAGTCTTAAATAGTAGAAATTACATCACATTTACGTCACATTACAGTTATTACATAAAATGAACACAAAATAATATTGCAAAACAGTATAAATTTAAAAATAGCGCGATACATTTACTTGTTTGCTGAGGTTTTATTAGGTATTTTAAATTCAAATTTTCAGCATTTCTAGAGATATTTTTTAAAGATTTTAGAAAGTGATATTAATTTCAACTGTTGCCAACTGTATAAAACAGCGAAAACTATAATGTTTGCTTCAAAAAAAAAAAAAAATATATTTATACGTGTAATAAATTAAAAATTTATTTACACGTGACTATTATAAACAGAAAAAAAACATTTGGAATTAGAATTAATTAATTATGTACAAAAAGCAGGAACTTATTAAAAATTACGTCACAAAAACTATAATTACACGTGAATTTTAAGAGAGAAATGAATTTGTAAAATAATAAATATATTAACATGCGTTAGAAGTCTTAAATATGAGAAATTACGTCATATTTACGTCACATTACAGTTATTACATAAAATGAACACAAAATAATATTGCAAAACGGTTTAAATTTAGAAATTGCGCGAGACATTTACTTGATATTTTGAGATGAACTTTTCAACTATTTTTTTTTTATTTTTTTTACAGCGCAAATAATATTTCATTTCTAATAAAAGCATTTTTACGTGACTATTAAAAAGGGAAAGAAAAGTTTGGTGAAAATTACGTCAGATTAAAAACGATATATTTAAAATGTCTTATTTAAAAGGACTTTCTTTTCGCTTTGTAAAAAAATACCGGGAGACAAAGACTCTGTTTACTTAATTCATTTTATATTAGATGATTTTGAAATGCCATTGTATCTTTTAACAGCAGCTGATTTTTCCGTAAAATTCCCCAAACAAAGAGAAATGAATAGAAACCCGTTTATAGGGAGATCGCTATTGTTTTTTTTAATTATAATTCAATCTTCCAAAATCTTTTTAAAGCCGATCAAGTTAGCGTGCTTTTAGAGACTGCAGTGTCTGAACGGGGGTTGGCGAGCGTAGCTCGTAGGGGGCAGAGCCCCCTAGTAGTACAAAAGGAAACACTGTCTTTTAGTTTCAATGTGTTTTCTTTTCATTTTATCTACGTGCATATTTTAAAGTGTTTTCTTTTTCAACCTCATTACATAGTAATGGTATATCCACGAAATGTAAGAGTAATTTTTTTTTTTTTTTTTTTTTTTTTTTATTTAAAGAAATTTAGTGCATTTTCTGCACATTAAGGATAAAACTCATAATACTACAATTAAACATTGTACGATACTTTAAAAAAAGTGTTTTCTTGATGATGTATCACACAGTTCTTCAGAATAAAACTCAAAAATCTTATTCTTGTAAGATAATCTTATTTATGAGTGCCTGTTTATTCTACCAAAATTAAACAGTTTTATTATTATTTGTAGTAGTTCACTGTAAAAAAAATCTGCAATTCTACATATGTAAAGTTAGAGAAATCTGTATGCTTACAAAAATTTTATGTAGACACTGAACAAAAAAATATTTAAATCTAGAAAACCAGTTTTTTACAGATACAGAAATCTGTAGCTTTACAAAAGAGTCTACTAAAATTACAGCTATTTTACTAAAATTTTATCCATAACTCGGGTTGCAGTTACATAAAAAGTTCTAGGAATCCCAGTTTCCTAAAAAATTCTTAGTAACCTTACAGATTTTTTGATTTACCGTGCGAAAGTGTATTTGCAACATGAATTTTTATTGTTGCCGTTACATAAAAAGTTTTAGGAATACGAGTTTCGTAGAAAAATGTTAGTAATTTTACAGATTTTTTTTGTAAATGTAGTATTGAAAATTAAAGTAGTTTCTGAACATTATAGGGTAATTTTTTTTTAATGCAGGTTACATCGAATCACAGAATAAAAGAAAAAAAAAGATTTTATTGCTAATATTACCGAGTTATTTTTTAAAAAATCAAATCTTCTTTTTAACGCTTTCGAACAAAGTTGAAAAGTGTTTATCAATTTAATTTTTCTCTCTGTGCTCTAACTCGCCTAAATATAGTGAGATTACCATAAAACTAATATCTGTTATTTGGGTTTACTATGGTATGTTCGGTATTAAAAATTAAGTGTATAGCACTTACAGTTCATTTAGATGGACACTCAAAAAACTTTATAACATTCCTATGGGGAAAAATCGTTTGCGGTGCATTTTAAAGATATTACGCTATTTTAAACATCTTGACAATTATTTTGTACAGATCTCTGAGGTGTGCAACTAGCTTTTAAGGTAGCGTCTGGTGCGCATATAATTTACCGTTCATTTACAGGGTCACAAAAATCTATTTTTCGGAAGTACTGTCTATGAAGAATAGTTGCAGCAATGCTTTTCATATATGGTAAGCTTTTTAAAATATTAGGCTGCGAAAAGCTTATTTTTAAAAAATTCATTTGAAATGTAATCTATATTATTTTCAGTACTTACCCTTTAACCCTTTATGTACTGAATTTAAATTCATGAAAATTTTATCTTCTAAAGCATTTTTCGCGAATTTTTTAAACTCTATTAGAACATTTGCATAATCATTTAATAAATTTTAGAAGGATTTTAGAAGGACTGAAAGTTTTGGAAGGATTAATTAAATTTGAATTTATAGGGATTTTGTGCACGATTTATAACCGCATTTAAATCTTTTAATTTAAATATTTTTCTTAGTATTTCGTAGAATGAGGAAATGTACAAATATAATGTTCTTACAATAGAAATATAGAAATATTACCGAATTAAAAAATCCCCCCCCCCCCCCTCTCAACGCCAAGATCGCTGAAAAGATGCAAAGACAAAATAAATCGTCCTTTTAAAAATATTTCTGTTTTGTGTAACCAATAATGCTTTTGGGACAAGATAAAGTAACGTATCTATAACACATTCTAAACTGTATTACAACTAATCGATGTATGAAAGGAATTTTATAACAAGGTATTTTAATGGTACTTATAAGTACCGTCAGAATATAGAGGGTTAAATTATATCGAAACAAACTTTGTATAATGTGATTGCCATTTTTTAAAAAAACGTTAATAAGTAGTTTTAACACTAATTCATAAATTCGCATTTTTCCACGACATTTGATCATTTCAAAATTCGCCGTTCTCTTAAAACTTTTAGCAATTCACAAACAAAACTATCATTTAATGTAACGAACAAAAGAAAATACATCAGTCATCAAAAATATTACTGCTAAGTAATAGCCAGAACAATTACGGAATATTTGAAATTACTTGAACAAATAAAATACATCGAATTAACCATTCGAAAGAAGATTAACTGAATTAATCAATGGGAATAAAACTAATCTTGCATAATTGTAAATAGTTTTAATTTCAACTGAATAAAGTTTAATTATTAAATATGATTTATTGATGCATAAGTGTAAACCAAATTTATTGCATATAAAAATCGCAATAGTTCAACTACAAACGCACTTAAAGGGCTTTAATTAAGGTTTCGTTTTAATTTTACCATTCACTTATTTTATTCTTTATTTTCCATCACATTTTTCATTTTAATTAAATTGTAATGACGTATCCATGGAATTTAAAGGTATTTCTGGGTTTTTTTTTTTTTAAAACATTTTTGAAACTTAATGCATTTCCCCCCCAAGTTAGGGATAAAATTTACTAATCAAATTTAAGAATTATAAATTAACATAACAATATAATTAATGATATTGTACATTCTTTAGAATGAAATTTCAAACGAGATTTTTACATGATTGAATTAATATGACGAAACTGATATTTATATGAATTTTCAGAGTGTTTTTTGTTATTTTTACTTTCTTCTATCATCAACAGAGGAAAGTATTGTAATCGGAATTTTCTTAGACTTCCCGTTTTCAACGAATTTACACGTTTTACGGGTCAGAGATCCGAAAAAATATGTTTATACAAAATGTCTGTCTGTCCGTGTGCCCATATCTCGCCATTTTATTACCGAAAAGTGTATGGAGTTATGCATAGAAATGAACCAAATGTTTTGTGTATGTTTTTGGCTATGGCGAGATGATACTCCTTGAACATCGAAACATTCCGCCAGAAGGTGGAGCTGTAACAGAGATTTTTGTGTAATTTCATTATTATAACATCGAAAAGTGTATAAAGTTATGCATAGAACCGAGCAAAATTTTATGTATAAGTTTTTCGCTATGGCCAGGATATCCTCCTTGAATTTGGAAATAATCCGCCGGGAGAGTGCTCTGTAGCAGCGATTTTATGCATTTTCATTAATCGTAACATCAGGGAATGTCATCATGATCTATCAATCGTAACATCAGGAGAGTGTATGAAGTTATGCAAAGAATTGCACCAAATTTCATATTTATCTTTTAGGCTATGGAAGCAGGTCCTCCTTGAATTTCAAAATATACCGCAGGAATTGGCTCTGTAACAGCGATTTTTGTATAATTTTTTCAATTTTTTCAGTTGTAATGTACATCGGCGTCTCGTGAAGCGACGGGAACTTCACATCCTCTAAGCCGGTTATTCGAAAACAGCTGATGTACAACAGAATAACGAGAAACTATTGAATTTAATAAATATCATGATTGAGATTAGCTGGTTTTGTCTCCGAGTAATTGACTGAATCAGAAATTTAAGATGAAAAACAAAGTTGATAAGGCATTGAAATAACAATATTGAAATATTTTCTTTTGTAACTACTTTTTAAAATATTAAGATGTATGAGATACAAGAAAGTTTTTGGATTCAGGGTTCGTACGGATACCGTTATTTTCAAGTCCAAATATCAGTATTTTTTTATAGAAAAATTAACCTAGTTTAAACCCGCAAAATTTCGTATTAATTAAAGAGAGATTTTCTGTAAGAAAAAGCTGGCACCGAAGAATTTTTTAGTATAGAAATTCAAGGACCCGTACGAACCCTGGGATTGGTACATCCAACTAGTTAGCGTTCAAAATTAATGGATATTCCTCTCATATAACTTCATTAATTTACTTTTGATTTATGCAATATACGAAAAAATATTCTTCTTAATAATATTCAACAACGTCTCTAGAAAAAAAGTTGAAAAATCATAATTTTAAAGATCATATTTTTTGGGCCCTCTATTTTTTCTGTGAGCTTAAAGGGTTTCTGTTATTTTTAGTATTAAATTTTAATGCATTTTCTACACATTATGAAATAAAATCATTAACGTTCTTTCAAAATTTAGAGTAATCTTTCAGAACTTTCTTCTGCAATGTTCGTTAAAATTCGTTAAATAAAACTAAGTTCGTATAAAAAGTTCGTTAAATAAAACGTTAAATAAAAAATCTGTTTTTATTACAAGACTGGATATCTTTGATTTAAAGGAAATTTTATTCGGAATTTTAAATGTTATAAAATGTACCCTTCAATAAAAGTATAACATATTAATCACTTAAAATGTTCTAAAGTAATATGAGGAATATTTTATAGATAATAAACTATATAAAGCTTTTATTGAGAGGAAAATTAAATTGCTTGAACAAAAAATATTAAAGAAAAATTTATCCAATTATAAAAAAATATATACAAAACAAAATAACTACAAGCAAAATAAATTATTTTAATCACCGCATGATAATTACAGCTAAGCAACAGCCAGAATTATTAGTGAATGTCTGGAATAATCTACAATCATTGAAAGTTACCGAACTAATCACAGGAAAGAAAATCATTCATTGCATCATTTTAATGCATTTTAATACTGACTGAAAAAAGTTTAATCAGTAAATGTAATTTATTGAGCTGTAAGAATAAACAAAATTTAATGCATTTATAAATCACAATAGTACAAAAGGAAACACAGTCTTTTAGTTTTAATGTTTTTTTTTTTTTTTTTTTTTTTTTTTTCATTTTATCTACTTGCATATTTTAAAGTGTTTTCTTTTTCAAACTCATTACATTGTAATGGTATATCCACGAAATGTAAGAATAATTTTGTTGTTTTTTAAAGAAATTTAGTGCATTTTCTGCGCATTAAGGATAAAATCCATAAAACTACAATTAAACATTAAACGATATTTTCAAAAAAGTGTTTTTTTTTTTTTTTTTTTTTTTTTTTTTTTTTGATGTATTGCATAGTTCTTCAGAATAAAACTTAAAAATATTATTCTTGTAAGATAATCTTTTTTATGAGTACTTGGTTATTCTACGAAAATTAAGGGGCTATGATACCTTTGAACACGTCGAAAAAGTAAAAAATATCACATAGTAAAAAATATCATATGTTCCAATCTTCAAAACTTGTGTAATAAGTCAAAAATAAAAATAAAACTTTATTTTAATATTAAGTTCATATTTATATTTATATTTAAAAAATATATATATATACTTGTAAATTCATAAAGAAGTACTGAAATGATAAGTTTAAAAATATATGATAATAAGAGAAAAGAAATCTTGCGCGCATGATAAAATATGAAAATTAGCATATAAAGAGGACATTTTGGTGAAAATAAATACATAATAGAGTTACCCTTATACTAAAACCAGAATATTTGTAAAAAAAAATATTGACTAAATTAAAAAATCAACAAAAAATTAAAAATTTTCACTTTTTGAAAAGCATTTTCAAAGTAAATAAACGGTCAAGTGCGAGTATTACTCGCGCACAGAGGGTTCAGTAGAATATATATATGAATTTGTAATGGTATTATAACAAAAACCGTTGCTAAAAGAATACTAAGACTGTAAAAAACTATACAACATAGGGCTGGGTATAACTGTATATATTAGAAAAGTGTAAATGGGTATACCATGAAAGTTCAAAGAGACATGGAACCTAAATAATATCAAATATAGCTATTCGTATAACTCTTTTTTTAATATTGTCCTAATCTGTTTATGATGAACTTAATTCGGTACTGACAATAAAAACAGTGCATAGTTAAACTTCATTTGGCATTTCATAAAACTAAATTCAGCGTAGTAATAACCTTTATTTCTACAGTGTAGCAGAAACAAAACCCTTGTTCAAAGTTTAAATTTGGCATTGTGCTAAGCGCGCTTCGAAAGGAGGTCTCAACGTTGTAACGCCGAATTGGTCAGTGCCGCGTTTTTCCAGATACGGGTTTAATTAACTTTTAAAGTCACTCGAGGCGTATTGAGAGATACACTCAATGCAAACAATCGCGAATCCCACAGTATTTATGAGATTCATTCTAATTAAACCTTTCGAGGGCGGTGCCCTTAAAAAAAGGACACCTAATTTTAATTCCAAAACAGACAATTGGCATCAAGAATATTTAATTAATTTTTTCCTTTTATCATGTACGTTAAAATAAACATGTTCGCATTTTCTAATAAATTCGTTTATAAATTCTGGTGTCCGTTCGTTATTTCATAAGTTTATAAATAGAATTACTCCGCGCCAGAAACGATTAAGTGGTCGCAAGAGTCTTAGAACTTCAAAATTTAAGAAATTTTATTTTTTTTTTTTATGTTAAACTCCTATCTTTTCTGAATATTTTGATATAATTGTTTCCCTAAAATTCCCGTTAGAACAGAAGTTGTGGCTTGTAGAATTATACCAGCTCAATAACTGAAGCGGTGATTCCGAAACTTTGAAGTCATTTTTCTCCAAATGGTGTTTTTAGGGCATAACGTGCAGGATACTTCAAACACTTCTGAATATTTTTTCATGAGATTGTCAAAACATGTATTTCATGTTAGTCTGTATAAACTGAACCTAAAATTTCCTTTTTATTGTTCAAAGAAATATTTTTTTAGCTGATTTTACTGCTGATATTTGGAAAATTTTGTATTAGCTAAATGCAACATTGCATTAAAAATATAAAAATGCTTTAAATACAAATAAAAATGCTTAAATACATATTTAAGTTCAGGGAAATTATTACTATCTGAAGTATAAGTAACCACCAAAATTTTCATTCTAGTTGCAATATTTATTTTGTCATCGGGCACGTAAACTGTTATCCCAATTTTTTGTTCGACAAAAGTCTAACAGTTTCGAGCCCCTTATAAATACTAATTCTGTATCTTGCAATTTTTTAAATACATAAAATGAAAGAACATACTTATATCTTTCATCCCAATTAAAATTGTGTTTTAAAATCATATACATTTTAAGACATCAAATGTTGAAAAGGGTCTTTTTTTCATTTTTCCACTTTTTAGAGTCCTGAGACCCCTGACTGAGACTTAGTATTTTTTTAGCAATTTGACGTTTATTGCTTTTATACTACTACTGGACATTACATTACAGATATATATATCATTAAAAGTTGTTAACTAGGCATAGAGTACGCCGCCATTGTCCTTATGTACGTCTAAACTTGCTTATCTTTAAGGGTTAATATCTCAGCTAATTACTGATGATTTTTTTCGAAAATCATTATGAACAATGCTTTTATACTTCTGCAACGATAGGTATATCCAGCGATGCTCAACAATTTTTCTGAATGCCCGTAAATCGAAATTTGTGTATAACAGAAAAATGCTAATTTCTCAAAAACTATGTGACCTAGGATAATCGCAATAATTTTCCGGCAAGGTTTATATTAACATCTACTACTTCTAATTTTTTCATAATTTTAGTTTCAGTAGTTTCGGAATTAAATGGGGGGGGGGACATACTTTTGCGTTACATTTTCAACAATATTTAAAAAAAAAAATACCTAAAATTAAAAGGAATGTATTTTTGGGTTCAGCGTTACGAAAGCTTTCATAGGATACCCCACATAATATACAAAGAAAAGATTTTTTTTTTCAAGTAGCATAATTTGCCCCCGTACATGTTTACTAAATATATTTATGAAGGTTTATTAATCTGAAAATATGTGGGTCAATGGTCTTTATCACTTCCCCGAATTTGAACTTTTCACGTTCGATAGTTTACGAGTAAAATGGCTGTGACAGACGGACAGACACAGGAGTGATCTTATAATGGTTCCGTTTTTACTTTTTAAGTACGAAACCCTAAAAACGAAAAAATAAATAAAATTTTATATTTTTCTGGTTTTAAGTTGTAGATAATACAGAAATGAATATGTGGTAAAGATTTCTTCTGATTGTCATGCATAGTTTTTTAGTAACACTGCACGCAGTATCAAAATTCATCGTTTTAATAAACGCAACGCAAAGTTTAATTATCCTATGTAGTCTTAATATGTAGTCATAATAAAACTGCCATAATTAGTAAACTAATGGTAATTTTTAATGCGGTTTTTGGAATATTGTTCAGAAATTATTACAGAATCAAAATATGTATTTTAAAAAAATTGAAAATTTTGATGGTTTAAAGGTATCCCAACCCCTTAAAGAGTTTTATTATTTAGTAGTAGTCTTGTTGAAATTTAAAGCAGTTTATGAACATTATGTTTATTTTTTTTTATGCAGGTTACTTCGAATCACACTAAAAGTAAAAAAAAAATTAATAATTTTAATATTACCGAGTTATTTAAAAGAAATCAACACATTTTTTTTAACACTTTCCAACAAAACTGAAAAGTGTTTATAAATTTAATTTGTCTCTTTGCGCTCGCGTAATTATAGCGAGATTACAATGAAATTGATCTATGTTATTGAGGGTTTACTATGGTATGCTCGGTATATTGTGCATAATGTATTAGCTAAGTGTACAGGGCAACTTTTGTGAAAGTCTCGAAAACATAGCTTGAAAATTCTGAAAGTGATCGTCGATAGAATAAGCTTTAAATCCGTTGTTCCTAAAAGAATAAAAAAGATGAAGGGCTGTATCCAAATATAGTGTATGTTACACATTGTTGCACGTACACAATATTGTACGTGCTACTATATTTGGATACAGCCCTCACCTTTTTGCTTCCTTTAAGGTACACCGGATTTCGTGCTTATTCCCTCGACGATAATTTTCAGAATTTTCAAGCTATGTTTTTGAGACTTTCACAAAAATTGCTCTTTACACTTAGCTAACACATTATGCACATTATATTTTGATTGCATCCGCGCATGCGCAGTGAAACATTCTTTGGTAAACCTGCTCATTTTTCATCCAATTATTATTATTTTTAAAATTCTGATTGCAGTGTATTATATAGAATGTTGTTTGTCACAGTTTTGAAAAAGAACAATTTTTTACATTAAGAACTCTGCAATTTATTAACAAAAAAACCTTGCAAAATGTTGGACAGTTTTTATAAAAACCTCAATTTCTTTACAGGTATGCATGCTATCCTCATAAAAATGACCATAGTTTAATACAATAAGTCTCGTACTCAAGTTCTACAGTTTGAACGCTTTTGTTACATTAGTTTTCACAGTGTTATCCAAAAGTTATTCGTTCTTTTTCAACTTGTTGACGTTCCCCTATCGGTTTTCCGGAAAAAATCTTCGGGAAATACAAAACCTGTACTTTTCGGTTTGCACACCAGAAAATTCAGGATAATTGCTCATTTATGGTTCTAGATATTTACAAAACATCTAAATTCGCAAGTGAACGATCATCATTGGCCTTATAGTGTATTACACTTACCTGTGCACTTAACTAGGAGTTTTACTATACCTTCAAAATTAACTGAAATATTTCAAATATAGTCGTATTTTTTTATTTAAAAAATAGTATTTTTAATATATTCGAACAACTATAAAACAACTACACTAGCACAAAGAACTTAGATTGTAGTTCAGAACATAGTGAGTAATATGATAAGCATTTTGACAAAATCTTACTGAAATATGTTTAAAACCTTTTATTTAATGGGGTTTATTGAACGTTGAAATAACGAAAAAAAAAATCTCATTTGAAACAAATCGCATTCAAAGATTACTTGTCTAAATATTGCTTCTTAGCTATAAATTAATCTGGAAGTGTCAATTAAGGTTTATTAGCGTTTATATAAAGAAGTAAGAAAATCATACATACAGTCAATGTTTACATTTCTCTTGGTTTTTGTACTCCGCTTCCGGTAAAGTAATTATTACTTCCTGTTTATTAAATTGGACATATATCCTTTTCCAATAATCGTAAAAGTAAAATTATAACAGTTTTGTTATCGTAAAAGATTTCGAAACAAGTGGGTAAGTGTGATCATAGATCGCACAAAGGGTTGCGTTTAATATTCCTTTCAAAACGTCCAGTACATTTATCGCCATGGAACATCTACAAAATTTTGGCAAACACTTCCTAAACTATCGTAAAAAGCTTCAAGGAGATTCGCCTTGTTATATTTCCTAATTTTGTTCGTGCCACTCCTTCTCCCCGAAATGCTACGATGTATCACATCACGGGTATCAGCCAAATTTAGAAAAGTGCCTCCTTTGAGGGGGGGGGGTGAAGCGGGGTAATGGTCAGCATGATTTTTGACGCGGCCTGATGTTTAAAATTTTTGTTATGTTTTATAAGCTATATTAAAGTTTCAAACAGATCGTCCAGCTATATTTCGGAATTTTGCTAGCGCCCCTCCCTCACCCTTCGACAAGCCATTCTTCTTTATACTTCATTATCATTTGTTATAAAGTATCTTAAAGTTTAAAACAGATCGCATTATTAGATTTACTACTTTAAATGAAATCGCGGTCTGTTAGTTCCACATTCCATCACCAGGGGGCACACTGTATTCTTAACAAAAGCGTATCTGAACGAAACTCTTTTACACAACCTGTTAGTAGATACCTTTGATACGTAGATATTGATATTAGTAGATACGTTTGAACCTGCGTTAAAAAAGTGGATTGGTTAATTTTAAAAGTTAATTAGCCCGTAATTCGGTTAATTACCAAGTTTTTCAAAATTTTATGATTTGTTGTTTCATGTGAGGTGTTCAGCTATAAGTACCCAAAATTTCAAGTCTCTAACAAGTCTATAGTTTCTGAGAACGGTCTCTGTGACGGACAGACAGACAGACAGACAGACAGACAGACAGACAGACAAAGGAGTGAGACGAATATGGTTTCGTCAGATGAACGAAACCCTAAAAACAAAATCGAGAAATTTCACTAAAACGGCCATTTTAATGTTGTCTTAATGCTATTCTATACTTATTTTTAATTCTTAAAAATGAAGTAAAAGTATTTGATTTTAAAATGGTTCTATTATTACGAATAAAACTTAGTCCCTTCAATATTTGATTTTCGTACTGTAACAATTAATATTTTAGCTACACTACTAAATAAGTATAGTAACAACTAGAGAAATGATTGTTAAAAAGTGATTATCGCTAAAAAGTAATTATTTTGATGATACTTTTATATGCTGAGGGCAAGATTGTTTCGTATCTTTGGAAATTATATCATTTCTTTTTCTCCATGTTCTTGTTTCTTCAAAACTGTCGTTGTAAATATTTTTACTCCTAATAAAAAGTTATGAAACTTCTTTGAAATAAATGTATAAGTATATAGCGCTTGTAATTAAAATTAATAAACTTAACTCTTTAAAGAATAATATACTTTTTAAATTAAAGAAAATAATTAAAACTGTCTCACAATCTGCTATTAAATACAAAATTACTTTTTATGTTTTCTTAAAATAATTTAATACAAATTTCGTTTAAATTTCATAAATAAATCTTCAGAAATAGAACTTAAATTTAACGAAATCTAAAACACTTGATCAATGAATTTTATAGCAAATTTAATGAACCTGACCTATTCATGAAAAAAATATACTCAGTTACAACTCCTGATCATTTTTAAAGTATTAGTGTCATATTAAGGAAGATGAATAAATTCGTGTCTAGATCAATAGGAATTAAATTCATATCTTAAATACTTTTTATTGACTGACTTACAAAGTTTAATTTCAATGGGTGAGAAAATTAGAGCAAATGTTAAGATATGTATGATATTTATGCTATCTACTTTTTTGAATGAAGCTAAAGCGTTTTAAAATCAATAGATATATAGGGTATATACCAATGAATCGTAGAAATTCACAATTCCATCAAAGAAAATGTAATTAAAATAATTTCGTATTTTACTTATTAGGAGATGGGCAAAATGTTAAAGTTTGTAATCGCAACGGTAGATGAGGTTTAGTGTCTCATCAACGGTCCCTAGATAAAGGAGAAAGCCGTGATATGCATTGTTCTAACGTCGCAAGCAGTAGTGAAAACAAAGAAAAAAAATTCGAACAACGTGCATGTTTCGATTTCGTTTGCTTGTGAAATTATTAATTATTATTTACTGTTCATAATTAATAATTTCACGAGCCAACAAAATCGAAACATGCAAGTTTTTAGAATTGTTTTCTTTGTTTTCCCTGCTTCATGTGACGTTTCGTGACGTCAGAACAAACCGTGTCAAAGCTTTCTGCCTTTTCTAGGGGCAGTTGGTCTCATTACGAAGAGAAATATAATTAAGTACGGAATATAGCTGAAATGACTATGCCACAGGAAAAAGCAACGTGTGTTTTTTGGTTTGCAGAATGAGCCTTTGCAGAATGGTTTGCAGAATGCTTGCTTAGCATGCAGTTTGCTTAATTTGCAGAATGAACCTTTAAGAAATATTTAGCTTAAATTCCGAACGCAGTACAAGAAGAAGGCAATCAAAGCATCAAAAAAGAAAATCATCTATGAGAGGGTAAAAAATAAATTAAACTAACAGGCCGTGTGTTGTAAACCACTCCAAATGAACTCGTGCATGTGGTTAACCAAACATTTGTAGAAGTCCGAAAAATTCGGTCCACACCGTGAACCATGAATTAGAAATACCACGCTCGACAGTTAGCAAGACTTTGCCCAAACGGAATGTTTCCGCGGAATGTTGCCGCTATATCTAATGTTTTATAATTTCTTTGAACAACCCTGGTTGAATTTACTAATTTTTAGCTATTAATTATATTTAATAAAACTGGATAATTATTGGTGCTATTAACTATATTTAATAAAATTGGATAAGTATTAGTGCAGCTTGTTGAACAACAGAATTCGAAAATATTCGAATTCGAGAATAGTTTGCTACTTTTTTCAAATGAAAATCAAATTTCAAAGTAATTGCTTAATAGGCGCAAAGGCCAACATAGTGGAAAAGATTCCAAGCCGGGACTCGAACCCGGGCCATCAGTATAGCGCACTGACGTTCTACCGACTAAACCACTTGGAACGATACCCAGCAAGAAAAATTTCTCACTATTATATGTTGGCAAGGCTACAATACATTGTAGGCTTGCCAACATATAATCCGTAATAAAATCCGTAAAAATAAGGAAATAGTCAGTAAAATGGTATTTTACAGATTTTATTCCGATTTTACGGATTTTATTCCGAGCTGGGTTGGAAATTATTCCGGTACGATAAAGGCAACTATTTTTCCGATTCCTACTGGAAAACTGGCATTTTTTTTTTTACAGTGTATGCTTTCTGCAATTTTTATTAAAAAGTTGCATTGTAAAGAAATGTGAATTTTTCCTTCACTTTATAATGTATTTTATAAAGCACCGATGTTGTGAAAGCAAATTCAATCAAAAAGGAAAGTAAAAATTGAAATATTTCTGTCATGTGCACTCCGCAATCAATAACAACGCTACTTTCGAAAGTATACTGATCGAAAATTGGGACACATTCACATACTCACACACTCACATACAAATTATAATTACAACTTCATACACCCACAATTGTCCTCTAGGTATTCTATAGTACTCCGTCAAATCCTATAGTTGCCATATTCTATGAGAACTATTTACTAGAAATGACC